>CM057459.1:558596250-559840000 GCA_016271365.2 Neoceratodus forsteri | reverse complement strand
GAGCTCTCAGTCATCTAAACAGGGTAAGACATACGCCCCTCTCTCCCAAGCGCTGCTGCAACAACTGCCAAGCATTTGGTAAATCCTTGTGGCATGGATGACAAGCCAAAGGGCGATGCCCTAGAACTGGCAGCGTTCCCCCAAAACAGGAACCTGAGGTACTTCCTGTGGGGTGGACAAATCCTGATTAGCAGGTAAGCACCCTGCATGTCCAGGGAGCATATTCAGACCCCTTTTTTGCAGAAGGGCAGCAGGCCTTGCACAAGTGACCATCCCGAACTTCTTGTACTGAATATAAAAATTCGGATACCTCAGATCCAGAATGGACCTCAAGTCCCCTGTGGATTTGGGGACTAGAAAGATACAAGAATAGAACACCATGTTCCTTTGTTCCCAGGGAACTGGTTCTATGGCTCTCTTCTGCAGAAGTGTACGTATTTTCTCTAGTAGCACTGGTATGTGGTCTGGAGGATAAGTTGAGAGAACTGAAGGAAGGTCTAAAGGCAACTCAAGAAATTCTAGAGTGCGGATCTGTTCTATTAAAGGAGAACTGTGGCAATACTAAGCTCCCCAACCCCCAAAAAATTACCTCCCGATTAAGCTTTTGCGTCTGAAAACCCTCTTTTTCCAGCAGGTGTTTATTTTTATTTCCTAAACTCCATGAACCGGAAATATGGCGGACTGTGTGCAGCTTACATAGAAACATAGAAGTTGACGGCAGAGAAGGACCGCAAGGCCCATCCAGTCTGCCCATTTCTTTTTCTACCTTATAAATGTGCCATCAGCCTTTGCTCTGTCAGTGGCCTATCTATTCATAGTCATTTGTATTGCTCCCTTATGCCTATCCCATGCCTGTTTGAAGCCCTGCCCTGTATTCATAGCCACCACTTCTTGTGGTAAGCCATTCCATGCATCCACCACCCTTTCTGTGAAAAAGAATTTCCTCACATTCCCCCTTAATCGGCCTCCTCTAATCTCATGCTGTGTCCTCTTGTCCTGCTATTTTTCTTATATTTAAACATGTTAGACTCTTTCACCTTGTTAATGCCCTTAAGGTGTTTGAATGTTTCCATCATATCACCTCTCTCCCTCCTTTGCTCTAGGGTATACATATTGAGCTCCGTTAATCTGTCCCATATGTCTTCTGATGCAGTCCCTGCACCATTTTGGTTGCCCCTTCTCTGGACTGCCTCAATTTGCTAATGTCCTTGTGAAGGTGTGGCTCTCCAATACTGCATGCAGTACCTGATGGGCCTAACCAGTGTCTTGTACAGAGGATTATTACCTCCCTCTTACGACTTGTGATACCCTACTAATACACCCCTAACACCTCCCTAGCCTACCTACTGCTTTAGAGGTCTGCTTGGATGATTTTAGGTCATCAGTGATGATGATGCCCAAGTCTCTTTCTTCCTTTGTGACTGCTAGCAACTCCTCCCAGCCTATAGGTGGCTTCAGGGTTTCTCTTCCCTATGTGCATGATTTTGCACTTCTTTGCATTAAATCCCAGTTGCCACTCTTCTGACCATTCTGCTAGTTTATCCAGATCTCTTCTCATTCTGCCCACCCCATCTGGATCACCTACTCTGTTGCAGATCTTGGTGTCATCTGCAAACAGACAAGCTTTACCCTCTAGTCCATCTGCAAGGTCACTAATGAAGATGTTGAGAGGACTGGCCCCAGGACTGATCCTGCACTCCACTTGTGACTTGCATCTCTTCTGACTGTATACCATTTACCACCACTCTGTTTTCTGCCCGTCAACCAGTTTGCCACCCAGTTGACCAACTTCTGACCCACCCCAAGCCTACCCAGCTTATTTATCAATCTTTCTATGTGGAACAGTGTCAAAGCTTTGCTGAAGTCAAGGTAGGCGACATCAACTGCCCCCTTGGTCCACCACTCTGGTTACCCAGTCAAAGAAATCTATGAGATTAGTCTGACAGGACCTTCCTTTTGTAAACCCATGCTGTCTTGGATCCTGTGCCCTATGGATTCCAGGTGTTGCACTACCCTTTCCTTAAGGAGTGCCTCCATAATCTTGCCACTACTGAGGTAAGACTGACCGGTCCTGTAGTTCCCGCCTCCTCCTGCTACCACTCTTGTGGGCGGGATCACATGAGCCTTCTCAGTCTTCTGGGACCTCTCCTGTGCTCGAGACTCACTAAACAATTCTGCTAATGGCTCTGCTAGTTCCTCCTTTAGCTCCTTAAGTACCCTGGGATGTATGCCATCAGGTCCCATTGCCTTATCCACCCTTGAGCTTAGCAAGCTCTTGTAGGACCCTTTCTTTTGTGAAGGGAGTAGTGCTCACCTCCTCCCCCTCCCCCGTGTCCATGATGCTGGGCTGTGGGCCCTGTCCTACCTTCTCTTCCAGTAAATACTGAGCAAAAAGTATCTATTTAGGATAGATGCCTTTACAGGGTCCTCCTCCTCACATGCTCCTTTTCTCCATTAAGCTTAGCAATACCCTCTGGACTTTCTCCTTTCACTAATGTATCTATAGAAAGTCTTGTCACCTTCTTTTACTGTTCGTGCTAGTGTTTCCTCAGTTTGGGACTTTGCCTGCCTTACTGCCTTACTTGCTTCCTTTAGGCAGTTTGCTACGCCTCCCTATCTTCATCCCGCTGTGTTCCTGTATATTTCCTGAAGGCCAGCCTTTTGGCTCTGACCTTTTCTGCTACTGTATTTGAGAACCAAAGTGGTTTCCTTCTTCTTTTGCACTTCCTTTTCTCTCTAACACAATGGGATGTTTCTTCAAGTATTGCATCCTTAATGCTTGCCCACTTTGCCTGTACCCCTCACCTGTGTTTCTTTTGCCAGGGCTAGCTTAACTCTGTTGGCCATCTTATCAAAGTCAGCTCCTCTGAAGTCCCATATTTTGCCTTGGAGGGATGATTTAGATGTAGTAGCCAAATTGAACCATACCATGTGATGGTCACTGGCCCCAGGTGACCTTCTACCTGAAGATCTGTGATTCCCTCTTTGTTAGTCAGTACTAGATCTAGGATAGCCCTGTCTCTTGTGGGTTGCTGTACCAGTTGTTTGAGGCCTCTCTGCAGGGAATCCACTATGAGTCTAGTTCTGGCAGATGTTCCTGCTGGTATTGACCAATCTGTATCCGCATGTTGAAGTCTCCCATTATCAGAACCTCCCTTTAGCTGTCATGTTTTGTATATCTTCTAACAGTAATGTGTCTATGTCCTCCCTCTGGTCTGGGGCCTGTAGACAACCCCAGTTCTTCTGGCTCCTTATGTGTATTCTGAATTTCTGTAGCTTTGATGTTTTTCATTACATACAGGGCCCTCCTCCCCTTTGCACCTCGGTCTCTTTCTGAACAATACAGCCAGGTATCAAAGTCTCAAGTGTGGTTACTGGTAAACCACGCCTCACTAATTGCTACTATGTCCAGTTTAGCCTCTGACATTATTGCCTGCAGGTCTGGGATCTTATTTCCCAGGCTGTGAGCATTGTGTACATGATTTTCCATTGGCCAGATTTTGGTGTGTTAGTTGTTGGGTGAGTTTGGCATTACCCCTGTCGTCGTGGGGAGACAAACCTTTTTCTTACCTGGTGATGCAAATGAGCGGCAAACATGCTGAATTCCTGTTTGACCACTAGCTGAGGGGGAGGGGCGTTCCTTCCATCTCGAATGCATGGGGTGCAGCTCCATTTACTGTAACAGTGTGGCACCGCACCACTCATTTCAATGTAAGCGAGCGGTCTGGCACCGCACTGTTTCAGTAAATGGAGCTGCACACAGTCCGCCATATTTCCGGTTTGTGGATTTTAGGAAATAAATATAAAGTAATTGCCTGCTGGAAAAAAAGAGGGTTTTCAGTCGCAAAAGCTTAATCAGGAGGTAAGCTTTTCGGGGTTGGGGAGCTTAGTACTGACACAGTTCTCCTTTAACTGCAGGACCCAAGCATCTGTTGTAACCTCCCTCCACTGTTCCAGGTGGAGGGAAAGGCGACCCCTTACAACCACCTTCGGATTTAATACTGGAGGGAAGGGGGTCTAAGGAGGAGTTGTACTGAAGCAGATCAGGTAACCACAGCCACACCTCTTCCTCTAGGAGCTTTTGAGTGGGCACCTGTGGAGGAGGCTGGGGCTGGAAAACCTGCTCCTGCTCTGCTTTTCTTCAGCTGTGTGGCCCCTGACCCATGTCTGCTGGTAGCTGTGCTAAACAGCACCCTCTGCCTACTTCTCAGATGTGTATGGTAGAGGGAATGGACTAACTTTAGAGTCCTTCACCTGAAGCTTGCAAGTCAGAGAGAATAGCCTGCACATCTGCCCCAAAGAGCCTGCATCCTCTGAAAGGGGCATTCATGACTGACTGCTGGACATCACAAGCAAATCTTGACACCCTCAGCTAAGAATGCCTTCTTAGGCAGATGCCAGTTGCAGTTGCTCTGGCTGAGGCTTCTGAAATGCCATACATGGACCTTAAGAGGGGTTTACCCACATGAGCCCCAGTCGGGAGGGCCCCGAGGATCTCCTGTTTCTGGGTACCCTCTGGGAGGAACTAGACTGCTGCTTCAACCTTTTTCCAGAGGGTATTCAGGTATTTGACCATATGGGCCTGACAATTTCGTATTCTATGGCCCTGTGTAGCAGAGGCAAAGGTTCGCTTTCCCAGGTGGTTCACTTTTCTCGACTCTTTGTCTGGGGAAAGAGAGAACGGAGATGCTGAGGCACCTTAGACCCATCATGGGCTGCATTTATTACAATAGAATCCACTTCAGGTTGGCCTGCAAAAAAAAGCTTTCCTGATGGAGCCTGATACAACTTATCTGCCTTTCTAGGCATGGCAGGAATCATGCTTGATCTGTACCAGGCGACCAGGGTGGCATCCTCTAGTGCAGGGGTTCTCAAATGGTGAGGCCAGCCTCCCTGGGGAGGCCCCAACCTGTTCCAGGGGAGGCTCAAGCAAGTTTGAAAAAGTGCTGTATTTAAATTTTTAGTTCTGTATATTTTGTGTGAAGAGATGAAGCAAACTGAAAGAGAATAGTAGTAGGAGAATTTAATGTATTTATTTACTAATAGGTGACAAGGGAAGGTGAATGAGCCAAGGCTCATCTCAGATGTACCTAGGGAAGGGAAGGGAGGAATACATTTGAAAAGGTAACTGCAAAACAATCCAAGAAATACACAGTAAACAATAGTGCAAATAAATATGAACAATAAACTAATAATGAGTGTGGCAATTGATCAATTTGTAGCCTGATGTGGTAGAACAGCCCAATACAAGGGTTAGGAGCATAAGTGCTAAGAGCAATAGCAGTAAGGAGCAAAGTAATAAGCTGAAAACAATATTTGTTTATTTTATTTTGTTATTCAATAACACCTTTGAGCACATGAGTTCTTTTCAAAGGTTTCTACTCCAGTATAAGACAAAGAACTGAATGTGAGCCAAGTACTCAAAGGGGTTTCAATATATTCATGGTGTACTGCGCAAAAAACAGTATGTTATTTTTCTTTAGGGAGGCCCAAGATTATTTCAGTTTTTAGGGGAGGCTCAAAATCTTTTCCATGGATTTGGGGAGGCTCACTGTGACAAAGTCTAAGAACTATTGCTCTAGTGCAGCTAATAGAGGAGGAATAAGGGGTGGAGAACCTGGCAGCTCTAGAAACTCCACCAAATTTCTCCCAGTGATGTCCTGCTCCTCAGCATCAAACCCCATTGCAGCTTGGAGTTGCTTCATCATATAGATGAAAGTGGGGTCTTCAGGAGGGGAGTATACGAGGTGGAGTCCTCACTCCTGACAGAAATAGTGGAGCCAGATCTCTCAGATGGGCTCAACACATCTTCCTCCTCCTCTTCCTCCTGTAAAAGGAGGTTAGGACTGTATTCCTGGTCCTCGTCGACGGGCGCCAACATCCTAGGAGTGTCATGATAATAAAATTGTGACAATACGATAACTGTGATGAAATTATCACGATAACCTTATCGTGATAATTTTGCCTCTTGTGCAATGTTAGAAAAAGTATTTAAATTCAAATGTTTTAAATAATTTACATATCTGACTTTCAAACAATGCTGTATGTATTTATGCACATTATTTTGATGTCTGTTGTAAAATAATGCAAGGAGTAAAATATTTAAAACAAATATTTTTTCACATTAAAATCTCTGAAGTTTATAAAATTGCTTGCATTTGTTTACATAAACATTCAAATACACAATTAACATGTTACATACAGAGTACAATACATTTTAAAATGTAAATGAGCAAATATTTTTACTTGCTTGTTTAAAAGAGCACCTTTACCAGATTTTTCTCCTTGCCTGCAAAATCATCAGGAGACTCCCTTACCTGACTGGGAGTTCCTCCGTAGTAGTTTAAACATTTTCTCCTTAGCCCCCTAAGGAAGGGAAGGGATCATATTTGCCCCCAAGCTGAGTTAGCCGCTCAATCCCTTCCACTTCCTGATCGCTGGCGCCGTCCCCGCGCTTTGTTTTGTGAGGTCATTATATGCCTAGTGCGGGAACGTGCTCCATGCAAGTCTATGGGGTAGCATTTTAAAACTTATTTTTACGATTTTAACCTGCCTTGTAGTACAAATCGGAGTCAGTATTCAAGTAACACAAGCCTTGTTACTTTTGTTAGATCTGGATGGAGCCTTGGATGTAGCCTGCCTAGATTTCAGTAAGGCCTCCAACACCATTCCACACAGGAGACTCAAACAAGCTGGGCAGCCTGAGAGTGGGGCCAAAGGTGGTAAACTGGGTAAGAAATTGGTTTGGGGATAGATGACAGAGAATGGTGGTAGACGGAGCTCACTCAGAGGAAGAGAGGGTGACCAGCATGGTGTAACAAGGATCAGTACCGGGACTGGTTCTCTTTTTAATGTCTTTTATTAGCAACATTGTGGAGGGGCTAGAGGGGAACATATGCCTTTTTGCAGATGACACAAAGATCTGCAGTAGGGTAGACACTGCAGGGGAGGGGTAAGAGTGAGTGCGAGAGAGAGAGAGTGCGTGAGTGAGTGAGTGAGTGTGTGTGTAATGAAAAGAGATCGAAGGAAGCTTGAGGAGTGGTCAAAGGTGTGGCAACTAAGATTCTATGATACGGAGTGCAAAATCATGCACTTGGGGCAAAGAAACCCAGGGCAGAGTACAAGATGGGGGAGCGAGAAGAGTGGTACTGACAACCACCAAGCAGGAAAGGGACTTGGGAGTAATTACATCTGATGACCTAAAGGTAACCAAACAGTGTGATAAAGCGGTGGGAAGAGCTAGTGGGATGCTAGGGTGCCTAGGGAGTGGTATCACCAGCAGAAAAAGGGTGGTGGTGGTGATACAGCAGTATAAATCATTGCTAAGACCTCACCTTGAGTACTGTGTCCAGTTTTGGAGACCACATCTCCAGAAGGACATAGAGTAGAGGCAGTCTAGAGGAGGGCAACTAAAATGGTGCAGGACCTGCATCAAAAGCCCTATGAGGAGAGGCTAAAGGACCTCAATATGTACACCCTGGAGAAAAGGGGGGTATGATAGAGACTTTCAAATACCTCACAGGTATAAATAGGGTACAAGAGGGAAGCATTTTTTCAGAAAAAAAGATGCTCAAGAAAAAGGGGCCTTGCTGTGATGCTGGAGGGTGGTAGATTCAGGAGAAATGTGAGGAAGTACTTCTTCATAGAAAGAGTGGTGGATACCTGGAAAAGCCTCCAAGCAGCGGTGTTCTGGACAAAAACTAACAGTATTCAAGAACGCATATGATAGGCATAAGGGAACCTTACTGGTTAGAAAAGGGAGGGTAAAGCCGGAGACCAAGTAGGGACTGCGGTATTACAGTAGGTAGGGAAAATGGGCAGACTGGGTGGGCCAAGTGGTCCTTATCTGCCATCAGTTTCTATATAAGTAAGTCGACTGGTGCACATAACCCCCCATTTCTTTTTCCCATCCCTCGGCTGGCACATGTGCAATGGTGCTAGTGTGTGATGTAAAGATGTTGCACATACTCAGCCCCTGCACCTAGACAGTCAGAAGGCTATTACTGCTGCATCGTCCAACCTCCACTAGACGGCGATCAAACAGCGGCTTGCGTTGTCCCCCCTCGTCAAAGAAGGAGAGCCGTCAATGGATGCTCAGTCCTCCTTCATGCAGTCAGCCCTTGAGAGACCCAGGTCTATTCCTGAACCTGGTTTACCAGCATGGCAACAGGTGAGATGCCCAGGCCCTCACAACTCCACGCTATATGGCCAGCACTGCATTTCCTATTTTAAGGAAAAATACTACAAATCTGATAGGAGGATGATGGGGAATCATGGTTGCACCTGGAAAGGGATGCGCTGCTGGAAAAGCAAGCTGAGGTGCTTTATCACTGTATATCGCGCTGTACGATAATCGCAATTTTTTTTTACAACGATAAATTATCATCAGTGATAATTATCGTCATATCGTGTTATCGTGACAAACTAGCTACAGGGAAGGAAGAGAGGATGTCAACACCCTGGAGTGTGTCTGGTGCATCAACCTAGCAGGGCGATAGCATTGGGGCTGGTCCAACAGGCACTGTCGTTATCATGCTTAGTGTAGGAAGAGGAGGTATAAGGCACTGTAGTGTCTTCACAAAGAAGAAGAGCACCGTCTGAATGATAACGGTGGTCTGTACTGCAGAGGTGCTTTGCAATGTCGACAGTGGTGTCAGGAGCTCCCATATTAATGAGCCTTCACTTTGCCGTAGAAGGTCTGGCGGAACTCACTGCCTGAGCAGACCATGAGGGTTTTGAGGTCTGAGCGTCAGGAGGTGTTGTCACCGAAGTGGTTGACAGTGGTCGCTGCTGAGTGAAGCGACAACCAGGAGCGAACCAGGGTTGGGGGGTGGTATCCTTACTCCTCTCCTGGTGTTTGTGCTTTCCTGAAGACTTCTCTTGGGCCTTCGAGGCCTATGAGCCCAAGGAATGGGCTGAGCGCTCTCTCCATTCTGGCTACCTGCTGTTCAAGGAGAAAAGTATTAAGGTCTTGTTGGCGGCAACGCCAGGTAGCTATATTAACTTCAGCCAGATCTCGCAAGCCTTAATGTCATGGGCCTCTCCAAGGCAGCACATGAAGACGTCATGTTGGTCACCTGAATAGATCTTTCCACTGCACTCGCAGTAACAGAAGAGTTTAGCAGTGTCTTTCGTCAACACACGACAATCACTTTTAAATAAAAGTGATAACTACTAGGGCAAGAAAATAACAATTTAGAAAAACAGAAGATTTAGCAGTCCACAGTTGTGGTGGTGTCTCCATGAAGCCCAGCGAGTATGGTCAATGGCAGGGGGACCACCCATGTTTATATAGAGGTTTTCGACCGACGCAAGACATCATTGTGGGCAGCCCCTAGTAGAAAAAGTCTAACTGCATTGTGGTAGGAGTTTTTGTTTTGCCCTTGTTATTTTAGGTGACTGTATGCTCTTTTAAATATTGTTCTGTGTTTACATTTTTTTACATTTTTATCGTGATTTAGTTAAAATCATTATTTGAAAGACTGCCTGGGTGTGTCTTGGAAGTTCTTTTTGCATATGATGTATACGTGGTTTACGTTTGACAGTTGTTCTGGAGAGCTTGAAGTTGTTACTAGACTGGGAAAAGGTAAGAATATACCTAAGGTCTTTTATAGAGTTTTAAGGGTTCATTTTGGATACCTGGTTAGGTGCCCTTAGGCGAAAGATGTATTGCATCCCCACAAAGAGAATATTATCTGAGCCTGTACATTTGGGTATGCTAGCATAGGTTCACAGTTCGAAATCCCCCAGAACTTGAGACCAAAGGTGATTCGGACCCAAAAGCAGACAGGAGGGTTACCCTGTCTGTTACCTGTTCACATTACTGCGCTCAGAGGTTGGCACTGTGGGAGCAGAGGGCCTGACCTGCTGAGTACGTTTGTGACACCATGCCCCTATTCAGAAGATACGGCAAAGTAAATAATCAAAACTGGCTTACTACTAAATTACGTTTGTTAATGAAGAGAAAGCCTGCAAAGAATACAAACTCAAATGATTCTAAGCTTCCGATAATTTACAAAGGCTTCTATAATCGTTGCAAGCATTTAAGTAAGGAAGTGGAAGACTGATTTTTACACTAGAAAGCGCAATCTTTTTCCAACCCAGGGCAGCCCTGGAAATGTATTAGTTCTTACTAAACATAAAATCTCTGACATCTCTCAGACTGATACTCCTGAATGGCAATTAGTCAAACCTGCTGATATTTCAGCCAATTTCAACCATTATACTGCCAATAACAGGAATTATACATTAGCTACTAATCTCTCAGAGATGGTATCAAATATAACTAATTAAATCCAATTTGGATTCTAGTTCTACTACGATTCTGGCTATTTTACTGTAAAAGTCACATCAAGAGACTTTGAAATCTAGGAAGGAGTCTTCCGTTTGATTGGATGGTACGGACATGTCTATTTCACCTTGAACTTCAGTAAATGGTCATCCTGGTTAAAAATTTGACTTAATTTATTCTTGTGTTTCAGGCAGGCACTGTGGGCTTGGAAGCAGGCAGCTGTGGTTCCCATATAAGTCAGGATCTCTAACTGAAGTCTCCAATTATCATCCTGTATCTTTTTTGCCTTGTTTATATAGGTCTTAGAACATGCAGTTTTTGATCAGGTTTCTGATTATTTAGAAGTTTACAAATTAACAACTCCTGAACAGCATGGTTTTAGGGCTCATTTCTGGACCCAGAATGCTTTGTTAACAATAACCGAATATTTGCATGAGGCAATCGACTCAGGGAAGCACGATACTGCAGTGTTTTAAGGCTTCTGACTTTGTGAACCACACTTGCCTGCTGTCCAAGCTCACGGCACATGGTTTTTCTATTAATGCTGTAGAATGGTTCCAAGGCTATTTATCTGACCGAGATCGATATACTGAAACTGCTAATAGAGCCAGTATACAAAAATTGGTAATACAACCTCTACTTTTGTGGGGATGGACACTGGGATACCCCAAGACTCCATCCTGAGCCCCACTCTTGTGCAGTCTTCACCTCAATTATTTGATATCCGGCATTAATAATGTTGAAACGGTCCTGTATGCTGATAACACAGTTCTGTTCTCTTGTGACCTTGATCAATTATACCAAAAATATTCAGATGACCTGCAATTCTGTTCAAAACTGGCTCACTAATTACCAATTCATTCTCAATGCTAAGAAAACTAAAGGTACGATCTTCATTGGGCAAAAAAGGACGGTTTTGCTGCCACTAGAGCTCAG
Source organism: Neoceratodus forsteri (assembly GCA_016271365.2). Taxonomy (NCBI): domain Eukaryota; kingdom Metazoa; phylum Chordata; order Ceratodontiformes; family Ceratodontidae; genus Neoceratodus; species Neoceratodus forsteri. The sequence continues at coordinate 559,828,773 of CM057459.1, read as the reverse complement.
AACTATAAATAGTCAACTAATTTAAGTTTGTCAATGAATTTAAAAAGCTCAGCTTGATTTTAGATCTCGGTTTACTTCCGTCAATCAAATTCATTATGTGGTGAAGTCATCTTATTCTAAATTAGGATTATTGTGGACAATTATAAGGAGTCTGGTACTGAGACATGAAAAACAGCTGCTACTCTTTTCAATTACTTCTCTGATTATGCCCTCCCCATTTACAGGGAGGCCACTACTTCTTGTCTACAGAGTGTTTCCATGCTCTTTTTGTTTGTTTAAATTTTGCCCACAACCTACCTCAACTCCTGAGCACCCCACTTGCTCCCCAGGGCGGGGCTGCTGGGGGAAGCCCTACCCAAGAAACTCTGTCAGTACAGAGAGTGAGGAGTTTTACAGCCGACGGTGCAGGATGGCCGTCATGGTGTGTGATCCAGTCGTTTTTTTTCTTAATGTTCTACTCCAGGAAGGCATGTCGTGCAATGATGTGATGGCACATGCGCCGTAGGTCTGGCACACCTCCCAACACTGCCCAACTTGGTTGTCTGATCCCTGGCCTCCACCGGTGCTCGGTGTAATTGCTGCAGCTTTCAACCCCTCCTCCCAGAAGGAAGAGCAGTCTGATCCTCCCAAAGATGACTTCCGATCCGGGTCATCAGCGTTGCAAGCGGCAGCGTGCGCTACGTGGCAAGCCAGCCCAGAGGGGCTCCATGTTGCTGAACAACATGTGTTGCTTTCTTCTAAGGGCTGGCAGCTTGACACATTTGCTGTATGGAACCCTCCAGTGGTTACCTTTGGAAAAACAAATCAAATATATCAGCGTATCTATCATCTGGAAAATTTTTAAAGGACAATATAGAAACATAGACTTTGACAGCAGATGAGGACCACTTGGCCCACCCAGATTGCCCATTTCCGTATCAATTGGATAAGCTGCAGATCCTAGTTAACCAACAGTCTACTTCTTCCTAACCCCCACCAGAACTGCCTTATGTCTGTCCCATGCATTCTTGAATTCCCCCACTGATTTTTACCCCACGGCCTCTTCAGGAAGGCCATTCCATGAGTCCACCACTCTCTCCGTGAAAAAATACTTCCCCATATTGCCCCTGAGCCATCCCCTCCCCCCATCTTCAATTGTACCCCCTTGTTCTTGCACATCTCTTTCTGAAAGTTGCTACCCTTTTGGACCTTGATTACCTTGAGGTACTTAAAAGTTTCTATCATGTCCCCTCTCTCCCTCCTTTCCTCGAGGCTATACATAATAAGCTCCTTTAGTCTCTCTTCATATGACTTCTGGCGACCAGGGCAGGAGAGCTGCCGTTGGGCTGCACGATCCTGCTCCGCCCCCCCCCCCAAATACCAGCACCCAGATGACCAGAGGTCATTCCCAAACCCGGGTCGCCGGCATGGCATCCAGCGCCTCAACCCTCAGCACCACCGGGCTGGCATGTGTGTTATCCATTAAAGGGAAGGTCTCTTCGGGCTTCTATTGTTTCCATGTGTAGTTTGTAGGTATGAACAATGACCGCTTCCATTGCACCCTCCTAAAGTCATCAGTATTTAAATTTAAATGACAGTACTTAAGTCTAGTGTGAAAACCTGCCTGACTCCATTGCAAAGTCATGCATCCGGAGGACTGCTCTCCTCTCTTGGGGGGGGGGATCAGGCTGCACAGCATGTGCGCCCCAGTGGCGACCAGAGGCACTGCAACATACAGGGCATGCTAGAGGGGACGTAGAGCTGAAGCAGGCGTGCCTGGCACCATTGCACATCCAAGCTCTGCCAGGAAGGGTGGAAGGAGGTGAGGGGAGGGGCGCAACCAAGAAAACCCTGCTCCTGGAGATAAGCGATGGTACCACCCCTCAGCCACACTCCACTGGCTGGACTCATCCGGCTCCTGGGCCGAGCCAGCCCAAATTCACAAAGCACCCTGGGAGGATAGGGCGGCTCCACCTCGGGAGGGCTCAGAGCCGAGGGGATAGCCGGACTGGTGCCAGGAGCTGGAGAGTTTCAGGTCCTGAGGTAGAGATGAGGCGGTGGATGCCTGAGTGTGTTCTCCGGGGTCAAAGTGGAGCCAAATAAATAAAAGTCTGTCTGAGAAAAAAAACAATGTTTCAGAAGATACAGGGACTTCACAAAACATGTAACAGAACCGAATGAAAGTACAACTTCTGCTGGCTTATGCATATATGCATCAACTCCCATGATGCCATGCAAGAGTGGGGTCATGATCTTTGGAATGGAGACAAACAGGTTTTTACACTAGGGCAAAACAAAGTGAAGCAACCTCATTGATATTTAAATTAGAATGATATTGGGGGATGCACGAGAGGGAATCACTGTTCATGCCTACAAAATACTAAAGTATACAGAAAATATGTTGAGGGGACTTTCCCTTTAATTTGTATTGTAGTTCAGCCACACACGCACATATATAAATCATGAGAGGGCTGGAGCTTGCATTTCCTGCTCCTTATTAAATAGCTGTCTGGAGGGGGAAGTGGGAGGACAAGTTTTGGAAACCAAAAAAATATCCTGTTTTTGTGCATGGTTTTATAAATAGCAGTTCTCTTAGATCAACAGGTATCGGCCCAACTGTTAAAAACGGGATCCCAGTTCCTAATTTTTCACTTTTTCAAATGTGGGACACATTGGGTCCAGTAGACACCATGTGGCGTCAGAACCATCCATTATAGAACCTGACCCAAAATGGCCTCCAGGACTCAATGAGTTACAAGCAATGCAAGCAAATGTTGCAGACCTTCTCAAGAGCAAAAATGTGCGACGGATTTGGTGGATTAAGTATCATGAAAAAGGATAGTTTTTTTTTTTATATATCAAGAACTGAATGCTAATGAAACATAGAATTTGTCGGCAGATAAGGACCGCTTGGGCCCACCCAGTCTGCCCATTTCCCTACCTGATGGATAAGCTGCAGATCCTAGTTAACCAGCAGCCTACTTTTTCCTGCCCCCACCCCCTAGAATTGCCTTATGACTGTCCCATGCATGCTTGAATTCCACCACTGTTTTTGACTCCACAACCTCCTCTGGAAGGCCGTTCCATACATCCACAACCCTCTCTGTGAAAAATACTTCCTTAATTACCTCTGGGCAGCCCCCCTTCTATCTTCAAATTGTGCCCCTTGTTCTTGCCACACTCTTTTTCTGAAAGATGCTACTCCTCTTGGACTTTGTTGATTCCCTTGAGGTACTTGGAAAGTTTCTATCATGTCCTCCTCTCCCTCCTTTCCTCGAGGCTATACATATTAAGCTCCTTAAGTCTCTCTTCATATGTCTTCCGGTTGCAGACCCTGCACCATTTGAATTGCCCTCCTCTGGACAGCTTCCATCCTGTCTATATCTTTCACGGAGATTGGGTCTCAGAACTGCAAGTACTCCAGATGGGGTCTCACCAACTGTCTGTACAGAGGGATAACAACTTCCTTTTTCTACTATTAATGCCTCTCCCTATGCATCCCAGTATCCCCGTCTTCCTTACTGCCTTCTCACATTGCTTGCCCACCTTTAGGTCATCTGATATAATTACCCCCAGGTCCCTTTCCATTTTGTTGTTGTTAGTATCTCACCTCCATGTACTCTTCCCTGGGTTTTTGTTTCCCAGGTGCATTACCTTGCACTTCTTAGCATTGAATCTAAGCTGCCATACATTTGACCATTCCTCTAACCTTGCCAAGTCCCTTCTCATCCTTTCCACCCCACCTTGTGCATCAACTCTGTTGCAGATCTTTGTGTCATCTGCAAAGAGACATACTTTTCCTTCCAGTCCCTCTGCAATGCTGCTTATAAAGACATTGAAGAGGACCGTTCCTAATACTGAACCCTGTGGTACCCCACTGCTAATCCCCCTTTTTTCAGAGTGGACTCCATCTACTATTACTCTCTGTGTCCTATTCTCCAGCCAATTCTTTACCCAGGCCCACTCCCAGGCTGGCTAACTTGTATATTAATCTTTTGTGTGGGACTGTGTCAAATGCCTTGCTAAAGTCTAGGTAGGCCATGTCCACAGCCCCACCCTTATCAACTACTTTGGGCACCCAGTCAAAGAAATCTATCAGATTTGTCTGGCATGACCTTCCCGCTGTGAATCCATGCTGCCTTGGGCCCTGTGCCCCTCTGGCCTCTAGATACGCAACAATTATTTCCTTCAGAAGTGATTCCATCATTTTCCCTACCACTGAGGTTAAACTAACAGGTCTGTAGTTTCCTGCTTTTGCCTTGCTCCCACTTTTGTGAAGGGGAATCACATCTGCCCTCCTCCAGTCCTCAGGTACCACCACATCCTCCCATGATTTGTTAAAGAGGGTAGTCAGTGGTGTCACTAGTTCTATCCTTAGTTCTTTTAGAATTCTGGGATGAATCCCATCAGGCCCTATGCTTTGTCCACCTTCAGTTTTAAGAGCTCTTTCAGAACTCTTTCTTCTGTAAATGGGCTGGTATCAACTTCTGTATCCAGAGTGTTTCTACTGTTTGTTTTAGGTACCTCCCTCTTCCTTTGTAAATACTGAGCAAAAATATTTGTTTAGTATCTCTGCCTTTCACAGTCACCCTCTGCCCACCCTCCCTCCCCTTTATTAAGCCTCACTATCCCTCCCTTGGTCTTCCTTTGCTCCTGATGTACCTATAAAGGTTTTATCCCCTTCTTAACTGAGTTGGCTATCTTTTCCTCGGTTTGGGCCTTTGCTGTTCTGACTGCCTTTCCAGCTTCCTTTGCTTTAACTGATACAGTTCTCTGTCCTGTTCCTTCTGTGATTCCTTGTGCTTCCTGAATGCTTTCTTTTCTCTTGAACCTTCCCCACTTCCTTTGAGAACCATAGTGGTTTCTTACCTCGTTCGTTTTGTTTATTTGCTTTATACAAGGCTTGTTACCTCTGTGATGGCAGTTTATTATTCCCCATTGTTCTTCCACCCTCCTTCCTGCCCATTTGCTGTTGCATTCCTTAGGCACTCACCCATTATAGGCAAAGTCAGCCCTCCTAAAATCCAGTACCTTTGTCTTTGTATGGCTCAAACTCTATTGCTGTGTTTATTGTGAACCATACTATTGGGTAGGCGCTAGTTCCCAGATGGCTACCCACTTCTACAGCTGTGATCCTCTCTTCATCTCCATTTGAGAGAACCAGGTCTAGATTAGCCCTCTCGAGTGGGCTCAATACTAGTTGTCTAAGGCATGCCCCTGTAGGGCATCTAGAATAACCCCACTCTAAGTGGCTGCTGCAACTGCACTCAAGTTAACATCTGGCATATTCAGATCACCCATCAGCAATATCTCCCTTTATCTGCCATTCTAAGTATATTTTCTATCATTTCCTTGTCCATTTCCTCCCCTGAGAGAGGTCTGTATCTAACCCCTGTCGGACTGTGGTGCCATTGCCTGCCTCCAAATTGACCCACAGTGCTTCTTCTCCTCCCTGTTTACCCTTTTGTTCTGTTGCTTTGATTTCTTCTCTTATGTAGAGAGCTACTCCTCCTCCTCTTTTACCCTCCTGTCCCTCCTGTAGATAGTGTATCCTGGTATGTTTCGTCCCAGTCATGGTTTTATGTGTACCATGTTTCTGTGACTGCCACAATATCCAGATCTTCCTCCTTTATCAAGGCCACTAATTCAGGAAGCTTGTTACCCAGACTATGGGCATTGGTACTCATTGCTCTCCATTTTTTGATGGCTTTACCTTCTGTAACGGCAACCCCCACTGACCTTTCTACCTTGGTCTTTTTCTCATTTAGTACCCTGTTTTGTAGGGGGAGGCTGGGATCTTTCTGCTGCTTATCATTGCCTCCCCCCTTGACTAGTTTAAAGGCTTGCCAATGAAGCATTTAAACCGACTGCCTAAAAGACTTGTTCCCTTCCTGGACAGATGCAGACCATCCTGCCAGTATAGGCTGGTGTCCCTCCAGGTGGAACCCCAGTCCCCAATGAAGCCAAACCCCTGTGCTCCACACCATTTTTTCAACCATTTATTAAACTGCATGGTGCAAAGTACCCTCGCCTCACTCATGCCACTGACAGGCAGCACCTCTGAGAAGTATACTGTGTGTGCTACTTGTCTTAAGCCCCTCCCCAACTCTACAAAGTCCTTTTGCACTGCTCTAATCTCATGATGAGCCAAGTCATTTGTCCCTAGGTGGACAATGATGTCAAGCTCAGACTCCGTGCAACTGTTCTCGTGATCCTAAGGATGTGCTTCCTGTCCCTCCAAGCCCACACCAGGCAGGCACCTTACTTCAGTTTTCCCTGCTCCCCCAGTTTTATCCCCTAATAACTGAGTCCCCACCAGGAGCTGCTTTCTTTCCCTGTGGTGCCTCTGCGCCTTCCTGAGGCCTCCCTTGTGACAGTTGTCTGCACCCTCCTTAGTCTCCTCTGCGGGTGCATCCATAGGGGAACTATGCTCCCCCAGAATGGTGTATGGATTGTGGAGTGTAACAACTGACTGGGTGTGCCTCTGTTCCACCACCCTTACCCTCCCTGAGCCCACTGTGGTCCAACTGCTGTGCTTTCTTCGCAACCTCTGAGGTAGTGGTGGTGGCTGTGGTGCTCCCTGGATGGGGGAGGTTCCCTTGCCACTGTCCAGTGCAGCCTGAAGATGGGCAACTTCCTCCCTCAGGGCAGATAGTTGTCTGCAAACAGGGCAGCATCTCAGCCACCAGAAAGACTCCCAGAAGACTGCTGCCCCATAGCTATTACATTGTACTACTCCCCACATAACGGTCTACCTTGTTTAGTTTTTTTTTTTGTGTGTGTGTGTGTGTGTGTGTGTGCGTGTGATTGGTGCGTTATATAGAAATATATGTATTTATATAATGTGTATGCTTATATTGTCAGTGCAGTGTGCTAGACAGGATATGACAGTGATGTGTACCTTGCCCTCTTGAGGAAATGATGTCAGAACCCCAGGTATAAATGAACTATTTCCAGGGGTGGGTGGGGTGAGGGTGGGAAGGGGTTGGGCCTAAACTGTGCCCTCACGACAATCAGCTAGCGCTCTGACCTACGGATGCGATGAGTGCCTTCCTGTCAGCAAGATGCCATACCGACAATTTGTAATACTGCTTCAAACCAATTTGACAGAGAAAATACCCTGCTAATCAAACAGAGAAAAATCCAAACATCCAAGTCAGACACAGGTAAACCTCCCCAGCCCCAAAAGAGCCTGGTGACTTGTGCTCTGAAAACAGTCAGCCCCAAAACACGTCAGCTGTGCAGAAGGGCAGACACAGAAAACAGTATTTAGCCTATGTGGGTTTAAACTCTTCCTGCACTGAAAACCTTAACACTTGTAACACAAGTAAAGCAAACTCCACCTCCCTCTGTTGATTGAAAGACTGCCTTTTCTGATAATTCTAAATTGCTTATTTCACCCTTCAGTTAGAAGTATCCTCCACCTGAAGAATATTAACTTTCCTAAGGATTCTGCTTCAAACCAAAGACAATTGTAAATTGTAAGGTTCACCTCCCTCTGTTGTGAGCACTACTCACTTTCTTGCAAATCTTAAGTCCAGTGTTGCAGCTTACAGCCAAAGGTAGCTTCACCTGAAGACTATGAGGTTATCATATCATAAGGGGTGTATTTCCCCACCAGTGGCACCATGCATGCCTGCTTATAGCAGAAGCAGTCAAAATTTGCATGGTGATTTGCATATATATTCCATGATACTTTGCACTATTGTGGTATGTGCGACTTTGTTTTTCTTTGGAGTAGAGATTTGTTGCCAGTGATATTTCTGGATAACCTTTGCCTCAATACTTTTGTGCTGAGGTTTTTTTTTTTTTTTTTCGTCTTTTTAGGCCGTTTTTCTACTTTCTGGCCCTCCACGACCCAAACCTGTAAGACCGCATAAAAGGGTGGATCATTTTCCCAGAGTTGAGATACAGATGAGGTACACTGACTTGTCCCTTGGTATGAAATGTGTCCATCTCTTCCATTTTCAACCTTTACAGTGTGTGAGAGGCCATTAGGCACCATGAATGCCTACTTAAAGCAGATCAAGTCTCAATTTTTATTATGCGATTTACATATACATACCCCGATGCCTTGCATTATTGAGGTATGTGTGATTTTAGACTTCTAATAAATGTGAAATAATCAGATCTTTGTATTCAAATAATATTTCTCCCTGTTCTATGCATATTCATTACAAAAAGAAATCTACTTTTTCACGTAGCAGCAATAATTAAATCTGGTCACTGCCTACTCAGTAATAATAGCCTACCTGTTATAGGGAAACTGTGCCAAAATTAAGTAATTTTTTTCAGCAGAAGCAGTTTTCAAGTACTGGTTCATACTCTGTTACTGCTCTGTCTACAGTGGACTTCTAATAACCACTGTGGGTGTTATTTATTTACTCACTGGTGGTAAGAATCATTTTAGAATTGAAGGATGCAGTTTAGTCCATTACAACTACGAAGTTCTGTAGTGAAAAACAAATGCACTGTGCCAACAACAGAAGAGCAAAGTAAGGACTTAAACTAGATCACAGAGTTCTAAAACGGTCTTCACCAGCAACATGTAAATCAGAAACACACATGGATAACTAAAACACCTGTATAAATAGAGCAATAACAGAACTGGAAGCAATACTTAAAACTTTCTACTGGGAAAAACGACTTGCACATTCACCGCAGTTCTCAACTCGTTGGGTCCAGGTAGCCATTCTGAGTCAGGTTCAGCAATGGATGGTTCCGACGCCATATGGCGGCTAAGGTTAACACCTCAGCAATTCAACCTTGGCGTTTAAGATGTCCACCTCATGCACATGCAACACGTGGCATTATCACTTAAATAAAAACTTACACTCAAGTACTCACCACAACTGTTTTCGCTGCCTCAACTATTGCTTCCAGTACTTCAATATTCTGTAATTTCTTCATATCTAGATCACAACTATCTTTTATGGAACTGTTAAAACAAAACGAAAAAAAAAAAGATGTAATGCTAATTTCCTTGATATTGAAGGCTGCTACTGCTACAGCACATCTGACAGACAGAGCTCAGGGGTATGAGGTTAAACACTCCCAGAATGTATATTATTTTTTTAAGTTTCCTTAATTATTTTTTCTCAGTTGATCTTTCTATTAAACATTTTAAAAAACTCACAATAAACATCCATCTATAACAGACTGATAATCAGAAAAATAAACAAATGCAGAATAGTGTATGGGAGTCCATACCCAACAAGGTTATTCTTCCACAGATTAGTTACCATGGTGACAAGGACCTTGGAAGTGATGCCTTCCGTCACCATGGTAACCACTGGGTGAAAGAATAGCCTTATTGTGTATTGGACTCAAATACACTATTCTAGTGCAGAACGTTGCTGAAGTCCTGCTGGAGATCTTCCACAGCTGGGGTGGAGGGGGCTGGAAGTGAAGATGACTGTCATCTGTATACGTGCATATGCAAGTTAGCACAGGCAGAGGGGAAGTCATTCAAGAAGATGGAGAAAAGGATGGGACCCAGAATGGAGCCCTGTGGGACCCCAAGCCTGGATAATTATACAGATCATTGTCCGCCTGTTGGGTAGGAACAGAATCAGGCAACAGTGAGAGATGTGAGGCCAGCAGAATTCGGCTTGTCCAAGAGGAGTGGAAGGGACACAATGAATTGAAGGCTTTGGCCAGATTGATTATACTGGTAGTAATGTGCCCCGATCCACTCCAGAGAAGACAGAATCAGTGACATGCAGCAGGGAGGAGATGGTGGGATGGTGGAATGGTGCTTCCAGAACCCAGACTGGAAGCTGGAGGATGAAAGAAAGCTGAGGAATCTAGAGTGGACCAGGTTACCCGCTACCAAATGTGTAATCTTGAATTACTGCATATAGCAGTTACTAATTTTCAGGCAATTTAAACCACTTTCAGTAACTGTGTACGTGTGCTGCCATTTGTTGTAAATGAAGACAAAAAAAACTTCTCAGAAAATCTGATAATACTTAATAAATCTAGCAATAAAAACCTAAAATGGTTAGCTATTAGTTTTGACAACTTATAAAGATCTACATTGTGTCCATCACATGAAACTTATCACAACGTTGATATGCTTTGCAAAATAAACACCAACTTACCTAGCATCCACAACACCTGAAGTCCAATAAACCCATGAAGAACTGCCACTATTTCTAAGAAACAAAATTGGCCATAACATGTAGATTTTAATCACATCAAAGTATTCTTTTAGGGTATCTACTGGCTTAGCACACCAGGCTGCAGTAACATCCACTGTTTTAGAAAGGAATAAAAAAAGAAAATACGGTTATTACACACATAGCACAATACCCATTTATATAATGTTACACACATACCACCATTTATACAAAACTATATCAATCAATCAAATCTTTATTTATCCAGGCAAACATCGTTGAGCACAGCTCATTTGCAAGATGGACCTGGTGCCATGGTCAACTCAGCCATGATGTCAACAACTCAGGGTAATACCTTGCACTCTCTCAAAGTCCCTAAGCTTTGTCCCCCTGCCCCCCAACCATTCAGTGTCTTTATAATACTGCATACCATGTCTTCCATCACCATGTCACCTGCTACTGACCATAGCACCCATCTTCCTACTAGGGGAGGCTCCACTTCTCCCTCCACTTGGTGACTCTGTACAGCCTAGCACCAAGCTCCTAACCACCCCTACCACCGACCCATTCCTCTCACTTCACCAATGGACCATACTTCCCTTAAGCTCCAATCACCCTACTGGTACTACCGTGTTACTGCAATGGACACTACTCTGCCTGGCCTCTCCCTCCCTACAGGACCTAGCTACTACCACCTCCACACGGTGCTGTTCCCCCTCCCTAATGGTGCCTAAGCTCATGAAGAAATGTTTAAAGTTGGCCGCCCTGCGGATCCTCCTACTACTACTTTCCGGAGACATTCACCCCAACCCAGGAAACACCCTCTCACCCCCAGGGTTACTACATCCGACAGCCTCACTATCTCCTCCCCCAATATATGTAGCCTAATCAAGAAATGTGATTCCTTTCAAGGATGGGTTGCCTAGAACTGCCCCAATGTCATCTCAGTAGTTGAAACCTGGCTCAACAACCACACCCCCAGACTCTGCAGTCTCACTTCCCGGCTTCACACTACACCGGGCAGACAGAACCTCAAAGAAAGGGGGTGGTTGTGCACTGTATGTCCAGGAATCACTACAGTGTCTCGCCCTCCCCTCCCCATCACTTGAACACGGGGCCCAATCTCTCACATTGAAGATCACTCTTGCCCATAACAAAGCCCCCTTGTTCCACTCCTCTGTATACAACCCCCCCCCGCCGAAATCAGAAGACCGCTTTCCTCTCTATCCTCAACCATCTCCAGACTGTCCCTGACAATGCCGACATCACTGTCCTCAGAGACTTCAATACAAACTGGCTGGCTGACACTTCAGACCCTGTTAGAGATGCTGCATCTGCTCAAAATCTGACCCAGCTTGTGATTACTGCCACTAGAATAAACCAGAGGACTGGTACTGCCACCCTCCTAGATCTAGTGCTCACTAATGCCCCACATAAAGCTACACAGATCAGGGTACTACCCGATACTCTGAGTGACCACTCCCCAGTGCTATGTCACTGGTCGTACTGTATTAACAAGCCCCCCCCACAAAAAAAACGGTCTTACAACGCCACCTCAAACCTGGCAAACTACAGTCCCTTAAACAGTACCTCCTAGTTACTGACTGGTCCCCCATAAGAAATGTTCAGAACATTGACTCTGCCCTCAATTATTTCATTCATACGCTCAACACTGCCTGCAACCTGTTTGCACCCCTAACCAAACAAAAAATGAAAGGTGCCAACACACTTTGGCTATCTCAAGCCCTTTTAGACCAGATGTGTGAACGAGACAATCTGTGGCACATTTTGCACAGGATACCAGAAAACCCTCTGACAGGCAGCGCTACCAGGAAGCGCGCAATAAATGCACATGGGATATTCGAAAAGCAAAGGCTGAGTACTATAAAACCTTGCTCACCAACACATGGGGCTCAGGTCGCAAGTTTTGGGACTCTCTCAAAACGCTAAGTGGCAAAGCCTCCGCTGCCCAACCTACCCATATCAGGGCCAACAGATCAATCACCTCTGACCCAGCCCTTCTCGCAGACACATTAAATGACACCTTCTCACAGCCTCACGGTGTTCCCCCCAACTTTTCTCCCCCACCCACCCTCGCCACTGCCCCTCCCTAACCCCCTTTCCACTTTAAAGCAGTTTCCCAGCGTGAAGCTGCCCTCTCCTACTAGAAGCCCTCAGTAAATCTCATTTCAGCAGTGACACACTGGACCTGAAACTGCTTAGACTCCCATTCAATGAGGTTCTCCCCCAACCATGCTTTTGAACTGCTCCCTTTCTCTGGGCCAGTTCCCACCAAATAAATCTGCCCTCATCACTCCTATCCTTAAAAGTGGTGCCCGCACCCTGCCTGGGAACTACCGCCCAATATCAATCCTTCCTCCCCTCTCTGAAACCCTGGAGAAAAAAATCGTGGCCACCCAACTAACAGACTACCTCACTAAATACAGTATCCTGTGTCCTGAACAACATACAAAATTTGCCAGCAGATGAAGGCCTAGAGGTCTATCAAATCTGCTCGAATGTGCAGCTGGCACCCCTTATTCTGCAGCTGCCCCTCCCTTCCACCCTTCCCCTTCATTAACCCTCCCCCTTGTCCTGTCCCATCCTCGTTTGAAGCAGTCCGCTGTTCTACTGCATACCACTTCAGCAGGTAACGCATTCCACCCAGCCACCACCCTCTCTGTAAACAAAGTGTCTCCTCATCTCCCTCCTGAACCTTCCTCGTTCCAGTCTCATATCATGGCCCCTGGTGGCCCTCCCCTCCCTTACTTTGAACAGCCCCTCTGTACCCGTCTTGTTTATTCCTTTCATGTATTTAAAGGTTTCAATCATGTCACCCCTGTCTCTCCTCTCCTCCAGTGAGTACATGGCTTCCGCCAGAACCATCAGCACCACCACTGCCCTCTTGGAATTTACAAACGCCCTCCATACATCCTTGGACACCGGCTACACTGCTGGCGGTCTTTATAGACTTCTCAAAGGCATTCGATACCGTGCACCACTCGCTTCTCCTGGACTCCCTCACTCAGATAGGCCTCTCCCATGAGACCACTGACTGGTTTGCCAGATACCTGTCTGAGAGAACCCAAAGAGTCCGGATTGCCCACTCCCTGTCACCCCCCCCACCAAGTCAGGTCTGGGGTCCCTCAAGGCTCTATTCTTGGCCCACTTCTCTTCTCCCTATTCCTCAACACCCTGCCCAACACCTGCTTGGGACAAATTCTATTGTACGCAGATGATGAAGTCCTCTACAACTCACACACTGATCCCGCAGCCCTCCACTCAGCACTTCAGAAATCCTTCTTGAAGCCGAATCCTGGTTCATTCAGCATAGGTTAGTACTAAATTACAAAAAAACTAAATCCATGATGTTTGCAACCCCCAAAACAAGAACCTAGGACAACCCCTGCTCATTCTGAACTCACTGAAAGACCCCCTTGAGCAGGTTACCACTTTCAAATACCTTGGCATCACCCTAGACACTGGTCTCACTTTCCACAACAATATCCGGATGCTCAGCACCGTCAACACACATACTGGTCTCCTTCACCACTATAAGCACTGCCCCCGAATCTCTCCGCCTAGCCATTTCTGCATCTGTTCTATCTGTAATTGATTATGGAATCATCTATGGTGCAGCCGACACCACCCACCTACACAAGATTAGACTGGCCCCCAATGAGGCTTGCAGACTTGCTACAGGCTGTCCTAGACTTACACACACCTGCACCCTCTACGCCTCAGCAAACTGGCTCAACTTTGATGGGAGGCTAAAGTACCATGCCTGCCTCTTCGCTAAGAAAATTACCTCAGGATTACTCCCACCAGCCCTCTCCCCACTACTTCAGTCCCCACTGTCTACCCGCCTCACACGGCAATCAGAGACTACCCACTTTAGGGTACCTCGCTGCAAGACCACCTCAGGCCAAAGAACATTTCGATATCTGGCTCAATTGACTCCCAAATTCCCTCCTGATTGAACCCAAACTTGGTCGGTTCAAGTCCCAACTAAGGGACCTTATCACCAAGGGATCAGTATGTGACTGCCCCTAAACCTGACCTTCCATTTCTACCACCCCTCCTCCCTTGACCATGGACCCAACACTGGTCCGCCACCTCTGGGCGTGCCTATACTGTGACAATGGAACCCAATGTCCTGCCTTGGCCAACAAATTAACTCCTGGGCATGGCTAGCGCCATCGCCCCGAAATGTTATGTCTGTACCTGTAACCTTTTGCACTTTGTACCTTGTTAGCAGCTCTCTGTTACCATGTATTCCCTGCTGCTATTTTTTATTTTCTGTATTCATTTGCAACCATTCTGTAACCATCGTCTTTTTTGTGTGTAATATTTTTATTTGCTTTTTTTTTTTTTTAATTCAAGTTTATTGCATATTTTGGCACAGATGTACAGTGATTAACAATCATTTCCATCACATTTAACTGCAAAAGTACATACATTTTACATCAGAGATGTCTGAAGACAGTCATATTTCATCAACTAGGACTTTTTCCGCTCTAATAAATTCTCCTTGTTTTACACATAGAAACTTATTAACTGTAATTCCCTAATATTCTTTAGTAAGGCTCTCGTGTCCCTAAGTCCCTCACTTAGCTTCCTCCACCCTAATCAACCCCCACCTATTTCCGGCATCACCAGCCAAGGAGTCCATTGCCTCACAAAACTCTGTGTCTTAAATTTATTCTATAGGTGACTTCCTCCATGTCCTTAATCTCCCCTATAATGGACACCCAGTCCTGATATGCCGGTGGACATGGTGAGAGCCATCTTCTGGTTATGGCTTTGTGAGATGATGTGAGGAGAACATTCCACAAGTAGGTCTTGTCCGCCTCCTTAATTTCGACTGGTTTCACACCCAGTATCAAGTTTCTGGGGCCTAAAGTGGACTCAATAGAAAATACCTGTTTTATTTTCTGCTCAGTTTCTGCCCAGTAATTTGTAAGAATCGGGCATGATCAAAATATATGCAGGTAATCTGCTTTAACCCTTCCACATCCCCTCCAGCAGCCCCCCCGTACAATTCTTATCCCATTTGCATTGGACCAATGGTGTAACAAAGAATCTCATTCTCATCTTCCAGTCGAACTCCTTCCACATCAGGGAACATGTGGTCCTAAAGGCTTGTGTGAGGACAGAGGTCCAGTCCTCTTCAGCCAAGTTCTCTCCCAGCTCAAGTCCCCATCTATTTTTAATCTGGGCAGCCCCTCCCCTATCTCTCAGGGCTCCATAGATAGCGGAGACCTGGCCTCTAACTCATAGATACATAGACAGTGTCGGCAGATAAGGGCCTATGGCCCATCCAGTCTGCCCATTTGAGCTTGTAAGTTCAGTTTACGTTTTCCAAGAAGTCTGTTGCCCCTTACCCCTGACCTCCAGAATTCCTTTATGTCTATCCCATGCATTCTTAAATTCCGTGATTGTTTCAGCCCCCACCACTTCCTCTGGCAGGGTGTTCCACTTGTCCACCACCCGTTCTGTGAAGAAATTCTTCCTCACGTTTCCTCTGAATCGTCCTCCCTCCAACTTCATCCCATGCCCTCTAGTCCTGGAACATCTTTTTCACTTAAAAATAGTGTATCCCTGCACCCTGTTCCTTCCTGTAAGATACTTGTATGTCTCTATCATATCCCCTCTCTCCCCCCTCTCCTCCAGGGAGTACATGTTCAGTTCCTTCATCCTGTCCTCATAGGACTTGTGATGCAATCCATGCACCATCTTTGTTGCCCTCCTCTGAACCTTCTCTACCCTGTCTACGTCCTTACGTAGGTAAGGTCTCCAGAACTGTACAGTGTACTCCAGGTGTTGTAACTCATGTTGAATTCATTATTTCAACCATAATGTTCATCAGTCCTACTAAGGGTTTGGTTTGTTTATAAAGAGTTTGCAAATTATGTATATGCGCTCTTATTTGTAAGTACCTAAAGTAATCTGCCTGTGTTAGGGAGAATTTTTCTTTAATTTGGGTAAATTCCAGAACTGTATTTCCATCCAGGAACTGGTTTAGGGAGTATAGGCCCACTCTTCCCCATCTCTTAAAGGTAAGGTCCTGTCTGGCTGGGGAGAACTCTGGATCCCAAGCGAACCATCTTAAGGGCCAAATTTCTTTGTCGAGTCTGTGTTTGGTCCAAAGACGTCTCAAGGACCCCAAAGTATTTTTTACTGACATCAGAGAGGTATTTCCATCTCTAATTAGGGTTCCTGGTGTCATGGCTCTTGCCCCCAAGGGCACCCCGTCTGTTAGGACCTCTTCAATTACTTTCCATCGGGCTGTGTAGGCTCTAGCCGACCACAGGAGGGCCCATCTTAATTGGGTGGCTAAAAAATAGTCCTCCAGATTAGGGACGTTCCTACCCCCATATTTTTTATTTGTCTGCAGTATTACATTTTTAATTCTGGGTCTCACAGGGATCGGTCCTTGGGCCCCTCCTGTTCAACGCCTACGTCTCTGACATAAGGACAGGTATCAGGAGTGAGACGAGTCTCTCTGCGGATTACACAAAACTGGTGGCGGTGGTGGATGGGGAGGAGGGGAGGGTGGCCCTACAGGGGTACCTGGAGGCTCTGGAAAGATGGTCTAGAAAGTGGACGCTGAGGTTCAATGCAGGGAAATGCAAGGTACTGCACCTGGGGGCCAGAAACCCGGGCCAAGTGTACACCTTCGGGGGGCAAATGCTACAAGTCTCGATGGCTGAGAGGGACTTGGGGGTGGTGGTGGATGTCAAGATGAACAACTCGGAGACTTGTAGGAGGGCAGCAGCCAAGGCCAACAGGATGCTGGGATGCATCGCTAGGGGATCACTCCAGAAGGAGGGAAGTGATACTCCCTCTGTATAACTGCTTGGTGAGGCTGCACCTCGAGTACTGCGTGCAGTTTTGGAGGCCACACTTAAAGAGGGACATTAAACTCCTGGAGAGGGTCCAGAGGAGGGCAATCAAAATGATTTGGGGCTTGGGGGACAGGACCTATGAGGAGAGGCTCGAAGAGCTAAATATGTACACATCGGAAGAGAGACGGGACCAGGGGACATGATAGAGGTCTTCAGGTACATGAAGGGGGTAAATAGGGGAGGAACAGTCAGGGTGCTTCGAAGGAAGGAGGAGGGGGCCACTAGAGGGCATGGGTGGAAGCTGGAAGAGGGAAGATTCAGGGGAGAAAGGAGGAGGTGCTACTTCACTGAGAGGGTGGTGGAGCCATGGAATGTGCTGCCTAGGGGGCTGGTGGAGGCAGACACGGTGGAGGGGTTCAAGAGGGGGTGGGACAGGTACAGGGGGAAGGGTTCTGGAAGCAAAATCCAATGCAGCGAGAATATCCGGAACTGGGAAGAGAGAAGCCAGAGAAGGCGAGGGGGGCAGCAAGGTCAGCTCCCAGGGTGGGGGCTGACCAAACGAGCAGACATGAAAGATGGTTAGGCCTATTCTGCTGGCATTTTAGTATCTTCATATGTCTCCTATTGTTCCAGATATATTTTGTAAGCATCCTTTGTCATATTTGGAATTGATTCTTGTGTATTTTTATTGGGAGACATTGAAAGAGATACAAATATTTAGGGAGGATATTCATCAAAACTGACTGGATTCTTGAATACAGAGGTAGGTTTAAAGCCTCCCACCATTTAATATCTTGCTTGATCTGGGCCATTATTGGTTAGAAATTAGTCAAGTAGAGCGTTGCACGGTTTTTAGGGATTTGGGTGCCCAGGTATTTTATTTTCCCCCTATTCCAGTTCATGTTTAGTAGCTGCATTATATTAGGGGAAGGGTTATAAAAGAGAATTTCAAAACTTCTGTTTTATTTTTATTTAATGATACCCTGAGTATTGACTAAATTTATCAATTATGGATCATATTTTGGGGATGGATCTGTCCGGATTGGTTATATATAAAAGGACATCGTCTGCGTAGAGATAAATTTTATGTTCTCCCCCTCCTATCTCCACTCCCTTCGCCTCTCTTGCCTCCCTTATCTCCTGGGCCAGGGGTTCTATATATATACACACATCAAAAAGGAGCGGTGATGGTGGGCAGCCCTGTCTGGTGCCCCTCCCCAGAACGAACCTCTGCGAGATGCCTCCGTTTACCCTCACAAAAGCCTGCAGAGAGGCATATAAGGCTTTGATCGCCTCCAAGAATAGTGATGGGAAGCCCATTCTTCTGAGTACCAGAAACAGGAAGTTCCAATTGACTTTGTCAAACGCTTTTTCTGCGTCTAGACTCATGATGCAGGTGGTAGTATGTTTTTTGTTAATGGTGTCAATGATATTTATGGTCCTTCTGACACCTTCAGGGGCCTGCCTACCCTCTATAAAACCTGTTTGATCTGGGTGGATTAAGTCTGCAAGAAAGGATTGGAGTCTTTTGGCTATTAATGCCGTGAAAATTTTATAATCTACATTAAGTGAAACTGGTCTATACGAGCCACAATCTTTCGGATCTTTACTTTCTTTCAGAATCACAGTTATGGTAGTGTAGTTCCATGAGGGAGGGACCGCCTCACCTTCCAACCATACCTGACTGTATACAGTTTTTAACATGGGGACTATATCTACTGTAAACATTTTATACAGTTCCCCTCCGAACCCATCTGGTCCTGGGCATTTACCTACTTTGAGATCCCCAACCGTACTGAGGATCTCCTGTTGGGTGATTGGGTGTTCCAATGTTTGCCTTTGATCTCTGTAAGCCTAGGCAACTTTAAAGCTTCTGAAACTTTCCAGGCTTCCTCTGGACGCATGTCTGGTTGGGGGTGATATAGTTGTTTATAGTATGTAACTAGCGTATCTGCTATTTGTTCCCATTTATATGAGATGTGCCCTGTGTTCAGGTTTCGGAGGCCTGTAACATGTGCCCTGGCAGACTGTTGCTTCAGCCGGTATCTTAAAATCGAGTGGCCCTTGGTCCCCCCTCGTAGTAGGACTGCTTTGTATATAACAGGGCTTTTTCAGTCTCTAATAACTGCAGTTTCTGAAGTTTTAACTTAAGTTACTTCATCTTCCTTTCTCTGTTTCTACAAAATTTTAACTTCTGTTGCCTTTCTAAGGCTCTAAGTTCCTTAGTTAACTCTTCTCTTTGTTTATCCCTTTCCCTCTTTTTATATGTAGCTATTGAAATCAGCCTCCCCCAATCATTGTTTTAACTGTAACCCACAAAACTTGAGGTGTAGTATCCGGGCCATCGTTCAATTGAGTGGTCTGCTTTATTATCTCCCTAATCTCTTCTCTCACCTTTTCGTCCCTAAGCAGGCTAACATTTACCCTTCATTGTGCTGGCTTTTTAGGTAGCTGCAGATCAATCTCCGCATATACAGGCTTGTGGTCTGATAAACTTTCGGTGCCCACCCACACAGACTCAAACACCGACAGGTCCCTACCATATGTGAGAAACGTATCCAATCTTGAGAAAATTTTGTATCTTGGGGAGTAGTACGTGTAGTCCCACACTAGTGGATACTTTTCCCTCCATATGTCTATCAAACCCGTGTTTCTCATGAGCCTTTTCAGTGGCTTGGAGATCCTCCCATTAGGTGCCAGCATGCTTGAAGTAGTATCCAGGGACCTATTCATAACATTCCAGTCCTCCCCGCAATTACCACTCCCTTTGCCCTTTCCGCCAGTAGCTTGAACAGTTCTGCAAAAAAAAGTTATAGGTGAGCCTAGGGGAGCATACACATTCAATAAAGTGACCTGTAAATCTTGGACTCGTCCCACGACCAGCACATACCGAGCCCCTTCATCCACTATTACCTCCTCTTCCTCAAATAGGAGGAAGGCCGACAGAAGTATCACAATACCCCTCTTTCTCCCATTTGTGAGTGATGCATGATAGACAGTCGGAACCTCCCTGCTTCTTAACTTTAGAGCTTCTTTAGGGGATAGGTGTGTCTCCTGTAGGAATTATATCTCACATTTCTGGTTTCTTAGGAATTTTTGAAGTTGTTTTCTTTTAATAGGATGGTTTATCCCATTGACATTATAAGATAATATTTTAGATTTGGCCTTAGCCATAGTTTAAATTTTCAGCCTTATCCAGTGTTCTGTTCCCCCTCACATTTTTAGTAGCTTTAACATTTGCCTCCTCACTCATTTCATCCTCGCTCTGTCCCTCCCTCGTCACTCTACTGTTAGTATGCACTTGTCTGCAACAATCTCTGTGCCATTCATTATGTCTGTTGTATAACAAAAACTTGCCATTTCTCAACCACCAACCAGCCTGAATATGAATAAAAACACATAATACTCTAACCCCCCAAGTGGGAATATTATCCTTGTAACAATGTGTAACCAAGAATCCATTAACATATAAACAGCAACTTTCAGAACCTTATAAATGAACATCTTTAAACAATTACAAGATATTCCTCCCTCTGCCCCCTTTCATTATGCAATCTTCTTTTCTGTTGGAGATACTGCAGAGGGATTATGATATATCCTTCTTGGATACCCCAATTTCCTAGGTCAGTCCAGCCCCATGCGGTTGGACTGGTCCCTGTCTCATTTGGAACACTTTGTCCTGTAAGATGTTGTGGGCTAAACCTCCTTAGAGCATCACTTTTGGGTTTCAACCCAAGGCTCACAGGTAATACTGACGTCAGCAGAGCCAGTAAGCAAAAGGTGGTCATTATAAACTCCGATCTTCTGAGCCATCCCTCCCCCCAACCCCTTATTTAACTCGATTCAGAGAGGTCCACCTCTTTCCAATCCATTTAACAGTAAGGCAATCATCTTTTAACTCCCCGTTAAGGTGGAGAAAGGAGAAAACAAAGAAACTATGTCTTGCCAGCTGAATGGTTATATAACCCAAGTCGATTTATAGCATTGCAAGCATGCTGTCTTCAGATCCCCCAGTTTTTTTGTTTTTTCCCCTTTTTTTTTTTTAATTAAGCCTTTACAGCTCGAAACAAGGCAACTATAACCAGTTATACTGCATTCTAATGTCCTTTAAATGTCCACATCCTTTCCGGCATTCCTCCAGAACTCTGTTCAGGACATGTGTGGGAAGGAAGGGAATGCCCTCCCACCATGCCCCGGAGCCCCCCATAACTCAGTAGCAGCCCTCTCTGAGACGCCTCCCCCCTGAGCCACAACCCCTTTACCTCCCTTAGTTTGAGACCAGAGTCCGACTACATATCCGTTGCTGCTTTTACCTTCAATTAAGTCCCATTCAGTAAGGCCATAACATCAAGTGCTCGTATTATGGTGTAACCAGAAAGCGTGTGATTGCCCTTTCAGTCTATGGAGGTTCTGCCCGACGGGGGGGTTATCGTCTGATCTTGTGCCTCTGACACTGTGGCATCTTGTGAGGCGATCCTGGCCAGCTGCGCCACAGAAACATAGGGCTTTAGCAGTGCTGTGAGGTCTGCTCGTAGGTTAGTGGAATGCGGCTGGGAATGGCAGGTCAGCCCTTTGCGCGCCACCGACCAGGCTGAACGCCACAACTCCTTCTCCATTCGCTCTTTCTCCAGTCCAGGAACTGGTATTCCGGTCTCCTCCAGAAAGTTTTTGGCTTCCAGCAAGTCTTCGAAAACTTTAGTGCCTTGTTTAGTTTCCACCCGCAGGTGTGTGGGAAATAGCATCTGTGCCTTTAAATTTCGGGACCTGAGCTGCTTTAAGATAGGCCACATGGTACGATACGCCTCCTGAAGCCCCGCAGTGTAATCATTATCTACTGTAATGCGGTGTGGCCCAAACATAATTTTCTTCAACCTCCACACAGTCAAGTATTTCTTCTTTCGAATTGTAATTAGTCATCCTCACTACGAAAGATCTTAAACGAGAGTCAGGACCCGAGGGGCGCTGGGTCAGGGAGCGATGCGCACAGTCCATGGAGACATCAGAATCTGGAGGTAATTTTAATGATTCTCTCAGTACCTTTTGCAGGAAGGTGATTGCATCTGTGGTTCCCTCCTCGGCTCCCTCAGGGACACCATATATCCAGAGGTTTTGTCGCCTGCTCCTTCCTTCAATGTCGTCTAGCTTGGCTCATAGTTCCCTCTCCCTGGCCATCAAGAACAGCAAGAGACGATCGTGGCGGTCCACTTGCTCCATGACTGTTGTAAAACCCAGCTCCAGCTTATCTGTTCTGTGCTCGATTTTCCCTATGTCGGCTCTCAATTCCGTCAGTGAGGTGTCTATTTTTTGTACTGTTCTGGCTGTCTGCATGATTGAGGCTACTAGCTGTGGATATTCATCATCTGGCCCTGTCTCCACTGCCATAGTGTCTTCGTCTTCAGTAGACCCCGTTGTTCGTGGCATTTTCTCCCTGTAATAGGAGTTGTAGCTTCTGGGCCAGGGTCTGTGTGTTCCTGGTCGACGCTGCTTTCGACCTCGTCGTTTTAGCCAGCGAATGCATTTTTAAAAACTGCAGATGCCTATCGATTACATGTTGGGTCAGGAGGCTCGCTAGTTTATGCTGCCATTCAGGTTGCTGACGTCACCGGAAGTCCCTT
Source organism: Neoceratodus forsteri (assembly GCA_016271365.2). NCBI lineage: Eukaryota > Metazoa > Chordata > Ceratodontiformes > Ceratodontidae > Neoceratodus > Neoceratodus forsteri. The sequence goes on along the minus strand of CM057459.1, from coordinate 559,806,210 downwards.
TATTTGCTTTTTCAATAAACTACTACATACAATCAAATACATAACTTATTCATTCAACTGTCACCAGTATACTCTGCAGAGATCAATCTATTCACTTCATTCCGCACAATGTTTCATTCAAGTTCTACAGAGTTACATTATATTAAATTAAGCTAAATTATATTTAGATTAAATAACATAAAATAAGATCAAATAAAATCAAAGTGCAGCCAACATACTCATGCTTAATACATCCAGTCTTTTACTCCTTTCCATCTTTTCCATGCTTTTCTATCATTCACTTTTATCCTCTCTCTTAGCCTTCCTCCACCATGTTCACTACCCTCTCCTTTGCCACTTCATCTTTACTACTTTCTATATACCTCCTCACTTCAACCTTCTCTTTCTTATCCTCCTGTACCCTCCCATAACATCCAACTTTCTTCCTCCAACAGGGAGGCCAGGAAAGGGGCCCAAAGTCTTTCGAATCTTTCTTCTCTTCCTCCCAGCACATACGTTAGCCTCTCGAGCCCCAGAGTCTGCAACACCATCCTCCACCACCCTTGTACTGTTGGTGCAACTTGTGAGACCCATGTGTTCTGAATCCCATGTCGAGCCAGGACATATAGCACCTTGATCCACCTAGGAAGTAATATCCATTCCTCCTCCTCCCCATTCTCCACCCCAAATAAACATCCCAAAGAGTCCACTGGCAACTCCCTCCCAGCAATCTTTCCCACTCTATCCACCACCTCCCTCCAATATTTCTGCAGTATCGGGCATTCCCAGAAACAATGCACATATGTTCCCCTTTCAGAGCCACACCTTCCACATAAGGGTGACACTTCAGGGTGTGCCTTATGTACAATTATTGGTGGTAGATGCACTCTGTGAATGAATTTAAAATATGCCTCCTTATATTTTTTGCATATCATTATTCTGGAGTGCATCTGAAGCAGTAATGTCCAATTCTGGTCCATACATCCTTCCCAAGGTCCCTCTCCCACAATTTCCTAGTTCTTACTGTCCTATGTGGGAGTATAGCCTTCCCTCTTTTAGCCGCCCGGCCTATAAACCCCTTTTCTTGCTTTTGAGCTGCATATATCATCCCCTCTACCAGATCCACTTCACACAGCCCTTTGTTTTCTTTTCCTAGGCTTCCCATATATGCCCCAGTCTGGAAATACCGGAACCTATCCCTCTTATCCCTTCCTACCACTTCTTGTAACTCCTGTAATGAGTAGAACCGTCCTTTCACTAATAAGTGTCCCAAACTTCCTATCCCCTTTCACTCCCAGTTCCTATAGCCTGTGTCCTCCATTCCTGGCAAGAAATAAGGATTCCCCGCCACCGGCATCAAGAGTGTCTCTTTTCCTTGTATCCATCCTTTCCTCTTTAACGCCTTCCAGGCCAACAATACGTGCACTACCATGGGATTAACTTCTTTTCCCATCCTATACGCCCTTAACCCCCTACTATGGAGATGTGCTGTTAGTTTACCCTGTGCCTTTCCCTGTTCCAATTCCACCCATCTGGCCACTTCAGGTTTATGTACCCAATCAGCCACATATCTTTGTTGTATAGCCAAAAAGTAGTTTTCCAAATCTGGGAAGTTTAAACCCCCTTTTCCCTTGTCTGCCTTTAAGCTCCCCAGGCTCATCCTCGGACGCTTTCCTTTCCAAATAAAAGCAGTAAAGGCCTTCTCCAACCTAATCGCATCCTCCTTGGACAGGCCCAGGTGTAACATTTGTAAAAGATACAGGATCCTAGGCAGCATATTCATTTTTATTACATCAATTCTGCCTAACCATGACACGGCAACTGTGTCCATCTTAAGTCTGCCTCTATAGTTTTTATCAATTTAATATAATTTAGATTGTATGGGGTCCCCAGGGATCTACCAACCTGAACCCCTAAATATGTCATACTCACCCCCACCACTTTGAGTCCCCATTGTCTAATCTCCTCACCCGTCCCCTTAGACCACATAACTTACGACTTTCCCAAATTAATTTTATAACCCGAAAATTTCCCAAACTCCTCAATTAAGGCCAGAAGTGGAGGAACCGATCGCCTAGGATCCTTCATAAACAATAGCATGTCATCCGCGTATAGTGCCAGTTTCTGTTGTGAGCTACATTCCCTTCCCACTCTCTGTATGTCCCTGCTTTCTCTAATTGCCACCGCCAGAGGCTCCATTGCAAGCGCAAACAATAGTGGGAAGAGCGGACAGCCCTGCCTCGTACCTTTCTCCAAGCTGAAACTCTCCGACCTGCCCCCGTTTACTACTATCTGCGCCCTGGGCTTTCTATACATCGCCTTTATCTGCCCCAGGAATGGTTCACCCAGAACAAACTTCCCCAATATTTCAAACAGATAGTTCCATTCTACTCTGTCAAACGCTTTTTCCGCGTCCATCGAAAGGATCCCTATATCTTCCTTTCCCCTACCTGCTCTCCAAAGTACATTAAGCAGCCACCTCATATTATGATACGACTGTCGCCCTTTAATAAACCCTGTTTGGTCCGGGTGAACCATCCCCAGGAGGATTTCCTCTAATCTGCTGGCCAAAACTTTAGCCATTATCTTCAAATCTCAATTCATCAGTGATACTGGCCGATACGAGGCGCATAGGTGAGGATCCTTTCCCTCCTTTGGTAAGAGGCATATCCGGCAAGCTAACCTCCTCCATCCCCTCTCTCTGTTGGAACACTCTGCACAATACCTTTGCAATTCGTACCCCCATCAACTTATAATACTCCACTGGATACCCATCCGGACCACAAGCTTTCCCCTTCTGCAACTTTTGGATGGCTTTCATCACCTCCCCCTCCGTTACTGGTTTTCCTAACCTTTCCCTCTGCATCTGCGTGGCTTTCGGGACTCTTATTTTCTCAAAAAATTCTAACATCCTTTCTTTTGTTCCCTCATCCTCTGCCTGGTATAATTTTTGAAAAAAGGACCCAAAGGCTTTCCTTACCTCCTTTTCTTTACTCTGTAGGATACCCTTTTCATCTCTCACTCCCATAATTCTATTCATCCTTCTGTGTCCCTTCATAAGATTAACTACCATTGGCCCTGGTTTATTTCCCCACTCAAATATATACCTTCTGTTAAACAAGTTAGCTCTCCCCGCTTCTGATCTTAGATGCGCATTTAGAGCCTCCCGAAACACACCCAGTGTCTGGACGGCCTCCCCCTTTTCACCTCGAGCCACTCTCGTCTCTAATTCCTTTAATTTACTTTCTAGCTCCTTTCTCTGTGCACATCATTTTTTCTTTATGCGGGATATGTATTCAATAATTGCTCCCCTCATAAACACCTTGCCTGCTTCCCATAGTATGCTATTCGAGGTTCCCTCCTTATCATTTGTTGCCATAAACAAGTCCCAGGATCCAGCCCGTTGGCGCAGCGGTGGGTTTTCCGCTTGCGACGCTGGCGACCCGGGTTCAGGAATGGACCCGGGTCGTCGGAGGGCCAGCCGGGGGGAGAAGGATGGAGCGTCCTATGGACTGCTCTCCTTCTCCAGGGGAAGGGGGAGGGAAGCATTCGGAGCGCTGAGGACTCCTGGCAGAGGCCGGGAGGTCTCATGCTGCCGATGCTCAAACTCTGGGAGGCGGGGTGAACACTGGCGTCATTGCACGTCCCCACCTCCGTGAAGGAAAAAAGTAAAGAAAATGGGCGGGCAAGGGCCACAGTCTTAATGAAGCCCTCCCAAGAAGTCCTCGAGTGGCCACCATCGCTGCGGGTCCCCCGACTAGATACTAGTTCCGTGGAGACGGAAAGAACGTGGCCACGGTCCCACCCTCTGGGGGGTGACTGGGGAACCCCGGCAGCCATAGATGGTGGCTGACGTTTCCAGGGGCCGTGACCAGGGCCGATGCAGTGACAGGAGGTCCTGCCAAAAAAAAAAAAAAAAGTTCCAACTATCCTCCAAGTGTTTTCTAAATTCCTCGTTCTGGGCCAAGTAAGTGGGGAATTTCCATGTGGGAGGTATCCTCTGTCTTTCTCTCCCTTGTATTTTCATTACCACCATAGCATGATCCAAGATATGTATTGGGCTATGCCGTACCTCCCACATCCGCGCATACCATTCCCTCGTGGCATACATATAATCTATCCACGTCCATGTTTTATGGGGGTTCGGGAAAAAAAGTATACTTTCTCGCTCCCAGGTTTGCCGTTCGCTAAACATCCACCAGTTCCAGCTCCGCCATCCCCTCTTGCCATTGCTGCGTCGCTCCTGAGCTTCTCCTTTTCCCCTCGGAGTGGTCCATTTTCAGGTCCATAGCCCAATTCAGATCCCCCCATTATTAGTCCTGGGAATTGTTCCCGCACCAATAAATCCAGCAAAGAGGCATAAAACTGGTATTCATATACGGCAGGGGCATATACCGATCCTAAAGTGATCTGCTCCCCATCCAGAGCTCCCGAAATAAAAATAAATCTCCTTCCTTAGTATCCCTAATTATTCTCTGTACCTCAAGGTTCAACCCTTTATGCATCAATATTGCAACTCCTCTTTTACGCACTGAGGCCGAAGCCGTATAGCATCTTCCAACCCATCCCCGAGCCAATTTAACATGCTCTACTTCTGTTAGGTGCGTTTCCTGTAGTAAAGCTATATGGGCTCCCCCTCTTTTAAGAGCTGTCAGCAGCATAGACCTCTTTACTGGATTTGTAATACCCCGAACATTCCAGGTAATTACATTAACATTTCTGCTAATCGACATTTGCATATATTACTTCTTTCCCTTTCATCATCATCCTTCCACCAATAGCATGATAATTTATATGTCTAACCTCGTTGGTTGCACTTTGTTCGTAATAAAAAAAAAAAAACTCAATAACAACACAAATTCAGTAACAATTCAAACGTATAACTTTGTACATATATCCCCCTACTTTTCTTTCCTCCCTGCCCCATTACACCCCCCACCATACCCCCCCCCTTAGTCTTCCCTCTACTAATTTCATTCCCTCCATCTTCCATTTGGACTCTTCCTCCTTCCACTTTCCACTGCTCCCTTTGTTCCTTGCTGCCCTTCTTTCCCTTCCCACACTCTCCCCCTTCCTTTCCTCCCTGAAATTTCCTTCCACCTAACTCAATCCTTTCCTTCCCCCCTCCTTCCCCTTGCACACTCCCCAGATCCTTAGACACTAACAGACTCCCTGACTCAAGTGTCTGCCTCATCCCCAGATACTGAAACAGGCGCTCCTGCGCTCTCCCCCCACAGCCATTTACTTTGTGCCCCTTCATATCCATCGCTACCCGATTCCGCGTTTCCCTTCTTCTTGCCCCCCCCAATTCCTTGCGGCCCCCATCCTGTTTCCCTTAAAGCTCTTCCCTTTCGGTTTCCCCATCTCCCTGCTTTGTTTCCCTCCCCTTTAATTTTCACCACACATATATTGCCAAAGATTAAACTGGTTGAGGGTATCAGCAAGGGGAAGCAGGGAAAGCAGGCCGCGCCTAAAAAAAACAACACGCCAAGCCCCTCTCCCTGCCCGCCCTCCTACCTGCACCCAGACATTGTTCCAGACAGCTTCTGTCTTCACGGGTTTTTCGGGACTCTCCCTCACATCCGGATATCTCCACCACTTAGTCCAATTTCTCTTCCCGCCATGTCCTTGAACCCTGTCTCTGTACATATCTTCCGCATCTCTCTCTGCCATCCTCTGGGCGCTACGCCATTTTAATCCAGTTCCTGGGCCCCCAGTCCTTTTCATACGTGGCAGTGTCCTCATCCTTTCCAGGTCTCAGTCTTTCTCCTCCAGCACGAACTTTAACACCAGCAGAAACTCCAGAACCAAACATAAACGAGCAATTGTCAGCAAATACATCCTTACTCCTCCACTCAAGTTCCAATGCACAGCTCTCGGCTCCATTTCTCAGCTCTTAAAATGAATCTCAGCGCAGCTTTTGTCTTAGGCTCCTCACAAACTCCTCTGCTTTTTCCACTTCCCAAAACAAGTAAGTAGCACCTTCGTGCTTTATTTTTAAAGTGGCTGGGTACATCAGGAAGTTTTCAACTTAAAGGTCGTGCAGTTGCTGCATGGTACTATTAAATGCTTTCCTTCTTTTTAGGAGTCTGGGCGAATAATCCTGCGACAAACAGGCGATGGCCTATATATTCCACCCTTCCCTTCTCACGAAACGCCTTCAGCACTAGTTCTCTATCCTGGAAGTGGTGGAACCTGAATATTATCTGCCTCGGCGGCTGGTCATTCGGGGATTTGGGCATCACGGCCCGATGGGCCCTCTCAAGCTTAAATTTTCCCTTTGGTGGTTGGAGACCCAGCAATCCAGGCAGTACTCTTGCACAAAAATCCAGCACACTTTCCCCTTCAATGCCTTCTGGTAATCCTCTCAGTCTTAAATTCAATCGTCTGTGGTAGTTTTCCTGCTAGTCAAAGGCTTCTTTTAAATCATTCAGCTCTTTCTGGAGTGCCATCACAAGCCCGGGAGTCGCCAGCAGCTCGTCCTCCATATGTGAGATTCTCTCCTCCATCTCTGTCATTCTGCCAGCCTGCACCACCTGCTGCTCTTGTATCTCCTGCAATTTCAGATCGAGCTTTCCTTCAAGTTTAACTAACCGGGGCTCCAGCGCTGCAATAACCTGCCTAGTAACCTCTCTCCCAAGGGCCGCCACCTCAGCTGCCGATAGGGAAACTAGGCCACCACCATCACCCCCTTTCCTTGTGTTTTTTGCTGCTGTCCTCTGGCTCTTGGAGGCTCCCGATGCCAAATATTCATCCATCCCAAGTTCACACACCATAGGCTGCACGCTTTCCTCACTTTTGGGCACTTTTAGCTTTTATTTTCTATATTTAAAGCCATGATGAGGGAGCAGCGCGGAAATTCGCGTCCGTTCAGCGAGCTGCTCATTAGCGCCCCACAACCATTGTCTTTAATTACTATGTTAGTTGTTACTTTGTTCACGGTTGTCTCTGTTTTATGTACGACGTGGAACCTTTGTAAAGGAGTCTTTGACTCAAAGGTGTTATCTGAAATTTATCAATAAACACTGCATGCATGACAGCCAAAAGGATTTAATCAAGATTGAAGTGCTTCCCCGTTTACTTTATCCCCAACAGATGGTTCCCTTTGAGTCTGGCCAGGGAAGATGCCCAGAAATTAGAGGCAGGGGTACTGCCATTATCAGGCATAAACAGTAACCCAGTGCTAGTCTGGTTTGCTTGAATGGTAACATCAGGATGAGGGCTGAAATTCCAAGATATGATGCCACATATAAATTTAAAAAAGCTTGTGATAGATACATGGGCCTAACCAACAGGGGGCAGACATAAAATGGAGAGTGGAGGTCTTCGGGGGGGGAGAGGAGGAGGCTCAGACTAGATAGACCATGGGGTCTTTTTCTGCAAAGTTCTATGTTTCTATATAATCTAGACTATGCCAATGAAGTATGCACAGGCCTACATATATGGGGGTGGGTCCATAATCCACCTGGTTGAATTTGGAAGAAGGGATCAGCCCATGTCTTCACAAGCATATTTGAATCCCATGGGTCTAAGGGTGTACTGCTCACTACTCAGAACCACTCCCGTGACTTTATGCACATTATTGGCCTAGATGGAGGCGAGGCAGGTGAAGGTATGTCCTGAGGAGGCCACATTGCTTCCCCCTCTATATTCCAACCCAGACTTTCTCAAAAAGGTAGAGGACATTGGTTTTAAAAGGTGTGTTAAAGATATACAATGCCTGGGGAACTTATTTGGTATTATACAATGGGGTAAATCCAAATGCTACTGTCCCAGGCCAGCCCATTACCTTACTCAGGTAACAGCAGTGCACGTACGTCGAAACACTAACAAGGTACTGCAAGTGTATCTCAATAAATGTAGATATAAAAAAAAACACCAAGACACAATTAAAAAAAAAAAAGCAACCAGGGAACACATTTCAACATTTCCTGCTCCCCACAAAAAACACAGCGTTCCAAAGCATAAAGTAATACTGCGCATGTACAGTTCCCCCACAGTCCGAGTAACTAAGGACTACTTCTTCCGATAGATAAAAACACAGAAAAACTACAGATTAACACGAAAATGAACATTTTATTTATTTATTTATTTTTTTTGTGAAGGGGAAAAAAAAAGGAAATTGCATAATCGCAATATGCCCCTCCAGAATGTGGGTATATGGTGGTATTTACCCACTTCTGGTGTGGATTTGGTCACTCGGCTTCACCTCGTGACCAAACCATAACAGGCGTGGTAAATCCAACCATATACCCACACCCTATCGTGGTATACTGCTTAACTGGTCTTTAGTGCAGCTGAAATAATTGACCTCACTCTTTTTTTCCAGTTATTTTCCTTGAATTTTGTTTTTAGTTTGTTTTTGAGGGTTTTTTCATTTGTTTGTTTTAATGTGTTGAAGACACTGCATGAGAAAGCTCTGAAATCTTTTGAACGTTTTGCCATAAGGTATGCAATTTGGATCCACTATAGATGTTGTATATATTTATGTAATTACAAAACATTACTTACTAAATATTTACTTATGTTTAGAAAACACCACCATCCACCCTGAAGAAGGGTTACTGTAGACACCCCGAAATGCTGGTGGGCCTTGGGGAGATTTTATGGCATTTAAAATATTTAACAGTAATAGAAACATAGACAGAAGCAGACTGTGATGGCAGATAAGGACCGCTTGGCCCACCCAGTCTGCCCATTTCCCTACCTACTGGATAAGCTGCAGATCCTAGTTAACCAACAGCCTACTTCCTCCTACCACCCCACTATAATTGCCTTATGTCTGTCCTATGCATTCATGAATCCCTCCCCCAGTTTTTGAGCCCATGACTGCCTCAGGAAGGCCGTTCCATGCATCCACCACCCTCTCTGTGAAAAAATACTTCCTCACGCTGCCCCTGAGTCACCCCCCCGTCTTCAAACTGTGCCCTTGTTCTTGCACATCTCTTTTCTGAAAGGATGCTACCCTCTTGGACTTTGTTGATTCCCTTGAGGTACTCCAAAGTTTCTATCATGTTCCCCCCCCTTTCCTCGAGGGTATACATATTAAGCTCCTTTAGTCTCTCTTCTTATTGTTTCTGGTGCAGGCCCTGCACCATTATAGCTGCCCTGCTCTGGACTGCCTCCATCCTGTCTATGTCCTTGCAGAGATGAGGTTTCCAGAACTGCATGCAGTACTCCAGATGGGGTCTCATCAACTGTCTGTACAGAGAGATGACAACTTCCTGTTTTCTACTGGTGATGCCTCTCCCTATGCATCCCAGTATTCCCATCAGCCCTCCTTACTGCCTTCCTACGTTTAGGCCATCTGATATTACTACCCCCAGGTTCCTTTCCACTGTTAGTACCCCCCCCCAAAAACTGTGTACTCTTCCCCTGGGTTTCTGTTTCCCAGGTGCATTACTTTGCACTTCTTTGCACTGAATCTAAGCTGCCATGCTTTTGACCATTCCTCCAACCTTGCCAAGTCCCTTCTCATCCTTTCCGCCCCCTGCCCGTGTATCAACCCTGTTGCAGATCTTTGTGTCATCTGCAAAGAGGCATACTTTTTTTCCAGTCCCTCTGCAATGTCACTTATAAAGACATTAAAAGAGGACTGGCTCCAATACTGAACCCTGCGGTATGCCACTAGTAACCCCCCTTTCTTCGGATTGGACTCAATTATTACCCTCTGCATCCTGTTGTCCTGCCAAACTTTCTACCCAGGCTACCACCCTGGGACCCACTCCCAGGCTGGCTAACTTGTTTCTTAATCTTTTGTCTGGGACTGTGTCAAATGCCTTGCTGAAGTCTAGGTAGGCCATGTCCACAGTCCCTCCCCGGTCTACTACATTGGTCACCCAATTATGATCTTCCCGCTGTGATCTATTTTGGTGAACAGTTTTCTTTGTTCCTATACTGTTTATGGACTTGTCTAGCTATTAGAAGAACTGACTACTCCCTCATTTTGAGTTTTTATGCCTAGGGTATAACTGTAGGCTTGTCATGCTAAAGAGCTGTTTGGCCCCAATGTCTGCTGCCATTCCACAAAACTGGCAACTCTGTCACAATATTTATTTAACTTCCTCTAAGCCACAGACCACATAGTAAAAGGGAAGAAAGACAAACCAGGCCAGACACCCATGACATCTGTTAAAAACATCATCATTCTAGCTGAAAGGGCCATCCTTAAAATGATGGTACTGACTCCTTCCATGCAAATGTTGAAAGAACAGAGACATTATCCAAACATCAGACAATGTCAGCTCAATGTAGGTACTGTAATAACAGGAGAGGGAATACTATCAGCACCATATAGGCCTCCTCATTTTAAATAAATATGAAGAGGCACAATATATGTTTATAAACCAACTCTACAATCCACCAGTGTAGTACATGTTTATAATAAAGGGGGTCATTCCAATTTGTGAAAGATGTTATCAAGACAGGAGGACCAATATCCAATACTTTGGGGAGTGTTTTGAAGTTTTAACCCTTCTGGGCATGGATAACAGGAAATTTCTACAATACTGAGATCGCCTGTTCTGGAAATGCTTCTTTCAATAATGGTAGGGATTGACTATGGCAAGGAAGACCAGTGCCTTCCCTCTTCTAGGGTAGCCAGATTATGTAGAGCCTAGTCCATTAGTCTATACAGAATACATGAGCATCTAAAGGTCTCGCCGACACTGATACAACAGAAAAGAATTCTGGTTAAGCTCCAATCCATGAAGCTTTGGTATGAGCTGAATGAAACAGCTGACGTCTTTGAACAGTGGGGGTCTTTTCACGAACTCCCCTGCCCGTTACAGAAGCACACATGTTACAGGTGGTGGTGCTATAAGGTGGAAGGAATACAGACACACTCAAGGGAAACTTAGCTGGATGCCATGAGAGGGGAAAAGGTCAGGCGCAAGTTATTTTGCGAATGTGATGATACTTCTGTCATTATTCAAAGGTGTAGCATCTTCAGCAGGCGACGGGAGAGTTTTATTGAATTATGCTGTGTCTAATGTTTATTTATCCTCTTTTGTCAGGAACAGGTGTGTAACCAAGAAGGAAATGTATATATTTTACTGTTTGGTTCTATGATTATCTAATGAAAACACAATAAAAAATATTTTACAAATAATACACTAGTGTAACACTAGTTTTGTACACAGCAATGGCAGAATCTGCCAAGTCTTGCTTAATTTCCCATGATGCTTTGCTGCTATTAAGATGCCAAAGGGCATTAGTTTCCTTATTTAGCAAATTAACACAGCATTAAATATAGAAGTAATGTGGCCCCAGGGAACTCTGGCTCCCCTGTAGGTCTAAGTGTGTCACAGAGTTAACTCCAGCCTGCTTGGGAAACTCCCTGTCAGCTAAACTGCTTGAGGGTTCCCAGGGGGTCTGACCCGCTGCCGGGGAATGGATGGGTTAATAAGAGTTGTTTACTCAGTCTGTAAAGGCTTGGGGGGGGTGCTGCATCCTGAAGAGCGGAGAGGTTCAGTTGAAACAGATCCCCAAAAGACCTTGGGATTGTGATGGCAGCTGTTTCACAGAATCCCTTGTGGAGAAGAATCCACATGGCATGTTGATCCTCTAAGAAAATCATTTGTTTTCACAACAGATAAGTGCAGCTTCTAAAGAAAGATTTTAAAATGTTTCAATTTAAAGAAACTATATAAGGCACTCCTGGTGCCACCCTCCTTGTAATACATACAAACAGGAGACCCAGACTATGCAATTCTACCAGTAACTGGGCTGCCAATTCCTTGGCTGGAAAACCCATATAGTCATGTAATTCTGGAAGTACCTGATCCTATATGGCTTAGCAGGTGTAAAGCGGAGGAAACGGGGCTCGAGATATGCACGTAGACTCTGGCTTGCATGCAGTCAGAGTAACTACTTGTGCTTTCCCTCTACATACAAACCCAGCACTTGGTCTGTGGGAATTCACCAGATTTCGACTGGTCAGGTGCCTGAAGGCTCCCTTATTCAGGCCAACCAGTCTTTCTGCCGGACTAAGTACAGGAACTGAGAGGACCATGGGTCTTTCCGAAACAGTAACTGCCCCCTGTATGTTTCTTTCACAGTACGGCTGTGAACGAGTTTATTTCAGGATTGTAGAACAACCACATGCCCTGAAAGAGTAACTGTCCCCTGTATAGAGCAGAACTTGTTCCAGGGCAGTGACAGGGGCAAGTAGGTAGTGACAGAACAAAAACGTAGTGGTAGAACCCCAAGTAATTTGTTATAATGCCTTGTATGTAACTGGGGACAAACTATTCCCATCTCCCAAGTGTAAAATGCAGCCCTAAAGGAACTGACTACTTTGAGCCTGTTGGGGTGTTAGCAAACACTCATCACTTTTCCCCAAAGGGGGGGGGGGATGCCTCAGGTCAGAGGTTTCACAGCTAATTTGGCAGGGATGTGTCCTCCTACTAAACTATACAGCTAATTTCACCAGGGATCATCTGCCTGGGGGGAGGGGGCGCACAGGATAGGGTGGGGTGGCAGGACCCTAGCAACTTTCTCCCAGTGAAAAAAATGTTCATTTGATCCCCAACTAAATTGTGTGGCAACCCAGACAGGTCCTACACCAGCCGGAACTGGAGTGGGGAAATGATGGGAGTACGTTGGTAGCACAGCCGTCATAATTTCACAGGGAGTCAAGACAAATATGAGCCCAGTCCATGCTGCTAAGGACCCTCACTCAGGGGCAGTAATGAAAGCTACCTGGTTTTGAAGGAGGAAGGTAGGCAGTATTGTCCCAGGCAGCTCTGCACAGTCCATTGTCCCATTACTTCAATCATACGCCCTCGTTTTTTTTTTTTAATGAATAGAAATACTGAAGAGTCAGCCTTTAAATCTACCTCATGATGGGTCCAATAAAATTACTGGGTGCTTAAAACCCACTGTTTGTTAACTCCAGTGCGTCCCTAGGTTGTACACAGCCCCAAATCTGCCTGGACTTTAATACCTGTAAACCATCACCCCAAAGAACTCACAACTGTGGAAATGCACTTTTCTTTGGACTTTAATATCTTAGATCCATTGTACTGTGATAAGTAAATTTTGCTACTAATATACTCAGGCGCTCACACTTATAAGGGTCTGAGAAATACAGGTTACTCTCCTATAACAGGAGTTCTCGGAGTGGTACATGTTGTTCCTCCACACTTTGTGTCAGGTTCCTTGCCGCTTTAAATCTTGCCAGAAGGTCTTCAAGCTGGCTCTTCCCACCTACCCGGGTGGCAAAACCCTCGGCTCTGCCCCATGACGCCAGATCTAGCCCGCTGGAAGCCAGCTGTACGTCAAGTCAGGAGGTCGTAGGTTAGGGATGAACATATACCACCCTAGAACACCTGTTACAGGTGAGTAACCTGTATTTCTAGGGACATGGATATGTTGTTCAATCCACACTGTCTGGCAGACTCCTAGCAGTTCTCCGGGAGGAGGGAGGCAAGGCACGCACCCCCTACTTAGAGAATAAGGACTGGAGAACTGAGGTCCCAAAACCAGCATCCCAGCGTGACTCTAGGTCAATGTGGTAATGGGAAATTAAGGTGTGTGCTGACTTCCAGGTAGCAGCCCTGCAGATTTCCTGGACAGGGACCTCCCTAGAAGAAGCCACCGAAGCAGCGGTATGGCGGGTAGAATGAGCTCTTATCCCTTTGGGAGGCTCCATGCCCGCCATCCGATAGCAGAGATCTATGCAGAAGGTGACCCACCTGCTTATCGTCCGCTTGGCTGCAGGTCTGCCAGATGCGGCTTCAGCGTAGGTGACAAACAGCTGGCGAACCTCTCCCCAAACTTTAGCCGTTCGCTCCTTATAACAAGAGAGCGCTCTTCTAGGGTCCAAAGTATGGAGCCTATATTCGGCCTTCGAAACATGACTGGGGTAGAACACCGGCAGAGTCAACATCTGGTTAAGGTGAAACTCAGACACCACCTTCGGCAGGAATTTAGGTGGGGGCGAAGGACAACCTTGTCCCTATGGAAGACCAGATAAGGAGACTCGATGGAAAGTGCCTGGAGCTCTCCCATCATTCTGGCTGACGTTATAGCCACCAAGAAGGCGGTCTTCCACAACAGGTGGGAGACATCGTACCTGTGCATTGGTTCAAATGGCTTGCCCATGATCTTAGCCAATACCAGCAGCAGATCCCACGGAGGTAGAGGTTCTCGCACCGGAGGAGATATGTGATAAAGGCCTTTGAAAAAGCGCCCGACCACCTTTTCCTGCACCACCAACTGCTTTCCGGCCCGCACCCGGTAAGCAGAGATGACTGCCAGGTGCACCTTAAGGGTCATCGACCAAAGCCCTAGCTGAGACAGGGACCACAGGTAGTCCAGAATGCTGGCCAAGGAACAGGAGGAAGGGTCCAACCCCTTATCCTGACACCAAACGGAGAATCTCTTCCATATGAAGGCATGGTATTTTCTGGTCGACTCCTTATGGGATGCCTCAACAACGTTGAGGACCTCATCGAAAAGACTCAAGGCCTGGAACTCTAGCTGCTCAGGAACCAGGCCGTCAGGTGCAGGGATTGAAGTTCCGGGTGGAGTACCTTCCCCTGGTTGCTGAGATCAGGTCCGGGTGGGCTGGAAGCCGCCTCGGGAGCCTGGAGCTGAGGCTGAGGAGATCTGGATACCAGAACTGGCGGTGCCAGTCTGGGGCTACCAGAATCATCTGCGCCTTGTCCCTCCTCGCCTTGAGAAGCACCTTGTGGATCAAAGGAAATGGGGGAAAGGTGTAGAAGAGGCCTGGGGTCCATGGCCTCGAGAAGGCATCCCCCTGCAGAGAGCCCCGGTGAGCGGGGCGGGCATGAAACAGCCTCAGCTTCGCATTCTCCCTGGAAGCAAACAGGTCCACCTGAGGTGTGCCCTAGTGGGAGAACAGATCGTGTACTACCTCCGGCAGAAGAGACCACTCGTGAGATGCAGCACCTATCTGGCTGAGGGCATCGCCAGAGTGTTGGAGGCTCCCACCACATGAATGGCTAGGATATCCGCCTCCAGTCTACTCACGAGAGACCAAGTGCAAAGAGCTTCCTTGCACAGAGGCAAGGACCGCGTCCCGCCCTGGCGGTTTAGGTAGTACATGGTCGAGGTGTTGTCCATCTGGACCTGAATCACTTGACCCCATACAAATGGAGCGAAGGCGGTGAGGGCTATTCGGACCGCTCGAAGCTCCAGCAGGTTGATGTGGCATCGAGACTCCTGAGGGGACCAAAGGCCGTGGGCTCTGCGCTCCCCCAGATGGGCACCCCAACCCATCAGAGAGGCAGTCGTTAGAGTGACAGTCGGCTCTGGGTGGACAAATGGGATACCCTCCTGCAAATGAGCCGGAACAATCCACCACTGGACAGTGTTCCCCATCTCCTGGGTCACTATCACTGGCTGGTCCAGAGGATTGGAGCGCTGTGACCATTGGCGGGCCGGTCCCCACTGTAGGGGACGCATGTGCCAGCAGGCCCAATGGACCACGCTGGTGCAGGCCGCCATGAGGCCCAGGAGGCGCAAGAAGTCCCGGGCAGGGCGCAACTGCCCAACCAGAAATGACTGGGCAAAGGAGGAAAGAACTTCGGCCCTGTCTGCCGGGAGCCATGCTCTGGCTCAAAGAGAGTCAAGCTCTGCCCCGATGAACTGGATGACCTGCATTGGCACAAGTTCCAATTTGGCCTCACTGATGAGGAGGCCAATCTGAGAGCAGACCTGGAGGGACAGATCCCAGGACCGCTCCACCTCCGGCTTGGAAGAGGCTGCAATCAGCCAGTCATCCAGGTAAGGGTACACCCGGACCCTTCGGCGCGGCACGAATGCTGTCACCACTGCCATGCATTTGCTGAAGACCCTGGGAGCTGGAGAGAGGCCGAAGGGCATGGCCCGGAACTCGTAAAGGGATCCCTCCGCTCTGAAGCGGAGGAATCACTGGTGGGACGGATGGAATGGGACGTGAAAGAACGCGTCCTGAAAGTCCAGAGAACAGAACCACATGCCTCGTTCCAAGGATGGGATGATCTGAGCCAGAGTGACCATCCTGAAGGTTAGAGACCTTAGGAACTTGTTCAGATCGTGTAGATCTAGGATGGGGCACCAGTCCCCCGTCCGTTTTGGGACCAGGTAGTACCTGGACACAAACCCTAGGTCTGATGGAGGATCCACCACCTCCCTGATCACCTCCTTCTGGAGGAGCAGGGCAATGTCAGCTAGACAGGCCGACAGAGGCTGTGGACCCCGTAATCCCCCGTGGGGCGAAGGCTCGACAGGGTGGGGACTGCTCGAATTCCAGAGGCAGACCCTCTCCTACCACTTCCAGCACCCAGCGGTCCGTGGTGATATCGGACCAGACAGAAAGGAAGTGGCGGAGCCGTCCCCACACGGGGGGAACTCGGGGAGCAGTGACGAGGTTGGGGGTGACACCCCTCAACCTGTCACTGGGCAGGCTTGGAGAAAGGACCGGCCGAGGAGTCTCCTGGACCTTTCCGCTCCCGGCTTCCTGCTGGAAGAAGCAGCAGGCTTGGCTTTGGGGTGCCAAGTGCAAGCCTGCTGGTCGTGATGCTGGTGTTGCTGGGCCGGACGTGCCGCATTGGCTGAAGGGCGAAAGGGCTTACGCTGCTGCTGGCGACCTTTGTCCTGCTGGGCAGACGTGACCGAGTC
The DNA here is from genome assembly GCA_016271365.2 of Neoceratodus forsteri. Taxonomy (NCBI): domain Eukaryota; kingdom Metazoa; phylum Chordata; order Ceratodontiformes; family Ceratodontidae; genus Neoceratodus; species Neoceratodus forsteri. Next base: position 559,789,602 of record CM057459.1, on the reverse strand, counting down.
CAAGGTGGCATTGGAAGTCTCGATCTGCTGTAGATGCCCCTCCACCCTGGGACCGAACAAGTCGGTTCCCAGGAAGGGAACGTCTGCCAACTTGTGCTGGGTATCTGCCGTGAAGGTGGAGATCCGCAGCTAAGCTCTGCGCTGCATAGCCACTGTGACCACTACTGACCGGGCACATTAGTCAGCGATGTCCAGGGAGGTCTGGAGCTGCTGTTTGGCCATTGCCCTTCCCTAATCCTGCACCTGCTTGACCGTAGTTTGGAGGTCAGCTGGGAGATGAGGAATCATCTCATCCAGAGAGCCCAAAAGGGCGTATGAAAAGTGTGCCATCAGAATGGCCGAGCTGGCCTGATGAAGGCCTAGCGAGGAAGCCGCATAGACTTTCTGCCTGGAGTAGTCCAGTTTCTTGGACTCCTTATCAGGTGGCTTGTCCACATCCAGAGCGTTCCCGGAACGCTGGAAAATGCTGTTGGTCACTAGCCCCTCTGCTGAGGGGTGCTCCGAGAAACCGGAGAGTGAACCAGTGGGAACAACATACTTTCGTGCCATCCTGGCCGAAGGTGCTGGACAAGAAACTGGTCGCTGCCACAGCTCCAGGGCCAGGCCAACAATGGCTTCGGCCACCGGGAAGGCCTCCGTAGAGGAATCCCCTCTGTCCAGTATCTCCGTGAGGGGATACTTGGCCAGTTTTGAAACTGGTTCGAGCTTCATCCCAGTGGACTCTGAGATGAGCCGAAGCATTCCAAGAAACGAGGATGGGCTCTCGTCCACCGACTGACCCCCAGTGGACTCCAAGTCAAGCAGCCTAGAGAACAAAGAGTCATCATCAGACTCCGAGGAGTCTGCGAATAGCTGCCGAACGCCTGAGCCACCCTCCACTTGCCGAGGTCGATCGGGAGTGAGGGTGACCCGACAACCTATGCAGCAAACCCTGACCCGACCGAGAATCCTTGATCAGGGTCCCAGTCTTCGGTTGTAGAGGCAGAGGTTCCACCACAATGGGTGGCGCAGCCGGTTTCAGCCAAACAACCGGTGCCGGCTTCGGCACCTCGACCACTACGAGGGGTTGTTTCGGCTGCTCCGGTGACAGCCACTTAATGGCCGGGGAAGGCGACGGAGTTTGCTTATTCCCGGTCAAAAGAAGCTGCTGCCACATTAGATCCTCGTAGTGCCGATGCAATTTGTGCCGGAGCATATTCTCCAAAGAGGACGAAGATGAGGATGAGCGGCGCCGCCGCTTTCTATGGTGCAGAGACAGAGACCACCAATGTCGGCGGATCGGTGGACCTGAAGAGGTCATGAGACCTTTGGGGTTTCCGGGGGAGTCTGAGGGAGGGCGGGGAAACCCGCCTCCCCGGTTCAGGGACCCAACCGGGACTCCAGCACAGGAGGCACAGGCAAGTTCGTTTCCACCGGGGAACCGTGAAGAAGGGCTGTCAGCTTTCCAGTACACAGCCCGTCCGACGGGTCGAGAAAAATCTCGACTGCGTCGATGGGTGTCTCGGCCGACTGACCCGACTGGGACACCATGAAGCCAGCAGCCTTAGCCGCAACCTCGACTAAAGTAGAGTGTCAACTATCCAGGGAAGGGGACCTCTCCCGCTCCCACAAACGTCGACGGTGGGACTTACCTTTGGGGCCCTTCTCCCTTGGTGGAGAGGGATTGGCAAAGCTCCTTGAAAGAAGCTGTGTAGGAGGAGCCCAAGGAGAGCACAATAAATGCCGCGACCGAGGAGGATGATGATGATGCGGCCTGGGCCACCTCCTCCTCGGGGGCGATCATCTGCTCCAGCTGTTCAGCCAAGCCCGCAGCCGTGGACACCACCCAATGGACCTCCTTCAACTTGACCAGAGGATAACGTTTATCGGGTCACCCCAACAGCAATCGGGCAGCGCGGTCCTCCAAGACCAAAGTCGAAAAGGATTTGCACAACTCACAAGCCTGTGAGTCATGGCCGAGTCCAAGGCAATAAATGCAGCTGGCGGATCGGGTCAGGACATCTTCTGCCCACAGGGCACAGACAAAATCCGAGATCGATGTCCATCGCGAGCGCGAGGGAAGATGAAGACTGAAGTCTTGTAAATTTAAAAATTAGTTTCGGGTTAACCGAAGAGTTTGGATCCAGGCCTAAAATGCAGAGCGCAAAGGAGGAAACCTGAGCTTCCAAGCGGTAAGGAAGCTCTGGCGTCATGGGGTGGAGCCGAGAGTTTTACCACCCGGGATGGGTGGGAGGAGCCAGCTTGAAGACCTTCTGGCAAGATTTAAAGCGGCAAGGAACCTGCCAGTAAGTGTGGAGTTAACAACATATCCATATCCCTAGAAATAATTTTGGTTTTAATATTGCTTTAATAATTACAATAGAAAGATGGTACACCCAGTCATTTTTGACTGGCGTGGTCTAATAGGGAAAGATATTAAATATTGAAAATTAAAAAACTGAATATTATTTTCAAATGGGAAATATAGTAAATATTTGTTTATAAATCTTTTTACAGTTTCCCAGAAGCCTAATACTAGGTGAAACGTTGGGACTTTATAAATAAAAATAACGAACTTTAAAAAGACACTTCGTGTGTAGTAGCATTCATTGCTCGAGCAGGCCAGAATTTTGTTGTTGGATTTGAACGTACCGGAAACTTGGAGAGCTCCACCAGATACCTTACCGAATTGTTTGTACACAAACGTTTTGCACCTGTCCGGAGGGATGGCATAGAACTCTGAGTGTGCCCGAATTCCACGAGATCGAGGATCCACTGGTCAGAGGTCACTTGTCTCCAGGCTTCTGCATATAGAGAAAAGTGACCTCCAACCGGCTCTCACAATCGGACGTCTGGGAGAGGAGGTTCGCCTAGATAGTCAAGCATGGGGGGGCGGCAGGTCTAGCCTATCGTTAGGTGGCAGTCGAGAAGCCCCTGGTCCTACCTCTACGACGAACGCCGTCATGCTGCGGTTGCTGCTGGTAGTGGGGCTGCTGAGGCCATTGTCCCCCTCAGCCACAAAACGGGACCTAGGAAAATGTCCTTGTTTCGGGCAATACATGGACTGCACGGTACGGACGGCCTTACCAGAGTCCTGTAACCTCGATATTGTTTTCTCTGACTCTTCGCCGAAGAGTACAGAGCCTTTAAAGAGAGCATCCAGAAGGTTATTAGCCTGCACATCTGGAAAGAACCCCGAGACCCGGAGCCAGGAGTGGCACCAAAGGCAAACGCCAGAGGCGGCTGCCCTCACAGAAGTGTCGTAGGTTAATCTCAAGATGTGCGTGCCCACATCAGCCAGTCTGGAGAAGCTTGGCAAGCCCTGCACAATGTCCAGCCCTTGTTCTCAGAAGGCATTCTGGAACTGGACCATGTGAGTCAGGAAATTAAGGCTCCTGATGCAGCAGGTGGCAGATGTGTACACCTTCCTGCCCAATGAATCCAGCTGCTTAGACTCCCTGTCGGGTGGCTGAGTGCTCAAGTGTTTGAGCCTCTGTGAATGTTCATGAGCTGCCAAAATCAACACCAAGTCGGCAGTAGGGTGTTCGACTAAAAAAGGGATAGTCCTTAGGAGCCCAGTACAATTTGTGCGCCTTTTTGGGTACCGCAGGAGGAGGAATGGGGAAGCTTCCAGGTAACATGTGTGACATCCTGGAAGGTGTCCACCATGGGTGGGATGACCACAAATTTCGGATCTTTATGGCTGAGGTACTTGGCCAGTCTCAAACATTCGGGGTCAAGGGCCTCTGTATCCCAACCCATATTTTCTTGAATGTGCCTCATGACCTCCACAAAACTGGGGTCATCAGGCGGGGGACTTAGGATGGTCCTCCAGGTCCCCGTAGGCAGAGTCGACATCAGAGTCGGGTACAGACTGCTGCAAGTTGACGTAAGACTCCGAAGACGAGGAGGAAGGGGAGCGGTGCCTCCTTCGCTTATGTCTTCTGTCTGCGGAAGGTGAGCAGGAGTAGCTTCTAGACCGGGTCCTCTGTCACTTACTTTTGTCCTTATGTTTCCTGGGCGAAGCCAGCTCTTTCCCTGCGTCATCTCTGGATGGTTTGGGAACCATCTCAGTGTCCAGATTAGGATCAGGAGTGGGTGCAGGGTGAGATGTGGGTGAAGCAGGGTTCACTGGGAGGTCCTGTTTGACCGCGTCCCACCAGTGGGGGAAAAAGCTCCTCGACTTGAGTCATATTGAATCTGGGAGATTCTGGCGCAGGAGGAGCAGCCATGCCTGAGCCGGCGTCTGGGATCGTCTGGCAGTTTTGGTGCACCAGCGCCAGTATCGGGATTGACTGGCGTTGGTCTGGCAGGAGACGACAGAGGTACGTCAGGTAACCAGTCGTCGAGGTCCGACAGCAGGCAAGCCAGCGTCTATTTTGGAGAAAGGGTGGCCTTGGAGCTGACGTCGGGCCAAGCTGGAGAAGCCGGCGTCAGGACCACCCTGACCGGTGGCGGAGTGGACGTAGGTGAAGCGATGTCAGGGCGTCAGTCCGGCGCCTGTTTAGATGAAGAGTCCGACGGACATCGCTCAGAGGCCTTAGGCTTGGGACAGTCGCAGTGCTTATGGGGTTTATCCGACGAACGCTGCTCCACAGGAGGGGGCTGACAGCGGCCGGAATCCTTAGCTTTTGGCAGCAAGGAAGAGGCTCTACTGGAAGAAGGCCCAGAGGCCTTTTTTAGACTCCCGGAAGTCAGTCACAAACTGGGAGGCCGAGTGGGAGTCGGACTTACCGTGGCCCGCAGAGGATCCTCGTTCCGTGGGCGGGCGTACTCTAATCGGCTGCAGGGTGGTGCCAGAAGATTTCTGAGCCGACGATCCAGAGGCAGAAGTGGGAGGCTTAAGAGCCATGAGGCAAGAGTCATGTCTGAAGGAGCCAGACCTGGAGGCTGAGTGGGAGCCAGTGGACCTGGGCCTTGAGTGGGGCCTCTCCCGTTCCCAGCACTCTCTGTGTTTATCTTTGTGATGCTTTCTAGCAAGCAATGGATCCAATTCCCCAGAGGAAGAGCTCTTCTCCATAGCAGCCAGTTTAGACTGAGCGAGGAAGGCCAGGAGAGACTTTTGCCACTTGAGAGTCCTGCTGTTGAAGGCCTGGCAGTGGGAGCAGACGCCGGTGTCATGGTTGAGGCGTAGGCAGTACAAGCAGGCGGAATGGCCATCCTTGGATGGGATCCGACGCCCACAGGAGCACTTGTTAGTGTGCCCCTTTGGAGAAGTGGACATACAGGAAGATGGAAGTCGAAGAAACTCTCGGGAAAACGGTGGAGAAACTCTAGTGCAGTCGGTACTGCGAGAAGTAGCCAAGAATGAATTAACCCCGGTCAATGGCAGGGAAGAACCGGAGCACATGTGGACCGGCCCTTATTTATACAGGGATGTCGGGGGGTGGAGCTGACATCAGAGGGGGCATTCCCCCCCTTAGTAATGCAAGAAAAGAATTTGCCGTGAACTGCCGCCAGGTGGCATCAGTCCTACTTGTGTTACCTGCTGCAAGAGATTCCTCTCGAAGTAAGATCTAGTTTTACAGAATATCATAGGCATATGAAAGGGCTGATATGGCCACTCTGACTGTGGGGCTCGGTTCAGGGCACTTGATCCAGGCACCCCCCCCCCTCAACTGGGGGATGCTTTGGTCTGGGTGTGTGTTCTCCCTATGTATGCTGAGGTACACTGTTCTCTTAGTGAACCTCAGATCAGTTACTGTTTATTAGTTCTAAATGCTTGCTGACTCGCTTTTCTTACAGATTACTTTTTTATAGAGGGTTACTGGTGATAATTATTGCCTTTCCTACTGCCTAGATCAGATTTTATTTTATGGTGCAGTTGGTGGGGGGTTTTCTTTTACCTTCAAAAGGTTATACAGCAGTCAGTTGAGGTTTTTCTTTTAATTTTAGTCACTTTGGGGCCAGTCACAAACATGTGATATTACAGTTACAAAACTGGCTGGGGGGGAGAGGGTGTTGTGAGGGGTTAATAATCTGCTGGCTTGCTATGTGGTTCGAGATGTCAGTATTCCATGTCATACTGAGCACTAAAGCCTTAGGAGTGACTCAAGGAATGGCCCTCTCCATGGGCTTCCCTTGGATGGAGTGTTCGATGCAGAGGGAAGACATCTCCAGGGAGGTGAACAGAATGTACGGTAGCATTCTCCAACCTTGGAAGCAATATGTTCCGTGTTTTGTTTTCTGAGTGGGCCCGGCTGGCCTAGTTCCTTTTTTACAACTGTTATCAGAGGATGATACTTAGGCTCTGTTGGTCTCATGCATTTGGGGGGGGGTCTCCCGTCTGGTGTCACTTAGCTGAATACTCATAGTTAGGTTATGATGTCCCCCAAGCCTACGGTGATCACGTACATCGTTAATGGCTTGACCCACCCAATAAAGCAAAATAAAAAAGTTATGATACATTTGAGACAATCCAGAGCAAACTTCACAATCTTACAAGAATCGCATTTGTCAGAGATGAAGCAATCAAAGCTGCTCACACTCGTGCTTCAGCAGGCCCACTCCTCCTTGGTATTTGTCTAGAAGGTGGAGGGATGTGGCCATTACTGTCCTGAGGTCAACCGTCTTTGAAACTCAGGACGTGAACTCTGACAAACAGAAGCAATACATTTAGTGAAGGAGCTCTATAACAGAAAACCTCCAACTCTGGTTTTTATCTGTGTGCCCCCAAGAGGGATTACCCCTTTTTATTTTTAGAATTTGTCATTATTAATTGCAGAAAAGGCACAGAGCCCACTAATTTGTGGGATGATGTAAAGTACGGTTGCATAAGAACTTACCGTAACATTAGTTCTTTGAGAGCATCTCTTGCAGCAGGTCACACATGGGAATTCAGCCGCACGCTTCATTTCCTCTGGATGACTTCTCAGCAGTCGACCCTGAGACCTCCCCCTAACACTACCACGTGGTGCCTGCCTAGCAGGTATAAAGGGGGAGGTCCCAGCTACTCTTCAGTTCTTTTCCATCCTGGTGATCGAATGTGAAAACATTTCCAAGGCCTCCGATGGGAACTGAGGAGGGAAATTACAGCAGTTGCTCATGGAGTCATAAAAGACAGGAGCAAGGAACCCTTCTGAAGCAAAAGCAAGGGGGAAGGAGGGAGGGGCTGCATGACCTGCTGCAAGAGATGTTCTCAAAGATCTACTGGTACGGTAAGTTCTTATGCAACCACATTATCTTCAAGGCAATCTCTTGCAGCAGGTCATAACATATGGGAAGATACCCAAACAGTTATATTGCCAAGTGGGAGAAGGAAATGAACCATTAGGACATAGATATTGTGGCAGTCACAGAAACATGGTACACAGAGAACTATGACTGGGATGTCAACATACCAGGATACACAGTCTATAGGAGGGACAGGGAGGGTAAAAGAGGAGTAGCAGCTCTCTATGTAGAGGAAGAGATCAAAGCAACAGAACTAAACAGTAAACAGGGAGCAGATGAGGCACTCTGGATCACCCTGGAGACAGGAAATGGCACCACAATCCACATGGGGGTTATATACAGACCCCCATCTCAGGGGGAGGGAATGGACAAGGAAATGATAGAAGGCATGCTTAGAATGGCAGAAAAAGGGGATATTGTTGATGGGGGACCTGAATATGCCAGATGTTAACTGGAGCACCTGCACTGTAGGGGCACATCCAAGAGCAGGGTTATTCTTGATGCCATACAAGGGCATGCCTCAGACAGCTAGTATTGGAACCCACTGGGAGGGATAATCTTAGACCTGGTACCTCAAATGGGGATGGAGAAAGAATCTCAGATTTAGAAGTGGGTAGCCATCTGGGAATGCGACCACCAAACAATGTGGTTCATGATAAACACAGCCATACAACTGCTTTACACAAAAGCAAGAGTATTGGACTTTAGGAGGGCTGACTTTGGGAAAATGAGAGAGTGCCTCAGAAAAGCACTAGCAAACAGGCAAGAAGGAGGGGTGGAGGAACAATGGGGAGTAATCAAAACAGCCATCACAGAGGCAACAAGCCTATGTGTAAAGCAAATCAACAAAACAGAATGAAGGAAAAAAACACTATGGTTCTCAAAAGAGGTGTCAGAGAAGGTTAAGGAGAAAAGGATAGCATTTAGGAAATAACGAAAACACAGAAGGAGCAGGACAGAGAACTTTATCAGTTAAAGCAGAAAGAAGCAGGGAAGGCAGTCAGAATAGCAAAGGCCCAAACCAAGGAAAGGACAGCCAACTCTGTTAAGAAAGGGGATAAGACCTTTTATAGGTACATTAGGGAGTGAAGAAAGACCAAAGGAGGGATACTGAGGCTTAATAAAGGGGAGGGAATGTGGGCAGAGGGTGACAGTGAAAAAGCAGGGATACTGAATGAATATTTCTGCTCAGTATTCACAAAGGAAGAGGAGGGAGATACCTAAACCAAACAAGAGAAACACTCTGAAGAGAGGTGATACCAGTCCATTTACAGAGGAAAGGGTTCTGAAAGGACTAATAAAATTGAAGGTGGACAAAGCAATGGGGCCTGATGGGATTCACCCAAGAATTCTAAAAGAACTAAGGGTAGAACTAGTGACACCGCTGACTACTCTCTTTAACAAATCATGGGAGGATGGGGTGGTACCCAAGGACTGGAGGAGGGCAGATGTGATTCCTCTTCACAAAAGTAAGAGCAGGACAGAGGCAGGACACTACAGACCAGTTAGTTTGAACTCAGTGGTAGGGAAAATGATGGAATCACTTCTGAAGAAAAGAACTGTTGAGTACCTAGAGACCAGTGGGGCACAGGACCCAAGGCAGCATGGATTCACGATGGGAAGGTCATGACAAATGAATCTAATAGATTTCTTTGACTGGGTGACCAAAGTAGTAGACCAGGGAGGGGCTGTGGACATGGCCTACCTAGACTTTAGCAAGGCATTTGATACAGTCCCGCACAAAAGATTAATACACAAGTTAGCCAGCCTTGGAGTGGGTCCCAAGATGGTAGCCTGGAAAAAAAAATTGGCTAGACAACAGGATGCAAAGGGTAGTAGTAAACAGAGTTCACAGTGAAGAAAGGAGGGTTACTAGCGGGGTACCGTAGGGTTCAGTACTGGGACCAGCCCTTTTGAATGTCTTTGTAAGTGACATTGTAGAGGAACTGGAAGGAAAAGTATGTCTCTTTGCAGACGACACAAAGATCTGCAACAGGGTTGATACACAAGATGGAGCGGAAAGGATAAGAAGGAAATTGGCAAAGTTAGAGGAATGGTCAAATGTATGGCAGCTCAGATTCAATGCAAAGAAGTGCAAGGTAATGCACCTGGGAAACAAAAAACCCAGGGGAAGAATACAAAATGGGGGGTGAGATACTGACAACAGTAAAATTGGAAAGGGACCTGGGGGTAATTATATCAGATGACCTAAAGGTGGGCAAGCAATGTGAGAAGGCAGTAAGGAAGACTGGGGGATACTGGGATGCATAGGGAGAGGCATTAATAGTAGAAAAAAGGAAGTTGTTATCCTCTGTACAGACAGTTGGTGAGACCCCATCTGGAGTATTGTGTGCAGTTCTGGAGACCCCACCTCCTCAGAGACACAGAAAGAGTAGAGGCTGTCCAGAGGAGGGCAACCGAAATGGTGCAGGGTCTGCAGCAGAAGACATACAAGGAAAGACTAAAAGAGCTTAACATGTATGCCCCTGAGGAAAGAAGGGCGAGAGGGGACATGATAGAAACTTTCAAGTACCTCAAGGGAATCAAGAAAGTCCAAGAGGGTAGCACCTTTCAGAAAAACAGATGTGCAAAAACAAGGGGGCACAATTTGAAGATAGAGGGGGGACGGCTCAGAGGTAATGTGAGGGAGTATTTTTTCACGGAGAGGGTTGTGGATGCATGGAACAGCCTCCCTGAGGAGGTCGTGGAGTCAAAAACAGTGGGGGTATTCAAGAATGCATGGGACAGACATTAGGCAGTCCTAGTGGGGGGCAGGAGGAAGTAAGCTGTTGGTGAACTAGGATCTGCAGCTTATCTGTTGGGTAGGAAAATGGGCAGACTAGGTGGGCCAAGCGGTCCTTAGCTGCCGTCAAATTCTGTTTCTACAGGACAGGAGGCCGTATAGGACGACCATTCCAAAATTGGTCCACGTCTTAGAAGCAAAGTCTAAACTGTAATGCTTGGTGAAGGCATGCACAGTAGACCACGTGGCGACTTCGCAAATATCCAAGGCAGGAACGCCTCAAAAACATGCCGGAGAGGCAGCCAGGCCACTGGTAGAATGGGTGATTACAACTCTTGTGAGAGTTTTCATATTTAGCACAGATAAAGGTGAAGTAGTTGGCCAACCAGGTGGACAAGCATTGCACTGAAACACTAATGCCCCGATTTCCTGGGGCGAAAGAAAACAAATGTTTGCTCAGTTTTACGCAACTGTGAAGTGCGGAGAAGGCAAATGCTCAATGTTCTATGCACATCGAGGGGAGAAAGCAGGGCTTCCCATGGATTGTGAGGCTCCGCAATGTACACTGGCAACTGAATGGTCTGATTTAAAGCAAATTTAGAAACACCTGGTAAGAATGCCGGGTTCATGCATAAAGACACCCAGTCATTTTAGGGATGCACATTAGTGTGTGCAACTCCTAGACACATCTGTCAAATGTAAGGGCAACTAAAAACAGTTTTCCAAGATACTGTAGATAACAAAGGTCACTGGATTCAGTGGGCTCCAAAGGACTCGGTCAATTTTTCAAGCACAAAATTCAAATTCCACACAGGGACTGGATCCAAGATAGGGGGATGCAAATGCAGAATACCTTTTAAAAAGGTTTGAATCAAAGGTAACTGGGACAAATGTATGTTGCCCACAGGTTAATAATATGTGGCAATGGCCGAAAGGTGGACCGTCACAAAAGAATACTGCAGTTCACCCTCCGACAAGGAAAACAAATAATCTAAGATGCGTTGGAGGGAACATCCATAAGGACCCAAGTCAAGGGAAGACGCCCAAAAAGAAAAGCGTTTCCACTTCAGGAAATAGGAAGACTGGGTAGACTGCTTCCGAGCAGCCAGGAGAACTTCCGCCACCTTTGGGGAGACCCGGAAGCGTGAGAGGACTATGTCCTCAGGAGCCAGGAGTGCAGGTAAAGGGAGCGAAGGTCCCGGTGTAACAGGGAGCCTTGTGCCTGGGACAGTAAAGCTCGGCAAATTTGCAGAAATATTGGCTCTGGTCCAGAGGGCTATAAAAGTAGAGGGAACCAAATTTGTCTGGGCCAGAACGGCACTATAAGAATCACAGACGCCTCGTCCTGGACCAGTTTGAGGAGTACCCTGAACAAGTGGAAAGGCGTAAAGAAATCTTCCTGTCCAGGAAAGAGATAATGCGCCCCGCACACAGGTTCCAGGACCTCGCATGAGAGAGCAGTAAAGCGGCAGTTTTGCGTTTTGTGGAGCTGCAAATAGGTCCAACTCCAGTCAGCCCCACAAGTAGAAGACGTCATTTAGAACATCGGATAGGATTTCCCACTCGTGGGTCTGGCAGTGGATCTGCTCAGGGTATCCGCCATGGTGTTGGGACACCCCTGGGATGTATACTGCCAGCAGATGAAGATTTCTCTGAATCGTCCAATACCACACCCCCATCGATTCTCTGCCAAGAGGATATGAATGGATGCCTCGTCTGTTTAGGTAAATAACCACCGTAGAATTGTCTGATTGCATTTGCAGGCAATCCAGGGGAGGGGAGTCTCGAACACCTGTCAGGCATAGAAAAATGCCCTCGGCTCCAAGACACTGGTGTGGAGGAGGGCCTCCACTGACATCCAAGATCCTTGTGACGCGACATGCAAGAGATAAGCACCCCACCCTGACAAGGAGGCATCTGTAGTCAGAATGAGGCTTGGGGCAGAAGATCAGAATGGCAGGGCTTGCAATAGATGGTCTCTGGTCGTCTACCATTGTAGAGCTCAAAGACCCGGGGAAGACAGACATCAGGACCGAGGCATCAAAATCTTCCTCTTTCTTGTCCCATTGGACTCCGAGGAACCACTGAAGGACCATCATATTTAATCTGGCATTGGGGATCGTTGGTTATTGTGGCTGCCAAATGTCACAGGAGGCAGAGGTAGTCTCGAGTGGAGACTGATCTCCTGGACTCTAAGCTGCATGTCAAAGCAATCAGGGCATCCGCCCAAGCTTTGGACAGATATGCCTTCCTAACAAAGGTGTCCAGTACGGCTCAGATATATTGGAGACATTGTGTGGGGTCCATCTTGGGCTTCAGATAGTTTACCACAAACCCCACTTGGGGGAACTGTAGGGTTCGAGAAAGTGTAAGACAGCTGTCGGCTGGTGAAACTTTCAGGAGCCAGTTGTCCAGGCAGTGAAAGACATAGAGGCCTTCCCTGCAGAGGGCTGCTGTGACCACTGCTAGGCATTTTGTAAATACCCTCAGGGCCAAGTAAAGTTCAAAAGGGAGGGCCCTGAATTAGTAATGATAACCCTGGAATATGAAATGGAGAAACCGTCCATAAGCCGGGTGAATCATGATATGGAGGTATGCATCCTTCATATCCAGAGAGCAAAGTCAAGCTCCTGTGTTCAGCAAAGGGAGAAGTGTCAGAAGAGACACCATGCAGAACTTCTGGGAAGTGATGTAGAGGTTGAGACACCTCAGATCCAAAAAGGGCAATAAATTCCCTGTCCATTTGGGAACCAGGAAAAAGTAGGAGTAAAATCTCACACCCTTCTGAAGAAGGCGAAATGGTTCAATGGTCTTTTACAGAAGCAAGACATCAGTCTCGGTCCATAGGACCAATGCCTGGTTTGGGGGGTAGTAAGAGATCCTGAGTGGTAAAGGAAAAGGCATCTCCGTTAACTCCAGTGTATGTCCTGTCATGATCAGTTGCAGGAGCCACTGGTCAGAGGAGATAGGTTGCCACAGCTACAGGCACAGGGAGAACCTGCCGAAAACCATGGACCGGGTCACCAGTCAGACAACCGGATGGAGACCTTCAGGCAGAGAGACGGCCCTGCTGGAGGGGGCCAGCAGGGACAAACGAGGTTTTTAAGCATTTCTGGGATCCGGCAGTTGTAACTGAGGTTCTCTCTTATTGGCAGGTTGTCTTTGGCGAGGATGACCCGTGGGGGGCCTCAAGAAGCTTCTGAAGGCTGTTTTGGGTTTGGATGGTAAGCGCCATACCAACTGAAGGGTACAACCGGAGTCCTGTAAATCTCATGAAGTCTTGGGTCTGTGGACCAAACAGCTGAACTCCTTTAAAGGGAGCCTTCACAATAGATTGCTGTACGTCCTATGAAAATCCTGACACCATGAACCAGGCGTGTAGTCAGACTCCCGCAGAGGACATACGAGCCGTAGTAGCAACAGCATCATAAGTGGCCCTCAGCAGGTGGCGGCATACTGCTGCCGCAGTAGACATTTCATAGTGAGCTCCTTCTGGACAGAACCCACCAGTAGGGACTGGACGGTCACCTGGGAGGCTTTTAGGATTTCCTCCAGATATTTCAGGAGGTGCCCCATGTAATTAAGTATACGCAGAGACAACATGGCTGAGGGGGAAAAAAACGTTTTCCTATAACATCCAAGTTCTTGGATTCCATATCCGGTGGCTGAGCACTCACGTGTTGAGGCCTAGAGGATGTATCATATGCTAACTGGACACTACCAGAACCGCCTGGAGGCAGAGAGATCAAGAAATAGGGTGATCTACTGGAGTCTGATGAATCCTATCAGCCTTACGTGGACTGGAGGTAATCTTGAAAGGTTGCTTCCATGCAGCCATGATAGCATCTACAAAGGTGTCCACCAAGGGGAGGGGGCGGGGGTGACCAGAGTGTGGCATCCGACACACCCAGGTACTGAGCTAATTTCTTCCTTGAAGCATCTTCCTCAGTGGCCCTGGAATCCAAACATTTTCTGGAGGTGGATCATAATGTCCGAAAAAGTTGCGTCATCTGGCAGAGAACAAGGGAGTTCAGGGGTATGTTCCCCTTGAATAGAGGCAGCAGAGGAGGACAGAGGGGATTCTTCATGGTCCATGCCATCCACGTCCTACAGGACTGCCAGATTCCAGTCCTGCAGGAAAAGGTCCTCCATGTTCATGTCCTGGGCGTACAGACCCAGGGAGACAAGGGAAGAGCTGGGCGTCCGCTGAGCTGAAGGAGGCGTCGAGGGAGCAGAGACTGGAACCGACCCCTCCGGGGGGGGGGGGGAAGAGAGCGGGGTCCAAGTCAGGTCTAGGATGGTATTTACCAGAGCCTGGACATCGACCATGGCCATCTGTCCAGTGGAAGTAGCTGTGGCTGACTGGAGAGCCTGTATTGGAACCACTGACGGAATTGGAGTAGGCAGTGGAACCACAACAAGGGGTATATTTATGATCCCATGATCATCGACGAGGGCACCAACATAAAACCCTGTAAGACAAGGCCAGTCTTCGACGATGGGATCATCAACAGGCCTGAAGCTCCTGCTTCGATGACAGATTAGTTGACGGAGTGCCAGAAATAGTCAGAGACAATCGGATCGTCGACGGCAATAAGGCAAGGTTGACAACAATGATGGCTAGATAGCACTGAAAGGGGAGGCAGCTTTTGGAAGCTGTAATTTCATCCCCGAACTCACCGCTAACGGCTCAGGAGCCATCGACGGAGGTAAGAGAGGAGCCAGCAGTCAATGGTGGAAAAGACAACAGAACAGTAGCCACCATCTCAGGTACCCCTGAATGCACCATCAGAGAAGACGTCGGAGGTAAGAGAGGAGGCAGCAGTAATCTACTGCGTAGAAGACGACATAAGAGCTGTCACCGTCTCAGGTACTTCTGAACTCACCATCAAGTGTGGAAAGAGAGGAACCCACAGTTGTGGAAGGTGTAGAAGACAACGACATAACAGCAGATACCTCTCAGATACTTACCTTTTATGGTAGTATTTCAGAATGGTGAGACCCCAATGGAGAATTTATGTTGAACCATTTTCAGAGGCACAATCCTGGGTGCAGTATACAGGGCCAACGCTCCAAACAGATTTTTCTGGTCGATGACTGGTAAGCAGAGTTCCTTAGGAGGACTTGTAGCATGCAGGTTGTGGTTGAAAAGAACGGAGAAGTAGCTGGGACCTCCTCCTTTTATACCTGCCAGGCAGACACCACGCGGCAGTGTTAGGGAGAGGTCCCAGGGTCGACTGGCAAGAAGTCATCCAGAGGAAATGACGCCTTCGGCTGAATTCCCATGTGTTATGACCTGCCTCAAGAGATTGCCTTGAAGATCCCTTATTTTCAATCCTCAATTAGACAGTATATCACAAATCCCCTAGAAGACAGCACAGAGTAGCAAAAAAGGTGAGGTTATTAGTGGGGGCAGTTGGGTTTATGGATTTCTGGAGAAATCTATACAGCAATACCAGAGGTTACATATCTGACTTAGCAACATGTCAAATTTATTCTCGGCTTGATTATTTTTGGGATTCAAGTGATATCTGTAGTAAATTAATATACAGTTGGATGAGCCCACCGGGTATTTCAGATCATACCCCCTTTTCTGTTGCTTGATTTTCAACTTCCTAGGTGCATGCCTTTTGAAAGCTTACCATTTCCGAAAGTACCCCAAGGTGCAGTAAGAGGTCCCCAAAATTATCAAACAAGCTGTAAAAAATAAGCGTCTCCTGACACGTCACCAGGGATTCTCTGGGATATAGTTAAAACCATCTTACGTGGGCACATAATTGCCTTATCTGCTGTTAAAAAAGAGGAAAGGAATACCAAGGCATAAAGCACTTCAGCAGTCTATTCAAAGCTTAACTGCAACATCAATTTACCGAGCAAAGGGATAGAGCGCCATTAAAACTAAAATGGAAATGAAATCAAATGCTGGATTATAATACTCACCCATTACCGTAATTCTAGGAGTGGTATATGGATCACATCCACACTCTGGCAGTTCCACTGGAATGGTCTAATCAGATAAATGTCTTTACACTAAGCTCCTCCCACCACTGAAGTGGTATGTCCCCCCCACTCCACCCTGTGACATCAGATCTTGCACACTGGAGGCAGGGATCCATGTGCCACTTGCCAGGGGAGGCCAGGTTAGTTGTGTGGACGGGAACCATATACCACTTCTAGAATTATGGTTGCAAATGAGTGATTTATTTTTCTGGGGGCATGGATATACTTCACTATCACACACGAACACAGTCCCAGCAGTTCTGGGGGCGCAAGGCATGCACCCCTACTTGGCGAACAGAGACTGTAGAATTAGGGTCCAAAACCTGCATCTCAGACTGACTCGAGGTCTGGGTCAATGCAGTAGTGGGAAATGAAGGTGTATGCCGACTACCAGGTAGCAGCCCAGATGATTTCCTGGATAGGGACGTCCCTGAAAGCAACCACTGAGATAGTAGTATATCTGGTGGAACGAGTCCTAATCCCTACGACAGGCTCCCTACCAGCCAACCTACAAAAAAGAGGCTGATGCAGGATGCAAGGCACCTGCCAATCACCTGCTCTGCTGCCAGTCTGCCAGGCGCAGCTTCACCTTAAGTGACAAATGACTGACAAGTGTCTCTCGAACTCCAGCCATGCTCGCTACATAACAAGAGGGCACTCTTCGCAGGTCCTGGGTATGGAGCCCGGAGTTGGCTTCCAAAGAAGGGCTGTTGAAGTATATCAGTAAGTAAATCCCCTGGTTAAGGTAAACAGCCAATATCACCTTCGGGAAGAACTTCAGTTTGAGGTGAAGGACAACTTCGTCCCTGTAGAAGACCAGGCAGGAAGACTCTACTGATAGCGCCTGGAGCTCCCCAATCCTTCTGGCTGACATAATGACCACAAAGAAGGCAGTCTTCCACAACAGGTGTGACATCTCATACCTGTGCACTGGCTTGAAAGACTTGCCCACAAGCATAGCCAACACCAGCAGCAGGTCCCACGTGGAGGTGGTTTGAGCACCAGAGGGGACAGGTGATCCAGGCCCTTGAAAAAGCACCCAACCACCTTTTCCTGGGCCAACAGACGCTTACCAGCCTGTATCTGGTAAGTAGAGATGGCTGCTATGTGCACCTTAAGGGTCATTACCCGCACTACCAACTGGGAAAGGGACCAGACATAGTCCAGGATGCTAACCACAGGACAGGCAAGGAAATCAAGCTCCTTGCCCAAATACCAAATGGAAAGTATCTTCCATAGCACAGCATCTATGAGTGGACAATTTTCAGGAAGCCTCTACAAGGCAGAGAAGATCCTCCAAGAGACCCAAGGCTTGGAACTCTAGCCACTCAGGAACCAGGCCCTGAAGTGCAGAGAATGAAGATCTGGATGCAAAACCTTCCCCTGAAATCTATTCAGCAGATCCAGGAGCAGAAGCAACCACCATGGAGCTATGCTGCTGAAGCAGAGGAGATCCGGTGCCTTGGCCAGTCTGGAGCAAACACAACCATCCACACCTTGTCTCGACGTACCTTGACCACCACATTGTGGATCACGGGGAAGGGTGGGAAGCTGTACACAAGGTCTGGGGTCAAGGGCCTCGCAAAGTTATCACCCAACAGTGTCCCAGACTGTTGGGGGGGGCTGACACAAAATAGCCTCAGTTTAGCGTTCTCCTAGAAGGCAAACAAATCCACTGGAGGAGTGCCCCACTAAGAAGACCACTCGTATAATGTCGCTTCTATCCGGCTGAAAGCATCCTTCAGCCAATTTTCTCTCCTGGGACATGAATCGCCAGGAGATCTACACCCAGGCAGAACATGAGGGTCCCAGGCAGTGTATGGGGGTCCAGGTGCGAAGGACCTCCTGACACAAGGGAAGGGAGCATGTGCCACCCTGCCCGTTCAAGTAAAACATGGTCATAATGTTATCCATCTGGACTTGCATATCTTGACCCCCAACTAGAGGAGCAAATTTTGGCAGAGCCAGACACACTGCACGGAGCTCCTGCAGGATTATGTAGTGATGATACTCCCAGGGTGACCAGAACCTGTGGGCTCTGTGATCCTCAGGTGCACTCCACAACCCGCCAGAGAAACATCTATCATGAGAGTGATGGGCGGTTCTGAGCGAACAAACAGGATACCTTCTTCTAGGTGTTCTGGGATCAGCCACCACTAGATGGCATCCCACAATGGCAAGCTCTAACCTCGTACTTCTCACTGACAAAAATGATGCATCTTACTTTCTTCTACTTCTGCAGCTAGAACAAAGAAAACAGACTGCAAACAAGCTTCTAATTGACAACAGAATATAAATCCTTATTCAAATCCAGCAAACATGTAAACTGAAAATACCAATGAAGATTATACCAAAAAAAAAAAAAAAAAAAAAAACCACACTACACGCACATACAAACTGATGCACTATTCATCATGCACAGCTTCACTTACCATTACTACGTATGTTCAAGGGTTTATGCTTTATTAAAGTTTCATGACCCTAAAAAACAAAATAAACCAGTTAGAAAGGGGATATTCAATGTCTAAAATAAGAAAGATTCAACAAAAATATCAAGAAAAACTAAATGGTGGAGACTTGGTCAAGAGTTTAGAAACAGGTGGCATCACAGAATCATATCATAGAAGGCTGACAGCAGAAAAGGGCCATACCAGCTCATCTAGTCTCACCTTTTTCCCCCCTGCACTTCCCCTCACTGCCAGCCCCACCCCCACCCCCGATACTCAGCCCCATATGTTTGGCCCATGCCCTCTTGAATTCTTCCACCGATTTAGCCCCCACCACTCTGTCTGGTAGTCCGTTCCAGGGCTCCACCACCCTCTCCATGAAGAAATGCCCTTTCACACTGCCCCCAGTACCTTTTTCCTTGCACTCGGAGACTGTGTCCTCTAGTTTTGAACCCCTCCTTCCTCTTAAGTAAGCCCTCTTCTCCCACTTTATTGAGCTCCTTTACATATTTAAAAGTTTCAATCATGTCTCCCCTCTCCCTCTTTGTCTCCAGCAAGTACAGATCCAGTTCCTTACACTTTTGCTCGTACGACTTTTCCTGCATACCCTGCACCATCTTGGTTGCCCTCCTCTGAACCCTCTCCAACGCATCTATATCCTTGCAGAGACGTGGCCTCCAGAACTGAACCCTATACTCCAGGTGTGGCCTCATCATGGCTTTGTAAAGGAGCATTATTACCTCTCTCTTTCTGCTAGTAATGCCCCTGCCTATGCGCGCCAACGTTCCACTGGCCTGTCCCGCCATCTTGCTACACTGGATTCCTACCTTAAGGTTCGAGGAGACTGTGATCCCCAGATCCCTCTCCTATTCCGTTACTTTCATTTCCTCCCCCACCTAGGGTGTATCCTGCTCTTCTGTTCCTACTCCCCAAGTGCATCACAGTGCACTTCTTGGCATTAAGTTTCAGCTGCCACATCCCAGACCATTTTCCAAGCGTCTAAGTCCTCCTCACGTCCTCCACCCCCCCCCCACCGGGTGTCCACCCTATTGCATATTTTCATATCAGCAGCAAACAGGCACACCTTCCCCCTCAGCAATATCACTAATGTAGATATTGAAGAGAAAACGGACCCAAAACTGACCCGTGGCACTCCACTCTTCATCCTCACTGTCCCAGAGTGCACCCCATTTAGCATTACCCTCTGAGTTCTTCCTGACAGCCAGGCCTCCACCCAGCTTATTTTCCCATCCAACCCCAGGCTTTCCATCTTGCTCACCAGCCTCCAATGGGGACAGTGTCAAAGGCCTTACTGAAGTCCAGATAGGCCACGTCCACCGGCCTCCCAGTCAATCACCTAAGTCACCCAAAAAACTGAATTAGGTTTGTCTGACAAGACTGTCTTCGTGAAGCCATGCTGTTGGCTGTCCTGCAAGCCACTCTCCTCCACGTAATCCACCACCCTCTCCTTGATTAATGTCTTCATTACCTTCCCCACCACTGACGTGAGGATGACAGGTTGGTAGTTCCCCTTCACCTCCTTACTACCTCCCTTGTGTAAAGGCACTGTGTCTGCCCTCTTCCAGTCCTCCAGCACTCTCCCCATATCCAGGGACAAGTTGAAGAGCCTTGTCAAGGGTGCAGCCAACTCCTTCTTCAATTCCCTGATCGCCCTGCGGTGTAACCCATCAGGCCCCACTGCCTTGTCCCCCTTCAATCTATCTAACTCTGCCCTAACCCTATACACAGTGAATGGGCTCAGATCCATCCATTTGCCCTCCTTCTCATTCGACTTTAGCTCAGGTCCCCTACCGTCCTCCTCCTCCGTGAATACAGAGCTAAAGCACTTATTTAATAAATCTGCTTTTTCACAGTACCTTTCCAATTTTATTTCTCCCTCCCCCCTCAACCTAGTACTCCCCTGCCTTGCCCTTCTCTTCTCCCTCACATATCTGAAAATATTTTTATCCCTCCTTTTCGCCTTTTTTGCTCTTTTCCCCTCAGTATCTGCTTTTGCCCTGATCTTCTTCCCTGCCATACTCCTCTTTTCCCTATACTTTATCTTTCTCGTTGAGTATCTTCTTAAATTTTCTGAAAGCCATCCTCCTTTCCCTGACTGCCCCCTCAAATTCCTTTATAAACCAAAGCAGTCTCCTCCCCCTTTTGCTCTTCCTACCCTTTTTTTATGCACGTTTCTGCAGCTTTCAGTACCCCTCCCTTGATAGCTTGCCATAACTCCTCCACTACCCCTATATTCCTCTGTACCCTCAATTGTCTGCCTTACTATCCGTCTCATTTTGCCAAAGTTTGTGCGTCTGAAGTCCATGACTGTAGTACTGGTTTTACTTGTCTCCCTCCCTGCCCTGACCCTGAACATTACAGTGCTGTGATTTCTGCTGCCCAAGGCTTCCCCCACCTGCAGTCTCCCCATCTGTCAAGACCACATCCAGCTGGTTGTTGCCCTTTGTCTGCTCCCTGATTAGCTGTTGAAGGAATACCCCCTGAAGCGCAGCTAGTATCTCCCGTCTCCTTGTCGATGCTGCATCAGGATTTACCAGTCTACATCAGGGAGGTTTAGGTCCAGCCTTGTGACTGCCTGAATTAACTGTTGATCACCCTCCTCCCCTTGCATGGGTGTTCTGTATACCACCTACAGTCACAAGGATTCACCCATCCTGACTAGCGTTACCCACAGTAGCTCTGTTTCCCCGTCCTCCTCTTGTCCTTCAGTTACACTTATGCCTTCTCTGATGTATAAAGCAACTCCTCCCCCCTTTTTACCCTCCCTATCCCTTCTGAACAGTCCATAACCTAGGATAGTCATTTCCCAGGTGTGTAGCTCTGTCCACCAAGTCTCGCTTATAGCTACTATATCTAGTCCTTCATCCCCCAAGATGGCCTCCAAGTCCACCATCTTGTTTGCTAAACTCCTGGCGTTGGCTGCTAAGCCCTTCCACCAGGTTCCCTCTCCATCCCCCTCCCTTCTCTATTCTCTCTCATGCCCAGTATTTTAGCACCATCCTTGGGGGGGCAGTAGCCCCCCATTTCTCCTGCCTTGTGATGTGGATTTTTCCACCCTCCTCCCTCCCCAATCTAGATTAAATTGTAGGTTTCTTCTATGAACTCTCATCAGGTTATTGAGAAGGTCGTAACGGTTCAACTGGATGACCATTTAACCATCCATAATGTCTACGAATCCTTCCAGTCGGGCTTCCGTAAAAGACACAGCACCAAGACTGCGCTGGTTCGGGTGTTAAATGACCTTCTGATGGCGAGGGATCAGAAGAGACGTTCCATTCTTGTTCTTCTTGATCTCTCTGCAGCCTTTGACACTGTGGACCACATGGTGTTGTTAGCTCGCCTGGGGCAAATCTGTGGAATATCTGGAACCGTATTGCAGTGGTTCACGTCATTCCTTACCGGGAGATCGTAGAGAGTTGTGTCGGGGATTTTTTCCTCTGACCCAATTTCTTTGTTGTATGGAGTGCCCCAGGGATCCGTGCTGTCACCCATGTTGTTTGCAGTGTATATGCTGCCCCTCGGAGGTATCATTAGACGATATGGGCTGAGGTTTCACTGCTATGCTGATGATACCCAGCTCTGTCTTTTGCACTCGACCAGGATGGAGCTCTCTCGGTGTTTAACAACTGTCTGGGGGAGATCCAAGACTGGATGGATTCTAGTTGGCTAAAGTTGAACTCGGAGAAAACAGAGGTGCTGGTAGTGGACCCAGGAGGATGGCGGGCGAGGTATTGGTGCACCATCTGGAATTGTCCTTGGTGGAGTATCTCTGCCGTCCTCAGAACGGGTGCGTAGCCTTGGTTTTATTCTTGATGACAGGCTGACTCTTAAAGCTCAGGTGTCAGCCGTTGTCAAGATTTCCTTTTATCATCTTAGGAATATTGCCAGGGTTAGGCACCTTGTTCCGTCCGACTCCCTGCCTACTCTGGTTCACGCTTTTGT
The DNA here is from genome assembly GCA_016271365.2 of Neoceratodus forsteri. Classification (NCBI taxonomy): domain Eukaryota; kingdom Metazoa; phylum Chordata; order Ceratodontiformes; family Ceratodontidae; genus Neoceratodus; species Neoceratodus forsteri. Next base: position 559,767,297 of record CM057459.1, on the reverse strand, counting down.
ATCCTCACGCTTGGACTATTGCAACGCCCTGTACTTTGGGCTTTCTGGGGTTGAAATCCGTCGCCTACAGCTGGTGCAGAACGCTGCAGCCTGGGTATTGACTGGGACAAGTAGGTCCTGTCATATCACTCCGTGCTCGCGAGGGCACTAATCCTGTCTTGATGGCGGATCACCTTTAAAGTCATTTACTGACTTTTAAAGCCCTTCACGACCAGGGTCCAGCCTATCTGAAAGACCTCCTGGTTCCTTACTGCCCTGACCGATTACTCCACTCGGCCGACATGGGGTTGTTAGAGATCCCAAGAGTGAGTTTAAAATCTTCCGGCAGTGGAGCATTTTCACATGCTGCACCCACTCTTTGGAACTCTCTACCATGTCGGTTACGGCAGTGCACCTCCGTGGAGCTTTTTAAGAGCGATCTGAAAACTTATCTGTGGAATATGCCTTTTTTAGATAATTAAGTTATTTATTAATGTTTGGATTTTTTTATAAATATTCTATTTTGTTGGTATGTTGATTTTTATGTAGTGTTTTGAACTGTTTTTAAAATTGTTCAGCACCTTGATATATTGAAAGGTGCTATACAAATAAAATTATCATCATCATCATCATCATCATCATCATCATCATCATCATCATCATCATCATCAGACAGCACTGCTTCTACCTTCAAGTTTAAATAAGCCATATAGAGATGGAAGTTCAAGTTAATTTGTCTGCTCCCAGCTCCTGCTGCCAGGGTTAGACGCCTGCAGCTTTTTTCACACCCTAGGAGTAAATGGACGTCCACTCTCCTCCCCACAATAAGGGTTCCTATTCCACCAATGCCAAGGGACTGCTATCCCCCTTCCCCCGAGGGGCCAACATCCATCAGACACTATTAATCCTCTGCTTGGGATGTACTAAACTAACTGGTGATGAACCCTCGGGCACTCAGGAATCATTACACAACGATCACCCAGCCTTGCAAATAGCACCTGTTTTAACTGTTTTCATCTGTTATAATTTCTTCCTTGTCGATTTGGATTGTTGAGTACACTAGCATAGCAGTACTGATCAGTCTAAGGCACCGTCAATGGGAGGAGATCCTGACATAGGAAGTCATGATGTTTTTTTGGGGGGACTGAGCACTTGTGAATACAGCTTCTACTAAACACTTTGATAAGTAAACCAACACTTATACGAGTCTAGCAATGTCAATGGGCTTAATATAGCCGTGTAATACTCTAGACTTTGGGGCTGGCAGTATAGCCTAGAGGTTAGAGGAACAAGGTGTGAACAAGCTTGGCACATCCAGCAGACCAGACCAGAATTTGATTCTCACAACCTCCACTTGCATACTGTGCGACTCTGAGTAAGTTACTTAACCACCCAGTGCTCCCAGGTCACCCCTGAAAATAGGCACTTGTGCCTAGTGGGCCCCACCCGGTTACCAAAGACTAATAAAAAAAATGAAATAGACTTCTGGCTTCAATTAAATGGGAGAGACCTAGGAAAATATACTGTAAAATGGGTTATTTTCACGTTAGTTATATTTAGCACATGACACTAACTGGTCAAATTTGCACAAATGTAATTTAACAGTAAACGATTAGAGCCTAATTAACTTTTAGTGAAAATGTGCAACTGTGGCAAATTAGTGCCATTTTAGCTCCAACACCACATTTAGAGAATATATATATAGAGAGAGAGCGAGAGAGAGAGACAGACATTTTAAACACAATTTTAATTGACAAAGAACAGCTATACAACCATTTGCAGTACATAATCATTTGGTGTATGGTGTAAATACACCTACATGTTTTGAGTTGGGGAATCACGTAGAATATAGAGAATACTGGATGGACAACTATGCAGAACCAGTGTGTTCTGCCACAGAGGGATTCAGATTCCCTCTGACCTCAAGAGCGACGCTCGAGAAGTCCATGGGAATCAGAACCCCAAGATAGCAACGCATACTGGTTGTGCATAGAGTTGCTCATCCTGTATTTTTTATAGTGTATAGTACTGTGTTGAAAGTGTGTGTTGTGAGTTATTTTGCTTACAAAATGAAACTGACTCATGCAGTCTCTAGAGCAGCGTTACTCACTCCGCGGCTCGCAAGCCACATGCAGCTCTTTAGGACTTAGCTAGTGGCTCCTGTTTTTTTCCAAAATTTACATTATGGTGCGCCCCTTTCGACCCCCCCCATGAAAAACAGCACTCAACTGCCACTGATCACAATTGAGATCGCAACACTGACAAAGACGCAGTACTGGGGAATTTGATTTAAACTAAAAAAAAAAAAAATAACTGAATTGCCCTGGATACTGCTCGCAAATACTGGAGCCCTTTAACGCATCAGTACGGCATTAGCAGCTGTGGCTCTTTCATTGCTGTGGGGGTGTGAATAATGTTATCCCCATGCTGTGAACACAAAGCAAGTTTAATTACTCTGCCAATGATTTCCCCGGACTTCCGTGAAAGGAAAGTGTTAACTAAGCCTGTTGCTGCTAAAGATCTCCTAGACTCCCATAATAGGGAAGTGTTCACTGAGGAAGGTACTGCCACTGCGCGCTGCAGAGTGAACATCTGTTTCATTAGAAAGGAAAGGAAACTCAGCTCTCCCATTCAGTAGAATAGTTTTAGTTGTCAAATCTTGAAAGCAGTCTATGTTAAATTGCTCACAATACTTAATGAAATCCCGAAGTCTGTTGCACATTACAAGATTACACTGTGTGTGTTAAAAATGTACAGTACTTCATGAAATCCTGAAGCCTGTTGCTGCTTAAGATCTCCCGAAGGAACGTCCATGACAGAAACTGTTAAATGGGGGAGGTACTGCCACTGCGAACAGCAGAGTACCAGTTTCACCAGAAACGAAACTCTCAGCTCTCCCACTCAGCAGAAAAGTTTTTAAATCTAGAGAGCACAGTGTTAAATTATTAACACATTTAAGTTTAATTAAGTTGGGGAAGTACTACTACTGTGAGCTGCAGAACATGCATTACTGCTGTATCTGTTACATATGAAAGAAGGCTTGCAGTGAAATTGCAGAACTTAAACATCCAGTTGTAAAATCATTCACATTAACTTTTCTACCGATTTGAAATCCTGCTACCTGAAGGGGGTATCACTGAATAAATACACAGAAAGAAATCCTGATTAACCACATTACCATATACTAGCTATCACCTGTGCCTCTTGAAATAGATTATTTTGTAATAAAAATTGTGTTAGTTAGCCAGAGGCTGACTTATAGCAAGAGGCTTAATGAGAGTATTTTCCTATGTAGTACTGTGCTATCGCTTTTAGCAAATACAACAAACGTTTATTAAATTATGGTTTATTAAATTTTTGCAGTGCGTGTTGCAAATTTAACATATGGTATATGTTGTGGCTCATTGGGTACCGTTGACAACTCATGTGGCTCCTGAGCAATTCATGACTGGGTAACACTGCTCTAGAGGTTCTAGAATGCTATTCTACCACAATAGGGAAGAACAGCATTCCATGACCTTGGAACTGTGGTAGAACAGCATTTTGAAAGGGATGGAATTCTATACAGAACAACATTCCACTATACACTATAATATATGGGTAACATCCAATAGAAAATATCTTAAACTGATTGCTTATTATATACGCAAGACATTTCACATTATCATGTCTACAAGAGTGGTAAAAACTTAGGTAATATGGTAAATTGCATTTAATCTCCTCCCCCCAACCACCACCCTTCTCTGTGAGAGCAGCACCTCTCCTTAGAGCACCAGTACAGCCTTCAAGGGAGGAAAATCTGGATCGATTTCTGACATATACCATATCCATTTTTGCCATTTTATCATAAATCAGCGAAAATATTTTTACAGCGAAATGATCTAGTTTTACAGTATCTCCAAGGAACCTACTATAATGTGGGAGAACATGAGAAATTAACAATTGTCTATGCCAACATCTACTCTTCCTCCTATGTTTTTTTTTGGGGTGGGTGGCAATACTGATATCACACCATGTCCCTTTTCAGGAAGTGAAAATTATCAGATAAAACAGGCAATCTGGTGATGGTAAACTGCCAAATACACAGAACATTCCCGGATACATTTGGCACTATGCCAGAATGCTGTCGCCTGCAACAGCGCAGCCAACAACCACTCAATAACAATGGCACAGTCAAACAGGGTCAATAGCGCCACTGGTAGCAGTCCACTAACACACAGAGAATCGCTACCATGGTGAAAAAACAAAGCTGTAAGTTGGGTTTTTCTGGGAGGCTCTGCCCCCCCCCTTTTTACAAATTCAATATTCAACTCAAATGGGGAGCGGATCTCAGGGAGAAAAAGGAAAAACTCGGGGGCCTGGAATTTCAGCTTCCGGCTGATAGAAAAAATAAAGTACACTTCAGACGGGGGAAGATGAAAACTGCTGTGTTGGGAGACCAGGAACAGAACTCTGGTCTCCTGCACCACACTTTCCTTGCACTTGTGCAGTGCACTCTTCCATTGCCCGACTGGCTACAGGGGTAGTGGTAGTTGACATACGCCATTGTACCCCTGTCACTATTCAGGCATTACACAATCCTGACAGCGCTGTTCAGGAGTCACTATTCTAACCAGGTAGGATACATTTGTATCTACTTCCAGTATCAGAGACACCAGTAGTTAAGACACTCCTGGACACAGTGGTTGCAGACTTCACAGTCCTTCTCCCCTGGGCAGAGGATTTTAGCCTACCAATAAATGCAAGTTGGCATTCTTCTAATCAAACCCCCCCCCCCCAGCTGACTATGATTATAATTCGGAAAAAAAAAAAAACCTACAACAGCTGGGCTAGGTGGATATGTGGAAGCGACTACACCATCTGCAAAGGGACTACATGCACTTTTCCAACCTACACTATACTTATGCACGACTTTATTACATAACACTCTGGGAGGGGGGGATAAAAAAAAAAAACAGAGCAGGAGAGTGGTCTGGGAATTATAATAATAAGCAATCTTAAGGTAGCTAGCCAATGCAGCAAAGCACTGGGGAAGGCAAATGGAAAGTTGGCATGCATTGGGAGGGGCATAACTAGCAGAACAAGGGAGGTACTTACTGCTGCCTGTTTACAAAGCCATGGTGAGGCCGCATCTGGAATATGGGGTCCAGTTTTGGAGACCGCACCTATGCATGGATATAGATGGGATGGAGAGGGCTCAGAGAAGAGCAGCCAAGATGGTGCACGGTATGCAGGGGAAGCCACATGAGCAGAAGAGTAGGGAATTGGATCTGTACCCATTGGAGACCAGAAAGGAGAGGAACAACATGACTGAAACTTTTAAGCACGTGAAGGGGATCAATAAGATGAAGGAGGGGAGCTTATTTAAAAGGAAGGAGGGGGCTAAAACTAGAGGGCATAGCCTAAGATTGGAGGGAGGACTATATAGAGGCAAGGTGAGGGGACTATTCATCACATAAAGGATGGTGGCGGCCTGGAACAAACTACCACAGGAGGCGTCGGGGGCTGAAACAGTGGAGGGATTCAAGAGGGCATAGGACAGATATATGGGGTTGGTAACTGAGGAGAAGGGGAGGGACCGTGGAAAGGCAGATGGGCGAGGGGCAGACTCAATGGGCCGTAGGGGTCCTTTTCTGCCATCAGATTTCTGTGATTCTGTGATAATAATAAGTCTGAACAGACAGACAGCCAGTGCAGTGGTAGTGCTACTGCTTGCGACGCTGACTGCCCGGCTTTTGGAACAAGTGAGCCTGGAGTGTCAGAGAGCTGACTAGGGGGAGGCTGGATGAGTGTCCCACAGACAGCTATCCAACCCGGGGGGGGGGTCAGCGCTCAGTGCTCGAGTGACAAAGAGGGGTTGTTGGCTGTACACCAGGCCAGCGAACCATCTTTAGGGGGTGAAGACAGCAGCAGAAGTCAGTGGGGCGTGTGTACGGGACGCATGCCCACACACTGATGTCACTGCAGTGTCCACATCTCCAGAAAAAACAGGAGTGAAAGCCCTGAGCTGCAGCAGCATGACAAAGCTTCTGCTTCTCAGCCCAAAAGACAATGCCAGCCTAAGTCTCAGACTTGGTGGATCTTAGGTGGGTCTCTGTCTGCTGCAAGAGTCCCGCCACAGGGGATAACCTACAGGGCCTCCACTCTGGGCTACTGGTGGGGGATGTCAGGTGGGGGATTCAGGGGGTTTGATATGGGGTACATCCCTGCTTACCAGCAAACAATAAAACAGAACTGAAAGGGGAAAAAAATAATAAATCTGGACAGTCTGCAATTGTTTGACTGCAGAAGCTTTGGAATACTTTGCCCACCAGCTTAACTTGTTCCCCACCTCCACACACCTACAATGAAAATTAAGCTGCACTTTATTTCCGCCGGTGAGTGCCCTGCCTAGTTGATGCATCTTCTTTGCTAAGTATCTGTATCCTAAACTTATATACATAATCCGATTTGCTTTATTTATATTTTGTTTTTAAGGAAACCTGTATACATGACATCTCATGGAAAGCATGCATTGTTTACATTCTCAATATGCTCATTCTCGCCTTCTTACCTACAGAGCTGCTCACAGATTCAGCTCCTGGACAAATCATTAAAGGAAAAAACGCAAACAAGGGCAGTAAATGGAGATGCCACCAAGCTTATTACCATGACTACATGCACAGAAAACATTATGCTAGAGGGGTGTGTGCGTGTGTGAGGACTCCAAAAAAACGTGATAAACAGGAGGCACCTACAGTAAATCTGCCACCATCAACAGTTTACCTTCAGAGACCTTCAAAAAATTTAGCCTTTATCAGACATAAATGTAGCCATGGGAAAATTAGGTTTAAAATGTGGTCTGAATCCATCACCTTCTATCAAAGATAAAGGAGGCCCTTTAAAAACTTCGGCAGCTCAGTAGGATAGCTCAAACAGAACCGTTGCCTTTCGCATTTACATACTGTCTTACAGCTTTATATCTTCTTGGATATATTACAAAGAACAAGCAGGTACGGTCAACCTCTTGGACAACACGTCCTGGTCATGTTGTGGTACATCTAAAAATGACTGTTGTGACTCTACTTGGAGTAAAGGGCCCCACTTCAGGTATCCAGACTTTTTTTGTTCCCCAAGGGGAGCCTAGAAATTCTCTCATCTGCAGACAAACATCATTCTGAAGCAGATTGCAAGGGGCTTCATACCTCCACCTTTGCCACTCCCATCTTTTAAATGACCAGATGTACCTTCACCCACAACCTTATAGGTATTATTGCTCCAAGGAAGGGAGGGAAACCAGCAGGGTACCTCAGGGATCAGCGCTAGGACAACTCCTCTTCAATGTCTTTATAAGTAGCACAGCAAAGGAACTAGAAGGAAACATCTGCCTCTTTATGGATGACACCAAGATCCGCAGCACAGCAGACACTCCAGAGACGGGGGCTTTACAAAGGATGAATAGGAATCATACATACATACAAAGAAGCCAGCAGAAAATGACCATTTGATCCATCTAGTCTGCTTGTACTGCAGGGTCCACAGATTCAGCTACTGTCCCTGCCACCCCTCTCCACTCCTCCCATCCTCCCTACCCATGATCCTTACCTTCCCCCATGCCTATCCCAGCCTCTCTCTTGAAGCTGCCCACTGTCTTCAACAAGACCACCTCTTTTGGGAGTGCATTCCAAGTGTCCACCACCCTCTCTGTGATGAAGTGCTTCCTGAACTCCCCCCAAAAACTCCCCCTTCGGCTTAAGACTGTACTCCCTCATGTTATGGTTGCCACTCAGCTTGAAGATACCCCCCTTATCCACCTTATGTATCCCTTTCAAGTACTTAAAGGTATCTCTCTCTCTCTCTCCCCACCCCCTGTCCTCCAGGGAGTACATATTCAATGCCTTCAAAATCTCCTCGTATGCCTTACCTTGCTGACCCGCTATCATATTTTAGCCCTCCTCTGGACCTTCTCCTGGATGGGGCTGCTAGCAGTCAATTGTCCAGGTACAAAAAAACGTAAAACCCCTGCCGTCTCAAGGCAGCTGGCACCACTGTCAAGCATCTGGTGAATACCCTGGGGCTAAGCAAAAAAACAAAGGGCACAGCTCTGAACTAGTAGTGTGCTCCCTGGAAGTGGAAATGGAGGAAGCACCGGTGGGAGGCAAAGACCCTGATATGCAGGTAGGCATCCTGCATATCCAGAAAACAGAGTTAGTCCCCCTGATGTATCAGGCGCAGTAAACGCTGAAGGGTGACCATCCTGAACCATTTGTACTCTATAAACAGGTTCAGTTTGCTTAAATCCAGGGTGGGCAGATATCTCCCATCTGCTTGGGGACCAGGGAGAGGTGGGAGTAGAACACCCTTCCTTGCCTAAACTGCATGACTATGGCCTTTTTACGACAGAAGGCCTGAATTTCCTCCAGGATGAGAGGGATATGGCTGGGAGGGTATGAGGAACTGCCAGGATGGTTTTCTAGAGGCCACTCAACGAATTAAGAGTGCGTGGCCATGCTCGATGAGCTGCAGCACCTAGCTGTCTGTCGTTATCTCCTTCCACCTGTCCAGGTGAAGGGAGAAGTGATCCCATACAACCGCCTCCTGATAAGCAACTGGAGAGGGGCAGGCAAGGAGTCAGAAGGTGGGAGCAGCCACTGCTGGGCTGCTGCTGCACCTCAAGTGCTACAGGTGACGGCAGAGAAGGGAGTGAGGAGAGCTGCCCCCGCTTTGCACTTGTCCTGGGTCGTCTGTGAGAGGAGTGATGAAAGGGAGCCCACTGTCCAGACTTCAACTGGGTATGTTACATAGAGTGGACGTATTTGAGAGCCCATCCCGAGGTCTGGAGTTCAGAGGTGATATACTGAACATCTCCTTCGAAAAGTTTAAACCCCCTGAAAGGGCTGTCTATGTTAGACTGGACGCCCTGCACGAAGCCAGAGACCTGTAGCCAGGAGTGGCGCTTCATATGTAAATTTCTAGACAATCTGTAACCAAAATGTAACTTGACAATTAAGCACAATATTTTATTTTTTTTATGCATACTATGTAACTTTGAATTTATGTCATTTTTTGTACTCAAATGTATTTCTGTATATTTACTGTTATTGCTGTTTATTCTGTTCTGTACTATGTGTGACTTAGAGCCTCTGGCTCAAAGGTGTTAAACCCAAACTGAAAAATAAATAATTACAGATGACTATAGCCGTTGCCTGGCCTGAGGCATGCATTTATTACATCATAGACAGTCCCGAGGATGTGGGTACGGACGTCCGATCCCCATTTTGAGGGCCTGGAGCATCTGCTGCTTGGAAGGGTCATCCGCATGGTTAGGACCACCTCCCTATTTCTGAAACCACACCATATGGGCCAATTAACTCTTAGCCCAAATGGCCAGAAAGACAGAGGCGATAGTACGCTTATCCATCTGGTCCAGCTTACGAGACTCCCCGTCAGGGTGAGGGAGCTGAGGTGTTGAGGTCTCTTGGTTCAGTTGTGCGCTGCATTGATAATGACTGAATCAGTCTTGGGCTGTTCCCCAAATTACAGTTTGCCACCTGGTGCATGGTAAAGTCTGTCAGCCTTTTTGGACATTGCCGGGACAGTCCCAGGCAGCCCAGGTAACATCCTCATAGGAGTCTATCATGATGGGGTGGAGGGGGGGAGAAGAGAGACCACCAAAGGGGAAATTTCGGGCTAACATAGGTAAACTGCCAACAGATGTCTCTCCGGGTCCTGCTCCTCTGCCTCCCACCCCATAGTGGCCTGAATGTGCCTCATGATGGCCATGAAAGTGGGATCATCGGGGGGGGGGGTTCAGGGACATTAATCGGTGCCCCTTTCCCTTCTGAGGAATCTGGGCCTAAGGAGGAAGACTCACTGCTGACACTTGTCTGCATCATCACCCCCACTCTCGTCGGGCTGACGATCGTCCAAGCATCCAGCTTACCTAGCACCAGGTCTACCCCAGGAAGGGGGGGGTTGCGAGGAGCATTACGGCCAGCCAAATAGGGGTCAGGGACCTGCGGCTGCATAAAGATCACAAGGCAGAAAGCAGACCACGGTAATCAAAGGGGATCGGCGCCGGTCTTCCAGGCATCAAGCAACTGTACACTGGTGCAGGTCCCAAAGGTACCAGGTATGGGTAACCTGGCGCAGGTCCCACCAGTGCAGGGTAGGAGTAGGTAGGCATCAGACCCACAAGTGCCAGTACAGGTTACCCAGGCTGAAGTCCTACGGACACAGGTTGCGGTACAACAGGTGGTGGTCCAAAAGGCGTCAGCCGAGGAGGGGCCGGTGCGGGCCCGGCGGGCATTAGATGAAGGAACGCTAGGCGCAAGACTGACAGGAGGAACAGGTAAGGCTGGAGTGGGTCCTGCAGGCTACAGTAGTGGAAGAACAGGTTCAAGCCCAGTGGGCGTCTGATGGGGTAGAGCCGGAGGGGGATAAACGGGCACCAGCTGTGGGAAGACTGGTGCCGGAGAGGAGGGTTGACCAACAGAGTGAAGGCTAAGGAGAGACCAGGCCAGAGGAGGAGCTGGTGTGCTGCACCTGCCCAAGAAGGAGGAGCATAACCGGCAGCAGTACCAGAGGATGAGACCAGCGTTGGGAGCATGGGTGTAGAGGAAGGGAGCGGCAGCAAGGAGACTGTCACCCGCCTCACCCACGCCGGCCGAAGAGACTCCAGCTGAGCAACCCAACTGCATGCCTTCTGAAAATAAGGGCTGAAACAGCAAGGGATGGGGAGCAGGATAAGGAGTACCATGACCTGAAGAGCCAACAATCGCAAGGGAGACCCAGGCAGGCAGCTGGACCATCGGTAGCCCTGTCGGAGTTAGGGTGTGCAGGGCCAAGGAGGTCAACAATCCCGAGGGAGGAACACTGTTTCGTGGCTGAAGACTTCTTGTGCGGGGACCACGAGCGGGAAGCAGACCGGGGTTGGTCGATCCTTGTCTCTGTGCTTATGTTTAGAAACATGGAAACATGGAAACATAGAAACATAGAATTTGACGGCAGATAAGGACCACTTGGCCCACCCAGTCTGCCCATTTCCCTACCTGATGGATAAGCTGCAGATCCTAGTTAACCAGCAGCCTACTTCTTCCTACCCCAACCCCCTAGAATTGCCTTATGACTGTCCCATGCATGCTTGAATTCCACCACTGTTTTTGACTCCACAACCTCCTCTGAAGGCCGTTCCATACATCCACAACCCTCTCTGTGAAAAAATACTTCTAAATTACCTCTGAGCTGCCCCTTCTATCTTCAAATTGTGCCCCCTTGTTCTTGCACACCTCTTTTTTTGAAAGATGCCACCCTCTTGGACTTTGTTGATTCCCTTGAGGTACTTGAAAGTTTCTATCATGTCCCCCCTCTACCTCCTTTCCTCGAGGCTATACATATTAAGCTCCTTAAGTCTCTCTTCATATGTCTTCCAGTGCACACCCTGCACCATTTTAGTTGCCTTCTTCTGGACAGCTTCCATCCTGTCTATGTCTTTGCGGAGACTGGGTCTCCAGAACTGCACGCAGTACTCCAGATGTGGTCTCACCAGCTATCTGTACAGAGAAATAATAACTTCTTGTTTTCTACTGGTGATGCCTCTCCCTATGCATCCCAGTATCCCCCAGCCCTCCTTGCTGCCCTCTCACATTGCTTGCCCACCTTTAGGTCATCTGATATGACTACCCCCAGGTCCCTTTCCATTTTTGTTGTTGTTAGTATCTCACCCCCCATTGTGTACTCTTCCCCTGGGTTTTTGTTTCCCAGGTGCATTACCGTGCACTTCTTAGCACTGAATCTAAGCTGCCATACCTTTGACCATTCCTCTAACCTTGCCAAGTCCTTCTCATCCTTTCCACCCCACCTTGTGCATCAACTCTGTTGCAGGTCTTTGTGTCATCTGCAAAGAGACATACTTTTCCTTCCAGTCCCTCTGCAGTGTCACTATAAAGACATTGAAGAGGACCAGTCCTAATACTGAACCCTGCGGTACCCCACTACTAACCCCCCTTTTTTCAGAGTGGACTCCATTTACTATTACTCTCTGTGTCCTATTCTCCAGCCAATTCTTTACCCAGGCTGTCATCTTGGTACCCACTCCCAGGCTGGCTAACTTGTATATTAATCTTTCGTGTGGGACTGTTTCCCAGTAGTTTTATCCCAGATCTTTGAAGATGAAGACTCCAAGGACTGGACCAGGAAAACTGAGGAGCTCCTAGCCTGCAGCTCTCATTCCATCGAGACAACCTTCTGCTTAAGAAGGTTGTTCTCCAGGATCTTCTGGCGACAACTCCTGGTGGCTAGGTTGAATTTCTGGCAAGCCTCACAGGCTTGGACGTCGTGGTCTGGGCCGAGGCACAAGACACATGCAGAATGGCCGTTCTTGTCCGGGATCTGTTTGCCGCTGGCACACTTCATGGAGCAGTCGGATGGTGAAGCAGTTTTAGCAGGCAAGCCATCAGGTGAGAACACAGAAACATAGATTTTGACGGCAGATAAGAACCGCTTGGCCCACCCAGTCTGTCCATTTCCCTACCTAATGGATAAGCTGCAGATCCTAGTTAACCAGCAGCCTACTTCTTCCTACCCCAACCCCCTAGAATTGCCTTATGACTATCCCATGCATGCTTGAATTCCACCACTGTTTTTGACTCCACAACCTCCTCGGAAGGCCGTCCATGCATCCACAACCCTCTCTGAAAAAAATACTTCCTTAAATTACCTCGAGCCGCCTTCTATCTTCAAATTGTGCCCCTTGTTCTTGCACACCTATTTTTGAAAGATGCTACCTCTTTGGACTTTGTTGATTCCCTTGAGGTACTTGAAAGTTTCTATCATGTCCCCCCCCCCCCTTCCTCGAGGCTATACATAAAGAAATTTCTATGTTAAACATACTAAAAAAATCGAAAAATAGTAAAGCATGGTTAAACACCAGAAAATGGCGGTTGACTGTAGCTGCAGTGTTATCAGTGGTCTTGACATATACTGGTCAACAGTGGGAAAGAACTGGGAAGGGTGTGGAGGCCACCTGACTTTATAGGATTGGCTCACATCAGTGGCTGATGTCTGAGGTGAACAGCCCCCTCTGGTAGACTGCTAGCTAGAAGGCTTATGTGGTGTCCTAGCACCTGGTGGCTTAGTCCTACCTATGATGGCCTGCTGCAAAAGATACCCTCGAAGTAAGGTCTTCCTGTTCTCACCATTAACTGACAGCACACAAATAAAACACACACACGGTCCAATCACTGGAAAGGGGTCCTCTTTCTGGGAAATTGATCCAACAGCATCTACAAGAAGAGTGTAAAAGCATAAAAAGCAGGCAGAATCAAACTGCACACCCCCACAGGATAGCGCAGTCAGCATGGATGACCATAAAGTTATGATATCACTAGAGGCAACTAAACTCAAAGGAGGGAACAGCAAATGACAGGAGGAAAGGGGTTAAAAACAGGAGGAGGCACAAGGGGGGCGGGAAATAGAAAGGCGAAATGGCAAAACATAGAAGGCCATGTATACTAATGCCCACAACCTAGGAAATAAAATCCCAGCTCTGGTGGCCTTGCTGTCGGATGCTAACCTGGACATTGTAGCTATTACCGAGACGTGGTATACTGGAAACCATGACTGGGATGTAGCAATACCAGGTTATACTCTGTTTAGGAGAGACAGGGACAGTAAAAGGGGAGGGGCGGCTCTTTATGTCAGGGAGGGTATTAGAGTGACTAAGATACAGGGAATGCAGGTGGGGCGGAGGTACTGTGGGTAACCCTTGAGACGAGCAAAGACAGGGTTCTAGTGGAATCCAACCATATGATGACAGCTAAAGGGGAGGTGCTGCTGGTAGGTGATTTCAATCTGCCAGATGTGGACTGGAGTATCCCAGCTGCTGACTCAGCCAAGAGCAGGGACATCCTGTACTCTGTGTAAGAGGCAGGCATCAGACAGCTAGTGCTGGTGCTACAGCACACCCAGGAGGGTGCAATTTTGGACCTGGTACTCACCAATAAAGATAGAATTACGGAAGTCAGGGTGGGCAGACACACGGGGTCTAGTGATCATCACACAGTGTAGTCCAGTATGAGTACAGTGGCAGTCAAGCCAACAAAGGCAAAAGGTCCTGGATTTCAGAGGTCGAAGTTTACTAAGATGGGGAGATGTCTCAAGAATGCCCTGGCAGAGAGGGATGAATATTTGAGGGGGTGGTGGGGGAGAGCTGAGAAGCAGTGGCCCATCTAAAGGGAGCCATTGTAGAGGTGACAAACCTGGCATTAGGCAACTAAACAAGGGCAAGAGAAAGAGAAAACCACTATGGTTCTCAAAGGAAGTTGCCGGAAAGGCAAGGGCAAAAAAGATGGCTTTCAGGAAATAAAAGGAAACACAGGAGGAGGAGGACAAGGTAGTGTACCTGGATAAACAGAGGGAGGCAGGGAAAGCAGTCAGGAGCTCAACAGTGCAAACGGAGGAATAAAATGGCACAGGAGGTAAAAACAAACATTTGTCACAGCCGAATGTTTGATGCTTGGTAAAGAATTTGTGTTTGGCAATTTTCAGCCCAAATGTTGAAGATACTTGTTATAGGAATTGCGTCATAGACGTGACGTGCCATTTATAGTATATTGCCCAAAATGTCATTTCGTACCAGAAATGCAAAAACACAACTCATCCAGGATTTTAAAAATGACATGTCATGTTTATGAGGTGGTGTGGAAAAATGGCTATGTTGAAAGACTGGAATCAAAATATTGAAAATTAGCAAAGTTATGAGTGAACAATGAAATAGTGTAACGTTCAGCCAAAACCTGAGCATTTTACCATATTTGTACACCAAATTTTCAGCACAGCCTTTTTATTGCACCAGCTAATGAAACCATTAGGGGAACATTTTAAAATCCCCACCAAAGCGTCATTCCACGCCACATCTACGAACACACATTTTGGTCAGGATTTGAAAAGTGACAGCTGCCACATTCATGAGGTGCTGTGAAGAAATGGCTACATTTAAAATTTGTGGTCAAAATATTGACAATTACCAAAGCTACAAGCCTGCATCATAAATTTCAATGTAGGCTCATCATTTATTTATTTATTTTAATATTTTTGCCTCAGATTTTCAACATGGCCTTCTTATGACCCCACCTCATGAACAAGTGCAGAGAAAATATTCAACTCCTGCTAGAAAGATGATTTTGTGCAACATCTGCAAAATCACCTTCTGGGGCACGAAAACACATTTTGGCCAGGATTTGAAAAATGACAGCTGTTACATTAATGAGGTGCTATAAAGAAATGACTATATTGAAAATTTTGGTTCAAAATATTGAAAATTACCAAAGTTAAGGGTGGACAAAGCATCTGCACCTGATGGCAACTTGCAACTTTAAAATATTTAAGTCTTAAAATTCAACTAATAAAAGCTTGAGTGTCTGGACGTTTCACCACCTGACTATTAGCTTTAAAAGTTAGCTCATACAGGAAGTTTGCAGCTCCCCAAGCTCCTCCCTCACAGCTTTCAAGCCCAACCCACAGTGACTTTTCAATATTTAAGAAGGGCTGGTGCAGGGAAGGGGGGCTTATTTCAATCCTTTGCAATCCATCCAGCCACAGTCCCCAGACAAGCCAGCAACTGTTAAAGAAAGATTTAATCTAAATTCAAAAACCACCAACAAAACTTACAAAAAAACTCAGAGATAAATAAACTCAGAGACAAACTCACCTCATATTCAAACTCCCCTCTTATCTCTCCCCACAGCAAGTGGAATGGCCAAGTTCTGCCACTAAGTGCAAACCCCACTGAAATGCATTGAACCCGCATGCCCGATTTCCTCAGTTCGCAGTCCGGCGTTGAAGAGTGAAGACATGTCTGCAGTCCAGAGAAGATGATGGAGTCGGACCCCTGGTGGGTAAGTAAAGGCTTGGGGGTAGTGGGTGATTGAGTGTGAAGGTCAGTTGGGGTGAACCAATGGCACAGACATCAATGGACCATTTCTTTTTACAGGCTTAAAATAAATGAAGAAACAAACTCTGAGAGAAGGTTTTCTTAATTTCAGATTCGACACTGGGGATCTCCTTTTGGGGGTTGGAGGTGACAACTACAGGGGCACCAGCAGTGGACACTAGGGAGTTGGGCACCCCCGTGTAAGCATTATGTTGGTGGGGTGGTTGGTGCTGAGTGGGAGGGTTGGGTGAAGGATAGTTACACCAGGAGTGGACACTGGGGATTAAAACCCAATGTCGTAGCATGATAAATGACGGGAGAGACGAGGCCACTGCAACACACATTAATGGACCGTTTTCTACAAGTTTAAAAAAAAAAAAATAAGAGGCAGGGGGTTGCAGTTACGGTGGCGGATGCAACAGACATTGATGAACTGCTTTCTTTTTTTAAATACCCTGCAAAAGAAAAAAATGCAGAGGGAATGTTTTATTTCGCGTTTTGACACTGGGGGACTGGGCACTGTCGGTGTGAGACAAAAACAGGGGGCACCAGCAACAGACATCGATGGACAGTTTTCTTCATTAAGGCCATATATTTAATAAAAACACTGGGGATTGGGTATACCCAGTGTCAGCGTTAACGTTTGGGGGGTGCTGAGAGTGATGGTCGGGTTGGGGGAGAACAGTTACAAGGTGCCAGCAACAGACAGACAGACAGACAGACAGACAGACATCGATAGGCGGTTTTATTACAGGCCACATATTTGAAAAGTCACTGGGGGTTGGGCACCCCCACTGTCGGTGTTACTTTTGTTGGGGGTGTGTGTGGGGTGGTGGATGCCAAGAGGGAGGAAGAACAGTTACAGAGCATCAGCAACAGATGTCGACGGACAGTTTTCTTTGATGTTGGAATGCGAGGCATTTCCGTGTCTTTGGACATGCGCATGAGCATGGATGCTAATGCGCATGCCAGAGTCACGGATCCAAACACTGGCTCCTGACATTGAAAGCCACTCAGCTGCTTGCTGACACGCCTTCATGCAGATCAAAGGACCAAAGCACTCTCTGACTGGAGCGGCTTCAGTCCTTTGAAGTACAGGAAGTTTCTACCCACAAAGCCAACAGCTACATCAGACCACAGCGCATGGTCATTGGTGTAGACTGCCGAGCCCCTGGTATTGTGAACTGCAATGGGCTAGGCAGTGACACACCTCCAAATCCCTTTTTTGCTCATCCCAAATCATTTTGTTGCTTGTGCTTCAAGTGTAAAAAAAAAAAAGGGGGACAAGATTTTTATAGGTACATTAATGAAAGAAGAAAAATTGGGTGGGACTGTAAGGTTTAAAAGGTAAGAAGGGGAGTGTATGGAAGGCAGCCTGGAAAAAGCAGTAATACTAAACAAATATTTTTGTTCTGTATTCACAGAAGGAGAAACTGAGAACCATAGTTAGACAACATGAACAAATACGGGAGGGAGGTGTATAGTCCAATTACGGAAGAGAAGAGTCCTAAAAGAACTCACAAAACTGAAAGTGGACAAGGCAATGGGACCGGATGGGATACATCCTAGAATATATATTTTTTTCCATATGTAATCTATGTACTTTTGTCCCTGGTTTTCTCCCCACCAGGGACCCCGGCAGATACGCGCGTATGTGTGGAGGCCCACATGCATGCCGGGTACTGGCTTGGCTTCTTTCACCCCATCCTGGGCAATCGTTTGCTGCACCCTTTGCCTACGCTGCCCATCAGGCCTCCACCCATGTAGTCCCCCTTCACAAAAAAGTGGGAGGAGACTGGAAACTATAGACCAGACCAGTCAGCCTCACCTCAATTGTGAGGAAAATTATGGAATTGCTATTTAAAGAAAGGATTGTGGCCGGCCCGCTGGCACAGCAGAAGCGCTACTACCTGCGACGCTGGTGATCCGGGTTCAGGAGCGAGCCGAGGTCAGAGAGCCAGCTTGGGTGGGGGAGAGGCTTGGCGTCCAGAGGACCACTTGCCTTCTCCAGGAGGGGGTGTGTGGCTCGGCTGACCACAGGCAGAGGCCCGAGGTACATCAAGCGTCCGGCTGTAAGAGAGGGAGAAGGCGTGGCAGATGTCAGCGGTCACACCTTGACGATGGGGCACATGTCACGCCTAGAAAACTGGCTCCCTTCACTCTGAGGAGACAGAGCGCCTCACACAGCTCTCCTGCCTGTCGCGGTCCAGTGCCCAGATGAAATTCAGGAACTCTGGGTGTACAGGCCCCACCTTGTCCCCACCTGGGGGGCAAGCCATGGCTACATGGAGGGACTACCGCAGGCTCCAGGTAGGTGGAAGCAAGGGGACAGATGTCATAGGCAACTCCCGAAGTTGTGGAGCACAGGGGGCAAGGGAGGAGCATAAACAGGAAGTTTACAGAATAAAAAAAATTTGTGGAACACCTTGAATCCAGCAGAGCACAGGATCCGAGACAGCACAGATTCACAGTGGGAAGGTCATGTCAAACAAATCTAATTGATTTCTTTGACCAGGGATGTGGATCGGGGGAGCGGTGGATGTGTGTGGCCTACCTGGATTTCAGTAAGGCCTTTGATACAATTCCACACAGAATGCTTGTGAATAAGCTGGGCAGCCTGGGAGTAGGTAATAAGGTGGTGAACTGGTTGAGTGATAGAAGACAGAGGGTGGTTGTAAATGGAGCTCAATCGGAGGAAAGGAGGGTGACCAGCAGGGTGCCACAGGAATCAATTCTGGGGCCGGTTCTGTTTACTGTCTTCATAAGTGACACTGCAGAGGGGCTGGAAGGGAAGGTATACCTCTTTGCAGATGACACTATGATCTGCAATAGGGTGGACACTATGGGAGGAATGGAAAAAATGAGGAGGGGCCCAAGTAAACTGGAGGAATGGTCTAGAGTGTGGCGGCTGGGATTTAATGCAAAAAAGTGCAAAATCATACATTTGGGACGCAAGAACCCAGGAGAGGATTACATGATTTGGGGAGGGGGGGAATCTGATGGTCTCCAAACAGGAAAGGGATTTTGGGGTAATCATAACTGATGAAATAAAGGCAGCCAAACAATCTGCCAAGGCTTTGGGGAGAGCAAGTGGGACACTGGGGTGCAGAGATATCACTAGCAGAAGAAAAGAGGTGGTAATGCCACCGTACAAATCATTGGTGGCGCCTCAATTGGAGTACTGCATCCAATTCTGGAGGCTGCATCTCCGTAAGGACATATACAGGGTGGAGGCAGTTCAAAAAAGGGCAAAAAAGATGGTGGTGCAGGGCATGCACCATGTCATATCAGGAGAGACTGGGATACCGTAATATGTATACCCTGGAGGAGCCGAGAGACAGGGGAGATGGGATCAAAACCTACAAATATCTAAAGGGCATAAACAGGGTACCAGAGAGTAGCTTCTTTTTAGACAAGGAGATGTTCAGGAATAAGGAGGCATGACTAAGGGGTAACGTAAGGAATATTTAATCACAGAAAGGGTTGTGGATGCATGGAATAGACTTTCAATGAAGGTGGTGAGGGCAAACAGTGAGGGAATTCAGAAATGCACGGGAGAGGCATAGGGGAACCCTAGCGATTGGAACGAGAAGGTTAAGCCAGAGGGCAAGTAAGGTCTGCAGCTTCAGCAGTAGGTAGGGAAAACAGGCAGACTGGATGGGCCTAGCGGTCCTTATCTGCTGTCAATTTCTATGTTTTTATAGTTCAAGAATAAAGCAGCTATTAAACACCCAGACACCCCAACTAGATCCTGGCTAATAAAGAGCAAATGACTTTCTGTTTTCAAAAAAACTGTCAATTCATTTGGCAAAATCTTAAAATCATTTTCCCCCAAACTGAGGACAAATCAACATGTTTTGAATAAATATTTACCTCAACATGAGGGCGGAGAAATTATGTCACTATACTGTATATGTTTCTTCCCAATGAAAAGCTGATTTTTTTTTGTGTGTGTGTGTTTTGTTTTTTTTAAAGGAGGGGTTGCAGAAAGAGCTGGTGCAAAGTGGGGTTGTTTGCATTATAAAGTGCTACAAATGGAGAGGCTTTTCCCTAAAAAAAAAAAAAAAAGGAATGACTCCAAGGTGCTTCTTTAAAAATGACAGATTCCATTTTTCCGGTGTTTTCCACTGAAAATGGAAAATCATTGGCCCTACTTAGGAGGCCACACTAAATGAGGGGGAAAAACAGCAGTGAGCCACGACTCAAGACAAGAAAAATAAGCATCTTCAAATTGAACATACTGTACATCAGTAGCAAGGCCCTATCCAGACCTCCAAAACTGAAGTTATAACTAAGAAAGTCGGCTTGCCAATTTACACAGTTCTCCTCTTACATGTACGTACTAAATTTAGAGCAGCTTCCTGAAACAAAGGCAGCCCCCGCCTGCTGGAGTTATTTTAGCGTAATCTAGGAAACAATACAAAAGAAAGGTAATACTCTGAGGAGGGCTCACTCACAAGCTGCTAACCCCATCACTGGTGCAGAAAGACCAAGAAACTTGGAGCTTCGAAACACAGACACCAACAATCCAAGAGTCGGCACAGCTTCTTAAAACTAATACTGCACCAGTGATGCCTGGTCAAGAGAAACAAAGGAAGCCGCTACACTCCAGACAGTCACTCAAGATCAGGGCACCTGGTGTTCTGCGGCAGAATTTTCTGATTTCTGCGGCAGGGCTCCTTGACTTCAGCGGCAACATTTTCTGATTTCTGCGGCATGATTTATTCATTTCTCTGGCAGAATGCAGTCCTGTCATTGGCTAAATATGATGTGATGTCATCGATGACATCACATGCTGAGCATAGAGGAGCTTCAGGATAAACGAGGTGGAAAAGAAAGCCTGACACTATGGAAAAACAGTATGTATATATGAAAATTCACAAAAACAATGATTTCTGCGACACTATATATTTTCTGCGGCATGATGCAAATTCTGCGGCAAATTCCACAACCACAGAACCGCAGAATTCCAGGGGCCTTGCTCAAGATAGTGTCAAAACATTCAATACCAACGCAACTGCTACATTTATTTAGTGTAGACTTGAGAGCAGGCAAAACACACACACACAAAAAACCACCCTAGTGCTTCACTCGCTAGGAGTGGGCAGCAGCTTCCCTGGTTTGTTTGCATTCCGTGGGCTGGAATCCCTGCCACTGCACCCGGACCCTGCGACGGAGAGCATGTGCACTCCCTTGCCCGTTTCATGCCTAGTCAAGATGCATGACCCATGTGTAAAGTATGCCCAATGACAACACGGAACACGACAATGACACAGAAAAAGGTAATGCATTTATTTTTATATTTTTTCAACCTCCTTCTCACATATTTTCTAAGCGCCCATTATTTTCTTTTAACCGTAGTTTCTTACAGCAAATCTGAGTCACTCTTACTGTCAGGAGCTGCACAGTGAAACACAGTCCCCATGTTTACCGATACTCTGTCAAGGCCCATGTTATGTCATTCACGTAATCAGAATGTATATTTATGGGATCCTGATCTCCTGCCTACAGGGAGATCAAACGACTTTGAAGAAGCCGCCTTTGTAGTCTCATCGAGCAATTATTAAAGCACAAAGCAGTACATTTTAGGGCAAGATTCTGAACAGAGATAAGTCTGTCGCAAGCCCCGGGGGTGCCAAACACATGGGGCTCGCAGCAGTCCCTGGCTGGCAATCAGGATTCTCAATCCCATACGCCACATGCCCAGACTTAGCCCAGCTTTTGCATCTGGGCCTACAGACACAACCCATGCTTACTCTCCTGCCAACCAGACTACAAAAGGTTTAAACGTCTACAACCCTAAACTCTTCTACCCCCCTCTCCTCAAGTTAACTTCCCAACTCAACTGCTGGCAAAAATGCAGTTTCCCTTCCCTCGGCTACCCCCCAATTCTCTTGGCTATACTCTCCGCCAAACCTCCATTCCCAATCCCCTCCCCTCCGAACATTACATTCCCCTCACTGGTTACACCATCCTCCACAGTTCCTCCACCCTCCACTCTACCCTTCAGCTCTCTGCACCTCCCCTATCCATGCCCCCCCACTGCAACAGACTACCCCTCTTGGCCCTTAAACTAAGGTCTCACCCCTCTGGCCTTCCAAGACCAAAAAAAAAAAAAACTCTCCAAATACCTTGCTCCATCCCTTCTACTACTACTCCTCCTTGCAGAAGATGTCGTAACAAAACCGGGGCCCGATATCACGGCCTCTAGTCCTGCCCCAAGCAGCTTGGGCATCTACCACATAAATGCCAGGAGTCTCTTGCCCAAGTTAGATCACATTCAGGCCTGGATAAATCCAATGTGCCCCACATATCCTCTGTGTCTCCGAGACATGGCTCTCTGCCAAAGTCCCAGACTCGTCAGTAACAATCTCTGGCTACTCTTTATTCCGCCAGGACAGGAGAAAACAAGGTGGTGGCACTGTCACCTATTTCCACAAGTCCCTATGCGTCTCCACTGTCCTCCAGGAAATCACCCCCAAATCACAAGAGCTCCTCCTCACTAAGCTGGTGTTCCCCTCATCCTCTCCCCTCTTTACTGGAGTATGCTACTTCTCCCCCAAAGCTATCCCCGCATCAATTATCTCCAGCCTAGCAGCTCTCCTCTCTTCCACTGCTTCTGGAGAACTCCTAGTCCTAGGTGATTTTAATCTCAACTGGCTTGCCCTCCAAGCAGAGCAATCACCCATAAGATCGAAGCTCTCACCTTATACAACATATCTCAGATCCTACCAGACTCAATCCCCATTCCACCAACCACTCACTGCTAGACTGGATCCTAGCTACTCATCCCCAAAAATGATCTTCAGCTGGTACCCTCCCGATGCCTTTAGTGACCAATGTATTACCCCTCGTGGAAGTCTAGCCCCACCCACCCTGCCCAAGTATATGTGGTTCAGTCCCTAAAGTCACTGAACCAGCAGGCTCGCCGGGCTGATCTATATCTGGCAGATTGGTCCGGAGTCTTCACTGCACCTGACATCAACTCTGCGGCAGCAGCCTTCAGCTCTACCTTTCTAACATATGGAACTACCACGTCCCCCTCAAAAGGCTGCGGCTCCGGCACCTTCCCTGGATCTCTCCTAATCTGGTGAGACTCTTTAAATTTACAGACCACACCTGGAGAGTATATAAACTATTCTCCAACGCCTCTGACCTCCAAACCTATAGATCACCAAGGAATGCCTGCACAAAGGCAGTGCGTACCGCTAAAGCAAGTTTCTTTAAATTGCAGCTAGAAGACTGCTGCCTTTCCCCGGCAGTATTCTGGAAGACTCTCCACTCCCTAACAGGCACCTCTTCCCACTCCCCCAGCACCCAAACCACTGATAACGATGGTCCTGGATCTGCCACCTCTTCCATAACCACTGCATCATCTGTGCCCTCCACCTGGACAACCCCCTTTCCTTCTCTCTCCCCCTCCCTGTACTAACCAACAACCCTCATCCCCTCCTAGGCCCAATCACACCTTCCCTTCCAGTACCCCTTTAGAGGTACTCCTTCCTCTCAAATCCCTAAACTCCTTTAAGCAAAGTTCTGACGGACTCAACTGCAACCTCTTGAAAATCTCTGCCCCTGCCATAGTCCCGCCCATCATTATCTTTTCAACCTTTCTCTCTCCACTAGCTCCCTACCCCAAGGCCTGGAAACTAGCCAAAGTGATCCCTCTTCATAAAGGGGGTGACCCCCTCCATCCAAGGCAACTACAGGCCCATCCCCCTCCTCTCTTCCCTCAAAAATTCTTGAATCTCGTCGGCGCTTCACTTAACACTCGCTAATGTGCTTATGGAGGGGTTGTGGGACAACACATGGACCAGACACCAAACTTCAGGTTCAACACACAATCTGTGTGTAATGTTTATTCAAAATAAGCTTCTGCAATGCCGTATTCCTTCTTCAGTACATCAGTTTGCAACAACAGACTATGAATGTCCTTTCTCTGCACTTAGCCAGCACCTACTGACACTGATCTCTGATCCAATTCACTAGTTGAGCTGTAGCGACCACCCCTATGCAAGCCCCATTTGCTTGCGTAGTGGGGAAAAAAAAAAAAAAAAAAAAAAAAAAGCTATAAACAAAAACTTCAATACAGAATCACTGAAAGAAGGGTTACCCCAAAGGGCACTGGCAACAAATCAAAGTTTCAAAGAAATACATCATCATACATACTTCCATAATGCAATGCATCATGGGATATATGCAAATCACCATGACATTTCTGGCTTGTTAAGTTTACAACGTATTACATGCATTTTAAATAGCACAACTAGCTTAATTTCTATAATAGTCACCTAGTACTTTTTACCATTACCAAAACATCAAGTGCCATGGTACTGTAAACATTTACAGGTTTCATAAACATAAGGTATATATATACATATACACATTAAGGTATTTTATAACATAGTGCTATTACATACTAAATCCAACAACAATAAACACAATCTGTTTTACGTACACTTGGAGGTCACCACAATAACCTCCCTGTACGAGGACCTGAGAGGGAAAAGGAAAATCAAAGAGGACACTATAGCATAGTCAAGAGAAGGAGAAGGGGGTGCCCACAGGTGGCCAGCCTTATGGACTAGAAATAGTAAAGAATAGATTAGGCTTAAAAATAGAAAAACTGTTGCAACAGATTTAAGAAAAGGACAGTCCTTAAGAGTGGCAGGAGCTCCCGGTCACAGTGCTAATCTGGTACTAATGCTGGCACTACCTAACCTGTTATGGCGTTTGCTCATCAAGAGTACCTGCTAGCAGTAGGTATTTTGTTTACTGTGTTTTTAACTACCACCACTGCGCTCCTCGCACTACAAAACTGTGAAAAGCACAATGAACACAAAACAAAATAGCACATACTGTACTTGATCCCTTGAATAGGCTGTGCACCTGGCTTTGTCGATTTCTGATGCAATACAAATTGGATCTAGGTTATCCTAGCCACAAGGAAGTGATTCACTCAGTTTAATTAGTTGTTAAATGATTCTTTCAGGTTTACATTAAAGTGCCTTTAAGTCACCCACATACTGAATCTACAGCACTATACATAATGTACATTTTCAGTACTGTGAATGGTCTGTACTGTTTTTACTGTCCTCTGTGCTGAACTGCATGTCAGCAGTCATTTGTTAGGTAACAGCACCGCCTGACGGCAACAACAAACATTGTTTTAGGTGGACAAAATTCTTATGTCCGAAAATGTCCATGGTAACCAGCTTTTACTGTACTGTACTTTCAACTGGTATCCACGGTCAAGCACGCAGGTTCACTCCTAAATAGCAGGAGAAAATTTAAAGCCGAAGTTATCAGTTAGTAACTGCATCTTTTTTCAGCAATAACTTTTGTATGGTGAAAATATCAAGATGTACATTTTTCTGTTTGTTTTCTTTCATTCTTGAACAAAGATACAGGATTCTAAAGTTTTTAAAAAACTTTGTGCCATGCTCACCATGGAAAAATTAAATATCTTGGTACAGTGTTATCCTTATACATACAGTGTGAATCTAGCATGAACATTCAACCTCAGCAGAATATTTTTTTTTTTTTTTTAATTGCGAGTGGTTGCCATCTTTAATGACTTGAGGCATTAATTACAAAATTAGTTGCCCTCTATTGGGCCTGGTCAGATTTACCCTCCCCCTGTACCTTTCGCATCCCCTCTTAAACCCGTACACAATCTCCACTTCTACCAGTCCCCTGGGCAGTGCATTCCATGGCTCCACCACCCTTTCAGTGAAATAACATCTCCTCTCTCCTCTGAGCCTGCCCCCTTCCAGCTTACACCCGTGACCTCTCGTTGCCCCACCCTCCTACCTTTGGAGCACCTTGACTGGGCCTTCCTTATCGATCCCTTTCATGTACTTAAAGACCTCTATTATGTCCCCCCCGGCCCTCCTCTCCTCCAAGATGTACATGTCTAGCTCCTTGAGCCTCTCCTCATAGGTCCTCTTCCCCAGGCCCCAGATCATTTTGGTTGCCCTCCTTTGGACCCTCTCTAGGAGTGTATTGTCCCTCTTTAAATGTGGTCTCCAAAACTGCACACAATACTCGAGGTGTGGCCTAACCAAGCAGTTGTACAGTGGAAGGAACACTTCCACCTTTCTGGAGGCAATCCCCTTGGTGATTCATCCTATTTGTCCTTGCCGCTGCCCTCCTATAGGTCTCCGAGTTGCTCATTTTGACATCTACCACTATCCCCAGGTCCCTCTCTCCCTCCGTGACTTGAATCATGTCTCCTCTCAGGGTATACCCCTGGCCTGGATTAGTGACTCCCAGGTGCAGAACCTTGCACTTCCCCACATTGAATTTTAGTTTCCATTTTCCCAACCACCTTCCCAGAGCCTCCAGGTCTTCCTGCAAGGCCACCCCGGCCCCTCCTCCTCATCCACCACTGCACCCAGCTTCGAGTGGTCTGCAAAGAGACTCATTTCACTCCTGATCCCCATCCTTCTGTCTGAGACATAGTCGTTTAACAGGAGTGGCCCCAGCACTGACCCCTGGCGCACCCCACTAGTAACCCACCGTGGGGATGAGGCCAACTCTCCAACCACCACCATCTGAGCACGCTCAGAGAGCCAACTTCCTATCCATCTTAACAACTGCCTCCCTACCCCCATTTCCTTCGGCTTAGCCAGCAGGCCACTATGCGGTACCGAATCAAACGCCTTGCTGAAGTCCAGAAAGAGGACATCCACCGGCTTACCCTGGTCGAGGGCCCTCGTCACCCAGTCATAGAACTCAACAAGGTTTGTCTGGCACGATCTTCCCGGGACAAAGCCATGCTGCCTATCGTCCAAATACCCAGTCTGCTCCAATAACCACACTAGCATTTCCTTGACAATACCCTCCATCACCTTGCCGACCACAGACATCAGGCTAACAGGCATGTAATTTCCTGCCTCCTCTCTTAATCCCCTCTTGTGGATTGGCATGACATGGGCCACCCTCCAGTCATGGGGCACCCACCCAGTCCTCAGAGAGAAGTTGAAAAGCTCCATTAAGGGGACTGCCAGGACGTCCGCCAGTTCCCTCAGCACCCTGGGATGCACCTCATCTGGCCCAGGCGCCTTCTCCATCCAAAGGGACCAGATGGCTTCCCTTACTCTCACTACCGGGATTTCAGCCTCCACGTCTTTCCCTCTTCAGCCTGTACTGCTGGCCCCCCACCTGTCTGTGGTGGCCACTCCTTTTCCCCCAGACCCATCAAGGCCCCTGATCTCTACCGTTCCCTCCCGGCCCCCCTGGTTTGCCCCTGCTCCGCCAAAGACATAGCCCTCCAACCCCCCGTAAAAGTGAGGCAAAGTACTCATTTAGGACTTCTGCCTGTTCCCCACCTTCTGTGCCCAACTATCCCTATCCTTAACCTGCTGATCTGCCCCTTACTTTCCTTCCCCTCCCCCATGTATCTAAAAGAACCCTTGTCCCCCCTCCAGATCCCACTGGCCAAGGACTGCTCCTTTTGCCTTAGCTGCTCTCAACACCCTGGTGACTCTCTTAGCTGTCAGGTCATATTCCTCCTGATCCCTTTCACTCCTAGAGTGCTTGAAGCGCCTATAGGCGGCATTCTTGTCCCTCACCACACCACCTCCTGTACCTCCCGGGTCCACCAGCAGGTTTTTCTAGCCTTACCAAACTTACGCCTTTCCCTTGTGCAGGATTTGCTAACCTCCTGTATTCCCCTCCTAATGATCCCCCACCTGCTGTCAGCATCCACATCCAGCCTTATCCTGACCAGACGATCTTTAAGGATCCTTCCAGTCTCCCTGAAGTCTGCATCCCTATAGTCAGTTACTACCGTCCTTGTTCGGCTCCCCCCCCCGATCCAAGAACAACCAGACTGTGGAGTGATCACTCCCCTCCATGGGTCCCTCACCTCTAGGCCCCTAATCTGATCACTGTCCCCCAGGACCACGTCCAGCGTCTGGGCCTCCCTAGTTGGCTCACCCACCTGCTGAGTCAGAAACGTGTCCTGGAAGACATCCAGCAGCCTCTGCTCCCTGGCCACTGGTGACATCATAGTTCCCCAGTCTGTTCCTGGCGTGTTGAGGTCCCCCATTACCACTACCCTTCCCTTTCCCAATCTACAGTGTCCCTCGAGATTTGCCATCAATCTTTCTTCCAGAACCTCCACCAGTGCTGGTGGTCTGTATACCACTCTAGCCTTTACTCTCTTACCTCCCTGCATCAGCAGGGTGACCCAAATAGCCTCCACATTCCCCTCTGCCTCCTCTACCACTCCAATACCCATGCCATTTCTGACTAACAGTGCTACACCACCCCCCTTCCCTCCACCTTATCTTTTCTGAACATAGTATAGCTCTCCAAATTTAGGTCCAACTCATGCCCTTGAGTGACCCAGGTCTCAGTGACTGCTGCCACATCTACCTCCCCCTCAACTAGCATTGCCTGAAGCCCAGGCATTTTACTGCCTACGCTCCTGGCATTTATCAGGATCACTCTCCATCCCTTTTCCCTCCTCTCCTTCCCCCCCCCTTGAGCTCCCGTTTCTCAGCTCCTGCACCCTACCTGGTGACCCATTTCCATATCTCCCTAGCCCCCCAGAGGAGTGGAGACCATGTCCCTCATTTACAGTATCTGCTGGCACTGCCCCTTTTTTGATCCCTCCCCCTTCACAAGTTTAAACCCCACCTTTCGCTGATGAACCCAGCTAGTTTGAGTTTAAGAATTTCATTCCCCTCCAAATTAAGGTGGAGCCTGTCCCCAGCGTTCAGCCTCTTATCCTCCCAGGTCTCCCCCAGTCCCCCACCAGGCCATACCCCAATTCCCAACACCAGGCATACCCCAATTCCCAACACCACTCACTAAGCCACTGATTTATCTCTCTGATCTTCTTGTTTTCCCCACTAAACCTTGGCACCAGCAGGATTTCCGAGAAGGAGATCTTATAGCCTATGGAAAGGTATACCCTGGCCAACTCCCGGAACTTTGCCTGAATTTCTAGTTCACTATTACCATTTATGTAATTTGTCCCCTAGTGCACTAAAATGTCCGGGGTCCCCCTGGCATTCCCTTGCCAGTGAATGCAACTCATGCTTGGCCATGAGCACCGTCAGGCCTGGGTGGTATTTGGTTCTGATCAGACAGGTTTTACCCTCCTCCAGCCCCTCTCACTGGATGCCACTTATCATGGAGTCCCCCAACAGCAGTACTCTAACCTCCCCCTTGCCTCCCTGTTCACCCCTCGGGTTTCCCCTCCGTCCATGCCCCTCCTCATCCCTTTGTCCGGGTTCTCCCCCAACTGGCTCCTCGCACCTCCCTCAGTCTGGGTGTCGAAGGTAGTCCCTTCACTATTTTCCCTGGTCTCCCCCTCTACCCATGTCCTGGCCTTCTTTATCGTCCCCCCCAGAGTATCTTCTCCGCATCTCTTTCCCCACTCCTGACTAATCCATCCACCCTATCCGTTTGTCTACTTAGCTTTCTACTTGCTATCATCCCATTTACATCCTGCGCCTTCCTGCCTATCCTGCTCCCCTGTTCCATACCCTCAGCCTCCTCCTTGTTCCCCTGATTCTCTTTTTTCTTCTCCCCACCTCTCTTCCCCCATCCTGTCCGGGTCCCCCTCTATTGCTTCCTTGCCTCTTTCCCCTTCACCCTTTCTATCCATCCCTGCCCAAGCTTCGCCAGCAGCAACATCATCCTCCTCCCCCCCATGCTCCCCTCTGCCACCAATGGGTGTAGATAGTTAAAACAATTTGTGAGCCTTAACCCATCCCCAGTGCCCCCCGTCCCTACGCCCCTCTGTTTCCTCTGGACACCCCAGTCTCTGCTGTGGAAATTTCCACTTTTGGGCCTCACCTGCCAGGGTTCTCTAGAGCCCCGTGTATCCCCTTCCCTCCTCCCCTAGTGCGAGTACCTCTCTTCACTTCAGCCCCAGCACCTAGTGCTTCCATGTAGGTGACCGCTTGCCTCCTACCTCTCCAATCCTCCCTCCCCCCCGAGCACCCCCAGCAGCCTTTGGATCCCCTCTACCTGCTCCTCCTCCTTCAGCTGTGCCAGCTGGTAGCATACTGGGCATCCCCCAACTTCCAAGCCTAGTCCAGTATCATGGCCGCACCACATCCCGTGCACCCAACCACCCGCCCAAAGATACCTGCTCTAGTGACGTGCAGTCTCTTCCTCATCACCATAGCAGTCTTTTCTAGGCCAAATTACCAACTCAGTGGCTCTACAGTTTCTCGAGCTACCAGTACCTATACCTAGACAACCCCCCCATACAGCATGCAGACTTTCAAACTTGCAACGCTTGAGTGCCTGAACTTTCCCCCACCTGACTATTAGCCTTAAGAGTTAGAGCATAGGGGACATTTGCAACTCACTAAGCTCCTCCCTCCCAGCCTTTAAACCCAATCCCCAGTGGCTCTTCTGTATTTAAGAAAGGCTAATGCAAGGCATGGGTGAGAGTGCTTTCCACAGAAAGATTTTAAGGATTTAGGCAACATTTAAAACACAACAATTTGATGCACATCTCTTTCATCCAGTCAGTTTACTTACCCAGTCACAAGTTACTCTGATCTCCTGGTCTTCATCAAGGACACCACTGAATACTCCAGAAAAGCGGTCCATGGCAGCCACGCCTAGTAAAACAAATTAGGCAGTTTTTATTGTTTTATTTATTGTAAAATCTAGGAATTAATACCTTTGAGCCAAGGCTCTTTTTACAAAAGGTTCCACGTCAAAAATCAGTTACAAACAAATAGGGGTACAGAGTTGCACAAGTAGGTAACATTGTGGAAACAGACAGAGACAGAACAAAAAGAAAAAAAAATAGCTAAATCTAATGACATTTATGAACAGCAGATAAACCACTTAAGCACTTTCACTATACAGAAAACAAGTGGGGAGGGAAGATAGGTAAGGGAGGTAAGCTAGGCAGTGTAAGTAAGAAAAAGAGGAAAGGGGGGGGGGTAGGAGGAAGGAGCAGTTATAACGAACAGAATTATTCAAACTTTTAACCACCATTATAAAATGAGTTTCAGAATCCTAGCAATTTCATTGGCCTAAACACATCACATGACTGTTCATTTATCTCTGGTATATGCACAGTTTATAACTAACCTGCCATAATCTACATAGCAACGGCTTAACTAAATGAAAATAAAACCTTTTTCTATTAAAACAAAATTCACTTTACCAGAAATCCCACAATAGGGCATAGGTTTCTTCAAAATACTGTAAATGCCTCTCCCATGTTCATTAAAAGATGCTCGGCCTTTGCTACCACATTCACAGTCTCAAGCCTGACTCCAACCAGTTACAAGACACGAGGCAGCATAGATCCACAGGGGAGGGAGGAGGTCAAGTCAGACAAACTGGATAGATTTATTTGACTAGGTAACCGGAGAAATAGATCAGGGTGGAGAGGTGGATGTGGCCTACTTACTGTAGACTTCATCAATGCCTTCAACACCATACCACTCAAAAGACTCATCAAGAAACTGACAGTTTGGGAGCTGAACCTAAAATGGTAAACTGGGCCCGAAACTGACTGACAGGCAAGAGAGGGTAGCTATAAACAAAATTCAATTAGGGGAAAGAATGGCCATCAGTGTACCTCAGGGCTCAATACTGAGTTCAGTCCTCTTATGTCTTTATAAGAGGCACTGCAGAACAGCTGGAAGGGGAGGTATGTCTATTTGCAGGTGCAACAGGGTTAACACAGAGTGGGTGGAGAATGCGCAGAAACCTGAAAAACATGAGAAGTGGTTAAGCATATGGGTAACTGGGTTTCAATGTTAAACAGTGCAAAATCATGCACCTAGGACACAGAAACCCAGAGGTAGGGTATAATATGGGGAAAGGTATTGGTGTTCACCAAACAGGAAAGAGACCTGGAAGTAATCACAGCTGATTACCTTCAAGGTGACAAGGCAGTAGGCAGGGCATGTGGGGTGATGGGGTGCGTAGTGAGGGGTATCACCAACAGGAGGGAGGTGGTGTTGCCACTGTATGGATCACTGGTGAGACCCCACCTGGAGTACTATTCCCAGTTCTGGAGACCTTATCTTAGAAAGGACAGAGTAGAGGCTGTCCGTGGAGGGCAGCTAAAATGGTGCAGGGGTTGCGTCAAAGGCATTATGAAAGTCTGAGGGAATCGCACTATGTATACCCTTGAAGAGAGGAGGGAGAGGAGAAAACAGGATCGAGACCTATAAATACCTCACAGGGTTGAACAAGGTACAGGAGGGGAGTATTTTTCAGAGAAGGAGCAAGAACAAGGAGACATATAATGAAGCTGGAAAGGGGAAATTCAGAAGAGATGTGATAAAGTCGTCCTTCACTGAAAGAGTGGTAGATGCCTGGAACAGACTTGAAGTGGAAGTAGTGGACGCAAAAAACAGTGGTGGGCTTCAAGCATGCAAGGGATAAGCACAAGGTATTCACTCTGGAAACAGGGGGGCAGGGTGCTAGAGATTAGGTAGGGTCTGCGGTGAAAGTATAGGCAGGGGGCAAAAAAAGGGAGGCAGACTGCGTGGGCCAAAGGGTCCTTATTTACCAACAAATTCTGTTTCTATGTTTCACATTCTAACAACAATAACCCAACATGAAAAAAGAAAAACTTGTTCCATTTTATAAGTACAATAATCCACTCCAGGGAATGGGTTTCGAGAATCAATTCACTTCCCGGGTACTTTGAAAGTTGCTCGTCATGAGATGTGCCTTCCAGTTCACCCAGTGTGCACAGTAATTCTCTAAAAAACACACACCTCATTGTGGATTATTGCTTACTTTTCATGTATACAAACTTTTTTCATTAGGCCACCCAATATCCTAGCTGCAGTGTGCTACGCTGCTGCTGAGGCCACCCAGGCTTAGGAACTAACTCTGTGTGCCGCATCAGAGGTCAGGTGACGCAGAGGCAGTGCACATTGGATAGGAAGGGCCCAACCCATGGCTGGGCAAGGCAGCTTACTTCTGCCACAGTAGGACACTGCACGTGGGCTAGACTTGCACAGGCATTTTCTCATACTGGGGAGGCAATGGCAGTTATCTATGTGATTTCCAGGATCTCCTCTGTCTTAACAGGGTATATTCCTGCAGACTGGCAGCCGACCAAGACATAATATACGAAAAGAAAAAACAATTACCAGTCTAATTTTTTTTGTAGGTGGGGGGAGGGCTTGATTTCTTTACTCCTACAGGACTCTTGAGTTGGTTGATTCACTTTGTACCAAGTCAGGCTCTGAGGCTCCACAACCCTTTATTTTCCAATACATATACCTGTCGGAAAAGGCTAACACAACCAAACGTGACTTGGGAAGCAGTATAGCGCAGTGGTTTAAGGCTCTGAGTTGCAAATCTGGTGGCATCCAGCAGACCAGAGCTGGGTTTGAATCCCCACAGCGTCCACTTGCATACTGTGTGAGCCAGAGCAAGCCACTTAGCTTCCCTGTGCTCCCAGGTCGCACCTGTAAAAAAGCTTTCAGCTTAGTGTGCTACTCCTGGTTAAACAACTAAATAAAAAAATCAATTCAAAAAGTGTCAAATAACCAGTTGTGGGAATAGAAGGAACACAGTTTCATGAATAAATAAGAGACTGAGTCAGTTCCAGGAGTAAAATGGTGAAGGGTTGCTCCTGTGCTACATTTATCCACCAAAAGACATAACCGAATACATAACTTGTTAAAATGCAACATATGAGGCAATATATCACCAGACACTTGTCAGGAATGTTCAATCATTCACTGAAAACTGGTGACTGGGAAACATGAATAGTTCCCCAGTGACCTTTTGTCCATTTCCAGCACTGCAAATAATGTGAGCGTAGCAGTTATTCTGCCTAGTAATGGACAGAAATTTGTGGTTGTTTCCAAACAAATACTTTTCAGAGCTCACTGGCTGCCACAGAACTAAGGGAATAATCTCCCCAGTTCTGTAAACAAACCACTTAAAGCAGCAGTGCACGACAGGATGAAAATGTTGACCTACACTATTTTAATTCTATTTTAGACTGCCCCTTATCTACTTTCCTGTATAACGACCCCAAAATGAGGGAATAAAGAGTGTTTTTTGAACTTTTCACATTTGAAATAATAATAAAAGAAGCACTCCTTTCAATATGGCTCGAACCAGGTTTTCATCAGTATTCTCCGCTGTTTTTGAACACCTGCTGTCCTATAAGGTGAGAGTGTGGTGTCTGCTGTCTGCTAGCTCATTATAGTTACAAGAAAAGTGACCTTAAAGAGCCACTGACACTACAAAGAAATCTCTGATAAGCATAACAGTTAGGTACAATTCAGCTTGCATTCTATACATTTCTCCTTCCCATTATTTATTACTGATTATGAACTATCGATCGTAAATACACAAATCTGATTGGCCGAGAGGGTTTCGAAGCCGTGATGATATCGGGCTACATCACGGCTTCAGAAAACCTCCGGCCAGCAGCCTCCTCACAGGCAACAGATCCTCCGACCGCAACCTTCACCTCTTCCAGACGCCTAGAGCGAGTCACTCACCAAGATGACCTGTACACAAAAAAAAAAAAAAAAACACAATTCCCACTGCTGAAATTATTAAAACTCCCACCAAGTTCGGCATACATAAGTAAAACACCCGCTCCCAACCAAGAAATACCGAGACACCAGCATACCGCTCAGCAGACAGCAACGGACACTCACGAGAAAACATCCCGAATACCATAACGGACCTTCCCAACCAAACATCTGCCAGCTCATGGACAAAATGACCTCGCCATTTTAGCCACTGCTTTTTAAAAAAGATTTTGCTAATCTCACCTGCTCCCTTCAAAATACAATGCAGGCAGTTTACCCCTCTGCTCCATAAAACAATCGCAACACAGCATCTCGGACAGGTTGTGGTGGCGACGTGATGAGACCAGAGCACAACTGACAACAGCAGTCCTGGGTCAGCAGCGCTGTCACGAAAAACGAAATCCACACAGATTTTTACTGTGTCCCAGAGCAGACTAGGTCAAATGCTGAGAAAACACAGTTCAGCATTAGTGCAGAGAGAGTGACACTGGGTTCACAGCTGCACTCCTCCATTGAACTCCACTTACAACAGCGCCACCTGCAGCCCATACCCTCCAGGAACTATTTATTTTAAAGATATTCCTCCACCACTCCAAAAAAGACATTACAGTATTTTAAAAGTGGATTTTTTACTATTTTCTCAAGAGAAAACTATTAAACCAGTTCATAATAGCAATACTGCACTCCAGGGTGTGGTATATCGTGGGATATTGTCACTTCTCAGGTCGTTGGACGCACTCGGCCTGCAGCCTCGTGCCCAACCACCCGAGGCGTGACGATATCCCACGATATAACACACCCTGTCGTGCTGTTACTGCTTAATTATACAATGGGTCTCAAAAATCCTTTATTCCAATTGGCTGATTGGCACATTTTAACCGTGGTAAATCCTGTGATATACCAACGGGAAAAGTTGCCAGTCAGCCCCATCTACAATCACCCATTTTCAAAATCACTCCAACCCCAAAAGGCAACACGATAAACTACCATGTTCACACAACACTAAACTGCTGCTAAGCCATAACCCACTGCAAGTTTCACTGAACAAAGTAAAAGCTTCATTAAAGGGACCCCAAACTCACTTTCCAAACCACAGAAATGCTTGCACCAACCTCACGTGTCTGAGCATTTTTGTTTGCTGAATAGCTGATCCGCTCCGTCCCAGCAAGATAGTTGGCACACTTTCACCTTCGCACAATACAAACCTTCTTTCATGCCCCGAAAGCCCTCCATCAAGCACTGCAGTTCTCCACTCGCATAAAAACACACACACAAAACAACTCCAACTAGTCTGATCCTCCTCACCACAAAATTCAAGTCAACACGGAAGCTGACAGTGAGAAAAAAAGCACGAGTTTTCAAAAACAGAGACCAGTTCCTAAACCCAGTTTTCAAACCACAGAACATTTTTTTTAATCAATCTTTCTCCATGACAACTCCAAGGTAAACCTGCCTGAACTGCCAGATCACTTCCTCAAGATGATTTTATGAAAGAACCTATCACGCTGTTTTCTCTCTTTTACTGAACTCGATCGAGATTGAACAAATCTGGCAGCAGTGTTTCAGGGCCAAACCGGGATCCTGACTTGCACTACCAAGGGCTCTGACACTACACAGGCAAACTGCATCTCTCTCTAATCCCAACAAGGAGCCTTTCCAGTAACTATTACCTTAAACAAAACACTGCTGTCACACACTCTCTCTCTCTCTCTCATTGGGTGGAAAAAAAGCTGCTCACGCCCTCACTTCTGTTAAAAATTAAAAAACGGCTCAGTTCATGTTTCACAGATCACTGAATGGGAGTGTCTACATGACAGATGGCAACAATAAATACTGCTGATCCAATAATAAAAAAAACACTACTAATAGAAGTTTACCATCAATCCCTGTGATTCTGTGTCTACTTCAGGTGAGGGGGATGGCAAAAGCAGCCTTCCATATTTAACCTAGCAACCCAGGACTATTTGTTTTTCTGCAGAAGCACGTCTTCTATTTTATTCATAATTTTTTTTTTTTTTAAAGAAGTCGACACCTAACATTTTCCTTTTTCTTTCTTTTACCCATTGTATAATTGCAGTAAACCACTCCAGGGTGTGGGTTATGCTGGGATTTACCACAGCTGGGCAGGATTTGACCATTCGGCCTGCGGCCTCATGGCCAAACCACACCAGCCATGTTAAATCCTTGCGTAACCCACACCCTGTTATGGTTAATTACGTAATTGTGCATGAATACATGATCTTTATCCCTTACAGTTTATCTGTCTGTATAACTTACTCCCTACTTCATGTCACAATCCTCTGTTGGGACATCACAATCTGTTGCCATGGGAGTAACTGATGTCGCAAGCAGTACATTATGTAGGGAGAAAGCAATAGGAACATGAACTCTTCAGGAGCAAAGCTCCTGTTTTCATGCAAATGACCTCTGTAATAAATTATGGGGAACAGAAATACTGTACTGGGAAATATAAGCTGAGCTTTGTCTAGTTTGTTTCATTAGTTCTATAGAAGGAATCAGCTGCTCTTCAAAGTGTGTGCTCAAAAAACGGCGGCTACTGAACACTTGGTCTGAGTCATAAAAACGCACGATAAGATTATTATACAAGTCAGGAGAAAAGACGGAACATAAAATAAAAAACTATAGTCAAACTTTTCACCAGTATCATGCACTACTGCTTTAAAATTTATCAAAATATAGGACTATATAAAATGGGAAAAACTGCACTGGTGAATCATCATCTTGAAAAGTTTTAGATCTCGTGGAGGCGATAAGTATTATACATTATGAGACATAGGCGGGACTTAGCTCCTTGACAAGGTATGAGTTCAGTTTTGCTGGGTTGGGGGAAGGCGTGCCCCGTAGGCTCTTCCCACTGCTCTGCACTAGATGCACGGGCATCAGCACTATATGACTGATAACCTGCATCAGATGCACTGATGTAGTCTACTTGTTCTGTGACCATCGCAAAGGCTGTTACTGTTATACGTTGAGGGGGTCCCCACCTACACCAGGGGCGTCTTTTAAGGGTAGCCAGGAGTTGCAGTGGAAATCCTCTGTGAGTTTTTCACAACCCCTATGATGTCCATTGCAAGCCCTAAAATACGGTTTTCATAGTATTTTCTTATACAAAAAATGTTAGGTCGAGAAGCTTCACAACCCCTAGGATTCTACCGAAATAGGCTTTTGCAACCTCTATGATTCTGCTGAAATTACACTACTGCCCCACACACCCTAGACAGAACACCCTCCTAAAGGAGTAGCATACTTTTGGGGAATTGTACTTGAAACCTTTCTTCTACCTAGATTTCCATCAAGATCTGAACTTTTTCTGTAGTTGTCACACACTGTAACCCCAATCTTGCTAGTAACTTCTTATATGAACTTGATTACTTGTGTTACTGTATATCTTTATCCTTCAGACAGCACCTATCATTAAGGTTAATGTTCATTGTCTTATGTTTTCAAAGTAAAAAAAAAAAAAATTATCAAAATATGGAAGACATTGTGAGGACATGGGTGGAAACCAGACCAGATTGGGAAAAGTAGGAAGCGCAAATCCCCCATCAGGTGGTGTTTCTCCTAAATCACACATGGCAACAAATCCCAGCACTTGACTTAGAAAAAAGTAACATGCTTTTAAAGTTTCTGAAAGCCAGTTCCATGGCACTTTGCAGTAGTGCATCGCTCTAGCATGCCTGCAACCCAGGTTTGTGCCCCAAGCCCAGATGTCAGGAGCAGAGGCCAGCGGGGAGGGAGTTGAGAGCATCCTTTGGAAGCTTTCCTCACGGAGAGGGTGGGCTGTGTTGCGCCACTTCTACAGCAGCTCCTGGTGGGGCTTGTGGTGATGTCCTCGGTGGCATGGGTGACCACATGCTGCTGGACGTCCCCTCCCCAGGACACCGTTGCGGCTACACGCATTAGTGGGAGATACGTGGGACAGGAAAAAACATAAAATGCCTGTCTCAGCCAGTCAGATGAGGGCTACTGTTTTCACAGCACAGTCACGATTAGGGCAACTGTGTCCTGAAAAGAAAAAAAAAAAGAAAAAAAGAAAAATACAGCATGTATCTATATTTTCTGACTTTCCTCTAAATGTTGCAAAAAAACTATTAAACACCTTAACAAACATACCTTAAAATAAGAAACAACTACAAATCTACAACACTTAGTCTTACTTCTAATTCATTACAGAAAACAAGTCTGTTGTACATACTGTCCTGCAAAAAAAAAAAAAAATCATGTTGCAGTAAGAAATGTGTCCCACTTTGGGCTTCTTTTGAAGTTAAACTTTTTTTTATTGTTTGAAATTAAAAAGTACATACATGTATATTTACATAAATTTAACCATTATGCATCGAAAACATTTTATGGAAGTTAATACAATTGTCAGAGATTATTAACATTGCCATACAGTTCATTAAGTATGAGAAAACAAATTATACATTGTTATATAGTGTATAGCAGGGGGCTACTGCACATAGAATTCAGAGCGTCTTTAAATGTTGTTGTACCACAGTTCAAAAGTTCATGGAACGCGATTGTACCACACTGCAGCACATCTTGAAACGCTCTTTAGGGCCACGCACTGCTCTGTGCCTCAGTCAAACCGCCTACCAGTGTCTTGTCACACCACAGTGCGAAGCAGAATGGCGGCAGCGTTTTTTTCAAAATTAAACTTCGACGAGCATAAGCGCTTCATCGAGGAGGATTTCCAGGGCTGTGAAACGCAAAGGGCATCTTAAAACATGTAGCAGTCCCATCGTGAAAGCATGTGCAGCGGAGCAGCGTCTCAAAAACGGTCCCTCTACTCAGCCGAATAAATTGAGCAGTTAATTCTTTATCTGTTACTGTAGTTAATTAAAATAAAAATTTGTGCCTGCTACATTCAGCCTCTCTGTCCGGAAAATAATTTGTAGGCAACTGAAATTGACTAAGTTTGTTTAGCGAGCATCTTGCTTAGCGCCATGAATATTTTTTGTCCTGTAAACCCACCCACACTGCAAATGTAGCCAATAGCAGGGCATCACTTCTCCTAGCAACCACACCAAGGTTCTAGCAACCAGTACAACGAGAGATGACTGAATAACTGAAAATCACAACTGTTTTGTTTTAAGGAAACGATTACTATACACTTTAAAAAATATTGGATAGGCATTTAAGTGCACAACCAGTATGTTGTGCCACCTCGGGATTCTGATTCCAGGGGACCTCTCGAGCTTCGCTCTCGAGGTCACCAGGAATCAGAATCCCTCTGTGGCACAACATACTGGTTGTGCACAGTTACCCATCCAGTATTCTCTACATAGTATATGGTTAGAACTTATTATACATGGAAAGTGAAGGTTTTCCAAATCTTGTTGTAGGGCAGTTCAAAAGTCAAAAAAAGCTGTTGCATTATCGTTCTGACGTCACACCAATAGTACTTTTTATCCTTAACCTGCCATCTGATTGACTGCAACAGTGCTGTTTAAAAAAAAAAATACACTCTAAAATGGCATCTGTACTTAGCGAGTAGTTCATAGACAGTTTGGACACAGACTACTAAAGTCAGTTCCGTGTATCCAAACTGTTACTTTGCAGGTTTTCTATTTTTTTTTTAAATTACTGGCACAGTTGTGGGACCGGAGCAGAGCGTGACTGCTGCACGAAAGACCTATATCTTCAGGGACAGAATTCTAGCAAAGAGTACTGGAATTACTGGGGACTGAAGTGGAGAGAACGAGAATCTAGCCAGTACCAGTGTGCAAGAGTTAACAAGGTACAAACACATTTCAGGAAATCATATACTATATAAAATAGCAAATGGTCACCCATCCACAACTTCGGCAGGATTTCCCATCTCGGGAGTTAATGACATCATGGAGACCTCTCGAGCTTCGCTCTCAAGGTCTCTCAGATGTCATCAGCACTCTCGGTGGAAACACAGCCTTCTAGTGGATGGTCCCCCCATCCACTATTCTATATAACTTAAAACAGTGGGTGAAGGCAGCCAGCATGATGTTTTAATAACTATCTTACCTTCCATTACATCGGATTTCATAAGATATTCAGATTGTATTGCTCTCATTATTGTAGATCATTAAGCCATAAAGACCAACTGACTATTAGTTTGTATAACGGATTATGAGTTATGATTAAAACAAAACATTAAAGATTTTTGTGTGTTTGTGAGTGATAATGATTATGTTGGAACTTTCTAAAAAACAATAGAGGAATCATGGTACCACATATTGTGATCCGACTACTGTTTAAAAAAAAAAAAAAAGGCATTTCCTTGGAAGGATAAGATAATGAGAGTTTCTTTCCCTTATTATAGCAGGGTAGGGATACTGAACTCTAGCTTTTAAGGTACATTGTACCTTATACCACTGTACCCTGAACTGAGTGAACTTGGACTGCACATACTATAATACTTATAAATATTCACTGTATGTAAGCATCATAAGTGATACCTATCAAATCATCGAAGATACTGTTTAACAAAATAAAACTATTTACAGTGATTGCAAGTGGTTCTATCTGAAAACAGTGTAGATATGGAGCTATGGCTGTGCTGCTGGTTATGGTGGGGGAGTGCTCTTTTACCCTATCCTCGGTATTCAGGAGGTGACAAGCTGTTTCTTCAATCATCATAAATTTTACAAGCTTCTTGTGTTCATCCTATACCTGCTTTGGACATAGGATGAACACACGAAGCTTGCAAAACTTGTGATGATTAAAGAAACAGTTCGTCACCTGCGGAGTACCGACGACAGGGTAAAAGAGACCCCCAGCACACCCACTCTGTGCTTCTTATTTATTTTACTTTTGATGACTGTGTAAGTGCACTACGCAAAAACTGCCGCCTATTTTCAGGCACGACCCGAGAGAGTACAGATTACAATAATACAGCAAATACAACGAGTACAGCTTACAATAATATGGCAGACAAACTGCGAATATATATGGCAAAGGTGCCAACCCTAGCTGCCGTCCCACCATACCACAGTCCCCAGGGCGTACTACTCCCATTCCTCGCACCTGTAGTTCCAAAGGGATCAGAGACCACCACACACCTCTTCCCCGTGCACCTTCTCAGGCAGGGATATGCCGGAACCCTCCGGACACAGGTAATGCAGGATACAGGTGGCATGAGCTGGCAACAGTGATGAAACTGTTGGGCATGAGGGACATGAGCAGCCCAAAGGAGTGGCGGCCGGGGGGCGGGGTACGTGGAAAAAAGAAAGACAATATAATTAAAAAAAAAAAAAAGTTTCTGAAAAACCCAAAAAGGCGAGGTTCAACAGACGCACACCCACAGTTCGCACATTACTCCCAAGAGCCGTATCCCCGTCTAACACAGCATTTCACTCTCCCAATAACGGACAGCAACTTTATCACCATCGTTTAATGCTAAACTTTTCTGTTGCCGATAAATCAGTTCTTACAAAATACACGCCAGAGCCACTGAGTGACGTAAGTCGTCTGCGCCGTGTGAAACCAGCCAGACCCCCCCCCCCCCAAAAAAAAAAAGCATGTACCCTTTAGCGCAGCTCTCAAAATACCCAGAGTGCGAAAACCAGACGTGTGTGTCTCTGCAAGATGGGGCACACTAAAGCATTTCACAATGTTAAACACAGCACCAGTACTACCGGAGCGGAGGCGGGCTCCATGGGCAAGGAAACCCAATGCAACAGCCTCCAGCGGCGGCACGGACGAGACTCAGCTGCACCTGAGACTACCTGCTGAGCGCTCGTGGTCCGCAGTTCGTAGATCTCACCTGAGACTCCAGGCACACTCTATTTGCTGGCGCGCAATCCAGACAGCAGCCACCCCGACTGAAATGTTAGAACGGAAGAATAAATGACGTAGCCGGAAGTTGCCTTTTCGTACTATATTGAGTACTTGTCTACGACAGACCTGTCTCTACTGTGAGTGAGGCTGGTCGGGTTGGTATGGAAGCTAGTTCAGGCACTTGTTATAAAACAGCACATGTATACCTCTCAACTGCCCCTCATTTTACCCCATAAAATGTATCTGTCTCATGAAAAAGGTGCTGCCAACACAAAAAATGTGCTGTAAATGCAGACATTCTTAATTTCCTAAAATATTAAATCAAAAATAAACGTGGTACAAGTAAACAGTATGATTTTCACAGTGTTATGAGTTTGTATCTCCATGATTGAGGATGTGTCCAAAAATATCCATGTCTCTCATTTCAGTGACAAAGGGTTGAGAGGTGTGCATAGTAGCAACGCCAGTACAAAAATGTTGAAATACACCTACTCCAGGTATGAATTTGCTGCCTTTGAGATTATCACAGCATAGGGTTGCCACCTTTAGGAAGCCCGAAGTGGGACATTTCTTACTGAAACATAATTTTTCGCAGGACAATATGTAACCTCATCAGACTTGTTTTTTCTAAATAATCAGAATTAAGACTATGTGTTGTAGTTTTTTAGTTGCTGCTAGTGTTTCTTATCATTTTAAGGTCTTTTAGGTAAGGTTTTATAGTTTTTTGTAACATTTAGAAGAAAGTCAGAAAATATTTTTTATACTATGATGTCAGGACATTTAGTATTTTTCATGTTTTTTTGCAGGACACAGCTGTCCAAATCAGGACAATCCTGCAAAAATCAGGACAGGTGGTAACCGTATCACAGCATGCCACTGTCAATTCTTGAAGGGCCCGGTGACATTCATTCATTTCTCACATCAGTGGTAGTGGAGCATACAGAAAAGTGTGGTGGTGATAGGGTGTATTGTTTAGGCCGGGCTGCAAAACTATGTGCAACATCTCAGGACAAGTTAATGGGATAATTGTCTTTTTGAAATGAATATACTTCGTTTTCATAAGTATGTTTTATGGCCCGGTGGTGGTGCTGAGGGCTGAGGCGCTGGACGCCACACCGGCGACCTGGGTTCGGAAGCGAGCTTGGGTCGCCGTGGATCGGCAGGGGAGGGACAAAATCAAGTGTCCGATGGACTGCTCTCTCATCCCGGGAAGAGTTTCGGGGAAGCGTTTGCTCACTAGCGGCCTCTGGCGGTAGCTATGGGTTGCGAACACAGCATATGCCTTGGGAGCAGAGTCACGGCACTACGTTGCCTTGCCGGCCGTGCTCCGCAGGGGACAGAACCACACTGGAAAAGCAGAAAAAGACCCTGCCTCACTTGTGGAGATAAAGGGGGTGCCAGGGATACAGTCCACATCCCAACTGCCTGCCCTGTGCCTAGAGGACTCCGCAGCCGACCCACCACCCAAGGTATGACCTCCCT
Source organism: Neoceratodus forsteri (assembly GCA_016271365.2). NCBI lineage: Eukaryota > Metazoa > Chordata > Ceratodontiformes > Ceratodontidae > Neoceratodus > Neoceratodus forsteri. The sequence continues at coordinate 559,723,638 of CM057459.1, read as the reverse complement.
AATTTCAGATAGGCCATCGCAGGAGGACGGGCCCACCCTTGGGGGGGGTTAGGTCTGCCAGGGTGGTTGGGGGAGTTCCTCCACTAACTAGAGTTCAGGCATGGGAGTAGAGGCTGGTGACGAGTGCACACCCCGGAAGGATGCCCGGGTGAGGGAGGAGCATAAATAAAGTTAAAAAAAAAAAAACAAGTACGTTTATGTTTGCATGTAAAATAAACTTTAGTTACCCTACTAGACGTTCTATAATCGTAATTATACAATGGTAAGAAAGAATGCTGGCCTCTGATTGGTCACTGTGGGGCTAGAACCAGGATGTTATCCAAGCATAACATCCCGTATCTAGTCCCTTCACATTTCTGACCGTATTAAAACTTTTAAAAGATCGCTCCACAGCATCCTGTCCCTGTAAGCAGCTTCAGTGGTCCCCGCTGTTCTCGAAAATGCCACAACCCCCCATTCACAGTCGCTGCCCCCACCCACCATAAATAGAGCATGTGTATTATTTTAATCTCCTGGTACAAAAACACACACGTTTTATTTATTTATTTATTTATTGGAGATTTGGAAATACCTTTGAGTCGAAAGACTCCTTTACAAAGGTTCCACGTCACAAATATTACAAACACAGAAAGACAGGTTACATATCAGTACAGCAGTACATAGTTAAGTAGTTACAGTAGCATTTGTGAGGCTAGCAGAGAAAAAAACCAGGGCAAGTTAGCGCAAACATACAAAACATATGGCACAGGAGAAGCACCAGAAAAATGCAGCACTAAACAATGAGTGGGCTGTCGTTAGCAACTCCCTAAATAAAAAAAAATGGAACTTACACAAATGAGCAGGGATGGCGCAGACAGCTGCCATGCGACTTTCCTACAGAAATGAAAAACACTTACTTGCCTCTTTAGTAATCTTCCCATCAGTTAATTTTCTTCTCCCCAAAATAGTTCAAACTGTCACTGAAACATTAACGTGCGGGGGGGGTTGGATTACTTCCAGTTTCACGAGCATGAAAAAAAAATGGAAAAATAGGGAGGCAGTATAGCACAGTGGTTTAAGGCTCTGAGCTGCAAATCTGGAGACCTGGGTTTGAACCCCACAGCCCCCTCTTGCATACTGTGCGACCCTGAGCAAGTCACTTAGAAACATAGACTTTGACGGCAGATAAGGACCACTTGGCCCACCCAGTCTGCCCATTTCCCTACCTATTGGATAAGCTGCAGATTCTAGTTAACCAACAGCCTACTTCCTGCAACCCCACACTATAATTGCCTTATGTCTGTCCCATGCATGTTTGAATTCCCGCACTGTTTTAGACCCCACAACCTCTCCAGGAAGGTGGTTCCATGCATCCACCACTCTCTCCGTGAAAAAGAATTTCCTCACATTACCCCTGAGCCGTCCCCCCTCTAACTTTAAATTGTGCCCCCTTGTTCTTACACATCTCTTTTTGAAAGGTGCTACCCTCCTGGACTTTGTTGATTCCTTGAGGTACTTAAAAGTTTCTTTCTGTCCCCCGTCCCTCCTTTCATCAAGGGTATCATATTAAGCTCTCTCAGTCTCTCTTCATATGGTTTCTGATGTAGACCCTGCACCATTTTAGTTGCCCTCCTCTGGACTGCTTCCATCCTGTCTATGTCCTTGCATAGATGAGGGTCTCCAAAACTGCACAGTACTCCAGATGGGGTCTCACCAACTGTCTGTATAGAGGGATAGCCACTTCCTTTTCTACTTGTGATGCCCTCCCTGCATCCCAGCATCCCCTGGCTCTTCTCACTGACTTCTCACATTGCTTACCCACCTTTAGGTCATCTGATATGACTACACCCAGATCCCTTTCCATTATTGTTGTTGTTACCTCCCTGCTATTGTGTACTCTTCTCCTGGATTTTATTTCCCATGTGCATTACTTTGCACTTCTTTGCATTGAATCTAAGTTGCCATATGTCTGACCATTCCTCCAACCTGTGTGTATCAGCTCTGTTACAGATCTTTGTGTCATCCGCAAAGAGGCATACCTTTCCTTCCAGACCCTCCGCAATGTCACCTATAAAGACGTTAAAGAGGACTGGACCTAGTACTGAGCCCTGAGGTACTCCAACTTCCATGAGCTCCCAGGTCACACCTGTAAAAAAGCTTTCAGCTTAGTGTACCACTCCTGGATAAACCATAAAAAAGAAAAATAGGCACACATAAGAAAATACATGACAAGAAGCCAGAAGGGGAAGGAAAAAGATTAATTTAAGTGCTTTACAGTAAGTGTACATTGCTATTTTTGTTTTAAACTTAGATTGTGGGCTTTTAGTGACACTGTGATTTCTTTGCTGTCTTTACTTAGAATTTGTTTTTGGGCTGTTGAAAATTTCAAACCTAGTTTGTTGTGCTTGTAGTGGTGGTGTATATCTTTGCTGTCTTCAATCTTCAAATTTTCGCCCCCCCACCCCAACTTTTAATTATATGCTCTGTTAAATCTGATTGACAGGAGCTAAGCACAGGATATAGTAGGGGTTGTGGAGTAGGAGGGGCATAAGGTGGAAGAAGCCCACCCTCAGCACAAGTGTTTTGACTCATTTATTATTTTTTTTTATTTTTTAAAGAAAAGTATCTGAGAAGCAGTGGCAGGATTTTAGGACAATAAATTAATAAAAAGGGAACTAGGAGAGCTTCAGTAACAGAGAAGTACTGGAATAGCAGTATAAGTGTAGCATAATGTGGAGAGTGGTACAACGCAGTGGCTGCAGGGCAGCCATATTCAGGCAAACCTTCTGGACGCTGAGGTGCTGCCCTATCTGCATGCATCTCTCTGGACTGCAGGATGAGGTAGCCAGACTCAGAGCAGAAGTAAACTGGGTCAGGAGTGCCATCACCTCTATCCAGAGACCACTGAGTCCAATGCTGCTGCCACAAAGGACGCCGAGACCGAGGAGCACTAGGATGACAGTGGGCTTAGGGAGGGTTAGGGCGGTCAGGCAGAGGTGCATCCCAGATCCTATTCCACTCAAGAACTCATATGCCACACTGGCAAATGGGGACAACCAAATAGAGGTACCCAGAGAAGTGGAAGGAAAGGATGTGGAAAACATAAACTGAACTTACAAGCTCAAATGGGCAGACTGGGTGGGCCATAGGCCCTTATCTGCCAACACTGTCTATGTAGCTATATATGCGGAGGTTAGCCAAGGAGGTGACCTCAGTGGGGAGAGCAGTGGGCCCCAGAGGAGGAGGAAGCGAATCCTGGTGGTGGACTCCATCATAAGAGGGATCCAGCTAGGAACACAGGAGGGAGAGGACAGGGAGGGGAGGTGAGGTGCCTACCTGGTGCCACGGCGTGGCGGGATGGAAGGAAGATCCTGGGGATCGCTGGGAAGGAAAGACGGGAGGTGAGCTGGATGTCATTATCCACCTAAGTACTAATGACCTAGCAAATGGGGAGCCAAAGGAAGTTCAGGAAGAGTTTAGGAAATTGGGGAGGGGTCTCAAGCAAGTAGCGACTTCTGTCACCTTCTCAGAAGTACTACCTGCGAGAGGCATGGGAGAGCATGAGCATGCACCAGGAACTTTAACTCATGGTTGAAGAACTGGTGCTATGAGGAAGGGTTTGGATTCATTGGTGACTGAGGACCCACCTGGAGGGATGTGGGCTTGTTCAAGCCTGATGGCCTGCATCCATCCTGGAGGGGAATCCAAGCACTCAATGATAAGTTTAAATGCTACATTGACAAGCATTTAAACTAGCCAAGGGGGGGTGGCAGGCCAGAAAGAAGGGTACCTAATTGCCCACTCCCCCAGATAGCAGTGGAACCAGTGAACCGGAGGAGTGGATAGCTCTACAAAGCAGTGTGCAAAAGGTGGAGATAAGTGCCCAAGATGTGAATAGGCAGAAAAGGGGCAAAATTCAACAGAAGGGCATACAGCAAGGAGAACCAGGTATAAAGGACAACCAGGGAAGGGGCTGGCATAGAACAGCTAAGCAGTCTAGGGAGGTCAAATCATGGAAAGCCATGTGTGCAAATGCCAGGAGCCTTAGCAACAAGATGGAGGATCTGGAGGCTGTCATGGTGCAGTCAGACATGGACATTGTGGCCATCACAGAAACCTGGTGTAATGATATCCATGACTGGGAGATGGCCATACCTGGCTACAACATCTTCAGAAGAGACAGGGCAGGAGGAAGGGAGGAGGAGTGGCACTGTATGTGAAAAATTACATAAGGGCCACAGAGATCCAGGAGAAACAAAATGGGGGAGAAATACTGTGGGTTAAGCTGGAAAAGGAAAATGGGGCCAGCCATCCACACAGGTGTGGTCTATAGACCACCAGCCCAGGAGGAAGAAACAGGAGCTAATGCTAGCCATCCAAAGGATGGCAGACAAAGAGAGGTAGTGCTGGTTAGAGACCTCAATATTCCAGACGTGGACTGGAGCATCACAGCAGCAGCATCAACTAGGAGCAGATTTATCCTGGACTCCCTTCAGGGTGCCTTCCTCAAGCAACTGGTCATAGAACCAACTTGGCAGAAGGTAATACTGGACCGTGTGCTCGCAAACAGGGACAGTGTGATGGGGTAACAGTGGGGGAGCACCTGGGGAACAGTGACCACCAGTCATTGTGGTTTGAAATCACAGAAGAAGCAGAAACAAACCACACAAAAACACATATCCTGGATTTTAAGGGGACAGACTTTGGGAAAATGGGGAGATGCTTGAAAGAGGCATTAAGGGGAATGGGGCAGGAATCAGGTAGAGAAACAGTGGGCAGTATTTAAAATGGGGATTACAAGAACAACAGAATTATGCATTAAAGAGGGACTATGGTCACAAATTACTGGCATCAATAAATTCAGAATATGGATCAACATAGCCCCAATCTCCCTTATGCCAAAACTGAGATCCCCAAGTTACTTTGTTTAAAAGTTACAAATCATTTTACAACCCTAAATTATCTGCCTGTTCAAAAAAGCCAGTTTCAGTGAAGAGGTGCTGATGTCATCTCCTGAACTCACAATCTTGCCCTCCCTGTCAGCAAACTTACAAGACCTACTTCTCCAACGTTTAAAATCTACGTGCGAATTGTTTTCTCCAGTGAAACTGGCAGCACCATTCAGTAAACATTGCTTTAAAACTTATGTGTGTTTCAGGTTTTGTAACAAAGTTGACAAATTCATATTTTTGTTTCTGGTGCTTTTTTGTTTTGGTTCTTTTCTCCTGGGTGGCTGGATGCTAAGTCACAGCACACTAATGTGAGATTTGCAGACTGGTTATCTCTGATGTGGAGAAGGGCTGTGTTCTTTTACACTTATCATTCAATTGGTGATTTCTCATGATGGCCCTTTAAAACAATTATTCCATCAATCTGTAAATGGGGTTGGGGAGGTAGTGCTGTTTTGAAACCTAACAGTTTCTATGCAGTAACCAGCTCAAGTCTTAATCACTCAGTCACTCAGCCAATCAATCAATCAATTAATCAATATTTTATTCATCATCAAATTATGAAAGAATGGGATGCTCCATTGAGCAGAGCTAATTTTCTGTTTTCTCATTGTCAGGCTGCTACTTGAGCTATATTCAGGCTCATCTGTGTTGTACTCCCACACTACGATGATTGTTTTACCAGGGCTAATACTTCCACTCCTAGCAGGAATTAACACATATAAGGCCCCTATTAAAACTTATTGTAAAGCAGACACTGACAAAACAGCAATGCAATTACCAACATTGCAACACTTGTATCAACATTGTTTCCAAACAGGCACTGCAGAGTAACACTTCACATGGTATCAGCAGCCTGGAGGCATGCTGAGCATCCTGCAACTCTGGAAAATGAACCACACCAAAAAAGGCATTAAATGATTAAAATACAAATTTGTCAAGTTTGTTACAAAGCATGAAACACACAGATTCTATAGCACTATTTTTAGAATGGTGCTGTGTGTTTTAATTGTGAAAGCCATTGCAGAATGATCTTTTAACTTTGCAGAAACAGGTCCTATAAGCTTGCTGACAGAGAGGGCTAGACTGTGAGTTCAGGAGATGACATCATCAGCACCTATTCACTGAAACTGGCTTTTTTGAACAGTTCGTGAAAGCAGGGTTACAAAATAGTCCATAACTTTAAAATGAAGTAACACAGAAACCTAATGTTTGGTATGAAATGTATTGGGGGTATGCTTATTCTAATTATGCAATGTAGCACTTTTGGCCAGAGTCCCTCTTTAAGCAGGTTAGCAAGAGGAAAAGGAAGAGGAGGCCATTATGGTTTTCCAAGGAGGTAGCAGAGAAAGTGAAAGCCAAAAAGATTGCATTCAGGCAATACAAAAAGACACAGGCAGAAGGGGATACGGTGAAGTACCAGGAGAAGCAAAGGGAGGCAGGGAGGTCAGTAAGGGAAGCCAAAGCTCAGACAGAAGAGCTCATTGTAAAATCAGTGGGTAGAGGGGACAAAACCTTTTACAGGTACATAAGTGAAAAAAGAAAGGCAAAGGGAGGGATAGTGAGACTGAAGGGGGAGGATGGGGGCCACGTGGAGGATGATATCAGTAAAGATGACATATTGAACAGGTATTTCTGCTCAGTCTTTACTGAGGAAGAGGAGGATAATGGGTCTGAAGGGAGTACAAGGGGGGGAATGGTGCAGAAATGGACACAGGTCCCTTTACACAAGAAAGTACTGGAAGTAATAAGAGTTGATAAAGCAATGGGGCCAGATGGGGTGCACCCCAGGGTCCTTAAAGAACTGAGAGAGGTGGTGGCTGAACCTCTGGCAATCCTGTTTAGCCAATCACTGGAAACAGGGGAGGTACCCAAAGACTGGAGGACAGCAGATGTAGTCCCCTTATACAAAAGTGGGAACAAAGAGGAAGCGGGGAACTACAGACCAGTCAGCCTGACCTCGGTAGTGGGGAAGATCATGGAAGCACTACTGAAGGAGAGATTGGTGGAACATCTGGTTGTCAATGGACTGCAGGACCCAAGGCAGCATGGTTTCACCAGGGGGAGGTCATGTCAGACCAACATCGTTGAGTTTTTTGACTGGGTGACTAGGGAGGTGGATCAGGGGAGGGCAGTGGACATGGCCTATCTAGACTTCAGCAAGGCCTTTGACACTGTGCCACATAGAAGACTATTACACAAACTGGAGAATATGGGTGTGGGCAGGACAGTAGTGTGGTGGGTAGGTAACTGGCTGGGCAGCAGGACACAACGGGTGGTGGTAAATGGCTGTCACTCAACAGAGGGAAGAGTGACCAGTGGGGTACCATAGGGATCAGTGCTGGGACCGGTCCTATTCAACATCTTCATCAGTGACATTGCGCAGGACCTAGAATGCAGAATATCCCTGTTTGCTGATGACACAAAGCTGTGTAACAGAGTAGACACACCTGAGGATGTAGACATAATGAGAAGGGGCCTGCAGAAACTTAAAGAATGGTCAGGGGTTTGGCAGTTGAAATTCAGTGCAAAGAAGTGCAAGATAATGCATATGGGGCACAAAAACCCTGGCACGATATATGAGTTGGGGGCTGAGAATATCGCATGCACCAAGCAGGAAAGGGATCTTGGTGTTATCATCTCTGATGACCTCAAGGTAGGGAAACAGTGTGACAAGACAGCAGGTAAAGCAAATAGGATGCTGGGATGCATAGGCAGGGGCATCACCAACAGGAAAAGGGAGGTCATAATTCCACTATACAAGACACTAGTGAGGCCTCACCTGGAGTACGGTGTACAGTTTTGGAGACCTTACTTACGTAAGGACATAGACAGGGTAGAGAAGGTTCAGAGGAGGGCAACAAAGATGGTACATGGATTGCATCACTTGTCCTATGAGGACAGGTTGAAGGAATTGAATATGTACTCCCTGGAGGAGAGGAGGGAGAGAGGGAATATGATAGAGACATACAAGTATCTTGCAGGGAGGAATAGGGTGCAGGAAGACACTATTTTTAAGCGAAAAAGATGTTCCAGGACTAGAGGGCATGGGATGAAGTTGCAGGGAGGACGATTCAGAGGAAATGTGAGGAAGAATTTCTTCACAGAACGGTTGGTGGACAAGTGGAACACCCTGCCAGAGGAAGTGGTAGGGGCTGAAACAATCACAGGATTTAAGAATGCATGGGATAGACATAAAGGAATTCTGCAGGTCAGGGTTAAGGGGCAACAGACTTCGAGGAAAACATAAAGTAAACTTACAAGCTGAAATGGGCAGACTGGGTGGGCCGTAGGCCCTTATCTGCTGACACTGTCTATGTATCTGTGCATCTGTAAATGGGGTCCCACCCCTGCCTTTTACTAAAACGACAGGTGGCATGCTGTTGGCATTTGGCAGCAATACCTGGTGGGGGACCTGGGTTCGGGGAAGGATGAGGTTACCTGGCACAAGGGACCTAGGTTTGGCTACTCTGCACAGGGGCACCCAAGTAAATCTAACTACAGGAAGCAATAACTGTAATGTCCAGAACCAGAATTGGAATTTTTCAGTGTGGCTTTATTTATTAACTAACTGAACATAAACAAAGCATTGCATGGTCCCCCAAAGGGCTGTGTTACTGTATGTGCAGATTAGAGGTTAAAACAGCGGTCCATTTGAGGAATGAACACATTACTACAGTTGTCTGGCTTTGGACCCACCAGGCACTCAGCTCGGACTTTGCATGCGCTTTGGATACATAGCCTGACTGGCCCAGCTCCCCTGCCGGCCACTTGACTGACGGTCCACTTGAAGAATGAACCCAAACTTTACTTGGAAAGACATCCCATCAAACAAGGAGACTCCCAAACTGTGGCTCCCCACACCACTTAGAGTCTGCGACTCCTAGAGAGATTTTCAAGTTGCGACCCACGTCTGGCTACCCACCCCATCACTGGCCAAGTGCATGAGGCAAGTAGCAAAAGCACAGAAGAAATCCGTAGAGGTGGACCTGGTTACTAAAGATGGGGGGTTTTCCCACCTCCAGCTCCCACAGCCCATGCCCGGCCATTTCTCTGGACATACAGAAAACTTTAGGACTTTAAAATGTAGATTGAACGGTGGATGACCTGAAGCACCCCCTCTACAGTGAACTTTAAATCCATTTAAAACTTTAAACTGTTTGACTGCTCCATTTGTTCATCCTAGTGTACATAGTCCTCCCAAATAGCAGTCCCCATTCATGTCCCAACTGAAGAAAACAATTTGTTTGCCCCTTCAAATGGAGCCAAACACTCACCCATTCATTGCAGGTGCCCCACAGGCGAAGTACTGTAACCTTTGCTGTTATACAAGAACAGACTAAAATAAAACCAGGCAGCTTCCTTCCATGGTGGGAGAAGGGGATTGCCCCTGGAACCCACGGAGAACTTTTCCTCCTCCCCCCCCGGAGGAAGGGGGTACTGAGACCGGGGGAGCGGTCTCCACCACTATAAAAAAGATAAAACACAGGAACACTTCCTTTTTCTTAGTGAGAGATCAAACAGCAGACTGATGCTTCCTTCTTGCTTAAGGACAAATGGAAGACCCACTTTGAAATTCCCAAAGTTCTAAACTCACTCCCTGAGCTGTAGATTCCAATGTGGCTCATGCAGCTGCGACAGTTCTATAGTGATGTCATCTCTCAAGTCTCAGCTGTGACTGAGGACAGAGTGAAACAGTGTAAAACCCATTTAACTGGAGTTTCACAAGCTGCCTTCCCTGCCTACCACTAGGTCTTACTGGGATTCTAGTAACCCCAGGTAACAAAGGGGTTACACTCGCCCTTGACCAGGAAAATGACTGTCCCCAGTCATTATGCACCTGGCCTTAGGCCATCCCATCCTATGTGCTACCTGCGGAGGGGGGTGATCAGGCCCCTTCCTACCATGTGCGAGCACAGGTAGGCAACACTAAGGGCCTAGAGGCCTATAGCTGACATATCAGCCTCTACTCTATCCACTTACTATGGACACCTAGTGGCTCTGGTGAGAACCATCCAGAGCATAGCCCTGATAGATCAGCACTGTGGCCCTACTGCAGGTCAGGGCCACAGCCTGTCCATCCCCCCTAACCCTCTAGGGAAAACCTATCTGCCTCTAACATAACATCCCAAACAAAAACAAAACCCGGGGACCTCCCCCACCTTGGGCAGCCTGCAACTACAACCATTAGCAATAATAACACAGTACATTTAAATTCTACACCATAAGCATTGACGAGGAACTCCGATGAGCCCCTCCTCCTCTTCTTGTCTTCTCTTCTGTCTTCCAAGAACACCTGTAAGAAAAGACAAAAAAAACACATCCTAATCTGCATGTACAGTCTATCTAAACAACAACGACGACAACAACAACCCTTACCATACAGAAAAACAAAACACTGAACAATCCCAAAAAAGAAAATTTTTTTTTTTAGAAAAAGGTAGAAAAACAGTATTTACATTAGAGTACAATAATGACATTGGTAACAATACACCTTTGGGGGGGGATGGAGTGCCCTAAAAGTCCCAACTAGTGACCACAAGGCCCGAAGGCCAATCCAATAAAGAGTCTCTCCTGGGCCGGACCCCTGTGAAACATAGTTCTTTAAGGCAATAATCCCGAAGGGGAGAGTCTCTGCGGACAGTTCACACACTTTTGAAGTCTGTAGTGTAGGGTGTGTACTGCAATGTCATAAAGATAGAATAAAAAGATTTTTTCGGACTTACCAGCCTCTTGAAGTATTCAGATTTCACAAACCTGGTCAATTCCGAAGACTCTCCCTGGCAGCATTTCTTCTGATACAGCTGGGTGGACATCTTCCGGGAACCCACAGGAGTGCACATCTGGAAACAGCTGGGCTGATGTCATAACTGGAAAAAGAACCTTAGAACAGGAATAAAAAAGAAAAACAGCTGGTCCGGCGTCATCCGATTACCAGGCGATGAACAGGAAACAGCTGGGCTGGTGTCCTCTCTGGATCTGAAGTCATCTGGTGGTGCCAGTAGATGGTTGCTGAACAGGACAGTACACTGTGGACTGAAGAATATGGGGCACCTGATTCCTGGTTTATTCATATTGGCAGTTCAATAAGGGCACTTCACAGTCTAGATGTGGCAGTATTGACTACCACTGCTCGGCTCTCCATTTTGTAGGCACGGGCTTAATTACTGGGAGGTCCTTGCACTGAGCCCAATAAAAGAGAGGGTCAGGGGCTTGAATTATTACTCCATCTGGACGCACATAATTCACACAGTGGGAGACTTCACGTCCCTCTCCGTCCACTATTCTCACTCTGTCCATAAACAGTGTCCTGCCTCTCTTCTACTGTGTATACTTTTTTGTGGAATAGTCTATTCTTTACATGCTGGTTAGCCCCAGGATGCACATGTTTTATTGCTTCATCCCAGATCCAGGATTTCCTGCAGTTCTCAGTCTCCTCCCAGACTCTCCAAGGAAAGGTAGGAAAAGTCATACCTTCTACGAACCAGTCTCTCCTCTTTACTTGCTTTGGTCAATCTGAGACCGCTGACCTGGCTTGGGGGTGGCCAGTCCTGGTTCTGCCAGCTTCGCATCCTCAATGAAATTAAAAAAGGATCCCTGACTTCTTCTTCTGGTGAAGCCAGGGCAGTGGCATCACCACCTTCTTGAACACATTCCTCCGAGGCAAGATCTTGAGGCTGTGTACCCGTTCCTTTCTCACAAGGCCACATAGGTTCCCCCTCATCTTCCTCTTCACTGAGGATCTGAGCCAAGGAGTGAGCAGTAGTTCTCACCCCGAGACTATCCATTCATCACTGGGAGCGGAGGTCGACACCTCCCATTCAACGGCCTCCCGCATCTCATCTTCACCTTCGAGACTTGGGCTAGGCCCCCCCACCCAGGGGTCTATTGATGCTTTATCTGAACTTGCCTTCTGAGATCCAGCATCCAATGCTTCAATTTCAGATTCAGTCTCTAATTCTGCACTCTCTAACTTTGTGCCACACTCCCCCGAGGGACCTTCCTCCACAGGCTCCGCCTGATGCTGTGTGCTGCCAACTGCAGATTCTTGAATTTTTGTCCATGTGGGAGCCAAACGAATTGGAGGCGCTTTATACAAGCCATATTTTTGAAGGCATCCAGCACAGTGAGGAATCATGAAGCCATCCCTTCCAGCACTTAAACACATCTGGCATACACGCACTGGATAATTAGGAATTGCCACATCGGGAGGGAGTTGCCCTCGATAGCACCAATTTTCAATATCTCTCAATCTATTTACTGCTGTGTAAAGCCAACCCGGCATGATCCGGTAATGAGCTGGTCCTGAGGCCATAACTGCAGAAAAATAAACAAAAGTTCACTGTAACTGAAAGTCCCACTTTAATGAACACACTCTGTAGCTTTAAAATGGCTCCTCTGCTGCTGTGTTTACTTTACACCCCACCTGTAATGGCGGTGGCAGCACTCCTGTGCATCAACAATCAGACTCTGTGTCAAGCCACTGCGCAGCCGATTTACATCAGCTACTAATGACTTTTATTCAAACTGCACAACTTGCTCTGTTCTGGCTGTTCACACATTTACAGGATTTTCCTTGGCCTTTTCACATGCTGGCAACATTCATTTAATTACAGTCCCTTTAACTTCAGGTTTCAGCACAGGATTGCCTGCTTCTACTAGTGTTGCACTTATTTTACAACCCACAGTCTCTCTCTGGCTGCAGACTTTAAACTGAGGCTACTTTCATTGCTATGCACACATTTAATGGTTTTACAGACTTGCACTTGTCAGCAGGACATCACAGAATCGCTACTTGCAAAGCGACTATACAGCTGCACACAATTTTATATGGCATTACAGAAAATCACTGTTTTGAGCAGTTTTAATTATTTACTCACTGTTATTGTAGCAGATTGCTGCGATGGGGTAAAACGGCCTGCAGCCAGATTTTTGAAGGCCTCAGATTGCAAACGGGCGGGCAGTCTCCATGATCGTCGGTTTAACCACACAATTCACTGATCCCACGATCGATTGGCGGGTTAAGCCCGATTTTTAACTAGAAAGTCACTTTTTTACTGTTTACAGTGCTTTGAACACTTTGCGAACGCTCCTCCACTGCCAGTAGACGCACTACTCTCTGTCTCCCTCTCGAATGCTGAGGCAATCACAGAAGAGCTGGCTGAGGGGCGGGACTAATGGCAAACTGACCAACCACACGACACCATGCAAATGAGCCTCTTCTTCCTCACGAGGGCTCCTCTCCTCTCGGCGATCGTCGAGCAGGCAAATTTAAACCGAAAAATGCACTTTTTTTTTTTTCCAACTGACTCCACGGCGGGAGCCCATTTCAACCATGTAACATTGCCATTAACTCTGCAGTCTCTAGCATTGCACAGAAAGCATTTCCAACATCCAGGGCATAATTTCTCTGTTGCTACCCCTAGTTTTCCACACTTTTCTTCACCGAACTTTATTTTAAAAGCATTTCAAACATCCAGGGCATAATTTATCTGCTGCTACCCCTAGTTTTCCACACTTTTCTTCACAGAACTTTATTTTAAAACTGACTAAAACACTGTAAACAATTTTTGATGCAGAACAAGGACACACACTTTGGCTTTACAGCTCCTTGGTAAACAGTTGCCATTTTTTAAACAGCAGCACAGGATTCACAGCACACAGCAACACACTAGGGAAATTGCTTCAACTTTTTTGGGCTACCGACTGCCAGATAGCCAAAACACTAGCCTACTTGCCCAAGCACCTTCCTTCCCGAACAAATCCAAAGCGGTGCCTCCATTTTTATAGCAGGGGCTCCCCACCTGCCTTTACTCAAGCGACAGGTGGCATGCTGTTGGCATTTGGCAGCAATACCTGATGGGGGACCTGGGTTCGGGAAGGATGAGGTTTTCCTAGCACAAGGACCTAGGTTTACTACTCTGCACAGGGCACCCAAGTAAATCCAACTACAGGAAACAATAACTGTAATGTCCAGAACCAGAATTGGGATTTTTCAGTGGCTTTATTTATTAACTAACTGAACATAAACAAAGCATTGCATGGTCCCCAAAGGACACGTTACTGTATGTGCAGATTAGAGGTTAACACAGCGTCCATTTGAGGAATGAACACATTACTACAGTTGTCTGGCTTTGGACCCAGAGGCACTCAGCCGGACTTTGCATGCACTTTGGATACATGCTCGGCTGGCCAGCTCCCTGCCGACCTTGACTGACGGTCCACTTGAAGAATGAACCCAAACTTTACTTGGAAAGACATCCCATCAAACAAGGAGACTCCCAAACTGTGGCTCCCACACACTTAGAGTCTCGACTCCTAGAGAGATTTGTTTTGTACTTCAATCGAACTCCCATCAAACAAGGAGACTCTCCATCAAACAAGGAGTAATTTTCCCATCCTGTGGCTCCCCACACCACTCTAGAGTCTGTGACTCCTAGAGAGATTTTCAAGGTGACCACGCCTGGGTACACCCACCCCATCACTGGCCAAGTGCATGAGGCAAGTAGCAAAACACAGAAGAAATCCATAGACGTGGACCTGGTTATTAAAGATGGGGGGTTTTCCCACCTCCAGCTTCCACGGCCCATACCCGGCCATTTCTCTGGACACACAGAAAACTTTAGGACTTTAAAATGTAGATTGAACGGTGGATGACCTGAAGCACCCCCTCTACAGCGAACTTTAAATCCATTTAAAACTTTAAACTGTTTGACTGCTCCATTTGTTCGTCCTAGTGTACATAGTCCTCCCAAATAGCAGTCCCCATTCATGTCCTAACTGAAGAAAACAATTTGTTTGCCCCTTCAAATGGAGCCAAACACTCACCCATTCATTGCAGGTGCCCCACAGGCGAAGTACTGTAACCTTTGCTGTTATACAAGAACAGACTAGGAAGGGGGTGCTGAGACCAGAGGAGCGGTCTCCACCACTTTAAAAAAGATAAAACACAGGAACACTTCCTTTTTCTTAGTGGGAGATCAAACAGCAGACTGATGCTTCCTTCTTGCTTAAGGACAAACGGAAGACCCACTTTGAAATTCCCAAAGTTCTAAACTCACTCCCTGAGCTGTAGATTCCAATGTGGCTCATGCAGCTGCAACAGTTCTATAGTGATGTCATCTCTCAAGTCTCAGCTGTGACTGAGGACAGAGTGAGACATTGTGAAACCCATTTAATTGGAGTTTCACAAGCTGCCTTCCCTGCCTGCCACTAGGTCTTACTGGGATTCTAGTAACCCCGGGTAACAAAGGGGTTACACATCTATGTATTTTCAAAGCAAAAAAGGAAAAAAAAAAACAGCTGGCTCGCTCCTGTATTATTCTGCCAGCTGTACCAGGAAAACAGGGTGTGGGTGAAACAGAGCTACCTATTGGACACAATGATCTTCCCACAGCCTGCTCATCTTCTTCTATCCATATATACGCTGATGATACTGTTTTGTACAGTTCCGGCAAAAACCCTGCTGCTGTGCAAACCAGCTTACAGCATGACTTCAACCAAGTTCAGCTCTGGTTTCCTTTCACCAGCTTTTTCTAAACGCCAAGAAGACAGTCTCAAGGTCCTTTTGGCACCAGGTGGAGACTGTCTAGGCTCCCGGCCCTACCCACCTTCCACACCATTGATGGGACCATCTTGGAGGACACCTCCTCATTTAGATATCTTGGAGTTTGGCTGGACCAGCACCTCAATTTCTCTGTGCATATCAATGCTATCCTGAAGAAACTGTGCCCCAAGCTTGGTGCTCTGTACAGGAATCGTATTTGCATCCCTCTGACTGCGAGGCGCAAAATTGTCCAGAAGATGATACTCCCCATCTTTGACTACTGTGACGTAGCTATGGTGCTGCTCCCAAATCTTCCTTGACCAAGTTGGACACTCTCTTTAACTCCTTCTGCCGCTTTGCTATCGACTCCCCTTCCCATGCCTACCGCTGTGAACTCTATCTCTCTCTAACCTTCCTTCCACTATCTCACAGACACATCTCTCACTGTGCCAAACTAATCTCCAGATTCTGGTTTGAGGGGGCCCCCCTACTATCTCTCATCCTCTCTCTCCAGTCCACCTCCCCCATCCACTCTCTCAGATCAGATGACGCCCGCGTCTTGACGGTCCCTCACCGCTCCATCCTCATTGGTCAGACTGGTTTCCCCCATCGTTTCCCTAAAATTTGAAATTCCCTCCACCCTGAAATATGACACTTCTCCTCCAACTACTCCCTTACCTCTGCCCTACACAATTACCTTTCCCTCAGCTGTTCCTGCTTTAACCCACCTTAATACCTATCCCCAGTTTCTGCCTTTCTACCATGACACCCCCCTGGCAGGGTTCTCAACATCCTGAAAGGGGAAATCAGGAAATGGCTACCCCTTCTCCTTATATTCAGTTCTTGCTTCCCCCCCCCTCTCTTCTCCACCTGCCCTTCTGGGTCACCAGTGTGCACAACCTAACCCCATCCTTTTTACTCCAACAGCACTTGTGTACTACCTCGAGCCTGCTCCTGGTGCACTCATGCACTATAAATGGTTCTATCGTAATATTACTGTTTTGTACATTTATATGTTCTTTTGTATGATTTTGGACATGTATTGTAATTTACCCAATGTTCCACTACTGTTTATTGTACAATACCTTGTGTTCCAACTGTTGCACAATCTTACAATGTTGTGTTGTTTGTACTACCCACATACTATCGTAAATGATCATCCTTGGGACTTCCGGTGACGTCACCAGCACCATGGCTGCCTAGTCAGGGAGTTCCCCTCCTCTCTAGCAAAAAGAACGGTTCCACTCAGCACTGACAGGTTAAATTTATTCAAATATGCATAGATTGTAAAGTGGAAACACATCTGTGAAAAGATCTCGATCAAAAAACTTAAGATCGAAGAGTGATCAGTCCGGATTAAGTCCTGCAAGCTCGGCTACCAGCAGGAGAGAGTTGCCTGCGAGTATGGTGGGAGGAGGTACCGAAACAGAAACGGACACCCTGTCACAATCTAGATTTGAAACTTTACTTTCAGAAATCAAACAATTCCAAACGGAGACAAAGCATGAATTCAACAAGCTGAATACAGATTTAAATAAACTGGAGGCTAGAGTATCCACTACAGAGGAATGTATTTTGACTGCAGAGGATGATATTATTCACATCTCAAGAGCAGTTGAGTTCCTAGTGCAACAACAAGAAATTGCATCCGCCAAATGCCTGGATCTAGAATTTCGCTCTTGCCGAGACAACTTAAGAATTTATGGCCTACCTGAGTCAGCTAAAGTTGGGGACATGACTGATTTTCTGGAAGATCTGCTACGCCATGTGCTTGATTTACCGCAGGCCTTCTCATTTAAAATTGAAAGGGCACACCAAGCATTGGTGCCCAAACCCACTTCGGCGACTGCCAGGCCCCGATCAATAGTGGCCAAATTCTCTAGTTATCGAGAGAAAGAGATGATTCTTCAAACAGCATGGAAGCAGGGTCATGTAGAGTATAATGGCGCCCGACTGCTCTTCAATCAGGACTACCCCCCCAATACAACAGCAGCACATGGCTTATGCTCCTCTACTTCGAAAACTGAAAGCAATGAAGATTAAGTTTCAGACACCCTACCACTCTCATTTGCGAGTGTATTGGGAGACATGCACTAAGTTGTACTATACCTACAAGGAAGCCCTCCAGGCAATGAAGAACAAGGGGCATGAGGTTCCGGAGGCCCCCTGTCGCAGGGAATGACCCGCCACTTTACAGAACACCTGATGCCCAGCTGTGCACCAGAATACCAACTGAGCAGGAAAAAAATCGGCAAACACCACTCTCCAAGGCTTCAAGAGTATGCTACACAAACTTACTCATACTCAAGTCTCTGGGGAGTCGTTGACTGAAAGAGTGGATGACACCTGAAAATAGAAATTAACCGAGTGAGTCTGTTGGTGTATTTTTTCTTTTCTCCCTTGCATCTCTTTCCCTATGAGGGAGTATTGGTTCCTGCACTGACTGCTTGAGTGACTGGGGCTCTTGTCACCGAGTATTTAGAACTTCAAAACGGGACCTACTTGTAAATGCTAAAAGTATTGACAACAAAGTGGGGGGAGGGGAGAGTTCTAGTGTCTGGGTACCAGTAAGTGAGCCTCAAGAATACCTTGCATACCCATTAAAGGGTGCAGTATAAGGTTCCATGTCAGTTCCGCGCGAGCAAGTGACACGCAGCTGAAAGCAGCACTGTAGTTTCCCGGTACATCAGTAGTGCACTTTGCAAATCGATTGCAGAATAGAACAGCCCATAATGCAAGTGGCAAATAGCCTGCAGTAGTTGGCAGCTCTGATTTTATGGAGGGGTATGTCAAACAACAATATCTTCTGGCATAATAGCGCCTAAGTAAACAAAATCATACTTAGTAAACCTTGTACTGCATTACTGCCTTGGCCACTCTCCATGGCCAAGCAACAGCTGCCTGCTGTTTGTTTTTAAAAATTTTATTTTCTATCCTTGGTAGCATAGCAGTCCTTCATTCTATGGCACGGGGGCATTTGTTGGTGAATTAGGGAAAATTCCTGCCTGTACCTTTGCTTTTCCTGTATTTCAATTCCCTTGGAACAGTTCTTGGAGGTAGGTTATGCTGCAGAAGTCTTGTGCCAATATATATAATTATATAAATAATTACAGAAGTGAAAATGTTTTATTTAAAGGGACAATCTTTTTTAAATGGTTTCCTACATCAAATTGCAATGCCCTACAAGAAACAAAGTCCCAGATATTCAAAAGGGTTGCGCATGGCGCAACAGTGTTGCACCATCACGCAACCGACTGATGCGCCCAGTGCATATTCAAATGAGGTGTGCCTGGCACAAATCCTAATCTCTGGAGTCAGCATTAGCATTGTATGCGGGTGGGGGGATGCGGCTCCATGCATACTCCACATATCCCGATATTCAGCTCCGGGATGTGCTGAGTCCATGCATGCACAACCCCTACCTGTACACAGATGAGCCCAGAAAAAGGAATAACGGCTGGCCACCACAGGTGAGCTGCCATATTGCAGGGCGCAGCACGGCAGCTGCCACCTGTGGGTAGCCACCTGAGCTCCGGCTGCACCTCCATGGCGGCGCCCCCCATGCCCGATCGCGGGCATCTGTGTAAATTAATAACATCCTATCTCCCTGGTGGTCCAGTGGACCGCTGTCAGCCCGATTGCGGGCATTTGTATATAATATATTAAGTCCAATATCCCTGGTGGTCCAGTGGACCACTCGCAGCCTGATCGCGGGCTTAAGTATAATAAAGTAAAATCCTATATCCCTGGTGGTCCAGTGGACTGCTCGCAGCCCGATTGCAGGCTTGAGTGGAAAAAAATAACGCCCTATATCCCTGGTGGTCCAGTGGACTGCTCGCAGCCCAATCACGGGCATTTGTATAAAAAAATGACATCCTATATCCCTAGTGCTCCAGTGGACTGATCGCGGGCATTTGTATTAAAATATTAAGTCCAATATCCCTGGTGGTCCAGCGGTAACCCCCTCCCACCCGCCCACTGGGCCCCACCGCCCGCTCCCGGTCAGCGGCGGGTGGCAGCAACCCACCCACCTGCCATCCCGCCGCCCGCCAGCTGATATCGTAGGTAGGGCTGTCGTCCATTGGTCCTGGCGTAGGCAGGTGGGCGTGCAGCCCGTGCCGTCTCCCACATTCAGATATGTAATGGATCCACATATGTAGGATATGTGATGAGTGCGGGCTGCACGCCATTGGCTCACGCGTAGCCACAGTGGTACAGCCCTACCTATGGTGTCAGTCGGCAGGCCGGTGGTGCTGCCACCCACCGCTGACTGGGGGCGGGCGGTGGGGCTCAGTGGGCGTGAGGAGGTGGGGTACTGCTGGATCACCAGGATATTGAACAATCTTCTAATACAAATGCCCGCAATCAGACTTAAGCGGTCCATTGGACCACCAGGGATATTGGACTTGATATTTCTTGTACAGATGCCCGCAATCAGGCTGCGAGCAGTCCACTGGACCACCAGGGATATTGGACTTGATATTTTTTATACAAATGCCCACGATCGAGCTGTGAGCGGTCCACTGGACCACCAGGGATATTGGACTTGATATTTGTTATACAAATGCCCAGCGATCGGGCGTGTAGCAGTCCACTGGACCACCAGGGATATGGGATGTTAATTAACTCTCGGTATGCCCGCGATCGGGCAGAGGGGCGCATTGCCGCACTGTGCAGGGGGTGTCAGTCCCCGACGGCTGCTGCCTGGCAGGGCACCAGGCACAAGTCGCCGGGTATTGGCGCACCTGCATGCAAATAGGGCCATAATGACATGCAAATGGCCCCCATTTGTGTCTTGCATACATTATGGCCCCATTTGCATGTGCACTTTTGAATATCGCAGTTGTTGCGCATAGCGCAAGGGGACTTGCACTAGTGCATCCCCCTGCTCCACTCTGGCCACTTGCGCTGGCGCAGTGCCACTGCACGATGCGCACTGCTGGTGGCCAGAGTGCGATATTCAATGATGCTGTGCCATGGCGCAGCTCCGTTGAATATCACCTAGTCAACGCCCCTGCACAGCCAAGTTGCACTGCGCCCAGACTTGCGCCACAGCCTGGCGCAATCTGAATATCCGGGCCAAAGTCTTTTATTTTCCCTGTGTTTTCCCTGTGTTAGAATCCATTACAGATGTAGGGTCATTTCTGAATAATCAAATGCAGTTGCAATTAAAGATCGCTTTTGCGATGAAACCACATTTTGGCGAAATGTAGTGTTAACGCTATTTGTTTTGTGCTTATTTTACTGCACTATTATGCTCATGCTGAAATACTTGCACTGAAGTGACGTGATACCCAGTATATAGCTCATGTAGACTTATGTGGGACTTTAAGCCAGCTATTAGATGCCCTCTAGCGGGTGAAAAGAGTATTTCTTTTCTTTCAACATTTATAGAAGGGCAGACTATTATTAATAGTTTACTGTTTGGTTTACAGGGACTTCTGAATTATGGGATCACACTATAACGCATTGATGGGTTTGGCTGAGGAGAGGGGACCCAGTTTCAGAATTACTGTAACAATGCCTTGGATATGTTGCCTTGTAGTGCTCCTTGGCTTTTTTTTATCTTACATCCTAACAGGTGTAATGTTGGTGACGACGGGCCACTTCATCTGACAAGGACCCATTAGTCTTAGGGTCCAGGAGAATGAGCCATTATTTTGGCCCCTTCTCCTCCTTATCAAGTTCTGGTTACTCGAGCACTTAGGGAACATTACCTTTTGTTCCCTTACCTTGGGAGTCGTTCTGTAAATAGTTTTCTCACCTGGGTGAGGATTGCACAGTTAGCACCTCCCAATAGGGGCTTGGAGTTTGTGTGTTATGATTTTTTGTATGTTTGTGTTTGGTTAAATGTTAATGTATCAGACAAAAATTTTCACTGGCACTCTATATGTGAGCATCAAAGCGGAGAACATAGATTGTTGTAGTTTCCTAGGGGTACCTGGAATGATAATGGGGAAAGAAAGGGGAAGGGGGATTGGAGAAATTTAGAGAAAATGCTGAGGGTGGGAGGGCATGGATCTGTGTATATGAAGGAACTTTGTTTTCTGCTTCTAAATGGGGGATAATACTATTATTAAAATAATTTCCCATAACGTTAATGGGCTAAATAATCCGGTAAAATTACATAAGGTTATGTCTAACATAAGACGGCAGGGTCCCTCTTTTGTTTTACTGCAGGAAACCCATCTTAGTAAATCTGAACACTGGAAGCTGGGGAAATTTGGCTACGATCACTTGGTAGCAGTCTCATATGGGAAGGGGAAGATAAGAGGTTCTGCTATACTGGTCTCCAGAGGAACTCAGTTTCAAAAGATAGCTAGCTGTATAAATCCAGAAGGTCGTCTGGCTATACTCTCAGGTAATTTGGAGGGCACTCCTATTACACTGGCCTCTTTGTATGCCCAGCCAGGTTCTACAAAGGAAGTCCTCCGCTCTTTATTGCATAAACTTACTGAACAACAAAAGGGATTGCTGATAGTAGGAGGGGACTTAAATCAGGTTTGGGAACAAATGGACACTTCCAAAACCAAGACATTTTGGCAGAACCCTGCTAGTGAATTAACTGGAGACCATTTAATGGGGGCTTTCTGGGTGGATGCCTGGAGAAGGCAAAACAAGAATAAAAAAGAATATACACATTATTCATTTCCCCATGGTTCATATGCCCGGATTAATTACATGCTGATTTCTGGAGAACACTAGGACCAGGTGTTGGAGTGTAAGCATGTCCCGTCTGTTCTTTCCGATCATACACAACTGTTGTTGAGGCTGAATTGGAATGTCAAGAAGGGACAGTCCCTTTGGAAATTCAACAATTATTTGCTGAATTTAAATGAATTTATGGATATGGCAACTGCACGACGAGTACAAATTTGGCAGGACAATGATTCTCATGATGTTTTTAGCACTGTATTATGGGATACTGTGAAGACAGTATTTAGGGGAGACTGTATCAAATATGCTGCCCATTTTAAATGACAACAAAATCAACAGATGGAAGATCTTCAAAAACAAGTGCATGCCTTACAGAGATGACATGCTAGTGGGGACAGTACAGTATTGCCTGCCATACAGGCAATTAAACAACAGATTAAAAAATTAATAGATGTAAAGACAGAACAGGCACTACAACACTTATGCCAGAGGTATCATGAGACTGGCCCATGGGCCTCCCACCTTTTGGCCCACCATCTGAGACAACAGACTGCTCGGACTACGGTCACTCAGATCTGGGATCCCAAGACTGGCCATCTATTAAAATCCCCAGAAAAAATTCTGACTGGTTTGAGAGATTTTTATCTGACTCTATATACATCAGAACACTCACCAGATAGAGAACAAATAGAATCATATTTGGCTACGCTAAGACTACCAAAGGTGACTCAAGAAATTAGAGACTCCCTTGATATTCCTATTACCCCTCTAGAATTGGAATCTGCAATTAAAAGATTGAAAACAAAAAAATCACCTGGCCCTAATGGGTACACCCCAGAATTTTTTAAGTTTTTTTATAAAGGAGCTTAAAAGTCCTTTATTGAAGGCATGTAGGGTGGTGCAATCAGGGGAAGCATTTCCAGATACCTGGAACTACACAGTTATTTCAAGCATCCCCAAACCAGGGAAGGATAGCACATATTGCAGTTCCTTCCGCCCTATATCTGTCCTGAACATTGACTATAAACTATATGCCTCAATCTTGGCAAAGTATTTGGAGGTGGTATTGCCCAGGTTAATAATGACCAAACTGGTTTTGTCCTGGGTAGGCAAACCCAGGATAATATTAAAAGATCACTACATATTCTACATTATGCCGCTTGGTCGGGGCGGCTTTCATGCTTTTGAGTTTGGATGCTGAGAAAGCCTTCGACTGGGTGGCATGGAAATTCCTGGGCCTAACTCTGCGTGGGTTCAGATTCTCAGAGCCCTTTATTAAAATTATAAATAATATTTACACGAGCCCTAAAGCTTACGTAAAAATCAATGGCAGAGTCCCCCCCCCCGATAGCCTTGTACCGAGGTACCAGGCAGGGTTGCCCCCTTTCCCCCCTTCTTTTTGCCCTATACCTTGAGCCTTTGGCTCAGGCATTGAGACAAGATGGGACAATACAGGGTTGGGATTTAGGTGGAGAAATACATAAATTAGCCTTATATGCGGATGATCTGCTAATTTATCTTCAAAATCCTGAGCAGTCATTGGAACACCTATGGACACGCTTGACAGAATTTGGCCTTCTAGCAGGATATAAAGTGAATATGGCTAAAACTGAGGTTTTAAAAGTACAGTATGAGCCCTCGGAATGGATCTGAAAGAAGTTCCTCTTTAGATGGAACTTAACCCAAATTAAATATCTTGGGGTTCAGTTGGATCTTCAGGCAGATCAATTGTTTTCCCTTAACTTTACCCCAATCCTAAAACACATTAAATCGGAATTAGATCAATGGGCCCCTGTCCCTATTCCTTTGGTGCAGAGAGTGGAGGCGATACAAATGGTAATCCTCCCTAAGTTCTTATATCTGGTCCAAACAATCCCCATTCTTATTCCAGATTCATACTTTAACTCGCTTAATAGAGGGATTTCCCGCTTTATATGGGGGTCACAGAGACCAAGAGTTCGTCTCTCGGTTCTCCAAATCCCAAAGAAGGAGGGAGGCTTATCACTACCAAATTTTAAATTATATCACTGGGCAGCACAGTTACGGACAGCCTTGTATTGGCTGGACCGAACATACCTGTCCAAGTGGAAAACCTTGGAGTTATGGGAAGGGGCCCTTATAAACTTGAATGGCACACTCCTTAGGCAAAGGGAGAGATTAAATGCATGTCAAGAAGACAATCCATATACAGGCCCACCTTGAACACATGGCATGGAATTTTGTTAGGGATGCTAAGGAGTGGAGAGGTCTTCTGCTTTCTGTCCCATACTTGGATTCCTTTTTCCCTGCCAAATGGGATATGGGATTTAGTAGGTGGGAGGAGAGGGGACTACACCTGATTTGGCATTTTTTAGAAGGAAGTGAGATTCGGGCATTTCAAACACTAGTTAATAAATATGGAATATCTTGGCAAGACAGATTGAGATACTTTCAAGTTAGAAATTAAATTAGAAATCTTCAAGTTCACTTGAACATTGAGAAATCACCTCCTGCACAGATTGCGAACCTACTTAAGAAGGCAATAGAAGGTGTACCCATTAAATCCTATATTATTTCTAGCCTATATCGAGCCCTACTCGCCTAGAAAGGGGATACCCTCCTTCTTCTATAAAAAAGGCTTGGGGACGTGACCTGGGGATTCAGATTTCGGAGGAATTATGGGCTTGGACCCAAACAAGGATACATTGGGGCCTCTCAGCAATTAGCTGGCAGGAGTTTTCCTGGAAGGTTTTTATTAGATACTTCCGGACCCCAGCAATTCAGATGAAATATCAAGGTAATAGCTCTCCAACATGTTGGAGAAACTGTGGGCACTCACCAGCAGCATTGGCACATATAATGTTGGGATGCCCTGTACTGATTCCCTTTTTTCAAGACCTACAACAGGCCTTGCAGGCAGTAATGGATCCTAACCTGAGTATAACTTCTTCTTGTTATTTTTTTCTGGACTTACCAAGGGAATATAGGGACCCCCTTACAAGTAAGTTTTTAAAAATATCATACCTAGCAGCCCAAAAGGTGATAACAAATAATTGGCTATCCCAACAGGTTATCACCTTGCACATGTGGCAAGAACTCATGATTAATATATACAGAATGGAAGCATTAACAGCGACCATTAATAAAAGGATCCCTCAGTTTGAGATGTTGTGGAGGCGTTGGGTTCTGTACATGTCTGGGGTAAGACCTGATTTCATCCCATGATGAGGTTTATTCAAAAGGTGTTATGATTGCTTCTTAAATATAGAATATACAATACATTATAGAAGCCAGCAAGGTATAAAGATGCCTTCCAGTTGATAAATAATATAGAGTTTTTTTTTTCTCTTTTTCCCTTTTGCAAAAGCTACTAAACATTGGGAATAGCCCTAACTGTGACTCAAGAAAACTGAAATGATGGAAATGCTGGATGTCTCTCTGTTATCCTCTTTGTATATTGTATTTTTTTCCTGGATTGAATATCAAATAGGCCAAATGAAATTCTTAGGAAACTATTTTAATTGTTAAATGTATGTCTGCAACTTGTCTGATTGTAATGTTGAACTAAAACTATAAATAAAGAAAGTTTAAAAAAAAAGTAAATGATCATTTTCCACAACCCTGTGTAACCCCTCCCCCCAGGTTGCACCATGAGACGAGCAACTTGTTGTTCAATGTGCCCTCCTGGTGAAACATTTCGATAAATAAATAAAAACAAATAAATAATATATAATAAGCACTGTTGTTTTACAATGTATACCTACCCCTTCCAAAATGACACAAAAATGTACTTTTTATAAACCTTTTAATGTTTTTCTCTGTTCTTTTTCAATTTGAGCCTTTTTATAATAGGAATAATGCCCTCCAGGGTGGGTGTTATGCTGGGATCACATTCCTTCTTGAGTATTGGATGCCGTCTGTCTGCGGCCTTGGCCCAACAACCCAAGGCAGGATGTTCTCCTAGCATAACACCCACCCTGTCGGGCATTATTCCTTTAATAATCAACAACTATACAAGATTATTGCATAGTTATATGCCAGTCATAATGAAAATTTGCACTACAGTTCTTGTGTACTGTGTGACCTTCCTCATACGGTGTTGTACCATTCTGTGTTGTACTGTATTTTTATACTGGCTACAACTGGTTGCTTGTGGAAAGGGGGTATAAAGTTCATTTTGTTATCCAGTATAATAAACAAATGTTATGCAACTGGCGTGGACCCAAAAGCCATGTTATAAATCCATTTATTTCCACATATGTGTTATAAATTTTAGAACCCCAAATTTTGTAACCTGTCAGTCAACCCCAAGCCACACCCAGCTGGTACTGTACTTCTAGCATTTACACACACAGTAATGCTAACCATATTCAAGTGCAAATAACTTTAACACGTAAAATGCTAGCATGGTATGGTGAGCTCGAAGTTTGTCCAGCACAAAAATATCTACAAAATAAATGGTGTTTCATTTATAGATAGCATTCCGTTTTTTTATAATTAGCAAAAGACAGCAGAAAATTCAATTTTGTTTGCACTTTTTCGACAGACAAATGCAAATAACTTTAAAATGAAAAATGATAGCATGGTACTTAGAGCACAAAAGTTGTTCAGCACAAAAATATCTACAACATGAAAGGTGTTTCACTTATAGATGTCTTTTAGATTTTTTATAATCAGCAAAAATGTCAGAAAATTCTATTTTTATTCACTTTTTTGACGAACATACACACACACACACACACACACACACAAAAAGCAAAAACAAAAGAATTGTGCATCACACTTTTTCATTATGTACTGGCCATATTGTAAAGTCGGAGCATCCCAAAAAACTGCTTAGTAACCACCATGCTAAGTGGAGCTACACTGGGAAAACCACAAAATGTTCATGTAAGTTTACATTAAAAAGTAAATAAAATAAACAATTTGAAACAAAACTCCCTGCACAATCCTAAAGGATCTCTATTGCATAAATGGAATACATAACAAGGACCTTGTGGAATACATCATTTATTTTTACTCAAGCTATTTGACCGTGGGCACATCACTCATGGCTTACACCACTCATGAGGTTATCCAAGGTCAAACAGCTCTTGTGAAAATAAATCTTGTATTCCACAGGTCCCTGTTAAGTATCCCGTATAAATGAGATGTGCAAATTAGGCAAGGGTTAAATTGGGCAGGAGCCCACAGGAACTCAGTTCCACCAGCCCTTAAAAAAGTATGACTTTTCCACCACCTCTATATCTTTCTCATTTGACTAATATAGGAGAGTTCCACCACCTAGAAATCCAGATGTGAGAGTTCCCCCATCCAGACATTTCTCAATTTAACCACTGAAATTAGGTGATAACAGTCCTTGTCCTCTGAGCTTTGCAAATTATTTATTTCAGTTTTGGTAACCAGGTAGACCAGGAATTAGTTACATAGAATGACAACATTTAGAAGAAATATTGCATTGCAGTTACATAGAAACATTTCCGTACAGGTAGGATGTGCCCCTATGGTTACCTCCCAGTCCCTTGCACTGGTTCAAATTTTCCAGCGTTGCAGCAGCCTATCAGCAGAGTGGTAAAGCCACTGCTCATAATCTCAGTGACCCACATTGGGGAATGTGCCTGGGTCTTCGGGGAAAGGAGGACTAAGTGCCTCAAAGGACACGCTTCTTCTTTGGAAAGGGAGGATTGCGGTCCTTGCTACCATGCAGCCACCTGAATAACCACAGATGGTAGTGCAGCTGGTGAACGATGGGTTGGAGGGTCACATCCTGGTTTCTGCCCACAGGTCATGCACTTAAATGCACTTGCTTTCATAGGAGCCCATGCTGGCAGCATCCCTACTGAGAGGAACAGACCAATTAGAAAACCCTGAAATGCAGCAGCAAGATGCCTGCATTCTTGGGCCACCCTGCTCCCAACCGCCTTCTTGTACCCACACACAATGGACCTAATGGAGATCGAATCTGCCCTAGTTCTCTGGAGAGAACTCACCACATGAGGGAAATTTTCCTAGTGGACTCCCTGGAACAATGGGAGGTGGCCTGGACAAGTTAGCCAGCTTCAGTGGCCAGGGATAATAGAATATATAAAAACAAAATTCTTATGCTGAGAAGTTAAAAAAACATTGTCATGATGTTTTTCCGAAAAACATCTAATAGTTAGTCAACTGGATATAGCAGTGATAATGTCAAGTAGTGGTGGTTAGTACTCGAGCATAATGACACTGGACAAAGCAGATGTTGACATCAGCCTTTGGGCTCTTGATCTACTGTGCCCAGTGCCATTATTCCTTCATACACCATTCACTGCCTAAATTATCACTATATTATAGTGAGTAGAGATCTGCCAAGTCAGTCAAAGCTCTTATCTTGCATGCCTTTATGAGGCTACAAAGGCACACTAGAAGAGCTAATTAGTCAATAAAGGCATAGGCAATTCCAGTTCCCTGAGTCCTCCCTGAGCTGGATCAAGAACATTATAATGCTCCACAACTACCACTGGTCCAATACCGCATATACTGCTATATGTGATATTGCACCAGTAGCGCTCTACCAGGCAGAGGATATGACCTCTGCTGGGAGTGGGTTCCACCGAGCAGCTGCCATGGCTCACAGGACTGAGCCACAGCAGCAGGAACCCAGGCGCTGTGTCCGGGATCAGGTTTGATTCCTGGTCCCAGGATCTTTTATTTTTGAACACTTTTGTGTGCTCCCCGAGTTGGACCCCTCAGGACTTGAGAATCTTTAGTGGGGGGAATCCAGGGGGTATGGGTGGTGGAGCCCCCCACAGAAAAAAGACATATGCCTCATGGCAGAAATTGCGCTGTATTGGCAGTGCGATTTTGCCATGAGACATAATGTCTTGTGACATTATAACCGCGTGCCCATCCCACGAGTCTGGGGGATCCTGTGCCTTTATGAAAGGGTGGTGGCCTTTAAAGTAAATATTTCTAAAACTGAGGTTCTACTACTTAACTTTACATCCTCGGAGGCATTGAAAAGGGCCTGCCCAGCCGGCCAGGTGGCGCAGAGGGTTGCGGCACTGGATGCCACACCTCAAACCATGCCGGCGACCTGGGGTCAGGAATGAGTTCAGGTTGCTGGGCATCAGCCAGGGAGGATTGAGCATCTGGAGGACAGCTCTCCTCTCCTGCGGAGGATGGGGGTTTAGAGCTGCTGCAGCACTGGCTTCTGATGGCAACCAGGTGGTGGTGTGTGGTAGCTCAGAGAGCGTGGGGATGGTGGGGCAGACGTTGGACGTAGAGCATGTGGGTGCATGCGCTACAACATTTCAGATGTCATTGCATGCCTGTGCTGGAAGAAAAAGGAGAAAAAAGAGGACTCCTCTGGCACGATGAATCCTCGGCCTACTGGCGCCACACCAGATGCACCAAGGATTCTCCCTCCAGCCCAGCTCACCAGGAACTCCCCAGTGTGTGGGGTACATACCCGCTGGGTCAAGACCTGGGTTATGTGCAGGCGGAAGAGGTTGAGAACAGGAGCTGCAGCCTGTGGGGCGCTGGAGGTTGCAGGGCTGAAAGGAGCACCGTAGGCAACACCCCTAGCTGAGGAGGTAAGGAGCATAAAGTATAAATATATATATAAAAAAAAAGGGAGGCCTGCCCTTTGAAATGGAGAGCCACTATAATTAAATATTTGTGTATAAATATCCCTCAGGATTTAAAGGTGGTAGATGTAATAAATTTTGAACCCATAACACAAGCAGTACAATCGGATCTCAATAAATGGGTAAGCTTAATTTTTCCTTTTTTCAACATATCGAAACTATATGCATGAACGTTTTACCTCGCCTGTTATATCTCTTCCTGAACATCCCTTACCTTCCGGCCTGGTTTTACTTTAAGTCCTGGGATAGAATGATTTCAAATTTTATTTGGGGGGGGGCAGCACCCCAGGATTCACCTCTCCATTTTGAGGTTATCCTTGGCCCAGGGAGGAGTAAATTTAGCAAATCTGGAACTTTATGTGAAAGCTGCTTTCCTGAGGGTGCTTTTCTCTGGTTATCTGTACCCTTCAATGCTCCATGGAAAACTACAGAATTTATTATTAATGATTACTGTATGGAATGGGGGTCCAAGAAGTACTACTAAGATGGTTCAAGTCCTACCTAACAGACCGACAACAATGTGTGTCCAATGGAATTGTGTTATTCGAATTTGTTAAGGTCAGTTGAAGGGTTCCACAGGATTCTATTTTGGGCCCCTTGATGTTTAACATCTACGACAATGGTCTTCCATCTAAAATAGCAAAAAGCAAAATCCGCCTTTACGCCGATGACACCGTGGTGGTGACATCGGCTGATAGTTATGAACAAATGGAGTCTCAACTTCAGGCAGATTTGCCTAATATGGAGGGGTGGTTTAAGAAATCAGCTTTGCAGTTCAATGTTAAAAAAACTCAATCTGTAACTTTTTTATAAATAAAATAAGACATACCTCATTTCAGTTAAAACTTAATTTGGAGGATAGCACCCAAATAACCAATGCGAGAAGTTATAAATATTTAGGGGTCCTAGTAGACTCCGGAGTCACCTATTCCGACCACATCTCCTCTCAAGTAAAAAAGGTATACCAGAGGTTGGGAGCCTTAAGAAGAGTATCAGGCTGTGAAGCTAAAGTTAAAATAGTAACCCAATTACTACTCCCAGTTTTGGAATATGGTTCGTGCCTTTACATGAACTCTACCCAGGTTTCCTTAAATAAGATAAATCAAGCATATTACAGGTTAGATAGATTTGCAGCAGGAGCCAAATATGGCACTCATCATTGTAAAGTCTACAAAAAGTTAGGTTGGTTGCAACCAGATATTAAAAGTATATTTTTGTGGCTTATGTGGTGCCATAAGTTAATTTATAGTACAAAACCTCATCCTTTAAGTAAGATGGTTATATTGGTCCCAATATGTACTGTGAAGACCTCTCTTAGGTTTAAAAAAACTCTTATTCCCAGAACCAAATTTACAAATAGACTTGGTGACACATCTACAAAATAATTTGGTGTTACATTGGAACAGAATACCAAAAGAACTAAGACAGATCCAGGGACATACATTGTTCAAATATGTTTTGAAAGATAATTTATACACTGATTGTACTTGTTATAGGTGAAGGAAAGTTTGTAAGTATTCTATTTGAAAGTAGTCTGTGTTATTTAGAAATCAATATTTGAATGACTGTTAGTGTGAATGGAAACATGATGAAATATGAATGGATAGGTAGGAATTTGTATGTTTATAAGATTTATATATATTGCATTGTATGTTTTTCTTTTATAGTACTCATTACAGGACATCGTTGAAAATGGGGTAACTCCAACAATATGTATCCTGTATAAAAATAAAATTTTAACAACAACAACATTTATACAATACAAAAAAAGGTAGTTGCCTCTGAGGGACGGTCTCCTGCTTTGAGGAACTTTACCCCAATTTCAGCTAACATTTTGAAGGTGTGGTATACTTTGAGGAGGCACCCAAAGTTCAGGCAGGCCTTTTTCTATTGCAGGATGCTTTTAGAGGATGAATACTTTTACACCAGCTCAAAGTGATCTGGCATTCGCTAGATGATGGAGGCTGGGCTTAAGTTATGTACATCAGTTCTTGGAGCAGGCAGGGATCCTGCCTTTTGACACCCTGCAGATGGAATAAGGACTTAGACAGGGATATCTTTTTTTGATGCCTTCAAGTCAGAAACTACATTCTCAGGCAATATTCTATCAAGCCTACTTTACCCTCTCCTTTGCCTCCCTTCCTGAAATTACTTCTAGGTTTCCTCTCAGGCAACATGTGGGGTCATCTCACAGGATCCCTATACAACATTTTATGGGAGGTCCTGGGGGATACCACCTTGTCCGTATTGGAAGGCTGGAACAAAGATTTAGACCTGGAAGTTTCAGGTGCCTCCTGGACAAAGGTAACTCTACCGGCAGTTAGACTCATGTTCTCTCACCTCTGGCGGGAATTCACCTGGAAATGTAGAAACAGGTTTTTCCTTTCCCCTGCGACCCTGGTGAAATATCTCCTGGATAGTTTTTGTTACTGTTAGAGAGATTGAAAGTGCAAATTGGCAGATCTAGGTCACATGTTTTGGACTAGCCCATTACTAATGCCATTGTGGTGCTCCCTCCAGTCTGAACTAGGGGAATGCTTGGGGGAACAAATAGAATTAACTGCTGAAATAACCCTATACAAGGGCCTGGCCAGCTACCGAGCACCGAACAGCAACTCAAGGGTGCTCTGTGGCCATCAGGAATTCATCTATTAAACAATATTTTACAACTGACTTTATTGCTGCAGAAATCCAATATTCAGAGAGATAACATCGAGCAGAAGCTGGAGATACTACTCTTGCCTACCTTGAGACCATGGAACAGATATGGGGTGAACAAACAGGAAGACTGGAGCAGAGAACGAGGGAGCCCACCCGAAAGAACAGTGGTATGGCAGTAGCATGGAGACTCCATGAGCTGTAAATGAGGGAGACCCTCCACAACCATCGAATGCTGCCCTACTAAAAGCCATCCAGGCCATCGATAAAAGGAAGGAGGAATATTAGCAGCAAGTGACAAAGATCGATACTAAAATGGGACTATTAACAGGTGAAACCCAGCAGGCTGCCCAGACTGCTGATAAAGGGCTCTATGTCTCTATGGGGCTTATTAAAGAAAATACACTCCTAAGGAGAAGGCTCAAGAATTTAGAAAGCACCACTAGAGAGACTCTTGTCCGTGTACTTGGATTACCGGAAAGTGTAGAGAGTGAAAACCTTGCTGCATTTTTAGACCATTATGAACTGGACCAGGAGCCTTCAGTTGTGAAATGCTTCAGGATTACCCCCTCCCCCCGGGGAACCACAAATGCTTACAACATAATACAAAATAGGCACAGAACTTACCCTCTTTCTATCAGCAACGAAGAGGGCCCTCCCCTGGAGCTAGTTCAGCTATTTAAATATCTGGGGATTACTACTGACAGTACGATGACCTATGCCTAGCACATTGACAACATTGCTAAGGCTGTTAACACCTGCATTGGGCTACTTTATAGGCATAAGCAATGTTTGACCCCAGAGGCTCTTAGACTGGCCGTTCAAAGCTCTCTTGTTTCGCTTATTGATTACGGCTTACCAATCTATGGATCAGCTACGGAAATAACTCTTCGCCACATCATAGTTGCACTCAGCAAAGCATGCCAGCTACTTTCTAGCTCAGCCTGCCTGTCCCATACCTGTGACATGTATGCTCAGGCTAACTGGCTAAAATTCAAAGGTAGACTCATGTACCAAACATGTTTACTGTCCAAAAAAGTAAGCTTAGGCAAAATGCCTCCAGGAGTGCAAAAGCTTATTACCCCCACTATCAACCGTCATTGCACCAGAAGCTCTACTAGCCAGATTTTTAATATACCCCACTGTCGCACCTCTCTGGGACAAAGGTCCTTTGCCTACCATGCCCCACTATGGATGAACTCGCTGCACCATGGCATCACTTCAGCATCCACCTTGGACTCCTTCAAGGTTAAACTTAAGCAACAGCTAGTTGCTGATGCCAGTTGTGACTGCTTCCAATAACCTTCCTTCTTGTGACCAGCACTTATTCTAACCTTGTGCTATCCTGATCTTATGCATAACTGTTCTCAGTATGTAAATAACTGTTCTAATTTGCTAATCATTCTCCTTCACATTTCCTCTTGATCCCTTCCACTTTTTCTCCTCACCCCTCTAAGGATTTCCCCATCCCCCTCCATTATATCTCCTGAGCTCCCTTGCTCACTTTAAAATGCTTTGTCCCATACCTTCTCAACTCTGACGAGGCCCCTAGACTGATACCATTCCTTATCTTGCTGATTATAGATATTAGGCAAAGTCTGTACTCTTTTTCCTGTAAAGGGTTGTTTCATAAGATGCCACCCCCCTCTAATATGACCCTTTGAATTCCAGGTTTTAATCAAATATGCACCATGGCATACATTGTACAATGCCACATGTATTGGAACTTCTGTAGTTATACACTCTTGTAATGTCTTGTATAATTCCTTGTTTTGTTTGTTCTCTGTCTCATACTTTTCCAATATGTATTGTTCGTCTGACGTGGAACCTATGAAATGAGCTTGTTCTCAAAGGTGTTATCCAAAATTTCAATAAATAAATAAATAATACTCCCGTACTTCGGACAGTGTTGATTGTGCTGGGGTCTGTGTTGGAAAGAGACGACCTTTTACTTAGAGCAAAATGGAAGGGTCCCTCTGAAAGGTGGGACAGCAAAATACATATGCTCCCCGACCTCAGTTATGAAACATGACAGCGGAGGAAGGGGTTTGATGGGATCTATACTACACTGAGACAACTTGGAATACATCACATACTACTGATGCCAGCAAGCCTGAAGGTTTCCTACGGGGAAAAAAACATGCCAGTTCTCCAATCCCAAAGACGTGGCTAAACTAGTAGAGAAAATAGAGAAGGAATTCAGACAAAGAGAAATGGAATCGGAAGGAGAAGAGGTAAACTGAAGGTTAGACGGAGACCACTTTACTGCCTTCTGGTAAGGGACTGAAAAGCTGAGGAACAGGGCCGGGTGTAACGAGTTCCTATATATATAATAATTCCTATATTCAAAATTGTTAAGTAATGTGAGGGCAATGAGACTTTGAGACAATACCTGGAACTTAGAATATGAATTTGTGTTAATGAATACTTCATTTTGCATAATTTTGGGCCCATATTGGTACTTTGTGTAAAATGGCAGTGCCACCTGGCGTCAGTAAGCTTGGACACTCCAAGCCTTCCTTCCTACCTCATGAACTTCTCTTTTTGTGCCTCTTGGACTCTCCTTAAAGTACGGTGCATGAGCAAGAAAGGATCTGTCTGTTTGCTCTGACTCATTCGCCGCTAGACTCATACTATGAAAATGTGGAGACCTTTATACATTAAGTTGTATTGGATTCGACAACAGACATTTTCTATAATAAATTGAGAACACATAATGTGTGAAAGGGGTCAAATAATGTTTCGTTTTACTAAAGGAGGACAATGTAAGTCAGGCTTAAACCATATGCATGGAATAAAAGGGGAGAGGATCCTGTTAAACATATTTAGAACCTTGTTGTTACATCAGTACTCTGATGTAGAAGGATTTTACTGCATTAGTGCTGCTCACTTAGTCTCTCTGTAGCTTACATATACAAGTTAAGTTTAATATTGGCGGTCACAGTGTTTGTTTAGGTGTTCTCTGAGTGGCCAGGGGCAACTTAAAAAGTTGTCTAATACTTCTAATACCTTATGCAGATTATAGGGGGTTTTAGCCCTACTGTTCTGCAAGGGAGCATAATGTTTTGTTGAAACTATAAGTGTTAGTGGCCCCTGCTCATGGTAAAATCTGGCTGTTAGTTTAATATTTTGGTCCCACACAACAGTGTAATATAATGGATACCCCCAGGTGTGTGTACCAATGTTTGGGGCATGACATTTTGGTCACCGTAAAAATAATGTAACCTCAGAGGTTTCCTGTGAATATGGTAACTGTTAAAATGCCTACCTATGAGGCAATAAGCTGTACTGTTTAAAATAAAGTTATGAAAACTAAAGTAAAAAAAAAAAAGAAATAACCCTATACTGCGTCTATCCAGACCACTCCTCCTCTTGGCATAGGACCCTATTACCTATATATTTATTAACAGCCAAAAAAGCTATCACCTGAAAATGAATGACTAAAGTTATTCCAGCTGTGGCTGACTGGAGGGTAATAGTTCTAGGGATATACCCAATGGAGAGCTTAACAGCGGCTGTCCGTGATAAATTGCCGGCTTGCCGAACCAAATGGCAAAGGCAGATCCATTATTTGATAGAGGTTGACCCAGACTTTGTCCCTTGAGGAGGTGGTGGTCCCTTTAGGACCTCCCTTTGGGAGACAAATATACATTCAGTGGGTCTTGGCTGAGATGGAAGGTGTAATCTGCGAGGATATTTATTGAATGTATTATATATTTCTCCTGTTTTCAGTGCATGACTTTGCTTTGCTTTATACTAGCCAAATGTATTGGAGCTGACTACAACAGTCAGACCTATAGTTTGATTTCACCTCATTTAAATTCAGTATTGTGACCTGCTGTATGTGATGCTTCACTTCTCTTTAACAAAAATCATATTTAAAAAAATAATAAAATAAAGACATAGTCATTCCAGATATACTAATGAGCTCTGACCTAACATTCAGCGTGTGAGCGTTCTATCAGAAGCTCACTTTCAGCATGGTAAATTCCCAGTTATACTATGGGCATCACTAATCTTACAGTCTGATCAGGCGAGACAACCGTCTGACTGTGGCTAAATCTCCCCACAACCTACACATCAAATGCCGCCAACCCATTCACAAAATCCTTGAAAAATCATTACACAGCATACCCTTTTCTGTAGCATTCCACATTGTCAATGGGTAATCATTACAAATGGGTATAGTGCACCCCTACCAGGGGAATGGCACAGCCCAAGCTTTCAAGTGTTGGGCACCTGAGGATTCCATACCCTAACGGCAATTCCTCAGTTATGCTGTGCCATCGGAAGGGGAGAGAGCTACTTCGCTTATCGGGACAGCTGTCAAGACTTCAGTTTGAGGCTGCAATTCTGCTCTGCAGGTTGGAGCTGTCTGTTAATGGGGAGCACCCCTAAATTTCTTAAATCATGCCTGTTAAAGTGATTGGGCATCATAGCCCAATACCTTATAGCTGCATGAGCAAAAATTTTAATTTAAAAGTTATTACTTTTTGTTGTGGAAGGGATCGTAACTGGTGCCAAAGCCTCGGCCAGCCGATCCCTTCCAGCTTTCTGGTGCTGGGGCTCCACCCCAACTCCACCATTTTAAACAATCCTAGAGAAATCTAATGCAGTCGCTTAACTAGTAAGGACCCTACTAGTTAAGTGACTGCTTTAATTTTACCCTAAGACTGTTTAAAATGTCTAAAAAACGGCTTTAAAAATAACCCCCATAGACTTGTATGGGGCTCGCCTCTACGCTCTCCCTGGTCACATGTCACATGTTTAGAGAGTGCAGGGGCAGAGTGGGGGCACCAGAAAGCTGGAAGGGATTGGCTGGCCGAGGCTTCGGTGCCAGTTATGATCCCTTCCATAACAAAAAATAATAACTTTTAAATTAAAATGTTGCCACCAGTCAGCTCAGGATGATATAAAGTATTCTATGACGCCCAATACCTTATATCAGACATTTCCTTTAAGCTGCGGCTTTGAAATTGACTAACCTGACTATTTTATTCTTTTATTCTCACTCCCTTGTGGACTGGAAGCCACTTTCTGCTTTGCTATGGTATTTTGTATGGTCTCCTGGTATATTCGACCAAAAAAAGCAGAGGTGCCTCAGGTAGGTACATATTTATTTTGGTTTAGGGAGAGTAGGGGCTCAGAAGGGTCACTCGTCTCTAGCGTCGGTTTTCCTTATACCCACCACACCCCAGCTTGAGGTTATTTCTTAGGTTTACTGTGTGTTTGGTGCTTTTTTGCAAATAATAAAGTTACTGTGTAAAGGGTTGAAGGAGGCCGGTCGAATTCTCGCCTTGTCCTCTATTCCTGTTACTGCTGTGCCACTGCCATTAAGGCTGAGTGCATGCCGCCTCATTATTCCAGTTTCCAGCCAGATAAAGTGGGAGGAACACAATGCGCCCAGGCGTTTTCATTGTGCGCAAGTGCGCTCACTCCCCCACATCCTCGGGGAGAGCACACTTTCACTTTTTACAGTTGCTGGATGGAATTTGTTCCCCACATAGTTGTTTAAAAGCTGTGTTTTTTTTCCCTGTCAGTGTTTGAATTGTGGGCAGCTATATTAAGGGCAGTATTAATTTAAGGTTTTACTGTTTTTCTTGGCACCATGGCTTTCAGGAGACCATACATTATAAAACAATGTAAGACCTGCAGAAGGGTAATGAGGCTGTCTCCCCATGGTACTTACTGTTCTCATTGTGTGGCCCAGCATAATATTTCTGTCATGATCCCCCCCCCCACACTGCTTCTCTGAGCTGGGGGGGAGGGGCACCTGGTCCTTCGCTTGGCAGTGGCAAAGCAGAATTGCGTAAGAATCTGTGGTTGCTCCTCAGTGAGCTTTTGAACCCCAATGTCCCGCAGGGCATCCCAGCAGGTACACCCAACCCTGAACCAGATCTCTCAGGTTGGGGGGGCCCACAGAGGCATGTCCAGGTGCAACGCAGCATGAGCAGGCTGCGGAATCAGATATGCAGGCAGATCCCAACCCTGCCCTTTTGGAAGGCCAGGATGATGATTATGAGGATCTTGGGGAAACACCTGACCGTAGTAAATTACTTTCAGAAGAGGGGGACGTCCCTTCTGAGGAGGAGGAGGTAGAGTGGACGGAACCCAAGTCCAGGATACTGATTCCACCTTTTTTTGATAATAAGTCCTTGTCCTTTTTAATAGCTGAGGCATGCAGATCTTTACAGCTCAAGGAGGAATAGTCTGTGGAGACTCTTGAGGTTAATCCAATTTTGTCAGCATCCTCCTCTGCTCCAAAATATTTCCCAGGTTTTGTCCACTGTGACCAAATTATTGAACAGGAATGGGCAGGGGTGGATGAGAGAAGAAATCTTTTAAAACTGAAGACTAGGAATTATCCTTTTCTAGGGGAAAGGTCTTGCATGTGGGACCTTTGGCAGACAAGGCTGTTTATAATTCTTTAAAACACACCGCCCTTCCAATGGCGGGGGCTCTGGCACTGTCAGATTCGCATGACAAGCGGATGGATACTGCATGCAAGAGGGCATTTGCCACTTGTGGCACAAACATTCGTACATCCTATGCTTCTTTTATTGTTACCAGGGTCTTGAACCTCTGGGTCACTACGCTGACTTATTACATCCCTCCTGATTCCGAGGGTGTGAGTATTTTGCATTTGGTGGCCATGGCATCATCCTTTTTTTGGGATTCCACAGTGGACAACTTACGCTTATCAGCCCGCTCAGCCTACCACTCTGTGTCTTCCATGAGGTCCGTGTGACTCAGACATTGGTCTGCTGATGTCTTCGAAGACGAAGCTGTTTAATCTTCCATTTGGAGGAAGTTTACTCTTTGGTTCTGGTCTGGATTCTATCTTACAGGAGGTACATGATCAGAAGGGTCACCTCTCTGTATCAAACCAGTAAGGCAAGGCCACAGCTTCTCAATGAGGTGAGGGCGATGGTCGGCGCAGACAGTACCAAGATGGGTATCATCCCTTTTGGAACTTTGGTACATAAAGGAACAGAGGTTCCTATTCAAGCAACAGAGGATACAGCAGCAGAGGCTTTTTTCCCAGGTGCCATGGAGGAGGAGGATGGGCACAAAGGGCTGGTACCCCACACTGATGGTACGCTGGCTTATCGCTGCCCCCTTCCCTTGTTGGAAGACTACAGGAATTTTTTGCTAGATGGTCCGAAACAATGCCAGACACCTGGGTTCTGGAAATCCTTCACCTAGGCTATGCCATATAGTTCTTAATGCTTCCCTCAAAGAGATGTTTTCCATCATCCCCAGTTTCAAAGCAAGTGGTAAAAC
Source organism: Neoceratodus forsteri (assembly GCA_016271365.2). Lineage (NCBI taxonomy): Eukaryota > Metazoa > Chordata > Ceratodontiformes > Ceratodontidae > Neoceratodus > Neoceratodus forsteri. The sequence continues at coordinate 559,683,961 of CM057459.1, read as the reverse complement.
AGCAGGCAGTGCTGAACACTCTGACTCACCTCATTCAAATCAGGGCCATAGTTCCAGTCCCACCAAATGAGCAGGGTCAAGGGTTCTACTCCCTCTACTTCGTAGTTCTCAAAGAGTCCGGTTGGGTTCAGGCCAATTTTGGATTTGAAGCATCTGAACAAGTTTGTGCACCACAAGACATTCAAGGTGGAGTCTCTGAGGATGATATTTCTTAGCCTCCATACATCTGATGGATACTTACCTTCACATCCCCATCTGTCAGTCCCACCAGAGGTACCTCAGGTTCTCGATTCTGGGCCAACATTTTCAATACAGGGCACTACCATTTGGCCTTGCAACAGCCCCTTGAGTTGATTGTTCTGGTAGCTCAACTATGACAGGAGGGTCATCACGTCTACCCTTATCTGGACGACTTGCTAATTTGAGCACCGATGATGCTTCTTGCAAGGAGATCGGTGTCCAGGAAGCTGGAGATCCTGGAATCATATGGTTGGATGGTGAACTGGGAGAAGAGCTCCTTAGAGCCTTTGCAGTCTTTGGAACACTTGGAGGAGATCTTCGACATGAAAGTAGGGAAGGTGTTCCTATCACCTTCCCAGGAGGAGATGTTGCTGTCAGGGATACAGTGACTCGAGACTCAGTCCTCAGCATCAGCTTATACTCTGCTGCGGATTCTGGGCCTTATGACGGCAGCTATAGATTTAGTTCCCTGGGCCTGCTTCCACATGCGGCCTCTTAAGATGGAGCTGCTGACTGCCTGGGATCTGTCAATGTAGGACTATCAAGCCAGGATCCTCCTCAGCTTCATCACTCAATGAGTTGGTGGCTGAATGTGAAGAATCTCAACAAGGGAGTTCCATTGGAACTACCGCCACAGGAGATTCTCACGACGGATGCAAGTCTGCACAGGTGGGGGGGCAGTCCTGGACCAACTTCCCACTCGGGATTTGGTCACTTCAAGAGCAGAGTCTCCACATCAGTGTCCTGGAGATGTGGGCGGTCCACCTTGCTGTACTTCATTTTCAGTCCAGACTGGGGAATACCGCAATAAATGTGCGGTCAGACAGTGCCGTGACAGTGGCATAAATAAAAAAGGAGGCACAAGGAGCAGGGAAATGCTTTGGGAGGCCTCCAAACTACTGAGCTGGGCAGAGGAGAACCTTCTCTCTGTCGGCGGTACATCTGGTAGGGGAACTGAACAGTCAGATGGACTGGCTAAGTTGTAAAGATGTTTATCTTGGAGAGTGGCAGTTGAACCCGGAGGTGTCTGCTCTTTTAAGCAATGTTTTGGGCCACTGCAAATAGATCTGTTTGCCTCAAGCCACAATGCTCAGACCCACAGGTTCTTCAGCCAGTATCGGTGTCCTCATGCAGAGGCAGTGGACACTCTGACTCAGACATGGTCCTTCCGGAGAGCATATGCCTTCCCACCAATACCTTTCCTCCAGAAAGTTTTAAGAAAAATAAGACACTCATGTGGAAACTTTCTTCTGATAGCCCCGGAGTGGCCAAGTAGACTGGTTCTCAGATCTACTGAACCTAACTCAGCAAGCTCCTTTCTGCCTTCCAGTATGAAGGGCTCTCCTGCTGAAGGACCCATTCTCCACCCAAATCCAGGTGCAGTGCAGCTTGTGACCTGGCTTCTGAAAGGAGGAGACTCTTAAGATTAGGTTTTTCCTCCGAGGGTAGTTGAAACCTAGCTGGCAGCTAGGAAAAACCTCCACTTCGGCTGCTAACACCTGAGACTGGACAAAACTTTCCTCTCGGGCCAGAGAGAAAGTAATTAAACCTTTGAAGACCTCGATTGCTCAAATTCTTGAGTTCCTTCAAGATGGCATAGATGGTATTGAGCACACTAAGAGGTCAGATTTCTGCTCTGAATGTCCCTTGGTTTCTCTCTAGGAACAAATAGAAAAGTTGTTAGTTTTCTGCGTGCAGTTGGCAGGAGCCGACCGCTGTTTTAATCTCTGGTTACCCCATGGGATCTTCAATTGGTTCTGAATCCTCTCTGTGTTGAGCCCTTTGAACCATTGTCATCCATGCCACTGGATGTGTTGTCCTACAAGGTCTGTGTAAACTGGACCTTAGGCAGGCAGTTTGGATCTACCTTCGGTGTATGTCTGAATTTCATAAATCAGATAGTCTATTTGTGTTTTTTGGGGCAGCCAAGCAAAGAGAGAAGGCCTCTAAACCCACCCTACTTAGGGGGGTGTGGGCCTGTGTTGCAAAAGTCTATGTGACAAAAAAGAAGAGGCCTCCAGCTCTTATCAAGACCCGCTCCACCAGGGTGCTGGTGACTTCCTGGGCAGAGAGGGGTGAAGCCACAGTGTCAGAACTATGCAAGGCTGCTATGTGGACCTCAGCCCACACATTCACAAAACATTATAAATTGGATGTTCAGAGTTCTGCTGACACAGCTTTTGGTCACAGAGTGTTGCAGGCAGCAGTTCGCAAGTAAGTCTGAAGTATCTGGCATATGGGATAACATTCTCTCTCCCTCCTGTTTTTTTTTAAATCTGGGTACTGCTTCTTAGAACCCATTTGTAATGATTACCCAATGACAATGTGGAGCACTACAGAAAGAAGAAATTAACTTCATACTTACCGTAATTTCCTTTTCTGTTAGCTCCAACATTGTCAATGGGACTTGCCCAGGAGCACAGCTCCAAAGGGAAAATCTTATTCTGCATGCTAGAAGAGAGGTATATTTTTTAGCAAAATCTCCTACATGGATCTCTGTATGCTGCTGCACTGTACTCCTGATGGCAAAACATTTTTATGCTGATTTATATGATTTACTAATTATCTGCAACTGCAGGTTAACAGGTTTTGTTAATTAAGGTGTGCATGTTGTTGCAGTCCTCTTCCTTAAAAAAAATGCATATCTCATGTTATGTATATATTAGCGTCAATTCAAGCAGTACCTATCACAACTGGACTGGTCTCCTTTGGTAGGAGATAGTGATGGTAACTAGGCCTTGAATTATTTCATAATGAACTTCAACCATGCTTGTGATATTTTTGCTCCGTACAAAACAAAGAAAGTCAGGAGTACCTCCAACCCATGGCTCACTAACCCGCTGATCAGTTTAATCAAGAACATAGATAATCTCTGGCACATTGCAAAATCATCTGGAACTCCTGCGTCACTCATTGCCTACAGGGCAGCTAGAAATGCCTGCACCAAGCTAATTCGGCAGACAAAAGCTTCCTACTATAAGGACCTCTTAAGCAAGAGCTGGGGCTCTGGTAGGGAATGCTAGAACTCTATCAAATCCCTAACAGGAAAGACCACTAAGGCACCACCCGATCTACTAGTAACACAGGAGGGTCCCCTACAGGAACCCATTGACATCGCAAATGAGCTCAACCATGCTTTCACAGACCTATCTGGAGTATTCCTTGCTGACTACTTTAAAGATCAGCTCAGGCAACAACACCCCACTACCCCTCTTAACCCCCCAAAGGATGCAATACCACCATTCTGCTTTAAGCAGGTCACCAAGTCCGAAACCACCAAGCACATCAAGAGAGTTCTTGGCAAGACCAGGATGGGGGCTGATCTAGTGGATGTGAAACTCACAGGTCTTCTCCTAAATGAATTGGCTGGCCCCGCTCAATGGTGTTTAATGCATCTCTAAGAATGAGGGTGTTTCCAAAACTATGGAAGTTAGCCAATGTCACCCCTCTCTTTAAAGCCGGGGATAAAACTCTAACGTCCAGCTACAGACCAATATCCATTCTACCACCCCTCTCTAAAGCACTTGAAAGAATGGTCTCAGAGCAGCTTACAGAGTATCTTGATAAATATAACCTACTTTGCCCACAGCAGCATGGGTTCGGAAAAAAGCACTCCACCTTTACCACCCTTGTTGATTACTCTTCCCAGCTTTATGATGCCTTAGATAATGGGGAGGCAGTTGGCTCAGTCTTCATCAACCTTACAAAGGCCTTTGACTCTGTTAACCACAAACTACTCCTAAACTGCCTCCATTCAACAGGTCTATCCCTGGACACAGTACTCTGGTTCAGAAGTTACCTCACAAACAGTTCACAATGAGTCAAAATTGGAGACACCCTATCATCTGTTAGGGAAGTGTTCCTTGGGCTCCCACAGGGCTCTATTCTTGGCCCACTGCTTTTCAGTCTCTTCATCAACTCTGCACCATCTGTATGTACAGCATGCACTATTCTCTATGCTGACGATGCAGTGATATTGGTCGCTGGGAAAGATCACAACTACATTACAACTGAACTCCAAGACAGCTTCCTCAAGCTTGACTCCTGGTTCACACAAAACAAACTACTACTAAACCATAAAAAATTAAAAGCCTACTCTTCTCTACCTCCCAAAGCAAAAAGAAATACCAGCCTTTGCTCATCCAGAACCATAATGGTGAAACACTGGAACAAGTAACAAAGTTCAAATACTTGGGCATCACCTTTGACGATACATTAACCTTCACTGGTCATATAGACTCAGTCAAGTCAGTGAATACAAAACTTGGGGTCCTCTACCACCATAGGCACTCTATGACACCAGATGCTCTGAACTTGCCATCAGTAGTTCAGTGATGTCCTCCATAGATTATGGGCTGCCTATCTATGGGGCAGGCACTAAAACTGCCCTAAACAGGGTCAGCACACTACTAAATAAGTCTTTTTGACTAGCCATAGGGGCTATCCAGGACACTCACACCTGCACACTCTACACCAAAACTGGGAGGCTCCTACTCCATCTTAAAGCACAATACTAAACCTGCCTACTTTTGAAAAAAGTGCTTCTTGGGCTTTTTCCACCTGTTCTGGGCTCCCTCTTTACGCTGGCAGTTCCCACCAAATCAACAAGAAGCACGGCTACAAACAGGTTGGTGATTCCCTTCAAAAGGATGAAACTCGCCCAGAACTCCATCGTGTACCAAGGACCAAAATGGTACAATGAGTTACCTGCTAACCTTACAGAATCACCCAAGATTAGTACCTTCAAATCTGGGTTCAGATCCCTTCTTGACACAAAAAAAGAATTGTGCTTGCCTGCACTAATATGGCAGAATTTCAGCCACCCAACCTTCTTCCTTTCACCCCCCCTTTATCTCATCAACTCCCCTTCTCTGAACGAGGCCCACAAACCACTTCCACCATGACGACGCCATCCCTGGCTGACCCTCTACCCCCCCCTTAGGCTAGACTGACCAACTAAATAGTGAACTACAAGGCTGAACCCTGTTTACTCTATCCTTTTCAACCTTTAGTTGGATATATAAGATTTATTTGGTATTTGAATGTCTGTGTAACTGTTTTCTGTTCTCTGTAAATACTGTTATATTTGTAAAGTTTGTTCAACAATGACCTGGAACCTTTGAAAAGGAGTCCTGGACTCAAAGGTATTAATCCTAAACTGAAAATAATAAATAAAATAAAATAAAAATTCACAGAGGGGGCAGCTCCAGTGAGAAGTCTGACACCTGGAAGCACCGTAAGACTGCATGTTTTCATTTTTCGCTATACGATCCGAATGCTTTTCTTCTATGAATTTTGGATAGAAAGGTAAGAGAATTTGCTGTTAGTATAATAAGTGATTGTTTTGTAATTGTATGTGGATGTAGCTCTAGTGGCATTGCTAAGTACAAACTGGTGAACTGCCATTAGGGTATGGAATCCTCAAGTGCTCAACATTCAAAAGCTTGGGCTGTGCCATTCCCCTGATAGGTGTACACTATACCCATTTGTAATGATTCAGTGTCCTGCGCAGCCAGCATAGTGTTATGCTTGTGCAGCTGTGTTAGTTTGGTTTTGTCTGTTTGCTCGCTCTATTCCAAAGGAATTACCACCCTGTAGGGGTATGAAAGGCAAGGAACCCTCTGAGAGGGTTCTACCCCTAGAGGTGCCACGGGACAATTCCCGTAGCTAAAGGTACCTTAGGAATCCCCTTAAGGAGATAAGTGCTGCCACTGGAGGAGGAGAAGGGGAGGATGTTGGGGCAAAGAAAAAGTGCTTCACAATGAGGCTGAGAGGAACTGCTTATATAGCTCAGGAAGTGAGAGTGGCTGACTGCTTGGCCATCAAACTCCAGGCATAGCCTTTCCAATTCAATGTCCTTCGCAGCCAGTATAGTGTTATGCTTGTGCAACTGTGTTAGTTTGGTTTTGTCCGTTCACACTCTCTATTCCAGAGGAATTGCCACCCTGTAGAGATACTAAAGGCAAGGAACCCTCAGAGAAGGGTTCCACCCCTAGAGGTGCCACGGGACAATTCCCATGGCTAAAGGTACCTTAGGAATCCCTGAAAGAAATGTAGTACAGTCATACCCCAAAGAATGAGGTGACACAAACTGATGAGCAAGCAGTAACTGTGATGTAGGAACAATAACTGCAGCATAGTAGAGAAGCTTAGACAGTTTGATAATGTAATGAGATGCTCAGTTTGAGAACGTAATGAAATGCCCAGGTTTGCGTAGCATGATACTAATGGTTTGCATTGAGAATGAGGGGATCCTCTAAGGAGAGAGGGAACAGCAGAACATCCTCCACCTCCATCCAACAGCGAAACCTACTTAAAGAAACTAGGGGACACTACTGTGCTAACTAGCAGTTAAGACCTGAGGCAATGGAGGAGAGAAAAAAAAACCCTATAAGGAGGAAATCTCTGGGGATCCAAGGCCTAGGTCACCTTCCCTCCAGGCTTGGGATAGTTTATTTAGTGATGGCTCTGCAGCTGCAATTTGGAAAACCCAATTAAAGGGAGGTGGAAAATATTCCAATTTGGAGGAAGGCTCTCACTCAAACCCTCTAGCAGGAACGCCGTGGAAGGTTGCAAGAAAACTCTGCAACAATATGTGCAACCAAGGCAGAGAAGGAGGAGAGTAACAACTACTGAGGCACTCACCTGGCCTACCGGCCCTACACTCAAACCAGGTGAACCAGAGGCAGTCATGAGGAGAATGCGGTGAAGGTGCCTCGCTAGGGAAACCACTAAAGCCAATGGATAATGGTTATAGTGGATCACTAGAGCCAAAAGAAGTAACTTTTTCCACCCTTCACTGCTAGTCTTACATTCTACACCAGGAGCTGCTGTTGCATAGCAGGTAGCTAAAGCCAAGCCCGGGGCAAGGAATGAGAAGGATCCCATCCCAAGTCGGACACGCTTGAGATGCAGACTAAATGCAGAGCAACACCATTGGCTGTAGGAACCCTTCACCAAAATAGAATGGCTGGCATGCCCCTGAAACTGAATGAGAGCTGAAAAACTGGAGCAGCTGAGCGTGCACTGTTTGCTGAGATCGTAATGAGCAGGGAGTGCTGAGACCTTGCAAGATCGAATGCAGAATTGAGTGCAGCACAATCCCAGAGGCTGAAGCCAAGGGGATGGCAGTAGGCATGAAGCAATGATTTGCGTAAGCAATGAGCAACGGCTGCATAAGCAAGCGTGGAGCTGCCACGTAGGTCAGTAAACGGAGTAGTAATAAGTGGACCTGCACGTAGGTCTGCCTAATGTAGCAGCAATGAAACAGCACTGAATATTTATTTATTTATTTATTTGCTTTTGTTAACCAGGTAAGAACACCATACGGCAACGTGCCTATTTTCAGGAGCGAACTGGGAGAGTTACAGGGTATCCATAAGACAATAATTACATACAGGAGCCACATGCTCTAACAGTTCGGTTACATACAGGAACCACATACTCCAACAGTTGGTAATACAATAGAGTTTACATACAGGAGCAATATGCTCTGCGTTGGGTGATACAGAGGTAACAACAAATAACAGTTTAGAAATTCACAGCAAGAACAACAGGGCAGGAGTCGAACATCGAAGTGGTATCAGGAACATGGGTGGAACTACCAACAGGTAGCAGTTGGGAGTATACAGCAAGAACAATATCAGCAGGAGAGAAACAGTAGAAATAGTTAGGAGACCATGGGTAAGTAGTGGCCTGGCCTAGATGCCTATAGAGAGAGGAAGGGGTAGGCACTGGCTCGGGTGAGTGAAAGATTAAGAGAGATAATGCCGCTCCACCTGGAGCGGTAAGTGCCTGAGAAGGGTAGTCAGCAGCGGAGATATACGATGGGAGAGACTGCATGCTGAGGGGGGCAGGTGGGTGCTTAACACAGGCAGGTGGATGCGGTTTTTAGGAAGTTCCATAAGGAGGATTTGAAGCAGGGGTGGGAGGAGGAGGCACAGATGTGAGCAGGGAGGGAGTTCCACAGTTTTGGTGCATGGATGGTGAAAGCCCGATCACCTGTGAGGGTGCAGGTCTTGGGAACCTGACCTGGTCTTAGCTGCGCACGACCTAAGGTTGTAGACAGTGGAGGCGTGTTTTAGCACAAGGGCGAGCGAGGCAGGAGTGGCCATTCTAACTATATTGTCAATGAAGTTGCCAAGGGTGTAGGTCCGGAACTTCTCAGGGGGTAGCCACTCTGAGTCGAGAGTAAAGCTCACAACAGTGTGTGGGCGGGGCCGACAGTCGAGCCGGGCATGCGTTTGTATGCGCAGTCCCACTTGGCTAGGCCAGAATAACGGGATTGGTGGGCAGAAGGCACCCAGCCTGTAGGAGAGTGTGGGAGGAAAATCCCCTTAGCTATGGCAAACCGAGCTGAGGGGGTGAGGCAGTCTTTAGCCCTATAGGCTAGGCCAAGCTTGGCAGTAGTCGCTTTACACATGGTCCGAATGTGCACGGTGAGATCCAATTGGGGATTGAGAGTGATGCCTAGGTATTTTACAGAGTCAGCGTTCGGAAGGAAGGAGTTACTAGATCCTTGGATTTTTAGGGGGATCATGAGGAGGAGGTTTTGGCCATGGAGCCGAAGAGCAATGTCTGCATTTTCTTAAGGTTCACTGTGAGTTTGTGTCCATCAAGCCAGTTCCTGATATGGGTAAAATTGGAGTTGAGCTGAGAGTTGACAGAGGTGATGTTCTGAGAGCTGGCAAGGATAACTAGTTCATCAGCGTAGAATGTTAGGTGCCCACTGGAAGTGATAGAGGGTAGCTTGTTTATGAACAGGGAGAACAGGATTGGTCCGAGGATGGATCCTTGGGGCACCCCACTGTTCACTGGAGAGAGGGGTGAGAGGGTTTGATTAAAGCAGGTGTATTGCAGCCTGCCCTCAAGGTAATTGGTGAACCAGTCAAGGGCATGGAGGGAAAATCTGTAGGACTGCAGGGCAGAGAGGAGGAGGGGGTGATCCACCCGGTCAAAGGCCTTCAATAGATCAACAAAGATGGCCCCAGTCAATTTTTCTTGGTCAGTTGCAGACCGGATCGGGGAGGTGACCACTGCAAGGGCAGTCGATGTGCTATGCCCTTTACGGAAACCGTGCTGGGCAGAGGACAGCACATCATGTCCCTGGAGGTAGTGACTGAGTTGCGATGCAACTGCCTTTTCGAGGAGTTTACTGGCAGCGCATAGAATAGCAATGGGCCAATATTTATTTACGTCCTTCGGGTCACCATGTTTGAGTACAGGGACGACCTTGGCAACCTTCCACAGGTCAGGGAAGACCCCTGAGATAATTGAGGCATTGAAAATGTGGGCTAGCAGACGAGTGAGGAGAGGAGACCCCAAGCTAAGAAGCTTCAGCTCTAGGCCATCGTGGCCAGCTCCCATGTGGTGGGAGAGGCCAGCAAGGAGTTACTGGGTCTCACCAATAGTGACTCGTTTGAGGTAGAAAGGGGGGCGGGTAGGAGGAGGCACCCCCCAGCGGTTGAGGGGCAGGGGACAGGGAAGGTGAGGTGGCCGGCATGTCTGTGAAGTTGGTTAAGAGAGGTGGCGATGGTTGGGGGTTATTGCAGTTTGTACCCCCTATAAGCATATCGGTGAACTGTTCCTTGGCCAACCCTCCGACTAGGTTTTTCACGTTAGTCCAGAAACGCCGGGGGTTATTTGCCGAGGCGAGCAGGGCAGCTCTGCAGAACTCACTTTTTGCGGTGCATATAGCATACTTGCAATAGTTTCTTAGCTGGCGGTAGACCAGGAGGTCAGTGTTATTGCGAGAGATCCTGTGTTTCAGCCAGCTTTTGTCTCACAGTTTCATGAGTGAGAGAAGGTCACTGTGGAGCCACTTTGTGCCTGTGTCTCGAACTCTCCTCTTTGAGTATGGAGCGTGCCTGTTTTGCAGCGGGACAAATACTGCAATGAAGTGGTCTAGGGAAGCAACAGGGTCACTAATGGAGGTGATCCTGGACCAGTCAGCCATCCGAAGGTCATTGAGGTAGAGGCTGGTCGAGAACTTGGAGTAGTCCCTCATCAGGAGCACACGACTGGGGACTTTGGGAGAGGTAGAACCCCAGATGCAGTAGGTGGGGGAGTGGTCAGAGATGGAATCAGGAAGTATCCCTGAGTGGATAATGTTTTCAAGTTAGTTGTTCATCACCCAGTCAATGAGCATCCCGCGGTCTCCGCGGCAGGAGGGCTGAGTGGGTTTGGTGATGACCTGGCTGAGTGCAAGGCCAGAGAGCAGCAGCTTGAACTGCTTATGGTTGCGCCCCAGCCTGTTAAGGTTAAGGTCCCCAAGGATGAGGAGCTCATTGGGGCCGACCCTTCCCCTAAGCTGCTCGAGCATGGAGGAGAGCCCGAGTATGCCACCCTTCAGAGGGTTATAGGTGCAGACAATGTGCACCTTTTCAGTATTGCCGAGGAGGAGGAGGAGGGTGTAGAGGAACTCACAGGGTGTGGGGGTAAGGGAAGGGTGAGCAACTATGGCCACGTTTAGGTGCTCCTTATAGTAGAGGAGTATGCCCCCCCCACGCTAGCTACCTGCCCTATCACACCGTGCAAGGCTGTAGCCCGGGATGGAGCAGACAGAGTCGGGATGCTTGGCTTGAGCCAGGATTCGGAGATGCCTAGGATGTCGGGCATATAGAGGTCTACCCATGCTGTTAATTCTGCAATATTCTGGAGGATGCTGCAGACGTTAAGGTGCGCTATCTTTAGCCCTTTGGCCGCACACCAGGCAGGGGTGAGAGTGGCATGGGCCAGGGTGGTGAGGCGATCTGAGTGGCTAGTGGCTGGATCAGTCAGGACATGAGGGGCCATGTCCCAGAGTCGAGCGCAGGCCAGGAGCATAAGCAGCAGGGGAGATGATTCAACAGCTGGAGAGGACCAGGCAGAAGGTGGACGCCAGTGGCAGGCAGAGGGAGTAGGTAGGACTGGGAGGGGGGTGGGCGAAATATGGATGTGAACAGGAGCTAGCAGTGAGTTCAGGAGTTAGCTGCAGTGACAGGAGCTAGCACAGAGTTCAGGAGTTAGCTGTAGTGACAAGTGTGGGAAAAAAGGGAAAAATGCCCCTAGTGGCGAGAGAGTATAGCCTGCTAATGGAAAACTGGGCTGAAAGGATAATTTGCGCACGTGACCTCCACCATAAGAGCGAGTGACGACTGTGGGTGGTGGCAGGGGTGGTGGGGCAGTTGGCGAAGCCGGCGGGGCCAGTCCTCCCCACAGCAGCAGCGGTGGCGGCAGAAGCAACTCGTGCAGCGAGGCAGGAGTTAGCCTGAACAGGCGTGCTGGTGGACAGAAAGGTACCACCAGGGGATTGTTTTTACTTGTTTATCAGGTCAAATGCAGAAACGGTCGAATGATGAGCTGGAGTAGAGCTTTGCAGGCCAAGTAATTTACCTGGCATGTAGTTTGGGTCCCAGGTCCAGAGTCCAGCATCGGGGTGGGGTAGGGAGGGCTGTCGCAGGCAGCCCTCATGACCACAACCTCATCGTCTCCAGTGGCAATCCTGAGGGAGAAAAGAACAGGGGTGAGTATTTAAGGTTTTGGCTTGATGGGGGAATGAGCAGGGGTGTGAGTGGAGGAATGTTGGGGGGGGCAGAACAGCTAGCCATAGGTGAGGCAGATAGATTAGGTAGGCTCACAATTGTGGCTGGGATGAGGGAAGAGGTGACCAAAACAAGTGCACAGTTTAAATTGAGGTAGTTACACGGCACAGTTCAGTGTCAGCGATTAAAATGCTCAGCAACCTCTAAGGCCACCAACGAGTCTAGGAGAGCAGAAATTCACAGTATAGCATTTCAAGCACAGAATACAACTGATTACAAGCAAACAGTGTCAGCGATTAAAATGCTCAGCAACCTCTAAGGCTACCAACGAATCTAGGAGAGCAGGAATTCACAGTATAGCAATTCAAGCACAGTAATGCAACTGATTACAAGCAAAGTACAGTAATAATTCGCACAGTAAAAATTCGGGCCAGAAAGTAGAAATGAATAGTACATCCACTTTCAAGCTCTTTTCAGGGAAAACACAGTAATAATCAGGGCCAGTAGGGACTTAAAAAGAGGGGGATTTGAACATGTGCAGCACAGTTTAAAGCAAAGTACAGGTGGGGACAAAATGGCAACCAAAACAGCACAGAGGGCAACTGTGGGGGCTGCACAAGATGGCGGTGCCATGAGGGGCTACCAACAAGTGGGGAGAGGGAGCTTGAAATGCTGAGAACTGTGGAAGGGAAAAGGCAGCCAGTACAAGTGAGGTAAAGTCACAGCTCAGAATCAAAGGCTGCATTAACTTCTAAGGCTAGCCAATGACTTTAGGAGGAGTAAAAATACATATCGAAACTGAGTTAAAACACTGCACGAATTAAGGTGGCTGCCAGCATTGCCAAGAAGCATCGACCGTAAGGGCCCTTTAAATTAAGGCAACAGTGTAGTCTGGCCTGCACCACGGTACCAGATGGTCAAAAAGTAGAAAATAAAACAGTCTGCATATGTGTGCCATCTTAAAGTCCTTCCCACAGCAGCAGCGGCGGGAGCAACTCGTGCAGCGAGGCAGGAGTCAGCCTGAACAGGCGTGCTGGCGGACAGAAAGGTACCACCAGGAGATTGTTTTTCCTTGTTTATCAGGCAAATGCAGGAACGGTTGAATCAATGAGCTGGAGTAGCGCTTTGCAGGCCAAGTAATTTACCTGGCGTGTAGTTCGGGTCCAGGGTCCAGAGTCCAGCGTCAGGGGTGGGGGTAGGGGAGGGCTCTCGCAGGCAGCCCTCACGACCACGACCTCGTCGCCTCCAGTGGCAATCCTGGCATGTAGTTCGGGTCCAGGGTCCAGAGTCCAGCATCGGGGTTGGGGGTAGGGAAGGGCCCTCGCAGGCAGCCCTCATGACCACAACCTCATCAGGGCAAACCAGCCGGCATTTAAAAGCCAAATCAAGGTGGCCAATACTCTGAGGATTTTCGATGGCAGAGGCAGGATTTAGAACAGAAATAATTTGTCACATGGGGCCACGACTCCCCAAACACTTCCCAGTCCCAGCCGTAGGACAAACAAGAGAGTGATTGAAGGTCTAGAACCACATGCAGATATTAAAGCTAGTTTAACAGCCTCAGCAGGAGATTTTTTGCTAATCTCAGAGTAGAACAGGTTGAATAAACATAGAAACAACAATTTGTATGGAGTACACAGAGTTGTAAAACTGCAATAAAACATGGAGACACAAGGCTGGCCTGGTGGCGCTGAGAGTTGAGGTGCTGGATGCCACACCTCGCACCACACCGGTGACCCGGGTTTGGGAGCAAGCTCGGGCCACCAGGACTTGGCCATGGGGGAGAAAGGCTGGAGCGTCTGATGACAGCTTACCTTCTCCAGGGGGAGGGAGGGAGGTAGGGTTTCCAGACCAGCAAGCAGTGACCCCTGGCAGAGGCTGGGGGCATGACAGCAAGCTAGTGTCACTGGGGCACAATTGGTCAGGGGCGTAGGCCTGGGACCAGTCAGCTCTGGGGGCAGCTCCTTCGTGGAAGGAGGGTGAGGGATGCTGTGGGCATCAGCATTCGCGCCTTGATACTAGGGCATGCAACATCCCATTGAAAAAGGGTAAAACACCCTCCAGAGCTGGGTAGATGGAGCGCTAAACCCAGTTCTGATGTGCCGCCATCTGCCACTGTTTCGGTGACCTGTTGTGGCACTAAGGTTCAGGGGCATCCTGCCCCACCCCAACCCCGCAGGGGGGTAATCCACGGCAGGATGGAGGAACCTGAACAGCAGGCTAGATGGTGCAGGGATGGGTTCCATTGGCGACTCCCGAAGAAGCGGCTCCGGTGGCGATGTAAGTGGAAGGAAAAAAAAGAAATAAAAATAAAACATGGAGACACAATGCTCTGAAAGCAGGTGTAGCCAGGCAGTGCAATGAATCTGCAAGTAGAATGGCAGCATGAATGAGCTGCATAGCTAAGGTCACAGTAAGCCTGTGTCAGATAAAAACAATTGAGTATGCAAAATGGAGCAGCTATGGTTGAGCTGAAACACACAGATAATGACTGCAGTTGCACTGCAGTAGTTTGAGAGTCATGAGTAATAGTGTAAAAAACACAAGCACTGGATACTATAGTAATTGGAGTTAACAGTAGCAGTGGCTGCAGTTGTAAGTAACTGAAAACAGTAGTATGAGCTCTGAGTAGCTGTATGCTAGGAGCTTAGAAACAAAGCCCTGAAAGACAAAACCAAAATCAAAAACAAGACACACAAAAACACAAAGATGCACACAGCCGGAGGAAAGATACAAACCAAAATCAGGAAAACAAACACTGAAGTCCAGCAAACACACACAGAAACAGTGTGTGTGTGTGTGTGGGGGGGGGTAGGCCCAGCCAGCTCAGAGGATAGACTAACAGAGCCTCTGGCCACAAAGGAAAAAGTGCTTCACAATGAGACTGAGAGGAACTGCTTATATAGCTCAGGAAGTGGGAGTTGATGGCTCCTTGGCCACTGAACTCCAGGCATAGCCTTTCCAACTACCCATTGACAATTGTTGGAGCTAACAGAAAAGGAAATTACGGTAAGTGTGAAGTTAATTCTTTTTCCAACAACATTTCAGCCACCATTGTTTTCCCTGCTTATCCTCCTGTGAAAAGTAAAAGTTACATCCTTAAATTTAGCACTGATTTACACATACAAACGGCTTCAATCACTCTGCCACAAAATAATCTAAATAAGGCTGGAGTCACTTTACATAACCTGCTTTACCACATAAATAAAACACTGATTACAGACAAAAATCCTTCCAAAGCTGCTGCTACTCCTGATTGCAGAATTAGCAGTATCAGGCACCTGAAGCCCAAAATAACTCCTGTGCCACATCTTCCCGATAGTACTAAACTATCAATGCTAACCACAAGAAGCCAGTGCTAACAGTTTCTCAACTGAAAAATTTCAGAGCTATCATCTGCTGGTAACCTGCTTCATTTCTCAGTCTCCTACATACAGTAATTTTAAGTCAGCACATGGAGGCTTGTATTACAGGTAATGCATTCCTTTTTACTGTTGACCAACAACAAAAAAATAATAAAGTTAAAGTGCCAGAGTCACAGCCATCTGGTTCTATCTAACAAATACTTTTGCCTACAACTCCCAGAGTTCCCTGCTCCTCCCATAGCCCTTAGGAGCATCTATAAAAGGGAAAGGTGCCAAACAGTCATCCTGTTCTTTGTTGCAGATAGCCTTCAGCACAGAAGCTGCTAACAGTCTGACATGTGACTGTCCGTGAGATTAAGTTATGATTTTGTTTTTGTGCAGCTTGGTAATCAGATGCACACATTATCCTGCTCCTTCCGGCAGCTGATAAGAGATCAGCAATCACCGTCGAGCACCTTGCACCTTTTATAGATGAGGCAGTCTGCCACAGATTGCAAGAGGAATGTGGTCAGAGCGATGATCTGTATATGGTGGATCATGAGGAGATCCTGGTGGCACATAATTATGTGCACCATTCTAAGGTGAGGTATAAATCACCAGAAGTGCTTGTGTCCCGTAAGGTAAGGTCACAGTCTTTGCCATCCCTCAAGGTTAGAGGTGACCCCTGCAAGGCTGACCCACTGTTGCAGCAGCAAGGCGTCCACTTGCAGTGCCTACATCCTGGGTTCAGTGATGGACTTGAGAGTCAGAGGGCCAGCTGGGGGGAGAAGGATCGAGTGGCCTGGGACTGCTCTCCTTCTCTGGGGGAGGAGAGTGCACAGTGCTTTATGGATCCCTAGTGGAGGCTGGGGGTTCTGTTGCAGCAGGTGCCGTTACCTGGGGGGGCGGGGTGGACAATGGACATCAGTGCACATTCCCATCCCAGGGATGTAACATTCACTAAAACAGCCTGCCCCCAGGCATGACACCCTGCTCTGCCTCCATCTTCACTACCACCAATGTCCACCAAGGGGGCACCAGTGGCCCCGTCCGGGGGGTGAGCTGGGGCTTGCCAACAGTGTCCATTGTGGGGGAGCCCACCCACCAGTCCCACCCAGGAGGGTAAGCCTGGACATGGGGGATGGCAGGCAGGGCAGGTCTCACCTCCAATCAGAGGATCGGGGGCTGTACCAAAAAAAAAGAGGTGATCCCCACTGTTGAAGAGGAGACCCTAAAGGACTGCAGGAGTGGATGATCCTTTCAATGCTTCACACAGGCTGACTTCCTTGGGGGGGGGGGGCAGTCAAATAGGTCTCTCTTGAAACAAGAGACTGGTGATGCACATCGTGGAAGGAGCCAACTACCCTCTCTGTCAGAAGATATAAAAGGCAGCCTGAAAAAAGGCCACAGGTGCACAGAAGAATTCTGGACCTACCAACAGCAGAAAGGGTGGTCCTGACAGCACACCCAGTGGGTATACCAGTATTGGGCTTGGAAGGCTGGAGGGGTAGCCACAGTCATTTGATATCTCTTGTGGCAAGAAAGTCAAACCAAAGAGAAAACATGGGTCTCACCACGCCCATCTTCCCCCATGCATTCACAGACCCCCCCCCCGGTGCCAAACCGAAGAGTGGGTTCAGTCTCGATGCCTCCACCTTGTTCATTCGGGAGATCCCTTCCTAGATCGTGGCGCAGTGAGGGCAATCCCTCAAAACTTGCTAGGAGTCATTCTGCGGAGACTCTAAAGGAAGACCTCTTGGATAGCACAAAGTCCCCACCCCCCTTTTTATATTTTATTATTTTATGAAAAATTGGAAAAATGTACATTCTTTGCAAGGAACATCCAGAAGGATAAGCATACAGGTAGTATATCATTCAGATTTATATGGAATGGTAGTGTCCATTTATACCAGCTATTGGACAGACCACCTTCATGTTAGGAAACACAAATGCAAAAAGTCCACCACATCTGTAGAACTGTAGCCCAAGAGCCCATGGCATGTTCCCCAAAATAGGTAGTCCAGTAATGCATCCTTATTATTCCTTTGCCCAAAAATGGACTGTAGGTGCCATGAATTAACCATTATGCTATTTCTGCAGTACAAATAAATGTAGCCTTGTTGACTAACTCCCCTCCCTCAAACAGATAAACAATATCCTTCACTGTTATAAAGGCACAGTTACACCTAGGAATTATGGACACTTTACACAGAAACTGAAATATGCTGCTATTAACTATGTATTCTAATTATGCAGTCAGAGTGGATAAATCTATAAATTACCATATTATATTAGTACATCCTAAGGTAAAATTGTACCACAGTTCATAGTCTCGCCCAACCACTAGTATATGGCTTTGTTAAGAATTAGTCCTTGAAAGCCCAGTTATAAGACAAATTGTGTACTCCCCA
This sequence comes from Neoceratodus forsteri, assembly GCA_016271365.2. Lineage (NCBI taxonomy): Eukaryota > Metazoa > Chordata > Ceratodontiformes > Ceratodontidae > Neoceratodus > Neoceratodus forsteri. Next base: position 559,666,444 of record CM057459.1, on the reverse strand, counting down.
CTCTGACACACCAGGCAACAATTTTAAACTTTAAATGTCCAGAAATACCATGAAATAGTGCAATAAACTTTAAAAATGGGAGAGTGTAATTAATGGAAACCATCTCAGTAGTAAGAGATGGGATAAAGCACATAAAGTCCAGCTGTTTGCTCATCTCTCTCCTGAAACACATTCCTGATGTCCTCTGCATCGTTGAGTCCTGGCTCTCCTGTAGGAGTCCTGAGTGTAGCCTGTCCCTTCCTGATTACCATCTTTTCTGACAGGACAGCAGAAAACGTGGAGGAGGGGTTTCCATCTGTGTCCGCCAGAGCCTTTCATGAACTACAACCATCAAGGAGGCCATACCCTCCTTCCATAAATATCCCCTAGTCAGGCTCTCATGCCCCTCTTCTGTATCTATATTCATGGGGGTTATCTGTGCATCTTCTAAGATCTCACAGTTATCCCTGGTTGACTCTCTTCCATTGCCTCTCATTCCTCCACAGGTGAACGCATCCTTTGTAACAGCCTTGTAGGACTGTTCCACGAAGTAGAATAGGGAAAAATAGTTAGTTTTAGCATAGTCAAAAAATAGGTTGCTAAGGATCTAGGTTCGAGTCCCAGAGTAGGTAGGAGCTGCCAGTTAAGTAAAGGGTGGCTCCTACAGTAAAATAAAAAGTAGTATCAGAACCTAAAATAGGAGTAAATCATAAGCATTTTAAATAGATTAACTGTCAGTGTCAGTATGAACATATTAATTGTTAAACTAGGATGTAGCATGGGGGGGGAGTATGGAAAGGACTCCTGTCCCTGGCTTTTCTTACACACACGCAGTTATATGCTTATATGCTCTTTTTCTAATGATTGGCAATATTTGTACAATAAGTGTGGTAATTTATATTAAAAAAAGGTAGTTTTAGTCATTGGTGGCCAGTGGGCTAGTAACCCGATTGCCCTGGCTACCATAACGTGCTCTGGTAGTCCAGTGGTTTAATTTGGTCTGCCTGGGTTGCCTATGACATTTTTAATGTTTTTGCATATTTTAAAGATTGTTCCTGAGATAGAAGCTGCTCTGTTGTAAAGTAAGTAAGTGCAGAGTGACCGCTGTGGGTGCCATGCATGCCAGAAACGAGGAGCGGGGCATGTGAGAAACCAAGAATCAGTCCTACAGCAGAGCACACCGCGCACAGTCAGGAATCCCCAGGTCTGCACTAAGGGTGGCCACTCCTGTACTGTGAATTTGGTGGCAAGTCAGGACCTGTTGAACAGCTGACTGCTGTGCGAAAGTGCAAGAGGGAGATGCACAATAGCACTCCTGTCATGGGCAGGATCAACCAGATATTTTCCCTTGTAGTAGCTGTGCAGGCAACAAGCATCAGGGAAAAGCATTAGTGACAGTCTGGTTGGGACTCTGTGGAAGTCCCACATACAAAATAAAGCAGGCAATTTGTAAAAGCTCACCAAGGAGCCATTCTGTAATGTGAAAAGTGTGATCGATACTAGGAACCCATGACTTCACAAACTTGATTAAATACATTAAAAACAGATATTTTTAATACATTTAAGCCATGAAGAGGCTGAGGAAAGTCCTGGGTAATTAATTAATTAAGGTACACATATTTTAAAAGATTGTTCGCAAGTAAAAATGGAGCAGTTTTAAGGAGAGCTCTGTCCACAAAGTTGCTTACAGTACAGAAAATACTGTCTTCACATGTGTGATTTTCTAATTTGTGCTGCCAAGCCATTTTTCATTAGATTCACTCCAAACTAGGCAGACAGATAGAGGAGAGTGTGCTACACAACAGAAAATAGTTTTAAGTGATGAAATTGCAAACTAGAGGAGTCGCTAACCTTGGAAGGGAGAGTGAGTCTTGCTGACACAAAAGCCATGCAGACAGTTTACACAGGAGGTGGAGCCAAGCATAGCAAAAATGAATATTCAGTTTCTTAGTGAAAACAACTATTGTGGTCAGTATAATTAAAGGAGAAACTGCTGTTTTTAATAGAAAGTGAAGGGAAAAGTGCTCAGAAATGGTTATTTTATAAGTTTAATGACAAATGAGTGTAAGTCTTAGTGACTTAGCTTTCCTGTGGGTCATTTTGTATGGGAAAAATTCAACAGAGAGCTAGAGATGTCAGCTTTCCAGACATAATAGCTAAAAAAATGCTTAGACATAAAGAAAGTGCTTATTTTTAATGACAAAGGAATGTGAACACAAATGGGACTCAGAGTTATAAATGGGGAAGCCTTAGAATGTTGAGAAGGGCATTTGGATTTCAAACCTGTGAATTGCATTGTGGCTTATGCTGCTGCAGAAAGGATTGAGATTAGTGCTGAGCCCCTGGACAGGTCAGTGTCCAGTTATTAGCCTATGCAAATTAGTTTTAGGCATAAAAGTAACTGCACAGCCAGTGTGCAGGGAGTCCAAGCAGGGAGAGTGACCAAGAAGGAAGGACCGAAGCTAAGAGGGTGTCCTGTCAGAAGAGACCCACTGCAGCGATAGAGCCTGGAGTGGACAGCCTTATTTAATTAAAGTGTAGGATTAAGGGATCACCTGTATCCCAGTGTAGGGTCAGATAGGATAGTAAGTGAGAGCAGTGTGACAATAGAAGCCTGCTGCTTCAGGTGCCTGATGATCCTGTTGTACTAAGTTTTCCTCACAGAAAAAAGCTGCAACCCAAAAAATTCATGACTTCTGATTCCAGCAAGAAAACTGCTTGCTCCTGAGGGCCCTCACAAGAATTCTTCAGCAATTCCACCAAAGAATTTCTTCAGAAAATCCAAAGGAGTGTGGTATTGTAAAAAAAACCTTATTGCTACAATTTGTGGAATATCTTAAAAGTCAAGTGACATTGAGCTAACTGAGAAATTAACTCAATCCTTCTGAATTTTAAGAGACTTTTGTCATCTGAAGGACTGAACAGTTCAAGGACTGGGGAGAGGGGGATAGCTTTTAATGTTCCAGTTTGCAATATGTTATATGCCACTGTCATTCCTAAATGTTTAAAGTGAATTTATGTTTAGAAATGCTAAGTGATTTTCAACTGTAAAGTATAGAGTGAATAGTAACGTCACTGTGTGATAGATACCAGGGTAGGTGTCTGGCATAAGGGGTCAGTGGGATGACTTAGGTGGGATAAGGCCTAGTTGTCACTGCTTGCCTTTAAGGTTACAGTGTGAACAAGTGCATGGATTAAGGCAAGAGAGGGTGCTTATACTGGGACTAGCTTGTGTGTTCTGGAAGGCTGGTGGGTGGTAAGTGCCTGCAGTCTCCAGGGGTAAAGTGAATGTGCTGGAGAGCTGGTGGGTGGTGAGTGCCTGCAGTCTCCAGGGAAGAGTGTTAGTGGCAGGCGTTCCCATTTTTCTGAACCTTTGAGAGTGCTCACTGCCAGTAGGTAATATTCTTCCTGTGACCAGGTTTCCTAGTAATCATTTTTTGCAGGCTGCCTTTTAAAAAAAAATTGAGGGTGCTTAAGTTAATTTTGTGGGTGCTTGAGCACCCAAGCACCCATGGAGTCAGCTCCTATGGTTAGAGGGGTGGTGTGCCCCGCTGGGAAAGAGAAACAAGAGTGTTAGTGGGGTGGTGTTGCCCTGCTGGAAAAGAAAATAAAGTGTATAATCATACTGTTAGTTTCACGTTTATGTGTTTACCAATCATTCAAAAGATGTGTTGCACCATTTATGGCTGTACAAGCTACCATTATCACCTTTTCAGTAAAATTTACCTTCTTTTTTCAACATTCCAAGTGTCAGTGCCTTTGCTTACAGAGCCAGTGTCTCACATTCCTGCAGGTCTCCAGCTCAGTCCAGTGCAGCATCCCCTACCCTTGACAGCATTCAGCTACACCAGTTGGGGAGGTAAGGTACGGTACTCGGGTAGTACCCAGCTGAAGAGGTGCTGTCAGAGGGAATGGGACAGAGAATTCTTGATGTGACACTCACTACTTTGTGGAATGGTCTCAGCTGTGGACAGAGGTTAATGCAGTAGGGGTCCTCGTCATCACACCTTCTAGGGGATTTCAGTATAAATTGGATTTCCCCATACTGCAGATCTACCATTCACAGGATTGAGTCTCTTAGCCTGTCTCAGGTTATTTCAGAACCCACCCAGCTCAATCCCCACTCTCCCAACCATACCCTTTTGGACTAGGTTCTAACCTCCCACCCTCACCGCATTGTTGCTGCAGGCAATTTGCTGGATTCATTTAGCAGCCACTGCATGACGTTCTCCATCACAAAAATATGGCATCCCCTTTTCACCAAAATACATCTGGTCCAGGTCTCTCCAGTCACTAAGCATCAGTGCTCTATTGGGCGATGCTGCAACAGATTAGTCAGCATGCACTATGCTCTGATACTGACAAGGCCGTCACACTATTCCACTCCAAATTCTCCTCCATCTGGGGGTAAGCACACCCCCATCAAGAAATTCAGAGAAAAGACTTCCCACCACTCTTGGATTACCACTGAAATCATCAGTCTCTGCAAGTTCCTAGATCTCGCAGGGGCACACTACAAATTATTCCACTCCTCTCCTGATCTTAGTCTCTTACAGGGCATTGAGGAACAACTGTATGAACACTGTCCAGGCTACAAAATCACACTGCTTCAAGGCCAACTTCCAGAAAAACCTTAAAGGAGTAATACTGGCAGAGGTGAAGCCCTGACCGCTGCACAGATCAGGGTTTCACCTCAAAGATCCCGCTGTAGGCACCTTAGAAAATCAACATATTTTATTACTTTATTACTTGTAAAATGTCCCCAATTCTCCTGTGCAGCCAGCATTTTTAAATATGGCTCTCCTCACCTCCTGCGATCGCGCTAGTGACACAGCGATATCATGGCGTGGCTTGGCCCCTTCCCGTACTTTGCCCAAATGTACGGAGATTTACAAATCGTAGTTCCATGCCCAGCACTGTTTTTACAGAATTTACCTAAATGCCACGTGTATGTCTCGCACACACATGGCATTTAGGCAAACTCTGGAAAAACAGCTCTGGGCATGGAAAATACAGAGATTTTAAAATCTCTGTACATACAGTATGGGCAGGTACAGGAAGAGGCAAAGCCACGTCATGATATCACGGGGGTGAGGAGAGCCATATTTGAAAATGCTGGCTGCACCAGAGAATCAGGGACTTTTTACAGGTAATAAGGTAACAAAACCCTTGATTTACTAAGGTGCCTACAGGGAAGATCTTTGAGGTGAAACCCTGATCCTTTAACTCCCCAACTAAATTCTGGAAGGTTATACATTCCCTTTTCGACCCACCCTGCCCAGTCCGTTCCCCCAATCCTCATGGTTAATGGGTCACTTATGTCTGGCCCCATCTCTGTTGCTGCTCACTTCAATGAGTTCTTCACAACCTGCGCCCTCCCTGCTTCTCCCCCTCCTGGCTACTCTTCTTCCCTACTGCTCCTTCCCCACCCTTCACAGGGTGTCCACTTACCCCTTGTCACCATCCAGGAAACCCTGCCTATCCTTTCCTCCCTCAACCCATCAAAGTTCAGCCCTGATGGTCTGGACCCCAAGCTTTTCCATCTCTCAGCTCCTGCCATTGCCACACCATTTACTTACTTTCTCAACCTTTCCTTCTTCCTCAGTGCTGTTCCTCAATCCTGGAAGTTGGCCAAAGTTATTCCACTTCATAAAGGGAGTGATGCATCCTTCCCTGGCAATTTCCATCCAGTCTCCCTCCTCCCCTCCACCTCTAAGCTGCAAGAGAAACTAGTCCATTCTAGACTCCTCAGCTTCTTTTCATCCTCCAACTTCCTCTCACTGTTCCAGTGTGGTTTCTGGAAGCACCATTCCACGTCTCCTCCCCGCCTCATATTACTGATACTCTCTTCTCCGCGATGAATCAGGGACACATTACAGCTGCTGTTTTCATCGATCTGTCCAAAGCCTTCAATTCAGTGACCCATCCACTCCTCCTGGACAAGCTGAGCTCTGCTGGGCTCTCAGTTCCCACTGTTCCTTGGTTCCGCTCCTACCTAACAGGCCAACAAAAGTCAGTACAGGTTGGAGGTGCCCTGTCACTGCCCCATCCTATCCAGCCTGGGATCCCACAGGGCTTCATTCTGGGATCCATCCTTTTCCATCTTCCCGAACTACCTCTCCTCTCCCTGTGCCAACTCACATATCCACATGAGTTTGGAACTGTTTGATTTTGAAAGCAGCACAAGGGAAGTCACAGAGTTTGGAACTGTCTGATTTTGAAAGCAGCACAAGGAAATTACAGAGTTTTGAACTGTCTGATTTTGAAAGCAGCACAATGGAAGTCACAGAGTTTGGAACTGTCTGATTTTAAAAGCAGCACAAGGGAAGTCACAGAGTTTGGAACTGTCTGATTTTGAAAGCAGCACAAGGGAAGTCACAGAGTTTGGAACTGTCTGTTTTTGAAAGCAGCACAAGGGAAGTCACAGTGTTTGGACCTGTCTGATTCTGAAAGCAGCACAAGGGAAGTCACAGAGTTTGGAACTGTCTGATTTTGAAAGCAGCACAAGGGAAGTCACAGAGTTTGGAACTGTTTGATTTTGAAAACAGCAGAAGGGAAGCCACAGAGTTTGGAGCTGTCTAATTTTGAGAGCAGCACAAGGGAAATCACAGAGTTTGGAACTCAGTGCTTTGGCTTCTCAGAAGGAACTAGAAGGGGGACAGAATCAGATCTACAGTACAATAGCTTATTGTTGTTTTACATTGTTTCTTGTGGATTCTGCTTGGTAGAAGGTTATTTATTTTCTTTCTTACTATTAAGGGGCTAGCAGGGTATTGTTTGGGGCTGTTGGAATTTTGAAACCTGTTTTGGTAGCTATAAGTGGGCTCATTTGTTTGATTCACTGTGTGGCAGGCTGCATTTAGGCTTTCTGATCCAACTAATCAGCAACTTCACTACTCCCCGATAGCCAACTACCAATATCTCTCTCATAATGGGGAGTTTACTTCTGATACTCCTTTCACTGTCAGCCATGGGGTTCCACAAAGAAGATGTCCCTGTCACACAAACTAGGGTGATCAATCCGCCCAGTCTCTCTGAACCATCCCCTTTGGCTGACGCTCAAACCCTCACATATGCTGTACCATTGCTGCATCGACTACAGTGGTGTGATCACCATAAAGAGACACATACCACCACACATGTATTTCAACCAAGGCTCCACTGCTGGATATACAGATCCCCCCTAAGCCTAACCACCAAACTGCTACTTGGTGTCTCAACACAATCTCTTAAACCCACAGGAGCACCCCAAAGAGTGGCAACAGAATAAAGAAGGAGGACCAAAGACAGCCCCTCTCCTATCACTGGCAGCCCTCACGAAACTCCTGCTCTTTCTATTACTCTGTATTGGTAACATGGAAATCAACCCTGGACCCCCTGAATGTATCACCTCTCCATCAGACCTAACCTCAATTAAAGGCCTCAGTTTCCTGCATATTAATGTATGCAGTCTGCTGAAAAAACTCACACTGATACAAGCCTGGGTTGCCTATACCTTGCCAGACTTTCTTGTGGTATCTGAGACATGGCTCAAACCCACCACAGCAGACAGGGACGTTAACCTACCTAACTACCAGCTATTCAGAGCTGATCGCCAAACAATATAGAGTAGCCATATATGCAAAATCCGGTATAGCTGTATCCTATATTGCTGCAACATCTATGCCCAAGGAGTTTGAATGCCTATCCCTAAAAGTCTCTCTCCCCAATACAGCAGCTTTTCAGCTAATTGGTTGCTACAGACCCCCCTCTGCTGAACACAAGCTCTTATCCCATCTGGGGAACCTGCTCAAACCCAGCACTGAAGAAGTCATTATTCTAGGTGACCTGAATTTCAACTGGCTTACCCAGGAAGCTGCACCTCTGGTATCATTCTGTGATACATATGGGTTCACACAGCTAATTAATGAACCAACAAGAATTAATGCAAGGAATAGTAATAACAGCACACTACTTGATATTATGCTAGTGAATAAACCACATCTATTCATACACGCTGGAGTGCTTCTCTGCGATATAAGTGATCACTGCCCCATCGCAGGGGTAAGATCCACCAGCATAACAACAAGCCCTGCAAAATTCCTCATGAGGAGATCCAAGAAAAACATCAATATTGAAGGATATTTGCATGATCTAGCTACTCTCCACACTGGCAAGAGTTTTATCTTGCCCATTCTGTTGAAAAACTCAGCAGGTGCTAAATAACATTACAATAAATGCCCTTAACACCATGCCCCAATCTCTAGTATCCGAATAAAAAACAAATCCTGTCATTAGTTTACAGCTGACCTCAAAGCTGCACTGCTGGAGAGAGACAAACTCTGGAAAATGGCAAGAAAAACCAAGAATGCAAATGACTGGATGATCTTTAGGAAAGCCAGGAATAGATGCACCAAGAAAGTTAGGGATGCAAAGGCTGCCTTCTACTTGGCCGAACTCAACTCTTCCTACCATAATCCTGCTAGGTTTTGGGGCACCATCAAGGGTATGGTGGGGCAGGATGCTAACACCCTCTTCCAACTCAATTACACAACAGTTATGGCCCTATCACTGGCAAAATGGAAATTCTGGATGCCTTCAATAACCACTTCACAACGGCTGGCCTTGCCTTTGACACCTCTCCAGCTAACCTGCTGAGGGAACAATTAAGCTCCCATTACACTGGTGATCAGAGAGTTGACTCTTCCTTCAGCTTCAAATCTATACTGTTGAAACAAGTAGAGGATCTATTATGGCAACTGGATACCAAAAAAAGCACAGGGGCAGACTCTCTAGACCCCTACTTTCTAAAGATTGCATGCCATGTACTTGGTCCCCTAACACACCTCTTTAACCTATCCTAAACTCTGGCTCTATTCCCACACTGGAAGACAGCCCAAGTGGTTCCCCTTCTAAAATCAGGGGCCTATGGATCTTAATAATTATAGGCCCATTTCCATTCTACCAGTGCTATCAAGATGCTGGAGAAATTAGTGAGTAATCAGTTAAGGGTATCTTGACAATGCTAACCTCCTAAACCCAGCTCAATCTGGATTCAGGGCCAAGCATAGCACTATCACTGCACTAGCCAAGGTCACAAATGACTGGCAATCCAATTAGATAAAAGAATAATGTCTGTGCAGTATTCCTGGACCTGAACAAAGCATTCGATACTGTGGACCACGAGCTACTACTTTCATCCCTGTACTCCATTGGCCTAGATCCATCCTCCCTTAAGTGGTTCAGATGCTATCTCACCAGTAGGTCACAGCAGGTAAAAGCTGAAGGTGACCTATCCCCATTAAAACCACTGTCAAGAGGTCCCCCAAGGTTCTATTCTGGGTCCTATCCTTTTTGCCATTTATATAAATAACATTGATTCAACCCTTACCAATTCCTATGTACACCTCTTTGCTGATGACACTGTTCTGTATGTCAGCAACCCTTCGCCTGCAGCTGCTCATGAAATCCTACAAACAGAATTCTCCTTGCTACAATATCAGCCACTCGAGAAAAAGCTTCTGTTAAATGCAAAGAAAACTAAAGCAATGATGTTCACAAATCAAAGCTCCACCAGCACATCCTCTCCAATCATTCTCCCCAGCTATGCACTATACTTGGAGAAAATCTGGAGTATGTAGAAAACTTCAAATACCTAGGTGTGTGGATTGACAACAGACTTGACTTCACTCATCATTTAGAAGAACTGTTAAAAAGCTTAGCAAAGGCTTGGCCTTCTATAGATTAAAACCCTTCTAAACAGAGACTCAAAGATGAGGTTAGTCCAGGCCATTTTCTATCAGTTGTTGACTATGCAGACTTCCTTTATAGTCACTGCCCCATCTCCTACCAACACAAGTTGGATACCTTATATCATAGAGCAATAAGGTTCATTACAGATCTGCCATCTAATACTCATCATTGCTCTCTTTATGCTGCAGTTGGGTGGGCTTCCCTTCACCTCAGAAGGAACAGAAATGCAGCATTATGGATTTACAGAGCGTTGTCAAAAAAACTTCCAAACTATATCCTGGACTGCTTCACCCAGACCTCTCCTAGCTCCTATGCCTAAGAAGCAACAACATCATCCTGCTCAAATTGCCCAAATTCAACACCAGGCTAGGGAGGCAGCAATCAGCTATTCTCTAGCTATAGCATGGAACACCCTACAAAAATCCCTAAAACTGTCCAATATCATTCCATTTGCATCCTTTAAACAGCATTGTACAGTCTTCTTCAAAGAGAAATGCAATTGCTACCACTAGAGCTAGCATTGCCATCTCACAAATCTCCCTTTCAAACCATATATGGCATATTCCTTACAGACAGACACCCCATCTTATGGCACCCAGTAATACCTTCACCATCCTAGTATTACATTATGTTGAGTGTCTGCCATGTCCCCCCACTGGGATATGTATATACTGTACATACTGTAAATATTAGCTTAACTTTCCTGTAACCATTTTTTATCATGTGAATTTACTGTACATCACTGTGTTTATAAACGTTATTTTCCCCTGTATGTATAACTGTCTTATATAAGTGTATGATGTATCTGTTGTGTATCAACTATTGAACCTTGACCTTATCAGGTCCATCTTGTAAATGAGCCTTGCTCAATGATGTTCGCCTGAATAAATAAAGATTTGATGATGATGATGTGTGCAGATGACACAGTCATCTTCACCTCTGGTCCCTCCACTGTAGCTATGAAAGACCTGCTCCAGCAGGACTTCAACAGTGTTCTGTACTGGTTCCAATCCAATCAGCTCAGAGTCAGTACTAAAACAAACAGTGTCCATGACCTTTGGTATGGATCAGAAACTGGCAAGACTCACTGCCCCCCCTTTCACCTCTCTGGATGGCATGCCTCTTGAAGCAGTTAAGTCCTTCAGGTACCTTGATGTGTGGCTACACAATAAGCTTGACTTCTTAGCCCACTCAATGCCATCCATGCAAAACTCCACCCCAAGCTCAGTGCCATGTATTGCAAGACAGACTGCTTATCTCCACATGTCCACAGGGAGCTTGCTACCAAAATGGTGCTCCCTGTCTTCGACTATACACATGCGGTCTATGGCACCGCTTCCCTTGCCAGACTGGACGCCCTCTGCAACTCCTTCTGCGGCTTTGCTACAAAGTCCTCTCCCATACAAACCATTGTTCACTATATTCACCCCTTTCCATCCTCCCTCTGCCCTTACATCATCAGGCTTAATGTACCTCCTACGTATTCAAATACAGGTTTGGTTCACTTCCTTCTTACCTGTCTTCTGCCAACTACCCCCTGCTTCCTGTTCCCTCTGCTCTAGGGACCATTGCACTTTTACCACTCCTCATCCCTGCTCCTCTGCTGGGCAATCTTCCTTCTCCAATCAGCTTCCCTCACTCTGGAACCAACTCCCAACCTCCCTCAACCTCTCCACATCCCATGGCTCGCTCAGGTACCAGTTGAAACTCCAGCTCCTCTCCACCTGTTCCTGTTACCCTTCCTCCTGATAGCTCCCTGGTAAACAGTGGCTGAGTCATTGCTCCTGTTTGATTAGATTAAATTAAGTAAGATAATAATAATGCTGTGGGGGGGAGTGCGGTGGAGCAGCAAACATGGCGGACGCAAATCTTTCTAGCTCCACTGGTCTTTGTTTTGAAAGTCTCTATTATCCATTCAGAGGTCTTTAATTTGAACTTTGGCTGCACTGTTATAACTTTTATTCACTCGAGATATAAAATGAGTCAGAAAAAAGGAGCATAAATAACAACCCCAAAGCCTGGATGCTCACAAGCAGCCAGGTTGCTGGGACCCGGGCCAGGGATGTCTGCTGACTCCAGAGCCGCGGAACTACCAACTGCTCAAATTCTAGCTATGCTTCAGAAACTTCAAGAAACGGGATGAAACCAATCATCAGCTCGCTGCTGTTGAAGTGAAGTTTGGCAAAATGGATACCTGGGTACAAGCTAATGCCACATCGATCACAGAGCCGACTCAAGAGACCAGATGTCAGCAGGAGCGAAACGCACAATACGTGCAGGATTTCAGTTTTTTATGGGCCAAGGTGGAGGCCCTTGTGAACATTCAGTGTCAGGCAAATGTTTGTGTTGTGGGTTTCCCTCCCTGTTTAGCTGGGAAAACAGACCTGTTACTATCTGTTAACAGGCTGATTTTCACTGACCTGCATTTGTTACCTGAGAATTCCAATGTTTCTGTCCTTAAAGCCTTTGCTATCCCAAAGCGGACCCGACCACGTGGATCTGAAGATCAGCGGTCCCTTACAGCTGTTGTCACACTTTCTAGCTCCTAGGCCCGGATCTCCCTGCTGCAGGCTGCTCAAACACATGGTGAGATTGTTTGGGAGGGGAGTAGACTTGCTTTCTTTCGGGATATATCCTCCGAAACTCAAACAAAGAAAAAAAGCTCTACAAGTGATTAAAAAAGATTTTATTGGAATATGTTGTGCAAGCCCAGTTACTTTTCCCAGCTAGACTTCAGGAGCGGCATCAAAATAAAACTAATCTCTTTACAGCTCTGGAATCAGCATCTACATTTGCTGCCAAGGTTAATAGTTGACCTTGTGCCTTTATCACACACAGCAATAGAAGATGTGGACAATGGTTGACTTTCTTAATGAGTTTCTCAGACTTTAATGTTCCTACTACTGTTATGCACAATTGGATGTTTTATCCGTGTGGATGCTATGCCTCATTAGAGTGCTTTTGGACATTGTTTAAATGCATATGCCAAGTTTCTTTATCAGTGCATGTTTTGTTTAGCTCCTTACTATATCCTATATATAAAATCTTTGTTATCTCCCCGAGTATGGCCAGTTGCTTGTTAGGAGTGTAGGTACGCTCCACTCAGTTTGTGAACTATAGATTATTGCCTTTTCATCTACTGTTTCCCTGCAGAGCTCCTTAGTGGGCCATGGATTGTAGGGGTGTGATGCAACTTAATTGAGCCCAGAATATCAGAATATGGAGGCAGTACAGCGCAGTGGTTTAAGGCTCTGAGCTGCAAATCTGGTGACATCCAGCAGACCAGACCTGGGTTTGAATCCCACAGTTTCCACTTGCATACTGTGTGACCCTGAGCAAGTCACTTAACTTCCCTGTGCTCCCAGGTCGCACCTGTAAAAAAGCTTTCAGCTTAGTGTGCTATTCCTGGTTAAACAACTAAAATAAAAAAAAAAAAAAAATATATCTGTTTTTATTATCTCATAGGCCAACTCTCAGGGTCTGTTCTCACCCCACAGAGTTGTTAATCTTGTGTGGGGAGGGGGAAAATTGGTGACTTGACCTACGAGTTATGAAGTAGGCGAGAGCGGACTATGCTACAATATTATCCTACTGGACTTTATCTCCTTCTGGAATACTGTCTGGTCTTGACTGCTAGGTGGACTGTAAATCCTCTACTCTATACCTTATATTATTAATCTGCACATTTTCAACCAGGTCTGCAGATCGATCTCTAACTGTTTTATGGTATGTTGTCATAATACATAAAACATTATAAATAAAAAGTAAAAAAAAAAGAATAATGTAACTTATACCAGAGGTACAAACCAGACATAATCACATATCTTCACCGTAGCATTTCTCTTTACTGAGACCACTATGCTGTAAGTGCACAGATGCTAAGCACAAGATACATTAGCCTTTGTATTATAGCATGCCTAGCCAGCTAAGCTAATACAGTCATAAGGAGAAAGTCTATACTTAGGACTGGGCTACCTAGCGGGGATCAGGTGACATCATTATGCCAGGGTCTGAATAGCAAAAGTCCTTCAAAACCCCCTGCTTATATAGAGTAGTTGTTTACAACAAAGTTGGATAGTGCCCACCTTCACCAGGATGTTTCTCATGAGAACATGTACTGTCTTCAGCAATATTTTACTCACCTTATCTTACACATAACAGGACATACACAAACACAGATGGTCTTATAAAGTACTGATATATTGCTCACAAAAAGGCATTCTTTTTCATGGTATATCATTTCTCATAACCTTGCAGCTGTGCTGTGCAGAAGAAAAAATTACTTACCATAGTAATCTTGTTTCTTCCAAGGAATTCTGCAATATTCATAACGCTTGCAGATTTTTTTCTCTCCACCTGCAAGTCAAGATGCCGTGGAGATCTCTCCCTCTCACAGTCATTCCTGACGTGTTTCTTCATTAAATACGTAAGTATTTCTTGACATGTTTCCATGTGCCGCCTTGGTTTATTATTTATATATTTTAAAACCTTACTTTTGAGTGTATTTATATTTGTTTTTGGTTCCTCACAGTTCAAAGGAACCAGAGGGGAACCGAGATTTGTCAGAGAGCAGCAGAGTACCACGGCTGCCTAGTCCAATCTGGTGCTATCAAAATCATTAAGTGCTCGCTGAGATATGAGTTTGATCAGTACTCTGAGTAACAGGGGAAAAGGAGGGAAGGCATACAGTTGCTCCCTGACCAGTACAGAATCAGAGTATCCAGAGGGACTGTTCCCCTGGCTGGTGGTCTGCAACAATACTGTGGCAGGTGATGATTCTCATGGGATGCAAAGAGCTCTACCTCTGGGGTGCCCAACCTTCTGAACACTATGTCCAGCATCTGCTTGTTTAAGGCCCACTCGTGATGGGCCTGATTGATCCTGCTCAGAGCATCTGCTAGGGTGTTGTCTTTTCCTGGCAGATGAATAGCATGTAGAGAGGCACTGAGGGAATAAGCCAGACTTCATATCTTCATTGCCTCTGTGCACAGAGGAGTGGCTCTTGACCCTCCTTGCTTGTTTATGTAGTACATTGTGGTGGTATTGTCTGTTCTGGTCTGTACCACCCTTCCCTGAATTAGGGAAGCAAAGGTTTGCAGGGCTAGAAACACTTCTCTCAGTTCCAGCAGCTTTATGTGCTGGAGTGACTCTGAACTTGACCAGGTACCATGAGTGGTGTGCTCTCCTAGATGGGTGCCACACCCCAGTAGTGATGCATCCATTGTCAGGATCACTGATGGAGGCTCTTGTTGGAAGGGAACTCTTTCTCTGATATTGGCTTCTTTCATCCACCACTGAAGTGCCTGCAGTAACTCCCTTGTTACTGGAATTGGCTTTGAGAGTGAGTCCCTTCTCTGGCACCAGTGTGCTCTGAGGTGGAACTGAATGTTCCTCATCTGGAACCTGGAACCTAGGACTGTGCCTGTTGCTGTAGCCATGTGGCCCAGGAGTTGCAGAAATTGTCTTGCTGTTTTTGGCATGTTCATTTTGAATGAACCAGCCAGCTGCAGAATGCTGCTTACCCTTTCCTGAGGTAGGTAAGCTCTTCCCACTATGGTGTTCAGTTCTGCCCCTATGAATTGCAGTGTTTGCATGGGGAGCAGAACTGACTTTTTCACATTTATCAGGAATCTCAGGGACTGAAAAAAGTCCTGGGTTACCTGCAGATGCTCCCTTACCTGCTGGGGAGACTTTCCCATGACTAGCCAGTCATCCAGTTAGGGAAACACTGAGACACCTAACCTTCTAAGGTGAGCCACCACAACTGCCAGACACCTTGTGAACACTCCTAGTGCTGATGCGAGGCTGCTAGTGCCCTGAAGGGAGTCTGGATCTTAAATATTTTCTGTGAGACTCCCTTATGGAAATATAGAAATATGAGTCTTTTAGGTCCAAGAAGGCTAGCCAGTCTCATTTTTGTAAAGCTGTGACCATCTTGAACCTGGGTATGACCAGGTGCCTGTTTAATAGTCTGAGGTCTAGAATAGGCTGCCACTTCCGTTTTTCTTTGTGGTAAGGAAGTACCCTGAGTAAAACCCCCTTGCCTTTTGCATGGGGGGGTACAGGCTCTATTGCTCTTGATAAGAGCAGGGCCTGTACCTCCTTTTCTAATTGCTTTCTTTCTGAGAGAGAGAAGCTGCTGTGAACACTCTTGTTCTTAAGGGAAGGAAGGATTTGAAACTTAGAGACAAACTCTGACTCACTACTTCCAGGGCTCACTTGTCTGTGGTGATGTTTGTTTTTCCAAGCCTGGACATAATGAGTCAGTCTGCCCCCTACAGTTACTTGTGAGGCAGCCTGATGAATGGAGTCAGGGGTTCTTTTTCATTTGTGGCTGGGCTTGACCAGCCTGGGAGCTACACCTGGAACCCCTTCTGCCCCTACCCCTGTAATAGCCAGCTAGCTGGGGGTGGTATTGCAGTTGCTGAGGTACAGCTTGGGCCTGGTAAGAAGGCCTGGTGTACGTAGACCTCCCCTTACCTCCCCTTCCATAGGGCCTGGAAGAGGGAGAGGGCTTCTCCTTTGCTGAATTATTTCTAAAGGTGGTTTTATATTCATCCACCTTTTTCATGTAAGCCTCTGTTTGTTCGCCAAACAAGGAGTTGTTCTCCACAGGAAAATCCATGGCCTTAGCCTGGGTATCCTGAGTCAGGTTAGTGGCCCTAAGCCAGGCAAATCTCCTTAGGGCTACTGTGCCAGCCATTTACCTGGCAGCAGTGTCATTAGTATCTGCTGCCATTTGAAACTGATACTTAGAGACTCCAATCTAGCAGTTTCAGCTAGGTCTGAGGAAATGCTGGACAGATCCTTCTTTGACATAGCCCGTACTGAGTGCCATAAGGCTTTCTGGTACTGGGCTGCATAGGCCTGATAGTGGCTTGTCTGATTGCAAAAGAAGCAGATAGGTAGCCTTTTTTTGCCATACTGTCAATTTTTCTGGAATCCTTTTCAGGAGGGTGTGAAGCCAGAGGCACCTTAGCCCTTTCACAGGCTACATGCTGAACTATACCCTGGTGATCAGGGTGAGTAAAAGAAACTCAGCACCTGCCCTGTCCAGCTGATATGTTTTGTCAGATTTCTTATCAAAGGGAGAAACAGTATGAGGCATTTGAAATATAGCCATAATGTCTTTCTTGAAAAACTTGTACAACGGGAGTAACAACTTTCTAGTGTGTGTCAACTCCATCATCTCCACATACTCAGCCTCTTCTTCATCTTGCACCTCCTCGGTGGTTACACGCTCCAAAGTCTCCACAATTTTCCCTACAAATTAAAAAATGTGAGGAATAATCCTCAGTAAGTCTAATGGGTAAACCAAACTCCTGTTCAGGGGAGACTTCAGGTTCAATACCCTCATCAACCTCAAACTCTTCTTGTTCCTCATACTCCAATTATTCCAGGAGTGGAGGGGGAACAGAGGTAGTTGCCTGCCTTGTCAGGGCTTGAGCAGGTGGCTGAGGGGGGATCAAGCCCTGCAACACCTGTATAACTTCTAAAGCCTGTGCAATGTTATCAGGCGAAGGCATACTGGCAGACACTGTAACCCTTTGTTGCATTCCAGCAGGGGTCTTGGTGTGTTTAGTCTTTTTTAATTTTTTTACAGGCACTGGGGAGTCAGCCGGTTCAGTGCCTCTTTTGCCAGAGTTTTCACCCGTATCACGGGTGGTATGAGAAGCCTTAGCAGTTTCATCCGCAGCTTTCAAGGGTGTAGACTGATCAGAGCCCATGGCACCCTTTTCTAATTTTCTTTATAGCCTTTCCAGACATTTTGCAAATGTCCTTTGAGTTAAAGACTCGCAAATATCACAATCAACAGTAAGGTGTTGTTGCCCAAGGCAGATAACACATAAGTCATGTTTATCTGCCTTGGCAAACACTCCAAGGCATTTAATACAGTTTTTAAACCCTGGGGGTCCTGTTTTCTTCTTAGGTTTTTCTGACATCTTCAAGTTAAATCTGAAGAAAACAGGAACCGCAAACTGTAAATATAACAATAAAATCATTGGTTGTGGTCAGTTCTGGAACCGAGACAAACAGTAAAACTTCACAGTTGTGGTCAGTTTGGAAACCAGGAACCGGGGTACAGGAACCGATAAACTTAGTTCAAAATATCCCAGAATTAAATAAAAATAACCCAAGCAGTAACTGGAGCACTAAATAAAAACTCTGGATAAGTTAAAACAAATCTCGATTTCCCTCCGGTTCCTGTGAACCGTGAAGAACTGAAAACATATAGGATAGTGCATGGGGAAGAGTTGACAACAGGGCTATTCTTTCACCGAGTTGGCACTATGATGACGGATTACCTCGAGCGCGGCTCAGAGGTAATCCGTGATCACCTGGCTGAAATAATTAACCTGATATCACAACACCCTACTATTATGTGCATGGTGGAACGGTGTTTTATTTTGGGAGGGTCACTACAGCATGTTTCTGCTTCAAAACATTTTTACTGGGTTACTAGAAGGAAAAAAAGAACTTTACATTTTGAACGTTTTCACGCTTGACATTTTAACTGTTTAAGAGCTTTACATTTTGAATGTTTTAACGCTGAACATTTAAACTGTGGGTCTAACTCTGTAGTGGGAATATCATGTATTGCCCTGTGCTCATCGTGGTCTCTCAGGAAACTATGTAATTGCCGCATGTCATTTCTCATTTTTTTTTCCTGATTGAGGATGAATCTATCCCGTTCCGACAGTGGCTTTGATAGTACTGCCGCCGACATTGCTGCTTTCGCTATTTGTCCTGTCTATGGAGTGAGCCCTAACTGTCAAATGCTGCTCGAGGACACAGTGTGTGACGTGTGCAGTGCAGTAGAACAAAAAATCGTTCTGCTGCACTGCGAACATCACTAGTGTAGGAGAACAACATTTCGACAGCGATGGATTTCGGTGGAGAACGACGTTCTACCATACACTATAAATATAAATACACTCAAAAGTAAGGTTTTAAAATATGTAAACAATAAACCAAGGCAGCAAATGGAAAAATATCAAGAAATACTTAAGTATTTAATGAAGAAACACGTCAGGGATGACTGTGAGAGGGAGAGGGAGAGATCTCCAGGACGTCTTGACTTGCAGGCCGAGAGAAAAAATCTGCAAGAGTTAGGAATATTGGAGAATTCCTGGGGTGAAAACAATCCTGAATAGTCTGTCAAGCTAAAAAGTTATTTAAAGACTTGATGCTCCACCAGCAGCCATGGCCACAATTCCATGTGTTTTCCAGAGTTTTAATATTCCAACTAGAGCTATTAACCCCTTCTATATTCCAACAGCTTCTGTCTTGGCTTCACTACCACACCACTTCAGTTTACTCCCTCCATTATGAGGTCAGGCAATAACTTGCCCTACAGGTCGAGCGCCTGCTGTCAATACTGTTCTTGTTCAGTGTGTATTGCTGCCACTTGTTAGATGTTCTTATTGCACTTTATTCACTGTACATACAGTTTTCTTATTCTAATTTTTAAAACTTTTGACCAAATGTTGTTCTACTGTTTTGCTATTATGTATTGTACTGCAGCTGTTCCACTGTTCCCCTCCCCCTTGGGTCGCATCTGAAAATGAGCTGTGGCTCAGTGTGCCTCTCCCAGTTACCAATTACAAAACAGTGGAGGAAATAAGGAAGGGCAAAATGGTAAAATGAGGGGAGGTAGCAGTACAATCTGGAGAGCCATGTGTGCAAATGCTCAAAGTCTGCGCAACAAGATTGCAGACCTAGAGGCCACCATGGCAGTAGCAGACCCAGACATAGTCACAATTACAGAGTCTTGGTGCAATGAAAACCAGGACTGGGATGTAGCCATACTAAGTTATGTTCTATTCAGAAGGGACAGGGTAGAAAAAAGGGGGGGGGAGTGGCTCTTTATGGGAGGGAAAACATAAAAGCTACAGAACTTCAGGGGGAACAGGGAGAAGTAGAGGTATTGTGGGTCACCCTGGAGACACGGAAGGGGGCTGCTATTGATATGGGGGTGATCTACAGACCTACAGCATGGGGAGCGGGGAAGTGGATATGGATATGATGGAAGAAATCCAGAGGATGGCAGACAAGGGGGAGGTAATGCTGGTGGGGGACTTCAATCTACAGGATGTGGATTGCAGCCTCCTAGCTATAGTAACAATTAAAAGTAGGGACATCCTAAACTCCCTGCAGGGGGCGTTCCTCAGGCAACTAGTTAAGGAACCCACTCATGTGGGGGCAATACTGGACCTGGTGCTGTCAAATGGGGACAGTGTCACTGATGTCATGGTGGGTAGCCACCTGGAGACCAGCGATCATTGTATGGTGTTTCACTATAAGAACTGGGCCAGAATCACACCACACTAAAACAAGGGTCCTGGACTTTAGGAGGGCCAATTTCAAGAACATCATAAAATGCCTCAGGGAAGCCCTAGCAGGGATAGGGAAATGAGGTGTAGTAGAGGAACAGTTGGCAAAAATCAAGGAGAACATTGAGAAGGCAAAAAACCTCTGTCAGGCAGGTTAAAAAGGGCAAGAGTAAAAAAGAGATCACTATGGTTCTCTAAGGAAGATGCAGAGAAAGTAAGGGCAAAGAAGCTGGTATTTAAAAGGTACAAGTCGACATGGAAGAGGATAGGGAGGGTTATCAGGAGAAACAAAGTGAGGCAAGGAAAGCAGTTAGGCGCGCGAAGGCACAAACAGAGAAGAATATTGCCAAGTCAGTAAAAAAGGGAAATAAAAAATTATTTAGGTACATAAGCAAAAAGAGGAAGAACAAGGGAGAGACAGTAAGGTTAAAAGAAGGAGCTAAAAGAAGAAGGAGGGGTTTGTGTGGAAGAGGACCAGAAAAAAGAAGACATATTGAACAAGTACTTTTGTTCAGTTATTTATAAAGAAAGGAGTAGGTGACGGGCCACAGATAGGGGAAAAGGGCATGAAAGGAAGGGAGGTGGACAACTGTCCTTCTACAGAGGCGAGAGTCCTCAAGGAACTAGCAAAACTAAAAGTGGACAAGGCAATGGGGCTGGATGGGGTACAACCTAGGATACTGAGGGAGCTTAAGGAGGAACTGACTGCACTTCTGACAGCCCTGTTCAACCTTATCATTAGATACGGGGGAAGTTCCCGGGGACTGGAAGAGGGCGGATGTGGTCTCACTTCACAAAAGTGGGAATAGGGAAGATGCAGAAAACCACATACCTGTCAGACTGACTTTGGTAATGGGCAAAGTAATGGAAACACTACTGAAGGAAAGGCTTGTGGAATACCTTGTGACCAGTAGATTACAGGATCCGAGGCAGCATGGGTTCATAGGAGGGGGATCTTGCCAAACAAACCTGATTGAGTGGCATTTGTTATCAAATCTGCTTGTAACAGTTATATGTTGTTCATCTTACCTGATGATGGCTGTCTATGGTTGCTTGTGTGGTCTTCTTCTTTTGCTGCTTGTGGGTTGGGAGTCAGGGTTGGAAACCCTAATGCCAGATTTCCGTACTTTTATGGCATTACACTGAACTCTAATTGGTGCAGTAACAGTTTTTTTTGCAAAGAATGTGTGTGTGCATATGTGTGTGTGTGTGTGTGTGTGTGTGTGCATATATGTGTGTGTGTATATACATATATATATATATATATATATATATACATATATATATATTGTACAGGTATAGTAATGGGTTGCACGGTCACTTCTGTGTTAAACCCCAAAGTTTGCACTTTAATATCTTTGCAACCATTTGTCCAATTTGCCTGAAATTTTGCATGCGCGACTTCCAACCATAGATCTCTGATGTACAGTTGCAGAACTATAGAGCATCCAACATGTTTCTGCGTGGATTCAAATTTGCATGTCTATATGTGGCCTGGGTAGAACTGGTGCCTTTTGAAGATTTGGTGAAAATAAATGAATCCATTCAAAAGTTATTCAAGTTTTTCTTGTCCCATTATAGCCTATGGGAAAATTTATTTGTGCACTGCAAAAACTTTTGCGCTCAGATTTTTGTTGTCATGCTCCCTGAATTTGTTTTCGTGCTGTTGCCATCTTGTTTTCAGTTAGCAAGAGACAAAAAAACATTGCAACTCAAAAATAATGCCCCTTGGTAAACACCAACAGTTGTGTTTACCTAATCGGGCCATTGGGTATGTGACCTTGGCATTAGTTTTTCAGCAGTGGGTCTGGAAATATGGTTTTCAAACTTGATTCGCCATTTCACCGTTTTGTTGCTGCGAAAACATTTTTTTCTGTGAACAGTTATGACCTCACACAGAAAATAAGGTCGTGTGGTAACAATTTTTTGTGCGTGGAAGCATTCTCATTGTAGAGATAGGAGTGCCGCGAACACATAAAAGTTGCCGCGAAAATACTGTATGAAAACATTTCCAAGATAGATTGTGCTTTTGGCCTGAACTTTGCAGGGTGGCAAGCCCTGGTCCCATAGATGTGTCTTTTGGTAGTTTGGTCCCAAAACATTCAATGGGCTCATAGTTAGTGTCCTGAAGTTGAGAAATTTCCCATAGGCACCTGTATCTCAAAAATGAAGCAAGATATGGATTTTTCACTACCCATAGCTTTAGAGCACCTTTAAGTGAACTAAGCCAAAAAAAATAGTTTGGAAGTCATAGATTACACCTGCAGTGGAATTTGTTTCCTGCTTGCTACAGTTACGGAGATATTGGCAAATAAATGTTACAAGGGTTCCTTTTCAGTACTATGGGGTCGCTGTATGGCTCCATTTTTATGTGCAAGTGGGAGAGCAGGGCCTGGAGCCCTTGTGCTATGAGAGATGCATACCATTACGTAAAAAAAAATGGATAACATTATGGGAATGCAGGGCTTGAAGGGCTCGTGCTCTGACAAACACATACCGCTAATGAGTTACACTATAGTTTCTGAAAGAAGAAAGGGTAATTGATTGTGACAAAATCTGTTGCTGCATTAGTTTGGAATGCTAGCATAGCAACAGAAGTTTGGGAACATACTGCTGTGGTTACTTCCCCACTCAGTCTTCCCCTCCCTGTCCTCTGTCCCATTCCACTACCATTACCTTACACTCCCTTCCCCCTCCCCCTCTCTGTACCAGTCTATGTCCCGTCTCCCACACACACCAGTACTATTACCTCTACCCCCTCCTACCCACCATTGATATCCCCCACAGTCCTCCTGGCCTCATGCCATTCTCTCTTCCCCCACCTCTGTCTCCTACCACCACCCCACACCTCCCCCCTCCATGCACACACAAAGTGCCATTACCTCTCACGTTCTCCCTGTCTCCTTCCAGCACCCCCACCGCACAGACAAGTATCATAACCTCCCCCTACACATAAGCCCTACTGGGCCAATGTCACTAGCAGTCCCTTCCGTCCCCCCACTCCCCTCTGTCTCTGCTAGTACTCCATACTCCCTCCTTGCTCCCTCTTTGACACACACACACACCTTCTGGGGCCCATTCCACTACCATTCCTCATCCCCTCCCCATCCCCATTCTCTCTGTTGTAACACTCCATACCCTAGCCTCCATCCCCACCCCCACACCAGGACCACGTCTCTCACCCTTACCCCCTTCCCAGCACACCCTACACACATTAAAATACCCCCCAAGACATACACACACACACATACCCTCCTGGGCCTGTACTAGTAGCATTCCATAGCCCCCTCCACACCCATTTCCTGTCTCCTCTTACACCATATCCTCCCAACCCCCATATTAGCCTACACTCACACACCAGTACCATTACCTCCCCCCGCTACACCCTACACAGCACTACCACGTCCCCCTCGTCACACACACGCGCACACACACACGCACACACACTGCTGCTGGGGTCCTGCTACTACCATTTCCTCCTTCTGCTCTCCCTACTGCCTCCTCACTCTCTGCTACCACTCCATCTACCCCTCCCTTTCCGTCATCACACACACAGACCATCCCTTGGTCCATGCCACTATCACTTCCGCCTCCCTCTCCCCTGTACCTATCTCATACCAGTTCATACAGTGTCCTTCTTCCAGACACACACACCCACACCCATACCCACACCACACAGCAGTACTATTACCTCTCCACCCCCCACCACCCCAACACCACATGCCCTATGCACCACTGCTATACCCCACCCCTCCACCCCCCAGCACACCTGACTACTATCCCCCCACTCCCGCAGATATTCACAGCTCTCCTGGGTCCATTGCACTACCATTCCCTTTCTATCCTCCTCTCTTCCATAACCATACCACCTACCATTATCTCTCCCCCTCCCTCCCCCCTATGCCCTACACACCACTACCATGTCCCCCCAAGACCATTAACACAAATATACACCCCTGCTGGGGCCATGGCACTACCATTTACTCCTTCTACTCTCCCCCCAACCTGCTTCTCTACTCTCTCCTAGTACTCTGTTCACTCACCCCCACCCCATTCAGCAGTAACATTATCTCTCCCCCGTCCCACCCCCTACACACCACTGCCATGTCCCTGGCCACTCACATCCACACATACACATCCCTTCTGTGCCCGTGCTACTGACATTTCCTCCTCCCCTTCTCCCCAGCAGCTACTGTGTACTACCACTATATACTCCTTGCTCCCCCTCCTGCCCACCCCCACACACACTAAACCAACACACACACAACTATTCCCACCCCCAAACACCACACAGTAGTGTTATTGCCTCCCCCCACCATACACCACTACCATCTAACCCCCCGTAGGACACACACACCTCTCCTGGGCTCATGCCACTACCATTGCTATTCTCCCCACCACCTCTATAGAGCACTATCATTCTCACTCTGCCACACAAAAAGACACACAGACACAAAACGCTTCTGAGCCCCTGCTCCTGCTAACCTCTAAATAGGATGTTTATGCATGAAACTTTATAAATGAGTATCGAGACACTGTGTTGGATTCTTTCGATAGTTTTTACTATTTTTATAACAAAATAACATTTGTATACATGGTATAGCAAATATTTCAAAAGATAAAAGACATTTTATATTAAGAAAAAACTGTTATTCATTTTACATAAAAAAATCAAGTTATATATTCACTATTTCTTATTTCTTTGCTAATTCTACAAATATATATTATAGCTATAGTAAACAAAATATATGGTCTTCTTCATCAAAAAATAAATTTTGCAAAAAAATATTAATTCCCAACACAACCCACCCAGGTTTGTGAACTTAAAAAAATAAATAAATAAATAAAATAGGTTCTTCACCTAGTAAAACATGGTTTGTATTAAACAATAAATAATCTGGTAAATAAACAAAGACATTTTGTTGGAATGATACGGTGGTGTCACAGCTGCCTCTGCTGCTGGAGGCTGTAAAGAGACCTGGAAGGGGGTGGCCAGGTAGGAGGGTGCAGGAGGAAGTGGAAGCTGGTTCCTCTGTTGGGGAAGGTGCACAAGATGGGCAGAGGAGGGGACAGGAGCAGTGTCGACTGGAGGCCAGGACCTTGCTGTTCTGTTTCAGGCTCTGCTGCTGGATCTCTTTCGCTGCCTGGCATCTTCCGGATGCTGTTTGTGAGCACCTGGACAGTCAGATTCTGATACTTGACTTGCAATTTGGTAGAGTTTATAGCTTTTTCAATTTGTTTTAATTTGTGGAGGGCATTGTTTTGAGTTGTTGATTTGTTTTCAACTAATTTAATAAGGGTATTGATGTTTTTGTTCATTTCTTTTTGGGCCTGAATGAGACCGTCCAGGCACTCACAAATTGCGTGTGTGTGGGTGCTTTGTGGCTCTGTGGAAAAAAAGAAAACAGAAACACATCATAAGTGTTAGCCTATTTTTGTTGGTTTTATAGTTGTCATGTTCCTCAAGTTTATTACTGAATTGTTCCGTGCTGCAATTCACAGAACAAATTACTGAGTGAACTAATGAGGAGATATGCTAGTTTTGACCATGTGAAATACAACACTAAGATTTTCCCGTAGATGCTCTAAGAGTGTGTCTCATCTGATACTTTACACTGTATTCCTCTAGGTTACTTTATGCAGTGTACTGACATGGGAGTGCTTTCTCCCCCCCCCCCAATCTTCTACATGGTTACCTTGTTTGTAGAGAACCATAATAAATAAATATTTTGTACACAACTGAAAAATATGGAAAGACTGTGCTATGACTGGATATCGAACTGAGAACAAAAGTGGTATTACCAACAATTAAAAATACAGCTCTATATGTCATGAGGGACACAAAAGAAATAGACTGTAACATTCAATTTGCTTTACAAACATGTTAATCTTTGGTATAATTGGCAGATGTAATATCATGTTTACATACGATGAGATGGTCCAGACTCTGTGTCTTCCTCTTTTATGACAGTCAATGTCCTGGGCTCTACGATGCTGGTTCCACAACCCTTTTGTCGACCAGCATCTCACCGACTGGAATCATGTCAACCGCAAGTTACAATTTACGTGATTCCAGTGTGTCTCCCAGTCCGTTTTTTCTATTGGGTGCTTTGCCCCCTGAACCCCCCATGCGGGGGGCTCTTCCCCTGCCCCCCATCTATAGGATTCTCAACTCCAGTCGGAGTTGATTCGGGGTGGGGTGCAGGACCGGGAGACAGTGTGCCTCTCTCTTGGGTACACCAACACAGCAACCTGTCAGCAAAGTGTCGATTTTGCCAACAGGGATGTAGTTCACTGTGTTGGTGTTGGAGTATGTGGGGCATACCAAGGTCCTGGTCTCCAGTGATTCTGTAAGACATACTAACATACATACATACTAACATACTAAAATGCCAGCAGAATAGGCCTAATGGTCTTTCGTGTCTGCTCGTTTGGTCAGCCCCCACCCTGGGTGCTGACCTTGCTGTCCCCCTCGCCTTCTCTGGCTTCTCCCTTCCCAGTTCCGGATATTCTTGCTGCATTGGATTTTGCTTCCTGAACCCTTCCCCTGTACCTGTCCCACCCCCTCTTGAACCCCTCCACTGTCTCTGCCTCCACCAGCCCCCTAGGTAGTGCATTCCATGGCTCCACCACCCTCTCAGTGAAGTAGCACCTCCTCCTTTCTCCCCTGAATCTTCCCCCCTCCAGCTTCCACCCATGCCCTCTAGTGGCCCCTTCCTCCTTCCTTCGAAGCACCCTGACTGTTCCTCCCCTATTTACCCTCTTCATGTACCTGAAGACCTCTATCATGTCCCCCCGGTCCCTTCTCTCTTCCAATGTGTACATATTTAGCTCTTCGAGCCTCTCCTCATAGGTCCTGTCCCCCAAGCCCCAAATCATTTTGGTTGCCCTCCTCTGGACCCTCTCCAGGAGGTTAATGTCCCTCTTTAAGTGTGGCCTCCAAAACTGCACACAGTACTCCAGGTGCGGCCTCACCATGCAGTCATACAGAGGGAGTATCACTTCCCTCCTTCTGGAGGTGATCCCCCTAGTGATGCATCCCAGCATCCTGTTGGCCTTGGCTGCTGCCCTCCTACAAGTCTCAGAGTTGTTCATCTTGACATCCACCACCACCCCAGGTCCCTCTCAGCCATTGAGACTTGTAGTATTCCCCAGGGTGTACACTTGGCCTGGGTTTCTGGCCCCAGGTGGAGTACCTTGCATTTCCTGCATTGAACCTCAGCTTCCACTTTCTAGACCATCTTTCCAGAGCCTCCAGGTCCCCTGCAGGGCCACCCCCTCCTCCCCATCCACCACACCCCCAGTTTCGGAGTCATCTGCAAAGACACTCATCTCACTCCTGATTCCTGTTCTTATGTCAGATCATGAGGCGTTGAACAGAAGGGCCCAAGGACTGATCCTGTGGGACCCCACTAATGACCCTCCTTGGGATGAGACTATCCCACCAACTACGACCCTCTGGGTCCAGTCCTGGAGCCATTGCCTATCCATCTGATCATCTGGTTTCCCACCCCCATTTCTCTAACTTATCCAACAGGCCCACTTGAGGAACAGAGTCAAATGCCTTGCTGAAGTCTAGAAGAGGACATCCACTGGTCTACCCAGGTCCAAGGCACTTGTCACCCAGTCATAGAACTCCACCAGGTTTGTCTGACACGATTTCCCGGGATGAATCCATGCTGTCTATCATCCAGGCACCCTGACTTATCCAGGTCCCCCTTAGCCTCTCCTTGACAATGCCCTCCATCACCTTGCCCACCACCGATGTCAGGCTGACAGGCCTGTAGTTCCCTGCCAGCTCCCTTGATCCCCCTTGTGGATAGGCACTACATCGCCACCTTCCAGTCTTGGGGCACCACCCTGTCCTCAGAGATGGTGAAAAGCTCTGCCAGGGGTTTTGCCAGGACATCTGCAAGTTCCTTCAGTACTCTAGGATGTATTTATCCGGCCCGTGCTTTCTCTGTCTTAAGGGGCTGAGGCTTCCTCACTCTCTCTGCTGTGATTTCCACTTCTGGTACCTCTTCTCCCTGTAGCCCTCCCCACCTGCCAGTGATGCCCCCTCTCCCCAGACCTGCCGATCGGTAAGGGTCCCCCTCCTCATTATCTCTGTCTCCTCCCATGTGATGCAGCATCCCCATTTCCCTGGTGAAAACCGGAGTGAAGTACTCATTTAGTACCTCAGCCTGCTCCCCTGGGTCTTGTGCCCATCTCTCCCCTGATTTAATCCTGCTAATCTGCCCTTCACCCTTCGTCTTTCCCCAATGTATCTAAAGAACCCTTTTTCCCTCTCCTAATTTCCCTGGCCAGGTTCTGCTCCTTCCTTGCCTTAGCCGCCTCACCCTCTGAGTGGCCCTTCTAGCCATCAGCTCGTGCTCCCCTCGATCCCTTTCCTCCTTGAGCACTTGAATTTCTTATAGGCTGCTTTCTTTCCCGCACCACCTCCTGGACCTCCTGGTCCACCAACAGGTTTTTGGGCCTACCGCATTTTGTCTTACTCTTGCACAGGTGCTGGTAGCATCCTGCACCCCTCTCCTGATGATTTCCCACCTACTATCAGCATCCATGTCTGAGCCCAATCCCATCCAAATGCTCATAGGATCCTTCCCATTTCCTTAAATCCGCCCCCTGAAGTCGAGTTACTTCGTCTTGTGCAGCCTTCTACCCTCCTAGGTCCAGGCAGAACCAGACCGTGGCATGGTCACTCCCCGCCAATGGGTCCCTTACCTCCAGGCCCCAATCTGGTCACTGTCTGCCAGGACCACATCCAGTACCCATGCCTCCTGGTGGTTCCCTCACCTGCTGAGTTAGGGCAGCGTCTTGAAAGACATCCAACAACCTCTGTTCCCTGGTCACAGAGGATGTCATAGTCTCCCACTCTGTTCCTGGCATGTTTAAGTCCCCAACACCACCACCTTTCCTCTGCCCAGTCTGCAGTGTCTCTAACATCTGCCACCAGACTGTCCTCCAGCTCCTCTGCCAGGGCAGGGGTCTATACACACTCCTATTTTTACTCTCTCCCCCTTGCTATCAAGGTGACCCAAATGCCTCCACGGTTCCCTCCGCCTCCTCTACTCCCCTATGCCAATGCAGTTTTTGACTATCATTGCTACCTCCTCCCTTCCTCCCCCTGTCCTTCCTGAACATAGTGTAACCCTCCAGGTTCAGGTCCCAGTCATGTCTTGCAGTGGCCCAAGTCTCAGTGACCGCTACCACATCCACTGCTCCTCAGTTAACATCACCTGGAGCTCAGGCATTTTATTGCCCAAGCTCCTGGCATTTAGCAGGACTACCTTCCACCTTTTCCCTATAGTTCCATTTCCCCTGCTCGTGTTCCCATGGGGATTCTGTTTTCTCCTGGTCTGCACTTTGCCAGTTGGCCTTTTCCTGCAATCCTCCTGGTCCCCAGGGGGGTGGAGACAGAGTCCCTCCTTTATCGGCACCCCCTTGACAGCCTTTTCTCCCATCCCACCCCCCTTCACAAGTTTAAACCCCACTTTTCACCAATGAACTCCTCTATTTTCAACTTAAGGATTCCCCTCCCCTCCAAATTGAGATGTAGTCTATCTCTAGCATACAGCTCCTTATCCTCCCAGGTCTCCCCCAATCCCCATCAACCCATACCTTCTGGCCTCACACCTCCCTGAGCCACTGGTTTATCTCCTAATTTTCCTTTTGTGTTCCCCACTAGCCCTTGGCACTGGCAGGATTTCTGAGAAGGAAACTGTGCATCCTATGTCATGACAGACCTGGCGAGCTCCCTGAATCTTGCCTGTATCTCTGCAGCTATTCCCTCAATGTCATTTGTACCCAGGTGGACCAGTATGTCTGGGGAACTCCACAGTCCTTTGCCAGCTGATATACCTCGTACTTAGCCCTGTGCACCGTTAGTCCAGGGAAGCATCTTGTTCTAACTGGCCAGGCTTCTCCCTCCCTATCCCATTTGATACCCCTGTTCATAGAATCCCCCAGCAGGAGCACTCTGACCACTCCTTTTCCTCCATCCCCCCTTCCATGTCCCTCATCCTTTCTACCGGCCCCTCCACCCAGCTGGCTCCTTGTTCCTCCCCCTATCTGGGTGCCACATGCCACCCCTCCTTATTTACCATGGCCACCCCTCCCCTCCAATCCTCTCTCCTCCTCCTGAGTATCCTTCTGCACCTTGCTAATTCCCCCCCTCACTGCTGCAACTGGTCCTTCTCCCCATCTGCTAAACTAGCCTACTCTCCTCCCTTCCTTCCTGTCTCCATTTAGTTCCTCCTTGCTGTCGTGCTCCCGGACCTAAACCCTCAGCTCCCTTTACTGAATCCTCCTTGTACTTCTGGTCCTTCTCCTTTACCTTTCCTCCCAACTGGTCCTTCTCCTTGCTTTCCTCCTCTTCCTCCTGCCTCCTGCTCTGATTCACTGCTCCCCATTCTCCTGCATTCCAGGTCCCCCTGTTCTTCCTGCTATCTGGCCCCTGCCTCCTGCCTCCCACTCCCACACCCTTTCCGTCTCTAACCACTTCTGTAAGTGGCTACATCCGCCCCTCATCCTTGAGCAGAAGAAATTGAGCGGTTACTGAGTATAAGGTCTGATCCACCTCCCCCTTGCTTCCTTCTGTCCAGCCCTGGCCATCTGCCTACTTCCCTGAGAATGTTGTCCCTCCGTCCCCTCTTTGTGAGGGTCCCCAGTTACCTGCCTGCTTCCTTGGTAGTGTCCTTTTGGACCCCCTCTGCCAGGGTCCCTATGTGACCCCTGAGTATTCTCCTGCACTCCTTTCCCTATACCCCCACCCCCAGTGCTTGGTGCAACCCTGTGGGAGATTTCCAGCCCCCTTCCCCACCCATACCACCCCCCTTCCCCCAGCTTTCTCCTCATCCCCGCAACCTCCTCCCTAAGCTGTGCTGGTTGTAGCATACTGGGCAACCACCAAACTTCCAAGCCCAGTCCAGTATCATGGCTGCTCCACCTGTGCACCCACCACCCTCCCAAAGATGCGGCCCTAATGATGTGTGGTTCCATCCCTTCCAAATAGGTTTCCTTGGGTGAGCCACCAGGTTCCCCTAGTCCAAGATACACCTACCTAATCAGGTCACCCACTAATCTTAGAGACAGTCCACAGCCACCAGTAACTCTGTTACTAGGTGCAGTACAACACATTAAACTTATAAGGAAATGAACAACTCCCTAAGCTCCTCTCTCCCAGCCTTTAAATCCAACCCCAGTGGCTAGAACTACTGAGCTGCACCAGCAGCCTTTTCCTCAATTGCAGGGCAGGTGTTCCCCTATAAATTTGCAGACTTCTGGGAGGGAGGTGGGGGAGGCGAGTCTTGGCAGACACCTGACAAGAGAGAGTGTAATCGGCAAGAAATAAGGGTTTTATGCTATGACAAGAAACAATTGTTGCCTCTGATTGGTTTATTGTTCATCAGAAGAGGAATGTTATAATACTTTTTTTTGTGCCACACCATGTAAAGAAGTGACAGTCTGTAGTTAGCTGTATCAGAGAATAATAGGCCCTGAACAAGTCTGCCTGTGCTTGAATACACTTACGTCTGAAGCACTGTATCTTACTATGCTATTCTCCTGTCTAATA
The DNA here is from genome assembly GCA_016271365.2 of Neoceratodus forsteri. Lineage (NCBI taxonomy): Eukaryota > Metazoa > Chordata > Ceratodontiformes > Ceratodontidae > Neoceratodus > Neoceratodus forsteri. Next base: position 559,634,824 of record CM057459.1, on the reverse strand, counting down.
CCATTTCAACTGTGTACATCACTTCATCACTTGCAGAAAAATGTAGCTATTATATCTATATATATATATCTATGTGGTACATGTTTCCACATAATAATGACGGTGTAGACAAACCTTTTAACTAGTGAGAGCTTTTGTTGCAGGAGGTGAGTTAACATGCAAAAATTTATGATACCTAGAAGCGTTACAAATCATTGTTCACATTTGTACCTGTTACACTTGACACACATGTATACATATGCTTATGCAGATACACTAATATGTATATGTGAACGGGTTGGAGTAATGGAATGTCATAGGTTTTACCTATGATTAAAATTTTCAGTTTTTTTATGTTTGCTTGCACACATGTGCAAGAAACATAGTGCCACCATACAAGTTTTCGTAGGTGTGCTTCCTCCACTTCCAATGCCCTGCTCCCTTTTGCAGGCACGGCTGCACCATGCCAATGAATGTAGGAGCTGTGTGACAGCCCTTCAGATGCAGTGGCGTACAGTTGAAAGCAAAAAACCTCTGCAATCAGCAGTGGTAACGTGTAGACAATTTGTATACTGCCATCAGCAGGTAATTTACATATTGCCGTCAGCAGTATGCAAAGTGCCGTCACTCTGCACTGCATCTGAAGCTGTCATAGACAGCTCCATTTTTCTCTACTCCCCCCCAGGTAGCACGCTGGGAGCTCACCCCAGCATGCTCATGTCCCCTCCCCGCACACCGTATGGCGGCCGGGGTGCCCAATCCCGTCGGCTTCACTGCCTCCCAACAGACTTCCGGTGCCATGCTGGGAGCCCACCCCAGCGTGGCAAAAGTCTGTGCAGCAGACTGGGGTGCCCAATCCCCATCGGCTTAACTGTGCAGTTTTACCCCCAAAAATGAGTTTCACCTGCCCGCTGGGAACCCACCTCGAGTGGCAGAAGTCTGTATCAATGACGGGTGCCCAATCCCCATCGGCTCCACTGGCTCCCCAAAAAAACTTCCAGCTGCCACGCAGAGCCCACCCCAGCATGGCAAATGTCCCACATAGTCTGAAGAATAATAGAAACACCTGTAAAAAAAAAAAAAACTGTCCCTCGTTGACTGTCTTGCCCCTCCCCAACCCACCCACCCTCTGCACCCACCTCCCCACACACCCCCACCCCATACTTATCTCCGGAGGCTGGAGTGACGATCTTCGGTGGACCAGGAACACGTCTGCACTATTCAAAGCCGACCGTGAACTGAAGAAATGCCGGTAAACTGTATAATGCAATAAATGTGTTTTTTTTTCAACTTTGGTGCATATCTCACCCATTTGGGGATGGGAATTTTTCACCAAATTTTCAACATGGGGTTCTTGGGATTACACCTCATAATTCAATCACTGTCATTTTGTTATTGGTCCGAAGATGATTTCGCAGTCACTGCGGAACCACCTTTCTGGACTGAGTAACAAAATAACAGTGTCACGAGTTCATGAGGTAGGCCCAAAACCCTATGTTGAAGGTTTGGTGAAAAAATTCCCAAAAATGACTGTTTTATGAAGGTGCATTGCGCAGTTCCTACGCACGCTCGTAACTTTGAGAATTTTTAATATTTTCAGTCCAGATTTTCAACATTGCCATTTTACCACACCTTCTTATGAACAGCATAGCTGTCATTTTTCATATCACACCCAAAATGTGTTTTCAGACATGTATCGCACATTAGTGCGGTCGGTGTTCGACATCAATGTTTGGGACACATTAAGAAAATCACAGTGACACTGGTCATGAGCAGAGGTGGTAAAATGGCTCTGTTGAAAATTTGGTGACAAAGGTCCATAAAATGACTCTGTTACAAGTGTGCATTGCGCAATTTCCACGCACCGTCATAAGTTCACGAATTTGTAATATTTTCAGTCCAGATTTTCAACATAACATTGACATTTTTCCACACCACCTTATGAACAGTACAGCTGTCATTTTTCACACCCTGGCCGAAATGTGTTTTCACACTTCCGGCTCAGAATAGCACGGTCGCTGTCGGAATTTAGTGTTCGGGATAGATTATGAAAATGACAGTGACACTGTTCATGAGCGGAGGTGCAAAAATGCCTGTGTTGAAAATCTGCTGTAAAAAATCCCTGAACTACTTACTTATGGGTGTACCTTGCACTGCTCCTACGCACACTCGTGACTTCACCAGTTTTTGTATATTTTCACTCCAGATTTTCAACAATGCCATTTTTTATACTTCCTCATGAACAGTACACCTATCACTTTTCACAATCTGTTCAAAATGTGTTTTTGCACCTGTGGCGCCAAATGGCGCAGTCGCTCTGCACAATCACCTTTCACGTAATGAACTGATAGTGTCACTGTTCATGCGGTGGGGTCACAAAAAAACCCGTGTGGAAAACTTGGATTAAAAATACCAAGAAACTCCCAGGGCATTAGGGTTTTTGACCATAACGCCCTAGCTTGTAGGGACTGACACACGTCATGTGTGTGACTTGGGATTGTCTACAGTACTGCTCATGCCATTTCACCCCCACCCCCACCCCGCAGCCAGTGACAGGCATCGAGGTGCACCTTGGACCCTTTGCCCCAGAGTTCACCCCATTCTCCTATACTGCCCATTTCAGCATATTCCTTATGGAATGAGGTGAATGTAAAGCGAAACACCCAAAGCACACCTCGACACTTGTCAGTGTCTGAAGGGTAGGGTGAGGTGAAATGTTGTGACCGTCATGGGTGACAACCCAAAGGCACAGCCCAATGCCTGTCCATCTCTGCAGGGTAAGGGTGGAGTTGGCTTCGGTTAAATACTTCAATGCTATTCCTATACTGCATCTGTCTAACTCCTGCACTTCCACTGCTAATGCCAGCAAGCAAACATTCGGCATTGACAAATGCTTGTTTTCTATTACCTTTTATTGTCACAAGAATGAGCGATCATAGTAGAATGAGAATGTTCTAGTTGATGTGTGTATTTTGTGTTCTAAGTGTGTATTTGCTGATACTTACGTTCTATGGTGATGATGATGATGTCATTGTCATCCACTGTTTCTGTCCCCTCCTCTGCAGGTCTGGGCCCTGGTGGCTGCTGTTTCCTCAGCTGTGGCTCCAGTAGTTGTAGTGAAAAAAAGAAAACGATATGACAATCAGTTTGTATTTCACTGTGTAATATGATGTTCTGTGAAAGTGTACACAGGTTTTCTCCCTGCAAAGTACTACAATTAGGTAACAATTTAATTATATAATTTCTTAAAGTAATATCACTGATAACATTTGTTTAGATTTTATTCTTTCATTTTGCTATATTGCATTCCATGTATGATACACGTACTGGTGACATTGCTTGTGAACAGGGTTACATATACTAAAAAATTATGAACATTTGTTAAGGTCATATTACTGCAATACCAAATGCTGTCATGCATGGAATCACATCCATGGAATATGATGATTCTGTTACTGTGTTGACATCCTAATGTTATTCTGCTAGAGTGCTGATTTCACAACTGTGGCAGAACAAGTTGGAAATGCTTCCACAGTTATTTTTCAACTATTACATTTTTGTGTAGAACACTATCTTATCATCTGTTGACAATTAGCAAGTCAGGCTGATTGTGGGAAGAAAAGATGTACATATTTTCACAACATACTATACACTAAAAAAAAACAAAAACATGGTGAGCACCTTTATGCACAACTAGTGTGTCATCATGTATTTGGGCTCTGATTCTCATTGATGTGTCGAGCTGCATTCTCAGGGGTTAGAGGTAATCAGAACCGCTGTGTGTCACTGCACAGTGGTTGTATATGGTTGAGCATGCAGTGCTGTATGCCACAACAGTAGTCTTACACACATGAATTTCTGAGAGGTTGAGAAGTGGTTGTATGGGTTGCATGTTGGTTGTATGTTGGGACAGCAATGTGCCACTCCTATTCCTCAGTCTTAGTCTCCCCCCCTTTGTTTTTTGTTAATGGAAAGGTAATGATTGCCTCTGAGGTTGTTATTGATTAATTATGAAATGGGTACAAAGAATGCTGGTTCCTTATTGGTCAAGAGCAGCTTTCAGCTGTGTTGTTAGCCTAACACAATGGCCCAGGTAAAAGTAATATGTTTAAACAAGCATTTGTCAATGCCGAACGTTAGCGTGCAGGTATTTGCAGTGGTATTTGGCACTTGGACATGGCTTAAAAAAATCAGTGACAAAGAAGTACAAGCATTTGTCAGTACCGAATGTTGCTTGCTTCTATGTGCTGTTTAGGTATTTGGAAGTCATTGGAGTGCAAATATTGAAAATTTGCGAATTTGCGAGCGTGCGTAGGAACTGCGCAATGCACACTCATAAAACAGTCATTTTTAGGAATTTTTTCACCAAATTTTCAACATAGCCATTTTAAGACCTCTGCTCATGAACAGTGTCACTGTGATTTTCTTAATGTGTCCCATACATTGAGTTCGCACACCGACTGTGCCATTGTGTGCTACATGGGCGGAAACACGTTTTGGGCAAGATGTGAAAAATGACAGCTGCACTGCTCATAAGGATGTGTAGTAAAATGGCAATGTTGAAAATCTGGAGTGAAAATATTGAAAATTCGCGAACTTACGAGCCTGCATAGGAAATGCACACTCGTAAAACGGTCATTTTTAGGAATTTTTCCACCAAATTTTCAAAACAGGCTTTTTGAGAGCCCACCTTATGAATGCTGGCAGTGTCATTTCATTAGTCCGGCCCAAAAGGTGATTTCGTGCAGTGACTGCGAAATCACCCTTCGGACCTGAATAACGCCATGACAGTGACATCATTCATGAGAAGGGGTCCCAAAGACCTCATGTTGAAAATTTGGTGAAAAAATTCCAAAAAATGCCTGAGATATGTAACAAAGTTGAAAAAACCCCATCTAGCCCATTATACAGCTTACCGGCATTTCCTCAGTTTGCGGTCGGCTTTGAAGAGTGCAGGCGTGTTCCCGGTCCACCGATGATCGTCGCGCCGAGCTCCGGAGGTAAGTATGGGGTGAGGGGGGGGTGGGGAGGCAGGGTGTGCAGTGGGTGGGTGCGGGTTGTGGGAGGGGGTGGTGAGACAGCGATGGAACGTTTTCTTATTTACAGGTTTTTTGTTTTTTTTTTCAGATGACGCAGGACGTTTGCCATGCTGGAGTGGGCTCCCAGCGTGGCAGCAGGGAAAGCTGTTTGGGGGGACGTGAAGCCAATGGGGGATTGGGCACCCCCGTCAGCCAAAACAAGATTTGCCATGCTGGGGTGGGCTCCCAGCGTGGCACCAAAGCTTTGGGGGAGGATCGCATAGAACGGCCAGGACAGCAACAGCGGTGGTTTTCTTTGAACTGAACACCACCACTGTCATACACAGCACCTGCATCCACTGGTGCAGGACTGCCACGCCTGCTCAATGGAGCAGTGGATTGCACAGGAGAGTCACACCTCCAAAGTGTGCTATTCTCCCAAGATGTTCCTTGCGCATGCGCCCAAGTGAATGTAAAAAGGCTTAAATTAACTAAAAATGACCCATTTCATAATCGCAGTAAGGCACTCCCGGGGGGGGGTGTTATGGTGGAGTAACGGCCCTTCTAAGTTGTTGGAAGCACTCAGCTATGCCTTGTGCTTCAGCCCACCTGAGACAGGCTGTTATCCAACCATAATAGACCCCATCATTCCTTATTGCTTAATTATGAAATGGGTAGAAAGAATGCTGGCTCCAGATTGTCCAACAAGCAGCTTTCAGCAGGGACGTTATTCCAGCAGAACAGACTAGCTGAAAGTAATATGTTTAAAGAATGCACACAATCTACTACAAATGACCCAGTTCATAATCGCAATAAGGTGGTGGTGGAAGCACTCGACTACACCTTGTGGTTCATCCCACCATGGCATGTCCTGTAATGCTTTATTACTTAATTGAAACATACTACTGTTTAATGAAAAATGTGAAATTTAACTTACAATGAAGTACTCTCTCTCCAAACTTCGGCTTCCCTGCCTGGAGCCACAGCTGATATGCTTGGTCATACCAGGTCCGGTCTTTCTCTGGCACCTTCCCCGACTGCTTGATCTTATAAAACTTTTGGTGGACCAGCTTCCACTTCAAACAGCACTTCCTCCTCCTCTTGTTTTCTAGACCCTTTTTATGCCTGAAGGACTTGGCCACCCCCTTCCAGGTATCCACTAGAGGCATATTTGTTCCCCGCATGACTATTTTGAGGTCAGCAATTTTGCTGACAGCCTCCAGCAGCAGAGGCAGCTGTTCAACAGTCCAATATTTGCTCATTTCTGTAAGAGAAGCAGACAGAAGAAAAATGATTTAAATATGGTAATATATATGTATATCTAGGTGAATAAGAGATATAGATCTGTAATATCATGCAGCATCATAGAATGATATATGCTTATTTATACAATGGTATGTGAAAATCCTTTAACCTCATTGGGAAAAACATGCCACATGACTGTGGGTGAATTCTGCAAAAGCCACAGCTGAGGAATGACATTTATTTGAAACATAATTTAAAACAGTTAACAATTATTTCTCAATGGGTCCATTGTATTATTGCAATAAGGTACCCCAGCATGTGAGTTATTGGGTGATTTACCCACTTCTTGTGTGGTTAAGTTGCTCGGCTGTGCCTCATGACTCATCACTCAAGCCATGGGTAAATCCCCAATAACCCACACCATGTTGTACGTTATTGCTTAAGTAAACCCTGTAGTTAACAACACAAAAAAAAAGCAAAAAAAAATTTGTGACAGTGGTTGGGTTTGGTCACTATCAAGTTATACAAGTAATATGCGGGTGCAATTGTATGTTGTTTTATGGGCATTGTTACTTGACATTTTCTCCCTACTTAACCCCCCGTCACAAACACACACACACACCACTTTGTGTAGTTTGTGTTTAAAAACCTCTTAGGATTGTTGGAAGTATGTGCCCCTGTGTTTATAATATGTGTAGTGGGTGCATTGTGTGCATTACTGGGTTTTTAATTGAATGTTTGTGTTCACTGTGTGCATTTTTCTCTATTGTTTGACCAGAACAGGTTGGTTCTTAGAAGAATTGTTTTTTTACTGTGAACACTTTGCCAAGACACATTGTTCTTCAGATCATGGACAGGATGCCATGGGGCGGTTTCCCAAAAAGAGGCAATTGCCAGCATCTGAGACGTGCACACCGTCTCTTAGATATAGCCAATCTTTAAAATACTTGATTTTAGGGTGACAAATTGTGTGCATGCCCACATCGTGTAAAAATGCAGAGATGTGGGTGTTTATTGTTTTCCTTGCCCTGTCAAGCAGATACATGGGTTGATCTGCATGCCAGACCATGCGCTCTGTAATATCTGAATATTTAATCTTACAGGCGGGTAACATCTCTAACAGTGAAGCTACGTCCAATTTAGCTTCAGCAACTACATTTATCCACCTTTTGTCACCTAAATCGTTCCCTCTGAGATGGATCAGCAGTACGTCTGGCACAAAGTGGTTGCTCAGCAGATGTTGCATGGTTGGCATCAGCTGCTCTGATCTCATGCCTCCTTTGCCAAACCAGTAAACCTTGCAATTGGGAAGGTTTAAGTCACTACCAAGGTGACTATGAGCATATTCACCACCTCGATGTATTAAACTGCTGCCTACCATCCACACGATGATTCTGGAGTTTTCTGCCATGCTAACATTTTCTTACAAAACAGAGTGACAGATAGCTCAAAAAGATAGTCTGTGTCTATTGGTGCCTAGTGAGATCTAATAAGCAGGGTGTGCAGTTTTTCTCATTATAGTTCATTCTTCCACAGGCAGATAGCAACAGTGAGTTCTAAAAATATTTATTGGCTGATTGTACTTGATGTATACCAATAAAAAATGACACTTCACAGATTCCAGAAAATAGTTTTTTTTTGATTGGGTGTGCCACCGAGAAAACACAGTATGTTTTGGTGAGAATTAATAAGTTTGTTACTGGATGATTTGAAAGAACACAGTACAATAAGCATTCTGATTAGATGTTAGCTTGCAAGATATACACATGCTTGCTGTGGTTTCCCTCCATTTTGAGCTGACATTTATAGTGGTGAGTATTGCTTCAAGCTCTGTATTAAATTGATAAAATTTGCTATTAAATAAATTATTCTACATGGTTAGAGCTATACTAAGCTAAGTAGGAAGAAAGTAGCTTTTAAACAACACTATTTTAAGCAGGAAACAATACTTAAATGTTAAGTTTTAAAACTGATTTTGATGTGATGTACTTACTGTCAATGCATAGGATATTTTCAGTTTGTTCAAAATGGAGCTATTTCCTTCTTCTTCATGACTTTTGTTCTGCTAAGATTGGCTGTGCTAAAGAATTTCCTGTGATACATAAAAATCACTTGTAAAATATTAAAATTGCATACATTTGTGGTGTGATGTGATTTGCTATTGTGAACTGTCAGTCTTGTTTCTCTGCTCTGTGATTGGTCAAATGTGGTATGTGGGTGTTTTTTTCAGAAAACAAAACATGGCTGCTCTTAGTGGACTTAGTTCATAATTTAGTCACATTATCGCTTATTTCTTAATGAGTATGTTGCTTCTGTGTGCTTTTGCCAATATAATCAAGGTGTGTAAATTTTAGTGATGGCCTGTACATCGTTTTGTGGTCGCTAACATTTTTAGGAGCTGATTTGATCCACTTCCTGGTTGCAAAGCATCATGGGAAGCTAAGGTAAAGGGTCAAATAAGTTCAACAACAAAATAATGGCATGCCAACATTTTTGTTTTCATGCACAAATGGCAATGTTATGTATATGGTGAGCTCGAGCATCTTATTTGTGTCAAGGTAACAAAAGAATTACACCACAAAAACAATACTGGTTTCAATTAGGCTCATTCACGTGCCTCAAAAACTTTCGCAGTTAGTTGTTTTAACAACAACATTATTCATGTTAATGTAGCACATTCATGTACCTTGAAAACTTTTCTGCTAACTTTTTTTCATCCTCGACAACATAGTGTATTTCAATGGGGCTCGTTCACGTGACTCGAAAACTTTCGAGGTTAGTTTTTTTAACCTCAACAACAATATTAATGTTACAGTAGTGTGTTCATGTACCTCGAAAACTTTCACACTAACTTTTTTCGTCCTCAATAACATAATGTATTTCAATGGGGCTCATTTACATGACTCGAAAACGTTCATGGTTAGTTTTTTTTACCTCAACAACATTATTAATTTTAATGTAGCGCGTTCACATACCTCAAACTTGCGTGGTTACATTTTTTACCTCAAAAAACACAGTTGCTGTTAATGGGGTGCATTGTAATATTGTGAAAACTTTTGTGGCTACTTTTTGAACCTCGACAACATCATAGACTCTAATGGTGCTAGTACACATAGCATGAACACTTTCGCAATGACTGTTTTTGTCCTAGAACACATTATGTTTTCCAATCTGGTTCGTTACAAAGTTTGAAAACTTTCAAGGTCATTTTTTTTAACCTCGACAACATCATTGACTTTTATGGGCGCATTCAGTTGCCTCAAATTTTTGCGGCAACATTTTCTTTTTGCGCAAACAACATTCATTTGAGTGCATTTTTATTGGCCTTTTTATTGAAGCAAGCTGTTTTTAGCGATTTTTAAGTTATAAGTTTATAGGTGGAAGCTTTACTTGTTTGATCTAATTTTAATTAATATAGACATTAAAAAAATATATCGTTTATTGCTGTGTTGAGTTGTGCATACTGATACTTTTTTTTACTGCTGCCTGTTCTGAATGTTTCATAGCAAATGAAAAGGTCTAGGAAACTGACTGTTGTTTTGTTTCTTTTATAGGTGTGTGATCCTGTATCATTATATTATCTGAAACCTGTGTTTCTTACCAGCTAGAATGCCTACAAGACTCAGAAAACAGAATAAACGTAGGAGGGTTAAGTATTGTAGTAATGTTAAGTTGATGAAGAGTAATGTAGGCAGTAAAAATTCCACAAGGAAAGCTAAGGACACCGTAAGGTCTGTATGCAGGAAAAGTTGCCTGCTGCTTGTGAGATGCCTGGCTCAGTTACTTGTCCAGTAACAACTGCAAAGTGCCTGGCTCCTTATCATGATGTTGATAGTGTGTGGAGCACACGAGAGCAGGCAGGGTTGCAAGCATTCCCAATGCATCCTGTAAACAGAAATACACTTCTGTAATTAGTGGTCATCTTAGCAAGTTGAAATTTGTCTGAAAATGAGCTTCAAAGGCTAAAGTTGATCGAATTATTTCTGCCATGATGAGACGTCAAGGCAAACAACTCAAGAGCCAACTTGCCTTGATGAAACTACATCTTACGGTTCATAGATTTGTGAACATGGCACTTGCTGTCCTATCATGTTTGTGGACACAAATGACGAGGGGCATTGAACGGTTCAGTACTACAGTGAAGTCTGTTCATAGTAGGCTGCAAAATGTTGGCACTCAGAACAGAGGCAACTTTTGTGAAGTCTTTCAAGGCATATGGCTACATAAACAGCACTCAGAGGCCTTTTTTTGGCAGGAGTCTCATCATGCAGTTTCTAAGGATCTTGTAATTTCTGTTGATGAGGGTAGTAAGGCTTGTAATGTGTTGAGTGTGACACACAGTGATGAAGTTAGTGTTGCAGATGATGACACACACTCAATCACTGAGACGCTGAGGAAAAGTTGTGCATCATGGAGATGTGATCAGATCTGTAATCTCAGACAAGCATCCTTTGATGCTATTGCTCAGTTCATGAATCACTTTCTTGCCACGAAGAAGAAACAGAGATACAACTTATTGTATAAGATTAATTCCTGTGAAATTCACAAGCATAAAGAATTGCTGGGTCATTCCTTGACTTGCTTAGATAGCGGTGCGTGCGTCAGTGTATTTCATCATATGCACATGCTTGCTGTACACAATCCTGCCATGCTCAGCTTTGTGCATAAAATATACCAGGTGAGAAAAACTGTGTCAGTATACAAACAGCTTGATGAGTCATTGAAAGCAGGAAATTATGGAAGCTGCAAAAATTGTGATACAGGATGTGCAACGTAATAGTAAACATTATGATGCACCATATGCTACTTCTGCCACTGTATCATGTACTCTCACTCTTTGGGAATCTGACATACTAAAGACATTTGGGAAACCCACTGCCAAGTTTGAACTGGCTAAGAGAGAGAAGTTTGACTCTGTGTGTGTCTCATGTCACATTCTACTTTACAGGCTACAGGCTGTTACTGTTGATCTGGAAAAGATGAAATCTTTTAATGATATGTGCGCATGACTGGTGGCCTACCTACTAGTAAAGCATGACTTTGACCTGGACCCAGTGGTTACCGTGTGTCATGACTGTTTGATAAAGGCAAAACATGACACTCTGCCACCAAGATTTGTATTGAACAATATGGAGGCAGATGTGGCACCTACTGAGATTGCTATACTGAATATGTTGGAATGGATCCTCATACAAATGATGAAACCATTCCAGACTATTCTGCACTTCAATACAAAAACAAGAAAAGTGCCCCACAAAGAGCTTGTGAAGTCTCTGAAAGGGGCTGTCATGTATTTACCACTGCCTCTAAAAGGGAATGTGGAGACAATCTCAAAGGAAAATAGTGTTGTTATACTAGTAAACAGTGTCCCAACAAAGTCTAAGGTCATTTGGCAAGATGCTATCAATGTGCAGAAAGTGAAAAGTGCTCTGCACTATCTGAAGAGCAATAATCCTTTCTATGCTGACCTTGACATAGATGGACTCTCAGATATGAGTGCTCAGTTTGGACTGGTGGACCCTAGGAAGCAAATGATTGAGAAGATTGATGTTGCAACTCATGAAGATGTGTATGAGCAGTACACAATTCACCCTCTACATGGCTGAGATCCAGTTGGTGATAACATTGACCTGTACCAGATGAAACAGGTTGAAGGTAGTCCTGTTAGCATATGGGAGGAAAAACTGGAAGCACATTGCTTTCCAGATGTAGTCCCTCAAGGTACAGGAGGCCATCTGTATGCACGTGAGGTGCATGTTCAAGGTGCTGAGTATCGTACATCGAGAGTCCTAAACAAGGATGGCAAATTCCGTAGGAACATACAATATTTGTTCCACCTGCTGTGGGAGAGTGAACTTAGTATTCTCTCTGCATCCATTGCACATACAGTGCAGCTGACTACTTCACTAGATGGAATCACAGCAGTTGAGTTTCTCCAAAAACTGAGTGAAAAGGTCTCAATGCTACAGGCGAATTTGACATCTATACTCTCAAGTTTGCGTGGCACAAAAGAATACTGGTGTCGTAGACACTCGAAGGACATGACTATGCTGTGTGAGTATGGTGCAGCTGCTTGGTTTGTTACTCTGAGCTGTGCAGAGTACAGCTGGGATGAATTAATTAAACTGTTGAGGTTGGCCGATGTTGATGTTGATGGTATTTCATCAATGACACTTGGTGAGATGTGTTCACTTGATCCAGTTCCTGTGTCCCGTCATTTTCACCATTGTTTCCATGAGATATTGACATTCATATTGTCAAAGGACAATCCTCCTCTTGGATTAGTTGAGCACTACTTTTGGAGGATGGAATACCAGGCACAAGGTGCACCACACATACATATGCTGCTGTGGATTAAAGATGCGCCTCATATTGGTGAGAATGAAGCAGCTGAAGTGCTGAACTTCATTCAGCGTTACGTCACTTGCCACATCCCTGACAAGTATGACAGTTGAACACTGTGGAAGCTGGTGCAAAAGTTTCAGCAGCATCTTTGTGGGAAGTACTGTTACCGACCAGTCAAGAATCATAATGAGTGGTACACCAGGTGTTGATTTGGTTTTCTCTAGACGTGTCTGCCAGCAAGGACATGTGAATGACTTGTTTTCGGCCATGCATCACCATCTCAAGGCAAAGTCCACTAAAAGGGTTTATGAGTTACCCAGACAGGAGAATGAGGTGTTCATCAATGACTACAACCCTACTCTTCTCCTGATGTGGTAGGCAAACATTGATGTGCAGTCTGTGGCAGATAACTCTCTGTCTCTTGTTTGGTACATCACATTATACATCATGAAACATGTGCAGACCAGTTTGCTTGAGCTTTAGGAAGGTATTGCAACTTCCAGCCAATCACTGAGCTCACAGCTCTGGTCACTGGGATTAAAGACACTATCTCACAGGGAGTGCAGAGCATATGAGGCCAGTGATCGTTCGATTGGGACACTCTTGTACGGCAAGTCTGATGCTGTACGATTTCTCAGTGTTAACTACAAAGAGAAACAAAATTGTGTTTTGAAATCTCATGATGAGACTGAAGAACTAGCTGCACACCACCCGTCTTCAATAAACATTTTGAAAAACAACCTGATTGACACGTACTAGTGAAACCAGGCTAGTATGATGGATGACATGTGCCTGTACCATGTTGCAAAGTGGTACGACTACAAGACTAATGTAGCACCTGACAAAACACGAGAGATTTACAAGGTCAGAGGCTTTGATGGGTACCTTGCTAAAAGGAAGAAACCCTGGCTGATTAATCACTGTAAATTCAGTCTCTCTACAACTGGCAGTAAGGAACATTACTACTTTGCTCTAATGTTCCTCTTTAAGCCATGGAGGGATGAGACCACACTTAAAGAAGACTGTGAAACATATGAAGAACAGTTCTACCTTTCACATGAGACCTTCAAGACTGAACAGTCTGAAACATATATTCATAGACTGGAATTAGAGAAGGAGCAGATGGATCAAGCTAAGAAACAGATTGAGGAAGTTACTCCAGGGAATTCTCAGGAAAACATAGATCCTGAGGGAGAGGGCACTCTTGGAGCTCCTCTCCTAATGAATGATCCTGCGGTTCTGATGAGTGAAGTTGAGAGTGCCATGGAACATTCTTCTCATGCAACAAAGGATCCTAGTGTACTGATAGACCAGCTGAATAGGCAGCAGTTTGCTGCTTATGATTCTGTTACTGAAGCAGTGAGACATGGCATTCTTCATGAGAAGAAACAATGTACATGGGAAAACTATGAACCATTGCTAATGTTTGTTATTGGTTCCACTGGCACAGGCAAAAGTTTTGTTATGGAAGCTATCACAGTGGAGATAAGGAATCATACAGTAGAAGTGATGTCTCTAGCTGTAACTGCTCCTATAGGCTTGGCTACATACAACATTGGTAGTGTAACTATACACTGGTTGTTTATGCTACCGGTAAAACATGGGAAAACAGGAGAGTACTGAAATCTTTCCCGTGAGGTTGCATCTGAGCTGTGACCAGTGTTTGTCAAGATGAAACTTCTGATCATTGAAGAGATAAGCATGGTCTCAAATGTCATGCTTACATGTATCCATCTACGTCTCCAGGAGATACTTGGAACTGACCATGGTGAGCCATTTGGGGGGAAGAGTGTTGTTGTGTTTGGAGACTTTCTGCAGCTTGCACCTGTGAACGGAGAGCATGTCTTTACAGCGCTGACTGTAAAGCAAAGAGTACAATCGGATGCACTGGAGGAATCAATCTTTGGGAATTGTTCCTTTACACTGAGCTGTATGAAAACATGTGGCAGAGTCGTGATCTTGCCTACAAGGTACTGTTGAATCAGGCTTGCATTGGATCTTTGTCATAACACAGTGTTTCTCTGTTGAACACATGCTGTGTCAGTAATGAGTGCACTTCTCTTACTGCAGCATGTGATGTCTTTAGTAATGTGTACTCAGACTTTGCTTGGATTGTGTGTCTCATGCCTCGATTCAAGCAGTGTGCTGAATTTAACAGTATTATGTTGCAGAGACAGGGTCAGAAAATCATTACTCTGCATGCAGTTGACACTGTTGATGGTGTGGTCTTGAGTTGGAATCTGGTAACAAAGCTGACTAAACAATTGTCTGAGCTAAAGTCTGATGTGTCTCTCACAGCTGGATTAGAAGCAGTTTTAACTGTGTGCATGAAAGCACGCGTCAAGCTATGCCAGAACCTTGGATGTAGAGCGTGCTATGGTGAATGGTGCCATGGGACACATAAATGACTTTCAGTACAATGTACAGAAGACCTTCATAGAGGCACTAGTTGTCAAGTTTGACAACATTGAACAGTCATTACCTATTTCCAGGACAACTGAAAAGTTCCAGATCATGAAAGACATATACAGTATGCAACTAGGAAACAGTTTCCTGTGTGTGTTGCATATGCTGTATCCATACACAAGTCACAAGGCTTAAGTTTGGACTCAGCAATGGTCGACATAGGCATTGGCATCTTTAAAGATGGCATGAACTATGTTGCGCTTTCACATGTACAGACTCTGTCTGGCTTGCATATCATCTGCATAGCATCACAAAATACATGCTGACAGACTGTGCATTGCCAAGTACTACAGACTGCGTACTCGGTACCAGCCAACATTGTCTCTTATACTACTACCCATGCATGTAGCAGACTGCAGTGCTACAGTCACAGTTTCTGGCACGAAAAAGAGGTACCGGACAGATAGAGCAGCATTGAATTCAGACAGCACAAAGAAGGAATCCAAAACTCAAAAACAGACAAGCTCTCCACCATGAAAGAAAGCGCTTGGTATGACTGTTATCCCAACATTTGACAACAGCACTGGAGTAAACTGTTATGTAAACTCAGCAATGCAAGCATTTCTCCACATGCCTCACTTTGTTGCCACTATCAAATCTTCACATGACACAGCACTGTCTCTGTCATTAAAGAAGGCTGTGAATAACAGTGACAAGCATGACAATACAATACAGACTCTGACACCCTTATGACTTGTGTTGGGTGGATATGATGGCTATCAAACATTCTCCAATAACATCCAGCAAGATGTGACTGAGTTTATGATGGCTATCATTCACAACCTGGAATCAGATCACATTTCAGTGCGACAGTACTTTACTGCCACCTGTGTGACAAAGTACACTTGCCTGTCGTGTTAACATTCACACAAAGAAGCAACAGAAAACATGCTGTGGATTTCATTGTATGCTCCACAGGCATGTTCTGTGAAGTTCAGGCAACTGGTCAGGAATACAGAGTGTGGCTACAGGTGTACCCGGTGGGGAGGAGAGTGTCTTCAGTCCATACATCTTAGAACCTCTTCTCAGTATCTTCTTCCAGTCTTGCAGAGATTTCATACAAATGGACTATGAGCTGACACACCGATCACTGATTCTGTAGCTGGAAGAGTACCATTCATGGGAGCATGCTTTGATACTCAGGCTCCACCATGGAGCGTCTGTGCATTCAGGACATTATGTGACATGGCTGAGGTACAGCAATGGCTGGCTGGAGTGCAATGACTACATGAGCACTTTTAAATAGAGATTACCTCAGAACCTAAAATATGCTTATGTCCTGGTTCTCAAACATTACAATGACCTTCACCAGGCAGAACAGTAGTAGATGGAAATGTGGTTTCACTCTGTTTGACACACTCTAGTAGTCATAACAGTGTGCTGTGCAACCTTCTCTGTACATGTGCGGCTCTTTTCATATCAGTTTATGAATAGTAGCACGAACAGATTAGGCACATGCAGATACTTATTATGGCAACAGTTAATGTAGGTGTTGCTGTGATTTTTGCTAATATACAGCCTAAGTGGGTCTGAATTGGTATGGGCTGTGTGCATAGTCACATGACACACAGCACTTGCTTTGGCTGTTGAGTAATCTTATAAACTGTATATTGACATTTCATGCCTATGCAGTTCTGTTGTACTAACCTGTTCATTTCCGCATTGCTGCACTGTGTGACATAGAATGTGCTCTGACTGCTGTCACGCCATTGTATGTCAATGCACTGTACATGCAATACATTGAGAAACATAACTATTTGGTTGGATAGCAATGTTTCTTGTTCATTGTGCACACTATGTAGATGCTTCACATACATCTGGTGATGCACAAGGACAGACTGTGCTAGAATGCTGCCACTGCAGCTTTACATGGGTTTGCCCACATATTTTAAGTACAGTAGGGACGTACCTGATATTTTATATATACAGGTTGTCTCTCACTAACACCTGTCTAGTGTCCACTTGAGGTGGCATTTATTTCTGCCAACTTTACTTAGTAGTGAGAGCAGCACATTGCTATGTAGGCCTATCACATAGAATATTGGTGATAAATAGTTACTGTTAATATTGTGTTTGTGTAAAAATGTTACAACATTTGCTAGAACTATGTACACCTCTGCAGTGTTTTGTGTCAAAACTGTAATATTAAACATTTTGTAATTGTGA
This sequence comes from Neoceratodus forsteri, assembly GCA_016271365.2. Classification (NCBI taxonomy): domain Eukaryota; kingdom Metazoa; phylum Chordata; order Ceratodontiformes; family Ceratodontidae; genus Neoceratodus; species Neoceratodus forsteri. The sequence goes on along the minus strand of CM057459.1, from coordinate 559,617,605 downwards.
CAGTTATATAGTACTTGCATAACTGTGTTCTTTTTTGTGTTGCACATAGCTTCAACATTAGAGCTTGTTAAATTTCATTACTGCAGTGTCTGAATGGCATGTTTTCTGATGTTCTATGAAATGATGAATATATGGCATATTTAGTAATTATCTACCATTTTTAGAAATCTTCAGTTGCTGCTGTTTATAATTCATATTTTCTTATGAATAATTCTTAGGAAACTTTGTAAATAATCATACTGTTAATAACAAATATTTAACTGAATAATATTATTTGTTTTGTCACTGCATTAATTTAAAAGGTTTGTTATATAAAATGAGATATTAATTATTATCTATGAAAAAGCATTGAAGATCACACACTCTGCTCAATCTCAGTTCAAGGTATGTTCCTGATTTTTTTTTGATCGCCTTTATTAAGGGGTTGGGTGAGGAATTTTTCCAGATGCACTTAATGTTAAAATGTTACAACATAGTAATGCACTATAGCAGCAATCTTAGGATATGCTGCTTTGGTGCCTGTAGCTTGTTAACTGGTTACCACATTTGTTTTTTGCCCACCCCGGGAACGTCGACTTGCTCAGTCTCATATAATTTTTAAAAACTTTTTATATACTTCTGTAATGAATTACACAGTAATTTTATGAGACTGAGTGAGTTGTGCAATTTGGCCTTCTTTAAAACAGAATTGGCATTTAATGATTAATACATTTTTTTAAAAAACTTATTTTCTGTGTCTGTTGTGTTTCTTGTTTAGTGTATATGATTCATATATTGTTCAGGTTTGCAAAGAAGTGTAAATGAATATAATGAAATGGTACTACACATACATGTGTGTAGGAGGTATAGCTTTATATGTAAAACAAAAGGTTGCATACTAGTTACCAGTAATGTATGGTACATTTCTAGGGTATGCTACAGTGCTGGGTGCACAGTGCTTATGCTCCCACTGTAAAAAGTTATAATTTAAAAGCTGTGTACATGTTTACTTCATTACAACGTCTCCAAAAAGAAGGAAATTCTTAGCAAAAACCTCCATTAATGCAACAGTTAGGGCTGCTTCTACAGTGACAAACGTGAGGAAATGCGATGTTAGGGTTTTCAACCCTAACTCTGAATTCCACACACACACACACACACACACACACACACACACACAGCACACATACAAGCAGGGAACTGTATAAGGCAGCACAACCAATCAGAAACAGACACCATAAGGTAACAGAAAGAACATACAACTTTGTAAACGTACTACAAGAGGCATCCATCATCATGTTTCAGCAGCTGTATCACTTCTGCTGCAATCCCAGTTTCTTGTGGGGGGGTACACCCACATGCTGCACAAACATGCAGTGAGGAGTTAAGAAGGCTATGTAGAACATTTTAAATGAAAGTTATTTAATATAGGATGGTTATGACTATTTAATACTATTTTGCTGCACCTACTCACAACTTAATGAATTGAAGTATAGGGCCACACTCTACTGAATTTACACAGCTGTATACATATGTCTATCCGTGGAGGTATAGGAATTCAGGGTCTAAAGCAGCCCACAGTGTGACTGTGAGATATACACAGTGTTCTTCCGTGTGGACGGAGGTATGTAAGTGCAGAATGTCAAGTATCATGTGGTTCTGCTGTTAGATATGTACACTCTCCTCTATTATTTGTATGTAGGCATGTGACTGAATGGTGAATAACCCCACACTCCAAACCCCTCATCTATGCAGACTGTTGTAGTATCTTGATGGAGGAATGGTGTTCCCAACATAACATATTGACACTGTTCTATTATGTCAATGTGGGGCTGGGACTGCACTGTCTTTTGGACCATGCACTCTCATCTGTACATTCACATAGTACATTAGAATCCATAGAACACACTGTTCATATCTCACTGTGGGGCCCTGCCCTCCCAGTCCTACATCAACATAGTGCAGCACTACCCATGTGTCACATTGTCCATATGTCACAGTGAAAACACAGGATCCTTTGGACCATGCACTACCATATCTCTGTTGAAACAGTACAACATAATACATGTCACACTATCCATATGTTGCACTGTTTTCATTGTGACATATAGGTAGTGTGACTTATGTGTTGTGTTGTAGTATGTCGATGGAGGAATGGGAATGCAGGATAGAAAGCACCCTGTACTGTCATTGTGACATATAGGTAGTGTGACTTATGTGTTGTGCTGTAGTATGTTGATGGAGAAATGGGAATGCAGGATAGAAAGCACCCTGTACTGTCATTGTGACATATAGGTAGTGTGACTTATGTGTTGTGTTGTAGTATGTCGACGGAGGAATGGGAATGCAGGATAGAAAGCACCCTGTACTGTCATTGTGACATATAGGTAGTGTGACTTATGTGTTGTGTTGTAGTATGTCGATGGAGGAATGGGAATGCAGGATAGAAAGCACCCTGTACTGTCATTGTGACATATAGATTGTGTTGTACTTATATCTTGATGGAGGGATGGGAGTGCAGTATCTCAATAACCATAAGGTCACGCTGTGATATATGGGCAGAGTGACATGTAGACAGTGTTGTACTATGATGATCCAGCAATGGGAGGGCAGGGAACATAGCACCCTGAAGTCCCACCATGACATATGGACAGTGTTGTTCTGTGTCAAAATAGGGATGAAAGAACAGGGTCCAACTCACCATGTGGTCCTACCATGACTTATGGGTACTCCTGTGCTATCTGCATGGAGGAATACAGTTTATGCATGGGCCATCTTACATGGTTGCACAGCATGTGGGCGTACCCTCCAAGACACTGGGATGGCAGCAGAAATTATACAGTTGCTGAAACATGATGATGGATGCCTCTTGTGGTATGTTTACAAAGTTGTATGTTCTCTCTGTTAACTTATGGTGTCTGTTTCTGATTGGCTATGTTGCCTTACACCGTCCTCTGCTTGTATGTGTGGTGTGTGTGTGTGTGTAATTCAGAATTAGGGTTGAAAACCCTAACATTGAATTTCCTCACTTTCTTCACTGTAGAAGCAACCCTATCTGTTGCATTAATGGAGTTTTTTGCAAAGAATATATACACACACACACACACACACACACACACACACACACACACATTTAAGGATGCCCCCATTGGGGGATAACTGTAGTCAGGAATACAAACTTGAGCCAGAGTCACCAAGGCATCTGGTTGCCCACCTTGCAGCAAAGATCATTATTGACCAAAGAGGGTAACATGGCAGTAGCAGCCCCATAATTGTGCCAGCTCTGGCTCTGGCCAGGTATAAAATTATGAAGTTGTAAAAAGAATCATAACAGTGTCAGAAAGAGTTTGCCAGCTTGTACATTCTCAAGAAGTACTCACTTGAGGAAATGCCCAAACTACAGCACCTTCAAAGAGGTGTAAGGTGGGGGGGGGGTGCTGTGGAGTAGCCTACAGGCAAGATGCACACTTGAGCAGTTCTGCATTTTATTGAGATAAAAAGCTTAATTCTTCAAATTTAATGCAGAAATAGACTTACATTTTTGCTGGTACAGTACTGAAAAGCTAACATCACCCGGAATTGTTTGATACCACTCTTAGCCATGGGTCACAACCAGAAGATGAGTGGTAGTGGGTCTAAAACTACTCAGGCAGCCAAGCCACCACCACAATGACAATCACTGGTTCAGAGCCCCGGTAGAGAGTGCTGCAAGTTTAAATGCAGGCCATCGACCTGAAAGTCGAGTCAATTCTCCAAAGATTTGTGGAGCAAGATGTAAAACTGGTAGCAGCTACATGGACCACAACATCAGCAGAGAAGACTGTCAACCAAGCGATGGCCTTAACTTCCAAACTAGTGCAAGAAAATGCGCACCTGCGGTACCTCTTGGAGGCATCGGAGAATTAGAGCAGGGCGTCGCATATGAGATTCATTGGTCTCCCTGAGGGGAGCAAAGATGGAGACCTGCTATCTTTTTCGCAATCCTGGCTAAGAGGTACTGGATCTACCCAGGGAAGTGACAGTGAATTCCTTCTGTAAGGCCTACCGCATAACTCCTCGAGCAGCAAGTCCATGTTGCAAGGCTCCAAGAATTGCTCAGCTGGTAAGTGCAAACTCCTCAGTTAGAGACACTCTGTTGCATGTGGCTAGATCTGTAGATCACCTGAGTTTTAATGGAGCTACTGTTCATATATTTCCTAACCTCTCCTATGCAACCAGGGCACGGAGGAAAATGTTTGATGTGGTCCGGGCACGGCTTTGCAGTTTGGGAATAATGCACTCATTATTAATGCTGGCCCAGCTCCACATTCATTACAGGGGTCACATGTTTCAATTCAGCGATCCTGCTGAAGCAGGTAAAAATGTGGAGGCCATAAGCTGTGAGTTTCAAGTGACAGAGGGCCAGAATACACCTGATTCTGAGAAGGAGACCTGAGCCAGCTTATTTGAACTGAGGGACAAGTAAATGGTTTTATACCTTACTCTTTAAGATGTAATAAGATGTTTTACTGAGTCACCAGGTGTGGGTTTAGGATAACACAATTTCAGGCAGACCACAAGTCAGGTGCATAAAAAACACACAAGTGCGTTTGTCATTTTATTTTCATCAAGTAAAATATACAGAAAGTAAAATGGGAAGTCAGACAACTGCATAGCTTCAACAGTTTCTAAGGCTTTTCTTCAGCCTAGCATGAATCAAACAGTGTGAAAGGACACACTACAAGGAGGTCTTTCACCTTCCTATCTATTTCTCCTCTCGCAGCACTGAGGTAGGGCTTTTTATAAGCTCACTAGAAGTTGGAAAAACAGTTCCCCCTGCCTTTTGATTAACAGCAGACATAACATAAAACTAACCACTAGGGGTCACTGTTGCACCACAGAGAACAGTTATTTGGCACCTGGAGCACATTATATAACTTGTTTACAACATTGTTAAAGGTCAGTCCTGAGGTCAGAACATTCTGTTCTCTCTTAAACTCACCTGCAGGGTCAAATTACCTCATGCTGTCTGCTGCAAAATATATCTTAGAAGAGGGCTGCTAATATCTAGAAAAAGAAGTCATAAACTTTTGTTATTCTTCTATTAAAACTACCCTGTTAGTTTTGTTTTATGGTCAAAGATCAGAGAAGAAAACAGTATATAACTTGAATATTCTTTGAGGGTTTGGGCTGGTTTCTAGTTAGTTTTTAGGTAATATGCAGAGAAAGCTTTATAAACATTTCAGCACTTAATTTGTAACCAGCCAACCAGCATGTTGGACATTACACAAAACATGTAAACTGCTTGGGGAAGGAGTTTCAATTTATCCCAGAGGTGTCCACTATGGCAGGGGTCACCCTGTCATATACTGGATTACTTTATTCTACTTTGCTGGTTTTCCATATCAGATGATCACAAAAGCTTAGTTGATGTAATAAGAATATTACCAACCAATTTACTCTATTGCGTTATGAGCTTGTATTTGAAAGGATGTATCTGCACCTAAGTGTGTTACTAATGTTGGGATTACCGTCTTCTGGATTTGGGGACATATCAGCACCGGCAGTTGAGTACTGATTCATCTTCGGACTTTCATATTTTGAACTGGTTCCCCAAAAGCCTTAGTAGACTGTAGCTTTATTGAACAAACATGTTGTATGTTGTTTGCATCCGTTCCCCCCCTCCCACTCCTAATTCAAGACTGTGTAGGCTCCTAATCCTGGATGTACAGTGGATGTATTTCCTTAATATTGCATGTTTGATGCCTGACAGGAGATTGTACTGTATATATTGTTTTTTCTGTAAAAAGCAATAAACATAAAGTTCAAAGGAAAAAAAAAAGAGGTGTAAGATAAGCTGACACCTACAGTGAGACTAATCTAAAGAAGAAATGTCTTCATACTTACTGTAATTTCACCTTCTGTTAGCTCCAACATTGTCAATAGATAGTCAGAACAGATGGATAATGTGTACCTGTACTAGGGGAAATGGCACAGCCCAAGGCTATTAACAGCATAGAATCTTGGGCACGTGAACATTCCGGAGAGCAGCAACTTTCCAGTCACTTTTGTCCTTGCAGTGTCCCTAATTCTTTTTTTTCTTCCAAGTCTATTTATCCTCCTTTCGGCAGACCACCATCTTCATCTGCCAACCCTACCGGTCTCAGGTTCTTTCAGGATCTTATGGCACCATGCGCATCCTGGCAGATCCCCTGAACCGGTCTGGAGACTTCATCCTTGGTGGCCCCCGATTTTTCCTTTGTTTTCACCCCAGTGAGTCCTACTCCCGAGACCCCGAAAGTGGTGATGCATGTGTGTGGAGGCACACATGCGCACCACAGCTCCAGTGCCAGTCTCTTTAACCCTCCCTCAGCCTAGCGCTGGCAGTCCTTGGACCGATGCAGCTACTCCGGCCTCCACTAGGGGGTGGCCAAGCTCAGAGGAAATCTGTTCCTCCCGAGGCAGAAGGCTGCCAGCTGGCAGCCACTTGCATCCTCTCCTTCCCCCCGCCAACCTCTGATGACTCAGGCTTGTTCCTGAACCCGGGTTGCCAGCGTGGCACGAGGTGTGGTGTCCAGTGCCTCAACCCTCTGTGCCACTGGGCGGGCCAGTATCCCTAACTGTGTGAAAGTAGGTCCATATAGATTAAACTGTTCATCTTGTAATGTACCAACACAAATGAGCCATTCACATGCTCATACCTTTAAGCAAAATAAAATACAGTAAACAGTTCCCTTCCTCATCAGGAGAGGAGGAGGACAGAAATAAGGCTCACCCTCTACTTCTCTAATGTAATGGAACTTCTTCGTGGTATCGAGCCAACTAGCAGAGACCTGCCAAAGAAATTAATGAAAACAGGTAACACTGGAAAGAAAACTGCAAACAGGGTAAACACTCACCTGTAACAAGGGAGGCACCCTTATTGGTCATACAAATTGTATCTGTTAATCTACATACCAAAAAAATATATATAAAGTAGAACTACTGGTTTTTTTTTGGTAATACATATATATATGTACAGTATAATTGCAGCAGATAAGTCATAGAAAGGATGCCTGACTGACTAACAGTCAGAAAAACAGGGATATCCCAGTGCTGGTATACCAGACAATATCTCCATCAGGAGCAGAGTTCCCAGGAGGGTCCCACTGACAACGTAGGAGCTAACAGAAAAGGAAATTGTGGTGAGTATGAAGAAATTTCTTCTTTCTATAGTGCTCCAGATTGTCAATGGGTAGTCAGAACAGATGGGTTCTAAGGATCAGTACCCATTAAGCAGTCAGGTGGGGGAGAAGATTGTCCCATACATATACTTCAAAAAGTAAAAGGAACTTGCCTGCCAACTGCTAGCTGCAAAACGACCCAAGGCCACATCAGTGGAACTTTGAACATCCAATCCATAGTGTGTGGTGAATGTGTAGACCGAGGACCATGTGGTTGCCATGCTAAGACAGATGCCTCACCTTTCTCCACCCAGGAGGTGGTAATAGCATCAAAATTAATAGCAAGAAGTTACCATGAAGATGAAGTGGTGGGGGTTAGGAGAGAAGCAGATGTGATAGACAGAAACGGCTTACTCCAGGGTGCAGTTAAAATGAAAGCCGCTGACAACAGACTTGTATTTCCAGCAACCTATGGGATGGGGTACAGCAAGTTATAGATGTCTTACAGAAGAATATTAAGATTTTAAAAACTGTACCATCACTAAGAGAAAAGCTAATTTATGTTTAAAAACAGCTTTTCACATGCCAGCCCGGTGGCACTGAAGGTTAAGGCGCTGTACACCACACCTCATGCTATTCCGGTGACCCAGGCTCCAAAGCAAGCTCAGGTTGCTGGGAATTGACAGAGGAGGGAGGGAAAGGACTGAGCATCCGAAGGACTGCTCTCCTCTCCCATGGAGGGAAGCATGGTCATCCCACTCCTTGGCTGCCTGCTGGTGGAGGTCAGTTGGCAGCACTAGGAATCAGGAAGGCAAAAAATGTGACAGCATGCATGTGCGCTCACGGCCGCGATGGGAGGCAGGGAACAATGGAAAAAGAGGTGTCTGCAGGCTTCATGAAGTCCTGCCAACCAACTGGCGTCCTGCTCCACCACCGGATCACCAAGCCCCAAACTGGATTGGATGTCTTGGTTGGGGGGAGGACAGACCTCCCCTTCCCAGCCATGCCACAGGGGGAATATGTGGGGGGTACTGGGGCTCAGTGGTACCAGGGGATGGTGGACAGACTTAGGTGGCAGGAAGGGGTGAGAGTGAGAGCTGCCTGCAGACACCTAGTAGGGGGAAAACAGAATATGAAAAAAAACAGTTTTTCCCAGAGATTGGAATAGCAAGGATGTTTTAGTCCAACATCACTTACACACTGATAGAGTCAGTGGGACTCAAACCATTGGTCTTTGTACACCATGTGATACCAGCAAAGTGTGCCCTACAGCGATAAATACATCTTCCTTTATGAATCCACAGACTGGTAAAAATGATGAAATAAGGGATAGAATTGATTGCAATACTGAGGGCTTGGTATACATATTACAGTACTCATGCTCCACCTTTTACATAGGTCATACAAAAGAAAAAGTTACCGTAGTAATATTGTTTCGTCCAAGGCATCCTTTAGCATCAGTAACAGTATGCAGTAAGCTGACTAGGTTGAGCTGCCTCAGAGCTGGAGTTTATGATAATGAATAAAATGAATTAGCCAATCAGAAGGGAGTTAGAGCGTGTGCTGAGTGGAGCTTGCCCAGAGGGCATCAGAATTTTTTTTGAAGCTAGAATGGGAACATACCCATGTTAAGTGTGACCCAACAGGATTTAAAAATCAAGCAACAGCGTGAAAAATTTAAAAAACATGTAAACTATGCTTTAAATGCAATTCAGAAGTTCAGAAACAAATTTGGCAACAATAGAGGAAGCAGACTCCTCTTCAGTTAGGTTACTTGGGGAGGAATTGTGGGAGATTACTGCTGCTAAAGGACACCTTGGAAGAAACAATATTACTATGGTAATTTTTTCTTCTCATCCTAGGGTTCCTTTAGCATCAGTAACAGAATGCAGACTACAAAGCAGTGCAGTTGGGAGGCGGGTACAGAACCTACTTAAGGAAGAGGCTCTACAGTACCGCCCTGCCAAATTTGGCATCAGATCTGGACTGTACATCCAGGCAGTAATGCTTTGTGAATGTGCATACAGTCTTCCATGTGTCTGCTTTGCAGACATCATGTAAGGGAATAACTCTTGCAGCTGCCAATGTGGCAGCAGTGCCCCTGGTCGAATGGGCCCTGAGGCCCTCAGGGGACTGTTTACCAGCCTTGTCATAACAAAACTGAATGCAAGAGACTATCCAGCAGGAGATAGTCTTCTTAGTGGCTGGCTTCCTCTATCTACCTCCCCATAGGTGAGGAAAAGCTGGGTAGCAGAGCCCCTAAAATGCTTGGTGTGTTTCAAGTAGTAATATAGGGCTCTTTTCACATCCAAACTATGGAGTCTCTGTTCTCCAAGAGTGACTTTCTCAGTGAAGAAAACAGGAAGGGTAATAGACTGGTTAAGGTGGAACTCAGAGACCACCTTGGGCAGAAATTTCCTGTTCGTTCTGAGCTCTACCTTATCCTTGTGAGGGATTATGTAGTTTGGCTCAGTACAGACTGCAACTCTGAAATCTTTCTTGCAGAGGCAATGGCAAATAGAAAAATAGTCTTCCAGGTGACATACTTTAAATGGGCTGTAGCTATGGGCTCGAAAGGTGACTCCATGAGCTTGGCAATGCAGAGGTTGAGATCCCAAGGGGGAACAGGTTCCCTAATTGGGAGCTGAAGATGGAGGAGGCCTTTAAAGAATTTTTTAAAAGCAGGCAATGAAATGATTGACTTGTCCTTGCCTATGGACAGGTAAGCAGAAATTGCAGCCAGGTAAGGTTTTAAGGATGAGGCCTTTAGGCCTTGAGGTCTGCAAATGAACCAAATAATCTAGAAGACTGGGGCCTGAGGCTTTAAGAGGATTTATGTGCTTCCTCTTGCACCAGAAAGAAAATCTTTTCCACTTAGCTGCATAAGATTTCTTGGTAATAGTTTTTTTGGCCATCCTCAGGATTTTAAGGACCTGTTCTGAATATTGGGTATCTGGGTACTCAAACTCCTCAAGAGCCAAGCTTTGAGGTGAAGAGATTGCATATTCAGATAGGTCACTCCTAGCTGCGGTAGAGTCAGGAAAAAGTGACTGAGAGGGAGCCAAATAGGCTTGCTGTACGACAGGGCTACTAGGAGAGGATACCAAAGTTGCCTTGGCCAATCCGGTGCCACCAGGATCATTGTTGCTGAATGGGCCCTTAGCTTCAGCAACACTCTGTGAATCAGAGGAAAAGGAGGGAAGGCATAGAGAAACTTCCCTGCCCAATTTTGAATTAAAGCATCTGCTGGGAGAGTCCCTAGTGCTGGGGGTCTGCACTAGTACAGAGGTAGTTGATGGTTGAGGTCAGAGGCAGATCTACTTCTGGTGTGCCCCAGCTTCTGAAGACTGTGGCAAGGACTTGTTTTTTCAGAGTCCATTCATTGTGTCCTTGGCTGATGTGGCTCAGGGCATCTGCCAGGGTGCTGTCCTTGTCTTGGAGGTGAATGGCTGAGAGGCTCACATCAAGAGAGTAGGCCAGAGCCCAGATTTTCATTGCCTCTGTGCAAAGCACAGTCGACCTTGTACCACCCTGCTTGTTTATGTAAAACATAGCAGTGGTGTTGTCTGTCCTGATTTGCACTGATTGACCTTTTACCTGGGGGGAAAAGGTCTTTAGGGCAAAGTAGATGGCTCTGAGCTCCAGCAGATTGATGTGGGTTGCTGATTCCTTGGGAGTCCATGTGCCACTTACAGAGTAATTGTCTAGGTGAGCTCCCCATCCCAGAAGGGAGGCATCTGTAGTGATGATATTTGAGGGAGTAGAAAGCTGGAAGGGGATTCCCACCGAAAGGTTGGCAGTTTCCTTCCACCAGTCCAAAGCACAGAGTAAGGCTTTTGTGACTGGAACCAGCTTGGACAAGGAATGTCTTTTTTGGGACCAGTGTGCCCACAGGTGGTACTGTTATGTCCCTCATTTGGAATCTGACACCTGGGACAACAGCTGTCATGGAAGCCATGTATTCAGGAGCCTTAGAAAATGTCTGGCTGACCTGGGCTGGCCCAGGACAAAGGAGTTTACCACTGACAGGAAATTTTGGATCCTGTCCCCTGGGAGAAAGGCTTTGCTCTGCTGTGTCTCCAATTCTGCTTCTATAAAGGTGAAGAGCTGTGTTGGATCCAAGTGAGATTTCTTTTCATTGCTGAGAAAGCCCAGAGACTGCAGAGTTTGTTTTGTGTAACTGAGAGCCTCTCTGACCTGAAGAGGGGTCCTGCCCACTAGAAGCAAGTCATCCAAGTATGGATAGGCTACAGTGCCCTGTTTCCTGAGATAAGCTACCACAACAACTAGGCACTTAGTGAACCCTCTTTGGGCCGATGTCAGGCCAAATGGCATGGCTGCAAACTGGTAATGTCCTGATGGCAGCCTGAACCTTAGAAACTTTCTGTGGGACTGCCTTATTGGAATGTGAAAATAGGCATCCTTGAGGTCCAGGGAGGCTAGCCAATCTCCTTGCTGCAGAGAGTGAATCACCATTGTGAGCATGACCATTTTGAATTTTGGTTTCAGTAAGTGTCTGTTTAAGTACCTGAGGTCAAGAATAGGTCGCCACTCCCTATTTTTCTTGTCTATGAGGAAGTATCTGGAGTAGAGGCATTTTCCCATCTGGGAAGAGGATACTCTCTCCACTACTTTTGCTGATAGTAGAATCTTTACCTCCAGTTCCAGTAGGAGTTTTTCTGTTGGAGTTAGGGATTTTGATAGTAAGGGACCCCTGAGAGGTGGACATTTTTTGAGCTGAAGAGATAGGCCTTTTTCCACTGCTTCCAAGACTCACTTGTCTGAGGTGATGTGGTTCCAGTTCTGGAGGTAGTGGGAGAGCCTGCCCCTTACTGGGAATGGGGAGATGACCTGGTTGCGGAAGTCAGGGCTTAGACTGGAAAGAAGGTGCAAAAGTGGTGGCAGCTCTTCTCTGGCCCCTCCTGCCTCTTTCTCTGAAGAAACCTCTCATTTGAAAATAATCTTTAGGCATTGACATGGGGAAAAATGCCCTAGGATAGAAACCCCCTGTACTGGGTCTTTTAGGGAGTAGAGGCTTTCTCTTTAGCAGCACTGCTCTCATAGGTGGTTTTATATTCTTCTACCTTTTTCATATATGCTTCAGTCCTATCCCCAAAAAGGGAATTATTTTCACAAGGCAAATCCATAGCTTTGGACTGAGCATCCTGTGTTAAATCTGTGGTTCTTAACCAGGCCAGGAGTCTAAGTGAAATGGTTTGAGTCATGACTATGGTAGCTGCATCATTATTGTCCACAGCCATGTGAAACTGGCATTTAGTGGCCTCTAGTCCAGTTTTCACAGTTATGGCAATGTTCTGTACCATCTCTTCTTATTTCTGGTTCAAGATGGCCAGAACAAAATTCCACAAGGTCTTCTATTTGGCAGAGTATGCCAAATAAGTGGACAGGCACAAAAGTAGAGAAGCTGTGGTGTAAGATTTTTTAGCCATAGAGTCTAGCTTTCCGGACTCTTTCTCAGGAGGCTGAGAGGATAATGGTTCATTAGCCTTGTCACAAGCCACAGCCTGCACTACTCCCTCATGACTTGGAGGAACCTACAAAAATTCAGCCTCATGTCTCGCCAGCTGATATTTTCTGCCAATTTTTTTGTCTACTCCAGGGAGAGAAGTGGGGGTCTGGAGTAGCTTTATGGTGTTTTTTTTAAGGTTTTGTAAATAGGTAACACTATCTTTTTGGAGGTGGAAGACCCATCATCTCTCGATAGTCTTCATCCTCCTCCTCATCATCCTCAGTGGTATCCTGGGTAGGGAGGTCCAGGGTATCCACCATGTGCTGCAGAAAAGAAACTAGAGAGGAAAAATCCTCTTGGCCATTTGGTGAAGTACCAAACTCCTGGTCCTGTGAAACATCAGGTTCCAGGGGCTGGCCTTCTGGCTCATCATCATCATCATCACCGTCTCCTCCACCATAATAGTATTCTGGACCAAAATTTGGGACAGAAATACTATGGTGCACAGGAGTAGAGTGGGCAGAGAAAATATTGCCCATATTTTATATAGTTTGGTAAAGGTGCCAAGCCTTGGCCATTTCTTCAACAGGGGTTAAATCTTTTTCTAAGTCAGAGACTTTCTCTTTAAGTGACTGACTTTCTTTTTGTTTTTCTTTATGTTTATGTACCACTGGCATCTCCCCTTGCCTTGACGCGGGAGGGGCAGTGGTATGTTTTTCTTTAATTTTTTTTTCTACAGGCACTGAATCAGTGACCTGCTCCCCTTGTCTCTTTTTTGGCTGGTCGCCATTATTATTGTTATTGTGCTTATCAGACTTATTCTCAGAGGAGTCCCTAGGGGACTTTTATTTTGATTTAACCTGGGAAGAGGACCCATCTTCAGAAGCTTTGACAGAGGTGGAAGCAGACTGAGAAGCCATAATTTCCAATCTTTTGGCTCTTTTTTTAAGTGTTTTTTTAACAAAATTTAGAGCAAAGAACACATTAGTGGTCTGGACCTAAACAGTGTAAACACAAGTTGTGGCTGCCTGCTTTAGCCACAATTTTATGGCACTTTAAGCAATTTTTAAAACTTGTAGGTCCAGTCCTTTTCTTGGGTCTTTCTGACATACCAGCTTGTCAGAAACGACTGAAAAATATGGTCCCAAATGGGAAAAATATAGCTCTGTAGTCAGTTCCCTCACAGTAAAGAACTGTGACTTTCTGTGGTAAAAATAAGTTAGAAATGAAGAAAACCGATGGTTCCCGCTAAAAAATGGGAACTGCTAACTAAATAAAATAAAATACTGTTGAAACACTAAAGACGCTATTTATTTTACTTCAGAAATAACTGAAAGGAACCATGGCGGAACCGTGGCAAAGGTAGGAAAATGTGATTCCCGGGAACTGATGGGAACTGCTAAAATCAGAGAAACAAAGCAAAAAACAATTAAATACAAACTCCTCACTAAAACAAGAAAAAAGTAAGAACTTTAGGCAAATTTTTATCTTTGGCCAAAAGTGAGAGAGCACCCCAGAAGCAGTGTTAGTCAGGCGAAGAAAAAATTCTGGTGCTCTCTGGGCAAGCACCACTCAGTACACCCTCTAACTCTCTTCTGGTTGGCTAATTCATTTTGTTCATTATCATAAACTCCACCTCAGAGGCAGCTCAACCTAGCCAGCTTACTACATACTACATACTATTACTGATGCTAAAGGACCCCAGGATGAGAAAGAAAATTTAAAGATAGATTAGGGGAGCATTTATGAGTAATACAAAATAAAAAGCAAGATTAAATTAAGGCAATGCATGTTAACAGTAGTAGTGGACCATGTATTAATAAAATATAAGCTACTACTTTAGAACATCTAAAGTAACCTGTTCGAGGTGGGTACTTTGAGAATTTACTGAGTAAAAGGGAACAATTTTGGATACATCATATGGGGGCTTTAAGACAACCTGGTTTAAATGCTAAATTCAAGATGCAGCCTTTTTTAAAGTATTGAGGCATTGGATTTGTTGATTTGTCCCTCTTTTCTTCCCCCCCCCCTCGTTTATCACTCATCCTAGTTATTCAAGAATATATTGAGATTAATATATGTTTGGGATTTGGGTATATGATGCCTTAGTTTTAATTGTGTTTCTCTTATTTTTACAGATTCATATATGATTAACAATATGCAGCGCCAATTTACCTAAAGGGGAGAGAAAAGCTTAATATAGAACTTTTAGTCCATATTAAGAATCACTGTACGTGTTAATAGTTCACTCTATAACATGAATTCTATGTTATTTTAGGATATATTTCCACTGTATCTGCACGATTTTTATCTAGTCGACAGCTTATATTCATATAAACAAAATGGTGATGGTTCATGTGATTATATTTAATACAGCCGATTTTTGAGTCATGATTTTACAAGATATATCTTTGCATGTTTTCTTGTAAATTTATTTGTATACATTTTAAATTTTGGGATCGTTTGTTGTGCTCCGTACGGCTAGCTGACATATTAAATGATGTCAGGGGGATAATGTGTATTTAAACTAGCACTGTACCTGGCTGTCACACCTCTGATGAAGCTCCGGTGGGCAGAGCAAAATGTTAGGTGGGGGTTCTGAGATGGTTACTGCCATTTAACCATAGGTTCCTTTCTTATAAATGTGTACCAAGAGTTTTAATGGACTGCCTTTTTAAATGCTTGTAAAGTGATTTTGTGCCACAATAAATGAAGTTGGAGGCTGACAATGTTTGTGAGTGCAATCTATGAATTATTCACAGATATGGATCACAGTCTGGTGAATGCTGCCTATTCTCTCTGAATCTATATGCTGTTGTTTGGCAAGGCACCACCGTTTCTTCAGTGCAACTCCTTTTTCAGTACTGTTTCACAGCAAGTAAGTAAAGTAAAATTTATTTTTAAACACTTTTCAAAAAACCAAAGTGCTGTACAGATAAACATTTAAAATAACAAACATTAAAACAATAATAAAATCATTCACCATAAGCTTTTAAAAATAAAAATGTTTTTAACTCCATTTTAAAGCTTTTGACGGTCAAGCAGCCTCGTATCTGACGAGGTAGAGAATTCCACAGGGCAGGGGCAGCATAAGAGAATGCATGTGCCCCAGATGTCTTCAAACGAACCCTGGGAATCTCTAGCAATCCCTCGTCGGCGGATCAGAGTGAGTGAAAGGGGCAGTAGGGAGTAAGGAGATCTTGCAGATACTGTGGTCCCTGTTCGTGTAGGGCTTTATAGGTCAGTAATCCAACATTGAAGGTGATCCGCCACTGAACCGGCAGCCAGTGCAGCCAGCGCAGGACAGGCATAATGACTATTTCTAGATGTCCCAGTCAAAAGTCTGGCCGCTGCGTTCTGTACTAGCTGCAGGCAGTGGATCTCAACCCCCGGTAGCCCTAGGTACAGGGCATTGCAGTAATCAAGGCGGGGTGTCACGAAGGCGTGGACCAAGGTAGGAAGGTCAGCCGGAGAAACCAGGTGTTTCACCTGAGTGATATTCCTAAGATGGTAAAAAGAGGACTTGACAATGGCCGACACCTGAAATTTTAGGGTCAGACCGTCATCAATGATAATGCCCAGATTACGCAGCTGGTCTGAGGTCAAGTCAAAGGCCCAATGAAATCCCAGGCCTACGGCCTGCCTCAAGGTGACCCAGGTCCACAACCAACACCTTGGTCTTATCCGGGTTTAACCTCAGCCAGCTGGCACTCATCCAGTCTTTGATTTCGGCTAGACAGCTGTTAAGCAGAGAGACTGCATCATCCTGTCCTGGAATAAAGGACAAATACAGCTGGGTATCATCTGCATAGCAGTGAAAACCCAGACTGTATCGCCTAATGATATCTCTTAATGGCAGCATGTAAACTGCGAACAACATGGATGCCAAAATGGAGCCCTGCGGCACCCCACAGGACAGAGAGATGACATCAGAGGAATAAATTCCAGTGACAACCCTCTGTGTCCAGCCTGTGAGGAAAGATCGAAACCAATGTAGAACTGTACCAGACAGTCCACAAAAAAGCTGCAGGCAGTCCAACAGCACACCATGGTCAACAGTATCAAATGCTGCAGAGAGATCAAGAAGGACTAGAATAGTACGAGCCTTTCGATCTCTCGCAATTAGATCATTTAAAACCCAGATGAGAGCAGTCTCAGTGCTATGTCTTTTCCTAAACCCCGACTGGAGAGCATCATAGATATTGTGATTTGTAAGATGGTCATCTATCTGTAGCACAACCACCTTTTCAATAACCTTACCCACAAAGGGCAGGTTAGAGATGGGTCTGAAGTTAGCTAGACAGTCTGGGTTCGGTGAAGGTTTTTTAAGGAGTGGTCAAACGACCGCTTCCTTTAGGGGTTCAGGAAAGACCCCTGCTCCAAAGACTTCCAGATAATTTCAGCAAGGATCGGGCTGGTAACATCTACACAACCTAATAATAGTGGCATAGGGCCCGGATCCAAACTACAGCTGGTTGGTTGCACAGTCTGAACAATCCTCACAACATCCATGAATTCCGGCCTACTAAAGTCAGACCAGGTAGCACAAGAGTTCGCTTCCTCCTGCCGACCACCGCAATTCCTTAAAGAGGGAGCTGGACCAATGCCCGACCTGATGCTGGCAATCTTATCTGCGAAGAGCCAAGCAAGCTCATCACACTTTATTTGTGAGAAATCTCTTCCAGACTGCAGACAGAGTGGATTGCACAATCTGTCAACAGTCTGAAAGAGTTGAGCTGGTCAGTTCCGTGCAGCAGCAATCTCCCTGGACAGGAATTCTGCCTTCTTACGGGTGATTGCTGATCGATAGATACCATAATGGTCCATCAATCTAAGCTTGTCAGCATCCAGGCCGGATTTCCGCCAAGCCCTCTCTAGCCTTCACCCCACCCTCCTCAGCTCCTTCAGGGACCCATCAAACCATGGAGACCTCGGGCACTGAGTGAGTGGGCAAAGGCGAACAGGAGCAATTTGATCCAGGGCCTCACCCACAGCCTTATTATAGGCAAGAACAAGATCCCCTGGACCCATGCACTCACTCGAAATACCCGATAGGTCTAGTACCGCCAGTAGACCTTCTGGGGTAATTCCCCTTAAAGGGCGATACTGGACCATCTCCTTAGGGGCAGGCCTATTTGGGGGTGCCCCGAAGCTGAATCTTATGGTATGATGGTCTGTCCACACATTTGGTTCCACCCCCAGATGCGTGACCCCCAACTCCAGTAGGAACACTAGGTCCAATGAGTGACCCCCTATATGGGTAGCAGAGGTAACCACCTGTGTAAGGCCCAACATTGTCATAAGTTGGAGGAGATTTTTCCCAAAAAGCGAGAGTTCATCGTTGACCCAGACATTGAAGTTGCCCAGTATTAACCACCTGGGTGACTCCAATGCCACATCGACGATGAAGTCTGCAAACTCCTTCAGGAATTCTCCATCATCACCGGGTGGACGGTAGATGAGGAGAATCCTGAGCCCTACACCTGCTCCCAAGATACACTCAAAGGAACAAGTGAAACCCATTGGTACATTCACAAGACCCAGCTCCATTCTGAAAAAGATGGCTACTCCCCCACCCCTACGATCCAACCTCGGGTGGTGTATCACCAAAAACCCAGCCGGAGCAGCAGATGCCAATATAGGGCCTGCATTTTCATCTAGCCAGGTCTCGGTGATGCATGCCAGGTCAGATGTTGCAACAAGGTCCACTATAATAGTGGTCTTGTTTCTAATTGACCTGGCATTACACAACACCGCCCAGATTGGATGGGTTTTCGAGGAGGATTGCAGCACCTGCCCACAATTTGCGGAGCCCTTGGGTATGGGAATCAGGCAGGGAAAACCCCTCTCCTGAACCCATTTATCCACTGTATCTTCTCTGGCAGGTTCTTAGCTGTGCTCTCTGCTAAAGAAGCCACAATGGTACTGTAATTTTTAACAAATTTGCAGTAGTATCCCACAGTTCCCCAAAATGCACTCAGTTACTTCTTAATTTGTGGAGTGGGCCCATCTCGAATTGCCTCGACCTTAGCTGACTTAGGCCTGATGTGCCCCCCAAATGATGTCCCAAGTATGGCACCTCTACCATCCCACTTCAACATTTCTCTGATTTGATAGTCCTGCATCCCACAGTCTGGTCAGGACGTCCTTCACATGGGAGAGATACTCGTCCCATGTCTGGCTAAATGTACCTATATCATCCACATAGGCTAGAGCAAAGTGCCAGATCCCATTAAGGACCCTGTCAACTAGCCTCTGAAAAGTGGCAGATGAATTCCTCATGCCAAAAGGCATAATAGTGAATTCAAACAAATTGAGTGAGGTGACAAATGCTGACTTCACATGGGTGTCCATGGATTACTGCACTTGCCAATATCCCTTTGTCAGAGCTGTTGTGGTCAGGTACCTAACCCCTACTACTCTGTCCAGTACATCATCTGTCCTAGGCATTGGGTATGTGTCAGGTACTATGACATCATTTAACTGCCTGTAACAGGCACAGAACCTGGTTGTTCTATTTTTTTTTTTTTATTCTGTTTATTCACCTACCTATCCAGGGCTTTTCTCAGGCTTCCCTCACTCAGCTGCGCTGCTCCCTACTGTCCTCCTGAACCATGCTCCCCCCCCTCTATTGGAGCTTGGACGTGCAATGATGTCCCTATGTCCGCCGAAGCTCCACCCCTGCCCTACCACTGCATCACAGCTTCCATGGCTAGCCCTGACTGCTGCCAGGGGCCGCCAGAGCAGTGCTCTACACCTCCCAGGAGGGGAGAGCAGTTCTTCAGACGCCCATCCTTCGCCCTGCCGACCCCGTGGCCCAGGATCATTCTCGAACCTGGATTGCTGGCATGGCGCGAGGTGAGGCGACTAGTGCCTTAACCCTCAGTGTCACTGGGCTGACCTAGTTGTTCTATCTTCACATATCGGGCCTGTGCAGTACAATATGGTATGCATGCCCATTGGTCCATGCAGTGGACCAACAGGCGTACAGATCATACTGTACGTTGTCATTCGGCGGGCGGTCGGGCGGCATTTGGGTGGGGTGCTGCCACCCGCCAATGACAGGGGGGTACTGGGTGACGGGGGACCTCTGTGGGTGAGTGGGGAGGGAGGTACCACTGGAGTACTAGTGATAGGTCATTTCAATGTGCCTGCGAAGGGGCAAGTGGGGCATACCACTGGACCACCAGGGATGTGAGTTTACAACTGCCCACGATCGAGCGATGGGGGAGATCGCCACTGGACCACCAGGGCTATGACTTTATACCTGCCTGCGATCGGGTGATGTGGGGGTTCACCACTGGACCACCAGGGTTATGTTTTACGAATGCCTGTGATCGGGCGGTAGGGGCTTCCCACTAGACCACCAAGGATCATATCTGCACATATGCCAGCAATCGGGCAACGGGGTGGGGGGGGCACAATGCTCCCAGGGCAGGGTGCTTGTAAACGGTGTTCCTGCTGGCTGGGTGGCCACCCACAGCCGGCAGCTGTTGTGTTGCGCCATGCACTACAGCCACCCGTCTGTGGGTGGCCGGCATTTGAGCCATTTTTATCGGCTCAACTTTGTGCACCAGTGTGCGGCGCATGTAGGAGTTGCACCAGGATATGCGCCGCACATCCCGGGCTGAATATTGGGATGTGCCGCATATGCATGGGCACGCCCCCTGCATCTGCGCCACATACATTACCAATGCGCCCCAGCGCATCGGGGGTTGCACCACGCAGCCTGCCCCTTTGAATATCACGCTGGGGCATATTGGGGGGTTGCACACGGTGCAACCTTGTTGCACCAGGCACAACCCCTTTAAATATCCAGGCCACTGTGTACAGTTTTGAGTTGCATGAGCCAGTATGTGCCCAATTTAACATATTTGTAAAAGTTGGATATGTGTCGAATTGTACATATTTGTTTAAGTAAGTCCTTACAAATATGTGGCCAGTCATATTCCCCTTGGTCCCGTGGAAGCACTGTCTGCCAACATGAGGTCGTGCTATTCATTTTATTAGGTGTGAGGTCATATTCCCCCGATAAAGGATAGAAATCGGATGTGACAGGGTGGTCCAGCTCACTAATGGGAGTATAGCTTTACTATGGTATGAGGCCCATTGCTGTCCCCTAAATTGTTTTACAAATAGGTGTGCAACTTGTAGGAAGGGGAACACTTCCATGTCTGTCACCTTGTTTGTATTTCCACTGCTCCTTTCCCACCAGGTCACACTTGGAATCGAGCCTCAGCTCAGCATGCCTTTCCCAGTTACCAAATGTTTAAATAAAAAAAAAATTTAATTTTTGTTGGAATGTGTGGAAAGTGATTAATGTGTTATCAAGGGCTAATTGTTCAGCCTTTGTGATGTTAAGGGTGGTTCGGGGGGGAACGTTGACTGTTGTCCCATCAACGAGAAAATTAGGATTGAGGAGCAAGGGCTGCATGCTTTCTTTTTTTTTTCATATACAATTTTTTCTTGTTTTTTACTGTTTTCTCCCCTACCCCAGGTCACAGCATGCACGTGTGTGCACACGCACGCCAGGATCTGGTGACCCCTTCCACCCCACCCCAGACTTGCATCACCGATCCTGCCGCCTGCACACCCATCGGACCTCCACCCAACAGGTGCAGGACTATGGAGGAGCGGCATCAACCCTGGAGGGGAAATCCCCCTCCAGCCCCCCCTCCCAGCCGGCTCCCTGGCAACCCAAAGTTGATCCCGAACCCGGGTCGCCAGCGTGGTGCAAGGTGTGGTGTCCAGCGCCTCCACCCTCAGTGCCACCGGGCTGGCAGGCTGCATGCTTTCTATGGTGGCTTGCAGCTTTAATACCCCACAGAGTTGGTTGTGCATGTATATAGACACTGCTGTAGGTGAGTTCCACAGACTTTTGTGGAGTTGTCTGATTCTGATGTATATCAAGGCTTTGGTT
Organism: Neoceratodus forsteri; assembly: GCA_016271365.2. Taxonomy (NCBI): domain Eukaryota; kingdom Metazoa; phylum Chordata; order Ceratodontiformes; family Ceratodontidae; genus Neoceratodus; species Neoceratodus forsteri. The sequence goes on along the minus strand of CM057459.1, from coordinate 559,596,094 downwards.
TCTATGCCTGTTTTTTTACATAAGTTGTTTTCTAGTTGCAGCCACAGTGGGATATACTGCCTTCCCTGAGGTGTAGGGGGTTCTTTGAGCTATTGAAAACACTTACTACAGTTGATTGCAAGGTAGCATAAGAAGAGGTCAGGTAGTTCAGGCCTCCCTGTAATTTGGGGTCTGATAGCTTGTGGCACGCTCTAAAAACTGCCTTCCTTGCCCACAAAAACTTGGAGGTGTGGCTACGTAAGGAGGCGAACCACTTTATAGGGATGTGCACATTGAGCATGCTCACAGGGTACAGAACTCTAAGCAGTAAGTTCATTTTTATAAGACTGGTCTTCCCCCATAATGTTAAAGGAAGGTGGCCCCATCTATCCATATCTTGTTTTAGTTGCCTAACCAGTGGGTCCAAGTTGGAGGTAACCATATTCCAAGAATTCCTCGTCACAAGGATTTCTAGATATTTCAATTTCTCCACTTGCCTTTTAAGCCCTCATGTTAATATGTCTTGCTTATTTACTCCAGCATTAAGTGGATAACCTGTTTTTTTGACATTCTGTTTGTAATTGGACAGTTCACCATACTCTGCTATTACCTGAAGGACATGAGGCAGGGATGTTTTGTGGGATGTGATGTGGAGTAATATATCATCAGCATAAACTGGTACTTTGCATTCCATTTCCTCTATCACTATACCTCTAATTTCAGGTGTTTAAGTCTAAGAATCAAGGGTTCTAGGAAAAGGCTGAACAGTAAGGGGAAAAGTGGACAGCCCTGCCTTGTGCCATTGTACAGACTGAAAGCAAAGGTGTATACTCCACTGCAAAATATCTAAGCTGTTGGGTCTGTATACAGAATTTTAACGCAAGTGATAAATTTCTCTGGGATACTGTGTTTTCTTAGGGCTGTGAATAAATATTCTCAATATACTGTACCCTGTCAAATGCTTTCTCTGTATCTAGGGAGACCAGCACCGCAGAGGTAGCTGGCTCCCCAGACATACAGATGAGGTGCATCAACTTCCATAGATGGTCGGAATATACTCTTCCTGGCAAGAACCCCACCTGCTCCCCTGAAATGAGTGCATCCCACACTCTGTTAAGTAACGTGGCCAAAACATTTGCCAGAATCTTAATATCCAAATTCAATAACGAGACTGGCCTATAATTTTCAAGTAAGGGGTGGTCCCTGCCAGGTTTCAGAATCACAGTCATGAAGACTGCCGTCATATTTGTTTCTGTGATGCCCTGGTTGTAAATGTGTTCAAACAGGTCAAGCAGAAAAGGGTTTAATTCCTATCTCAAAGATTTAGTAGTTTGGGGAAAAGACATCTGGCCCCAGGCTTTATCAGGTGTTAAATCCTTGATTGCCTGACAAATCTTCTTTAAGGTTATTTTTGAAGCTAGGACAGTGTGTTCTTCCTTGACAAATTTCGGTAGTGAAAGGGAATCTAGATATGAATGCAGGTCTGTGGCATTAGAGGTAGACTCCATTTTGCTGCATAGATCCTGGTAAAAGTTTTTAAATTCTTTGACTATTTCTTTGGGTTTAATGACCAGGTCTGGTTTACCCTGTACTGTTTTAAAGACTTTTTTTTAATTATGTTTATTATTTTGTCAGTTGATTTACAATTAATAACATTCCATATGGTATACAATCTGAATGAATACAGTACCAATGGAGCTGAAGGCCCCTTAATAACAGAGAGAAAAAACATGCATCTACCATATTAATGAAGCAACACTGGGTGGAATATTACAACAGTCTTTACAGGAAAAAAATGAAAGTTAAATTAGATAACTGAGACAAAGTACATGAGCAGCATGACAATGCCCTGAAAGTCAGAGTCCATTATATTGTCCAATAAAGAACTATCCCACCTGGGGGAACATATTGCCACACTAATCATCTGAATGTTGTTAGTCCAATATAGGTTTAGGTGCACTCATTTGAAATCAAATTTATGGCAACATCAATTATTGCAAACTTTAATTAAAGACCCACGTATAATATAAAGGCAGATATCATATTAAGGAAAACACCCAGTGTGTCCACCAGCAAGGGAACAAACAAAATCCACTTATAAAATGGCAAGGTAAAATCCAGTAATCTGATTGGCTCTTATTTATGTGTAAAATATGGTTTACACATGATTAAAAAAAAGGTCTTCTCAGAAGTGAAGAGTCTGGAACCTAGATCAATGGGCATTTGGAACACAGACATTTCAGTTAGCCCCCTACAGCCAGAACTGATCTTCCACCACAAACATGTCTACCTTTACACTATAAAAAAAGTTTAACTGGGCCCTAAAAATAAAAACTACCTTAAAGCAGCAGTGCTTTGCTATAATTATGCTTAAAATTACCTGGGTTGGTTTCCTCTTAGTGAAAAACTCAGAAGATCACCATTTTTAAAGCTGCATTCTGACTGTTCTGTGAGTCGCTACTATTTATACGCTCCCGTATAGCATACTCCTTCACCAGGCCCGCCATGTTCATTTGCGTTATCCATAGCCGAGTCTGACATATGCGCATGTCATTTAATTCTGATCTACCAATCCTATAGCACACATGTACAGTTGCAGCTCGGTTGCGTGCTAGTGACCAGGAAGAGCAGTGAACACGCTGCACGCTCTGTTGTACTGTGTGAATCCAAGCATTTTACTGGTTTATGAGGGGGTGCTGCTGTCCTGATGCTTTTAAGCTTTAGAATTCAAGTTTATTTTAACTTGACCTAGCGTGAGGTCTTTTGTGGTTTAGCTGTGTAGCCAGACTCTGTTGGTTTCTCGAGCATTTTACTGAATTATTCAGTTCAGTGTGCCCCTGTGTGGTGTAGAGAAATTCTCGTCTGTCAGATTTCTTAGCCAAAATTGTAGAACTAGGAGTTCCAGTCATGTTGCAAAATGACAAGCAGCCCTAGTTCAAGTGAATCCTCTATCTCTTGGTGATTTTTTTATTTAGTTTTGAAATGTAATACAGATGTCATGATGTTCAAATTATCCATAGTATTACTGAGGGGGGATGTTTTTTTTTTACCTGTACCACACTGCTTGCTAATAAACTTTGCTAAGCCCATTCTAGTCAGTTTTTTTTTTTGTAAGTGTGTTGGCGTTTCTCATTGTTTTATGTGTTTTCTATTGTAGTTGTGAGTTTTTTTTTGGGGGGGGATACAGGATTCTATTCTGCTTCTATGCAGTGACAGGAGAATGTTTTAGTTTCATTAATAAAATGTATTTGTTAATCACATGGGTGTGTGTTTCTAGGGGTGTGATTTGTGGCATACACCCATAGAAACATAGAATTTGTTGGTAGAAGAGGGACACTTGGCCCAACCACTCTGCCCAGATGATATCTGCCAAGTCCAATTCTATGGACCCTAACTGGTCTCCTGTGACCCTCCCTCCTCACTGCCTATTTACTAAAATTCCACTGTGTCCATCCCAGGCATGCTTGAAGCCTCCCTACTATTTTCACCTCCATCTCTTCTACTGACAGTCTGTTATAGGCATCTACCACTCTCTTAATGAAGTAATGCTTTCTCATATCCCTCTTAAACTTGCCCCCCCACCCATGCTTCATTGCATACCATGTGCTCTTAGTGCTTTTACTCATTTGAAAGAGGAAAAGGGAAGGGAACATTGTTTAACCAGGAGTAGCATACTAAGTTGAAGCTTCTTTCCAGATGAGACCTGGGGGCACAAAGAAGTTACGTGAGTTGCCCAGAATCACACAGTATGCACCTAGGTGGCTGTGGGATACAAACTCAGGTCTCCAGTTCTGCAGCTCAGAGCCATAACCCACTGTGGTATACTGCCTCCCATAAAAAGCCTCCCCTCCTGTACCCTGCTTACTCCTATGAGGTATCAGTTGTCTCTATCATGTTCCCTCTTGCTCTCCTCTCTTCCATGGTGTACATATTGAGATCCCTCAGTCTTTCCTCATTTGGGTTTTTGGTGCACCCCTGCATGATTTTAGTTGTCCTCCTCTGGATTGCCTGTGCCCTATCTATGTCTCTGCTGAGATGCAGCTCCAGAAAAGTACAGTTATGTAAGAACTTACCATAACAGTAGATCTTTGAGAACAGCTCTTGCAGCAGGTTACACCATTAGGACTGAAGCCGGCAGGTGCCAGGACCCCACGGAAATTTTCTAGCTAGCAGTCTTCAGCAGGGACTGCCTCCGACGTCGGTCCCTCCCCCGACGTCAGGCGTAGTACATAAGGAGGCGGTCCCCGCATAATCCTCAGTTCTCCCGCCGAAGACTCCCGGACACTGGATGACATCAGAAGAGGAGACCGAGGATCCGCCACCAGATGGCAAAGACTATAGAATAGGAATGTCCCATCTCATAAGATGGGTGCTTGACTACGACCTACCTCCGAAAAAAGGGAGATGGTGGGCGGGAAGGTACCTGCTGCAAGAGCTGTTCTCGAAGATCTACTGTTACAGTAAATTCTTATGTAACTGTACTATCTTACTTTGAGATACAGCTCTTGCAGCAGGTTACACCATTAGGACTGATTTCCAAGCAGTAGTGGCAATCATGCACCACCGGGAGGAGGAAAAGTAGAGACCTCGATATAACTCGAGCCTAGGACAGAAGTCCCTGAAGGATGGCTAGACCGAACCCCGCTTCTTCGCCTCGATGCAATGTCCAGATTGTAATGCCTGATAAAGGTATGCACAGAGCTCCTAGTAGCTGCAGTGCAAATAGCTGAGGTGGAGACGTTCTTTAACACCGCAAAAGAAGTAGCCACCCCTCTTGTGAAATGACCCTTGACTGCGCCCGGTAAGGGTTTATTGCGCTTGTCATAGCGGAAAGTGATGCACTGGATGAGCCACCTCGAGAGTGACTGTTTGGGAAACAGGAGCTCCTTTCATCCTGTGAGCAAAGGAGACGAAAAATTGGTCCGACTTTCGGAGCTGTTTGGTTCTGGTCAGATAGTATCTGAGGCATTGATGCATGTCGAGGGTGTGCAGAAGGGCTTCTCCTCGATTAGTGTACCTTGGGAAATACACTGGTAGATCAACGTCCTGGTTAAGGGTGAGAGCTGAAACCACCTTAGGCAAAAACTTTGGGTTTGTCCTTAGGGATACCCTGTCCTAATGGAAAACCAAATAAGGCTCTTTGCACATACGATCATGTAATTCCGAGATCCTTCTAGCCGAAGTAACAGCAACTAAAAATAACGTTTTCCAAGAGAGAAAACGTAGCTCGCAATCCGTGGCTGGTTCAAAAGGTGGCAGTGTAAGCTGCTCAGGAGAAAAGTAAGTCCCAAGAAGGGATTGGATCTTTGATGGGCGGCCTAAGGTGGAGGACTCCCCTTAAGAAGGCATGAGTAGTGTCCAGCTGGGCCACCGTCTGATGGCCTACGGGGGCATGGTAAGCAGAAATTGCACAAAGGTGCACTTTAATCGAGGATTAAGCCAGTCCGGAGTGGAAGAGGGAAAGCAGGTAGTCCAGAACCAGCTTTTCAGGACAGTCTAATGGTGAAAAACTGCACGCTTGAGCCCACAAACAGAATCTACACCATTTCATGGTGTACGTTGCGTGGGTTGCTGGTTTTCTGGTGGCAGAGAGTGCGTCTGCCACTTCTTGCGAGACCCTGTATCGCATCATGGCTATGTCTCTAGGAGCCAAGTGTGCAGGTTCAATGAACGTAAGTCTGGGTAGACCAATGAACCCACCTCCTGAGACAAAAGATGGGAGCTGATTGGCAAAGGAACTGGAGGTTCCCTGGATAGCTGGTGCAGAAGAGGGAACCAAATATGTCTGGGCCAGAAGGGCGCAATCAAAATGAGCGTCGCTTGCTCCCTGTGAAGTTTTAAGAGAACTCTCTGGATCAACGGGAAAGGAGGGAAGGCATAGAGGAATCTGCCCACCCAGGAGAGGGACAACGTGTCTCGCCAGAAAACACCAGACACTGGATCTAGCGAGCAAAAATTGGGCAGTTTTGCGTTGGATGGGGACGGGAAAAGGTCTAACTCTGGAGTGCCCCATCTGCGAAACAGATCCTCTGCCACCTCCTGTAGAAGTTCCCACTCATGGACTCTGGCCTGAGAGTGGCTCAGACTGTCTGTGACAGTGTTGTCCACTCCCGGGACATGTACTGCAATTAGGTTTGCGCCGTGTTGCAATATCTACTCCCACACTCTCATGGCCTCCCTGCAAAGCGGGTAGGAGTGAGTGCCTCCTTGTTTGTTGAGGTAATACATCACTGCGGTATTGTCTGTTTGTAACAGGAGTGTACCCGGTGGAATCTATGACTGGAAGGCTTGCAGAGCGTAAAGGACTGCCCTCATTTCCAAAATGTTGATGTGGAGATGAGACTCCTGGGTTGTCCACAGGCCCTGAGACCAAACTCCTTCGAGGTGTGCTCCCCACCTGAGCCCTGAGGCATCTGTGGAGAGGGTCACAGTCGGAGACGGTGCCGTGAAGGGAACCCCCGCAGAGAGGTTCCCAGGATTTAGCCACCATTGCCAATCCCAAATTACGGCATTTGTGATTCGGATTGGATGCTGCAGATGGTCTTGCCTTTGGTCCCATTGCACCCTTAGCATCCACTGGGTTACCCCGCATGTGGAGATGTGCCAGCGGGACTGTTGCAATGGCCACAGCCATGTGTCTGAGCAGGCGAAGGACTGATCTGGCCAGGACAGTCTTCTTCACCGACAAGTCCCTGATGAGGGATCTGATGTGTTCCACTCTTTCCGAAGGAAGAAAAGCTTTCCTTCTGATGGTGTCCAGAACTGCTCCTATAAACTGCAGTTTCTGAGATGGCACCAGGAGTGACTTCACGTAGTTGATGAGAATACCCAGTGATTGAAAAAGGGACTGGGTGCAGTGAATGGCAGTCATCAGTGCCTCCCTGGAGGGCGCCATGAGAAGCCAGTCGTCCAGGTATGGGAACACGTAGTGGCCTTGTCTCTTCAGAGACGCCGCTATGACCACCATGCACTTTGTGAATACGTGAGGTGCTGATGACAGCCCAAAGGGAAGAGCTCGGAACTGATAATGGCGGCTCTGAAACTCAAAGCGCAGGAACCTCCGGTGCGCTTGAGCAATCAGAATATGCAGGTAGGCGTCCTGCGTGTCCAAAGACGCCAGAAAGGCGTCTTGCTTCAGCATGGGAATTAGGCCCGGAAGGGTCACCATGCGGAAGCATTTGTAAACGACCGAAAGGTTGAGGTCACTGAGGTCCAGTATTGGATGGAGGTCCCCTGTTTTCTTTGGAACCAGGAAGAAGTGAGAATAGTACTCTTGTCCTCTCTGGTTCTCTGGAATGTGCTCTAAGGCTTCCTTTTCCAGAAGTGCGAGCACTTCCTGCTGTATGAGTAGGGCATGCTGACCCAAGTAACGGGAGAGCAGGGGAGGTCTTGTGGGTAGACTGCCTACAAATTCTATATAGTGGCCTTTTTTGACCAGTTGCAGAACCCACCTGTCGGTGGTGATCGACTGCCACCCTGGCAAGTGGCATGCGATGCGACCCCTGACTTTCTTTTCCTGTTGATCCTGAGGAGGGACAGGGGCCGGGAAGGAGTCATGCTGTGGCAGTGTTTGATCCAGCAGGCTTTGCTGACTTTGCAAATCGTTGGCCTCTGCCTGGGGATGACTTGGCCTGGGCCTTGCAGGTGAAAGTGCCCCTCTGCTGCTGGCTGGAACATGGCTGTTGCCTTTGTAGCCAGCTACAGAAGTGGCTCTGGTTCCTACAAAAGGAACTGGGCCGAGACCTGTATATGGCCTGTACAGATCGGACTGCCTTCCCTGCGTCCTGAAGTTTGGTGATTACTCTCTCGGAGGCTTCACCAAATAGGACTTTGCCGTTATAAGGGACGTCTAAGATGTTCTTCTGGACGTCCAGGGTAAAACCGGAGACACGGAGCCAAGAGTGTCTCCAGAGACACACGCCTGAGGCTGCAGCTCTGGCTGAGGAGTCCGCAGAATCATATGCGGCTCTGAGCACCTGGGTCCCCACATCCCAACCCGTGCGGAGGAGGTTCAAGAGCTCCTCCTTTTGTTCACCATCGGGCATCTTCTCAACCAGGTCCTGTCCCTGTTCCCACAGTGCGTTCTGGAATTGAACCATGTGGGTGAGGTAATTCAGTGACCTGATGGCGCAGGTCGCAGCCACGTACGTACGCCTACCCAGGACATCCAATGACTGTGTGCTCAAATGCTGAGGTCTCTGAGACCGGTCATGTGAAGCAGTGATAACCAGGGAGTCAGCCAGAGGATGGTTCACCAGATACTGGTCCTCCCTAGGGGCATTGTATAGGCAGTCAGCCTTCTTCGGTACTGCTGGAGTAGAATGCGGATGTTTTCAGGCGGCCTTGGTGACATCCTCAAAGGTATCCACCAAGGGCGGCACTACCACAGGCTTCAGGTCTTTGTGCCGAAGGTAGCGAGTAAGGTGCTGTCTCTTGGGGTCGAGTTCTTCAGCATCCCACCCCATATTCTCCTGGATGTGTCTCATGATCTCCGTGAAAGAGGGATCATCTGGAGGAGACCTAGGTAGGTCGTGTGGGTCTGGAGAGGGAATGCTGATGGGAGAAGGAGATCTGGAGCACCCTGAGGTGTCAGATCTGGAATCCTCCCCAGACAGGGTGTACCAGCATCATCTGGGTCTCTTGGGACTGGGTGACCCTGAGGTGGATCTGGAGGGAGGTCTTCCTCTTTCTGCGGATCTGCCCCGAGGAGGTGGTGTCTGCTCCTTGGGGGTTGGTGAATGTCCTACAGGCCCCTTGGGCAGAGGAGGCGTAGGGCGTAGGCGGTGAAGGAGTAGGAGGAAGCGGAGTCGGAGTAGGAGGAGGATGTGTGGCGACCACATCTTTTCTGATGGTGTCCCACCAGACGGTAAAGAGTTCCTTTACCTCTGCCAAATTCATGCCCGATGACGGGCCTGGTGCTGGTGGCCTGTCGCCAGGGTCGGGCGTCGGGTCCCCGGGGGTCTCCCACTCCGGGGAAGGTTCCCATGGGAGCCCAGCATCTCCGGTGTTGCCCGCCTGGTCCTCGGGCTGTGTGGTATCCTCCTTCAATGAGTCCTTCTGACCGGCGTCCACTGGCGATGGTGGTGTGGTCCTCTTCTCTGGGGTAGCTGACGTCGGTCCCCTGGCAGACACCCTCAGAGGCGAACGCCTGGCCGGCGACAGGTGTTTAGGTGTTGCCAGCTCCTGGGAGCGCTGGTGATGCTTGGCCGACGTCGGGTGGGCCGACGTCGGGTCCGACGTCCGTTTGAGGGACATCAGGTCCTTGGTCTTTCGAGGAACCGGATCCGACCCACGCGGAGGCTGGGAAACTGACCTGGCGTCGGAGTCCCGCCAGCGGGAAGAAGATTTATGGTGCTCCCCGGACTTCGACAAGACCTTAGATGGAGTGGAAGAGGTCAATGGCCTGGAAGTCTTCAGGGGCTGCAAAGAAGAGGAACCGCTGGAGGATCTGACCTGAACCGGGGGAGGCTGTGATTGAGCCCTGGAGGGAGAGTGGTCCGATCGCGAGCCGGAGCTTCAGGAGTCCGAGGCCCTTGCCGGGGACCTGGGTCTTTCCTTTTCCCGGTGCTTGTGGATTTTACCCGACGACTCCCCCCTGGAGGAAGGTTCTTTATCCATGGTTTTCAGTTTCTCCTCCAAGAGAAACGCTTGAAGGACCTTCTGGCAGTGGATCCTGGTGCGACTGTTGAAGCCCTGGCAGAAGGAGTAGGCCTTGGTGTCATGTTCCGGGCCTAGGCAGCGCATGCAGGCCGAATGTGGATCCTTGAAGGGGATCTGTTTGCCACAGGCACACTTCGAGTGGTGACCCTCAAGAGAAGTAGTTGGAGAGGACATCAGTTGAATCCAAAGTCGTGAAGAAAGACGAAATCGTCGTAGTTCTAAAGGTCGTTGCACGCTAGAAAAGAGACAGAGAGGCCGATACTGGTGATGTCGACGGCGGGAAAAGAACTGGGGATTATGGGGGGGACCGCCTCCTTATGTACTACGCCTGACGGGGGCGGGACCGACGTCGGAGGCGGTCCCCGCTGAAGATTGCTAGCTAGAAAATTTCCATGGGGTCCTGGTGCCTGCCAGCTACAGTCCTAATGGTGTAACCTGCTGCAACAGCTGTATCTCAAAGTAAGATCTGGACACAACACTCCAGGTGGGGTCTCACCGGTAAGTGATATAGTGGCAACACCACCGCCTCCTCCTGTTGAAGATACCTCTCTACATGCATGCCAGCATACCACTGGCCCTGCTCACTGCTTTGTCACACTATTCTGCAGTTTTGAGGTCATCAGATATGATAACCTCAAGTGACCATCAGCGCTATGACAGTCTGGATATGCACTAAAAGTATGTAATGTAGCTAGTCCACATTGCACCACACCTCCAAACAGGTGCATACCATGCACCATTCACAAATGTCATCTGAAAGGTTGCTGCTGTACCCCTATAGGCACATAGGAGAGCAGTAGGAACAGAGGGTTGGCAGGGCATAAGATTATGGTGGTCATCCAGTCAGATGCCTTTCCCACCAACAGACTAAATCACCTTCTCAATGTGGAGGTGGGGCTCATGGGTGGTGGTGTACCCCAATACTGACTAGGACCCATGCACCGAAGGCATGCGTGGGCTGGTACCCCCAGCCCTCACAGTATGTCAGGAGGGCTGGGGGCTGCCATATTGGGACACCCACCTGCCCTGCTGAGCCGCCATCCTTAGGATGGAGGAAGCAGGTAGCAACTATGGCAGGGTGCCTGTGGGCGTAGCATGAACCCCCTCCACCAGCACACTTTAATGCGTGGACTGGAGTCTGGCACCACCACCCCTCTGCCCCCCATGGGAAGGCATGCAGTGCTGTCCACTCATGCTTGTAAGCGGTTTCTCATTTTCAGAGCAGTGACATACTGTATGTAACTCAGATGTATGTGAGGTTGTACCATGACAGACTGATAGAGGTCTCTGTTGGACTGAAATTTTGGGGGGGCCTATACTCGGTCATGGTTGAGTGGCACACATTGGTTGCAAGAACAACTTTGCAGCACACTTCTAACCTGAACCCATTTATACTCTAGACAAATGGGTTGCAAATGTTTCCTTACACCAATACACAGGCCAGTGCACCTATTCAAGGAAAAGTGTGGTGGAGTACGAGGGCACAAGTATGCACAGAGATGCTGTGCTATGCACAGTGGCTCCCCAGAGTGCTCACCCCTGGACGCATGCTGTAGTGATTCCAGTTGTGGGGAACTGCTGAAAGCAGCTCATTAAGGGGTCAGATTTGTGTAAGCCATCTTGGCTGTTCTGGCTAAGGAAAGGATTAAGCAGCACAGAGACACAGTAGTACAGCTAACTTTTTAGAGGGCCGTATTTAAATATCTGCAAAAAGAATTTGAGTGTCCCTATTTTACTGTTCTGTGAAATGTTTACTTAATGTGCATTGTTTTTATACTGTATGTCATCTATACTTTTTAATGTATAATCTTATAATGTTTATATGGGATATGACATGGGTGAGAGTGAGATAGCAGAAATATCTCCACAAGTTGTCATGTGGGTTATCCCGCAGTAGGGTGGGGGAAGGTCAGTAGATCTGGAGTAATAGAGTGATATGAGAGTGATGGATTGAGAATGTAAACCTTGAGGGGAAGAGAAATCACACCTTTTGGAGGGGATGGGGGCCATATCAATAGTCCAGCAGGGTGCATTGTACCCTGCTAGTAGTCATGGAAAGCAAATTTAGTGGCTAAATAGAAGAGGGGAGCTATGCTTAGGCTTAGTTTGATCCTTTGCTTGATGCTGAGAGACCTGACTGTGCAGTACGATAGTCAGGAAGAAAGGTATACAGGGGAGGAGAGGAGAGAAACCTTGGCACATTAGGACCCCCCTTCAGCACAATGAGAACTTTGCAAGGGGGACTGCAAAGAATAGGGGTGAAGGTAGACGGGGAAGGGGAAGGACAGGAGACAAGTCGAGGTGAAGTAGGGTCACTTCAGGATGCTGATTACCCTGCAAGGGGAATGCAAAGACTAAGGGGACAAGTAGATGGGATATGGGGAAGGAGAGGAGACAATCGGTGATGCAGTAGTACCCATTCATGATGCTACAGACCCTGTAAGAGGACAGCAAGTATATTGAAAAAGGATGGATGGTAGAGGAAGGGAGAGGTGAGAGATACAAGCCTCATGGAGTGGTGAGTTGGAGAGGGATCCATGGAGAGCATTCTGGATTCTTTTACATTCTATTAGAGATCAAGGGATGACAGAAAATGGGATTCCTTCAGGGGAAGGGGAGTAAATCTAGAGAAATAGGGATCTGTATTGCACAGGGTGAAATGAAGCTGATGTTTAGGGTTAGGGTTTGTCCAGGGCTTAGAGGATGGAATTATGGAGGGAAATGGCATGATCAGCTAGGTGTAAGGTAATTATTGAGGTCAGAGCTGATTGAGTAGACAGAGGATGATTTCCGGATTTCAGGGGGGGAGGGGAATCCTATGTTTTGGGAGTCAGTGAGAGTAACCAGATTGTTAGATTAGGGTGGATCTGTGGGGGACTATCGGGGTCCGGGAGTAGGTTGATCTATGGGAATGGGAGGATGGGGTAGTTATAAAGGATGAGCTGAGTTAGTAAGTGAGCCCACCCAACCAGTGCTTGGAGCCTAATTTTGCATAGTGGGAGAGTCGCCTATTTTTAATATAGGGAAAGGAAAGGACACGTAAAGATCACAGTGGTGTTTGTGAGGGGGAGGCATCCAGGTCAAAGCTGAAGAAGGAATTGAAGAGGGTGTCCAGTCTGGCCATGGAGGACTTCGAGGCAGCACCATAGAATACAGCACAGTAGTCAAAAATGGTCCCCTTGTAGGGCATAAATAATTACCCTGCCTTTGGCTGTGGATGCAGTAAATGTAGTCCAGTTAACATCTGGCATATTCATGGCCACCATCAACAATATCTCTCCTTTTTTTTTCTGCTATCCTAAAGATTTTTTCTATCATTTCCTTGACCATGGCCTTGTGATGTGATGGGGGTATGTAAGTAAACCATGTGTGGATTGTGCTGCTCTTTCCTGTCTGCGGGGTGATCCACTGGTTGGGTGTGTAAAGAGCATCTCAGGAGGTAGTTTTCCAGCTTATGTACAGCAGAAGTGAATACTGGGAAGTAGCCAGAGAGAAGTATTTATTTTGGTAGATGACCTTCCCTTACATATATCCCCAGAGGTGAAAAACAACTGTATTGTGGAGCCTCTGTACTGCCTGGTGGGTTCCAGGTAGTGGTAGGTACTGTAGCTGTTTACATCTAGACCGTGAACATTTTTCTCAACAGGGTTTGGTTTCTCCTTACATAAAACAAGTAGGGTAACAGATTGGTTAGGGTGGAATTCAGAGACCACCATGGGCTAGAAGAAAAATTTACTCACCTTAGTAATGTTGTTTCTTCTAATGGAGTCTTGCTGTATTCTGACTATTGCAGTTAGGACCTGCCTTTCAACTGCCCCAGAGAACAAAGAGTTAACTTTCCATGCAAGGCATGGAACATTCAGTACGAGCTTGGTTGAAGCCCCTGTCTGCTGTTGTTTAAACTCCAACCGTCAGATCTTTATGAGCAATACTCACTAGAAGTTCTGTGTGGAAACTGTAAAACTCACACTAGCCAACTGGCAACAAATTTATTAAAATGTTTTTTGGTTTCAAAGCAAAGACTCAAGTCAGGAAACCCAAAAACAAAACACAACACACACCCAAAGTAAAGGAGGGTGAAAAGGCACCCCTAGGGTGCCAACACTGCTCTCCTGCCCACCCACATCCCAAAAACTAGGTTCTGAGAGGGGAGGTGGGGGAGGGAGGTCAGAATACAGCAAGACTCCATTAGAAGAAACAACATTACTAAGGGGAGTAATTTTTTCTCCAAACAACATGAAGTCTTGCTGTATTCTGACTATTGCAGACTACCAAGCAGTACCTCCATGGAGGAGGGACAGAACCTAATTTAGGAATAGGCTCTGAAGTACTGCTGTGCCAAACCGAGCATCACTCCTGGCCTGGATATCCAGAGAGTAATGCTTGGTGAATGTATGGACTGTTTTCCAGGTGGCTGCTTGACAAATTTCTAAGATAGGAATATCCCTGGCAGCAGCCAGGGAAGCAGCTGTACCTCTAGTAGAGTGAGCCCTCAGGCCTGAGGGTGGGGTTCTACCCAATTTTTCATAGCAGAATTGTAAACAAGAAACAATCCACCTGGCAATAGATCTCTTAGTGGCAGGTTTGCCCTTACCGACCTCTCCATATGTGAGGAACAGCTGGAGGGACTCAAACCTGTGACCCTTGATGTGCTCTATGTAGTAGCTGAGGGCCCTTTTAACATCCAAGCTGTGCAGCCTCCTCTCTCCAGAGGAGGAATGGTCAGTGAAGGAAAAAGGGAGAGACAGAGACTGATTAAGGTGGAAATCTGAAACCACCTTAGGCAAAAACTTCCTGCTAGTTCTTAGGACCACTTTACCTCTGTGGAAAGAGATGAACTCAGGCTCCACTGACGGGGCTTGCAATCCACTGATACGCCTGACAGAGGTAATGGCTACCAAAAACACAGTTTTCCAAGTCAAGTACTTAAGCTCTGCAGAGGACAAAGGCTCAAAGAGAGGTTGCATAAGCTGAGCAATGCAAACATTAAGGTCCCAAGCAGGAGCAGGGTCCCTAAAGGGGGATTGGTGTGCAGCAATCCCTTGAAGAACTTACAAAACACAGGATGAGCTGACAGAGGAGAGGGCTTGCCTGCTGACAAGAAGGCAGAAACAGCTGCCAACTGCACTTTAAGTGTAGTAGGCTTAAGTCCTAAGCCATTAAGATGGACCATATAGTCCAGAACTGTAGGCAACCCGGCAGATTCTGCAGAAATGTGCTTATTAGAGCACCAAATAGTGAACCTTTTCCATTTGGAGTTGTAAGTCTTTCTGGTGGAAGGCTTTTGAGAGGCCTTAAGGATATTCAGAACCCCTTGAGAAAGGTGCAGATCAGCAAACTCTAACTCTTCAAGAGCCATGCCTTGAGATTGAGAGACTTGAGGTTCGGATACCAAATCCTCCCCTGAGAGGATGTCAACAGGTTGTAATTCCTGGGAAGAGACAGGGGAAGATGGACTGCTAAGGACAGCAACAGAGGGTACCAGGGCTGTCTGGCCCAGTCTAGAGCAATCAGAATCACTTTGCACGGTTGTGACCTGATCTTGACTAACATTTTGAACAGGAGAGGGAAGGGGGAAAAGCATACAGAAATTTCCCTTTCCAATCCAGAACTAGGGCATCCAGGGGGACTGAGCCCAACACTGGGGGCCTGCAGCAAAAAAGAGGAAGTTGGTGATTGTCTGGGGCTGCAAAAAGATCCATCTGTGGAGTGCCCCATCTCGAGAAAATCACTTTCAAAAACTAGGGGATCTAGGGTCCATTTGTGATGGCCCTGGGATATCCTGCTGATAGCATCTGCTAGGACATTGTCCTTCCCTGGGATGTGAACTGCTATCAGAGAGGTTTGCAGGGAATAGGCCAGGGACCACAACTTCATTGCTTCTGTGCACAAGGCTGTATACCAAGTGCCTCCTTGCTTGTTGATGTACCACATTGTGGTGGTATTGTCTGTTCTGATCTGGACCACCTTGTTCTGTACAGATATGGAAAAGGCTTGCAGTGCTAGAAACACTGCTCTGAGTTCCAAGAGACTGATGTGAAGCAGAGATTCTTGCGGTGACCACAGCCCTTGGGTGGTAAGATCCCCCAGGTGGGCTCCCCAGCCCAGCAGGGAGGCTTCTGTGGTGAGTATCACTGAATGAGACTGAGTGACAAAAGGAACTCCTTGCCTCAAATTGTCCTGATCCTGCCACCATTGCAAAGCCTGGATCAGGGTTCGAGTCACTGGGACTAGCTTGGTAAGGGAATCCTTTCTTTGGGACCAGAAGGCTCTTAAGTGGAACTGAATGTCCCTCATCTGAAATCTTGCTCCCTGGACCACTGCTGTAGGCTGCCATGTGGCCCAGAAGCTGCAGGAAATGCCTTGCTGGTCGAGACACCTGAAGGGTGAATGAAGAGGCCAGTTCCATAAGGGTCCTTACCCTGTTCAGGGGAAGGAAGGCTCTTGCCCTTATTGTATCCAGCTCCGCCCCTATGAAGGTGAGGAGCTGTACTGGCTCAAGAACTGACTTTGGAAGGTTGAGGAGAAATTCTAAGGAAGTGAGCACTTGCTGAGTTATTTGACTTGGTCTGGAGACTGACCTACTATGAGCCAGTCATCCAAATATGGAAAGATGGAGATCTTTTTTCTCCTTAGGAAAGCAACCACTACTGCCAGGCACTTTGTGAACACCCTTGGGGCTGATGTTAGGCCAAAGAGCATTGCTCTGAATTGATAGTGGCCTGAGGGCAACTCAAACCTGAGGTGCTTTCTATGGGAGCACCTGATGGTAATGTGAAAATAGGCATCTTTGAGGTCCAGGGAGGCTAGCCAGTGCCCTGGCCTTAGAGAGGGCTAAATTATTCCCAGAGTCACCATTTTGAACTTTTGTTTTAAAAGGTGCTTGTTCAGATATCTTAGATCCAGGATGGCGCCATTCTCCTGTTTTTGGGGTTAGGAAGTACCTGAAGTACAATCCTTTGCCCTTGTGTAGGTAGAACCCTCTGTGGCTCTGAGAGCCAGGAGGGAAGAAACCTCTGCCTCTAGGGCAAGGGTCTCTGATGGATTTGCAGGTGGAAAGGATCTGGTTCTCATCTTGGGAAATTTTTTGAAGCTGAGAACCAGTCCCTGGCTTACTACTTCCAGGACCCACCTGTCTCATGTCAGAGACTTCCAGTCCTGGACAAAGTAAGCCAGCCTGCCCCCTACAGGTATTGGAGAATCGGCCCGGGCAGACCCATCAGGGTGTCTGCTTGGCAGGGGCTTTAGGCTGAGGGGTGGAAGCAGGCCTGCTCATTCCCCGTCTGCCTCTCCCTCTGAAGAACCCCCTCTGAGCATAGGAAGAAGAGGAGGTCTGGGCTTGGTAAAAAGGCCTTTGAAAAGGCCTGCCCCTGCCCCTGGACTGCTGCCTTTGAGGAGTGGCTTGCCTTTCTTTGGCCTGAGCACTCCTGTAGGTGGTCCTGTACTCGTCCATCTTTTTCATGTAGTTCTCTGTCTGCTCCCCAAACAGAGAATTACCAATGACAGGGAAATCCATGGCCTTAACCTGGGTATCCTGTGATAGGCTAGTACATCTGAGCCAAGCCATCCTGCGAAGGGCCACAGATGTAGCCATGACTCTAGATGAAACATCATTGGAGTCTACAGCAGCATGAAATTGCACCTTGGATGCCTCAATCCCATCCGCAGCCACCTGCTCCAGCTCCTTGGCAAGCTGGTCAGGGGCCTGTTTAGCCACAGCCAGAACAGTGTCCCATCTGGACTTCTGGTGTCTAGCTTTGTAGGCCATATAGTTAGCTTGGCTGAGTCCCAAAGATGCTGCCATGTACTGCTTCTTTGCCATGGCATCAATCCTCCTGGAGTCCTTATCTGGGGGATGTGTTGCCAAGGGAATATTTGCCTTATCACAGGCAGCAGCCTGCACTACCCCAACATGGCTGCATTGCTGAGAAAGGAACTCCGTGTCCGAGCCTGAAAGGGTGTACCTCTTGTCCATTCGTCTGTCCACAGGAGGTATGGAGTTAGGAGTCTTTAGAATTTTAATTGTCTGTTTCCCAAAAGATTTATGGAGGGGAATAGACAGTCTCCTGGACTCTGGGATGTCCATCATTTCAACAAAATCAGGCTCCTCCTGATCCTCTGCTGCTTCTTTCATTGGAAGCTGGAGGGTTTCAGCCACTTTTTTGTAAAACATAAAGTGGGAAGGAGAATCAGAAAGCCTAGGAGGAGAAACACCTGAAGGTCTGTCTGGGGAGATGTCCAGGTCAATAGGCACATCCAGACTTTCATAATCACCATCATCATCCTCATACTCTCCCTCCTCCTCCTCCGGTTCATAAAATTCTTCTGAAGTGTAATCCGGAACTGGGGGAACCGACCGAACCGAGCCCCTGCCAGATGGTGCCGGTTCGGCTGGAACTACAGTTAGCGATTGCACTATCCTTATCGCTTTGGCTATCTCATCAGTGGTCGGAGTATGAATTTCTGGATCCGAACCAGATGATTTTTCTCTTCTCTTCCTTTTAACTGGAACTGACTCCTCAGAGTCGGCTCTCCTTTTGCCCGAAGAAGTTTCGCCCTGGTCAGAGGGCACTCCTTCTGGTTCAGTTGGAACCGAACCGGGCTGGCCATCCGGGTCAGCGGACTTCTCGGCCTCCCTTCCTCAGTCTGCTTACTCTTATCCAGGGTAGCTTTGGGAAAATTCTTACAAATTTGGCAGTCTGAATCGAGGTGGTCAAACCCCAGACAATAAACACAGGTGGTGTGGGATCAGCCTTAGCAAAGGCTTCCCACACACACTGCAAGTGTTGAAACCCAGTGGGCCCAGTTTTTTCTTGGGTTTCTCAGACATGGCCAATCCTATCCAAACGCACTTTTTTGCAATCCGCCAGGCAAGACTCCTGTCGGTTCCTGACCGTGTTATAGTCTTGGAAAAAAACGTAATTAAATCCGTTTTTTTTGGAACCGATATGGACCGGTTACCACACTCTAAGTAAATTCACAAACTTTTTAAGACTAAAGTGATCGGCCAAAATTTACAAGTTCCACACAGAAACTAAATGTAAAACCTATCTAGTACTCACGGTACCACAGACAGAGACTTAAACCGACAGATTCGGTAGCAGAATTTCGGTAGAAACTGAGCAAAAAACGACACTTTAACTGACTTTTTTGAACCGAGCAAAGGAGAAATCTCCGGAGTGACTGTTCAGTGAGGCGGAGTAAAGAATCTAACGGTTGGAGTTTAAACAACAGCAGACAGGGGCTTCAACTGAGCTCGCGCTGAACGTTCCATGCTGGCCATGGAAAGTTAACTCTTTGTTCTCTGGGACAGTTGAAAGGCAGGACCTAACTGCAATAGTCAGAATACAGCAAGACTTCATGTTGTTTGAACTTTCTTTTTTTCCTGAGCTCACACACTAATGTAGTTGGGCTCAGTGTAGAGCACCTGAAATGTAGAAATACTCCTTGCATAGGTAATTGCCTCAAGGAAAATGGTTTATCAGGTCACAAAAGTAAGGTGAGCTGATGTCAAGGCCTTGAATGGAGAGTCAATAAGCTTGGCAGCGCACATGCCCTGCACATGCAGGACAGGGTACTAGGCTTCCCCTTCATATACTTGAAGACCTCTATCATGTCCCCCTGTCTGTTCTCTCCTCCAGGGTGTACATGTGGAGCTTCTCAAGCCTCTCTCCATAGGTCCTTTCCCCCAGGCTCCAGATCATTCTGGTTGCCCTCCTTTGTACCTTCTCCAGGAGTGCAATCTCCCTCTTTAAGTGCGGTCTCCAAAACTGCATACAGTACTCGAGATGCAGCCTAACCAAGCAGTTATACAGAGGAAGGATCAATTCAGCCCTTCTACAGGTAATCCCCCTAGCGATGTAACCCAGAATCCTATTTGCTTTTGCCGCAGCCCTCCTACAGTTCTCAGAGTTGTTCATTCTGACATCCACCACCACCCCCAGGTCCTTCTCGCCTTCTGTGACTTGTAGTGTGTTCCCCCCCAGGGTATACCATTGGCCCAAATTTCTGTCCCCCAGGTGCAGAACCCTGCACTTCCCCTCATTGAATCTCAGTTTCCACTTTCTTGACCACCTATCCAGAGTCTCCAGGTCCTCCTGCAGGGCCACTCTCCCCTCCATCCCATCCACCACTGCACCCAGCTTTGAGTCATCTGCAAAGAGACTCATTTCACTCCTGATACCCTACCTTATGTCAGAGACATATGCGTTAAACAGGAGGGGCTCTAGTACCAATCCCTGGGGAACCCCACTAATGACCCTCCTTGGGGAGGACACAAGCCCCCCAACCACTACCCTCTGTGCATGCTCCGATAGCCAATTTCCAATCCATCTGATCATCTACATCCCCACACCCATTTCCCCCAGCTTAGCCAGCAAACCGACATGGGGTATTGAATCAAATGCCTTGCTGAAGTCTAGAAGAAAAAATTACTCACCTTAGTAATGTTGTTTCTTCTAATGGAGTCTTGCTATATTATGACTAATGCAGTTTGTCCCACCATTAGAACTGCTCCGGAGGTGAAAGAGTTAACTTCCATGCAGTGCATGGAACTTAGAGCGCGAGCTCGGTTAAGAAAGCTCTGTCAGTGTTATTTCAAACCGAAACCGTCAGATCTTTAAGAGCAAAACTCACTAAGGCTCTGTGTGGAAGCTGTAACCTATACTAGCCAACTGGCTACTAAAATATTCACACATTTTTCTGGTCCCAACACCAAGACTCAAGTCAGGGGACCAGAAAAAATAAGATAAAATAAATAAAACACAACACCCAAACACCCCAAGAAGAAGGGGTGGAAAACATAAAAGGAGGCATCAATAAGTGCCAACAGTGGACTGTCCACCCCATACCCAAAGTAGAAGTTCTGAGAGGGGCAGGCTGGGGGGAGGTCATAATATATCAAGACTCCATTAGAAGAAACAACATTACTAAGGTGAGTAATTTTTTCTTCAAACAACATGAAGTCTTGCTATAGTATGACTAATGCAGACTACACAGCAGTACCTCCATGGAGGAGGGACAGAACCTACTTAGGGAATAGGCTCTGAAGCACGGCTGTGCCAAACCGAGCATCCCTCCTGGCCTGGATATCCAGGGAGTAATGCTTGGTGAAAGTGTGTACTGTTTTCCAAGTAGCTGCTTGACATATCTCTAAGATAGGGATGTCTCTGGCAGCAGCTAGAGACGCAGCTGTACCTCTGGTAGAGTGAGCCCTCAGGCCTGAAGGGGAACCTTACCCAGTTTTGATAGCAAAATTGGATACAAGAGACAATCCACCTGGCAATGGATCTCTTAGTGGCAGGTCTCCTTTCCCAACCTCACCATAAGTGAGAAATAGTTGAGGAGTCAAACCTGTGACCCTTGGTACACTCTATATAGTAACTTAGGGCCCTCTTAACATCTGTTGTGCAGCCTCCTCTCACCAGAGGAGGAATGGTCAGTGAAGAACACTGGAAGTGAAATAGATTGGTTAAGGTGGAAATCCGAAACCATCTTAGGCAAAAACTTCCTGTTAGTCCTGAGGACTACCTTATCCCTGTGAAAGGAAATAAAGTCAGTCTCCACTGATAAAGCCTGTAACTCACTTATGCGCCTGGCAGAAGTGATGGCTACTAGAAATACAGTTTTCCAAGTCAAGTACTTAAGCTCTGCTGAAGACAGAGGTACAAAGGGGGGTTGCATCAGCTGAGCAATGCAAACATTAAGATCCCAGGCAGGGGCAGGGTCCCTGAATGGAGGATTGGTATGAAGCAATCCTTAAAAACTTGGAAAATACAGGGTGAGCAGAAAGAGAAGAGGGCTTCCCTGCTGAAATGAAAGCAGAGACAGCTGCCAAATGCACTTTCAGGGTAGCTGGTCTCAGTCCCAAAGAATTAAGATGGACCATATAGTCGAAAACAGTGGGTAAATCAGCAGATTCCGGGGAAATATGCTTCCCAGAACACCATATGGAAAACCTTTTCCACTTGGAGTTATAGGTAGCCCTGGTGGAAGGCTTCCTAGAAGCTTTCAAGATTTCGAGAACACCCTGAGAAAGTTGTAGATCAGCAAACTCTAACTCCTCAAGAGCCAGGCCTTGAGGTTGAGGAATTTGAGATTTGGATACCAGACTCTCCCTGAGCACAGGTTAACAGATTGTGGTTCCTGGGGAGACACAGGGAAGATGGACTGCTAAGGACAGAA
This sequence comes from Neoceratodus forsteri, assembly GCA_016271365.2. Taxonomy (NCBI): domain Eukaryota; kingdom Metazoa; phylum Chordata; order Ceratodontiformes; family Ceratodontidae; genus Neoceratodus; species Neoceratodus forsteri. Next base: position 559,574,272 of record CM057459.1, on the reverse strand, counting down.
GGAGTGGTACCAGGCTGCCTGGCCCTGTCTGGGCATAATCAGGATCATCTTGCGGGCTGAGACCTGATTTTGACTAGCACCTTGAACAGGGGAGGGAAGGGGGAAGGCATAGAGAAACTTCCTTCCCAATCGAGGAGAAAGGCATCCGGGGACTGAGCCCAACACTGGGGGCCTGCAACAAAAAGTGGAAGTTGATGATTGTCTGGGGCTGCAAAAAGATCTATCTGAGGTGCCCCATCTGGCAAAAACTATCCCCAGTACTAGGGGATCCAGTGACCATTCGTGATGGCCCTGGAAATCCTGCTGAGAGCATCTGCCAGGACATTGTCCTTGCCTGGGAGGTGAACTGCTGTGAGGAAGTGTTCAGGGAATAAGCCAGAGACCACAACTTCATCGCTCTCGGTGCACAAGGTCAAGACCGAGTGCCCCTTGTTTGTTGATGTACCACATTGTAGTGGTGTTGTTTGTTCTGACCTGTACCACCTTGTTCTGAACAGATGCAGAAAAACCTGAAGTGCTAGAAAACAGCTCTGAGTTCCAACAGATTGATGTGGAGCAGAAATTCCTGAGGGGACCATAACCCCTGGGTGGAGAGGGCTCATGTGAGCTCCCCATCCCAAGAGGGACGCATCTGTAGTAAGGGTCAAGGAGTGGGATAGAGGATGAAGGCACCCTTGTCTCAGATTGCTCTGATCCTGCCACCACTGAAGGGCCTGGATCAAGGTTCGAGTCACTGGGATTAACTTGGATAGGAATCTCTTCTTGAGACCAGAAGGCTCTCAAATGGAACTGAATGTCCTCATCTGAAATCTTGCTCCTTGCACTACAGCTGTGGAAGCAGCCATGTGTCCTAGGAGCTGCAGGAAATGCCTTGCTGGTCGAGAGACCTGCAGAGTGAAGGACGAGGCCAGGGCCACCAGGTCCTACCCTTTCTAGGGAAGGAAGGCTCTGGCCTGCTTTGTGTCCAGTTCTGCACCTATAAAGGTGAGTACCTGGACAGGTTCCAGAACTGACTTTGGAAGATTGAGAAGAAAGCCCAGAGAGGTAAGCAGCTGCTGGGTAACTTGCAGGTGTGATTTGACCTGGTCTGGAGACTGACCCACAATGAGCCAGTCATCCAGGTAGGGAAAGATGGCAATATTTCTTATATGAGCAACTGCTACTGCCAGACATTTTGTGAATACCCTTGGGGCAGAGGTAAGGCCGAAGGGCATTGCTCTGAACTGATAATGGCCTGAGGGCAGTTCAAATCTGAGGTACTTTCGGTGGGAGCTTCTGATAAGAACATGGAAGTAGGCATCCTTGAGGTCCAGGGAAGCTAGCCAGTCCCCTGGCCTTAGGGAGGGTAAAATCTTTCCCATAGTCACCATTTTGAATTTTGTTTTTTAAAGGTGCTTGTTCAGATATCTTAGGTCCAGGATGGGCTGCCACTCTCCTGTCTTTTTTGGGGTAAGGAAGTACCTGGAGTACAGACCCTTGCCCTGGTGTAGGGAGAAACCTTTTCACAGCTCTGAGAGCCAGGAGGTTGAGACTTCTGTTTCAAGACAAGAGCCTCTAAAGGGTTTGCAGGTGGAAAGGATCTGATTCTCATCTTTGGAAATTTTTTGAAGCTGAGAACCAGACCCTGGCTCACTACTTCCAGGACCCACTTGTCTGATGTTAAAGACTCCCAGTCCAGGATGAAGTAAGCCAGCCTGCCCCCTACAGGTAATGGAGAACCGGCCCTGGGCATTCCATCAGGGTGCCTGTTTGGCAGGGGCTTTAGGCTGAGGGGTGGGAGCAGGCCTGCTTGTACCCCATCTGCCTCTCCCTCTGAAGAACCCCCTCTGAACATAGGCTGAAGAGGAGGCCTGGGTCTGGTAAAAAGGCCTGTGAAAAGGCCTGCCCCTACCCCTGGGGGGCTGCCTCTGAGGAGTGGCTTGTCGTTCCTTGGCTTGTGCACTCCTATAAGTGGTTCTATATTCATCCATTTTCTTCATATAATTCTCTGTCTGCTCCCCAAACAGAGAATTTCCCACCTCAAGAAAATCCATAGCCTTAGACTGGGTATCCTGTGACAAAGTAGTACACCTGAGCCAAGCCAGTCTACGAAAAGCCACAGATGTAGCCATGACTCTAGAGGATACATCATTAGAATCCACTGCAGCATGAAATTGCACCTTAGATGCCTCAATACCATCAGCAGCCACCTGCTCCAGCTCCTTGGCAAGCTCCAGGGGGCCTGTTTGGCTAAGGCCATGACAGTATCCCATCTAGATTTTGGTATCTCGCAACATAAGCCATATAGTTTGCTTGTCTGAGTCCCAAAGACGCTGCCATGTATTGTCTTTTGGCCATGGCATCAATCTTCCTGGAGTCCTTGTCAGGAGGATGTGAAGCCAGGGGAATATTAGCTTTATCACAGGCTGCAGCCTGAACTACCCCAACATGACTGCATTGCTGTGAAAGAAATTCTGTATCAGGACCTGACAAAGTGTACCTCCTGTCCATCTTTTTATCCACAGGAGGCACAGAATTAGAGCTTTAAAATTTTTATTGTTTGTTTCCTAAAAGATTTATGTAAAGGAATAGACAATCTCCTGGACTCTGGGATATCCATCATCTCTACAAAGTCAGGCTCCTCTTGCTCATCCAAAGCCTCCTCAAAGGAAGCTGGAGGGTTTCAGCAACTTTTTATAAAACAGAAAATGAGAAGGGACTCAGCAAGCCTAGGGGAGATTCTCCAAGGTCTGTCTGGGAGATGTCCGGTTCAATGGGCACATCCAGACTTTCAAAGTCACATTCACACTGATCATAATCATCCTCCCCCTCCTCTGGTTCATAAAACTCCTCTATATCATATTCTTGAACCGGTGGAACCGACCGAACCGACCTTTTGCCAGATAGTGGCGGTTCAGAGGGAACCGGGGAAAGTGACTGGACAATTTGGATTGTCCTGGCTATCTCTGCAGCAGTTGGAGAAGGGATATTTGACTCCACACCTGCTGACTTTCTAGTTCTCTTTGCTGGAACTGGCTCCTCAGAGTCAGCTTTACATTTGCCCGAGGAAGTCTGGCCCTGGTCAGAGGGCACTCCCTCCAGTTCGGTTGGCACCGAACCGGGCTGGCCATCCGGGTCAGCGGACTTTTTGGCCTCGTTCCTGAGCCTACCAACTCTCTTATCTAGGTAGCTGCAGGAAATTCTTGCAAATCTGGCAGTCTGCATTGAGGTGGTCAAACCCCAGACAATAAACACATGTGGTGTGTGGGTCAGCCTTGGCAAGGCTTCCCCACAGACACTACAGTGTTGAAACCAGTGGGCCCGGTTTTTCTTTTGGGTTTCTCAGACATAATGCCAGCCTAACCAAAACTTGCCCTTTTGTTGGCGGTGCCAGGCAGAGACACCCTTATCGGTTCCCAACCCGTGTCACGGGTCGTGGAAAAACACGTAGTGAAATCCGTTTTTAGAACCGATAAGAACGGGAACCGCTGACTCTAACAAGCCTTAAAGCGCTTTTAGAATGAAGTTTAATATAATCTGATCGGTTCAAACCGAACCGATAAACATTTACAAGTTCCACAGAAAACCTATTACTTATAATACCATAGACAGAGCTTGAACCCGATCGGTTTAGCGGTTAAAATAATGAAAATCGCGGTTGAATTTAACGAGAAAAACCTTTAAACCGAGAAAATGAACTGAGCAGCAGGAGGAATCTCCGGAGCGACTGTTCAGTGAGGCGGAGTAAAGAATCTGATGGTTTCGGTTTGAAATAACCCTGACAGAGCTTTCTTAACCGAGCTCGTGCTCTAAGTTCCATGCACTGCATGGAAGTTAACTCTTTCACTTCCAGAGCAGTTCTAATGGTGGGACAAACTGCATTAGTCATAATATAGCAAGACTTCATGTTGTTTGAAAGAGGACATCCACCAGCCTACCCTGGTCCAGGGCACTCGTCACCCAGTCATAGAACTCCACAAGGTTCCCAGGATGAATTCATGCTGTCTATCATCCAGGTACCCCATTTTCCCCAGTAACCCCCCCAGCCTTTCCTTGACAATACCCTCCATCACCTTGCCCACCACCGAAGTCAGGCTAACGGGCCTGTTACTCCCTGCCTCCTCTCTTAATCCTCACTTGTGGATAGGCACAATATAGACCACCCTCCAGTCATGTGGTACCCTCCCCGTCCTTAGAGAGATGTTAAAAAGCTCTGCTGGGGGGCACCAAGATGTCTGCCAGTTCCCTCAGTACTCTGGGATGCATTTTATCTGGCCCTGGTGCTTTCTCCATCCAAAGGGACCTGAGGGCTTCCTTCACTCTCTCCACCGGGATTTCAACCTCCACACACACACCTCCCGCTCCCTGTACTGTCATCCCTCCACCTGACAGTGCTGGCCCTTCTCTGTCCCCAGACAAGTCAGAGCTCCCTATCTCTAAGGGACCCATCCCCTCCCTGGGGTTACCCACACTCCCTCGGACAGGTGTAGCTCCCCCCTCCTCCCTGATAAAAACTGAGGCAAAGTACTCGTTTAGTACCTAGGCCTGTTCTCCCGGGTCCTGTAGCCCTCCATACCCTGACCTATTCCTACAGATCTACCCCCTCACTTTCCTTTTCTCCCCAGTGTATCTAAAGAACCCCTTGTCTCCCCTCCTGATTCCCCTGGCCAAGATCTGCTCCTTCCTTGCCTTAGCTGCTGTCACCACCCTGGTGACCCTCCCGGCCATCCACTTGTACTCCCCCTGCTCACTTTCGCTCCTTGAGCACTTATAGGCCACCTTCTTATCCCTCACTGCCTCCTGGACCTCCCAGGTCCAACAAAAGGGTTTTCTGGCCTTACCAGATTTATGCCTCTCTCTCTTGCACAGGACCTGGTAACCTCCTGTACCCCCCTCCTAATGATCCCCCACCTGCTGTCAGCATCCATGTCTGGCCTTATCCTGTCCAAATGACCCTTAAGGATCCTTCCCGTCTTTCTTAAATCAGCACCTCTGAAGTCAACTACTGTTGTCTTTGTGTGGCTTACCTCTGCCCCCCCCCGGTCCAGGAAAAAACAGACTGTGGTGTGATCACTCCCCACCAACAGTTCCCTCACCTCCAGACCCCCAGTCTGGTCACTGTCCACCAGGACGTCTAGCATCCTGGCCTCCTTAGTCGGTTCCCCCACCTACTGGGTCAGGAACATATCCTGGAAGGCATCCAGCAACCTCTGCTCCTTGGCCACTGGGGGATGTCATAGTCCCCCAGTCTGTTCCTGGGATGTTTAGGTCCCCCATCACCACTACCACTCCCTTGCCCAATCTACAGTGACCCATGACATTTGCCACCAAACTCTTTTCCATGGCCTCCGCCAATGCTGGTGGTCTATATACCACCCCTACCTTTACTCTCTTACCCCTCTACGTTTGCAGGGTGATCCAAATTGCCTCCACATTCCCCATCACCACCTCCACCCCTCCTATACCGATGCCATTTTTTACTATTAGTGCTATTCCCCCCTTTCCCTCCCCATTGTCCTTCCTGAATATAGTGTAGCCCTCTAGGTCTGCAGGTCTGCAAGAGCTCTTTTTTGCTTGCAGAGTGAAAGGGTCTCATGTAGTTTCTGGAGGTCCTAGAATGCTGTTCTACTACAGTAAGGTAGAATCACATTACATGACCTTTGCAACTGTGGTAGAACAGCATTTTGAAAGGGATGTAATTCAGTATATAACAGCACTGTACTAAACAGGACATTTTTATTTGTTTTATGTACATGTTTAAATTTATATGTCATGATATTATTTGTTTTCCTTTTACATGATCAGCTCAACTTCCAGTACTGTTTCCTCTGTTGCAGTCTAGCTTGAAAATGTACCTAACGTCAGACAAACCCAACAAGGACGAAACCAAATGCCGGTCAGATGTGGTAGAGTTCGAGTTAGAGGAATGTCTGGGTGTAGTGTATGATGTAGAGGAAGGGGTCGGCATAACTTCAGAGAGATGCAGAGGGCACCCCTGAGAGACAACATTATGGAGGAGCAGGCAGCAGAAGTGCAAGTAAATACATGAGTAATGTATTCTTGTACCATAGAATTTATTTTTAATAGCAAATAAGAAAAAATTACTCAACTTAGTAATGTTGTTTCATCTAATGGAGTCTTGCTGTATTCTGACTATTGCAGTGATATCCAACCTTTTAACTGCCCCGGAGAGGAAAGAGTTAACTTTCCAAGCAAGGCATGGAACGCTGAGCTCAAGCGCGGTTGAGACTCTGTCTGTTGTTGTTTGAACCCAAACTGCCAGATCTTTACGAGCTATACTCACTGGGCGTCCTGTGTGGAAACTGTAAACTCACACTAGCCAACTGGCAAGTAAATTTAATAAAAGGTTTTTTGGTTCCAAGGCAAAGACTCAAGTCAGGAAACCCAAAAAACAAAACACAACACACCCAAAAATAAGAGGGTGGAGAGAGGGGCACCTCTAGGTGCCAACACTGTTCCTGCCCACCCACATCCCAAAACCCAGGTTCTGAGAGGGGAAGCGGGGGGGAGGTCAGAATACAGCAAGACTCCATTAGAAGAAACAACATTACTAAGGTGAGTAATTTTTTCTTCAAACAACATGAAGTCTTGCTGTATTCTGACTACTGCAGACTACCAAGCAGTACCTCCATGGAGGAGGGACAGAACCTACTTTGGAAATAAGCTCTGGAGCACTGCTGTGCCGAACCGAGCATCACTCCTGGCCTGGATATCCAGAGAGTAATGCTTGGTGAAAGTATGTACTGTTTTCCAGGTGGCTGCTTGACAAATCTCTAAGATAGGAATATCCCTGGCAGCAGCCAGGGAAGCAGCTGTACCTCTGGTAGAGTGAGTCCTCTGGCCTGAGGGTGGGATCCTACCTAATTTTTCATAGCAGAATTGTATACAAGAGACAATCCACCTGGCAATAGATCTCTTGGTGGCAGGTTTTCCCTTACCAACCTCACCATAAGTGAGGAACAGTTGGAGGGAGTCAAACCTGTGACCCTTGGTGCGCTCTATGTAGTAACTAAGGGCTCTTTTCACATCCAAGCTGTGCAACCTCCTCTCCCCAGAGGAGGAATGGTCAGTGAAGAAAACAGGAAGAGACATAGACTGGTTAAGGTGGAAATCTGAAACCACCTTACGCAAAAACTTCCTATTAGTCCTGAGGACCACCTTATCTCTGTGGAAAGAGATAAAATCAGGCTCCACTGACAGGGCCTGTAACTCACTTATGCGTCTGGCAGAAGTGATGGCTACCAAGAACACAGTTTTCAAGTCAAGTTTAAGCTCTGCTGAGGACAAAGGCTCAAAAGGGGGTTGTATAAGCTGAGCAATGCAAACATTAAGGTCCCAAGCAGGGGCAGGGTCCCTGAAGGGAGGATTGGTATGCAGCAATCTCTTGAAAAATGTACAGAATACAGGATGAGCTGAAAGGGAAGAGTGCTTGCCTGCTGACAAGAAGGCAGAGACAGCTGCCAGATGCACTCTTAGTGTAGCTGGTCTGAGTCCCAAGCTATTGAGATGAACCATATAGTCAAGGACTGTAGGCAAGCCAGCAGACTCTGGAGAGATATGCTTCCCAGAGCACCATATAGTAAATCTTTTCCACTTGAAGTTGTAGGTCTTTCTGGCTTTCAAGAAGCCTTTAAAATATCCAGAACACCTTGAGAGAGATGCAAATCAGCAAACTCTAACTCTTCAAGAGCCAGGCCTTGAGGTTGAGAGATTTGAGATTCGGATACCAAACCCTCCCCTGAGAACATGTTAACAGGTTGTAATTCCTGGGAAGAGACAGGCGAAGGTGGACTGCTAAGGACAACAGGAGAGGGTACCAGGGCTGTCTGGCCCAGTCTGGAGCAATCAGAATCACTTTGCAGGATTGAGACCTGATTTTGACTAGTACCTTGAACGGGGAAGCATACAGGAATGTCCCTTCCCAATTGAGAACTAGGGCATCCAGGGGGACTGAGCCCAACACTGGGGGCCTGCAGCAAAAAAGAGGAAGTTGGTGATTGTCTGGGGCTGCAAAAAGATCTATCTGTGGGGTGCCCCATCTGGAGAAGATCACGTTCAAAATCAGGGGATCTAAGGACCATTCGTAATGGCCCTGGGAAATCCTGCTGAGAGCATCTGCCAGGACATTGTCCTTCCTTGGGAGGTGCACTGCTATCAGAGAGGTATTCAGGGAATAGGCCAGAGACCACAACTTAATTGCCTCTGTGCACAAGGCCGTAAACCGTGTGCCCCCCTGCTTGTTGATGTACCACATTGTGGTGGTATTGTCTGTCCTGATCTGAACTACTTTGTTCTGAACAGACTTGGAAAAAACTTGAAATGCTAGAAACACTGCTCTGAGTTCCAAGAGATTGATGTGAAGCAGAGATTCTTGAGGTGACCACAACCCTTGGGTGGTCAGATCCCCCAACTGGGCTCCCCAGCCCAAGAGGGAGGCATCTGTGGTAAGGACCAAAGAATGAGATTGAGTGATGAAGGGAACTCCTTGTCTTAGGTTGTCCTGATCCTGCCACCACTGCAAGGCCTGGATTAGGGTTTGAGTCACAGGGATTAGCTTGGTCAAAGAATCCTTTCTCTGGGACCAGAAGGCTCTTAAGTGGAACTGAATTCCCTCATCTGAAATCTTGCTCCCTGGACCACTGCTGTAGAGGCAGCCATGTGGCCCAGGAGCTGCAGAAAATGCCTTGCTGGTTGAGACACCTGGAGGGTGAATGAAGAGGCCAGTGTAACAAGGGTCCTTGCCCTGTCCAGGGGAAGGAAGGCTCTTGCCTTTATTGTATCCAGCTCTGCCCCTATGAAGGTGAGGAGCTGCACTGGCTGCAAAACTGACTTTGAAAGATTCAGAAGGAATCCTAGAGAAATGAGCAGTTGCTGAGTTATCTGTAGGTGTGACTTGACTTGGTCTGGAGACTGACCTACTATGAGCCAGTCGTCCAGGCATGGGAAGATGGAGATCTTTTTTCTCCTTAGGAAAGCAACCACTACTGCCAGGCATTTTGTGAACACCCTTGGAGCTGAAGTTAGGCCAAAGGGCATTGCTCTGAATTGATAATGGCCTGAGGGCAGCTCGAACCTGAGGTGCTTTCTGTGGGAGCTTCTGATGAGAATGTGGAAATAGGCATCCTTGAGGTCCAGGGAAACTAGCCAGTCTCCTGGCCTTAGAGAGGGTAGAATTATTCCCAGAGTCACCATTTTGAACTTTGGCTTTAAAAGGTGCTTGTTTAAATATCTGAGATCCAGGATGGGCCGCCATTCTCCTGTATTTTGGGAGTTAGGAAGTACCTGGAGTACAATCCTTTTCCCTTGTGTAGGGGTGGAACCCTTTCTATGGCTCTCAGAGCCAAGAGGGAGGAGACCTCTGCCTCTAGGGCAAGGGCCTCTGAAGGATTTGCAGGTGGAAAGGATCTTGTTCTCATCTTGGGAAATTTTTGAAGCCTAGAATCAGGTCCCTGGTTTACTACTTCCAGGACCCATTTGTCTAATGTTAAAAGACATCCAGTCCTGGACAAAGTAAGCCAGCCTGCCCCTACTGGTGGTGGAGAATTGGCCCTGGCAAACCCATCAGGGTGCCTGTTTGGCAGGGGCTTTAGGCTGAGGGGTGGTAGCAGGCCTGCTTGTACCTCGTCTGCCTCTCCCTCTGAAGAACCCCCTCTGGGCAAAGGTGGAAGAGGAGGCCTGGGCTTGGTAGAAAGGCCTATGAAAAGGCCTACCCCTGCCCCTGGAATGCTGCCTCTGGGGAGTGGCTCGCCTTTCCTTGGCCTCAGCACTCCTATAGGTGGTCCTGTATTCATCCATTTTCTTCATGTAGTTCTCTGTTTGCTCCCCAAACAGAGAATTACCAACAACAGGAAAATCCATGGCCTTAGTCTGGGTATCCTGAGACAGGCTAGTACATCTAAGCCAAGCCATCCTGCGAAGGGCCACAGATGTAGCCATGACTCTAGATGAAACATCATTGGAGTCCACTGCAGCATGAAATTGCACCTTGGATGCCTCAATACCATCTGCAGCCACCTGCTCCAGCTCCTGGCAAGCTGGCCAGGGACCTGTTTAGCTAGAGCCATTACAGTGTCCCATCTAGACTTCTGGTATCTAGCTGTATAGGCCATATAATTAGCCTGCCTGAGTCCCAAAGATGCTGCCATGTATTGTTTCTTTGCCATGGCATCAATCCTCCTGGAGTCCTTATATGGGGGGTGTGAAGCCAAGGGTATATTTGCCTTATCACAGGCAGCAGCCTGCACTACCCCAACATGGCTGCATTGCTGGGAAAGGAACTATGTATCTGAGCCTGAAAGAGTATACCTCTTGTCCATTCTCTTGTCCACAGGAGGTATAGAATTGGGAGTCTTTAAAATTTTTGTTGTCTGTTTCCCAAAAGACTTATGAAGGGGAACAGACAGCCTCCTGGACTCTGGGATATCCATCATCTCAACATAATCAGGCTCCTCCTGATCCTCTACACCTTTCTCCATAGGAAGCTGAAGTTTCAGCCACTTTTTTGTAAAACAAAAAATGGGAAGGGGACTCAGAAAGCCTAGGAGGAGAAACCCCTGAAGGTCTGTCTGGGGAGATGTCCGGGTCAATGGGCACATCCAGACTTTCATAATCAGCATCACTATCCTCATACTCTCCTTCCTCCTCCTCCGGTTCATAAAAACCTCTAAATTATAATCCGGAACCGGGGGAACTGACCAAACCGAGCCCCTAACCGATGGTGCCGGTTCAGTAGGAACCGGGGTTAGCAATTGAACAATCCTTATCGCTTTGGCTATTTCATCAGCGGTTGGAGAAAGAACTTGTGGATCCGAACCGGCTGACTTATCCCTTCTTTTTCTTTTTGTCGGAACCGACTCCTCAGAGTTGGTTCTCCTTTTGCCCGAAGAAGTTTCGCCCTGGTCAGAGGGCACTCCTTCTGGTTCAGTTGGAACCGAACCGGGCTGGCCATCCGGGTTAGCGGACTTTTTGGCCTCCCTTTCCCTCAGCCTACCTACTCTCTTTCCAGGATAGCTGAGGAAAATGTTTAAAATCTGGCAGTCTGAATCGGGTGGTCAAACCCCAGACAATAAACACAGGTGGTGTGGGGGTCAGCCTTAGCAAAGGCTTCCCCACACACACTACAGTGTTGAAACCCAGTGGGCCCGGTTTTTCTCTTGGGTTTCTCAGACATGGCCAGTCCTAACCAAACTTACCCTTTTTTCGGCAATCCACCAGGCAAGACACCCTTATCTGTTCCTGACTGTGTTACAGGTCGTGGAAAAAACTGTAGTGAAATCCATTTTTTTAGAACCGATAAGGACCAGTAACCACACTCTAAAAGTAGAAAAAACCTTTTTTAACAAACCTGATCGGTTCAAACCAAACCGATTCGATGTTTACATGTTCCACACAGAAGCAAACAATAATAAACCTATCTAGTACTCACGGTACCACAGACAGAGACTGAAATGACAGGTTAGATGGAATAGATTCGGTTGAACCGAGAAAAAATGACACTTTAACCGAATAAATTGAACCGAGCAAAGGAGAAATCTCCGGAGCGACTGTTCAGTGAGGCAGAGTAAAGAATCTGGTGGTTTGGGTTCAAACAACAACAGACAGAGTCTCAACCGAGCTCGAGCTCAGTGTTCCATGCCTTGCATAGAAAGTTAACTCTTTCCTCTCTGGGGCAGTTCAAAGGTTGGATATCACTGCAATAGTCAGAATACAGCAAGACTTCATGTTGTTTGAATAAGCTATTGTCTGTGCAATACACCTAGTTCGATATTCTATGAGGCCACTTGCTGAAGACAAACTTTTTATTTTATTCTACGAGATTCAAAAATCTTATTAATTACGCTACTTAGAACTTATCCTATAGTTATCACTGTGCCGTAGACAGCCAGCTCTGAGTGCTTAAGTACTGTATTAATTTTTTTATTACATATAAAATATATGATGGGAAGGTCAGTTTGAAGAAAACTTCAGTCTTACTGAAACTGACACATCAAAACCCCCCAGGGATAAGTTCAAAGGACAGGAGGTATTTTAAACTGCAGAGATCTGGGGTGCAACTATCTTGTTAATTTGCTTTCATCCCAGGAAATAAGATTAGCCATTCATAATGCCCTCAGGGAGATCCTTTGACTTGCATAGTTGGCAGGAAGGACTTGGGGGAAGGGGTGTCAGAGAAGCCAGAATGGACATTGAAGAGAGGTTGATGTCTGAGCCAGGGAGGACCCAGATGAATTTGGAAGGTCCAGTATACATTTCCCGGGGAACCCTTGAATTACATCAGAGAGACCTTTGAGGTGTAGATTTCAAGGTCCAGACAGGATTAAAGAGGCAAATGCACTTTTGCTTTGTGTACAGTGACTTAGATCAAAGAAAATTTTGAGATGTATGTGTAGCAGAGCAAAAACCAGTTCTGACCAGTTAACCTGAGGACAGGAACTTGAGTATGTCACTTATCATTTTTTGTAAATCTTGTTGGGGCATCCTGTGTAGTAACATATAACTTTTACTACACCAAGGCAGAGTTTAATGATCTCAGAGAGGAGGCTGGCTCAGAACTCTTTTATCCAACTGAGCAAGCCTTAGAGACACACAAGACAATATTTCTGACTGAGAGAACAGAGACCCTCAAAGCACTGAAAGAAAGTAAGCAGTGGACAAGATATGTCTGAAGTTATAAATTGTAGGAACTGTACTTTTTTACCTGTTTGTTTTAAGGCTGTATGTCTTGGGATATATATATTTGTTCTGTAATTATTGTTCTGTTTTAATATTTTTAAAGTAAATATATTTTTTTTACATAAGAAACTGCTGGAGTGCCTTGACATTTCTTTTTATTTTAAGTGGAGCTTTTAAAGGTTAAAGTACACTGCATATGGGCTTACTGTATACCCAACTGGGAAATGGATAGAGTTCTCTAAAAGTCTTGCATAGAGTTCTAAGAGTTCATGTGAAAGGCCTGGTTGGGTGCCCGTAGGCAAAGATATCTGGCCCCCCGAAGACAGAATTATCTGAGCCTGATAATTGGGTACACTAACAAGAAGTTATCAGTTTGAATCCTTCCAGAGCTTGAGACTAAGGTGACTTGAACCCACAAAACAGACAAGAGGGTTACCTTGTCTGTTCACTGTACACAAATCACACACTCAGAGGTTGGCACTTTGGGAGTAGAGGGCTGACCGGCTGAGTGAGTTTGTGACAATCACTCTATGGCTGCCACTCCTGATAGCCACATTTGAGAATAGGTAATCAAGGTTAAACTGGTACTTTTGACAGTGTTAAAAAGGTTTCCTATATACTATTACCCATTAAAACCAGTCACCTTACAGTGAAGGCTATACTGTAACTGCAAGTCCTTCCAACCCTCCCACCCCCTCTAAACACACACACACGGAGAGTCATAAGAATCTAAGTAAGTTTGCTAAGGTATCAAGTATGTTCAGTCTTTGACACTTGTTGCAGGTGCAGTTACCATATAAGATAATTGAATATGCGATTCTACTCTTCAAGCTTTAGCCTTTTTCTGTGCTGTGTAACAAGGTCTGCAACAGGGGGCGGGTGCACAGGTGCAATTGTGTCTGAAATCATCTTGGGATGTCCCTCAGGTAAGCTTCTTCTTGTAAGAAGAGACATGGAATCCTCAGATCTCTGCTTTAAAATGTCAGTAATGATTTCGGTAATGTGTCCGTACGTCTTTGGGACTTTTCGTGGTATGGCACTCCACTGCTTGGAACGTTTGCTGAAGTATCTCATGTACCTTAATAAATTGGGATGAGGAAATAATTAGTATTACTTTGTATATCTACAATTTCACTATCTGGTCAAAAGCTGTCCGGATGCAGTACGTTAATATATAAACATTTAAGTTGACAGCAGAAATGGGACACAACACCTGTCCATTCTGACCTTTTTTTTTCTACATTAAAGATCCATAAGCATCTAAGCAATAGTGTTTTGTGAAGGTGCACAGTCTTCCAAGTAGCTGCTTTGCAGATGTCAAGCAAAGGCATGCCCCTTTGTGCTGCCACTGAGGCTGCAGTGCCCCTGGTGGACTGAGAACTGAGGCACTGAGGTGGCTAACTGCCAGCCTTACTGTAACAGAATTGGATGAAAGAGAGTATCCGGTGAGAGATGGTTCTCTTAGAGGCTGGCTTGACCTGAGCTGCTTGGTATGCTCTAGGTAGTAGATCAGTGTCCTTTTGAGTTCCAGACTGTGAGGCTTGTGCTCACCAGAAGTGGATTTATCTGTGAAAAAGGGTGAGATATAGATTGGTTGAGGTGAAATTCAGACACCACCTTGGGAAGAAATTTCCTATTGATCCTCAGAAATGAAAATTATGTTCCTACCATAATTCTTGATCTTTCTGTGTATCTTCACCATTCATCACTGGTGGGTTCTGACTAGAGGAGCAGGATCCCGTGGGAGCATTTTTTTTTGTAAGGGGAGGAGTCAGTGCCGTGGGTGGTGCCACCCTCGAGGCCAACACATTGCGTGGTGCTTGCAGGTTGGCCAGCAACTGACGCCGATTCCTACTCCATCCCAGTTCTGAATGCTGAAGAGTGAAGTCAGGAAAGGAAAAATAAAGAGGGCAGGGCAAGGGAGCCCGAGAGATAGGAAAAGGAAAAGATATAAACAAAGGAAGGAATAATGCTGGCCAAGAGGACAGAAGACAGAGAGAGAGAGAGTTGGAAATTTATCATCTTGAACTTCTCTTTGCCAAAATACATACGAGAACAGTCCCTGTTACAACTAAATGGCGGAGATGTATAATGCATTTGGCATTGGTTGACCCAGAATTTGTTCCATAGGCAATTTTGGCTTGGGCTGTGGAGGTCTAATATATTTCTTTCTTAGCCTAAAACACAAGTTGAGGTGGTATTCCTATAATACTTTAAGTGATTCCATATCAAGATATCTGTATACACTATGGTCATAACTGTTGAAATCCAAGAAATCAGCTGTATGTAATAACTTGTCTCAAGTTAATAAAAATGATAATTGAAAAAAAGAAGAAAGAGAGAGAGAGAGAACCTAGGGGTCTGAGACAGGGGACTTCAACCTCTGGGCAGGCAAGGGAGGGACAGAGTAAGGCAGGGAGGGAGGGAGGGAGAAAGAGGATAGAAAAGAAGGAGAGAAGAGAGGAAGAAGGAAGACACTGCACCCCACTTGCAGAGGTCCAGAGGACTCTCCGAAGACCGAGAAGAAGGACAAAACTGCCTTAAGCCACATTTTATCTCTCCACCGAGGAAGTGGGAGAAAAAAACAACCCCAAGTTTAAGGATTACCCAGAGGGGATGGCTGACTGAGGAACAGTCCAGAAGACATAGGCAAGACAAAGCACAAGACTTGAAATGGCCCTTCCCCTCCGTCAATCCAAAAGGTGGAGCAGAAGGCCAGTGTCTCCCACTCCTGTCTTAAGAAAATCCTGGGGTGTGGACTGGACCCACCCCGCTGCAGGGTCCTCCTGACAAAAAACTTCCCCAAATGGGGTCCAGAGATGTCACACTCCCGAGAATCAAGGAGGGGACGATGCCAGTAGGGGACCTCCCTAGAGGACATGATTTTTACCATCCAGAGGGGGACCCTGCATAGAAGAGACAGCCGGAACCAGCAGTCAGAAATAAGGAGAGTCACAGCTCTTGAAAAGAGACTAGGGGTCATGAGGGCCCTTCTAAAATATTGTCCCGAAGAGGATCCCTATGAGTCAAGAAACCAAGCTGACAGGTAAAACCCTATAGGCAGTTCAAACCAACCAGAGGAGGGGAATCTCATCAGGGATGACAGAAGAGGCCCTACTGAGCCCTCACTAAGCAGGGGCAAGTGACCCTGCTTGTCTTTCCCAAACAGAGAACCTGTCTCCCTCAAAAGAAGGAGGAGCGGAGCCAAGAGATACCAGCAGGACAAGGTCCACAAAGGCCTCAACTTGCTGAAAAACAAGCAGGAGGGAGGAGGCATGCCCAGAGACTGAGGCCTAAGAGGGGAAGGAGGGCGGGAAGCAGTGATAAATGGTGAAGATACACAGAAAGCTCAAGAATTATGGTAGGTACATAATTTTCATATCTTGTCTGTGTCAATCTTCACCAGTCATCACTGGTGGGTGATTACCAAGCCCCCCGAAGGGGACCTGGTACCTCCCTGAGGGAAGAGAATCCCTTAGCCTCCTGTGGGGAGACACAGAAGGTCGGAGTCAGAAACAGGCCTAACTAGGCCTGGGACTGATCTGGGTGAGACGGGGTCTCCCGTGGCTGGAAGAAGGAATTCGCCCCTGAAGTTCCTGTCTCACCCACTGGGAAAAAAGGTGGGATCCTCAGAAGGAGGAGGAGACAATCACCCTTTGCCAGGCCATGGGTGATAACCGGGATAGACAAAGCCATGCCGTCTGCCTTCTGCAGATCGCTGTCCCTGCTAACCTGGACACCACCTCATTGGCGTCATACGATGACCTTGCTTGGTGCCTCACAACCTCCAGGTCATGTGTGGAGAGGGCAACGGCTTGTCCGGTTGCCTCTGTATAAGGCATAGATGCTAGGATTTGCCCTAGCAAAGACCATAAGTGCCTGTTGTAGACAGCATGATGGGCCTGATGTGCTGCTATAGAAAGAGAAAGACATGCCGAAGAAAACACTGTCCTCCCCCAGAAGTTGAGCTCCGTGGAGTCCGCATCCAGAGGACAGTCATGTCTTGGGCTTCTATGCCCAGAAGGAGTGTCCAGGAGTGTCATGCCTGAAGAGGGGTGAGGTAGAGCTCCTGGAGATCCTAGGGGTGCACAGTACCTGTGCTGGCAGTCCATCAGGGCTGGAGAGGGGACTGATGGACGCTGCCAAGCTCGGTGCAACACCTCCCTAAAGGGGGAGGACCAGGAGGGAACCACCAGGTTGTCCACACTGTATTCACCTAAAAAGGCATGCCACCCATTCAGGATTGTGACTTGCCAGCCTAGTTATGTGGAGCTCATCGACTAACCCCCAAAGGAAACGCTGATAGTTGGTCTGTTCAGCGTCTGAGGAAAGGTGGACAGAAGAATCCTCTCCCTCATTTGAGGAAGACGAAGAAGCCAATGAGTCCTGAGAGTCAAAGACCAGCCGCCCAGGTGGAGAGTGGTGAAACACCTGCTCATCCATGGACCTAACATAGGCAGGGAATAGGGCAGCCGTGGTTCTAAACTGTTCCCAGGTTAGAGGCCCCATAGGACCACAGGCGCCCGGGAGAAGGGGAGGGGTTTGTAGAAGTAGAGGGGTCAGATGTCTCTGAGGAAGAGAACGATCTCTGCCAAGGCTCGGGAACTGAACAGGTGAACCAACAGTCTGGGAGGATCCGTTGGTCGAGGCAGTCAGCAGCTGTTCAACAATTCTGAAACAGTTGGGACTGTGCCCTGAAGGGGGTTCCCTCCTGCAAGCCAACTGGGGCTGCTTGGGTCCAGAAGGGCAGTCCCTAACCTCAAAAGATGAGATGCCCCCAAGGGAAACCTCAGGGGAGAAGACAGGGATGATGCTGCGGCTCCTACCTGAACCCTTGCAAGCTACCAGGGAAGGACGCTGCTCCTTGCTCTGCCCCTTTAATCCCTCAGTCTCAGAGAGGAACCTCTTCCTCAGGACTAACCGAGGAAGCTCAACCTCGTCCACCCTTTCCTGAGGGGTGGCAGATGAGGGAAAATTCTCCCCCATCCCCGACACCCCAGCAGGTCCAGAAATGGGCCCAGCCTGGACACCTAAAGCAGGAGGATGGTATCCTCCAAGTCCAGAGGTACCATGGGCTCCAGCGGGCTTTCTGGTGCTGGAAGAACTACTGGCGCCGCAAACGGCTCCGACACTGGTGCCGAAAGAAACCACCGGTCCCGAAGGAGGGGGTTGGACAGGGCTGAAGTGCTGGGCGGGGGGCAGGGAGTCTGAGGACTCCAAAGAATCCGGAAGCCAGTCTGGGTCTGCCTCTGAATCACTGTCCTCCCCAGAAGAGCCAGGGACCCAGATAACTTAACAAACCTCCCCTCTCACAGCACCACAAGCGACGCTGAGGGCCGGACCTGCACTACCCACTGCACCACCCCGATCACCAGCACCACATATGGTGCCGGGATCTGGAGCAGCACCAACAGGTGGCACCAACAAAACCACAGGGCCGGGCGAGCCTTCACCTCTGAAGAGGTGATTGCCAAAACAGTGCCTCCAGCTCAACTCCCGTGGGAATCGTACCGGGCCTCCTGCATTGTGAGAGGGGGTTTCCGGCGAGGCTACAATGGGTGGAAACCTCCTCCTCCACAGTCCGTATAGAACTTGGAGGGGACCCAGAGGAAGGGTCAAGGGACCTATGTCTGGTGTCACTAGTGTGTGCCTGTCCTCCGAAAGTCAGCGGCGTACGGTCGACGCTAAACGCATGGGTTTTAAGAACTCTGCGATCCATAGAAAAACAGGTGTCACAACAGACCATATTGTGGTTAGGGCCCAGGTAGTCATGCTGGTCTGAGACGGAATAATGCCGGCCACAGAGACACCACCACATTGGGGGCGAGCCTGCCCACAATGACTTCTTTTTGCTCCCTGGATGAGACGTGACCAGACAGAAAAAAATAACTGCAAAAACAGCAAAAAGGGTTTTGGTGCTGTCAAAAAATAAAAGGAAAGGTCTTACCAGGTCGACGGTGCTGAGAACACAGTGGCTCCTGCAGAACTAGGACGATTTAAACCGACGGATTCAATTGACTAGGCCATAATGTTGCAGCAGTAAAATGCTTCACTGATGAGGTCATGCTCACTCAACAGCGGGAGAAGCAGAACAGGGATGGAGGAGGAGTTGACGTTGGTTACTGGCCAACCCGCAAACGCCACACAATGCATCGACTTCGAGGGCAGCACCGCCCATGGCACTGACTCCTCCCCTTACAAAAAAATAAAAATAAAAAATGCTCCCGTGGGGTCCTGCTCCTCCAGCCAGAACCCACCAGTGATGAATGGTGAAGACTTGACACAGATAAGATCTACTTTATCCCTGTGGGACATGATGTAGTTAGGTTCAGTGCAGAGAGCTTGCTGCTCCGATATCCTCCTGGCTGAAGTGATGGCCATGAGGAATACTGTTTTCCAAGTGACATACTTTAAGTCTGCTGTAGCCATAGGCTTCAAAGGAAAGTCCATAAACTTGGCTATTCACAGGTTCGAGTCCCAGAGGGGTCAGGTTCCCTAAGTGGGTGTTGAAGGTGCAGCAGGCCTTTAAAAAATTTCTTGAAAATGGGGTGAGGAATTAGTTTTCCTCTTGCCTGCTGAAATTGCTGCCAGGTGAACTTTCAGGGATGAGGCCTTAAGGTTTGTGACCTGTAGGTAAATCAGGTAATCTAGTATGGAAGACAGGCTAGGTTGCAAGGGATCAATCTGCCTGCCTTTATACCCTATAGAGAGAACCTCTTCCATCTGGAAGCATATGTCTTTTTGGTACTTGTTTTTTTAGCCAGTCTAAGGAGTCTCAGAACTTGTTCTGCATATTGAGAGTCTGGGAACTCTAGCTCTTCAAGTACCAGGCCTTGAGGCAAAGGGACTCTATGTCGGGGTATACTATCGCAGTCTGAGGCAAGGTCGGGAGACTGTGGTTCGAGGGCAGCCAAACGGGCCGCTTGGCTAACAGGGTGAGGAGCAGAGAGTACTAAGGCTGCCTTGCCTAGTCTGGAGCCGCCAGAATGAAAAAATTACTTACCACAGTAATCTTGTTTCTTCCAGGGGATCACTGAGTATGCTTAACTAATGCAGTCGGCTTCCTGTGTGGAACTGCCTTGGAGGAGAATGGAATTTTGTAAATGATGGAACTCTCATTGGCTCGTGCCAGTTTCAAACTGCTTCCCCTAGTAAGTGCTGCATTCTGAAATGCTCAGATTCATTATGAAGCTTAACAAGGTGAGGACACCCTAACTAGCTTAAAGCTACTTAAACACTATTCCCATCCCAATGAGCTCTCAAACGAATGGTCCCTGTAAGAAGGGACAACAGTTAAACTTGTTTAAAATTTTTTTTGTAACCATTAACCAGAACAAATACAGTGGAGCCCTCTTAAACGCACACCCTCAAGATAAATGTTTTTTTGTGCACTTAAGTGGGCTGTGTATTTAACCAGAAAATCACATCCAGGCACATTTCACTGTTTCTGTAATATTCGTCATTAAATACCAGGTGCTCAAGTTAAAATGAAATTATTGCACTGTCCTAAACACAGTCCTACTTAAAAAAAAAAATCAGTAATCTTCATTTGCTTTGTGTGTTTCAGTGTAGGATTCAAAATTAAATGAAAGGCTAAAGTCAGCCATTTCTTACTGTGGCCATGCTAGACAGCACCATTGCTGCAGTTAAGATGTTATGGTGGACTATCTAAGGTGGTACTGTACAAAATGTGCACTTAAAAACTGGGTTGGACTGAAAATCAATAGGAAAGTAAAAAAAAAAAGTGCATTTAACCGAAATGTGCACTTATATGTAGTGCATTTAAGAGGTACATTTAACATTGAAAGAATAGGAAAAAAAATTGGGATATGGAAAAAATGTAAATTTAAGCAGAATGTGCACTTAAGTGGACTCCACTGTATTAGGACATAGATTGACCAACAGGGATGCAGAATAAAAGATCCCTTTTCCTGGTTCTGGAAGCGGAGGCAGGGTGGGAGCTTAAGCATACTGAGTGATCCTCTGGAAGAAACAAGATTACTGTGGTAAGTAATCTTTTTCTTCAAACTTTCGTCAAGGCACAAGTCAGGAAATATAGGAAAATCAGGAGCAGTTTCAAAACTTGCAAATAGTGTTTTATTTTTCTCAATAACAGCAAAATAAAAATTATTCAGTATAACTATTTACAAAGGCAGTACAGAGAAAACAGTCCTTCTTCTGAGTGTTTCTTCTCAGTTTGAAATCTCTGTCTCTCTCGCAAAACATTGCTGCTCTTTTTATAACAAGTATTTGCAGGGAGCTCGTTAAGGAGACAATATTTTTTCACAGAATGTTCTTGCAGGTGCAGCAAAAAGAACATAATGACCCAGAACTGACTTCTTTTTTGAGAGCTCTGTAAAGTTTGCACACCAGCATCTCAGTTTAATCCCTTGAGTTCCAAATATTTTTTCTGCAATCATTTCAACAGTATAACTATACGTAGTTTTACACAAAGGGATCCCCGTATCGGTGACATTTCCACATAAAGATTCACATATATTTTTTATAACTGCAGATATGCAAGGGGAAAGAAAAGACAGAAATAGCAAGGGAAGGCAGAGAGATAGCGAGAGGTGGAGAACTGTGAAACCGCTGGAGTGATCAGTTCCTAGGTTTCACACAAAAATTTGGTTGTGCAACCAGGCATGCAAGAGACAGAAAAGGAGCAGAAAGAACAAACCCTTGTGTTTCAACTATCAGTATTTCTCCATATCAAATGGGGCAAGGCCTTATTTAATCCTGTCACTTATCACCCTCTTTAAGAGGGAACCTGTTTAAAGAAAAAAACAGGTTTCAAAACCTTTTTAATTAAAGTCCTATCTAACATTAGCTAATAACATTTACAGTTCACTGCATATGCAGCATAGTAAACAGCAAAATTGAGTCACAAATTTTTTTTTTCAACCTTCAGAATTCTCAATTCCTGATCCATATCTTGATAGAAAATCAGCACTGATATTCTATTTCCCAGATCTGTGCATCACTTTGATTTAAATGGCTGTAGTGCCAGGTACCACCGTGTGATTCTAGAATTTTTATCCTTCATTTGATGAAGCCAACAGAGAGGACTGTGATCTGTTACAAGCACAAAGTCAGCTCCTAGTAAATAAAACTTAAGGGATTCCATGGCCCACTTTGCTGCAAGGTATTCGTTTTCAATGGTGGAGTACCTTTTCTCTCTGTTGTACAGTTTCCTACTGATATATAGAATAGGATGTTCTTTCCCATCTATATTTTGACTCAGGACTGCACCAAGGCCTAGCTCTGATGCATTTGTCTGTAACAAAAACTGTTTCTCAAAGTCTGGGCTTCTTAAAACAGGGGCTGAACATAATGCAGCCTTAATGGTCTGAAAAGCCTCGTCACACTCTGGGGTCCATTTCACATTATTCAGGAACCGTTTCTTTGTGAGTTCAGTTAGGGGAGTAGCTAACTCGGCAAAGCTGGGAACACATCTCTGATACTAACCACCCAGCCCTAAAAATGATCTGACATGTTTCTTGGTTTTGGGGACAGGGCTGTTAGCTACAGTTTACCTATCGCAACTTGACATCCACTATGCTGACATTCCCGACAGCGACAGACACAATGCCGATTGTCACACTGTACTGTTTGGGATGTTGGCGTGTTTCTTTGGGGGGCTGCACTCCCCCACGCCCCCTGGTCTCTAGGTATAAAACTCTGAGTCGGAGTTGTCTTGGGGAGAGGGTGACAAACTGGGAGATTCACCGCTGGTGTCTGCGGGACCATCACAGCGACCCAATGCTTTTCATCAAATTCTGTCGCTGTGATGGTCTTTGCTGTGACGGTGTCGATGTGCAGTCGGCATACCATTAGCTACAGTTTCTATCTTGGAAACCTCTGGCTTGACTTCTCCATTTCGGAAAACATAGCCCAAATATCTGGTTTCCTACATGCCCAGTTGGTAGGATTAATTGTCAGACCTGCCTTTTTGATTGAGTGGATAACTGCTCATAGGTGTTCCAGGTGTCTTTTCCAGTCTGGACTGTACACCACATCATCCAGGTAAGCAGCACAATAACCAGTGTGAGGGGATAAAATTACATCCATGTACCGCTGGAATGTAGTGTGTATGCCATGTAAACCAAAGGGCATGGTGATGAACTGACAGAATCCAATAGGAGTGGCAAATGCAGTTTTGTCTCTGCATTCTTTAGCTAGAGGGATTTGCCAGTAACCCTTGGTGAGACCGAGGGTACTGATATACTTGGCACTCCCCAGTCTGTCCACTAAATCATCTATTCTGGGCATAGGATTTATTTATTTAGTTTTTGTTTACCGGGTAGGTGCGCTAGCCATAGCAATAACTATTTTCAGGCATGATCCAGGAGAATACAAAACAAACTTCTGGATAAACAACAGTAACAGTACATTCTAGAAATAGTCAAAGTGATGTGTACATACGAGCAGGTAGCATACATAGGTAATACAGTATCATAGGTAAGTGTAAGCAGTACAGACAATTTCACGAAAATTAGTGCTTATACTAACATTAGGAGGAGAACAAATAACAAAAGGAAAAATGCAGTGTCACTTTAGGAGACAATGATTAGTTAGATAAGAGAGGAAGGAATGAAGAAAGTAATCTTTCGATGCCCAGAGCAGGTCTGAGAGAAAGAAGAAAGTAAGGGAAGTAAGAGGCAGCAGGTTGGAGTGGAGGGGCAAAATTGGGGGGGGGGTGAAGGGAAAGAGATTAGGAAGTGCAAATACAGCTGGGTGAGGGAGTAACCCTGTCGGATTGAAAGAAAGTGCTGAGGGAGGAATGTGGTCAGGATTAAACGGGAGGTGAGGGGAGTCAGAAAAAAAACCTTTTGTCTATGGAGGTTTGAAACAGGAGCAGATACTGGAAGATACGAGCTGGTGGTGCAGTGCTTTCTTAAAGCAGGAGTGTGAAGATGCTTGACAAATGGTAAGAGGGAGGGAGTTCCAGTACTGGGGCGCCTGACAGGCAAAAGCACTAGAGCCCATTGTGGTAGCATGTTTAGGGATACAGACGGGGCATTGTCAGCAGAGTGAAGGTCATAGCAGGAGGCCTGACTTTGGAAGAGTACCGCTAGGGGTTTAGGTATCTGGGTCCTAATTATATTGTCAATGAGGGTGCTGAAAGAATAAAGCCTTGATGCCTGAGGAGGAAGCCAACCAAGGTCAGAGTAGAGGAGGCAGTGGTGTTTCGGCTGATGAGAGGAGGATGCATAGTGACATATATTATTATAGGTAACATCCCATTTGTGAAGACTTGACTTGTTTGCAGAAATATAGATAGCTGCCCCATAGTTAAGTGATGGCAGCAGTATTCCACGGGCTACAACAAGCCTGGCAGATGGGGAGAGGGCATAGCTGGTTCAATAGGCAGCTCCAAGTTTAGAGTTTACAGATTTGCAGGTCCTCTAAATATGAAGATCATAGTTTAGTGATGAATCCAGTGTGACCCCCAGGTACTTAAAAGAGTTAACTTCTACCGAGGTGCCACTGATCGTGGAGACTTTAAACTTGTACTGGGAGTGTTTAAGTTTAACATTGGATCCAAAGAGCATAGCTTGGGTCTTTGTTTTGTTTAGTACAAGTTTGTGTCTGACCAGCCATTGCTGGAGTAGTTGGAAATTGTGGGAGAGCTTCAGGTTTATATCCTTGATGCATTTGGCGCTAGAGTATAGCACTATGTCATCTGCATACAACAGGGAGTTGGTGTTCATAAGGTTTGAGGCGATGTTGTTTATGAAGATAGAAAAAAGCAGAGGGCCAAGTATGGACCCCTGGGGTACTCCAATGTTAGTCGTGGTCTTGTCCGAGAGGGTGGAGTTGTACTTCACAAATTGTGTTCAGTCAGTCAGGTAGCCTTTGAACCAGCTCATAACGTTGGGTGAGAAACCTAATGATTGAAGTGTGTCAATGAGGATAGAGTGGTCAACTAGGTCAAAGGCCTTGGTCATATCAATGAAGATAGCCCCTGTGAGAGAAGCAGAGTTCATGGCCATCAGGGCGTCAGATGTGAATTTGAGTAGAGCAGTGGTGGTACTATGGCCCTTACGGAATCCATGCTGGGCAGAGTTTAATAGGTCATTTTTCTGGAGGAACTCAACAGTTTGGTTAGCTACAAGCTTTTCAAGGATTTTCCCGAGAACAGACAAGATAGCAATTGGCATGTAGTTTGAGGGTTCTTTTGGGTCACCTTTTTTAAGAACAGGGGTAATCCTTGCCATCTTCCAGATATCTTGGACATGTCCCTGGCATAAGGAGAGGGTGAAGATTTTGGCTAAGGGAGCAGCTATGAACGGTGCAGCTAGTTTAAGGAGTTTGGGTTCAAGATTGTCAGAACCGGCAGCCGTATGCTCAGAGATGTTATTCAGCAATTTCAGTACATCCAGTCTGGAGACAGATTTAAAGAAAAAGTTTGGGCCAGAGGCATTTGCTGGATAAGCTAAGGTCAGATTAGTGGGGAAGGTGGAGGTATAGTTAGTTAGATCAGAGAACTAGTCATTGAAAAAGTTGGCAATAGTGTTAACTGTCAAATGCTGACACTTAAGTTTCCTAAACTCAAGGCAGATTCTTACACCCCCTTTTTGTTTACAGTCACCACTGGTGATGACCAAGCACTTCTCTACTCTTCTTTGATACCCAGTTCTTTCATTTTTTTTGTATTTCCTTAACCACGTCTGCTCTTAACCGCTCTGGTAATCTGTATGCCTTTTGTCTAATAGGGCAAGCATTCCTTCTCACTATTACGTGCTCAACCCCTTTTGCATGGCCTGTTACTGTGGTAAAAGTACTGTTAAATGTCTTTAGCAAGTTACAAATGTCTACGGTTTGTTCGGAGGTTAAGGAAACATTCACCTTTACAGCATCAGCAGTTACCGTTTGTTCCAGTCTATCATAAGCTGTTTTAAGACAGCACTTAGAAGGAATATGTTTACTCTGTCTGTAAATGCTTTACCTAGTCCCTAATTCTGTCTGTAAGTGTTTTATTCAGTCCAGTGGCAACCCTGTAACTTTTAAAAATTGTTTATGATTTTGTTATGATGTCTTTACATGTTTTTATATGTTTAAACTGGACATCTGTGAAAATGGGCTTTTAGCCCACAGACCTTTCAGCATTAAATAAAAATGAAATGAAATAAGCTACATCAATAACTTCTTTATTAGTTTCTGGTAAAACCAGCAAAACAGTTTTTGGTGTTTTTTTCAACCCATTTCTTGAGGAGGTTAGCATGCTATATCTTAGTAGGATTTTTCCTATCAGGGGTCTCAATCTCATAGTCAACTGTGCCAGTAGGTCTAAGAACCTTATAAGGCCCTTGCCACTTCATTAACAGTTTATTTTCTGTAGTGGGTAACAGTAGCAAGACCTTTTCACCTGGCTCAAAAACTTTTCCTTTTTCCCCATGGTCATAATACAACTTCTGCTGGTTTTGGGCCTCTTCCTGATTACTATGGATGATTTCAACATATTTTGCCAACTTCTTTCTCAGGGCACACATATAAGTTGTAATAGATTGGTGAAAAACATGTTGATGCCTGTGGCACTTCTCTGAAATAAAAAGCAGATAAGGTAAGTATTGGTCTCAGTCTTTCCATTCCCCTTTTACAAACCTTTTTAACATGCGTTTTAGGGTTTGATTAAACCACTAAACAAGACCGTCTGTCTGAGGGGAGGTTCTTATGGCAGTGATACCTAGTAGTTGGTACAGCTCCTTCAGTAATGCAGCACCAAAATTACTACCCAGATCAGTAATAATCTATTTAGGTATGCCCACCCTGCTGAAAATTTTGGTAAGCTCTGCTGCAACTTTTGGGGCAGTGACAGTATGCATTGGAACTGCCTCTGGGTATCGAGCAGCATAGTCACATACTACCAAAATGAATCAATTACCTTTTTTACTTCTGTCCAAGGACCAACCACATCCATTGCAATTCTTTCAAAAGGCACATCTATCAAGGGTAGGGGCACCTTGTCTTTTTTAGTCACTGGGGCTACTTTCTGACACTCAGCACAGGCACTGCAACAGATGGCAACATCTTCATGAATTCCAGGCCAGTAAAATCTGTACAGCAATCTGGCAAGGGTGCAATCCCTCCCTGAGTGACCAGCCATAGGAATATCATGTGCTATCTGTAACAACTCAGATCTATACTTCTGTGGTATAACCAATTATTCTATCTGGTCCTGTACCTGAGGTTTAACCCAAACTCTGTACTGTAGCCCATTACATTTTTTAAACATGGGTTCACCCTGTTTTGGTTTCACCCCCAGCTGCTTAAAATAACCTTGGAGAAAAACATATTTAGCTTACTCTGAAACAACAACACAATCAGTTATCAGTTTACTTTCAGCATTTTCATATGTTAACTCCTTATGTCCATCAGTCTTTTGTTGCCGTTTCTTCAGGCATGTTCTTTCTTTCCTGGACCTCTGGACTTTAGAGCTGTGCTCAGACAAGTCCAAATCAAAATCAGCGAAAGAAAAAGCGTCCCCACAATTGAAGATTTTCTTTGCCTGAGCTCTTGTCGCCACAGCTGCTGAAACATCAGGCTTTACTCCCTCTTTGATTAACTCAGTAAATCCTGGAAAGTCATTTCCAATAATTACAGGTCCAGGTAACTTAGGTACTACCCCCACTTTCATTTGATGCAACACCCTATTAATAGTCAGTCACTTCGCTGGTGGGATAGTATAGAGTGTCCCCGTGGATGCAGATGACACCAGTACCTGGTCCTTTTGGATACTGTTTTCCCAGCACTTCAATATGCAATATTCAATATGTTTTCCAAATCTATAAGTCCCTTCACAGTCTTATCTCCCACCTTCACATCTGTTAAGTACTTGCCCCAATTTGCTAAGGACAAAGCTGCTCCAGTGTCACTCTTCTTACTACGGCAATTTCTTTCAATATGGCTTGGCTTGTTACAATTAGAACAGCTACAGTCTTTGGGTGCAGATCTGTTACCCCCACCAGAGTTCTTATCAGACTTGGAGTTTAATGGAAAAAAAAGAGTGTCTTACCAGTGCTTGGTTGTTACCTCGCTGCTGTGGCGTCTGGCCATTTGGTAGTCTTCAGCCAAAGAAACAGCCTTTTCGCCACTTTCTAGTTGGTGTTCTTTTACCCACAGCTGCACGTCTGTAGGCAGGATGCTGATGAACTGCTCCATTGCAAGTGCGTCGATGATCTGTGGGACTGTTTTGCCCTCTGGCTGGAGCCATTTTATAAGGAGTTCTTTGAGTCGGGTGAAGACTTCTCGAGGATTGTTGACTGAGTTGTACTTCAGAGACTGAAATCTCTGCCTGTAGGTTTCTCCTGAGATGTTATATCTTTTAAGGACCTCTCTTTTCACCAGGTCATAGTTTTTTGACTATGCAGTGTCCATATTGCTGTTGGCAAGTTAGGCTTTACCTGTCAGGTAAGGTACCAGTCTGACTGCCCATTGCTGCTTTGGCCTCTTGCAAGCTGTAGCAACCCTTTCAAAAGTTGTCAGGTATGCTTTGATATCATCTGAGGGACACAACTTTGTAAGTTTAATGTATTTTAAGTTGTTTGTGTCTTGTTGCTCTATGAGAGACAGTATATCGCAGTGGTTTAAGGCTCTGAGCTGCAAACCTGGAGACATGGGTTTGAATCCCACAGCCACCACTTGCATACTGTGTGACCCTGAGCAAGTCACAATAACTTCCCTGTGCTCCCAGGTCGCACCTGTAAACAAGCTTTCAGCTTAATGTGCCACTCCTGGTTAAACAATTGGGGGAAAAAAATTGGACCGGTGCCAGATCCTCCAGCTTTGATAACTTGCAAGACGTCCATTCATCGCTGCATCTCTTCTAGTCTCTGCTTCTCGAGTTGTTGCATTTCTTCTTTTCTCTGTGCCTCTGAATGTTTAATCTCTTTTTCTCTCTGCTGCATCTCCTCTCCTCTCTTCTCTGTTGTATAGCCCACCATTTGAAAAAGGCAGTCAGGCTTTCAGGTTCTGTCACTGCCTGTTCTTTTTTTTCCATTGCTGGTGCTGGCTGTACAGTCTCAGTTTGGACTTTTGTTTCTGCTTCTAGTTTGGCTGCCATTCTTCTGGTAATCGTTCCTGGACTTGCTGCTACAGAATCTATATCTTTCTTCTTTGCTTCCCTGGTACCAAGGCTAGTACCCACGGCACAAAACTCCTAGCTTAGAGTATGCTCAGCGTAAATCCCATTTAGGCTAACACCATCTGTTGTCAAGGCACAGGTCAGGAAGCATAGGAAAACAAAAAATTTACAATTCACAAATAGCGTTTTATTTTCCTCAATAACAGCAAACCAAAAATTATTCAGTATAGCAATTTACAATGGCAGTACAGAGAAAACAGTCCTCCGTCTGAGTGTTTCTTCTCAGTTTCAAATCTCTGTCACTCTCTCTCTCTTTTGCAAAACCTTACTGCTCTTTTTATAACAAGTCTTTGCAGGGAGTTTGTTAAGGAGACAATGTTTTCTTCCACAGAATGTTCTTGCAGGTGCAGCAAAAAGAACATAATGACCCAGAACTGACTTCTTGTTGGCAGCTGTGTAAAGTTTGCACACCAGCATCTCAGTTTAACCCCTTGAGTTCCAAATAGTATTTTGCAATCATTTCAACAGTATAACTATATAGTTTTAAACAAATGGAGCCCAGTATCAGTGACATTTCCACATAAAGATTCACATATGTTTTTTATAACTGCAGATATGCAAGGGGGAAGAAAAGACAGAAATAGCAAGGGAAGGAAGAAAGATAGCGAGAGGCAGAGAATTGCGAAACTGTTGGAGTGATCAGTTCCTATGTCTCACAAGAAAATTTGGTTGCACAACCAGACAGGTAATAGACATAAAAGGAGTGGAAAGAACAGACCCTTGCATTTAAACTCTTTTTGCATAACAAATAGGACAGGGCCTTATTCAACCCTGTCACACAAACCCCAGGAATTACTGAGTATGCTTAACTAATACAGACTACCAAGCAGTACCTTTGGAGGTAGGGTACAGAACTTATTTGGGGAAAAGGTTCTGCAGAACTGCTGTGCCAGACCTGGCATCACTTCTGGACTATATGTCCAAGCAGTAGTGCTTCTGAATGTGTGAACAGTTTTCCATATAGCTGCCTTGCAAATTTCCAGTAGGGGTATGTCCCTTGCAGTAGCCACTGAAGCAGCTGTACCCCTGGTAAAATGTGCCCTGAGGCCCAGAGGGGGCCACTTACCAACTTTGCTATAACAGAATTGAATGCAGGCCACTATCTAGAGTGCAATGGTTCTTCTAGAGGCTGGTTTACCTTTATCTACTTCTGCAGAGATGAGGAACAAATGGGTAACCTCCGGCCTGTAAGACTTTGTCCTGTCAAGGCAGTGGCTGAGTGCCCTCTTGACATCCAGGCTATGCAGTCTCCACTCACCTGAGCTGGGAGTTGGCAGTGAAAATGACTGGCAATGTAATGGACTGGTTCAGAT
This sequence comes from Neoceratodus forsteri, assembly GCA_016271365.2. Taxonomy (NCBI): domain Eukaryota; kingdom Metazoa; phylum Chordata; order Ceratodontiformes; family Ceratodontidae; genus Neoceratodus; species Neoceratodus forsteri. Next base: position 559,544,140 of record CM057459.1, on the reverse strand, counting down.
GAAAATCTGAAACCACTTTAGGCAGGAATTTCCGGTTAGTCCTGAGCACCACCTTATCCATGTGGAAAGAAATATAGTTTAGGTCTGTGCACAGGGCCTGAAGCTCACTTACTTGCCTAGCCGAAGTAATGACTGCTATGAAGACAGCTTTCCAAGTAACATATTTTAGATCTGCAGTTGTCATGGGCTCAAAGGGGAGTTCCATTAGCCTGGCAATGCAGATGTTCAGGTCCCAAGCCAGGATCGGTTCCCTCAAAGGAGAGTGAAGTTGAAGGAAATCTTTAAAAAAAACTTCCTGAAGACAGGATGAGATGCCAGAGACCCGTCTTTACCGGCTGAAATGTATGCAGAGACTGCAGCCAGGTGTTCAAGAAGAGTAGAAGGCCTGAGGCCTAGTGAATTTAAATGGGTCAGGTAGTCTAAAAGGACAGACAATCCGGCACTAGCAGGGTGGATACCAGTGTGGCCACACCAGATAGAAAACCTACACCTCTTCCACTTGGAAGCATAAGTTTTCCTGGTTGACGGTTACAGAAAACCCCTAAGGACATTCAGAACCTCTTCAGAAACGTTTTGACTGGCAAACTCTAGGTCTTCAAGAACCAAGCCTTCAGGCAAAGGGACTTGTGGCTGGGGTACAGTATCCTGCCCAGCGAGGATGTCAGCAGATTGTGCCTCTGAAGGAGGTGAATTGGCTGTGCCACAAATAGAGCTAACAGAAGGAAGTACCAGGGCTGTCTCACCCAATCTGGTGCTACCAGGATCATTGTTGCTGGTTGTGCCCTGAGTTTTATCAGGACCCTGAGCAAGAGAGGAAAGGCATAGAGAAATCTGCCTGACCAGTCCAACGTCGGAGCATTCACTGGCACAGTCCCCTTGGCTGGAGGTCTGCAGCAGCATACCGCTCAACTGTCCCTGATTTTCAGGGACGTCCCTGATTTTGCCTCAAAATTTTACTCTGTCCCGCCTAAAAATTGTGTTTCCCTGACCAAACAGTGGGGGTTGAAAGGACAAAATAATGTCAAACATTAAAGTTACAGACTTGTTCTTCCTTAGAAAATACATTTTACACTAAGCCCCTTATTCTGACAGATTTCTGCATGGATATCACCAATTTTGAAGATGTGTCCCTGATTTTGGTCCTTTGTCCCTAATTTTTTTAGGCCTTGTCCCTGATTTATGAGGCAGGAGGTTGAGAGGTATGTGCAGCAGAACTGTGGCAACTGGTAGTTGCTTCTGGAGGCAAAGAGATCTATCTCCGGTATGCCCCACCTTCTTAATACTGATTGTAGCACTTGTGTATTTATGGACCACTCGTGGTGGTTCTGGCTGATCCTGCTGAGGGAGTCTGCCAGAATGTTGCCTTTCCCTGGAAGGAGTCTGGCAGACAGGGACACCTGCAGGGAGTAGGCAAGGTTCCAGATCTTCATGGCCTCTATGCAGAGTAAGGTTGATCTGGTGCCCCCATTTGTTGATGTAATACATGGTGAGTGTGTTGTCTGTCCTGACCTGCGCTACCTTGCCCTTTAGCTGAGGTGCAAAATGACTGAAGAGCCAGGTACACTGCCCTGAGCTCTAACAGACTGATTTGCAGGAATGATTCCTGGGGGACCATGTGCCACTGGCAGTGAGGTCGAGCATGTGTGCCCCTCATTCCAACAGGGAGGCATCTGTGGTGAGCACCACTGAAGGGGTCTCCTTTTGAAAGAGAGTTCCCTCTCTGAGGTTCTCCCTGTCTAACCACCATTGCAGGGCCTATATGAGGGTTTCTGAGACAGGCACCAGCTTGGCCTAAGGATCCTTCCTTTGAGACCAGTGAGCCCTTAAGTGGAACTGGATGTCTCTCATCTCGAACCTTGAGCCTGGCACTATGGCTGTGGCTGCTGCCATGTGACCTAACAGCTGTAGAAAGTGTCTTGCTGGCCTGGGTCTGTTTAGTTTGAAAGATCCTGCCAGTTCCAGGATACAGTTTATCCTGTTCAGAGGAAGGAATGCCCTTCCTTGCAGGGTGTCCAACTCTGCGCCTATGAATTGCAGAACCTGTACGGGTTCCCTTTGGGACTTCTGGTCATTTATCATGAATCTCAGAGATTCCAAAGTGCTCTGAACAAGAGCCAGGGAGTCCCTGGTGTGCTGAGGGGATTGTCCTATGACTAACTAGTCATCCAGGTAAAGAAATACTGTGACCCCTTGCCTTCTCAAATGAGCCACCACCATGGTTAGGCACTTGGTGAATGCCCTGGGGGCAGAGGTCAGGCTGAAAGGCATGGCAGCAAACTGATAGTGACCTGAGGACAGTCTGAACCTTAAGTACTTTCTGTGGCTGGGTCAGATTGGGATGTGAAAATAGGCATCCTTGAGATCCAGGGATGCCAGCCAATCCCTCTGCTCGAGAGTAGGCCTTCCTGCCTGCATATCCCCCCCCCCCACCTGCAGCGTTTATTTCTAAGGTTGCCCTTGGCTGGTATGTCATGCTATCTAACATTTGGCACATTTTGAATTACTGGAATTTCCTAAGCCTCAGTCTCTTGCTTCTTTTTATTGTGTAACTATGTATTATTATGTCGACCTTTGTATGTATGTATACCCCCCTTCCTTCAACGTGGAACCTTTGTAAATGAGCAGTTCCTGCTCAAAGGTATTTGTAATCCTAGATTTCAATAAAATAAAATAAAAAATAAACCATAGCCAGAGTCACCATCCTGAACTTTGGCTTTGTTACATGCTTGTTCATGAGTCTGAGATCTAGTATAGGCCACCAGTCCCCATTTTTCTTTTGAGTGAGGAGGTATCTGGAGTAGAAACTCTTGCCTCTCTGTGATAGAGGGACAGGTTCCACTGCGCTGATGAGCAGAAGGTTAGCAACTTCTGATTCCAGAAGCACCCTTTCTGGTGGGGGTTACTGGAGAGAAAATTCTGCTTCTTAGCCTGGGAAGTGTTTTGAAACTTAGGGACAGGCCCTGATTCCATACCTCTAAGACAAGACCCACTTGTCTGTGATGATGTTTTGCCAATCTTGGAGGAAGTGAGCCAGCCTGCCACCTACTGGATGGGGGGAAGTGACCTGTACAAGCCCGTCAGGGGTTCTATTTCAGTTCGGCCTTAGCCTGGGGGGCTGGCTTGGACCGTCTCATAGCCCTTCTGTCCCTACCTCACAAGTACCCTCTGGTCTGCTGGTAGTCAGGCAGTGCCTGGGCCTGAAAGAAAGGCCTGGAGTAGGATCCCCTACCCCTGCCTCCCCTAAGTCTGGGACCTATAGGAGGTTGAAGGTTTATCCTTAGCAGCAATACTCCTGTAGGTGGCCTTGTACTCCTCCACTTTTTTCATGTAGGCCTCTGTTTTGTTCCCAGAAAGAGAGTTATTCTCACAGGGGAAATCCATGGCCTTGGATTGAGTATCATGAGAGAGGTTTGTGGCCCTAAGACAGCCAAACCTTCTCATAGGAACTGTGAGGGCCATTAAATCCACTGCCATATGGAACGATTTTGTGGCATCCAAGGCTGTTCTGGCGTCTCAGCTAGATCCAGTACCACCTCCCCGTGAATCTTATCTGTCATGGCTAGCACCATAGTTCAAAGGGCTTTTTGATACTGGGCTGCATAGACCATATAATTGGCCTGCCTGACAAGAAGGGAAGCTGCCAGGTATCCTTTCTTGCACATGGCATCAATCTTCCTGGAGTCTTTGTCTGGGGATGGGAGGCCAACTGCATCCTAGCCTTATCACATGCGGAAGCCTGCGCCACCCCCTCAAGGTCAGGATGTGTAAATAAGAAGTCAGCATTAGATCTGACAGGCTGATACTTCTTATCCACCTTTTTGTCCACCCCTGGCACAGAAGTGGGGGTTTGCAGAATCTTCAGCATAGCCTTACTAAAGGACTTATGGATAGTCAGTAAAAGTCTTTTGGTGGGGGTGAGATCCATCATGTCCAGGAAGTCAGCTTCCTCTTCATCCTCAACTGACTCTTGAATAGAGAGGTTGAGGGTATCAACCACTTTTCTCACAAAAGAACTGAGAGATGACTAATCTTCTGGGCCCTGGGGAGGGAAACCGAAGTCCTACTCAGGAGAGACTTCAGGCTCAATGGGTCCCCCTTTGTCTTCATATGAATACTGGTTCCTGCGTGGGAAGGGAGGCGGCTGAAGAAGGAACCAGGAGAACTGGTGTGGGAACCAAGGGACCGACAGTCTGGAGGCCCTGTAATATTTGCAGGGCCTTGGTAATGTCCTCAGCTGAGGGCACTATCAGTCTGTTCGCTGACAGCTCCTTTGCTTTTTCAGCAGGAGGTGCAGCGGAATGCTTTTCCTTATGCTTTCTTTTAGCAGGTACCAGTTCTGTAGCTGGTTCCACTGGTCTTTAGATTTAGATGAATCAGGCTTCTTGGTGGTTTTTGGGTCCACCAGTTCTTTACTTTTGTCTTTTTTAGAATGGGAGGCCTCTTCTGTGGGCTTTGAAGGGGTGGAAGGAGTAGCCATTCCTTCAAATTTGTTTGCACATTTTTTTCAAGGTCTTGGAACAAAAAATCTTACTTTGAGAGGGTTCCTTCAGTAGGTCTTCACATACTGGACTGCGCCCCCTGGCGTCAGGACTGCATGGCAAACTTCTAGCTAGCAATACTTGGCGGGGAACTGCCCCCGGCGTCATGACAGGACGTCAGCGTGATAGTGTATAGGGGGCGGTCCCCATGCCTGCCCTCCAGTTCTTTCCCGCCTTCGACCTGATTTTGTTGGACTTCGTGATGAACTCGGCTTCAGTCGACTGCCATTTTCCATAAGTATTTCCTAAGTTTTCTGTCCTTTTTCTTATATTTTGTTGCTTGTCTTCACGCAAAATTTTCGACTTTACCTCACCTCTTCCACTCAATGTGACTGTTTCTCTGAATAGAGTTCTCTCTAACACCTCCCTGCTCACTCATATCCCATAGCCTGCCCTTTCCCTAGTTTCATTCCCTCTGGCACCGGGCCTTCTTTGTGACTCCTTTCCTACTTCCCTTCTCCACTGTTACAAGACATTTTCCCCCACCTACTGACAGTGGTCCATTAGCCTGCCTTCTTCCTCCCCCCCCCCACCCGGTTGCACACCTACAATACTAACTGCTTCTTGTGCCCTGTATCTCTTATTGTTACCACAGCCAGCTGCCTACTCAAGCTGCTCGTTGTATGCATATTATCTCAAAGTATGGTGTAACTGTATATTTTTTTCTTTTTTTTTGTTTGTTTATTGTGCATTCTTTTACTACCTCTGTATGTATGTTGCCCCTCATCCTCTGACGTGGAACCTTTGTAAATTAGCAGTTTCTGTTCAAAGGTATTTGTAATCCGAGAATTTAATAAATAAAAAAAAAATTAAATTAAAAAAAGTGCTCACAGTGTGGCACGCAAATCCTGCAAGGGGGCGATCACTCCTGCTGCATCCTCTGCCTGGGCCCCAAACACTGGGTGGCAGATTGTGAGATCTGCCAGTCCTTTAACCAGGCCACGTGCTCCTGGCGCCCGAAGGCCCACGATGCCCATCTTCTAAAACAATGTATTGCATCGATGGAAAAGGAACTTCAGGAGCTGTGGGAATATTCATCACCCACCTCCCAGTGTCGCCAGACAGCTGACACCACTTTAGGTGGGGCATCCACATCAGTGAGTACTCCTCCTCCTCCTAGATTTCCATCCACCCCGGCTGATCGGATGCCCCCCCCGCCTCGGTCAGTGGTCAGCAAGGGGGTTCTTCTCCCTAGGATTTGCCTTCGGGGCTTGTCGACAGGTCAGCTGATAAGTCGCCCTCTGGCTCCATCACCAGGTGCACAGCCTCAATAGATAAACTGGACTCCAGCTCCACAGTTGTCTGCTCGACCATGACCGATAAGTCAGATGTCAGCTCCTCCAATGCCCGCCCGGTCGAAGCCAATCAGTTAGGTCACTGGCTTGTCTGATGACTGCTTGGCTGAATCTCTTCTGTCGGATCCTTCATTGATTCCCGAACGTTGAGCAGAGCCAACTTCCAGGCTCCCCTGCATCCCGTGAGGGTTCTCCCTCCCAGGGCCTCACTGATTCAGCCCGACCACTTGTTTTCCCCGGACCTCCGGGACTCGAGTTCGGCTGTCCAGGAGACCTCTCCTATGTCGGGCCTTTCTGCTGAGATTTCTGCTTTCCCAGCGGATCTGTCAAAGGGGGTATCAATTCCCTTACCTCCTTGCCATTCTCGGATCAGACATCAGACATCATTCGACCCCCGACGCCAGGCCAATTTCCGATTCAAGTACCCACTGATTTGGGGATGGACTCTTGGTTTTTCGCTTTGATGCCGGCGCCCCCCTCCTGGCCCATCAGGGATTCCTATAGAGACCCTAGGCCTGCCGATGGTCCCTCATGCTCCCAGTGGTCCTTTGACTCAGCCACCTTCTGGGCCTTCAGTCCCTCCGCCGTTGGGTCCCTGGCAACTATCCCGGCTACGTGCCGCCTGGAGGGCCATCGCTGGATTACCCATCGCAGGTGCCGACGCCAGGGTACCTGACACCGGGCCACATGTATCATGGGTACCATCCTTACCCCTACTGGTATCAGACTCCTGGCTACCCTCTTTACTCTTCCACGGGGTACCCAGACTACCAGCCTCTACCACCTCCACCTCATCCGGAACCGCAAGGGACAATTCCGGCCTAGTGGAAGGATGCAAAATCCCAACTCCTGCAGGAGCTGGGGCAACCTATGACCCACAGGGCAGTAACAAGGAGCCCATCCCCAGTCTACCACCAGTTGTTGGACAGGGATTCAGGCAGGCGCCCAATGGGAGTTTTCTTTGGAGCTAAGGCCATGGAAGCGGTACCCGACATGACCTCCTTACCAAGCAGACCGGAGTCTTCCGACTCTGACTCCATCTGTCATTCAGAGCCTCATTCCCCTATACAGCCACAACTGAAAGAGTCTCCCAAGTCTCCACCGGAGGATCCGTCCTTTGCAGAACTCCTTAGGTCTATCCAGCAGTCCTGCGGCTGGGCATCTCAGGAGATGGACCCCAAAAGGAAGAGGCTCACGCAGCATCTTGACCTAACTAATGTGGAACCCCTTCCCATTCCACCATGGACGGGGCCACATGAGGACTTAACGGTGACAATATGGCAACAACCATCCTCCATTCCTGCGGTTTCAAAGAAGGCCGACAGGACTTATCACCCTCCGGAAGGGGCATGCCATTTAACAAGTCAACCTAAGGCCGACTCTATCGTTATCACTGTGGCCCACGATAGGTCGGACTCAGCCGATGCACCTAAGTGCCTTCCAACTGGACAGAGTCCAAACAGATGGACCAGTATGGCCACAAGGTCTATGCTTCCTCCATCTGCGCCATTCAGTCACTTAATTATGTGGCCCACATGGTGTCCTTCCAGAAGTTGGCTTTATCCGACTTGAAAAAAGGAACTATAAGCTATTCCAGATGAGGACCTCAGAAATAAGCTTCTGGAAAAAGTAAGACTTAACAAATCTTCCTGCCGCCATGCTTTGCGGGCCACCTATGATTCGGTTGATTCAGTGGTCCGAAGCACTGCTTCAGGCATTTGCTTGAGGCGTCTGGCTTGGCTCAGGCTTGCAGGACTGGAGCAAGATGTCCAAAGCACTCTTCTGGACACCCCTTCAGGGGTTCCATCCTTTTTGGAGGAGACGCTAAACACATAATAACAGAGCTACAAGAGAGTGGCAGGTCACTCAAGGACATCCGCTCCATGTATTGCTTGGGACAAAAACCCAAGCAGCCTTTTCATCACCCCCAGAAGAGGTGGAATAGGCAGAACCAGGGCAGACATCAGGGCAAGCTACGTGCCACCGGTTCTGGTGCCCAGACTCCCCAGGCAAAAGCCCAAAAGGCTGCCAGAGATGGTAAAGCAGCACTCCCCTCTGCATCCTGACTTGAGGGGATCCCCTCCACCTCCTTCTGTGTCTCAAAAGGAACAAGTGGGGGGAAGGTTAGCCCTCCACCTAGAAGGGTGGAAGGCGATAACCGCAGATGCTTGGATACTCTAGCTTATTGCAAGAGGGCACTCAATCGAGTTCCTGGACAGACCCCGGCCAATCCTCCGGGCAGATCTCACTACCCATCAGGCCATCAAAGCCTCATTCAGCAGGAAATCCAGGCTCTACTGGAAAAGTCAGCTATAGAGCAGGTTCCTCCAGGGCAGACAGGAAGGAGATATTACTCCCACTTCTTTCTAGTGCCCAAAAAGATGGGAGATCTGAGATCCATTCTAGATCTCGGCCTGCTCAACCTCTTCATGGAACACAAGAGGTTCCGCATGGTAACTCTCCAGGGACTCCTGCCCCTGCTCCAACAGAACCAATGGCTGTGCACGCTGGACATGCAGAATGCTTACCTGCACATACATATCCTCCAGGCACACCGCCGGTTCCTGAGGTTCTCCTTTCAGGAGGACCATCATCAGTGCAAGGCCCTCCCTTCTGGCCTTTTCTCTGCACCTCGGCTGTTCACCAAGTGCCTGGCAGTGGTAGCTGCAGCCTTGCGCCACAAGGTGATTTATGTATTCCATTACCTGGATGACTGGCTGTTGTCGGCACCATCTCAGGACAGTCTGATGGAATCTCTTTCCACCACCCTGGACCTCTTTTCAAGACTTGGCATCAATGTGAATTATCCCAAGTCTCAACTCTCACCCTCTCAGTGCCTACAATTCATTGGAGCGGTGCTGGATACGGTCCAGGGCAGGGCCTTTCTTCCTATGGACAGGGCAGAAACTCTAATTCAACAAGCCGTGTTGGTGTCCAGCTCCTGTTGGACCACAGTGTGCTCCATCCTTTGCCCACTGGGTCTCATGGCAGCTGCCATCTCCAAAGTTCCGCTGGCCAGACTGCATATGAGGGTGACCCAGTGGACTCTCAGGGTCCAATGGGACCAATGATCGGATGACATGGACCACAGGATCTTAGTCTCTGGCAGCATGAAGAGATAGCTCCTCTGGTTGCAGGAACTCTCCAACCTCTCCTTTAGGATTCCTTTTCATCCCCTTCCCCTTCCACCCAGTAGACCACTGGACTCAGGGGAAATGGTCTCCACAAAAGGAACATCTGCATATAAACATTTTGGAGATGAGAGCAGTGCTCTATGCTCTCCAAGCCTTCCAATCCCTCTTCCTACTGGGAACACTCCTAATCCAGACCAACAACATGGCCATGGTCTGGTACATCAGCAAACAGGGAGGCACCTGATCATACCCCCTCTGCAGGGAGGCGATGCGGGTGTGGTACTGGGCAGTCTAGCATAGCCTGTCTTTGATAGCAGTCCATGTTCCGGGAGTTCACAACGTCCTGGTGCACAGTCTCAGCCACACTGTTGCATAGGCTCATGAGTGGGAGCTAAAGCAGAAGTAGTGGAAGATCTTTCCGATCAGTGGGGTCAGCCACAGATAGATCTCTTCACCTCCCCATCCAATGCAAATCTACCCAGCGTTTGCTCACTCGTTCCCGGGCGTGGTGTTTTTTTGGTGAGATGCGCTCTCTCTATCCTGGACAGGGAGATTTCTGTACACTTTTCCTCCCTTTCCAATTCCTCAAAAGGTTCTGCTAAAGCTTCAGGCAGAGAGTGCTCACATGATTCTGATGGCTCCTCTCTGGCCTCAGTAAATCTTGTTCCCTCTGCTGCAGCAGTTGGCACTGGAACCCTTGGTACCACTTCCTCTCTTCTGTGACCTTCTGTCTCAGGAGCTGGGCAGCCTGGTGCATCCGAGCCTCAGGTCTCTTCACCTGCATGCCTGGCACCTTTGGACATAGCAGTCTCACAGTTCGGCATCTTTTCTCGAATCACCCACATTCTAATACAGGCTAGGAAGCCCTTTACTAGATCTTCATATGTCATGAAGTGGAAGAGATTCTCTATCTGGGCCACGGCCAAGGGCTTGGACCCTTTCTTGGCACCCCAGGTCCTTGAGTACCTCTTGCACCTGTAGGATTCAGGCCTCAGCTACTCTTCTCTGAAGGTCCACTTTTTTGCGGTTTCTGACTACCACCTTCCGGTGGAGGGCAAAACCCTTGCACAGTTGGAGGTCTCCAAAACTTTCCTTAAGGATCCTCCACCTTAAGCTTCCGGTCCGTAATCTGGTCCCCGAGACTTAAATTTTATTTTAGAAAACTTACTTTGCCCTCTTCTGAGCCGGCAGCAAGTTGCGAGATGCACTATTTGTCTTGGAAAGTGCTCTTTTTAGTCGCTATCACTTCAGCTTGAAGAATTTCAGAGCTTCAAGCCCTTGTTTGTAAGGATCCTTATTTGGTTTTCCCCAGATACCTGGTGGCTCTGCAGACTAACCCTTTCTTTCTTCCAAAAGTAATCTTGGAATTTACTTTGAACCAAGATGTTCAACTGCCGGTTTATTACCCAGAGTATTCCAACAGGGGGGAATACCTCTTGCACACGGATGTGCACAGGATTTTGAGATACTATATCTCTCGGACCAAGGAGGCGTGTAAATCTGACCAGTTTTTTGTGGCGTTCGCACCCAGATTACAGGATATGGCCATTTCAAAACAGGGTTTGTCTAAATGGTTGTCAAACTGCATTTCGTACATTTATCAAAAGTTCGAGAAGCCCCTTCTGGGGGAAATGAAAGGCCATTCGACCCGCGGTATGGCTGCTTCGATGGCCTTCTTGCGGAATGTGTCCGCCTTGGATATTTGAACTACAGCCACTTGGTCTTCTGTCCATACTTTCACCAAGCACTACAGTCTGGACATCGCCTCTAGGCGTAAGGCTGGATTTGGACTCGCTGTTCTGCAAGGCCTCTTGTACTAAGCAGCTTATTAGTTGGCAGACATTTCCTCCTCCTGGAACTAAGTCTTCGACCTTTTTTTTTTTGACTGCTTGGTATTTAGTCCTATATGTGAAGACCTACTATAGGAATCCTCTCAAAGTAAGATATTACAGTTACGTAAGAACTTACCGTAACAGTAGATCTTCTAGAGAGGTTCCTGCAGTAGGTTTCATTTTCCTTCCCACCTTCCCCCAGCTCCTGTCTTTTCTCTCCTTCCCCAGGGCTTTGTTTCATTAGCTCTGGGCTCAAGGAGTTTTGTCTCCTTTCTCCTGTTTTCCTCTTTCGGGGTCTTCCCTCGGGAGAACTGGAGGGCAGGTGTGGGGGCCGTCCCCTATATACTGTCATGCCGACGTCCCGTCATGTGACGTCGGGGGCAGTTCCCTGCCAAGTATTGCTAGCAAGAAGTTTGCCGTGCGGTCTGGTCGCCAGAGGGGGTGCAGTCCAATATGTGAAGACCTACTGCAGGAACCTCTATCAAAGAGCTAGTGTTATGGGAAGTTCTTACATAAATGAAAATTACGTTCCTATCGTAATTATTGATCTTTCTGTGTATCTTCCCCATTCATCACTATTGGGTTAGCTCACCAGAGCTAGGACCCTGCGGGAGACTTTTTTTTTTTTTTAACATAGGAGGATTCGACGTCGGGCTGGCGACACCCTCGAGACCAGTGTTCTATGTGGCGCTCGAGGGTTGGCAGTTAGCCACTGTCAACTCTGCCCCAGCCCCAGTTCTGACACGCTGGAGAGTGTATGGAAGGGAGGGAGGGATGAGGCAAGAGAGCCTAAGGGATAGATAGAAAAAAAAGAAGAATGAACTAAAAGGAGAAATAAATGACTGAGACAACAGAGGAGGAAACTTTAGAAAGGAAATTGGGAGAAGAAGAGTGGCCCCAATCTCTGGAAGCAGAAGAAGGAAAAGAGAAGCAAGGGAAAAGAAGTGAGGGAGAAAGGGGGAAGGATGAGTAACACAACCTCAGAACGGAGGTGCCCCACGTATATTTTTTTTTTTCAGGCGTGACCTGGAGCACAGGGAGTCAAGTGACTTGCCCAGGGCCACACAGCACAAAAGTGGAAGCTGTGGTATTCGAACCCAGGTCTGGTCTGCTGGAAGTCACCAGATTTGCAGCTCAGAGACTCAAACCACTGCATTATACTGCCTCCGTTTTAGGCATAAGGTCTAGACCTGGACAAAGAAGCCGGCTGCAAGAGAAAAACTTGCAGCGAGGACTGGAAGACCACGTGGAGAAATGCAGACTGAGGCTGTGTCCCAACCCTTTCCCCCTCTCTCACCAAATTAAATGTTTTTTTTTTTCTTAAACCAACTAGAGGTTTCAAAAAAGAAGAAAATACAGGGTGGCCTCAAATTGAGGTCACTAAAGAAAAATTCTTAAAAAGATAAGGGGGGGGGGAATGACCCTCTTCACACTCCACAACCCCTCTGGAGGGGAAAAGAACAGAAGGTTCTTTTCAAACTCAGAAAGACAGAGGATTACCTTCGTGTGTCCTCACAACCCCCTCCCATCTACATATCACGAGAGGAGATGGAGGGAAAAGACACACAGGGGAGAGGGGAGGAGTCCAGAGACTGAGGCCCCGGGGGAAGGAGGGTGGGATTTAGTGATGAATGATGAAGATACACAGAAAGATCAACAATTACGGTAGGTACGTAATTTTCATATCTTATCTGTGTCAATCTTCACCATTCATCACTATTGGGTGAGTACCGAGCCCCCCCCGAAAAAAGGGGGGTACTCAGAGCACCCTAAAGGACCAGGTCCCTTAGCCTCCAGTGGGTGAAACAACGAAGGGGAGAACCCTTATATGCCTGGGGAGGCCTGAGACTGGTCCAGGTGAGACAGGGATCCCCCTGTGGGGGAAGGAAGGTGCCCCAAAAGTCACCATCTCACTCGGCAGGAGAAGAGATGGGTTCTCCGGTAGGCGGAGTAAATCACCCTACACCGGGCCAGGGGTGACAACCGGGATAGGCGAAGCCATGCCATCCACCAAAGGCAGATCACTGTCCCTACCACCCTGGAAGCTACCTCATTGGCATCCTAAGATGCCCTTGCTTGGTGCCCTGCTAGCTCCAGGCCCCGCAGAGAGAGGGAGATGGCTTGCCTGGTTTCCTCCGAATCAGGCATTGAAGATATGAGCTGTCTTAGCTTGGACCACAAAACCTGTCATAGGCTTCAAAGTGGGCCTGATGTACAGCAACTGAACGGGAGATCTGTGCCGAGTAAAATACTTGTCTCCCCCAGAAATCGAAGTCTGCAGAGTCCGAATCTGGATGGCAGTCACGGTAGGGGACACGAGGCCCTGAAGGAGTATCCAGGGAGGTCAACCCTGAAGAGGGGTGAGGCAGAGAACCTGGAGACCCCGGGAGAGCGCAATACTGCTGGCTTAAGTCCCTTGGGGCTGGAACAGTGGAGAAGAGATGAAGCCAGAGCTGATGCGATGCTTCCTGAAAAGGAATCGGCCAGGCAGGAGCCACCAAGTGGGCCGCACTGAACTCACACAAAAAGGTGCACATCACATGCTCAGGATTGCTTATAGGTATGGGGGTCAGGTGGAGCTCGTCCGACATCCTCACCAGGAAGCGCTGATAAAATGACAGATCAGACGCAGGGGATATGTGGACCGATGGTTCCTCTCCCTCGGTAGAGGGAGAAGAGGAAGAAGATGAGCTCCCCAGTTCAGGGGTCGGCTGCACGGGGACATGGTGGAACACCTGCTGGTCCAGGGCATGGAGGTAGGTGGGAAAGAATGCAGCCGATCCTCTGAATTGCTCCCAAGTAAGAAGACCCCAAGGGCCTGGAATACCTGGGACTACCGGGGGTGGAGACAGAGGCTGAGAGAGCAGGCTCCTGGCAACAGGAGAACGGTCTCTGTCGGGGCAGGGAGGCCAACAGGAAACCCTTCGAAGGGAGGGGGAACCCAAAGCCGCTGCAGCTAACAGCCGTTCAACTGGATTGGAACGGTCAGAGTTGTGCCCCAAGGAAGAAATCCCCCCCTGAGGTGACCGGGACCATGTGATTCCAGAAGGATAGACCCTGACCTCAGAAGTAGAAGTCCCCCTCCCGGACTCCGTAAGGGAAAGGCGAGGGTTTGCACTATGGCTCCTTCCAGGACCTGGCCTGAAACCAGAAAGAGCTCGCTGCACTACCCCACTACCTCTCAACCCTTCAGAGTCAGAGAGGGACCTCATCCTCTTCACCACTAAATGAGGCAGCAGGCATCCCCAAATAGGCTCCAAGGAGACCACCCAGGGAACCGTACCCTCCCCCTCCTGATGTGCCCTGGGCTGCCCCAAACTTGGACTGTCCAAACATGTCAAGGAGAGGGAACCCCAACTGAAGCAGCAGCCTCTCCAGAGATCTCAAGCTGCCCAACGGTGGCCACCGGGACCACCGCTGGCTGGTCAGACCCCCTGACCCTGAGGTCTACCGGTGAAAGCTGAACTGCAGGAGGGGGGAGAGTGGGGGCTGAGGTGCTGGAGACAAAAGGATCCGAAGACCCCGAGGAATCTGGAAGCCAGTCCAGATCAGACCCAGAATCCATCTCCGAGGAAGTAGACTCTGAGGTCCGATGCCAGACCACTCCATGGGCTCCTCCAGTTCCTGGGCCCCGAAGTCGGGCACACTGAGACTCAAAACCCCCAATAGCAGCAGAGGGCAGTATGGTACCGCGCCCGGTGCTGACACTGTCCCCGACGCTGCGAACGGCACCGGAGTCGGGCGCGACCCCGAGCCCGGCTCCACACCGGTCTCCGACGGCGCTGAGAGCCGAATCTGAAGCAGCACCGTGCCCGGCGCTGGCAACCACCCAGGCACCGCAAGTGACACCAAAGGCAGGCCCAGAAAGCTACGAACCACCAACCACAATGCTACCAGAAGTCCCGACACTGCCAGCAGAATCGGGGATGATGACGGCGCCAAGGACAGGCCCGATGCCGACCGTGGCGTCGCTCTCCAAGCCAACGGTGCTGCGAATGGCACTGGGACCGAAAGCGACACTGGGGGACGGCGCCGAGGACAGTGCCAGTCCGGTCCTGAGGAACCCAGAACGCAACACAGAGAGAGCCTTCGCTCCCGAAGTAGCGACTGCCAGGATGGTGCCTCACGACTGACCCCCAAGAGGGCCAGCCTGGGCCTCCCGCACCGTGGAAGAAACCCCTGCTGTGGCAAGGCTAGATGAGGTGGGGGTTCCCTCCTCCGCGGGCCGTACAGGACCGGGTGGGGACCCGGAGGAAGGGCCCAGAGTCCTGACTTTGGCTTGACGACTGCGAATCCGTCCTCCGAAAGTCGGCGGTGCACATCTGACTTTCCACGCGTGAATCTCAATGACACGATGGTCCATGGAGAAGCAGATATCGCAGTTATCCCTATCGTGTCCGGGGCCAAGGCAGGAGAGGCAACGGTCATGCTGGTCCGTAATGGAGTAAAGGAGGCCACAGGGGCACCGACGCATGTGGGACCGCCCCACCTTCGACGCCTTCTTGCCCCCTGGACGAGACATGACCGGAAGAAAAATTAAACAAAAGACAGTACTCGACGCCGCTTTTAACAAAAAGGAAAGATCTTACTGGAGTCGAAGAAATGACGTCGAGCAGACGGTCAGAACTGAGGCAATATACACATGACAGACTTAGGCCGCAAATTTGCTCATGTCTCACATGCAGGATCCTCACTCGATGGCAAGAGAGAAAGAACTGGGGCTGGGGCGGAGTCGACAACAGCTAACTGCCAACCCTTGGTATACGTAGAATGTTGGTCTCGGTGACGCCAACCCGGCGTCGACTCCTCCATATATAAAAAAAAAGTCTCCCGCGAGGTCCTAGCTCTGGTGAGCTAACCCAATAGTGATGAATGGTGAAGATTGACACAGATAAGATCTGTAATGTTTTACAGATGTCACAGTTTACAAAGATGTGACTAGGTCCCAGCCAAGTAATGCACAAATCATGCCTATCAGCTTTGGCCTTTATTTACCCACAACCTATACATTTTTTTTTTCTATTATGTTTTTATTCGGATTTCTTTGCCCATTTTCATCTGCCCCTTCCCCAGGCATGCACGTGCCGCACTTTGAGGCACCATCCCGACTTGCCACTCCCTCCCGCCTACGCTGCCTCCGGACCTCCACCTGGTGGCAGCGTAACTATGGGGGGGGGCAGCAGCACCCGAGGAGAGCTGCCATTAGGCTGCTCGATACTGCTCTGTCCCTCCCCCCGTGCCAGGTCCCCCGATGACCCCAGGTTGTTTCCAAACCCGGGTCGCCGGTGTGGCGTCCAACACCTCAACCCTCAGCAACCTATACAATTTTAAAAACCAGTTGGTCCTGTCTTTTTCTTTTTACAAGGTGTCTCTGACATTAGTGTCAGGAACAGCTGTTCCCAAAACGCAACCAAATAACTTTAAACTGTAAGAAAAAACAGACGGTTTCACACAGAATTTAAACCACAGAACCAATGGAAATGCTTAGTTCCTGACAGGAACGGAAATGAGTGAAAACTTAAAAATTAAGCAAAATAGTGCAACAGGTTCAAGGAAGGAATCCAAGCGCTAATACTAAAAACAAATAAAGGAGTGGCAAAATTACCACAGAAACTGCAGTTCCCCATGGTTCCTCAGAATCATGAAGTACTGCTAAATGAATAAAAAAAAACACTAAAACTTACAAACTGTACCTGAATAGGGGCATCAATCATAACTAAATAAAATAAAACAAACTAATCACGAAAAAATAACAATCTGATGAAAGTTGGGGAGAGCTCTCCAAGGCATCCGAACTGGCAGGCAGAGAAATGAATCTAAGCACTTCAGAACACAGCAGTTACTAGTGCAGCAGTTTGAAACTGGCACGAGCCAATGATAGTTCCATCACTTACATACATTTTATTCTGCTCCGAGGCAGTTCAACACAGGAGGCTGACTGCATTAGTTGGCATACTGAGTGATTCCTGGGGTTTCAACATTGTTGCTGGCTGTCTCCTGAGTTTGAGGAGCACTCTGAGGATTAGGGGAAATGGAGGAAAAGGGTGCAGGAACCTTCCTGTCCAGTTGAGGGGCAGAGCATCCACTGGCACTGTGCCCAGTGCCAGAGGCCTACGGCAGTACAGGGAAATCTGATGATTGTGTTTGGAGGTGAAGAGATCTATCTCTGGAGTGCCCCACCTCCTGAAGACTGTAGCCAGTACTTATCTGTTTAGGGTCCAGTCGTGGTGGCCTTGACTGATGTGGCTCAGATAGTCTGCCAGCACATTGTCCCTGCCTGGCAGGTGAATGGCAGTTAGTTGCATGACCAGTGAATAAGCCAGTAACCAGATCTTCATGGCCTCTGGGCAGAGCTTTGAGGATCTCATGCCCCCCTGGGCTTGTTGATGTAAAACACGGTGGTGGTGTCTATCCTGATTTGGACAGACTGGCCCTTGAGCTGGGGGAGGGGGCAAGGCTTTTATGGCCAGATACACGCTCAGAGTCAAGAAGGTTTATGTGACAGTTGGACTCCCTGGCAGACTACACCCCGCTTATGGACTAGGCTGCCAGGTGCGCTTCCCACACCACAAGGGAGGCATCTGTAGTGAGCACTCTGGAGGGCTCCTTCTGTTGGAAGGGGATTCCTTCCTTGAGGTTATGCCTGTCTTTCCACCAGTTCAGGGCTTGTAGAACAGTCCTTGTGACTGGAACCAGCTTTGACAGAGAGTCCCTTTTTTTTGAGACCAATGAGCACTCGGATGGTTTTAAATGTCCCTCATCTGAAACTTGGCACTTCTGCTGTAGTAGAAGCCATGTGGTCTATGAGCCTGAGGAAGTGACTGGCTGGTCTTGGTTGGCCAAGAGCAAACGAGTCTGCCAGAGCCTGGAGGTTCTCTACCCTGTCTAGTGGGAGCAGGGTTTTCCCTTGCTGGGTGTCCAGTTCTGCTCCAATGAATTCCAGGAGTTGAACTGGCTCCATCTGAGACTTTTCTGTATTGATCAGGAAGCCTAGCGACTCCAGAGTGAGCTGAATTGGACAGAGTCCCTGAGATTTTGAGGAGACTTGTCTATCAGCCAGTCATCCAGATAAGGAAAGACAGAGCCCTTCTGTCTTCTGAGATGGGCTGCAACTACCACCAGGCACATTGTGAAGACTCTGGGGGCTGAGGAAAGGCTGGATGGTGAAGACTCTGGGGGCTGAGGAAAGGCTGAATGGTAGTACTGCAAACCGGTAGTTGTCAGACAGCAGTCTGAATCTGAGATACTTTCTGTGAGAGGGCCTGATTGGGATGTGAAAATAGGCATCTCTGAGGTTTAGGGAGGCTAGCCAGTCTCCGCGCTGCAAGGAGGGAATCACCACTTACAAGGTAATCATTTTGAACTTGGGGTTGAGCAAGTACTTCTTTAAGTACCTGAGGTCTAGAATGGGTCACCAGTCCCCATTTTTCTTTTGGGTGAGAAAGTATCTTGAATAGAGGCCTCTTCCCCACTGGGGGGCACCCTTTCTATTGCATTTGCTAGCA
The DNA here is from genome assembly GCA_016271365.2 of Neoceratodus forsteri. NCBI lineage: Eukaryota > Metazoa > Chordata > Ceratodontiformes > Ceratodontidae > Neoceratodus > Neoceratodus forsteri. The sequence goes on along the minus strand of CM057459.1, from coordinate 559,525,836 downwards.
GGAAAGATCTGACCTCCGATTCCAACAGAATCTTTTCTGTGGGGGTCAGCGGTTTGAAACTCCTGTGACCCTGCTATATGGAGAATTTCTCGAACTGCAGGGAACGTCCTTGACCCACCACCTCCAGTACCCACTTATCTGTGGTGATGTGCTGCCAGTGATGGAGGCAGTGGGTTGGCCTTCCTCCTACCAGGAGAGGGGAGGTGACCTGGGCATTCCCATCAGGAGTTTTGCTTGAATTAGGCTTTTGGTGAAGGAGTGGGGTCAGTGCACTTCTGAGCTCTCCTACCTCTTCCTCTGAAGTACCCTCTCATTTGAGAGCAATCCATGGGCATGGGATAGAAGGCCCTGGAGTAGCAACCCCTGCTTCTGCCTCCTCTACCCTGGGGCCTGTAAGAAGTGGAGGCTTTCTCTTTTGCTGCATTACTCTTGTAGGTTGTTTTATATTCTTCCACTTTTTCACATATGTCTGTCTTTTCCCCAAGGAGAGAATTGTTCTCATAGGGGAAGTCCATAGCTTTTGTCTGGGTGTCTTGGGAGAGTTTGGTGGTTCTCAACTATGCAAACCTCCTAAATGAAATGGCTTGGGCCATGGATCTGGAGGCAGTGTCACTGGCATCTACAGCCATATGAAACTAATACTAAGTGACTTCTAAGGCAGTTTTGACAGTTTCTGCCAGGTCCAGGGCAATGTTATCAGGAGCTTTCTGGCTAATAGCCAGGACTGAGTTTCACAGTGCCTTCTGGTACCGTGCTGTGTATGCCATATAAGTGGAGAGGTGAAGCAGCAGAGTGGCTGTGGTATAAGATTTCTTGCCCATGGTATCCAGTTTTCTAGACTCCTTATCTGGAGGCTGGGAAGAAAGGGGCACTTTAGTCTTGTCACAGGTTACAGCTTTTACCACGTCTTCGTGGTCAGGATGGGTGTAAAGTTATCCAGCATTTGCTTTATCCAGCTGTTACTTTTTCTCTATTTTCTTATCCACCCCTGGAATGGAGGTGGGATTCTGGAGCAGTTTGAAAGTAGCCCTGTAAAGGGACTTGTGAACTGGACATAGCAGCTTCTTTGAAGGGCATCATGTCCAAAAAGTCTGCCTCCTCATCCTCTTCAGAAGTCTCCTATATGGAGAGGTCAAGAGTATCCACCATCTGCTGGACAAATGTGTAATTGGAGCAAAAATCCTCCTGACCATGGGAAAGAGAGCCAAATTCCTGGTCAGGGGATACATCAGGTTCTATGCCCTCCTCTTCCTCATTGCCTTCCTCATAATAAAAACCCTGGCCTGGGTCAAAGTCTATGGGAATAAGCATGAAAGGACCACCTGGGGCCCCAAATAGATTGCCCATAGCTTGAAAGGTCTGATATAGTTGCCAAGCCTTTGCCATTTCCCCAGGAGAGGGCATATTTTGTTGTGACACTGGAATCTCCCTTTGTTCTTCAGTTGGAGGCACAGTGATATATTTCTCTTTTCGTTTCTTTTTAGCAGGCAATGGATCATAAACCAGCTCAGTATTCTTTTTTGTTTGGCTTAGTCTGAATTATTTTTGTCATACTTATTCTGTAGGGGGGTCTCTGGAGGACCTATCTTTAGATTTATGATGAGAGGAAGACCCCTCTTCAGAAGGCTTATTGGGGGGAAGCAGACTGAGCAGCCATTATTTCCAGTCTTTTGTCTCTTTTCTTAACTGTTTTAGAGCAAAATTTAGTGCGAAGTTCAGAGTTAGCAGAAGTGTGATTTGGACTTAAAGATTGTGGCTGTCTGCCTTGGCCACGATTTTAAAACACTTACTGCGATTTTTAAATCCTGTAGGCCCAGTTCTCTTTTTAGGTCTACCTGACATGCCAATATCATCAGAAGACTTTTAAATCGGTTCCCAAAACGGAAAAAATAAAACATTTGTGGTAAGGTTTTCATGCTCGATGGAACCGTAAGAATCGGTTCTAAAAATGACAAAATATAAAAGAAAAGTAAATGTTAAACGCGGTTCCCTAAAAAATAAGGGAACTGATAAGAAACTTAGTTTAAATATCGGAAACAGAAGTTTTTTACCACAGAAAGTAGTCTTCTAGTCAGGAAGAAAGCGTGGGAACCGCAACAAAAGCCCCTGTCCAGGGAAGTTTTCTTGGTTCCTGGGAAGCAAGGAAATAATGCTAAAATAATGAAAAGCCACTACAAATACCCTAAATGCAGCAGAAACTACAGAAAAAAAAACTTTACTAGAAATAAACTTCTTCAAGCGAGGAGATTTGAAGAGACCTCTGGGGCCAACTTGTCCCGTCAGGTGGAGAAATGAATCTGACAAACAGCAGCATCTACAGGCAGCCGTCTTCAACTGCAATCTGATTGGCTAATGCTCAGCCATCATTAGCATAGGTTCTACCTCCGGGGCAGCTGAACACAGCAAGCAATACTGCAACAGTCAAGCATACTGAGTGATTCCTGGGGTGAGAAGAAAAAATTACTCACCACAGTAATGCTGTTTCTTCTAATGGAGTCTTGCTGTATTCAGACATAATGCAGTTAGCCCCAGCACTTGAACTGCCCCGGAGAGGAAAGGGTTAACTCCATGCAGAAGCATGGAACGTTGAGCTCGAGCTCAGTTTTCAAACCTCTGTCTGTGGTACTTCCCAATGTAACCGTCAGATTCTTACGAGCAACTAACTAACTAGCACTAAAATATATGGAAATTGTTTGAAACAGATAGCCAAAAGGCAAAATATTTTTGGGGTCCAAAAAAGACTCAAGTCAAGAACCCAAAAAGAAATAAGGTAGCGACAAATTAAGCTATGCAACACAAGAAAGATAAACATAACCGCTACCCTACCATGAGGAAGGGTACAAGGTACACCCCTGAGGTGCAACACTGTACCTGCCAGCCCACTTCCCAAAAACAGGTTCTGAGAGGGGAGGCGGGAGGTCTGAATACAGCAAGACTCCATTAGAAGAAACAACATTACTATGGTGAGTAATTTTTTCTTCAAACAACATGAAGTCTTGCTGTATTCAGACATAATGCAGAACTACCAAGCACTTCCTATGGTGGAGGAATGCAGAACCTACTTTGGGAACAAGCTCTACAGTACTACGGTGCCAAACCTAGCATCACTCCTAGCCTGGATGTCCAGGGAGTAATGCTTGGTGAATGTATGTACTGTTTTCCAGGTGGCTGCTTTACAGATCTCTAACAAGGGTACATCTCTGGCCGCAGCTAGAGTAGCAGCTGTACCCCTAGTGGAGTGAGCCCTCAGGCCTGAAGGGGGTGTTCTACCCAATTTGTTACAGCAGAATTGTACACAAGAAACAATCCACCTGGCAACAGATCTTTTAGTGGCAGGCTTACCTTTCCCCACTTCACCATAAGTGAGAAACAATTGAAGACAGTCATTCCTGTGTTCCTTAGTATGCTCTATATAGTATCTAAGGGCCCTTTTAACATCCAAACTGTGTAATCTTCTTCCCCTGAAGAAGAATGGTCAGTGAAAAACACAGGCAGAGATACAGACTGGTTTAGGTGAAAATCCGATACCACTTTAGGCAAGAACCTCCTATTAGTTCTTGGGACCACTTTATCCCTATGGAAGGATATGAAGTCAGGTTTAACTGACAGGGCCTGTAATTCACTAATCTGCCTGGCAGAAGTAATAGCTACCAGGAGCACAATTTTCCAGGTCAAGTACTTCAATTCAGCCAAAGCCATAGGCTCAAAGGGTGGCTGCATAAGCTGAGCAATGCAGACATTAAGATCCCAAGGTGGAGTAGGCTCCCTGAAGGGAGGGTTAATGTGAACCGGGCTTTTGAAAAACTTCCTGAAAACAGGATGAGATGCCAGGGAAGAGCCCTTTCCTGCTGAAAGGAATGCATAGATAGCTGCTAGATGAACCTTCAATGTGGCAGGCCTAAGGCCTAGACTATTCAGATGAACTAGATAATCTAAGGTTGTGGAAATGCCTGCAGAATCAGGCACAATACCTTTCTGAGAGCACCAAATACTGAACCTTTTCCATTTGGAATTGTACGTTTTTCTAGTGGAAGGTTTCCTGGAGACCTTCAGAATAACCAGAACTCCCTGAGAGAGATGTAGTGCTGCATATTCTAACTCTTCAAGAACCAGGCCTTGAGGTTGAGAAACTGGAGATTGGGGTACAAACACCCACCCCTGGGAGGAGGAGGAGAGAAGATTGCATCTCCTGGGAAGAGACAGGGGACGTGACACAGCCAAGGACAGCAGTAGAGGATACCAGGGTTGTCTGGCCCAATCTGGAGCCACCAGTATCACTGTGCAGTGTTGAGTTCTTATCTTGATCAGAACTCTGAACAGGAGAGGGAAAGGAGGGAAGGCATAGAAAAACCTGCCCTTCCAGTCCAGAATGAGGGCATCCTGGGGAACTGTCCCCAGGACTGGAGGTCTACAACAAAACAGAGGAAGTTGATGATTGTCTGGTGCTGCAAATAGGTCTATCTCTGGAGTGCCCCACCTGGAGAAAATGATCCTCAGAATGTGAGGATTCAGGGACCATTTGTGATGTCCCTGTGAATTCCTGCTCAGGGCATCTGCTAACACATTGTCTTTCCCTGGAAGATGAACTGCTACCAGGGAAGCCTGAAGGGAATAGGCCAGAGACCAAATCTTCACGGCCTCTGCGCACAAGGCCATGGACTGAGTGCCTCCCTGCTTGTTGATGTACCACATTGTGGTAGTGTTGTCCTTCCTGATTTGGACCGCCTTGCCCTTGACTGAATCCGAGAATGTCTGAATGGCTAGAAATACTGCCCTGAGTTCCAGGAGGTTGATATGAAGAAGAGACTCTTGCGGGGACCAGATCCCCTGAGCTGTTAGGGCTCCCCAGCCTAGGAGAGAAGCATTCGTAGTCAGAACTACTGATAGAACTTGAGGGAGAAATGGAACCCCTTGTCTGAGGTTGTCCTGGTCCAGCCACCACTGGAGAGCTTGTACCAGAGTTCGGGACACTGGAATCAGTTTGGTGAGAGAGTCCCTTCTCTGGGACCAAAAGGACCTTAGGTGGAACTGGACGTCCCGCATCTGAAATCTGGCTCCCTGAAACACTGCAGTGGAGGCTGCCATGTGGCCCAGGAGTTGGAGGAACTGTCTCGCTGGGAGAGAAACCTGAGGCTGAAAGGAGGAAGCAAGGTCTACTAAGGCCTTCACCCTTGCCAGAGGAAGGAAAGCTTTTGCTTGGATAGTATCCATTTCTACCCCTATGAAGGTGAGAAGTTGTACTGGTTCGAGGACAGATTTTGACAGACTGAGAAGAAACCCCAGAGAACTAAGTAAGTCCTGAGTGGTTTGCAGAGCTGACCTGACCTGGTCTGATGACTGCCCTACTAGGAGCCAGTCGTCCAGATATGGAAAAATGGTGATACCCTGTCTTCTGAGGTAAGCCACCACTACTGCAAGGTACTTTGTGAACACCCTTGAAGCTGATGTTAGGCCAAAAGACATGGCCTTGAACTGATAATGGCCTGAAGGCAACTCGAACCTGAGGTATTTTCTGTGGGAGCACCTGATAGGGATATGGAAGTAGGCATCCTTGAGGTCCAGTGATGCTAGCCAATCTCCTGGCCTTAAAGAGGGAAGGATTATTCCCAGAGTTACCATTTTGAATTTGGGTTTTGATATGTGTTTGTTCAAATACCTTAGATCCAGGATGGATTGCCACTCCCCTGTTTTCTTTGAGGTAAGAAAGTACCTGGAGTACAGGCCTTTTCCCCTGTGGTTGAGTAGGAACCTTCTCTACGGCTCTGAGAGCCAGGAGAGATGAAACCTCTGCCTCTAGGGCAAGGGTTACTGAAATTGATGTAGGTGGAAAAGACTTGGCTCTCCTTTTTGGGTACCTTTTGAATCTGAGGGCCAGTCCCTGGCTTACTACTTCCAGGACCCACTTGTCTGAAGTAACAGACTTCCAGGCCTGAAAGTAGTAAGCCAGCCTGCCTCCTACTGGGATTGGAGAGTCGACCCGGGCTGACACCTCAGGGTGTCTGCTTGGCAGGAGCCTTAGACTGGGAGGAGGAAGCAGCCCTGCTCATCCCCCTTCTACTCCTCCCTCAGAAAAAAACCCTTTGTGGGTAAGAAGAGGAGGCCTGAGCTTGGTAAAAAGGCATGTGAAAGGGCCTGCCCCTGCCACTTTTGAGGAGTGGCTTGCCTTTCCTTGGCCTGTGTACTCCTGTAAGTGGTCCTATATTCGTCCATTTTCTTCATGTAAGTCTCTGTCTGCACCCCAAACAGAGAGCTACCAACTACAGGAAAATCCATAGCCTTAGACTGGGTGTCCTGTGATAGGCTAGTACATCTGAGCCAAGCATGCTTTCTGAGAGACACAGATGTAGCCATGACTCTGGATGCCACATCGTTGCAGTCTACAGCAGTGTGAAATTGTACTTTGGATGCCTCAATTCCATCTGCAGCCACCTCCTCCAGCTCTTTGGCTAGCTGGAGGGAGGCATTTTTAGCCAGTTTCAGAACCGTATCCCACCTGGACTTCTGGTACCTGGCTGTATAGGCCATACAGTTTGCCTGCCTGAGTCCCAAAGAGGATGCCAAGTATAGTTTTTTGGCCATGGCATCAACCTTCCTGGAGTCCTTGTCTGGTGGGTGTGAAGCCAAAGGAATGTTTGCCCTGTCACAGGCTGCAGTCTGCACTACCCCAACATGGCTGAAATGTGAATAAAGGAACTCCGCAGCTGAGCCTGATAACATGCATCTCCTGCCCATTCTTTTATCTACAGGAGGTAAAGAGATAGGAGTCTGTAGAGTCTTTTGTGTCTGTTTCCCCAAGGACTTATGAAGAGGGATAGACAACCTTTTGGACTCTGGGATGTCCATCATCTCCACAAAATCAGGCTCTTCTTCCTCCTCAGCAGCTTCAACCATAGGGAGCTGGAGGGTTTCAGCCACCTTCTTGTAAAATAAGAAGTATGAAGGGGACTCAGAAAGCCTGGGAGGGGAGACACCCAAAGGCCTGTCTGGGGAGATGTCCGGTTCAATGGGCACATCTAGACCCCCCGGTCATAGTCATCGTCGGAATAATCTTCGTCTCCCTCCCACTCCTCATAGAAAGCATCCGGATCATGATACGAAGGGGCCGGTTCCGACCGAACCGACCGCCTAACCGACAGAGCCGGTTCTGACAGAACTGGACGAAGCGATTAGACAATACTAATAGCTTTGGCTATCTCGTCCGTGGTTTGAGTATGCGGTACTGGATCCGAACTGGCAGACTTTTGTTGCTTCAGAGTTGGCTCTCCTTTTTCCCGAGAAGGTATCGCCTAGGTCAGTAGGCACCTCCTCAGGTTCGGCCGCAACCGAACCGGGCTGGCCATCCGGATCCACGGACTTCTCGGCCTCCCTTTCCTTCAACCTACTCAACCTTTTTTCTACAGTGGTTTTAGGAAAGTTTTTACAAATTTGGCAGTCTGACTGGAGGTGGTCAAACCCCAGACAATAAACACAGATGAGGTGGGGGTCGGCCTTGGCAAAGGCCTCCCCACACTCAGTACAGTGTTGAAACCCAGTGGGACCGGTTTTCTTTATGGGTTTCTCAGACATGGCCAACCTACCAAAATTACCCTATAGAAGCTTTTAAGCCAGGTAATACCAACTGATCGGAAACAACCGTGTCACGGGTTTGGAAAAGAACAAGAAAAAGCCCGGTTCTTTTGAGACCGATCAGTACTGGAACACCACTCTAATCCCAGAAAAATTTTACTTAAAATTAGAAGAAAACACAAGGTTGGTTCTTAACTAGACCGACCGAAAAGAAACAAACAATTTCCACAAGTTGTTTAAAATAAATACAGTTACTACCTATCTACTACACTACCTGTACCATAGACAGAGGCTGGAAATCCGAAAAACGATAAAGAATTGGTTTAAAACCCAACGCTTCACTATTACCGAACACAGCAGAGGAAATCTCCGGAGTGACTTCACTGTTAGGCGGAGTAAAGAATCTGACGATTACATTTGGAAGTACCACAGACAGAGGTTTGAAAACCGAGCTCGAGCTCAATGTTCCATGCTTCTGCATGGATTAACCCTTTCCTCTCCGGGGCAGTTCAAGTGCTGGGGCTAACTGCATTATGTCTGAATACAGCAAGACTTCATGTTGTTTGAAAATGTAATTATTTGTGCAGCAGGGTTTTAAATAATTGATTAGCAGTTTTTTTCTTGAGACAATACTAACTGTACAGAAAGTATTTATATAGGTTTTCTAGAAGTGTTATGTTTGTTAAACATAGTGAGGCAAGTGTTATGTATTTTCACAATGTTTTAGAACTTTTATGAGCAAAACGCTAATCAATTTTTGGAGTTAAATAAAACCCTGTGCAGCATCAGGTTGTGCACTGGAGAAAGAGTAATATGCTCTGGCACAGCCCAGTTTCCAGTTGCCTTGGTGGCACAGCTGGTAGCACAACTGGAATGGTATTCCGGGTGGCCTGGATTCAAGTCCTAGCTGAGGCACTTACTTCTTTCTGAAGGCATCGGTGGCGCGGGCGTTGGGGGGGGCAGCAGCAGGGAGACTGGAGCCCGTTCTGGCTGAAGAGACTCTGGCCGAGCCACCTGACCGAGAGCTCATGGAGAACATGGTCTGGAACATCAGGATACAGAGTACCCTGTCTTGAAGAGCCACCACCCATGAGGGAGACCTAGGCAGGTGGCAGGCCACAGGTAGTCCTGCGGAAGTTAGGGTGTGCAGGGCCTTGGAAGTCAACCACCTGAAGGAGGAGGAGGACCACTTTGCAGCTGAAAAATCTTTCTGTGGAAACTGTGAGCGGGAGGCAGACCAGAGCTGGTCTTGGTCCTTGTTCCTATGTTTATGCTTCCCAGAAGATTTGTCCCGGGACTTCGATGAAGAAGAGCCAGAGGACTAGGGCGGGCAAGCAAAGGAACTCCTGGCCTGCAGCTCCCACTCCATTGAGGCAATCTTTTGCTTGAGGAGGTAATTCTCCAGGATATTCTGGTGACATCTGTGGGTGGCCAAGTTGAAGTTCTGGCAGGCCTTGCAGGTCTGGACATCATGGTCAGGGTCTAGGCACAAGATGCAGGCAGAATGGCCGCCCTTGTCTGGGATCTGTTTGCCTCAGACACATTTCTTGGAGTGGCTGGAAGGGGAAGGTTGTGAAGACATAAACCGTCTGGTAGAAAACATCAAAAATTCAATGTTAAACTGAAGAAAAAAACTAAAAATAATAAAGTGTGGTTAAACGTGGAAAATAGCAGTTGACTGTAGCTGCGGTGGTAGCAGAAGTCCGACATGCGCTAGTTGATGGCAGGAATGAACTAAGGAAGGTGTGGAGACTGCCCACCTTTTATAGGACTGGCTGATATCGGAGGTGGAGCGGCCCCCTCTGGTAGATTACTAGCTAGAAAGGTTTCTGTGTGGTCCTGGCACCTGATCGCTTAATCCTATCCATGAAGGCCTGCTGCAAGAGATACCCTCAAAGAAAGATCTCCAGGTCATGGATCAAGCGTACAAAAAGCAGCAATTTTGCACTGAGTGGGAATGAAAAAAGGTACAACTCTGGAAGACTCCACCTGTTGAACAGGTCTGGCTTAGGGTGTCAGCCAGGACATTTTGGATGACTGGAACACGGATGGCCATCAGTTCAAGACTGTGATCCAGAGCCCAATACCAGACTCACACTGCTTCCCAGCAGAAGGGGTATGACTGAGTGCCCCCCTGCTTGTAGATGTAGTAGACTACACTGATGTTGTCCATCTACACTAGCAGAAGACCCAGGGATAGCTGAGTCTGAGAGGCCTGCAAGGCATAAAGAATGGCCCGCATCTCCAGGACATTTATGTGGAAAGAGGATTCCATCTTGGACCACGTCCCTTGAGTTTGGTGGGGCCCTAGGCCTAGGTGAGCTTCCCACCCCAACTCAGAATCATCTGTTGTGAGGATTTGCTGAGGGCAAGGAATGAGGAAATGAACCCCTCTGAACAGGTTGCTGGGTTCCATCTACCAAAGCAGAACTTTTTTCACCAGACAGAAGACCAGGACCGGCTGTTCCAGGTCGTCGGTACGCTGGTCCCACTGGACCCTCAATGTCAACTGGGGAATCCTCATGTGCAATCTGGCCAGAGGCATGAAGACTATGGCTGCAGCCATCAGGCCCAAGAGCCAGAGGAAGGTTCTGACTGAGACATAACGACTGTTGTACAGCAGGCAGGCTTGAGCTATAAAACGATCTGCTCAGTTCTGGGGCAGAAAAGCCATGTCCTGAGAAGTATCCAGGACTGCCCCTATGTACTGATAGTGCTGACAGGGAGTCAATACTGACTTGGGCAGGTTGAACGTGAAGTCCAGATCCTGGAATAGGCAGGTGGTATGTTCCAGAGTTTGTAAAGTACAGTTATGTAAGAACTTGCCGTAACAGTAGATCTTCGAGAGAGGCTCTTGCAGTAGGTAATTACATATAGGACTGACGCAGGCTGGCGGCAGGACCCCACGGAAAAATTTCTAGCTAGCAGTCCCTGGCGAGGGACCACCCCCACGTCAGGTGACCAGTGTCATATGACGTCAGTATAAAGGGGCGGTCCCGGACGCCCACCTTTCAGTTCTTTCCCGCCACAGGCCCGGAAGGCCTGGACGAGAGAGAAGCAGATATTTCCCTCAATGGAAAAGGAGCTGAAAAAGCCTAGGGGGATGGAGGGCAAGAAGGCATTACCTACTGCAAGAGCCTCTCTCGAAGATCTACTGTTACAGTAAGTTCTCTACGTAACTGTACTATCTTACTGAGAGGGCTCTTTGCAGTAGATAATCACATATAGGACAGAATCCCAAGCAGTCTGGAACAAATGAAAGGCACTGGGAGGAGGAACTACTCAAGAAGTAGCAAACAACCTTGCAAACCTCAAGATAGGAGGCCTTGCAAGACAGCTAACCCGAAGCCAGCTCTACGGCGAGAGGCAATGTCCAAACTGTAATGTTTAGTAAAGGTATGGACTGAAGTCCAAGTGGCGGCAGCACAGATGTCTGCCATAGACACGTTCTTGAAACAAGCCGCAGAGGCTGCAACTCCACGAGTGGAGTGACCTCTGACTTGACCCGGGAGGGTTTGTTGTACTTGTCATAACAGAAAGTGATGCAATGGGCCAACCATTTTGATAGGCATTGCTTAGAGACAGCATTGCCTTCTCTTTTGTGAGCGAAAGAGACGAACAACTGATCAGTCTTTCTGAGATCCTTCGTCCTATGGGTGTAGTATCTCAGAATCCTGTGAACATCCATGGTATGCAGCAGGTATTCTCCTTGATTGGAGTACTGCGTGAAGAAAGCAGGTAATTCAATAGACTGATTTAAGGTAGATTCTGCTACCACCTTTGGGAGAAACTTAAGATCCGTGCGAAGAGCTACTCATTCTTTGTGAAAAATCAGATAAGGGATTTTGCACATCAGGGCCTGGAGCCCGGAAATTCTGCGAGCAGAAGTAATGGCCACCAAGAAGAGCGTCTTCCACGATAAAAACTTCAAGTCTGCGGAAGCCTCAGGCTCAAAGGGAGGAAGGGTAAGTTTCTCGAGGACAAAGTTTAAGTCCCAAGGGGGAGCTGGAGTCTGGATAGGGAGCCTGAGATGAAGGACCCCTCTGAAGAAAGTTTTGGATACCTCCAGCTGGGCAAATGCCTTATCAGTGAAAGGGACATGGTAGGCTGAAATAGCCGCCATATGGACTTTCAAAGAGGAGTGACTGAGACCCAGGTCGAAAAGATGACGCATGTACTCAAGTAGAATGGTCACAGGACAGGAAAAGGGCTCCACATTCCTGGACGCAGCTCAGATGGAAAATCTTTTCCATTTCATGGCATAGGTGGACTTAGTGGAGGGTTTTCTAGCCTCCACCAGAATCTCGGCCACCTTAGGGGAAACGCCAAAACGAGATTGAGCTAGGTCTGCAGGAGCCATGCATGAAGTTGAAGGGACTTGAGTCCCGGATAGACCAGGGTCCCCTGATCCTGGGTCAGCAATCCTGGAGATAGAGGAAGAGGAGGAACCTCTGAGTATTGTAGTAGAAGAGAGAACCAGATTTGCCTGAGCCAGAAAGGAGCGATCAGAATCATTCTCGCTCCTTCCAAAGCAAGCTTCTGCAGCACATGAGGGACCAGAGGAATTGGGGGAAAAGCATAGACGAATCTGTCCTTCCAGCTTAGAGATAGAGCGTTGCTCCAGAAAGCGCCTCGCTCTGTAGCGAGCGAGCAAAAGATTGGAAGCTTTGCGTTTTGGGAGGAGGCGAACAGGTCTATCTGAGGAGTCCCCCAAATCTGGAAGATGCTTTTTAGAACTTTTTCGTCCAATTCCCACTTGTGTGGTAGAGCCGATGAGTGACTTAGTCTGTCTGCCAGGACATTGTCGACTCCCGGAACATGGATCGCCATGAGGTGAAGGTTGTGAAGCATTGCCCATTCCCAAACCCTCATCGCTTCCCTGCACAGCAGGTAGGACTGAGTCCCTCCCTGCTTGTTGATGTACCACACCATGCACATGTTGTCCATTTGGACAGCTAGGTGACCGGGAAGGATGTATTGGTGAAGGGCTTCGAGAGCATACAGCACTGCTCAAAGCTCGAGCACGTTGATGTGAAGAACTATCTCCAAGTTTGACCATAGGCCCTGGGTTCGGTGAGGACCCAGATGGGCTCCCCAACCTTCGCCTGAAGCATCCGTGGTCAGAGTCTGATCGGGGGGAGGATGAAAAAAGGGGACCCCCCGGAATAGGTTCTCTCGAACCATCCACCATTGCAAGTCTCTTACCATCAGCGAGGAGATCAGAACCAGATGATCTAGGTCATCTACCCGTTGATCCCACTGAGATCGGAGAGTCCACTGAGAGATTCTCATGTAGGCAGCTGTGAACCGTCAGGATGGCCTCCACCATAAGCCCCAGTAGACGGGCACCGACCTCACTTGGAACCCTCCTGTGTTCCGATAGGAAATCTGGGACTGGAGGAGGCCCCTGTCCGGAGGCAGGAAGGCCTTGCACATTGTCATGTCGAGGATTGCCCCAATGAACTGGAGCCTCTGTGAAGGATCCAGGTGAGACTTGAATGGTTGATGGTAATACCCAGGCCAGTGAAACCTGCTGGGTGAGGGAGAAAATGCAGGCATTCCTCCTGGATGGGGCCGCCAGGAGCCAGTCGCGTCCAGGTAGGAAAAACCTGAGCTCCCAAAGTACGCAGGTGGGCCGCTACCACCGCCAGGCATTTGGTAAAGACTTGGAGAGCCGAGGAAAGACCAAAAGGGAGTGCCCGGAATCGGTAGTGGTCCCCCTGGAACGCAAACCTGAGGTTCTTTCAGTGCGAAGGGTGAATGGGGATGTGCAGGTACGCATCCTGCATATCCCGTGCACAAAGCCATTGGCCCGGCCAAAGCAGGGGCAAGAGGGTTTGAAGGGAGAGCATCCTGAACCTCTTGTATTCCACATATAGGTTCAGGGAGCTGAGATCAAGAATGGGTCTGAGATCTCCCGTCTTCTTTGGTACGAGGAAGAAATGGGAATAGTAACCAGTCCCGTGGAGGTGAGGGGGGATGGACTCTATAGCCTGCTTCGCAAGGAGAACAGACTTCTTCCCTGACCAAAGGAAGATGGTCCCTTGAGTAAGAGGAGTTCAGAGGGGGGTGACGTGGAGGTTTCTGCAGAAACTCTATGGAGTGCCCCTCTGCTATGATCTGAAGCACCCATGAATCCGATGTTATCCTCTCCCAACCCGGAAGGTGGAGGGAGAACCTCCCTCCTACCAGTTCCTCCGGAGGCGGTGGGAGAGGGAAGGAGTCAGGTGGTGTGAGGCAGCGCCCGCAGCTAGGGGCACCCGTTGCTTTTTGGCGGTGGGGGCCTGGCAGCTGTGGGGCCCGGCGTTTAGTGGCCCGCCTTCCTGAGGTTTCGTTTGAGGCGGCTGCATCTCCGAAAGGGATGGCGCTGTGGGGATGGGGCGGTACATTGAATCAACAGATTTGAGGGTCGTCCTTCTCCTCTAAGTCAGTGATGATGTCCTTGACATCACCGCTGAAAAGCACAGAACCCCTGAAAGGTGCTTCTTGAATTGCTGACCGCACCTCCGGGACCAGACCCGACACATGGAGCCATGCATGACGCCGAAGACTTACGGCGTGGGAAACTCTGTCCTCCGGTGTCCACTGCATCGTAGGTCATCCTCAGAATATGTCGACTAACTGAGCAGGCAGAACGGAACAGGTTGGCTAACTCCTGCTTGACTCGTGAGTCAGGCAAGGAGTCAATCTTAGATTCCGCCTGGGTAAGGACAGCCTTCTGGTAATCCCCCATATGTGCTACATAATTCAGGGCCCTAATCCCCAGTGTGGAAGAAGCATAGATCTTCCTTCCATACTGATCCAGAAGGTGAGATTCCTTATCCGGGGGAGATGAGCTCAAATGTTTTGGGTGTGCTGACCGGCCGTGAGCGGTGCTAATCACAACCGAGTCTGCACGGGGGTGAGAGTCTAAGAAGTCTACACCCTCCGGAGCCTGGTATAGCCTGTTAGACTTCCTAGGAAGTGGGACTAAAGCCGACGGTTGCTTCCAAATAGTGGAAACAAGGTGGGCGTGAGGCTCGACCCAGGATGGCACTAGAGTAGGAGCCGTAAGGGGCAAGTCCAGATGTTTGGTGAGTTTAACCCGCTGAGGATCTGGCTCTAAGGAATGCCACTGATGGACTTCCTGGATCTTCCTGAGCAACTCCGTGAAGGAAGGATCCTCCGGAGGAGACTTCGGAGGAGTCCTCGGCCGGGGCTTGGATGGAGAGCGCGGCTCGTCGTCTTTCTCGGAACCCCCATCGGAGGCCTCCGAGGAGTCCGAGAGGAGAGAAGAAGAAGAGGAATTTGAAGCAGAGTAAGACTCCCTAGCTCGTCTAGGGGGAGGAACAGGTTCCTTAGGGAGAATCCCAGGATGCGTGTCCTGCCCCTCTCTGGATCCCGAGGCAAAGCCGGGAATCGGAGTGGAGAGAAGTGTGCCGTCTGGGGCATCTGGGAGCAGTGGTGGCACCGTCACTGTAAGGCGGCTCTCGACTTCCTGTGAGTGAGCTTAGCCTTGGCCTCAGCCCACCAGGAGGCAAGAGTCTCCTGGAGATCCACCGGCGGCCTAGGGGGCGGTGGAGGAGGAGAAGGGGGATAGTTGTATGGATGAAATCTGTAGGGAGAGTATCCGCAACCCGGCTGTGGGAATACCGGAGCCGGGTACCGCGGCGTCGGAGGAGTCGGCGCCGGGTACTGCGGCGCAGGATACTGTGGACCTGGGAAAACCGGCGTCGGATAGGACGGCGGATACCCAGGCACTGGAAGAGCTACCGGAGCAGACGGCCCAGCCGGGTACTCCACGGGCGGATCAACCGGGATAGGCCCGTGGGGTGGAGGGCCCAATGGAAGAGGAATATCCCCCGCCGGCGTCAGAGGGGCCGGTGTCGGGGGAGCCGGCATCAGGGGAACCGACATCAGATCCAGCTCTGTAGGAAGAGGATCGGACGGTAGCCCAGGATCCCGAGCCTCGTCCGGGGACGGAGGGGAAACATCCCCGGGTTCGGGCAGGGGGGACTAGGGCTCCCCTGACGGCAGCGAAGGCTGTGGGGAACCTGGTATGACAGATGAAGCAGGGTCTGCTGTAGGCTCTGAGGCCCGGCACACATCGGAGGAGCCGACGTGTGACTTAGGGGCCGGATCCTGGCGGACGCCAGAGGGGCCGGCGTCCGACTTCGGGGGTCCCTCGTCGGAGACGGGCCGAGGATGGGAAGAGGCCCGGTCCGATGGGGACACAGCCGTGCGCTGCCCCGAAGGGTCGGGCGTCTTAGCGGCCTTCTCCCGGCGGAGGCGGAGGAGCCGACGTCCGGCTTATGGGAGGTGCCCGCACCAGTAGGCCACAAGCCTGCGGTGGTACTGGGGGCTGGAGCCTCCTTTGGCCCGGAGGCACCCAGCGGGCTCGAACATGAACCCGACGGGCAGGCCGACGCCTCCTCCAAAGCCTTGGAGGCTGCCGTCCGGCGATCCCCCGGAGGGGATGTTACCTTGCCCGCGACTCTGGCCGGAGCCGCGGAGGAGGAGGCCTTCTCCCGGTGCCTTTCCTTGTCCCGCTTCTTGTGCCCTTCAGGGGAGGTCGACGCCTGCCGAAGTTTCTTCAACTCCTTCTCCATCGCGGACATCTTCTTCTTGAGGAGATGGGCTTCGAGAGACTGCTGGCGTCGTCTGCGGGTGGCCGCATTGAAATGTAGGCAGTGCGGACACTTGTCGATCATGTGGTCGGGGCCTAAACAGAAAAGGCAGAGGGAGTGACCGTCTTTGTGAGGCAGTTGGACGCCGCACGAGTCGCACTTATTTTTTGAAGGGGACGACTTATACCGACATTCACCTGACGATAGAAAATATAAAATACAAAATACTGAAACTTTTCGGAAAAACCGACGAAGTAACAGGACTGAGCGATAGGAACTTCACCGCGAGGCGCTGCACGAGCTGACGGCAGGAAAGAACTGGAAGGCGGGCGTCCGGGACTGCCCTTTATACCGATGTCGTATGACGCTACCGAACTGATATTTGGGGCGGTCCGCCAGGGACTGCTAGCTGTGAAATTTTTTCCGTGTCCCGCCGATGGCCGGCGTCAGTCCTATATTTAATTACCTACTGTAAGAGCCTTCTCGAAGTAAGATCAGGCGTTCCTTGGACTAGGCTTTGAGAAGCCAGTTGTCCAGGCAGGGAAAGACATGAGTCCCTCCCACCTGAGGGCAGCTGCCACCACTGCCAAGCATCTGGTAAACACCCAAGGGGCCGAAGACAAGCCAAAAGGCAAGGCCCAGAACTGTAAGTGTGCCCCTGGAAATGAAATCTTAGGTACTGTCTGTGAGAGGCATACATCTGGATGTGCAGGTATGCATCCTTCATGTCACTATAGCAAATTTAAGCTCCCTGGTGCAGAAGGGGTAGCAGACCCTTAAGTGTCACCATCCGGAATGTTTTGTACTGAATAAACAGATTTGGCTCCCGGAGGTCTAGAACAGGCCTGAAGTCTCCTGTTCATTTGGGGACCAGGAAGAAATGGGAGTAGAACCCTCTGCTCTGTTGGGTCTCTGGGATGGGTTCTATGGCCCTTTTGTTTACCAAGGAGTGTATTTCCTCCCAGAACACTGGGGATGTGGTCTGGAGGATAGCACTGGGTGTTCTTCTGGAGGGCGCACCAGAAGTTCCAGAGTGTGTCTGCTTTCTATTATGTGCATTACCCAGGCATCTCTAGTAATTTCCCTCCTCTTCTCAAAGTGCAGGGAGAAATTACCCCTTACAACCACCTCCTGCCTCATGGGGGGGGGTCGGGCAAGTAGTCAGGCTGACCTGGCATGGGCAGCTGGGGCTGCACCACCTCCTCTGGGTTTTTTCCCCCGTGATTTAGGAGGGGGTGGGTAAGGAAGGGGCAGCCCGGCGCTCACCTCGAAGCTTGTTGGAAGGCTTGGGTCTGTGGGTAGACTGCCAAAAGGGCACTCGCTAGCCACTTTTCGGTTGGCTGGTGCGGTACAGAGTGGACAGAGCACAAGGTGCAGCCAGAGGCTTGCAGTTGAGACAGAATGTCCTGTACATCTGCACCAAACAGTTTGAAGCCTCTGAAGGGGGCATTCAGCATGGACAATTGTACATCCTAGGCAAAGTCTGACACCCTCAGCCAAGAGTGTCTACATAGGCAAATGCCCACCATGGCAGCCCTGGCCGAGGCATCTGTGACATTGTAGGCAGCTTTGAGAGATGCAGCATTTGCTATTTTACGGGTTTGTGACAGGACTGAATAAAGCCCTGCCCCATTTTTATACAGAAAGAGTTTAAACGCAAGGGCCTGTTCTATCCTCTCCTTTTCTGTCTATTCTTTGTCTGGTTACACAACTAAATTTTATGGTGAGACCAAGGAACTGATCACTCCGACAGTTTCGCAATCTCTCTGCCTTCCCTAGCTATTTCTGTCTTTTCTTCCTCCATTGCATATCTGCAGGTATAAAAATATATGTGAATCTTTATGTGGAAATGTCACTGATACTGGGATTCCTTTGTTTAAAACTGCATATAGTTATACTGTTGAAATGATTGCAAAGCTATTTGGAACTCAAAGGGTTAACCTGAAATGCAGTTTTTAAGCCTTTTGCAGTGATGTTAAGCAGAGGTCAGTTCTGGGTCACTACGTTCTTTTTGCTGCACTTGCATCGAAAATGACAAGAACATTCTGTAAACTGACAACATTTTGTGAGAAGCAGGATGTCAATGAGGCAAAGACTTGTTATAAAAAGAGCAGCACTGTTATTGCTAGAAAGACAAGGACAGTGAGAGACTGAGATTTGACTTTGAGAAGAAGGACTTTGTTTTCTCTGTTTGTACTGCCTTTGTAAATAATCATACTGAACACATTTTTATTATTTTGCTGTTATTACTAATAATAAAACACTCATTGCGAATTTTACAACTGCTCCTGGTCATCCAATGTTTCCTGACCTATGCCTCATGACAGGGTTCCTCTGAGAGGGCCTGGGCAGATTCAAGGGCCTAGATCCAGAGCTGGTTTTGGTACTGGATCATATGGGCAATGTAGTTCAAAACCTTGATAGTCAGTGTGGCAGAGGCAAAGGTTCTCTTGCCAATGTGATCCAGCCTCCAGGACTCCTTATCCGTGGGCAAGGAACTGAGATTTTTAGGCCTCTTGGGGCGGTCGTGGGCGGCACTTATGACCACCGAAATCTGCTTGAGGCTGGTCAGCAAAGAAAGGCCTCCCTGCTGGAGCCTGGTATAGTTTGTCCACCGTTCTCGGCAAGGCTGGAATCAGATTTGGCTGGTGCCAGGCGGCTATGGTGGCATCCTCAAAGGGCTTAATCAAGGGAAGGATGACCAGAGGAGGAGCATCTGGCAGTCAAAAATAAGTGGCCGGTCGACACCGATAGGGATCTTGCTCCTCAGTGTCGAAACCCATGGCAGACTGTAGCTGTCTCATAACAGAGACAAACGAGGGGTAATCTGGGGGAGACTGTGGGATGTACCTTGGGGTCTCCTTGCCATCAGACGAGACCATGGAGGAGGAATTGTAAGGAGTGGCTCCTCCATCTTAGCCGTCCTCATCCAGAGGAATGAGGTCCGGGTAGCACCCGTCCTCATCCCCCAAGTCCTGAGGGGGGGGGAGCGAGGGCCCTGGGTCCTGAGGTTTGGGTCGTGGCCCTACTGGAGGAGCCGGGGGCCGCTATGGAGATGGGCTTTGGGGAGCAGCAAGTTTAGACTGCATAAAATCCCATAAAGCGGTAAGCATGGAGTAAAAGTCCACTGCTATCAGCATTGGACCCACCAGCATCGACTGAGGGAACACCGGGGTTGGCACCGGGGAGGGTGGTCGAACATGCTGAGGCCTGTGGTAAAGCTCCTCGGCATAGGGCAGTGTCGGGGAGGGCAATGGCGATTGGGGGCTCAGGCCAGGGGGACTCAGGAGAAGGTAGAGGCTCCGGGCCCGAGCCAAATGGCTAAAGAATCATCCGAGGTCGGTGGTGGTGGGGGGCTAGGCTGTGTCCTGCCAATCTTCAATGCTGAGCTTGTTCACGTTGAGCCAGATGAGTACCTGCTAAAAACAAGGGCCTGAACAGCAGGGGCTGAGAAGTTAGTGGGGTGCCAGAGCCCTTGGAACTGCCGCCCACCACCAAAAGATTGGTGGGGGGAGCTGCCAATGGTAGCCCTGCAGGAGACAGGATAAGTGAGGCAGAGGGGGCTGTCCCTGATGATGAGGATGGCCCCGCCACAGTCCACGCACGGAGTGGCTACTGGGAGCGAGACAAGGAGGACCAGGTTTTCTCTGTGGGATGGTCTTTGTCTTGATGCTGGTGCTTTCCTGTCAACTTGTCCATGGCCTTAGATGGCTGCAAGCCTGAGGATGTCATGGGGGAAGTGGAGGAACTTCGGGCCTGAAGCTCCTTCTCCATCTGGGCGACCTTCTACTTATGCAGAAAAGTTTTGAGGGTCACATTCAGCACTTCCTGGTGGCCTGGTTGAAGCCGCAGCAGATTATGCAAGCCTGGGTATTGTGTTCTGAGTTAGGCAGTAGACACAAGCCTCGGGGTTATCTGCCTCAGGGATATTTTGTCTGCACACACAATTTTTGCAGAGGTTCCCGGAGGTGGAGCTCGGCATAAATGGAGATGAAAAATTCCTTTATCGCTAAAGTGACACACACTGGGAAAAGAAAATAAAAGTTCGACGAAATTTTACGGTGAAATGGCAGTCGACTCAAGCTGAGGGATCTCCGTGAAGTCTGATGTGTGATGGTCAATGGCGGGAAAAGAACTGAGGAGGGTGCTGGAGCCGCCCACTCTTATAGGGTAGGCCGACGAAGGCGTATGACGTTGGAGTGGGCGGCCCCCTGCTAGACTGCTAACTAGAAAAGTATCTGTGAGGTCCTAGGTCCTCGCAGCTATAGTTCCATAGGTGTGGCCTGCTGCAAGAGATATCCTCAAAGTAAGATCTAGTGTATGTGACACTGCAGAGCCAGCAGGTTACAAGACTATGTGTATGCATAATAAATGTGTTACTCTTCCATGTCCGTCTAACTATGTAGGGCATGCTGAAAAAAAACGCATGGTCAGAATGGCAACAAGAATTCAAAAAGAAAATAAGGTGATATATGCCAAGGAAAACTATAGTAGCAAAATATCAGCTGTCAACTGACATTCCCTTTCCTGCAAATTGACTACAGGACTGTACCCTGAGATGGAGATGGCTACTCCAGCTAAATCCAATCTGCTGCTACAAGAACAAATCTATAGACAGGGCTACTATAAAGTGGACTCAGGACTGAGTTAATACCCAGAGAGTGTAAGGTCGCATTTAACAACAGGGATATATCAAAAGTAGTGGGGATGTACCGCGGGCAGGAAAAGGGAAAGAACAAAAAGCTTTTTTTTTTTTGCTTTTCTAGTTTTTTGTAGTTGTTTTCTTGAAGTCTGAGTCCCAACAGGGAAAGTCAGAAGAGATGGAGGAGGGGAGAGTGACAGTGAAAATAAAGTATTATTATGCCACTACATGGTCAGGGTGAGCTGCCAGAAGCACTGGCTCTACTAGAGAGAGAGGGATGGTGGGCAGGTGTGGTGCTCAATGGAGAAGATAGGAAGATCAACAGTTATGCTGAATACATGACTTTCAAATCTTCCTAGAATCAGTCTTCTCCATTGAATCCAACTTATGTGCTAGAGTACCAAGCTTCCCTATTTTATGAGGGAGGAGCTGGTGCATCCTGAAGTATAGAATTAGCCTCAGTCCTCTGAGCTGAGTAAAATACTAGAGGGAAGGGGCTTCTGCAGATCTGTCAAGACCTGTGGTTTATTGGGCCAAGGTGGGGGGTCCTGCGGCATGGGAGCAGGAAGGTTCATCAAAGCTGCCACCTGACCTGAGGGGAGAAGAAATTAGCCCCTCCGAAGTGTCAGTTTGTTCCGGCCTGGAGAGGTAAACCCATGCTGTCTTTATAATACAGATTTCATTTCACACTATCCTAGAGCTATCTGACTTCCTATATGACTGTTGAATGGTACTGACCCAGACTCTGTGTTGATTTCACGTCAAAGGCCCTGGAAGGGTTGAAGAACTTGGGAAACCTCTCAAAGAAGTGTCAAGGCCTCTCTAAAGGTGGTTAAGGCTCCTGGCCTTCTAGGCCTTGGCCTGGGAGAACAGTGGGCAGAGATTCCTGACCATGGCACACCTACTGTACACCTAAGGAGTTGCCAAACAGTGGCCTTAGGGAGATCCCCATGGGTGAATCAGAGACCACAGTCAAACAGGCCTAGCAGGAAGACCTTGTTCCTCACCCAGGATGATGTCAGGAAACAATGCCACAGAGAACCCTGGCTCCCAAGTCATCACTGTACTCCAAACTAGTGCTGCCTCCAGTCCTGCACTGGCATCTAGGCTGGTAACATGCTTGGTACCAGTGTGCAGAGACCAGGGACAGGCACGAGGCTGACATCTTTGTCAGTGCCAGGCCCAGATTCTGCACCTTGACCAATGCCAGCAGAACTGACAGACTCTGAGCCGCCCCCCTCCTCGGCGTCACTAGCATCGCTGCAGAAAAGGACAGGCTCAAATTGGCTTCAACAACACTAGCTTCAGTACCAGGTCTTCCCCTGTCACTGCAAACAGTGTCGGAGAAGGCCTGGAGCCTGCCCCGCCCACAGCATCATCACCGTGAATGGTAACAACAGCATGGGTGGCACGAGAGGAAGGCGTTGAGGTGTCCCCCAGGGTGGAATGATGTACAATCGCTGCTCCAACTCCGGGGACATCTGACGCACAGGACGAACAGACTTTTGCAGTTTCTCAGTCGAACACCCAAAGGGAACTGACTGTCAATCATAACTAGCTACCACAGTCTCTGATACCATGAAGGTCCTGGAAGAGACCCAGGGGAAGGATCCCATTTTCATACCTTGGATGCCCTGGTTCAATGCCTGCCTCCCAAGGTAGGGGTCAGGTGCCCCTTCTTCAATTTGCAAACCTCTAGGGTGCAAAAATCCACAGAGAAACATGCGTCGCAGCAATGCTATAATGGCTAGGCCCAAGGCAAGAAAAGCAGAGCTGATGCCAGTGGTTTGATAAGACATTTTTCATCATCAGACACCTTGGGGGAAACCCCAAAACATGCAATGGCTATGTCTTCAGGGGACAGGCATGCAGATGCAGAGACCACAGGCCTGGATGGACCAGGGACCCTTGATCCTGGGACAGCAGACACCGATACAGAGGGAGCTGAATAGAAGCCACCACCGCTAGATGTTGCAGAACTGGAAACCATATTTGGTGAGGTTAGAAAGGCACCACCAATATTAGGGTGGCATGCTCTGCCCACAGTTGGAGCAGAACTTTCTGAATGAAAGAGAACAGATGAAAGGTGCAGAGTAACTTCCCTTTCCAAGAGAGGGACAATGGCTCACTCCAGAAAACTCCAGGACCTGGAACCAGCAGAAACGTGGCAGTTCTGCATTGTGTGTGGACACAAAATGCTCTAACTTGGCACGACCACATCTTGTGAAGAGGTTATTTATCCCAGAGGTCAACAACTTCCATCTGTGAGTCAGAGATTGAGACCTGCTTAGCCTGTCTGTCTGGGAGAAACATGACTGACAGCTGCAGGTCTTAAGACATGGCTCAGTACCATACTCTCATTGTTTCCCTGCACAGCGGATAGGAGTGAGTGCCCCTTGCTTGTTTATGTAGGGCATGACACCGACATTGTCTGTCTGAATGAGCAGGGTCCAGGGTTGAGGGGGGCTTGAAATGCTTGTAGGCCAAGTAGAACAGCCCTCATCTCCAGAATACTGATATGAGATCAGATTCCACGTTAGTCCATAAGTCCTGAGCCTGGAATGACCCCAGGTGTGTACCCCAACAGGGCGCTGAGGCATCTGTTGTCAGTTACACAGGAAATAGATGAAAGAACAGAACACCCTGTAACAGGTGCTATGGGCCATCCAACACACTAGTGCACAACGGAGGTGGGATGTGACAAGAACCATTTATTCTAACTTTCTGTGAGCTGGTTCCATTGCACCCAGAGTTCAATGCGGAGTGCACATTGGGAGGTGGACAAAATGGACTGTAATTATGGCCATTGCCATTGGCCCCAGCAGACGCAACATGGTCTTGGCTGAAACATAATGACTTCCCTTTCCAGGAGTGGAACATGGACCTGGCTGAAACATCATAACTTCTCTTTCCAGGAGAGGAACAGTGGCTCTACTGGTTCCATTGCACCCGAAGAGTTCAATGTGGCGTGCACATGTGAAGGTGGACAAAATGGACAGTAATGATGACCATAGCTATCAGCCCCAGCAAATGCAACATGGGCCTGGCTGAAACATATTGACTTCTGTGTATCAGCTGGGCCTGGGCAACAAGTGCCTCTGCGCTGTCCATGGACAGGAAGGCACTGCCCACCGCTGTGTCCAGCATCACCCCAATACACTGGAGGCACTGACAAGGGACAAGGACAGATTTCAGTTTGTTCACCGTGACATCCAGTTCCTTAAACAACTGTATCATTCTGGACAGTGTGTACAGGATCACTTCCCTGGGTGGGGCCTTGAGAATCCAAACATCCAGATAAGGGAAGACATAAAGCCCTTACCTTTGGAGGACTGCTGCCACAACTGCTAAGCATTTGGTAAATACCTGCAGTGCCAAGGATAAGCCAAAGGACAGAACCTGGAACTGATAATGGCTGCCCTCCAGCATAAAGTGGAGGTACGGCCTGTGGCAATTGTGAATCTTGATATGAAGGTATGTGTCCTTTATATCCAAGGCACAGAGCCAACTGCCCTGTTGTAAAAGAGGAATCACAGCCTAAAGAGGCACCATTCTAAACTTTCTGTATTCGATGAACAGGTTCAGGTCTCTTAGGTTCAATACAGGATGTAGATCCCCTTTAGATTTGTGGACCGGTAAGTATCGAGAGTAGAACCCTTTTTTCTTCCTTGAGGGGGAATAGGTTTGATAGCACACTTTTGTATTAGCATCTGAACCTCTGTCAGCAGAAGAGTCAAGTGGCCTGGAGGATAATGACAGAAAGGGAGTGGATACACTGGAGGAGTTGACAACAGTTCCACAGCATGCCCTCTCCCTCCCTCCAAATGAGGGAGGTCCTTCTCCCCAGCTGCACACCTAGAGACAGCAGTGGTGGAGAAGGAGCTGCGAATCAGAAAGCACCAGGGGTGGCAGGGACACCGGAAGGGCACCTCTACCATGAGTACCACTCTGCTGACATTAGGCATGGCCATCATGGGCAGTGGGCCTACGAAAAGCACTCTCCTAGGCGCCCTAGTGGGGTTGAGGGGGTAAGGGACTTAAGAAACCTAGAGGTTATATGGGAGGACTGAAGTTCTCACAAGGCAGATTCAACATCTCCACCAAAAGTCTGGGACCTCAAAAAGGGGTATTAAGGACACACTGCTGCACAACAATGGCAAAACAAGCTACATGGAGCCAGGAATATCTCTGAAGGCAGATACAAGAGACAGTAATCCTGGTGGAGGCATCATATGCAGAACACAACAGATGCTTACCAGCGTCACTCGATACCAGCTGAAGCAGCTTTCAGCAAATCATCTTTGTAAGGACCATCAGGTAATGACTGGATAGTAGTCATGACAGACTTCCACAGGCTATTTTGATATTTAATCATGTAAGACTAGTAACTCGCTGTTTTTTTTTTTTATTCTATTTCGTTCCTGTCACGGCTTGTGGGACCTTCGCTCAGGCATCCAGTCCTTGTCCAGCCCACCTGTGGATCTCTCAGTCTGCGCCTCCTCCCCCCTCCACAGTCAGCACCTCCGGTTTCACCCGCCCAGGGAGGGTAGCCCTCGCCTCTGTGGGCTCTCTTGTAAGTCAGATTCCGACTGCAGGTGGGCCGCAGAGGGAGGAACTGGAAGGCTAGCCGAGGAGAACCCAGCGGAGGGCATGGGGGACTGGTGCCACTGCCTGTCCTATGAAGCCAGTCTTTTCCTTGTTCTCTGCTAGTTCCCCACCCCTGCATGAGCACGCCCCATCACTCTGGTGCATTGCAACCCTGCCTGCATCGGCCACGCTGATCTTGTGCTGCCCGACTTGCTGCAATGACCTTCAGTCTCCACCGGGGGTCGCCGGCACTCCAAGCCGACCCAACCCATTCACCCGGGGAGACCACCACAAGGGCATTCCTTCCTCAACCCGCCCCTGACGACCCTCCAGCGCCCAAGTCCGTTCCCGAACTCAGGTCACCGGCATAGCACGAGGTGTGGCGTCCAGTGCCTCAACCTCAGCACCACCGGGCGGGCCTGTAACTCACTGTTCTGAGGACTGAAGTCATACAGGCATATGTCTGTTTGCCCATAATACCCAGCCTCTTAGATGTTTTGTCAAGAGACAAAGAACTCGCATGTCTAGGGGGCTTAGACCTATCATGAGTAGTCATAATAACCACAGTCAGTTTAAGGCTGAGATGCATAATAAGGTTTAGGACATGGAGCAGGGTACTGGTTGTCACCCTTCCTGGGCAGTGCAGGCAAAGTACTAGATCTGTGCCATTTAGCTACAGTAGCATCCTCCAATTCAGGATAAACTTGAGGAATCACAATTCAGGGAGTAGTAAGGAACTCCAAAAACTCCAGCAAATTCCTTTTGGTGGAGCCCTCTTCTTCAACAGCAGAGTCATACACCTCTGCATTTACCTCAAGAGTGCCTGAAGAGACATCCTCGGGAGACCGAGTAGTGTAAACCACTGTATTCTCACTGCAAGAGGAAGGGGTGGAACTGGAGCCAAACCACCCTCAAAGGGATCATGTTCCCCTTACTCGTCCTCTATATTAAGGAGATCAGGATTATATTCCTCCTCATAGTTGTCCGGCATGACGACAGGTGGTACAGGCAAAGCCAGTGATGGTGGCTGATGAGAGGAATAATAGGTGTTCTCAGCGTACCCGTCAATGACATCGGTGCCGACAGGGGAAGCCCTGATGATAGTACAGTCATTATTATCGGTGGGAGTGATGGTAACAAATGGCAAAACAGCTCTGAGACAGTCGTCAGCACAACCTGGGAGTTGAACACACCCTGCAAAGGGTTTGCGACTACTGTTATCAACGGAGTAATATCTGCAGCTTGTTGCTGCAGATCATCCATATGGCAGTGCCTGAGCCAGACCCTGACGTCTCTTGGACAGTTGGGGCGGGGGCTGTAGTCGTCACCGCTGGAGTGGACGAGGAGGACACACCCTCCAAATGGAGTGGGGACCTTGACCCCTACCAGGGAAGCATTATCCTTTTTGCATACGGTGATGGCTGGCAGACAAGGATTTTGAAGATTTGTCCTTTTCCATGTGTTTAGTATCCAAATACCTTGATGACTGCATTAGCAAGAGGGAGAAGCTGGCTTCAAGCTCGTGGCCTTGTCGTCCATGGCCTTCTTAGTGATGAAGGTATCTAGGGCCTTCTGTCAGTGTCTCCTTTTGGCCTGAGTGAATCCCTGGCGGGTAACAGGCCCTCACATTGTGGGATAACCCCAAACAGCAAACACAAACCATCTGAGTGCCACCTTTGAAGATCTTGTAGTAGCAAGCATAAAACCTAACAAAATGCTGTTGATGGCAGCATAAAATGACAATGATGAGGTAACAAAATTTTTTATAAAATATAGTAAAAAATGACGTTATTTCTCAATGTGTCCAATGAGCTGTCAACAACAGGGAAAAGAAATGAGGAGTAATGGATGAAGCTGCCCACGTTTCATAGGTGTATGTCACTGTGTGCGGCCCCACCTAGCAAAAGTTTCCGAGTGGTCCTGATGCAGATGGTATACAGTTCCAAAGATGAGGCCCAATAAAAGAGATATCCTCAATGAAGACAGAACAGTTATGTAAGAACTTACCGTAACAGTAGATCTTTGAGGGGATCTCAGTCATCAGGTCACACCGTAGGAACTTCACCGTCAGTGAAGCAGGATCCACACAGAAGATTTTCAGCAGTACAACTGAGGCCGCCCACGCCGTCGATGTCATCAACCCTATAAAGGCGTGAGCGGCCCCGCTCCTTTCTCAGTTCTTTCCCTCAGAGACAAAGGGAGCATAGCTCTAGCCATAGGGGACCGAGGAGAGAGGTACCCAGGCCTGTCAATCAATCAAGTCTTTATTTAACCAGGCATTCATCATTGAGCAGAAGCTCATTTGCAAGATGGACCTGGGTGGAGCATGAACAATTGTATATACATGTCAACACAGGTATGTACAAGGCAATACAGATAATACTGTTTACAGACAGGAAGAAAAAGAAGTTCATATGTACATAGAATTATACAGATATTGTACAGATTACAGGGTATTTACATACATAGAAGTGTCTATAGGAAGATAAAGCAGGTTATCTAAAGTTGCAGGAGGAAGTAACGGAAGGAAAAAAATAAAAATATACACCAGGTAGAGGCGAAGGTAGGGGGGAAGGGAGGGAGGTGGGGGAGAAAGGCTAGGAGGGCACGGTGCACAGAGAGGAGTTGGTAAAACGGGATGTAGAGAAGATGGATGGAGGACCGGAGTATGTGAGTGCCCTGGGATTGAATGCTATAAAGTACGGGACATGGTAGGATATCACAACCCAGGGGTACTGAGCTCCTATCCGAGGTTAGGAAAAGAAGAATAAGGGGATGGATGGGCATAGTGTTGATAAGACAGGTGGATAAGAGAGAGAGAACAATTAGGCTTGTGAGGAGCAAGCTGGGGAGTCAGTACTTAAAACTGGGTCTGGAGTACTATCCATACTTTCACCAAGCACTACTGTCTGGACATTTCCTCTAGAGCCCGTGCAGGATTTGGCAGGGCTGTGCTGCAGGGCTAGATACACCAGCTAGCTGGTTCCAGTAAGGAGCCCCCAGAAGGGGGATGGTGGGAGGGAAAGCAGACCTGATGACTGAGATCCCCTTGGAGATCTACTGTTACGGTAAGTTATGTAACTGTTCTATCTTCTTTGGGGCTATCTAAGTCATCAGGTCACACCCTAGGAACAAGTCCCAAGCAGTTACAGGTGCAAACAGACAGTCTGGAAGGGAAGCCAGCCATAAACTTAAGACAGGAGGCCCTGCAGCACAGCCCTTCCAAATACTGCACGGGCTCTAGAGGAAATGTCCAGACAGTAGTGCTTGGTGAAAGTATGGATAGTACTCCAGGTGGCAGTTGCACAGATGTCAGTGGCTGAGACCCCCTCAGAAACAAGCCACAGAGGTAGAAATGCCCCTTGCAGAATGAGCTTTAACTGCTACAAGCAATTCTTTGTTGTCCTTATTGTAGCAGAACACAATGCAATTTGCCAACTATTTAGATAAACATTGTTTAGAAACTGAGACACCCTCTCTACCTGGGGTGAAGGAAACAAACAACTGCTTTGACTTTCCACATTCCTTGGTCCGAAGCAGGCAGTACTTCAAAGTTTTGCGCATGTCTAATGTATGAAGCAGTGCTTTCCCTGGATTGGTACGATTGGGAAAATAAACAGGAAGGTGGATAGAATGGTTAAGACCACCTTAGGGAGAAACTTGGGATTTGTACGCAAAGACACCCATTCCCTGTGAAAAATCAAATAAGGCTCCTCGCATCAGAGGGCCTGAAGCTCTGAAATTCTTTGAGCAGAAGTAACAGCAACTAAAAATAATGCTTTCCAGGAAAGAAAGAGTAGCTCGCGAGTTGCAGCTGGCTCAAAAGGAGACAGGGTCAGCTTCTCCAAAACAAAATTCAAATGCCAAGCCAGGACAGGAGAACGGATTGGGGATTTCAGATGCAGGATGCCCCTCAAAAAGGTACGGGAGACATCCAGCTGAGCTACAGTACAGTCACCCACGGGCTCATGAAAGGCTGAAATAGCTGAAAGATGCACCTTGAGGGAGGAGTATTGGAGACCTGGTTCAGACAGAGACATCAGGTAACCCGGGATCTGGCTCACCAGACAGGTGAAAGAGTCCAGACTATGTTTGGCAGCTGAAACAGCCAACTGCTTCCACTTCATGGCATATATGGCTCGACTGGTAGGCTTCCAGGTAGCCACAAGGATGTCCGCGACTCTGTTGAGGACTCAAAATCTGGCAATGGCCATATCCTCAGGAGCCAAGCATGCAGATGGAGGGACCTGAGGTTAGGATGGACCAGGGTCCCCTGAGCCTGGGTCAGCAGATTCCTACAGAGGGGGAGAGGGACTAGAGGTTCCTCCGCCAGTTGCTGTAACAGGTGAAACAATGTCTGGCAGGGCAAGAATGGAGCTATCAGGATCATGCTAGCCCCCTCCATGTGAAATTTGATGAGCACCCTCTGAATTTGAGGGAACAGAGGGAATGCGTAAAAACCTCCCGCTCTAGGACTGGGACAATGCATCTTGCCAGAAAACTCCAGGGTCTGGATTAAGCAAGCAAAAATTGGTCAGTTTTGCATTGAGTGGGGATGCAAAAAGGTCCAACTCTTGACAATCCCATCTGTTTAACAATTCTTCTGTGATGGATAAGAGGAGCTCCCACTCGTGAATGCTGGACTGAGTCAGGCTGAGACTGTCCGCCAGAGTGTTTAGCACGTCTGGGACGTGGACCACAAAGAAGGTCAGGCCACAATCTCACGCTCAATACCACACTCTCATAGCCTCCCTGCATAAGGGGAACGAATGAATTCCCCCTTGCTTGTTGATGTAGTGCACTACATTGAGGTTGTCCGACTGCACCAGCAGCTGACCTGGAAGAAGATGGTTCTGAAAGGCCTGCATGGCATACAGAACCG
This sequence comes from Neoceratodus forsteri, assembly GCA_016271365.2. Classification (NCBI taxonomy): domain Eukaryota; kingdom Metazoa; phylum Chordata; order Ceratodontiformes; family Ceratodontidae; genus Neoceratodus; species Neoceratodus forsteri. Next base: position 559,495,553 of record CM057459.1, on the reverse strand, counting down.
CCTGCATCTCCAGGACATTGATATGCAGGGAAGTCTCGACCTGAAACCAGGAGCTCTGGGTTTGAAAAGGACCCAGGTGAGCTCCCAAGCCCAAACCGGAAGAAAAAATTACTCACTTTAGTAATTATGTTTCTTCTAATGGAGTCTTGCTGTATTCAGACTATTGCAGTTAGTCCCAGCACTTGAACTACCCCAGAGAATATAGGGTTAAATTCTATGCAGAGCATAGAACGTTGAGCTCGAGCTCGGTTCAAAACTCTGTCTGCAGCACTTTGAAGTGCAACCGTCAGATTCTTACGAGCTAATACTAAATATCACTATGTGGAAATTGTAAAAATTTTACTAGCCAAAAGGCAACCAAATATTTTGGATCCCCAAAAGACTCAATTCAAGAAGTCCAAAATCAAAAACCAGGTAGTGAACAAATCAAGACTATTAAAATAATAAAAATAACCCACTCCCCCTCTCTAAAAAGAGGGAGTGCCCAATGTACCCCTGAGGTGCAACACTGCACCTGCCAGCCCACTTCCCAAAAACAGGTTCTGAGAGGGGAGGCAAGGAAGTCAGAATACAGCAAGACTCCATTAGAAGAAACATAATTACTGAGGTGAGTAACTTTTTTCTTCAAACAACATGAAGTCTTGCTGTATTCTGACTATTACAGACTACCAAGCAGTACCTCCATGGAGGAGGGACTCAAACCTACTTTGGGAATAGGCTCTGCAGTATTGCTGTACCAAACCGAGCATCACTCCTAGTCTGGACATCCAGGGAGTAATGCTTGGTGAACGTATGGACTGTTTTCCAGGTGGCTGCTTTACATATCTCTAGCAAAGGAAACTCCCTGGCCCCAGGGAAGCAGCTGTACCTCTAGTCGAATGAGCCTTCAGGCCTGAGGGTGGTATTTTGCCTAGTTTCTCACAGCAGAATTGTATATAAGAGACAATCCACCTGGCAATAGTTCTCTTACTGGCAGGTTTGCCCTTTCCCACTTCCCCATAATTGAGAAACAACCGGAGGGAGTCAAACCTGTGTGCCTTAGTACGCTCAATGTAGTAACTAAGGCCTCTGTTAATGTCCAAACTGTGTAATCTTCTCTCTCCTGAAGAAGAAGAATAAACAGTGAAGAACACAGGGAGAGACATGAATTGGTTCAGGTGAAAATCTGAAACCACTTTAGGTAAGAACCTCCTACTGGTTCTAAGGACCACCTTAACTCTATGGAATGAGATAAAATCAGGTTCCACTGACAGAGCTTGTGAATCACTGATACGTCTGGCAGAAGTAATAGCTACCAGGAACACAGTTTTCCAAGTCAAGCACTTAAGCTCTGCTGAAGACAAAGGCTCAAAGGGGGGGGTTGCATAAGCTGAGCAATGCAAACATTAAGGTCCCAAGCAGAGGTAGGATCCCTAAAGGGGGGATTGGTATGAAGTAATCCCTTAAAAAATTTATAGAAAACAGGGCGAGATGACAGAGAGGAAGGCTTCCCCACCGACAGAAAAGCAGAAAAAGCTGACAAGTGTACTTTGAGAGTAGCTGGTCTGAGGCCTAGGCCATTAAGATGAACCATATAATCCAGAACTGTAGATAATGCAGCAGTGTCTGGGGATATATGCTTCTTGGAGCACCAAATGCTGAATCTTTTCCATTTTTTTTTTTTTTATACTTTCTTTTTTATTGTTTTCACAATAAACAGTGACATTTGGTACAATCATCTGTCAGGTATCATTCTGAAATTTCCAAATACATCCAATGTATAATTAGGATACTTAGAGCCTAGACAGTTCGGATTCAGGATGGGGTGAAAAACTATATAGGGTTATTATACAGTTATAACAACTAAAATAAGCCACAGCAAGCTAAGTCTTTTGGGGGCAAGTACTTAATGTTTAAATTCCCAAGAAAGAGATAAACTCAGCATTCCAAGTGATATGTCCCCCATTCCACAATCTAATATATTTCTGAAATAGTTAACACCTACAGTACAATCTGCAGCACTATATTACCACTCATTTTAAACCAATTGAATCATTTTCCATATCTAGTAATAGCATAACAAGAACTTCAGTCCTGATAAAATGGTAACAGAGGAAATCTTCGGATTCATTATATTCAGTCAGGTCCCAACCTCTGAGTCTGAGTCACTATTATACCGGTCTTCAGAGGATTTAAACTCCCTTGAAATCAGTTCAACTTTTTTACCTGCTTCTAGAGGGTCTGTAAATTGAAAAGTCTTCCCACCATAGTAGATTCGTAATCGGGCCGGCATCATGAGGGAATGAGAGACTCCAAGAGCTCGCAGTCTGGCTCCCACTGCATCAAATTTCTTTCTACGGGTGCGAGTGGCGAAGGAGAGATCCGGGAATAAATGTATCGTGGCTCCGTTATAATCTAGCCCTCCTGATGATCTCGTCACTTGCAATAAACTGTCCCGAATTGAGGAACTCGCCGTGACCAACATAATCACTCTAGGTGCCTCGCCACGTGGCCCTGCGGCCCCAGGTGTGATTCGGAAAGCCTTAAGGAATTGTCCTTCCATATCTTCTTGTGGAATATGAAGAGCTGCAGGTAGCCAACTTTGCAAAAAAGAAATAAGATCCTCCTCCTCCTCCTCGCTGCCCTCTGGAATCCTGATTATTCTGATATTAGATGCCCTGCTCTAGTTCTCCAACGCCTCCAATCTGTAACGGAGTTGAGCGTTTTGCAGTACAAGCTTAGATGTTGTAGTGAAGGCTTGTGCCGCCATTTTTTCCTGCTGCTTCAGCTGTTTTGTTAACTGCCTCCAGTTTCGATTCCTGCTCTGCAAATCTCTGTATGATCGACTCTATCTTAGAGTCGATTGCCTGCATAAAGGCCTGTAATGCTCTCAAAGGGGGTTCTCCATTAGTCATAGGCGTTGGAGAGCTTGCTGCTTGCTCGGCCACGGCTGGATTTTTAGAACCAGCTCCTGCGGTTCTCTGGTTGTGACCCATCATCGATTTTGGTACCTTCAGGCTCCGATTTATTCAGGCTGTCTGGTGCTGTAATTAGATTTAGCGCTAGATTCCAATAAATTTGTTTTTTTTAAGAATAAAGTTAAATGCTTCGCAGAGCTGCACTAAAGTGCGTCTTGCCAGTTTGCTGTTCCACAGCGCCCCTCGAATCTTTTCCATTTGGAGTTGTAAGTTTTTCTGGTGGCAGGTTTTCGAGAGGCTTGGTAGTGGGGAAGATCATGGAAGCACTACTGAAGGAGAGATTGGTGGAACATCTGGTTGTCAATGGACTATAGGACCCAAGGCAGCATGGTTTCACCAGGGCGAGGTCATGTCAGACCAACCTCATTGAATTTTTTGACTGGGTGACTAGGGAGGTGGATCAGGGGAGGGCAGTGGACATAGCTTATCTGGACTTCAGCAAGGCCTTTGACACTCTGCTGGGGAATATGGGTGTGGGCAGGACAGTAGTGTGGTGGGTAGGTAACTGGCTGGGCAGCAGGACACAGAGGGTGGTGGTAAATGGCTGTCACTCCACAGAGGGAAGAGTGACCAGTGGGGTACCACAGGGATCAGTGCTGGGACCGGTCCTATTCAACATCTTCATCAGTGACATTGTGCAGGACCTAGAAAGCAGAATTTCACTGTTCGCTGATGACACAAAGTCTGTGAATAGAGTAGACACACCAGAGGGTGTAGACAGAATGAGAAGGGACCTGCAGAAACTTGAAGAATGGTCAGGGGTTTGGCAGTTGAAATTCAATGCAAAGAAGTGCAAGATAATGTATATGGGGCACAAAAACCCTGGCACAATATATCAATTGGGGGGTGAGGATATAGCATGCACCAAGCTTGAAAGGGATCTTGGGGTTATCATCTCTGATGACCTCAAGGTAGGGAAGCAGTGTGACAAGGCAGCAGGTAAAGCAAATAGGATGCTGGGATGCATAGGCAGGGGCATCACCAGCAGGAAAAGGGAGGTCATAATTCCACTATACAAGACACTAGTGAGGCCCCACCTGGAGTACAGTGTACAGTTCTGGAGACCTTACCTATGTAAGGATATAGACAGGGTAGAGAAGGTTCAGAGGAGGGCAACAAAGATGGTACATGGATTGCATCACAAGTCCTATGAGGACAGGTTGAAGGAACTGAATATGTACTCCCTGGAGGAGAGGAGGGAGAGAGGGGATATGATAGAGACATACAAGTATCTTACAGGGAGGAACAGGGTGCAGGAATACACTATTTTTAAGCGAAAAAGATGTTCCAGGACTAGAGGGTATGGGATGAAGTTGGAGGGAGGAAGATTCAGAGGAAACGTGAGGAAGAATTTCTTCACAGAACGGGTGGTGGACAAGTGGAACACCCTGCAGAGGAAGTGGTGGGGGCTGAAACAATCACGATATTTAAGAATGCATGGGACAGATATAAAGGAATTCTGGAGGTCAGGGGTAAGGGGCAACAAACTTCTAGGAAAACATAAACTGAACTTACAAGCTCAAATGGGCAGACTGGGTGGGCCATAGGCCCTTATCTGCCGACACTGTCTATGTATCTATGTCCAGAACCCCTTGAGACAGATGCAAATCTGCATACTCTAAGTCTTCAAGAGCCATGTCTTGAGATTGAGAAACCGAAGACTGGGGTACCAAATCCTCCCCTGAGAGGAGGTTAACAGGTTGTTATTCCTGGGAAGAGACAGGGGAAGATGGACTGTTAGGGACAGCAACAGGGGGTACCAAGGCTGCCTGACCCAGTCTGGAGCAATCAGGATCACTTTGCAGGGTTGTGACCTTATCTTGACCAAGACCTTGAACAGTAGAGGAAAAGCATACAGAAATTTCCCTTCCCAGTTCCGAATCAGAGCATCCAGAGGGACTGAGCCCAAGACTGGGGGTCTGCAACAAAACGGAGGAAGTTGATAATTCTCCGGGGCTGCAAAGAGATCTATCTCTGGAGTGCCCCACCTTGAAAAAATCACTTTTAACACCAGAGGGTCCAGGGACCATTTGTGATGGCCCTGGGAAATCCTGCTTAATGCATCTGCTAGCACATTGTCCTTTCCTGGAAGGTGGCCTGCTATCAAAGAGGTCTGTAGAGAATAGCCAGGGACCACAATTTCATGGCTTCCGTGCACAAGGCCATGGACCGAGTGCCTCCCTGCATGTTGATGTACCACATGGTGGTGGTGTTGTCTGTCCTGACCTGAACCACCTTGTTCTACACTGATTGAGAGAAAGCTTGCAGGGCCAGAAAGACTGCCCTGAGTTGCAAGAGATTGATATGAAGAAGAGATTCCTGAGGGGACCACAGTCCCTGGGCTGTGAGAGGCCCCCAGATGGGCTCCCCACCCCAGTACAGAAGCATCCATGGTTAGGACCACAGAATGAGACTGAGTGATGAATGGGACTCCTTGCCTGAGGTTGTCCTGATCCTGCCACCATTGGACAGCCTGGATCAGAGTTTGAGTCACTGGAATTAGCTTGGTTAGAGGATCTTTCCTCTGAGACCAAAAGGCCCTCAGATGAAACTGAATGTCCCTCATCTGGAATCTGGCCCCTTGCACCACTGCTGTAGAAGCTGCCCTGTGGCCCAAAAGCTGAAGGAAGTGCCTTGCTGGCCGAGAAACCAGAAGATGAAAGGAAGAAGCCAGCTCTATAATAGCTCTTGCCCTTTCCAGGGGAAGAAAAGCTCTTGCTTTGACAGTATCCAGCTCTGCCCCTATGAAGGTGAAAAGCTGTACAGGCTCGAGAACTGACTTGGGGAGATTGAGAAGAAATTCTAGGGAAGTGAGCACTTGCAGGTCTGACTTGACTTGGTCTGGAGACTGACCCACAATGAGCCAGTCATCCAGCTATGGAAATATTCCTCCTTCTTAAAAAGGCCACTGCTACTGCTAGGCATTTTGTGAATACCCTTGGAGCTGATGTTAGGCCAAAGGGCATTGCTTTTAACTGATAATGGCCTGAAGGCAATTCGAACCTGAGGTACTTTCTGTGGGAGCACCTGACAGGAATGTAAAAGCAGGCATCTTTTAAGTCCAGGGAGGCTATCCAGTCCCCTGGCCTTAGAAAGGGAAGGATTATTCTCAGAGTCACCATTTTGAATTTTGGTTTTAAAAGATGTTTGTTCAGGTATCTTAAGTCTAGGATGGGTCGCCACTCCCCTGTCTTTTTTGGGGTAAGGAAGTACCTGGAGTACAGACCTTTGCCCCTGTGCAATGTAGGAACTCTCTCTATGGCCCTTAACGACAGCAGAGATGAAACCTCTGCCTCTAGGGCAATGGTTTCGGATAGGCTTGCAGGTGGAAAGGATCTGGTTCTCAGTTTTTGGATTTTTTTGAAGCTGAGAACCAGACCCTGACTTACTACCTCCAGGACCCACTTGTCTGAGGTAACAGACATCCAGTCCCAGATGAAGTAAGCCAGCCTGCCTCCTACAGGAATTGGGGAGCCGACCAGGGCTGACACATCAGGGTGTCTACTTGGCAGGAGCCTTAGGCTGAGGGGTGGATTCAGCTCTGCTCATCCCCCTTCTGCCTCTCCCTCTGAAGAATCCCCTCTGAGGAAAGGGAGAAGAGGCCTGTGCTTGGTAGAAAGGCCTATGAAAAAGCCTGCCCCTAGCTTGCTGTCTTTGAGGAGTTACCTGCCTTTCCTTGGCCTGTGCACTCCTATAGGTGGTCCTATACTCATCCATCTTTTTCATGTACTTCTCTGTCTGCTCCCCAAACAGAGAATTACCCACCACAGGGAAATCCATGGCCTTAGCCTGGGTGTCCTGTGAGAAGCTAGTACATCTCAGCCAAGCCATTCTCCGAAGAGCCACAGATGTAGCCATGACCCTTGATGATACATCATTGGAGTCCACAGCAGCATGAAACTGTACCTTTGATGCCTCAATCCCATCAGCAGCCACCTCATCCAGATCCCTGACAAGTGGGGGGGAAGCCTGCTTAGCCAGTGCCAGTACAGTGTCCCACCTGGACTTCTGGTATCTGGCTGCATAGGCCATGTAATTAGCCTACCTGAGTTCCAAGGCAGATGCCATGTACTGTTTCTTAGCCATGGCATCCAGCTTCCTAGAGTCTTTGTCGGGGGGGGGGGTGAAGCCAAGGGTATATTAGCCTTATCACAGACTGCAGCCTGCACAACCACAACATTGCTGATACAAATACTCCATTAAATACTCCATACCTGAGCCTCACAAGGTGTACCTCTTGTCTATTCTTCTGTCAACAGGAGGTACAGAATTTGGAGTCTTTAACAATTTTTGTGTCTGTTTCCCAAAGGACTTATAATGGGGAACAGACAGCCTCTTGGACTCTGCGATGTCTGTCCATCTCCATGTAATCAGGCTCCTCTTGTTCCTCAACAGCTTCTTCCACAGGGAGCTGGAGGGTTTCTGCCAATTTCCTGTAAAACATGTAGTGGGAAGGGGACTCAGAAAGCCTAGGAGGGGAAACACCAGAAGGCCAGTCTGGGGAGATGTCCAGTTCGATGGGCTCATCCAGACCTTCCATACCATCACCTTCATAATCCTCGTCCCCCTCCAAATCCGGTTCATAAAAGTCTTCAGGAGTGTAATCCTGAACCGGTGGAACCGACTGAACCGAGCGTCTGCCAGAAGGCCCCGGATCAGACGGAACTGGATGAAGCGATTTCACAATCCTAATCGCTCTGGCAAGTTCCTCGGTGGTCAGAACATGGGTCTCTGGATCCGAACTGGATGATTTTTCTTCTCGTTTTCTTTTTGTAGGAACCGATCCCTCGGGATCAGCTCTCCTCTTGCCCGAAGAAGTATTGCCCTGGTCAGAGGGCACTCCATCTGGTTGGGTCGGAAATGAACCGGGCTGGCCATCTGAGTCAGCGGACTTCTCGGCCTCCTTATCCCTAAGCCTGCCCAACCTTTTCTCCAGGGTAGACTTAGGGAAATGTTTACAAATTTGGCAGTCTGAATCGAGGTGGTCAAACCCCAGACAATAAACACAGGTGGTGTGGGGATCAGCCTTAGCAAAGACCTCCCCACACACACTGCAGTGTTAAAACCCAGTGGTCCCGGTTTTTCTTTTGGGTTTCTCAGATGTTGCCATCCTAACCGACAACTCACCCTTTTTACGTCAAACAGCCAGGCAAGACTCCCTTATCGGTTTCTAACCGTGTCACGGGTATTGGAAAAAAACGCAAGAAATAAAAAAATTTTTAAAACCGATAAGGACCGGTAACCACACACTAAAGTTAAAGAAAAATAAGAAACACAAACACACTAGATGACCGGTTCAGCCGAACCGGTCAAAATACCAGTTTTACAATTTCCACAAGTTTTTACTATGGCTAGTTCACTACCTAGTACTTATTGTACCACAGACAGAGATCTGAACCAACATTTGCAAAATAATCAGTAAAACCGACGACTTTAACCGACTGTTGAACCGCGAGCAGAGGACAAAATCTCCGAAGCGACTGCTCAGTTAGGCGGAGTAAAGAATCTGATGGTTGCACTTTAAAGTACTGCAGACAGAGGTTTGAACCGAGCTCGAGCTCAACGTTCTATGCTCTGCATAGAATTTAATCCTCTACTCTCCGGGGCAGTTCAAGTGCTGGGGCTAACTGCAATAGTCAGAATACAGCAAGAATTCATGCTGTTTGAAGCATCCATGGTGAGGATCTGCTGTGGAGAAGAGATGTGGAATAGGACTCCTTGCAGTAGGTTCAAGGAGTCCATCCACCACTGGAGCACTTTGCAGACTGGGGAAGAGACCAGCACTAGCTGATCTAACTTGTCCATGGGTTGGTCCCATTGCACTCGGAGAGTCCACTGGAGAATGCGCATATGGAGCCCGGCCAGTGGAACGGTGGGAATGACAGCCACCATCAGACCCAACATTCTCAGGTACACCCTGGCAGGAAAAAAATGGCTCTGGGCCACCTCCTGAGTCTGAGTTTTAAGGCATTCTGCCCTATTCTGAGGCAGGAATGTCTTCCCCTGTGCCGAGTCTAGAACCACCCCTATGTATTGCAGTCTTTGGGATGGCACCAGAACTGACTTGGGCAGGTTGACAGTGATACCTTGGGAGAGGAACAGCTGGAGAGTTCTCTCCAGAGTCCGCAGGAGCTGTTCCCTGGACGGGGCCTATCGTCCAGATAAGGGAAAATGTACAGTCCCTCCCTTCTAAGGGCTGCAGCTACTGCTGCTAAGCACTTGGTAAAGACCCACAACACAGAGAACAAGTCAAAGGGCAGCACCTTGAACTGATAATGTTTGCCCTGAAACTGAAAGCAGAGAAACCTCCTGTGAGGAGGAAAGACCAAAATCTGCAGGTAGGCATCCTCCATGCCTAGTGAGCAGAGCCAGTCGCCTGTCTTGAGAGCAGCTATCAGGCCTGCCAAAGTTACCATCTGGAAATTTTTGTACTGGACATACAGATTGATGTCCTTTAGATCTAAAATGTGCCTCAGATCTCTGGTCTTTTTGGGGACCAAAAAAACCTGAAACAGAACCCCTTGTTTTTCTGGCATCTGGGTACTGGCTCGATGGCCTGTTTGCGCCGAAGGGACTGTACCTCCTCCCGGAGAACAGACAAATGAGCCGGGGGGGGGGGTAGTTGGAGGGAAGGGGGGGTTCTGGAGGCTGCTCGAAGAGCTCCAGCGTGTGACCTCTTTCTATGATTTGCAGAATCCAGGCATCCGAAGTTATGGTTTTCCATTGACTGAGATACGAACATACGAATGTGCCAAGAGAAACAGACCACCTGGTCTAAGTCTGCTCGAGTGTGCAGCTAGCACCCCTAGTTTGCAGCTGCCCCATCCCCCTCCCATTTGTCATCCCACTGCCACCACCCACCCTCACTCTCCCCTGTCCCATGCCCTTTTGAAACTGTTCACAGATTTACATGATACCACCCATTCTGGTAGGGCATTCCATTTTGCTATCACCCTCTCTCTGAAATAGTGTCTCCTCATTTCCTTCCTAAATCTTCCCCTCTATTCTTAGCGCATGCCCCTGGTGACCCTCCCCCTCCTTAACTTAAAGACCCCATCTGCCCCATCCTTACTGATTCCCCTCAGATACCTGAAAGTCTATATCATGTCCCCCCTGTCCCTTCTATCCTCCAGGGTGTACATATTCAAGTCTCTCAGCCTGCTGTCATAGTCTGTCCCTTCCATTCCACATATCATCTTTGTTGCCCTCCTCTGCACCACCTCCAGTAGCCTAATATCACGCTTTAGGTATGGCCTCCAAAACTGCACACAATACGCTTAAGTGCGGCCTTACCAGCAACCTGTAGAGGGGCAAGATCACCTCTCTTCGCCTGGACGAAACCCCCCCTCGCTATGCATCCCAGCATTTTGTTCACTTTTGCAGCTGCTCTCCTGCACCGGGCAGTGCTGTCCATGGTCCCTGTTATCATTACCCCTAGGTCCTTCTCCTCCTCAGTGATCCCCAGCTTAACCCTTCCCAGCCAGGATTCCCTCCTTGGGTTCTTCACCCCAAAGTGCATAACCATACACTTCTCTGCATTGAACCCCAGCTGCTGCCTCTCTGACCACTCCTCTAGCTTGCTTAGGTCCCCCTGCAGCTGCTTCCATTCCTCCTCCCCATTCACCACTGCTCCGATTATGGTGTCGTTGGCAAACAGACTTCTCTTGCTCACCACCCCATGTACAATGTCTGATATGATGAAGACTCCGAACAATACTGGCCCCAACACAGAGCCCTGTGGCACCCCACTCGTCACTGGCCTTGGAGTTGAGAGCTCCCCTTTCACCACCACCCGTTGCAGCACCCCACTCAGCCAGCTTGTAATCCAGTTCATTTCTGCCCCTACCCCTACACCAGTTAGCTTCCCCCAAAGCCGCCCATGAGGCACAGAACTGAAGGCCTTGCTGAAGTCCAAGTAAGAACATCCACCGTATGACCCTTATCCAGCTCAGCTGTCACCCAGTCATAATATTGTATCAGGTTGGTTTGACAAAGACTTCCCTGAAACAAACCCATGCTGCCTCACATCCTGGAGACCATTGTCCTCGTCTCCATGAGTTTGCACACTATGGAGGTGATAATTACCCGGTTCATCCCTTGGTCCGCTCTTCTGTAATGGTACTACATGTGCCATCCTCCAGTCCAGTGGCACACATCCAGGCTCCAGTGAGGTGCTGTACAGATCCACCAGCGGCTCCACCAACACCTCCGCCATCTCCCTCAGCACCCGGGGGTGGATACCATGGTGCCTTGTCTACCTTCAGCACCCTCAGTCCCTCTAGGACTCTACTTGCCTCAATTCTTCCATCTGTTACCTCCTTTCCCCCGGTCCTCCCCTTTTCTTCTGTGAACACTGAGCAAAGGTATTCATTCAGTGCTTCCTTGCACTTCCTTTTCTCCCTGATGTATCTGAAAACCCCCAAATTAATTCCCTGCGCTAATCTCAGCTCCCTCTGGGCCTTGGTTTCTCTCACTTTTCTGGTCACCTCCCTGGACTGTCTTGCTTCTGTTACTGTGTGTCTTGGTGGAGGCTTCTGTTGCCTCTGTAATCCCCCTTTTAATAATATCCCATTTCTGCTCTGCATTCATCTCCTGCCTTATGCCCTCTAGTTTCCCTTTCAGTACTTTCTGCATCCTCCCAAAGTCTGCCCCCCTGAAGTTTACTACCTAAGTAACTGATTTCTCTGGCTCCCGGCACATTGTGATATTAAACCACACTGCTTGATGATCGCTGTTGGCTAGTGGGTCCTCCACCTTTATTTCCCTTACTGCTTCCCCATTCAACAACACCAAATCTAAAGTGTTCTTTAGCCTAGTAGGTACACTAACCAACTGTGTCAGGAGACCCTCCTGGATCGCATCCAGGAGCACTTGCTCCCTAGCACTGGAGGTGACTGGAATGCTCCAGTCAACCCCAGGCAAGTTGAAATCCCCCACGATGACCACCTTCCCTTTTCTACATACCTTTCTGATTTGTCCTGCTAATTCCCTGTCAAGCTCCTCAGACTGGGACGGTGGCCTGTATACCACCCCAAACCTCAGTTTCCTACACCTTGAGTCTAGGAGCTGCAGCCAGATTGCCTCTGTTCTCCTTTCTTCCCCCTCGTCCCTTGTGCATTTGATCCCGTCCCTCACACAGACTGCCATCCCCACCGCCCCTCCCTTCCTTACGGTCCTTCCTGTATATTTTGTATCCTGGGATTGCCAGATCCCAGTCCTGGTGTTCAGTTGCCCACGTTTCTGTGACAGCTGCAATATCCACCCTCAACACTGCTAAGAGTGCCTGTAACTCAGCAGATTTGTTGCCTAAGCTTCTTGCATTCAGCGAGACCACCCTCCATCCTGCCCACTTTCCTTCAATGGCCTCCATTTCCTTCCTTCTACTCCCTCCTTTTTCGGCCACCCTGAGTCCTTCCCTGCTAGCCTGGGGGGTAGGCTGTGACTCCACTCTATCAGATCCATGCCTACCTGCTGTCCACTTGCCACCCCCCATCTAGTTTAAATCCACCTTTGTTGCAATATACCTCCCCAGTCTTTGCTTTAATACCGCCTTCCCCTCCCTACTCAGGCGCAGCCTATCCCTTGCAAACAGACTGTTATTATCCCAGGTAGCGCCCCAGCCACCCACAACCCCATATCCCTGAGTTTGACACCATTCTACCAACCATGTGTTCAACTCCCTAATCCTCTCCTTTCTCACTGTGCTTGCGCAGGATATTGGGAGCACTTCGGAGAATGTCACAGACTACCCAGTCTCCTCACACAACCTTCCCACTTCCTCAGTCCCCTCCTTTGTTACCTCCACCATTTCCCCTGCTAGGTCATTTGTCCCCACATGTACCACAATATGTGTTTCCTCCTACCCACCTTAGGATTGCCGGTCCTATCTTGTCTGCCTTTAATCCTGGTATGGACTCCACCCATATCTGACTGTGCCTCTCCCCCTTGCTGCCCCATCTGATCCCCTTGAATATGGAGTCCCCCAACACTAGTACACCTCCCTCCTCTTTCCTTGTGCCGGTTGCCACCTCCCCCCAGGTTCTCATTTCTGAGGCAACTCAAGACAGGGCTTTTACAGTGTGTCCCAGTGTCTTCACCCCTGCCCTTCTCAATTGAGACTCCTCCCCCTCCTCCTGTTTGACTGCCAACCTTCCGCTCCCTCCTCAACTCTCCGAGTATTATCCTTCCCCCTGCCATGCCATACTCAGTCTTTCCACTAGTAATGCCCCCTCTCCCTTCTCTGTGAGTACTATCCCTTGTGCAATCTCCTCCTGTGTCCTCTTTCCCATGTATTGCTAGTACAGCAAACATGTTCCCTCCTCCCTTTGCCTTACTGTGCATTTCCTCCTCCCTTCTGCCTACTGCTGCTCCTCTTTTTCTAGGTCCTATTATAGTCCACCCTTCCTCAACTGGCTTCCTGTCTACTGTGCCTCCTCCCCCGACCTCTCCCTTGCCCCACTGTTCCTCCTCTGTGGTGCCCCTACAATACTCTCAGATATCAGTCCTCCTACTGATGCAATCCTCCCCTTCTCCCTCAACCTCCTCAGCTCCCTGCCAAGCCACTGAGCCTCTTCCTCAAGCCTCCTTGGCCTGTGGCATATTGGACACCCTCCCAGCCTCCACAGTGTGTTCATCTGCATTGCTGCCCCACAACCATTGTACCCTACAATCCTATTCATGGTCCACACTACCTATACAGCCTCTCCACACCACTCTCCCTACAGCAAGTAGAAGAAAAAATTACTCACCTTAGTAATTGCTTTTCTTCTCATGGAGTCTTGCTATATTATAACAATAGCAGTCAGCCACTGCAGCTGAACTGCCCCGGAGAGGAAGGAGTTAACTCCAGAAGATCTGGAGTTCTACAGCGCATGGTTTGTGCTCAAAGTTTCCATCTGGCAGTTTCAAATGAAACTGTCAGATCTTTACGAAGCAACATCAAAGGACAGAAAAAGTCTGTGTGGAAAAACTACACTAGCCTATGGCTACCTACTAGTAGTAATAACAACAATATAAACAACAAAGAAACACCCAGAACCATAATAACAAAGATTGATGGTATTATGGTTCGTTTTACCACCCTTGACAAGCACATATGAACCCCCCTTCCCCCCAAGACTCAAGTCCAAGAAGGGGGCAATAAAAATAACCTAAAAGAACAATCTAGATCCCTAACCCAAAGGAAAACAGGGTTAGGGGAAACTAAAATGGCATGACACAGTGCTGCACCAATTTGCCACCTCTACCCAAGTAGGAGTTCTGAGAGGGGCAGGAGGAGGGTGGATAGATATAGCAAGACTCCATGAGAAGAAAAGCAATTACTAAGGTGAGTAATTTTTCTTCAAACACCATGAAGTCTTGCTATATTATAACAATAGCAGATTACACAGCAGTACCTCCATGGAGGAGGGTCAGAACCTACTTAGAAATAGGCTCTGAAGTTAGCTGTGCCAAACCGAGCATCTCTCCTGGACTGGATATCCAGGGAATAATGCTTGGTAAAGGTGTGAACTGTCTTCCAGGTAGCAGCTTGACAAATCTCCAGAATGGAATGTCTCTAGCAGCCGCTAGAGACGCAGCTGTACCCCTCGGTGGAGTGGGCCTCAATCCTGAGGGGGTACTTACCCAGTTTCTGATAACAAAATTGGATACAAGAGACAATCCACCTTGCAATTGTTCTCTTAGTGGCAGGTTTCCTTTGCCAACCTCGCCATAGGTAAGAAACAGTTGGAGGGATTCGAACCTATGACCTCTGGTGCGCTCTAGATAGTAACTTAATGCCCTTTGACATCCAAGCTGTGCAGTCTCCTCTCACCTGAGGAAGAATGCTCAGTGAAAATACTGGGAGGAGATAGATTGATTCAGGTGGAAATCAGAAACCACCTTAGGCAAAACTTTCTATTAGTCCTAAGGACTACCTTATCTCTGTGGAAAGAGATAAAATCTTCTTCCACTGACAGGGCCTGTAACTCACTTATGCGCCTAGCAGAGGTGATAGCTACTAGAAAACGGTTTTCCAAGTTAAATACTTGAGTTCTGCTGAAGACAGAGGCTCAAAAGGAGGTTGCATTAACTGAGCATGAAATATTCAGGTCCCAGGCGGAGCTGGTCCCCGAAGGGAGGGTTAGTGTGAAGTAACCCTTAAAAACTTGGAGAACACAGGGTGAGAAGAAAGGGAGGCAGGCTTCCTGCTGACACAAAAGCAGAGACAGCTGCCAGATGAACCTTCAGGGTAGCTGGTCTAAGGCCTAAGGAATTCAGATGGACCAAATAGTCCAAAAGAATGGGAAGATCAGCAGATTCTGGGGTAATCTGCCTCTCAGAGCACCAGATGGAAAACCTCTTCCACTTAGAATTATAAGTGGCCTAGTGGAAGGCTTCCTTGAAGCCTTTAAAATATCCATAACACCTTGAGAAAGGTGTAAATCAGCAATTCTAGCTCCTCAAGAGCCAAGCCTTGAGGTGGAGGGACTTGAGGTCCGATACCACACTCTCCCTGTGCACAGGCCAGTAAGTCGTGAACTCTGGGCAGGCTCAGGGCAGGGTGGACTGCCAGGGACAGGAGCAGAGGGTACCAGGGCTGTCTGGCCAATCTGGGGCAATCAGAATCACTCTGCAAGGTTGAGATCTGATTTCACTAGTACCCTGAAAAGGAGAGGAAAGGGGGAAAGCATACAGGAACTTCCCTTCCAATCCAACAGAAAGGCATCCAGAGGGACTGAGCCCAGTACTGGAGGCCTGCAGCAAAAAGAGGAAGTTGGTGGTTGTCTGGGGTCGCTAAAAGATCTATCTGAGGAGTGCCCCAACTGGCAAAGACGGACCCTAGTACTTGTGGATTCAGAGCCCATTCTGTGATGGCCCTGAGAAATTCTGCTGAGGGCGCTCACCAGCACATTGTCCTTCCCTGGGAGATGAACCGCTATCAGGGAGGTGTTCAGGGAATAAGCCAGAGACCACAACTTCATTGCTTCGGTGCACAAGGCTGAAGACCGAGTGCCCCTTGCTTGTTGATGTACCACATTGTGGTGGTATTGTCTGTCCTGACTTGAACCACTTTGTTCTGGACAGAATCTGAAAAGATCCAAGAGCTAAAAGACAGCTCTGAGTTCCAGAAGATTGATGTGGAGCAGAGATTCCTGAGGAGACCACACTCCCTGAGTGGTAAGGTCGCCCAGGAGCCCCCACCCTAACAGGGAGGCATCCGTGGTGAGGGTGAGGGAGGAGAAATGGGAATGAAGGGAACCCTTGTTTCAGATTGCTTTGATCCTCCACCAGTGTAGGGCCAGGATCAGGGATTGAGTAACTGGGACCAATTTGGTAAGGGGTCCTTCCTCTGAGACCAATAGGCCCTCAAATGGAACTGAATGTCCTCATCTGAATCTTGCTCCTGCACAACAGCTGTGGAAGCAGCCATGTGTCCGAGGAGTTGCAGGAAATGCCTTGCTGGTCGAGAGACCCGAGGGTAAAGGAGGATGCCAGGCTATGAGTCTGTCCACCCTTTCCGAGGGAAGAAAGGCCCTGGCTAACCTTGTGTTCAATTCTGCGCCTATGAAAGTTAGGGCCTGAACTGGTTCCAGAACTGACTTTGTAAGTTTAGCAGAAATCCCAGAGAAGTGAGAAGCTGCTGGGTGACTTGTAAGTGGGATTCACCTGACCTGAGACTGACCCACAATGAGCCAGTCGTCCAGGTAGGGAAACACAGCAACCCCTTGCCTTCTAATTGAGCCACTACTACAGCGAGACATTTTGTGAATACCCTTGGCGAGAGGTAAGGTCAAGGGCATTGCCCTGAACTGGTAGTGGCCTGAGGGCAGTTCAACCTGAGGTACTTTCGTGGAAGGCCTGATCAGAACATGAAAATAGGCATCCTTGAGGTCCAGGGAAGCTAGCCAGTCCCTGGCTTTAGGGAAGGCAATATCATTGCCAGGGTTAACATTTTGAACTTTGGTTTCAACAGATGCTTGTTCAAGTATCTTAAATCCAGAATGGGCCGCCATTCTCCTGTCTTTTGGGGTAAGAAAGTATCTTGAATAAAAGCCCTTGCCCTGATGGCAAGGAGGAACCCTTTCCACTGCTTTGCAGACCAGAAGAGAAGAAACCTCTGCTTCCAAAGCAAGGGCTTCTGAAGGACTTGTAGGTGAAATGCCTGGCTCTCATCTTTGGAAAATATTTGAAGCTGAGAACCAGACCCTGGCCTATTACCTCCAGAACCCATCTGTCCGAAGTTAGGGACAGCCAGCTCTGGCTGAAATAGGCCAACCTGCCCCACTGGTACAGGAGAATCGGCCCTGGGCACCCCATCAGGTGCCTGCTTAGCAGCAGCCTTAGGCTGAGGGAGGAGACGGTCTACTAGCGCCACGTCTACCCTGCCTCTGAAGAAACCCTCTGCGAGACAGCAGAGGAGGCTTGAAATTGGTAAAAGGCCTGGAAAAGGGTCTGCCCTCACCTCTGGGAGCATGCCTTGTGGCATGGCATGCTTCTCCTTAGCCTGGGCACTTTTGTAGGTAGTTCTGTATTCATCCATCTTTTTCATATAATTTTCTGTTTGCTCCCCAAACAGAGAATTTCCCACTACAGGAAAATCCATAGCCTTTGACTGAGTATCTTGGGACAGATTAGTGCATCTGAGCCATGCCAACCTACGGGAAGCTACAGAAGTGGCCATGACCCTAGAGGAAACATCATTAACATCAACAGCAGTATGAAATTGAACTTTAGAGGCTTCAATGCCATCAGCAGCCACCTGTTCCAACTCACTAGCCAGCTGGCCAAGGGCCTGCTTGGCTAACTGCAACACTGTGTCCCACCTAGATTTCTGATATCTAGCCACATAAGCCATATAATTTGCCTGCCTGAGTCCCAAAGAAGCTGCCATATACTGTTTCTTCGCCATGGCATCAATCTTCCTAGAATCCTTATCAGGAGGATGAGGCCAGAGGAATATTAGCCTTGTCACAGGCTGCAGCTTGTACCACACCTACATGACTACACTGCTCAATAAGGAAGTCTGTATCCGAGCCTGACAAAGTATACCTTCTGTCCATTTTTTTATCTACAGGAGGGACAGAATGAGGATTTTTTAAAATCTTTGTTGTTTGCTTCCTAAATGACTTATGCAAAGGAATAGACAACCTCCTAGACTCTGGAATATCCATCATTTCCACATAATCAGGCTCCTCTTGCTCATCCACAGCCTCCTCTAAAGGAAGCTGGAGGGTTTCTGCAACCTTTTTGTAAAAAAATAAAGAAAGAAGGGACTCTGACAGAATAGGGGAGATTCTAAGGTCTGTCTGGAGAAATGCCCGGTCTGGATGGGCACGTCCAGACCCTCCCAGCCACACATATATTGATCAAATTCCTCCTCCCTCCTGTGGTTCATAAAAATCCTCAACTTCAAAATCCTGAACCACTGGGACTGAACGACCAACCTTTACCAACTGTTGGTGGTTCTACAGATCCCTGAGACAGTGACTGGACAATCTGAATGGCTTTAGCTATCTCTGCAGCAGTTGGAGACACAATTCTGGACTCCAAACCTCCTGATTTCTTTGTCTTTTACTTGGGACTGGTTCCCTGAACCAGTCTTCCTTGCCCGAGAAGTCTCGTCCTGGTCAGAGGGGCACCCTCTGGTCCAGTGGTACTGAACCGGCTGGCCATCCGGGTCAGCGGACTTCTTGGTTTCTCGCTCCTGAGCCGGCCCAATCTCTTCTCCAGGGTGGCTGCAGGGAAATTTACACACCTGGCAGTCTGACAGGAGGTGGTCAGCCCCAGACAATAGACACAAGTGGTGTGTGGCGCCTTGGCAAAGGCGTCCCACAGACATCACAGTGTTGAACCCAGTGGGCCCGGTTTTCTTTTGGGTTTCTCAGACATAATGCCAGCCTAACCAAAAACTTGCCCTTTGATGGCAGTGCCAGGCAAGACACCCTTATCGGTTCCTAACCGTATCACGGGTATTTGAAAACTGTAATAATTTCGGTTTTTAGAACCGATAAGAACCGGAACCGCACTCTAAAACCCACAGTACAGTTTTAAAAGACAGAAAAATCAAGCAATCGGTTCAAACCGAACCGATAATTAATTTTCCACACAGACTTGAATTTTTGTACTTACGGTTACCAGATAGAGCTTAGGAACCGAAATGCGGTAAAATAATGACTTTGCCGTTCAAATGAACCGAAAACTACTTTTAAACCGAGAATGAACCGAGCTGAAGGAGCTGATCTCCGAGCGACTGTTCAGTGAAGCGAGTAAGAATCTGACAGTTTCATTTGAAACTGCCAGATAGAGCTTTGAGCACAGCGCCCTCATGCTGTAGAACTCCAGATCTTCTGGAGTTAACTCCTTCCTCTCCGGGGCAGTTCAGCTGCAGTGGCTGACTGCTATTGTTATAATATAGCAAGACTTCATGGTGTTTGAATGAACTAATCCTAGCTTAGCCTCTAACAGAAATTGTTATCCTAAATACCCTTGCATGCAGCATAAGACAGTCAACTACAGTACTAACTGGAAACCACAGTCCTACTGATACGGACTATAAATCTACTCACACATTTTGTATATTTATATGTCCTTAAGACTTAGCTCATATGGCTGTTCCTTGTTTCCCCCTGCCCGGTCTGTTCTGAGGGCTCAGATCAGTTTGCAGCTCCCCAAGCTCCTCCCTCACAGCCTTCAAATCCACCCCCAGTGGTATTTCAGTATTTAAGAAAGGCTGGTGGAAGGGGTGAGTGGGAGGGCTTTTACAGTCACTCCAGGCACAGAAGCCTTTAAGCTAAATTCTACTTTAAGCTAAATTAAAAAGAAAATAAAACAATATCAAAACTTACAAAAATTCTCTATACATTAACTCCCTCAACCGCAAGTAGAATTAACCAATCCTTCTCTCCTGTAGTTTAGAAAACAATACAAAAACTTACAGAAATCTTCTCCACAGCCAGCAAGCAGACTTAACTAATTCTGGGGAGAACCAACCTCTGACCACCACCTCTTGGTCGGGGACCAGATTGGGGGGGGTCTGTCAAGGGGTCAAGCAGAGGCGGATCCAGTCGCTGGGGCTGGTCCATCACTTTTGGGATGCCTGGCTGCAGCTACGGCATTGGAGGAGGCAGGCAAGGCAGTGGAGGCTCTGTTTGCCTTGGGGCTGAGAGACTGCACCGGGTCTATGGGACGCCTTGCGAAAAGGAGGATGCTGTCTACCCTTAGGCTGCATATAGTAGAGAGAGTGGACAAATTTGACAGCCCTGTTGGATGCCTAAAAATCATTAATGATGTCCTGGACATCAGGCCCAAAAAGCTTAGTGTCATTGAAAGGGACATTAAGCCGGCCCGGTGGCACTGAGGGTTGAGGTGCTGGATGCCACACCTCGCGCTGCGCCGGCGATCCGGGTTCGGGAATGGACTCAGGTCAGCGGGGGTCAGTTGGGGGGAGGGAGGATTGAGCATCCCAACAGATGCTCTCCTCCCTCAGGGAGGGTTACCAGGGGCGCTGCATGCGCCCGACGTCCTGAGGGAACCGGTGGGTGCACCGGCTCCCGAGGGTTAAGCGGCTTCATTCATCAGAGTCGAGAGGGGGATGCTGTTGGGCGCTTGAGGAGGGACGTGCATGTGCATGCGCCTCTCTGGACTACGTCCTCAAGCCGGCGCCTCAGGGGTACAACAAGGACAAAGAAAAAACAGAAACAAACTTTCAGCTGTCCTAGATTACGGCCACCTTGAGCCATTCAGACCACGACCAATTTCTTGGGACAGACCCCGATGTGCAAGGTAGGAGAAAGGAAGGAGAGGCACTCTAGTGGGGCAGATCCTGAGGGAAGATCAGGTGGTCTGAAGTGGTTGGATGGCACGAAGAAGTGGACACCGGGGGCAGATAGGAGGGATAAAAAGAAAGTAAAAAAAAGAAAGACATTAAGCACCTTCTGCTGAACATCAGCAGCAAAGCTGAAGACCCTCAGCCAGGAGTGCCTACATAGGGCAACAGTGTCCGAGATGTCATACAGGGCTCTGAGGAAGTGCTTGCTAACATCCTCAGCAGTCTGTAAGCACTTGAGAACCTGTTTCTGTGCAGCCTTGCCCTTCTTCCAGTTGGAGTTCTGATATTTTACCATATGGGACAGGCAACCCTCAGCCCAAGGGTGGAGGAGGCATAAACCCTCTTGCCTCAAAGGTCAATTCTACGTGACTCTTTGTCAGGGAGGAGGGCGTTAAGGTGCTTAGGTGCCTTAGACCTACCATGGGCTGCCTTAATGACCACTGAATCCATTTCGGGCTAGGCGAAAAAATTACTCACCTTAGTAATTGTGTTTCTTCTAATGGAATCTTGCTGTATTCTGACAATCTGCAGTTAGCTCCAGCCTTTAAACTGCCCCGGAGAGTATAGGGTTAATTTTCTATGCACTGCATAGAACCTTGAGCTCAAGTTCGGTTGAGGTCTCTGTCTGCATTCCTTTGAAACCGACCGTCAGATTCTTACGAGCAAAAACTCACTAACTACACTATGTGGAAACTGTAAAATTTTTACTAGCCAACTGGCAACAGAAAGTTTTGGATTTCCCAAGGAAGACTCAGGTCAGGAAATCCAAAACCAAAACCTAACTAAAATAAAGATTATAATATAAAGCACCCAGGAACATGGAGGGTGTGCTGAAGACACCCTTGGGGTGCAACACTGCACCTGCCCAAAAACAGGTTCTGAGAGGGGAGGCAGGAAGGGAGGTCAGAATACAGCAAGACTCCATTAGAAGAAACACAGTTACTAAGGTGAGTAATTTTTTCTTAAAACAACATGAAGTCTTGCTGTATTCTGACAATCTGCAGACTACCAAGCAGTACCTCCATGGAGGAGGGAGAGAACCTACTTTGAGAATAGGCTCTGAAGTACTGCAGTGCCAAACCGAGCATCACTCCTAGCCTGGATATCCAGAGTAATGCTTGCAAAGGTATGGACCGTTTCCAGGTGGCTGCTTGACAAATTTCTAACAGAGGGATATCCCTAGCAGCAGCCAGGGAAGCAGCTGTGCCTCTTGTAGAGTGAGCCCTCAGGCCTGAGGGTGGAATCTTTCCCAGTTTCTCATAGCAGAACTGTATACAAGACACAATTCACCTGGCAATAGTTCTCTTGGTGGCAGGTTTGCCCTTTCCCACTTCCCCATAAGTGAGGAACAACTGAAGGGAGTCAGCATACCTCTCAACCTCCTGTCTTGCAAATCAGGGACAGGGCTTAAAAAAATCAGGGACAGATGACCAAAATCAGGGACAAATCTTAAAAAATGATAGTACCAAATCAAGAACCGTCCTACAATGTGCAGTTTAATGTGAAAAGCCTTTTCTGATGGAGAAATAGGCTTTCGCACTAATGTCTGATAGTATTTTTTGCTTTAAATCACTACTTTCAGTGACGGACGTACAAATTTTAGGAGGGATAGAGGGAATTTTTGAGGCAAAATCAGGGACGTCCCTGAAAATCAGGGACAGTTGAGAGGTATGGGAGTCAGACCTGTGACCCTTGGTACGCTCTATATAGTAGCTAAGGGCTCTTTTAACATCTAAACTGTGTAGCTTCCTCTCTCCTGAGGAAGAATGATCAGTGAAGAAGACAGGAAGAGACATAGACTGATTCAAGTGGAAGTCTGAAACCACTTTGGGCAAGAACCTCCTATTGGTTCTAAGGACCACTTTATCTCTATGAAAGGAGATAAAATCAGGTTCCACTGACAGGGCTTGCAACTCACTGATACGTCTGGCAGAGGTAATGGCTACCAAAAACACAGTTTTCCAAGTCAAGTACTTATGCTCTGCTGAGGACATTATAGGCTCAAAAGGAGGTTGCATAATCTGAGCAATGCAAACATTTAAGTCCCAGGCAGGGGCAGGATCCCTAAAGAGAGGATTGGTATGAAGCAATCCCTTGAAAAATTTACAGAACACAGGATGAGATGATAGTGAGGAAGACTTCCCCACTGACAGAAGAGCCGAGACAGCTGACAAGTGTACTTTGAGAGTAGCTGGTCTGAGGCCTAGGCCATTAAGATGGACCATATAATCCAGAACTGTAGGCAACTCAGCAGTGTCTGGGGAAATATGCTTCTTGGAACACCAAATGCTGAATCTTTTTCATTTGAAGTTATAAGTCTTTCTGGTGGAGGGCTTTCGAGAAGCTTTGAGAATGTCCAGAACCCCGAGACAGATGCAAATCTGCATACTCTAACTCTTCAAGAGCCATGCCTTGAGATTGAGAGATCGAAGATAGGGGTACCAAATCCTCCCCTGAGAGGAAGTTAACAGGTTGTAATTCCTGGGAAGAGACAGGGGAAGATGGACTGTTAGGGACAGCAACAGGGGGTACCAAGGCTGCCTGACCCAGTCTGGAGCAATCAGAATCACTCTGCAAGGTTGTGACCTTACCTTAACTAGAACTTTGAACAGTAGAGGAAAGGGAGGGAAGGCATACAGAAATTTCCCTTCCCAGTTCAAAACCAGAGCATCCAGGGGGACTGAACCCAAGATTGGGGGTCTGCAACAAAACAGAGGAAGTTGGTGATTGTCTGGGGCTGCAAAGAGATCTATCTCTGGAGTGCCCCACCTGGAAAAAATCACTTTCAACACCAGGGGATCCAGGGACCATTCTTGATGGCCCTGGAAGATCCTGCTCAGAGCATCTGCTAGCACACTGTCCTTCCTTGGAAAGTGGACTGCTATCGGAAAGGTCTGCAGGGAGTAAGCCAGAGACCACAATGTCATGGCTTTCTTGCACAAGGCCGTAGACCGAGTGCCTCCCTGCTTGTTGATGTACCACATGGTGGTGGTGGTGTCTGTTCTGACCTGAACCACCTTGTTCTGCACAGACTGAGAGAAAGCTTGCAGAGCCAGAAAAACTGCCCTGAGTTCTAGGAGATTGATATGGAGAAGGGACTCCTGAGGGGACCATAGTCCCTGAGCTGTGAGAGCCCCCCACCCCAAAAGGGAGGCATCCGTGGTTAAGAACCACTGAATAAGACTGAGTTACAAATGGGACCCCTTGCCTTAAACTGACCTGATCCTGCCACCATTGAAGAGCTTGGATCAGTGTTAGAGTCACTGGAATCAGTTTGGTAAGAGGGTCCTTCCTTTGGGACCAAAAGGCCCTCAGATGGAACTGAATGTCCCTCATCTGAAATCTTGCCCCTTGGACTACTGCTGTAGAAGCTGCCATGTGGCCCAAAAGCTGAAGAAAATGCCTTGCTGGTCGGGACACCTGAAGGCTGAAAGAAGAAGCCAGTTCTATAAGAACTCTTGCCCTTTCCAGGGGAAGAAAGGCTCTTGCTTTGACAGTGTCTAGCTCTGCCCCTATGAAGGTAAGAAGCTGCACTGGTTCGAGAACTGATTTGGGAAAGTTGAGAAGAAATCCCAGGGAAGTGAGCACTTGCTGGGTAACTTGCAGGTCTGACTTGACTTGGCCTGGGGACTGACCCACTATGAGCCAGTCGTCCAGATATGGAAAAACAGAAATCTTTTGCCTTCTTAAAAAGGCCACTATTATTGCCAGGCATTTTGTAAAAACCCTTGGAGCTTATGTTAGGCCAAAGGGCATTGCTTTGAACTGGTAATGTCCTGAGGGCAACTTGAACCTGAGGTACTTTCTGTGGGAGCACCTGATGGGGATGTGAAAGTAGGCATCTTTGAGGTCCAGGGAGACTAGCCAGTCCCCTGGCCTTAGAGAGGGAAGAATTATTCCCAGAGTCACCATCTTGAACCTTGGTTTTAAAAGATGTTTGTTCAGGTATCTTAGATCTAGGATGGGTCGCCACTCCCGTCTTTTTTGGGGTAAGGAAGTACCTGGAGTACAGACCTTTTCCCCAGTGTAGGGTAGGAACTCTATGGCCTCTAAGGCCAGAAGAGATGAAAAAATTACTCACCTTAGTAATGTTGTTTCTTCTAATGGAGTCTTGCTATATTATGACTGATGCAGTTTGTCCCACCATTAGAACTGCTCTGGAGGTGAAAGAGTTAACTTCCATGCAGTGCATGGAACTTAGAGCTCGAGCTCGGTTAGGAAAGCTCTGTCAGGGTAATTTCAAACCGAAACCGTCAGATCTTTACGAGCAAAACTCACTAAGGCTCTGTGTGGAAGCTGTAACTCTACACTAGCCAACTGGCTACTAAAATATCACTACATTTTCCTGGTCCCAACACCAAGACTCAAGTCAGGGGACCAGAAAAATAAGATAAAATAAATAAAACACAACACCCAAACACCCCAACAAGAAGGGGTTGAAAACATAAAAGGGGCATCAATAAGTGCCAACAGTGGACTGCCCACCCCATACCCAAAGTAGAAGTTCTGAGAGGGGCAGGCTGGGAGGGAGGTTATAATATAGCAAGACTCCATTAGAAGAAACATTACTAAGGTGAGTAATTTTTTCTTCAAACAACATGAAGTCTTGCTATATTACGACTGATGCAGACTACACAGCAGTACCTCCATGGAGGAGGGACAGAACCTACTTAGGAATAGGCTCTGAAGCACGCTGTGTTAAACCCAGCATCCCTCCTGGCCTGGATATCCAGGAGTAATGCTTGGTGAAAGTGTGTACTGTTTTCCAAGTAGCTGCTTGACATATCTCTAAGATAGGGATGTCTCTGGCAGCAGCTAGAGATGCAGCTGTACCTCTGGTAGAGTGAGCCCTCAGGCCTGAAGGGGAACCCACCCAGTTTTGACAGCAAAATTGATACAAGAGACAATCCACCTGGCAATGGATCTCTTAGTGGCAGGTCTCCTTTCCCAACCTCACCATAAGTGAGAAATAGTTGGAGGGAGTCCAACCTGTGACCCTTGGTACGCTCTATGTAGTAACTTAGGGCCCTCTTAACATCTAAGTTGCAGCCTCTCACCAGAGGAGGAATGGTCGTGAAGAACACTGGAAGTGAAATAGATTGGTTAAGTGGAAACCGAAACCACCTTAGGCAAAACTTCCTGTTAGTCCTGAGGACTACCTTATCCCTGTGAAAGGAAAATAAAGTCAGTCTCCACTGATAAAGCCTGTAACTCACTATGCGCCTGGCAGAAGTGATGGCTACTAGAAATACAGTTTCAAGTCAATACTTAAGCTCTGCCAAAGACAGAGGTTCAAAGGGGTTGCATCAGCTGAGCAATGCAAACATTAAGATCCCAGGCAGGGCAGGGTCCTGAATGGAGGATTGGTATGAAGCAATCCTTAAAAACTTGGAAAATACAGGGTGAGCAGAAAGAGAAGAGGGCTTCCTGCTGAAATGAAAGCAGAGACAGCTGCCAAATGCACTTTCAGGGTAGCTGGTCTCAGTCCCAAAGAATTAAGATGGACCATATAGTCCAAAACAGTGGGTAAATCAGCAGATTCCGGGAAATATGCTCCCAGAACACCATATGAAAACCTTTTCCACTTGGAGTTATAGGTAGCCCTGGTGGAAGGCTTCCAGAAGCTTTCAAGATTTCGAGAACACCCTGAGAAAGTTGTAGATCAGCAACTTAACCTCAAGAGCCAGGCCTTGAGGTTGAGGGATTTGAGACTGGATACCAGACCTCCCTGAGCACAGGTTAACAGATTGTGGTTCCTGGGAGACACAGGGAAGATGGACTGCTAAGGACAGAAGGAGTGGGTACCAGGGCTGCCTGGCCCAGTCTGGAGCAATCAGGATCATCTTGCAGGGCTGAGACCTGATTTTGACTAGCACCTTGAACAGGAGAGGGAAGGGGAAGGCATAGAGAAACTTCCCTTCCCAATCGAGGAGAAAGGCATCCAGGGGGACTGAGCCCAACACTGGGGGCCTGCAACAAAAAAGTGGAAGTTGATGATTGTCTGGGGCTGCAAAAAGATCTATCTGAGGAGTGCCCCATCTGGCAAAAACTATCCCCAGTACTAGGGGATCCAGTGACCATTCGTGATGGCCCTGGGAAATCCTGCTGAGAGCATCTGCCAGGACATTGTCCTTGCCTGGGAGGTGAACTGCTATAAGGGAAGTGTTCAGGAAAAGCCAGAGACCACAACTTATCGCCTCGTGCACAAGGCTAGACCGAGTGCCCCTTGTTTGTTAATGTACCACATTGTAGTGGTGTTGTCTGTTCTGACCTGTACCACCTTGTTCTGAACAGATGCAGAAAACCTGAAGTGCTAGAAAACAGCTCTGAGTTCCAACAGATTGATGTGGAGAAGAGACTCCTGAGGGGACCATAACCCCGGGGTGGAGAGGTCGCTCATGTGAGCTCCCCATCCCAAGAGGGACGCATCTGTAGTAAGGGTCAAGGAGTGGGATAGAGGGATGAAGGGCACCCCTTGTCTCAGATTGCTCTGATCCTGCCACCACTGGAGGGCCTGGATCAGTGTTCGAGTCACTGGGATTAACTTGGATAGGGAATCTCTTCTTTGAGTCCAGAAGGCTCTCAAATGGAACTGAATGTCCCTCATCTGAAATCTTGCTCCTTGCACTACAGCTGTGGAAGCAGCCATGTGTCCCAGGAGCTGCAGGAAATGCCTTGCTGGTCGAGAGACCTGCAGAGTGAAGGACAGGCCAGGGCCACCAAGGTCCTTACCCTTTCTAGGGAAGGAAGGCTCTGGCCTGCTTTGTGTCCAGTTCTGCACCTATAAAGGTGAGTATCTGGACAGGTTCCAGAACTGACTTTGGAAGATTGAGAAGAAAGCCCAGAGAGGCAAGCAGCTGCTGGGTAACTTGCAGGTGTGATTTGATCCTGGTCTGGAGACTGACCCACAATGAGCCAGTCGTCCAGGTAGGGAAAGATGGCAATCTTTGCCTTCTTAGATGAGCAACTGCTACTGCCAGACATTTTGTGAATACCCTTGGGGCAGAGGTAAGGTCAAGGGCATTGCTCTGAACTGATAATGGCCTGAGGGCAGTTCAATCTGAGGTACTTTCATGGGAGCTTCTGATAAGAACATGGAAGTAGGCAGCCTTGAGGTCCAGGGAAGCTAGCCAGTCCCCTGGCCTTAGGGAGGGTAAAATCATTCCCAGAGTCACCATTTTGAATTTTGGTTTTAAAAGGTGCTTGTTCAGATATCTTAGGTCCAGGATGGGCCGCCACTCTCCTGTCTTTTTTGGGGTAAGGAAGTACCTGGAGTGAAGACCCTTGCCCTGGTGTAGGGGAGAAACCCTTTCTACAGCTCTGAGAGCCAGGAGGGTTGAGACTTCTGTTTCCAAAGCAAGAGTCTCTAAAGGGTTTGCAGGTGGAAAGGATCCGATTCTCATCTTTGGAAATTTTTGAAGCTGAGAATCAGACCCTGGCTCACTACTTCCAGGACCCACTTGTCTGATGTTAAAGACCCCAGTCCTGACGAAGTAAGCCAGCCTGCCCCTCACAGGTAATGGAGAGCCGACCCTGGGCATCCCATCAGGGTGCCTGTTTGGCAGGGGCTTTAGGCTGAGGGGTGGAGCAGGCCTGCTTGTACCCCGCCTGCCTCTCCTCTGAAGAACCCTCTGAACATAGGCTGAAGAGGAGGCCTGGGTCTGGTAAAAGGCCTGTGAAAAGGCCTGCCCCTCACCCCTGGGGGTTGCCTCTGAGGAGTGGCTTGCCGCCTTGGCTTGTGCACTCCTATAAGTGGTTCTATATTCATCCATTTTCTTCATATAATTCTCTGTCTGCTCCCAAACAGAGAATTTCCCACCACAGGAAAATCCATAGCCTTAGACTGGGTATCCTGTGACAAAGTAGTACACCTGAGCCAAGCCACTCACTAAAGCCACAGATGTAGCCATGACTCTAGAGGATACATCATTAGAATCACTGCAGCATGGAACTGCACCTTAGATGCCTCAATACTATCAGCAGCCACCTGCTCCAGCTCCTTTGCAAGCTGGCCAGGGGCCTGTTTGGCTAAGGCCATGACAGTGTCCCATCTAGATTTTGGTATCTGCAACATAAGGCATATAGTTTGCTTGTCTGAGTCCCAAAGACGCTGCCATGTATTGTTTTTGGCCATGGCATCAATCTTCCTGGAGTCCTTGTCAGGAGGATGTGAGCCAGGAATATTAGCTTTATCACAGGCTGCAGCCTGAACTACTCCCAACATGACTGCATTACTGTGAAAGAAATTTGTATCAGGACTCGATAAAGTGTACCTCCGTCCATCTTTTTATCCACAGGAGGCATAGAATTAGAGCTTTTAAAATTTTTATTGTTTGTTTCTAAAAGATTTATGTAAAGGATAGACAATCTCCTGGACTCTGGGATATTCATCATCTCTACAAAGTCAGGCTCCTCTTGCTCATCCAAAGCCTCCTTAAAGGAAGCTGGAGGTTTCAGCAACTTTTATAAAACAGAAAATGAGAAGGGACTCAGGAAGCCTAGGGGAGATTCACCTAAAGGTCTGTCTGGGGAGATGTCCGTTCAATGGGCATATCCAGACTTTCAAAGTCACATTCACACTGATCATAATCATCCTCCCCTCCTCTGGTTCATAAAACTCCTCTATATCATATTCTTGAACCGGTGGAACTGACCGAACCGACCTTTGCCAGATAGTGGCTGTTCGGAGGGAACCGGGGAAAGTGACTGGACAATCTGTATTGCCCTGGCTATCTCTGCAGCAGTTGGACAAGGGATTTTGGACTCCACACCTGCTGACTTTCTAGTTCTCTTTGTTGGAACTGGCTCCTCAGAGTCAGCTTTACGTTTGCCCGAGGAAGTCTGGCCCTGGTCAGAGGGCGCTCCCTCCGGTTCGGTTGGCACCGAACCGGGCTGGCCATCCGGGTCAGCGGACTTTTTGGCCTCTCGTTCCCTGAGCCTACCAACTCTCTTATCTAGGGTAGCTGCAGGAAATTCTTGCAAATCTGGCAGTCTGCATTGAGGTGGTCAAACCCCAGACAATAAACACATGTGGTGTGTGTTAGCCTTGGCAAGGCTTCCCACAGAACACTACAGTGTTGAAACCCAGTGGAGCGGTTTTCTTTTGGGTTTCTCAGACATAATGCCAGCCTAACCAAAATGCTCCCTTTGTTGGCAGTGCCAGGCAAGACAACCTTATCGGTTACTCAACCTGTCATTAGGTCGGGAAAAAAAACGTAATGAAACTGCTTTTTTAGAACTAATAGGAACTGAACCGCACTCTAACAAGCCTTAAACGCTCAGAATGAAGTTTAAATAATCTGATCGGTTCAAACCGAACCGATAAACATTTACAAGTTCCACATAGAAAACCTATCTATTACTTACAATACCATAGACAGAGCTTGAACCGATCGGTTTGCGGTTAAAATAATGAATATCGCGGTTGAATTTAACCGAGAAAAAACACTTTAAACCGAGAAAATGAACCGAGCAGCAGGAGGAATCTCCGGAGCGACTGTTCAGTGAGGCGGAGTAAAGAATCTGACGGTTTCGGTTTGAAATTACCCTGACAGAGCTTTCCTAACCGAG
This sequence comes from Neoceratodus forsteri, assembly GCA_016271365.2. NCBI lineage: Eukaryota > Metazoa > Chordata > Ceratodontiformes > Ceratodontidae > Neoceratodus > Neoceratodus forsteri. The sequence goes on along the minus strand of CM057459.1, from coordinate 559,465,214 downwards.
CTCGCGCTCTAAGTTCCATGCACTGCATGGAAGTTAACTCTTTCACCTCTGGAGCAGTTCTAATGGTGGGACAAACTGCATCAGTCATAATATAGCAAGACTTCATGTTGTTTGAATAAACTTTTGCCTCTAGGGCAAGGGTCTCGGAGAGACTTGCAAATGGAAAAGATCTGGCTCTCATCTTCGGAAATATTTTGAAGCTGAGAACCAGTCCCTGGCTTACTACTTCCAGGACCCACTTGTCTGAAGTAACTGACACCCATTCCTGGACGAAGTAAGCCAGCCTGCTCTCTACAGGGATAGGAGAGTCGACCCGGGCAGACCCATCTTAGGCTGAGGGGTGGATGCAGCCCTGCTCATCCCCCTTCGGCCTCTCCCTCTGAAGAACCCCCTCTGTGAAAAGGGAGAAGAGGCCTGTGCTTGGTAGAAAGGCCTATGAAAAGGCCTGCCCCTAGAATACTGCCTTTGAGGAGTTGCCCGCCTCTCCTTGGCCTGTGCACTCCTATAAGTGGTCCTATATTCTTCCATCTTTTTCATGTAATTCTCTGTCTGCTCCCCAAACAGAGAATTACCTTCCACAGGAAAATACATGGCCTTAGCCTGGGTGTCCTGTGAGAGGCTAGTACATCTGAGCCAAGCCATTCTCCGAAGAGCCATAGATGTAGCCATGACTCTTGATGACACATCATTGGAGCCCACAGCAGCATGAAACTGTACCTTAGATGCCTCAATCCCATCCGCAGCCACCTCCTCCAGTTCCTTGGCCAGCTGGGGGGAGGCCTGTTTAGCCAGTGCCAGTACAGTGTCCCACCTGGACTTCTGGTACCTGGCTGTATAGGCCATATAATTAGTCTGCCTGAGTCCCAAAGAGGATGCCATGTATTGCTTCTTTGCCAAGGCATCCATCCTCCTGGAGTCTTTATCTGGGGGGGTGTGAAACCAAGAGAACATTAGCCCTGTAACAGGCTGCAGCCTGCACAACCCTAACATGGCTGTATTGCTGGTAAAAAAACTCAGTGTCTGAGCCTGATAAAGTGTACCTCTTATCCATTCTTCTATCAACAGGAGGTACAGAATTAGGAGACTTTAACATTTTTTGTGTCTGTTTCCCAAATGATTTGTGCAAGGGAATAGACAGTCTCCTGGACTCTGGGATGTCCATCATCTCTACAAAATCAGACTCCTCTTGATCCTCTGTAGCTTCCTCCATAGGGAGCTGAAGAGTTTCAGCCACTTTCCTCTAGAACATGTAGTAGGAAGGGGACTCAGAGAGTCTAGGAGGGGAAACACCAGAAGGTCTGTCTGGGGAGATGTCCGGTTCAATAGGCACATCCAGACTTTCTGCTCCATCATAATCATCCTTTTGTTCATAATCCCCCTCCTCCTCAAATTCCGGTTCATAAAAATCTTCAGGGGCATATTCCTGAACTGGTGGAACCGACCGAACCGAGCCCCTAGCCAACGGAGCTGGATCGGGCGGAACCGGGCGAAGCGATTCAACAATCCGAATCGCTCAGGCAATCTCATCAGCAGTCGGAACATGAACCTCTGGATCCAAACCGGGTGACTTGTCTTTCCTTTTCCTTTTTGTAGGAACCGATCCCTCAGGATTGGCTCTCCTCTTGCCCGAAGAAGTATCGCCCTGGTCAGAGGGCACTCCTTCTGGTTTGGGCAGAACCGAACCAGGCTGGCCATCCGGGTCAGCGGACTTCTCGGCTTCCTTATCCCTAAGTCTACCTAATCTCTTTTCCAGGGTAGACTTAGGAAAATGTTTACAAATTTGGCAGTCTGTATCGAGGTGTTCAAACCCCAGACAATAAACACAGGTGGTGTGGGGGTCGGCCTTAGCAAAGACTTCCCCACACTCACTGCAGTGTTGAAACCCAGTGGGCCCGGTTTTTTTCTTGGGTTTCTCAGACATGGCCAACCTAACCAAACTTACCCTTTTTTTGGCAACCGCCAGGCAAGACTCCCTTATCGGTTCCTAACCGTGTCACGGGTATTGGAAAAAAAGTTTAAAACACTTTTTTTTGAACCGATAAGGACCAGTAACCACACACTAAAGAAAAGTACAAGGATTCAGTATGTAGGATCGGTTCAGCCGAACCGATCGAAAAAACTTACAATTTCCACAAGTAATGAAAATAACTATCTAGTACTCATGGTACCGCAGACAGAGCATGAACCGACAATGCGGAACAAATTCAGAATAATTTCGGCTTAAAACTGACACTTTAACTGACTTTTGAACCGAGCTGAAGGAGAAATCTCCGGAGCGACTGTTCAGTGAGGTGGAGTAAAGAATCGGATGGGTGGGTTTCAAAGGGCTGCAGACAGAGACCTCAGCCGAGCTCAACGTTCTGTGCACTGCATAGAAAATTAACCCTATACTCTCCGGGGCAGTTTAAAGGCTGGAGCTAACTGCAGATTGTCAGAATACAGCAAGACTTCATGTTGTTTGAAAGCATAGTAGGGAAATCCTTGGGGGGCATGGTAAAGCTTATCTGCCCTGCGGGGCATAGCTGGCACCATGTCTGGTCTGTGCCAGGCTGCAGTAGCAGCTTTCCTGAAGGCAGGCAAACTAGGAGGAATGATCTTGGGAGGAGATTCTGGGATCTTCAAAAAGTCTTTTCTGGTGACATCTTCCCCCTCAGTATGAAAACCCATGGCTGAGGACAATTGTTTATCACATTGAAAAATGTGGGGTTTTATGGAGGAGACCTAGGGGTGTGCTTGACAGAATCCTCATTAACAGAGGCTGCTGTGAATCTGTCTGAGGTAAAGACCCCCTCCTCTTCCTCATCAGGGAGAATGAGGTCAGGATGGTTACTCCTCCTTGACGTCAGTCTCTTCTAACTTCAGGTCTGACGTCGGCGGCACCGACAACGGCTTGAGGGGAGCATCCCATGGCCTTCGAGGAGGAGTCAATGATGAGGCTGCTATCAATGGCGCCAGTGATGTGGGCCAATATGCGCTCAGCTGGTGAACAATCACAGAAGTAAATTTAGTTAAAATTTTCTTCAGGTTAATGACTGTTGAAGACTGCATTGACGGACGGGGGGGGGAGGGACGACGGTGCAGGGAGTGACAACCCACTCGATGGGCCCTGTGAACCCGAAGAGCCTGTTGCCCGAGTGGACGAAGAGGGGTCAGCCCTCAATGGGAAGGCCACTGACGAAGAAGGGTCCGACGACTGGCCGCCCTGAGAATCGGATGGGTGTGCTGCTAGTATGGGTCTGGGGGGTACAGAGACCTGGACAGCGACATTGTGCATTGACGCAGCCTCAGCCGACAAGGAACCCCAAGACAAAGGAGGATAGGCCATCTGGGAATGAGACCGCCGGGGGAGCGAGGCTGGGACCCCCAAGGATCCCTGCCTGGAACTGGCTACCTGTTGCTCCATTAGGACATTTTTTAATGCCTTTTTGCATCGCCTAAGGGTTGTTTGATTAAACTTCTGGCAGAGCTCACAGTCAGAGAATTCGTGGCCAGGCCCAAGACAGCAGACACAGTGAGACTGTTTGTCTGTGGAGGCAATCTTCTGTCCACAGCAGCAGCGACAGAAGAGGGAGGTCAAAGGATTAACTCTTGAAAGAAACAAAATAAACAAATCTCTTTTAGAAAATAAATTCTACAAGTAATAAGCAGGAAAAAGCCACAGGCGAAAATGGTGTAAAACTACATCTGAGCTTCTGTAGAGATCCATGCGAACAAGGCAAGGGCGGGAAAAGAAGGGAGCAGGGCCACTCATGCCTTTATAGGGTTGATGATGTTGACAGATGTTGATGGCATGGGCAGCCCCAGCTGTACTGCTGAAAATCTTCTGTATGGATCCTGCTTCACCAACGGTGAAGTTCCTACGGTGTGACCTGATGACTGAGATACTGTTGAAGAAGATCTATTACTACAGGTGAGTAACCTATTATTTTTCATCTTGCCCTACTTTCTACACCTTCCCCTTGTTCCTCCCCTCAACATATGGATTATAAAACAAACTCTGGTCACAGCCAATATGGCTATGGAGAGCTTTTAAGAGCAGTGAACAGAATATGCTGTGTTCTTGCTGCAAAGGAGTCAGCGATTACAGTACTGTGCATGCATGATACTCGCACATGTGCAGTTTGCCCGGAGTCAGCCTTGTGCAACTTGGCAGAGCCGACATAATTACGTGTAATAACCCAGTCCCCTCGGGTTACTAGAATCCCATTAGTACTAGTCTTAGGCAGGTAGGAAAAGGCAGCTGGTGGGGAGGTCATTAGGGGCTTTCTATATAATGACATCATTGTTTACTCAGCTAGCCTGAGAGAAGGATGATTATGTCATTTAGAACTCTCACAGCGCATAACCATTTTAGAGTCAGCTGCTCTTGGGGAGCTTAGAATGTTCATTAGTAAGTTTAAGTGTGGCAGTTAGACTGGCAGGAGGTCTGCCATTGGGGCTGTCAAAGGGAGCCCTGGTATTTCTCACCCTAGTTTGGTAAAATCTTCAGTTTGCCTGCAGGACTCTTTAGTTTCACTCCAGGGGGAGTGAGAGAGAATGCAGTTCTTGTGGATCCAAGGGGCAGTCCCCTGAAGTTAATGAAGTTCACAGCAACAGCCAATACCCGACAGGTGGGCGGTGACTGGGCAACCAGACCGCCCAGGGCGTGAATGAGGCCTGACGCCGCAGGTGGAGGGCCTTATAGCTCCTGGAAGGTCCAGTATTACTCATACCGCCTACTCTGGAGGGTATTATTGCGCTCAGAAAATGGGCAATCTGTGGCAATTTTATGTGAGTTAAAAAAAAAATCATTAAAAAAGTATAGTAAGAATTAATTTAAAGTCTTTTGCTTGTAAAGTAGTCCTTATTTTTCTGTGCTATTCCATCTTCTGTTGCCACCCCCACAGGCATTCTGTTGTACTCATCCCCCCACCAGTTCCGTAACAGAAGACTGACTTTTTAAGTTTTTCTCCCCTGCAGGCTGCAAGAAAAAATATACAAAAAGAAAATAAAAAGTTTTCTGCCCTACTTGAAGGAGACAGAGCTTTTTTTCTTTACACAGAAGTTTACAGCAGATAAGGACCGCAAGGCCCATCCAGTCTGCCCATTTTTTCTACCTTATGAATGTGCTATAGGCCTTTACTCCGTCAATTGCCTATTCATACTCATCTGTATTACTTCCTCATGCCTATCCCATGCCTGTTTGAAGCCTTGCACTGTATTCATATCCACCACTTGCTGAGGTAGGCCGTTCCATGCATCCACCATCCTTTCTGTAAAAAAGAACTTCCTCACATTACCCCTTAATTGTCCTCCCTCTAATCTCGTGCTGTGTCTTGTCCTGTTATTTTTCTTATACTGAAACATGTTAGACTCTTTCACCTTGTTAATGCCCTTAAGATGTTTGAATGTTCTGATCATATTAATTCTCTCCCTCCTTTGCTCTAGGGTATACATATTGAGCTCCGTTAATCTGTCCTCATATGTTTTCTGATGCAGTCCCTGCATCATTTTACACTCTGAACTTACAGTTGTTACGTGCGTGATCACCCTGCACCATAAAACCAGGAAGTGCAGAGCAAAGGAAAGGGAAACCATGCAGTAAATGCTTTTTATTTGAACGTTTACCGAGTAGGGTGTTACCTTGAACAATGAATAGGAGCTTTTAATTTAAAAAGATGTATATGGAACTGAGGTTTTACAACTGTTTCCAATTCTGTTCAAACATCTCTCTCTCTCTCCCACTTGCTCATGGGAGTGTTTACAGGAAAAGTGTGCGAGGGAAACCGCTTGACTATTCATACTGTACACAGAGTTTAAGAAAAATGTATCTGAACAGTACACTGTGTGAAATCTGATGGACACCACTGTGTGAAACAGCTGGTGAAAGCTTAACTTACAGTAGGGCAGGTTGTCTTCTAACCTATTTTTTACTTAACGCATATATTTTCATACAAGACTTTTAACATTATTTACTATGTATTGCTCAAAGAGCTACTGATGCCTCAAAGAAAACTTTGAAAAACATAATAATTAGGTAAAATTCTGCTTGTATTCCATATATATTCTAGATTTCTCCTCTCCATTATTTATTACTGAGAAAATGTGCATGAATACATGATTTTTATCTCTTGCAGTTACTTTAAAGTCAATATGCCTCTATAGCTTACTCCCTACTTCAAGCCATAGTGCTCTGCTGTGATATCACAATCTGCTGCTATGAGGGTAACTGTGATGTCACAAGCAGTGCATTATGACCTCAGGTAGCGAGACAGCAACAGAAATAGATGAACTCATCAGGAGCAAAAGGCCTGTTTTCATGCAAATGACCTCAGCAATAAACAATGGGGAGGAGGAGGAATAAATGACTAATGTGAAATAAAAGTTCAACTTTATTTAAATATTATGTTTTGTTAAAGTTCTCTTGAAAGTGTCAGCTGCTCTTTAAGCATATTTTTCCTTGTGTTTTAATCATTGTCATTTACTAATGCTAGCACAGACACACACAGAGGGTTTTAAAATGAAGCTTCAGTTGTTTATAGCTTGTGTCAGGGGGTGAACTTTGAAGTCAGTGAACTCTGATCTTGGGATAGCTTTCTTTTGATGGAACTAATCCTGTCTTGGCGAAGTAATTTGCAAAGCTGAGGCTGTTTAGAAGTACAATAGGAATTATGCTAAACAAATGTAAATATCTCTTGAACGTATATAACTTACAGATAAACCTGTATGAAAGCTGTTCAGGACAACGTGGCCTTTCAAATAAGCCTATTCATTAAGTTGCATTAATTATATATTTTAAACTATGGCCATCTGATTACCTCAATTTTCACAGGAGTTATGCCAAACAAATATAAATATCTCTAAAAGTATACGAGTTATGCATAAACCATTAGTATGAAAGCTGTTCAGGACAAAACAACCTTTCAAATTAGCATATTCATTAAGCTGCACTACTATTTTTTTTAACTATGGCCATCTGATTACCGGAATTTTCATTTTTCATCATAATTTTCACCTTTCGGATAGCTATATTTAAAAAAATCCAATGAATTCAGATTAGTGACTACCCTCACTTGAAAGGTCATTTTGTCCTGAACAACTTTAATGTTGGTTGTATATTGGTAACTTGCATACTTTCCGAGATATTTACATTTGTTTGGTATGACTCCTACTGTGTTCACTCAGAGAGAAAAAAAATGAGGTTGTTTGGAAGGCCATATTTTACAAAATATAAAGTATTTAGATTAGTGACTACCCTCATGAGAAAGTTATTTTTGTCCTGAACAACTTTGACACTGGTTGTTTTTGTGCATCTTGAATAGTTTTAAAGATATTTAGATTTGTTTGGAAGGTGTGTACATTTGTTCTCAGAGAAAAGCAGCTCGGAGTTCTGTTTCCATCATTCTAATTAAACAGAATGAAGGGAATATTTCTTTAACTGTCATGGAGAAACTCCTGAAAGATGTGTTCCATGGAAACATCTTTTTTCAAGTGAAGGCAGGATGGCTGTAGGCTCTGCCCACAGCCATAAAAACAGAAAAAAAAAGAAACAGCCTGCAAGAGGAGACCACAAGAGTAAACTCCTGCACTGCAAGGACAGGTTCAGGAAGCACATTTCATGGTATTATACAAGCATAACTATTGGTGGCACTAAACAACTCTTTTTTTATTTTATATGAGAATTCGGTAACAAACACATCTTAAAAGTAAAAAATAAAACACATTTTATGTTGCTGTTGATAGTTTCCAAGCTATGTAGGGCTGTCACTTATAAAAGATATACCTCTTCTAGAAAAAAAATGCAGTTTATATACATTTTTTTTGTCCTGCTCTTTACAAGAAGCATCATTCATGCATAAAAGAGAGTCAGAGCTCCCAAGTCTACATGGATTGCTGTAGTAACACATAACACATAACATTGTTACCATAGGGCTTGCATTCCTTACAGTATATGAGAAAACAAAGCAATTTAGGTTCCATGGAAAATGATATACTGGTACTTTACAGGAAAACACATGGATATTAACCTAGAGTTACAAGGAAAATATCATATTGATCTAGGAGCCCTGTAGAGTACAATAATTTCAGCTCTCTGAAATGAAGCCTATTTAGTGTTCTTTTTATCCCTTTGCTGGTAAATGTTTGCGTTCTGTGGATCATCTATCCTTAGGAACTGAAGGAGCTCTCCAGCTTCTGTTGCATCATGGAACTTTAAATAATCCTGAAACAAATCAAGTTAAAGAAGAAAAATAAGGCACGTGGTAATGACAATTACAAACACAAAGCTAAAAACATAAATGTGAAGAAACCTCTGACCGAGATCTCCAATTCATTACATAAACTCACAAACAAGCATTTGCTATAAAGAGAAATTCTATCAGGTGTGCCATATTTTTTTTCTGCTAGCTCCAATGTTGTTATTGGGAATTGATAATAAATGGGTATAATGGCATCCCTGCTAGGGATGTACGAACATATGAAGAAGCCAGCAGAATAAGGCCATTTGGTCCATCTAGTAGACCCTGATTCACCCTCCCAGTCCTCCCATCCTTTCCTTCTGCCCCATCCATGACCTTTACCTTCCCCTTATGTTTATCACAGCCTCTCCTGAAGCTGCACCCCATCTTCAACGAGTCCACCTCCTCCGGTAGTGGAAAACACTTGTGAAAGGAAAGAGACTGAGAGGGTGAGACTCACTGGCACAGCTCAGAGCTGAGAAATCAGTACAGAATATTGGGAATAGAAGCATTCCACAGCCTCACACTCATCAGTCCACACACTGTCATGCAGTACAATAATAATAATAAAAATCTCAACTCAGTGTTTTAAATAAGCTGCATAAATTGATTAGCAGTTTTGTGCGTGAAAGTGCTAATCAATTGTGAAAATGCATATCACTTATCCCCAATTTGATTAGCAAAATTAAAAATAGTGCAAAACATACAATTAAAAAAATATATTTTTACCTGAATAAAATCCTTATTAAAATTAGCTCTGTCTTTGCTTTATCTGTTTTGGTATGCCATCGCTACGGTGACAACTTTTCCACGACCGACACTACAACGACAACAGTGCCAGGTCACTGTAGTGTTGATGCGGGACCCCGGCACTGCTTTCTGGGGATATTGCATCCTCCCCAAAGCAATTCCAACTCGAGTTGATTAATTTAGTAGGGGTGCAGGGGCAGAGCCCTCAGATGGGGAAAAGCCCCAAAGAAAACTTAGTTTGGTGATTCCCTTTATGCCGAGCGCAAATGCGGTCGACATAAAGGAGTCACTGTAACGTCGATCAACAACAAGATTATTGACCAACTGTCATGGATCCATCTGTTTTAATACACAGACCCAGGCACAAAGACATAACACACATATACACACACACACACTCTCACTCTCTCTCTCTCTCTCAGCAAATTTAGCCCCTTGGTAGTCTTTGCTGGCAGAAGGCCCAGGTAATAGAAACTTTGAAGACTAGACCCTTCCTGCTTAAGTCAGTTGTCTCCCTTGGTCATCCCACTAGAGTCTGCAGTCTGCGAGAACTACTCCACTGCCATCAATCTATCCCCTCACATTTTGTAAGCACTGAATTTGACACTGCCCACAGTGATTAACTCACTAATGGCTACAAAATAAAAAAAAAATTTAGTTACATTATCCACTCTCCATGTACTGTACTGCACAAAGACCTGAGGAACAAAACACCCACAGCCCTGATCACAACCACCACAGCACACTTCTAGGCAATGGGGAACCCCACAGTCTCCAAGCAGCAGCCCAACAGAAGGTTACAAGAAGAAACGAACATACAGCATTAACTTCATTCACCAGAAGTGTTACTCCTCTCTCTCTCTCATTTGTTAAAACTTCTAATGTTAGGTCAGTAGCTGAATCCAACTACCACTGTGTATGTTGGCCTACACCCTACAATCACAGACATAACTGTTTACATTGCCTAAAATCGTCAGTTCTGTAATACCAGCAAAACCCTTCCAATTCAAAAACATGAAACACAAATCATGGCCCTTCCTTCCGCGATGCCATGAGCTCCTTATCCCGAGTTCTAACAAGCCCCTGTGATGGAGACACTCCCAACCCTGAGAAAAAATGTGACTGGATTCTCTCCACATTCACCGTGTCCTCCTGTCTGTGATGGTTCTGCCCGCTGCTGCCGCAGCTGCTGTGTCTGGAGTTTCAACTCTCAGGATTAATGTCTGGAGCCACTGAACCACCGCCACTGGTATCATACCTGACTGCTTCATCTTTGAATGCCCGCCACTACCGATGTCCCCCACAACACAACTTGACTCTCAAACTGAGCGGCAACTTCATTTATCTTTTGTTTTTGATTGGTCAGGACCCCTCACATAGCAACGGAAGCAGATGTATACAAAGAAAAAACAACAACACTGCAAACGGGGTTGACGGACACATCATCACTTGTCCTTGGGATGGATCGATTTTTTGCGATCCAAAAGTACAAATTGGTCACATGAGCAGTAGGTTCACACTGCAAAATATGATGTGATGCAGGCTATTTAAAACCCAGTACCTAATCACATGGTCATATTACAATTACTGTATGTCATACAAAGGAAGAAAAAAGCTGCAGAGCACCTTTGCTGAACCATCAAACCAACTTGCTTGAATCAGAATATAAAAATGACGATCCAGCACTCCAGACATCAAATAATTTGCTTGAATTAGACCTCGGAAAGCACCAAGAAACTTGTGACCGGATTCTTGGAAAACTGGAGTCACTAAACCCTGGACAAACTAGATATAACTAAACATACTGAATAATTAGTAAGTCTCCCAACTTCAAAAAATCAAAAAGGTACTAGTAAAATTAAATATGTACAAAAAAAGTGTCTTTGAAAATTAACAACAACAAAGAAAATAGCTGTCAACATGACGCCAATCTACTGAAACAAAGCAACAGTATTCATCATGAAAGTTAAATCAACTCTCAGGTGCGGTCCCAACGACAATGTGACGGTGGGGACACAAAAGCACACAAGTACCTTTGTAATTTGGTTCTAACTTTCCAAACACTCCATATCTGCTGTGCTGAGGACTTGTGATGGTATGCTCAACTAAGATGCCCCACCCAGATGACCTGTGGAAAACACTCATAGAAGGAAAGAGACTGAGAGGATGTGACAGAGCAATAGGCCACAGTGTACTGGCCAATGGAGACCAGAGGAAATGTAAAACACATGACACAAGCTTGGAGTAATCACTTGGACAACAATTTCTAACAAGCCAACTAAAACATCTTTGTTAACCGTTCTGATGGTGTCCAACACTGTACTGCAGGATAAAAGCATTAAAGTTTTAAATCAATGCTATCACCATGTCTCATACACAATATGTGTCTTACTTATCACCCTATGAATTTCTCTATACGTTCTCCCTCCCACTGGCTATTCATACCTGCACCAATATGTTGAGCAACTGTAGGCTTAAACCACCTTAGCCCTCCCTTGTAACTACTGGGCCCACTCCTGGTACACAAGTCAGCTTACAAGCCTTATTGGCAACAGTGACTGCCACCCAATACCCACCTAAGCCAGCCTACTGACCCTTACCAGGTACCCCTTCCCGATTCTTCTATTACTTTTCACATTTAAATACTGTAACTCCTTGCCCTGCCACAGAGGAGGTGTGTGTGGTGAAAATACATGGGAGACTATCAGTTTGGTCCTTGGGGAGGCATGTTCTTGTTGGTAGTGGGATGGAGTGGAGGCAGACCGTCCCAGAGGAGAAAAATAAATTTCTTCATACTTCCAGTAAATTAGTTACTTACTTGTAACCGTAGCTGTAGGAGTGGTATATGGTGTACATCCACACTTCTGGCAGAATTCCTTTCCCCTTTAAATCTGTCCAGAAGGTCTTCAAGCTGGCTCCTCACACCCACCTATTTGGCACCCTTCTCTTCACTGCCTTGTGATGTCAGATCTTACATGCTGGAAGCAAGACTGGTGTGCCACTTGCCAGAGGAGGTTGGGTGGGTTGTGTGGATGTACACCATATACCACTTCTACAACTATGGTTATAGGTAACTAACCCTCTTTTCTAGTGACATGGATATGATGTACTACCCACACATCTGATAGACACCTAGCAGCTCTCCGAGAGGAGGGAGCAAGGCGCACACCACTTATTTAGGGAAAAAGAAACTGGAGAACCGAGGCCCCAAAACCAGCATCCTGGCATGACTCAAGATCGATGTGGTAGTGGGAGATGAAGGTGTGTGCTGACTTCCAGGTAGCAGCCCTGCAGATCTTCTGGATAGGGACATCCCTGAATGCAGCCACCGAGGCAGTGGTATGTCTGGTGGAATGAGCCCTAAGCCCAATGGGAAGCTCCCTACCAGTCAACCTATAGCAGAGGTTGATGCAGGAGACTATCTACCTGCCAACTATCTGCTAAGCTGCCGGTATGCCAGGTGCAACTTCAGCGTAGGTGACAAATACATAGATACATAGACAGTGTCGGCAGATAAGGGCCTATGGCCCACCCAGTCTGCCCATTTAAGTTTGTAAGTTCAGCTTATGTTTTCCAGGAAGTCTGTTGCCCCTTACCCCTGACCTCCAGAATTCCTTTATGTCTATCCCATGCATTCTTAAATCCCGTGATTGTTTCAGCCCCCACCACTTCCTCTGGCAGGGTGTTCCACTTGCCACCACCCGTTCTGTGAAGAAATTCTTCCTCACGTTTCCTCTGAATCGTCCTCCCTCCAACTTCATCCCATACCCTCTAGTTCTGGAACATCTTTTTGCTTAAAATAGTGCATTCCTGCACCCTGTTCCTCCCTGTAAGATACTTGTATGTCTCTATCATATCCCTTCTCTCCTCCTCTCCTCCAGGGAGTACATGTTCAGTGCCTTCAACCTGTCCTCATAGGACTTGTGATGCAATCCATGCACCATCTTTGTTGCCCTCCTCTGAACCTTCTCTACCCTGTCTATGTCCTTACGTAGGTAAGGTCTCCAGAACTGCACAGTGTACCGGTGCGGCCTCACTAGTGTCTTGTATAGTGGAATTATGACTTCCTTTCCTGCTGGTGATGCCCCTGCCTATGCATCCCAGCATCCTATTTGCTTTACCTGCTGTCTTGTCACACTGTTTCCTGCCTTGAGGTCATCAGAGATGATAACTCCAAGATCCCTTTCCTGCTTGGTGCATGCTATATCCTCACCCCCAACTGATATATTGTGCCAGGGTTTTGTGCCCCATATGCATTATCTTGCACTTCCTTGCATTGAATTTCAACTGCCAAACCCCTGACCATTCTTCAAGTTTCTGCAGGTCCTTCTCATTCTGTCTACACCCTCTGGTGTGTCTACTCTGTTACAGAGCTTTGTGTCATCAGCGAACAGTGAAATTCTGCCTTCTAGGTCCTGTGCAATGTCACTGATGAAGATATTGAATAGTACCGTCCCAGCACTGATCCCTGTGGTACCCCACTGGTCACTCTTCCTCTGTGGAGTGACAGCCATTTACCACCACCCTCTGTGTCCTGCTGCCCAGCCAGTTACCTACCCACCGCACTACTGTCCTGCCCACACCCATATTCCCCAGTTTGGCAATAGTCTTCTATGTGGCACAGTGTCAAAGGCCTTGCTGAAGTCCAGATAGGCCATGTCCACTGCCCTCCCTGATCCACCTCCCTAGTCACCCAGTCAAAAATTCAATGAGGTTGGTCTGACATGACCTTCCCTGGTGAAACCATGCTGCCTTGGGTCTTGTAGTCCATTGACAACCAGATGTTCCACCAATCTTCCTTCAGTAGTGCTTCCATGATCTTCCCCACTACCGAGGTAAGGCTGACTGGTCTGTAGTTCCCCGCTCCTCTTGTTCCCACTTTGTATAAGGGGACTACATCTGCTATCCTCCAGTCTTTGGGTACCTCCTGTTTCTAGTGATCGACAACAGGATAGCAAGAGGTTCAGCCACCACCTCTCTTAGTTCTTTAAGGACCCTGGGGTGCACCCCATCTGGCCCCATTGCTTTATCAACTCTTATTACTTCCAGTTCCTTCAGGACCCTTTCTCGTGTAAAGGGACTTGTGTCCATTTCTGCACCATTCTCACCCCTTGTACTCCATTCAGACCCATTACCCTCCTCTTCCTTAGTAAAGACTGAGCAGAAATACCTGTTCAATATGTCAGCTTTACTGTTGTCATCCTCCACACAGCCCCCATCCTCCCCCTTCAGTCTCACTATCCCTCCCTTTGCCTTTCTTTTTTCACTTATGTACCTGTAAAAGGTTTTGTCCCCCACCCACTGATTTTGCAATGTGTTCTTCTGTCTGAGCTTTGGCTTCCTTCACGACCTCCTGCCTCCCTTTGCTTCTCCTGGTACTTCTCCTATCCCTTCTGCCTGTGTCTTTTGTATTGCATGAATGCAATCTTTTGGCTTTCACTTTCTTTGCTACCTCTTTGGAAAACCATAATGGTCTCCTCTTCCTTTTCCTCTTGCTAACCTGCTTAATACATAATTCTGTTGCTCTTGTAATCCCCATTTTAAATACTTCCCACTGTTCATCAACCCCTGATTCCTGCCCCATTCCCCTTAATGCCTCTTTCAAGTATCTCCCCATTTTCCCAATGTTTGCCCCCTTAAAATCCAGGATACGTGTTTTTGTGTGGTTAGATTCTGCTCTTTCTGTGATTTCAAACCACAGTGACTGGTGGTCACTGTTCCCCAGGTGCTCCCCCACTCTTAACCCCATCACACTGTCCCTGTTTGTGAGCACAAGGTCCAGTATTGCCTTCTGCCGAGTTGGTTCCATGACCAGTTGCTTGAGGAAGGCACCCTGAAGGGAGTCCAGGATAAATCTGCTCCTAGTTGATGCTGCTGCTGGGATGCTCCAGTCCACATCTGGAATACTGAAGTCTCCAACCAGTACTACCTCACCCTTGTCTGCCATCCTCTGGATGGCTAGCATCAGCTCCCTATCTGTTTCTTCCTCCTGGGCTGGTGGTCTATAGACCACACCTGTGCGGATGGCTGGCCCCATTTTCCTTTCCAGCTTAACCCACGTATCTCTCCCCATTTTGTTCCTCCTGGATCTCTGTGGCCCTTATGTCATTTTTCACATAGAGTGCCACTCCTCCTCCTTCCTGCCTGCCCTGTCTCTTCTGAATATGTTGTAGCCAGGTATGGCCAACTCCCAGTCGTGGTTATCATTACACCAGGTTTCAGTGATGGCCACAATGTCCAGGTCTGACTGCACCATGACAGCCTCCAGATCTTCCATCTTGTTGCTAAGGCTCCTGGCATTTGCACACATGACTTTCCATGATTTGACCTCCTAGACTGTTTCGCTGTTCTACCCAGCCCCTTCCTTGGTTGTCCTTTATCCCTGATTCACCTTGCTGTCTGCCTTTCTGCTGAATTTTGCCCCATTCTGCCTTTCCACCTCCTGGGCTAATCTCCATCTTTTGCACTTGGCTAACCTCCACATCCTTTCCTTCCATTTCTCTGGGTACCTCTGTGGTTGTCCCTGTTTGGCAGTGTGGCATATGAGTTCTTGAGTGGAATAGGATCTGGGATGTGCCTCTGCCTGACTGGTCTAACCCTCCTGAGCCCACTGTCATCCAAGTACTCCTCGTTCTCTGCATCCTTTGAGGCAGCTGCATTGGACTGAGTGGTCTCTGGATAGGGGACGCTGGCGAACCTCTCCTTGAACTTCAGCCGAATGCTCCCTGTAATACTCAAGTGTTTGCCTCAGGTCCAATGAGTGAAGCCTGTGCTCAGCCCCCAAGGTTGGATTGATGAAGTACACCAGGAGGTTAATCACCTGGTTAAGGTGGAACTCTGAGACAACCTTCAGGAGGAACTTCGGGTTGGGGCACAGGAAAGCCTTGTCCTTGTGGAAGACCAAATAAGGAGACTACACTGAAAGAACCTGGAGATCACTGATCCTTCTGGCAGAGATGACAGCCACCAAGAAGAAAAAATTACTCACCTTAGTAATGTTGTTTCTTCTAATGGAGTCTTGCTATATTATAGACATTAGCAGTTTGTTCCAGCTCTAGAACTGCCCCGGAGTGAAATGGTTAAACCATTCCAAAATAGAATTTTGGCACGAGAGCAGCTCTATCTGTGTCATTTCAAACTTGAACTGTCAGATCTTTACGAGCCAAACTCACTAAGGTCTGTGTGGAAGCTGTAACCTACACTAGCCAAATGGCTACCTAAATAATAACAACCATTGATGGTCCCAACACCCAAGACTCAAGTCAGGGGACCAGAAATACTAACACCATTCTAATAATATGAAAATGGAACATAAGTATAATAATACACACACACGTGAACACATACATACCCCCAAAGTCCCAAAGGGGACAAAATGCTAACAGGACATAAGTAGTGCCCACACTAAGTTGCCCGCACCCCACCAAGTAGAGGTTCTGAGAGGGACAGGTTGGGGGGGAGGTCTATAATATAGCAAGACTCCATTAGAAGAAACAACATTACTAAGGTGAGTAATTTTTCTTCAAACAACTTGAAGTCTTGCTATATTATAGACATTAGCAGAATACACAGCAGTACCTCCATGGAGGAGGGCAGAACCTACTTAGGAACAGGCTCTGAAGAACAGCTGCAAACCGAGCATCTCTCCTGGCCTGGACATCCAGGGAGTAATGCTTGGTAAAAGTGTGCACCGTTTTCCAAGTAGCAGCCTGGCAAATCTCTAATAAAGGGATATCTCTGGCAGCAGCTAGAGAGCAGCTGTACCTCTGGTAGAATGAGCCCTCAAACCGGGGGCTCTGCCCACTTTCTGATAACAAAATTGGATACAAGAGACAATCCACCTCTTAACATCCAGGTTGTGCAACCTCCTCTCACCAAGAGGAGTGATCAGTGAAAAATACTGGAAGGGAGATAGATTGATTAAGATGGAAATCTGAAACCACTTAGGCAAAACTTCCTATTAGTCCTAAGGACTACCTTATCCCTGTGGAAAGAAATAAAGTCAGTCTCCACTGACAAGGCTTGCACTCACTTATGGTCTGGCAGAAGTGATAGCCACTAGA
Source organism: Neoceratodus forsteri (assembly GCA_016271365.2). Classification (NCBI taxonomy): domain Eukaryota; kingdom Metazoa; phylum Chordata; order Ceratodontiformes; family Ceratodontidae; genus Neoceratodus; species Neoceratodus forsteri. Next base: position 559,448,185 of record CM057459.1, on the reverse strand, counting down.
AAAACAGTTTTCCAAGTTAGGTACTTAAGCTCTGCAGAAGACAGAGGTTCAAAGGGGTTGCATTAACTGGGCAATGCAAACATTAAGGTCCCAAGCAGGGGCCGGTTCCTAAAGGGAGGATTAGTATGGAGTAACCCCTTAAAAACTTGGAAAACACAGGATGAGAGGAAAAGAGGGATGACTTTCCTGCTGACACAAAAGCAGACACAGCTGCCAAATTAACTCTCAGGGTAGCTGGTCTGAGACCCAAGGAATTAAGATGTACCATGTAATCTAACAAAAGGGCAATTCAGCAGATTCTGGGAAATATTTTTCCCAGCACACCAAATGGAAAACCTTTCCATTTAGAACTATAAGTAGCTCTAGTGGAAGGCTTTCTGGAAGCCTTTAGGATCTCAAGAACACCCTGAGAGAGGTGTAAATCAGCAAACTCTAACTCCTCAAGAGCCAGGCCTCGAGGTTGAGGGATTTGAGGTCCGATACCAAACCCTTCCCTGGGCACAAGTCAACAGATTGTGATTCCTGGGGAGGCACAGGGAAGATGATGGACTGTCAGAGACAGAAGGAGTGGGTACTAGGCTGCCTGGCCAATCCGGGGCAATCAGAATCACCCTGCAAGGCTGAGATCTGATTTTGACTAGTACTTTGAATAGGAGAGGAAAGGGGGGCATAGAGGAACTTCCTCCCAATCCAGAAGAAGGGCATCCAGGGAACTGAGCACAGCACTGGAGGCCTGCAACAGAACAGAGGAAGTTTGTGATTGTCTGGGGCTGCAAAAGATCTGAGGATGCCCCACCTGGCAAAAACTATCCCCAGCACTTGAGGATCCAGGGACCATTCGTGATGGCCCTGGGAAATCCTGCTGAGGGCATCCGCTAGGACATTGTCCTTCCTGGAAGATGAACTGCTATGAGGGAAGTGTTCAGGAATAGGCCAGAGACCACAACTTCATTGCCTCGGTGCACAAGGCCAAGACCGAGTGCCCCTGTTTGTTGATGTACCACATTGTTGTGGTGTTGTCTGTTCTGACTTGTATCACCTTGTCCTGGACAGATGCAGAAAAGCTTGAAGAGCTAAAAAGACAGCTCTGAGTTCCAGCAAATTGATGTGGAGCAGAGATTCTTGGGGGACCAAACTCCTGAGTGGAAAGGTCGCCATGTGGGCTCCCCAACCCAGAAGGGAAGCATCTGTAGTGAGAGTCAAGTCGGAGAAGGGAAATGAAGGGACCCCGCTCTAAATTGCTCTGATCCTGCCACCACGGGAGAGCTAGGATCAACGCTCGAGTCACTGGGACCAACTTGGAAAGGGGTCTTCTCTGAGACCAAAAGGTTCTCAACTGAAACTGAATGTCTCTCATCTGAAATCTGGCTCCCTGCACAACAGCTGTGGATGCAGCCATGTGCCCCAGGAGCTGCAGAAAGTGTCTTGCTGGTCGAGAGACCTGCAGAGGAAGGAAGAGGCCAGAGCCACTAAATTCCTTACCCTTTCTGGGGAAGAAAGGCTCTGGCTAGCTTTTGTCCAATTCTGCCCCTATAAAGGTGAGTACCTGGACTGGTTCCAGAACCGACTTTGGTAGGTTTAGCAGAAAACCCAGGGAGGTGAGAAGCTGCTGGGTGACCTGCAGGTGAGATTTTACCTGTTCTGGGACTGGCCTACAATGAACCAGTCGTCTAGATAGGGAAAACAGCAATCCTCTGCCTCCTAGAAGGCCACTGCTAGACACTTTGTGAATACCCTTGAGCAGAGGTAAGGCCGAAGGGCATTGCTCTGAACTGGTAATGACCTGAGGGCAGTTCGAATCTGAGGTACTTTGATGGGATCTTCTGATTAGGACATGGAAATAGGTATCCTTGAGGTCCAGGGAGGCTAGCCAGTCCCCTGGCCTTAGGGAAGGTAAAATCATTGCCAGAGTTACCATTTTGAACTTTGGTTTCAAAAGATGCTTGTTCAGATATCTGAGATCTAAAATGGGCCGCCATTCTCCTGTCTTTTTTGGGGTAAGGAAGTATCTGGAATACAGACCCCAGCCCTGATGCAGGGGAGGAACCCTTTCTACTGCTCTGAGAGCTAACAGGGATGAGACCTCTGTTTCCAGAGTGAGGGTCTCTGAAGCACTTGCAGGTAGAAAAAAGTCTGCTTCTCAACTTGGGAAACTTTTTGAAGCTGAGAACCAGACCCTGGCTTACTACTTCAGAACCCACTTGTCTGAGGTTAAAGAAGCCCAATTCTGACTGAAGTAAGCCAGCCTGCCCCCACTGGTACAGGAGAATGGCCCTGGGCACCCCATCAGGGTGCCTGTTTCTGAGAGCTTTAGGCTGGGGTGGAGCAGGTCTGCCCACCCTCGCCTGCCCTGCCTTCTGAAGAAGCCCCTCTGAGCAAAGACAGAGGAGGCCTGAGTCTGGTAGAAAGGCCTGTGAAAGGCCTACCCCTACCCCTGGGGCATGCCTTTGAGGAGTGGCTTGCCGCCTCCTTAGCCTGGGCACATTCTTGTAAGTAGTCCTATATTCATCCATCTTCATGTAATTTCTGTCTGCTCTCCAAACAGAGAATTTCCCACCACAGGAAAATCCATAGCCTTAGTCTGGGTATCCCAGACAAACTAGTACACCTGAGCCAGGCCAACCTACGAAAAGCTACAGATGTGGCCATGACCCTAGAGGAAACATCATTAACATCCACAGCAGCATGAAACTGAACCTTAGAGGCTTCAATGCCATCAGCAGCCACCTGTTCTAGTTCACTAGCCAGCTGGCCATGGGCCTGCTTGGCCAATTGCATAACAGTATCCCATCTAGATTTCTGATACCTAGCTACATAAGTCATATAATTTGCTTGCCTGAGTCCCAGAGAGGCTGCTATATACTGTTTGTTTTTTTTTGCCATGGCATCAATCTTCCTGGAATCCTTGTCAGGAGGATGTGAAGCCAAGGGAATATTAGCTTTATCACAGGCAGCAGCCTGAACTACCCCAACATGACTGCATTCCTGAGAAAGGAATTCTGTATCAGGGCCTGACAATGTATACCTTCTGTCCATCTTTTTATCTACAGGAGGCACAGAATTAGGAGCTTTTAAAATTTTAATTGTTTGTTTCAAAGACTTATGTAAAGGAATAGACAATCTCCTAGACTCTGGAATATCCATCATTTCTACAAAATCAGGCTCCTCTTGCTCATCCACAGCCTCTTCTAAAGGAAGCTGGAGGGTTTCAGCAACTTTTTATAAAACATAAAATGAGATGGGACTCAGACAGCATAGGGAGATTCTAAAGGTCTGTCTGGGGAGATGTCCGGTTCAATGGGCACACCCAGACCTTCCCAGCCACATTCATACTGTTCATAATCCTCCTCCCCTCCTCTGGTTCATAAAATTCCTCAATATCATAATCCTGAACCACTGGACCGGACTAACCAACCTTTACCAGATAGTGGTGGTTCGGACGGACCCTGAGACAGTGACTGGACAATTTGTATGGCTTTTGCTATCTCTGTAGCAGTTGGAGAAGGAATTTTGGACTCCAGACCTGCTGATTTTCTTGTTTTCTTTACTGGAATTGGTTCCTCAGAACCAGCTTTTCTTTTGCCTGAGGAAGTCTGGCCCTGGTCAGAGGGCACTCCTCTGGTCTGTTGGCACCGAACCGGGCTGGCCATCCGGGTCAGCGGACTTTTTGGCCTCTCGTTCCCTGAGCCTGCCCAATCTTTTTTCCAGGGTGGCTGCAGGGAAATTCTTACATACCTGGCAGTCTGACTGGAGGTGGTCAAACCCCAGACAATAAACACATGTGGTGTGTGTGGGTCAGCCTTGGCAAAGACTTCCCCACAACCATCACAGTGTTGAAACCCAGTGGGCCCGGTTTTTCTTTTGGGTTTCTCAGACATAATGCCAGCCTAACCAAAAACTTGCCCTTTTAACGGCAGTGCCAGGCAAGACACCCTTATCGGTTCCTAACCGTGTCACGGGTATTGGAAAAAAACGTAATAAATCCGTTTTTTTTAGAACCGATAAGAACCGGGAACCGCACTCTAAAATAGTAACTTTTAGTTTTAAATGAGTTTTAAACCCACTGATCGGTTCAAAACCGAACCGATAACTTAAGTTTCACACAGACAAAACCTTCATTTACTTACGGTTACCACAGATAGAGCGTGAACCGAACGGTTTTATGGTTAAATAGAAACTATTCTCGGTTAAATCCAACCGAGAAAACACTTTTTAAACCGAGAAATGAACCGAGCAGAAGGAGAAATCTCCGAGCGACTGTTCACTGAGGCGGAGTAAAGAATCTGACAGCTCAAGTTTGAAATGACACAGATAGAGCTGCTCTCGTGCCAAAATTCTATTTTGGAATGGTTTTAACCATTTCACTCCGGGGCAGTTCTAGAGCTGGAACAAACTGCTAATGTCTATAATATAGCAAGACTTCATGTTGTTTGAAGGTGTTCTTCCATGACAGGTGAGAGATGTCACACCTGAGCATCAGTTCAAATGGCTTGCTCATGAGCACTGCCAACACCAACAGCAAGTCCCAAGGTGGTGGTGGTGGTTCACGCACCAGTAGACACAAGTGGTCAAGGCCCTTGAAAAAGTGCCTGACCACCTTTTCCCATGCCATTGGAATACCAGCCTGCACCCAGGTATGCAGAGATGGCGGCCATGTGCACCTTGAGGGTCATCAACCAGAGGCTCAACTGGTAGAGGGACCATAGGTAGTCCAGAATACTTACCACTGGGCAGGACAAGGGGACCAGCTCCTTGTCCTGACACCAAATGGAAAATCTCTTCCATTTGAAGGCATAGCACTGGCAGGTTGACTTCTTCTGAGAGGCCTCAACAACATGGAGGACCTTGTCAGAGAGACCCAAAGCCTGGACCTCTAGCCACTCAGGAACTAGGCTGTCAGGTGTAGGGAATGAAGGTCCAGATGGAGAACCTTCCCCTGAGAGCAAGAGAGCAGGTCCGGGCGGAGAGGCAGACACCACGGAGTCCTGCTGCTGAGGCTGAGGAGATTGGGGTACCAGAACTGGCGCAGCCAGTCCGGAACCACGAGGCTCATCTGCACCTTGTCCCTCAGCACCTTGACCAGAACGCTGTGGCTCAGGGGAAAGGGAAGGAAGAACTACATAAGGCCCGGGGTCCAGGGTCTCACGAAGCCATCCCCCAGCAGTGTTCCACAAGAAAAAATTATTCACCATAGTAATGTTGTTTCTTCTAATGGAGTCTTGCTGCATTCAAACATAATGCAGTTAGCCCCAGCACTTGAACTGCCCCGGAGAGGAAAGAGTTAACTCTATGCAGAAGCACAGAATGTTGCGCTCGAGCTCTGTTTTCAAACCTCTGTCTGTGGTACTTCCCAGTGTAACCGTTAGATTCTTATGAGCAAACTAACTAATATACTATAGTATGGAAATTGCTCAAAATATAGCCAAAGGGCAAAAGATTCCTTTTGGGCCCAAAAGACTCAAGTCGAGAACCCAAGAAGGAAAGGTAGTGACAATATTTAAGTAAAACACCAGAAAGATAATAACATCTACCCCCACCTAACAGGGAGGGTACAAGGTACATCCCTGAGGTGCAACACTGTACCTGCCAGCCCACTTCCCAAAACCAGGTTCTGAGAGGGGAGGCAGGGGGGAGGTCTGGATACAGCAAGACCCCATTAGAAAAAACAACATTACTATGGTGAGTATTTTTTTCTACAAACAACATGAAGTCTTGCTGTATTCAGACACAATGCAGACTACCAAGCAGTTCCCTATGGAGGAGGGAATGCAGAACCTACTTTGGGAGAAGGTTCTGCAGTACTGCTGTACCAAACCTAGCATCACTCTTAGCCTGTATGTCCAGGGAGTAATGTTTGGTGAAAGTATGTGCTGTTTCCAAGGTGGCTGCTTTACAGATCTCTAACAAATGTATATCTCTGGCCGCAGCTAGAGAAGCAGCTGTACCCCTAGTCGAGTGAGCCCTCAGGCCTGAAGGGGGCGTCCTACCCAACTTGTCATAACAAAATTGTATACAAGAAACAATCCACCTGGCAATAGTTCTTTCAGTGGCAGGCTTACCTTTCCCCACTTCACCATAAGTGAGAAACAATTGAAGACCGTCATTTCTATGTGCCTTAGTATGCTCAATGTAGTAGCTAAGGGCCCTCTTAACATCCAGACTGTATAACCTTCTTTCACCTGAAGAAGAATGGTCAGTGAAAAACACAGGGAGAGATATAGACTGGTTCAGATGAAAATCTGATATCACTTTGGGCAAGAACCTCCTATTGGTTCTTAGGACCACTTTGTCTCTACGGAAGGAGATGAATTTAGGTTCCACTGACAGGGCCTGTAACTCACTAATCCGCCTGGCATAAGTAATAGCAACCAGAACACAGTTTTCCAGGTCAAGTACTTCAATTCGGCCGAAGCCAGAGGTTCAAAGGGTGGCTGCATTAGCTGAGCTATGCAGACATTAAGATCCCAAGGCGGAGTGGGCTCCCTAAAGAGAGGGTTAATGTGAACCAGACCTTTGAAAAACTTTCTGAAAACAGGATGAGATGCCAGGGAAGAGCCCTTCCCTTCTGAGAGGAATGCAGAGACAGCTGCTAGATGAACCTTCAGAGTGGCAGGCCTAAGGCCTAAACCATTGAGATGAACTAGATTGTCTAAGCTTGTGGAAATGTCTGCAGAATCGGGCAGGATGCCTTTCTGAGAGCACCAAATACTGAACCTTTTCCATTTGGAGTTGTAAGTTTTTCTAGTGGCAGGTTTCCTGGAGACCTTCAGAATACCCAGAACTCCCTGAGGAAGATGTAGAGCTGCATATTCTAACTCTTCAAGAGCCAGGCCTTGAGACTGAGAGACTGAGATTGGGGTACCAGATCCGCCCCTGGGAGGAAGACAGGAGATTGTGTGTCCTGGGCACAGACAGGGGATGTGACACTGACAAGGACAGCAGTAGAGGATACCAAGGCTGTCCGGCCCAATCTGGAGCCACCAGTATCACTGTGCAGGGCTGAGTCCTGATCTTGATCAGAACTCTGAACAGCAGAGGGAAGGCATAGAAAAACATTCCCTTCCAGTCCAAAAAGAGAGCATCCTGGGGAACCGTACCCAGGACTGGAGGTCTGCAACAAAACAGAGGAAGTTGATGATGATGATGATGAAAACTTTATTTTTATACAGGAAATTCTAATCATTAGGATTATACAATCCTGTTCTCAAGATAGTCCTGTTTATATTTCACTTAGTTACATCTAAACATATAACATTAATCAAATAAATACAAAATGTACACAATACACAACATTTCAATATCCAACAATACATTAAGACACAAATACAAAACAAAAAATACAAAGTTTCACAATAAGGATTTCCCATACATAATCATATACAACTACATTCTATTTTATGAAGTTTCAAAATTTCATTTTTAAAAATCATGTGGTCTTTGAGAGATCTTATTGGAGGGGGTAGAATATTCCATACTTTAGCTGCCTGACATGAAATGGAACCATTGCCATATTTATTATGAATTTTTATGGGACAAACTCTATGTCTATGCACAGATCTTAAAAACTCATGCCTACCTTTACTAACTTTAGGAAAAAGTATTTGTGTAATATAATGTTCGGGGTAAGATATCTTATATTTATGTATCAGTATTAACCAGTTTTTTGAAAATCATTTCTAAAGACTGCCAGTTCAACTTTATGAACATATTACAATGATGAGTTTGATAAGAACACTGCAAAACATATCTAGCTATTCTATGTTGCACCCTATCTAATCTAATCAACTGATGTTTACTTGCTGTTCTATAAATTAAATCCCCATACGTCAGGGTTGGCATAATCAGCTGTTCGGCCACTTTTTTCCTATCCTTAATTTGTAAACATTTAGTAGTCCGTCTCAAGGCTCCTAATTTCTTGGTCACCTTTTTTATATTATTATTTATGTGGGTATCAAAGGTCAACAAATAATCGAAAGTCACCCCCAAATAACAATAACTATCCACCTGTTCTATAAGTTTATTTGTGTGTGTTACAATATGAATCTGTGGTTTAGGCTTCTTATTTGAAAAATAAACTAATTTTGTTTTTTTAACATTCATCAAAAGCCTCGACCTGGTGAGCCACTCCCCTACCCCGGCAAAATCTGTTTGAAGCTTTAGTTGAAGATCCAAAACAGAACTTCCGGTAGTGACGATGATTGTCCGGTGCTGCAAAGAGATCTATCTCTGGAGTGCCCCACCTGGAGATGACGACCTTCAGGATGTGAGGATCCAGGGACCATTAGTGGTGTCCCTGTGAAATTCTGCTCAGAGCATCTGCTAGTACGTTGTCATTCCCTGGAAGGTGAACTGCTACCAGAGAAGCCTGAAGAGAACAGGCCAGAGACCACAGCTTCATGGCTTCTGTGCACAAGGCCGAGGACCGAGTGCCTCCCTGCTTGCTGATGTACCACATTGTGGTGGTGTTGTCCATTCTGACTTGGACCACCTTGCCCTTGACTGAATCCGAGAAGCTCTGCAGGGCTAGGAAAACTGCCCTGAGTTCCAGGAGATTGATATGAAGGAGAGACTCCTGTGGAGACCAGAGCCCCTGAGCTGTCAGGGCTCCCAGGTGGGCTCCCCACCCTAGGAGAGAAGTATCCATAGTTAGAACTACTGATGGGACTTGAGGAAGAAATGGAACCCCTTGTCTGAAGTTGTCCTGGTCCAGCCACCACTGGAGAGCTTGGACCACAGTCTGAGTCACTGGAATCAGTTTGGTAAGTGAATCCTTCTTTCGAGACTAAAAAGACCTCAGATGAAACTGAATGTCCCTCATCTGGAACCTTGCTCCCTGCACCACTGCCATGGAAGCTACTATGTGGCCCAGGAGCTGGAAGAACTGTCTTGCTGGGTGGGAGACCTGAGGTCAAAAGGAGGAAGTGAGATCCACTAGGGCCTTTACCCTTGCAAGGGGAAGGAAGGCTTTTGCTTGTACAGTGTCCAACTCTATGCCTATAAAGGTGAGAAGTTGAACTGGTTCGAGTACAGACTTTGGAAGATTGAGAAGAAACCCCAGGGAGCTGAGTAGGTCCAGGGTAGTTTGAAGAGCTGACTTGACCTGTAAAGGTGACTGACCCACAAAGAGCCAGTCGTCCAGATACGGGAAGATGGTGATACCCTGTCTTCTGAGGTAAGCCACCACTACTGCAAGGCACTTTGTGAACACCCTTGGAGCTGATGTTAGGCCGAATGGCATGGCTCTGAATTGGTAATGGCCTGAAGGCAACTCGAACCTGAGGTATTTTCTGTGGGAGCACCTGATAGAAATATGGAAGTAGGCATCCTTGAGGTCCCGAGATGCTAGCTAATCCCCTGGCCTTAGAGAGGGAAGGATTATTCCCAGAGTTACCATTCTGAATTTGGCCTTTGAAATGTGTTTGTTCAAATACCTTAGGTCTAGGATGGGTCGCCACTCCCCTGTTTTCTTTGGGGTAAGAAAGTACCGGGAATACAGTCCTTTTCCCTTGTGCTGAGTAGGAACTTTCTCTATAGCTCTGACAGCTAGAAGAGAGGAAACCTCTGCTTCTAGGGCAAGGGTTTCTGAGACTGATGCAGGTGGAAAAGACTTGGCCCTCATTTTTGGAAATTTTTTGAAGCTGAGGGCTAGTCCCTGGCTTACTACTTCCAGGAGCCACTTGTCTGAGGTCACAGACTTCCAAGCCTGGAAGTAGTAAGCCAGCCAGCCTCCTACTGGAAATGGGGAGTCGACCAGGGCTGACACATCAGGGTGCCTGCTTGGCAGGAGCCTTAGACTGAGAGGAGGAGGGAGCAGCCCTGCTCATCCCCCTCCTACCCCTCCCTCTGAAGAACCCCCTCTGTGGGAAGAGAGAGGAGGCCTGGGCTTGGTAAAAAGGCCTTTGAAAGGGCCTAACCCTGCCCCTAGACTGCTGTTTGTGCGGAGTGGCCTGCCTTTCCTTGGCCTGTGCACTCCTGTACGTGGTCCTGTATTCATCCATTTTCTTCATGTAAGCCTCTGTCTGCTCCCCAAAGAGTTACCTACTACAGGAAAATCCATAGCCTTAGTCTGGGTATCCTGTGAAAGGCTAGTACATCTGAGCCAAGCATGTCTTCTGAGAGAGACAGATGTAGCCATGACTCTAGATGCCACATCACTGGAGTCCACAGCAGCATGAAATAGCATTTTGGATGCCTCAATTCCATCAGCAGCCACCACCTACAGCTCCTTGGCTAGCTGGGGAGAGGCCTGTTTAGCCAGTCCCAGAACCGTATTCCATCTAGATTTCTGGTACCTGGCTGTGTAGGCCATACAAGTAGCCTGCCTGAGTCCCAAAGAGGATGCCAATACTGTTTTTTGGCCATGGCATCCACTTTCCTGGAGTCCTTATCCAGGGTGTGTGAAGCCAAAGGAATGTTAGCCCTGTCACAGGCTGCAGCCTGCACTACCCCAACATGGCTGCAATGACTATAAAGGAACTCTGCAGCTGAGCCTGATAACGAATACCTCCTGTCCATTCTCTCATCCACAGGAGGTACTGAATTAGGAGTTTGTAAAATTTTTGTGTGTCTGTTTCCCCAAGGATTTATGAAAAGGGATAGACAGATTTTTGGACTCTGGGATGTCCATCATTTCCACAAAATCAGGCTCTTCATCCTCCTCTGCGGCTTCAACCAAAGGAAGCTGCAGGGTTTGTGCCACCTTTTTGTAGAACAAAAAGTGTAAAGGGGACTCAGAGCCTGGGAGAAGAGACACCTGAGGGCATGCCTGGGGAGATGTCCAGTTCAATAGGCACATCCAGACCCCCCTCATCATCATCGCCATCATAACCAGGATAGTCTTCGTCTCCCTCCCACTCCTCATAATAAGCATCTGGGTCATAATCCAGAGGAGACGGATCCGACCGAACCGACCGCTGAACTGGCCTATGACTGGACAATAATAATCGCTTTGGCTATTTTGTCTGTGGTAGGAGAGTGGGATACAGGATCCGAACCGGCAGACTTGCGCTTTTTCTTTGTCGGAACCGACCTCTCGGGGTCGGATCTCCTTTTGCCCGAGGAGGTATCGCCTAGGTCAGTAGGCACCTCCTCAGGTTCGGCCGCAACCAAACTGGGCTAGCCATCCGGATCTACGGACTTCTCAGCCTCCCTTTCCTTCAGCCTACTCAGACGGTTTTCAAGAGTGGCTTTGGGAAAGTTCTGACAAATTTGGCAGTCTTCCTTGAGGTGGTCAAACCCCAGACAATACACACATATGAGGTGGGGATCAGCCTTAGCAAAGGCCTCCCCACACTCGGAACAGTGCTGAAACCCAGTGGGACCGGTTTTCTTTTTGGGTTTCTCAGACATGCCGAATACAAGAAAAAGTCACCCTTGTCAGCATTAAGCCAGGCAACTAACACTTATCGGTTCCAACAGTGTCACGGGTCGGTTAAAAAAAATCCCACAAAAATCCAGATTTTTTTTAGGAACCGATAAGTACCGGAAAACCACAATAATGTAGATAGAAATACACAAATTACAATAGATTTCGGTTCTGAACCGGACCGACCGGAAAAGAACCGAAGACAAAACAATCTGTAACAAATTCAGCAAAATTACCACTACTTACTACTACCATTTACTGTTACCCTGACAGAGGTAAGAATACCAAAAAAATAAGAACCGTGGTTGAAAAAAACGACTGATTCAAACTATACCCAAACCGAAGTGCAGGAGGGCTCTCCGGGGCGACCTCACAGTTAGGAGCAGTAAGAAATCTGATGGCTACACTTCAGAGTACCACAGACAGAGGTTTGAAAACTGAGCTCGAGCTCAACGTTCTATGCCTTGGCATAGAGTTAACCCTTTACTCTCTGGAGCAGTTCAAGTGCTGGGGCTAACTGCATATAGTCAGAATACAGCAAGACTTCATGTTGTTTGGATAGCAACCAAAAAAGACCGCTTTCCAAGACAGGTAGTGCAAATCACAGCTTACCGCCGGTTCAAAGGGAGGGAGCATAAGTGTTTCTAAAATAAAGTTTCGATCCCAAGGTAAGGTGGGGTTAGGGATGGGGGGTTTCAAATAGAGGATCCCTTTCAGGAACATTTTTGAGACCTCCAATTGAGGATAGCTTTCCCGTCCACGAATGATAGGCTGAGACAGCTGACAAGTGGACCTTAAGGGAGGAATGGCCTAGACCAGAGTCTGACAGGTACAAAAGGTACTCCATGACCTGTTGAGCTCATCAAGTGAAGGGGTCCCAGCCCTTAGATGCGGCCAGATAGAGAAATGCTTCCATTTCATCGCATAGGTGGACCTGGTGGAGGGTTTCCTGGCTTCCACCAGGACCTGAGCAACCCTCTGGGAAACTCCAAAGCATGACACAATTATGTCTGAAGGAGCCATGCATGAAGGTGCAGGGTCCTGAGTCCCGGATGCACTAGTCTGCCCTGATCCTGCGTCAACAGATCGTGTTGAAGAGGGAGGGGAACTGGGGGTTCCACTGCTAACTGCTGCATGAGTGGAAACCAGATCTGCCTCGGCCAGAGGGATGCTATGAGGATCATCCGAGCTCCCGCTGCCTGAAGTTTCAGAAGGACATGCTGTAGAACGGGAAATGGTGGGAAGGCGTACAAGTACTTCCCTGTCCAGCAGAGTGACAACGCGTCTTGCCAAAAAGTACCAGGCTCTGGAACAAGTGAGCAAAAAATACAGGTTACTCACCTGTAACAGGAGTTCTAGGAGTGGTATATGTTGTTCATCCACACTGTCTGGCAGGTTCCTTGCCGCTTTAATTCTTGCTGGAAGGTCTTCAAGCTGGCTCCTCCCACCCACCTGGGTGGTAAAACCCTCGGCTCCGCCCCATGACGCCAGATCTAGCCCTGGAAGCCAGGTTGCGCTGGCCGAAGCCAGGGAGGTTGGTAGGTCGTAGGATGAACAACATATACCACTTCTAGAACTCCTGTTACAGTTGAGTAACCTGTATTTCTAGAGACGTGGATATGTTGTTCAATCCACACTGTCTGGCAGACTCCTAGCAGTTCTCCGGGAGGAGGGAGGCAAGGCGCACACCCCCTACTTAGGGAATAAGGACTGAGAACCGAGGTCCCAAAACCAGCATCCCGGCGTGACTCTAGGTCAATGTGGTAATGGGAAATAAAGGTGTGTGCTGACTTCAGGTAGCAGCCCTGCAGATTTCCTGGATAGGGGCGATCCTAGAACACGCAGACAGCGGTGTAGCGGGTAGAATGAGCTCTTATCCCTTTGGAAGGCTCCATGCCCGCCAACCTATAGCACAGCTCTATGCAGGAGGTGACCCACCTGCTTATCGTCCGCTTGGCTGTAGGTCTGCCAGGTGCAGCTTCAGCGTAGGTGACAAACAGCTGGTGAAACTCTCCCCGAACTTCAGCCGTTCGCTCCTTACAATAAGTGAGCTCTCTTCTAGGGTCCAAAGTATGGAGCCTTTATTCGGCCTCTGAGGTGTGATTGGGGTAGAACACCGGCAGAGTCAACACCTGGTTAAAGTGAAACTCTGACACCACCTTCAGAAGGAATTTCGGGTGGGGGCGAAAGACAACCTTGTCCCTGTGGAAGACCAGATAAGGAGACTTGATGGAAAGTGCCTGGAGCTCTCCCATCCTTCTGGCTGACGTTATAGCCACCAACACGACAGGTGGGAGACATCGCACCTGTGCATTGGTTCGAATGGCTTGCCCATGAGCTTAGCCAATACCAGCAGTAGCTCCCACGGAGGTGGAGGTTCTCGCACCGGAGGGGATATGTGATCAAGGCCTTTGAAAAAGTGCCAGACCACCTTCTCCTGCGCTACTGACTGCTTGCCGGCCTGCGCCCGGTAAGCAGAGATAGCTGCCAGGTGCGCCTTGAGGGTCGTCGACTGAAGCCCTAGCTGAGACAGGGACAACAGGTATTCCAAAATAATAGCCAAGGGACAGGAAGAGGGGTCCAACCCCTTGTCCTGACACCAAATGGAGAATCTCTTCCATTTGAAGGCGTAGCATTTTCTGGTCGACTCCTTATGGGATGCCTCAACGACATTCAGGACCTCGTCGGAAAGACCCAAAGCCTGGAACTCTAGCTGCTCAGGAACCAGGCCGTCAGGTGCAGGGATTGAAGATCCGGATGGAGAACCTTGCCCTTGTTGACTGAGATCCGGTCCCGGCAGGCTGGAAGCCGCCTCAGGAGCCTGGAGCTGAGGCTGAGGAGATCTGGGTATCAGAATTGGCGAGGCCAGTCTGGGGCTACCAGAATCACCTGCGCTTTGTCCCTCTTCGCCTTGAGAAGCACTTTGTGGATCAAGGGAAATGGAGGGAAGGGCTAGAAGAGGCCCGGGGTCCACGGCCTCAAGAAGGCACCCCCCTGCAGCGAGCCCTGCTGAGAGGGGCGGGCGTGAAACACCTTCAGCTTCGCATTCTCCCTGGAGGCAAACAGGTCCACCTGAGGGAAGCCCCAATGGGAGAACAGTTCTTGCACTACCTCCAGCAGGAGTGACCACTCGTGAGATGCAGCACCTATCTGGTTGAGGGCATCAGCCAGATTGTTGGAGGCTCCTGCCACATGAATAGCTAGGAGAGCAGCCTCCAGGCTGATCATGAGAGACCAGATACAGAAAGCCTCCTTGCACAGAGGCCAGGTGTGCATCCCGCCCTGACGGTTCAGGTAGTACATGGTCGTGGTGTTGTCTGTCTGGACCTGAACCACCTGACCCAGTACAAACGGAGCGAAGGCGGTGAGGGCCAGCCAAACCACTCGAAGCTCCAGCAGGTTGATGTGGCATCGAGACTCGTGAAGGGACCAGAGGCCGTGGGCCCGGAGATCCCCCAGATGGGCACCCCAACCCATCAGAGAGGCGTCGGTCGTTAGCATGACCATCGGCTCGGGGCGGACAAATGGGATACCCTCCTGCAGATGAGCTGGAACAAGCCACCACTGCAGGCCATCCCACATCTCCTGGGTTACTGTCACCGGCTGGTCCAGAGGACCGGAGCACTGTGACCACTGGCTGGCCAGCCCCCATTGCAGGGGGCGCATATGCCAGCGGGCCCAATGGACCACACTGGTGCAGGCTGCCATGAGGCCCAGAAGGCGCCAGGAAGTCCCGGCAGGGCACAATTGCCCAACCAGAAATGACTGGGCAAAGGAGGAAAGGACCTCGGCCCTGTCCACTGGGAGCCAAGCTCTGGCTCGAAGAGAGTTGAGCTCTGCCCCGATGAACTGAATCACCTGCGATGGCACGAGTTCCGATTTGGCCTTGTTGATTAGGCCAATCTGAGAGCAGACCTGGAGGGTCAGATCCCTGGACCGCTCCACCTCCAACCTGGAGGGGGCTGCAATCAGCCAGTCATCCAGGTAAGGGTACATCTGGACCCCTCGGCACCACAGGAATGCTGTCACCACTGCCATGCATTTGGTGAAGACCCTGGGAGCTGGAGAAAGGCCGAAAGGGCATGGCCCGGAACTCGTAAAGAGATCCCTCTGCTCTGAAGCGGAGGAACTGCTGATGAGATGGACGGATTGGGACGTGAAAGAATGCGTCCTGGAGATCCAGAAAGCAGAACCACACGCCTAGTTCCAAGGATGGAATGATCTGAGTCAGAGTAACCATCCTGAAGGTGCGAGGCCATAGAAACTTGTTCAGGTCGTGAATGGGGCACCAGCCCCCGCCGTCCGCTTTGGGACCAGGAAGTACCAGGACACAAACCCTGGGTCTGGAGTAGGGTCCGCCACCTTGCTGATCACCTCATAGAAACATAGACTTTGACGGCAGATAAGGACTGCTAGGCCCATCTAGTCTGCCCATTTCCCTACCTACAGGATAGGCTGCAGATCCTAGTTAACCAACAGCCTATTTCTTCCTACCCCCCACAAGAATTGCCTTATGTCTGTCCCATGCATTCTTGAATTCTCCCACAGTTTTAGACCCCACAACCTCCTCAGGAAGGCTGTTCCATGCATCCACTACCCTCTCTGTGAAATAATACTTCCTCACATTGCCCCTGAACTGCCCTTCTTCTATCTTTAAATTGTGTCCCCTTGTTCTTGCAAGTCTCTTTTTCTGAAAGATGCTACCCTCTTGGACTTTGTTGATTCCACTGAGGTACTTAAAAGTTTCTATCATGTCCCCCCTCCCTTCTTTCCTCAAGGGTATACATATTAAGCTCCTTTAGTCTCTCCTCATACGGCTTCTCTTGCAGACCCTGCACCATTTTAGTTGCCCTCCTCTGACTACCTCTATCCTGTCTATGTCCTTGCGGAGATGGGGTCTCCAGAACTGCACACAGTACTCAGATGGGGTCTCACCAACTGTCTGTACAGAGGATAACAACTTCCTGTTTTCTGCTGCTGATGCCTCTCCCTATACATCCCAGTATACCCCAGCCCTCCCTACTGCCTTCTCACATTGCTTGCTAACCTTAAGGTCATCTGATATGATTACCCCCAGGTCCCTTTCCTTTTTTGTTGTTGTTACTACCTCCCCACCCATTGTGTATTCTTCCCCTGGGTTCTTTTTTCCCAGGTGCATTATTTTGCACTTCTTTGCATTGAATCCTAGCTGCCATACTCTGACCATTCCTCCAACCTTGCCAAGTCCCTTTTCATCCTTTCCACGCCTCCTTGTGTATCAACCCTGCTGCAGATCTTTGTGTCATCTGCAAAAAGGCATACTTTTCCTTCCAGTCCCTCTGCAATGTCACTGATGAAGACATTAAAAAGGACTGGACCCAATACTGAACCCTGCGGTACCCCACTAGTAACCCCTCTTTCTTCAGAGTGGACTCCATTTACAATTACCTTCTGTGTCCTGTTGTGCAGCCAATGTTTTACCCAGTTACCACCCTGGGACCCACTCCCAGGCTGGTTAATTTGACTATTAATCTTTTGTGTGGGACTGTGTCAAATGCCTTGCTAAAGTCTAGGTAGGCCATGTCCACAGCCCCTCCCTGGTCTACTACTTTGGTCACCCAGTCAAAGAAATCTATTAGATTTGTCTGACATGACCTTCCCGCTGTGAACCCATGCTGCCTTGGGTCCTGTGCTCCACTGGCCTCTAGGTACTCAACTATTCTTTCCTTCAGAAGTGACTCCATCACTTTTCCTACGAAAGAGGTCAGACTGACAGGTCTGTAGTTTCCTGCCTCTGTCTTGGTCCCACTTTTGTGAAGGGGAATCACATCTGCCTTCCTCCAGTCCTCGGCTACCACACCATCCTCCCATGATTTATTAAAAACAGTAGCCAGTGGTTTCACTAGTTCTTCCCTTAATTCTTTTAGAATTCTGGGGTGAATTCCATCAGGACCCATTGCTTTGTCCACCTTCAGTTTTAGGAGTTCTTGAAGAACCCTTTCTTCTGTGAAAGGACTGGGATCGACTTCTATCAAGAGTGCTTCTGTTAATTGGATTAGGCATTTCCCCTCCTCTTTTGTGAATACTGAGCAGAAATATTTGTTCAGTATCCCTGCTTTTCACTGTCCCGCCTGCCCACCCACCGCTCATTCTATTCAGCATCACTATCCCTCCCTTTGTCTTTCTACGCCGCTGATGTACCTATAAAAGGTTTTATCCCCTTCTAACTGAGTTGTCTATCTTTTCCTCAGTTTGGGCCTTTGCTATTCTGACTTCCTTCCTGCTTCCTTCTGCCTTAACTGGTACAGTTCTCTGTCCTGCTCCTTCTGTGTTTCCTTATACTTCCGGAATGCTATCTTTTTCTTCCTGACTTTCACAGCCACCTCTTTTGAGAACCAAAGTGGCTTTTTCTTTCGTTTTGATTTGTTTATTTGCTTCACACAAAGGTTTGTTGCCTCTGTGATGGCAGTTTTGATGATTCCCCATTGTTGCTCCACACCTCCTTCTAGCCTGTTTGCTACTGCTTTTCTGAGGCACTCTCCCATCTTGCCAAAGTCAGCCCTCCTAAAGTCCATGCCTCACTTTTGTATGGCTTGACTCTGTAGCGAGTTTAACGTGAACCACACTGTTTGATGGTCACTTGTCCCCAGATGGCAACCCACTTCTAGATCTGAGATCCTCTCACTGCCCCCGTTTGAGAGTACGAGGTCTAAGATTGCTGCCTCACGAGTGGGTTCCGAAACTAGCTGTCTAATGCCTACCACATGTAGGGCATCAAGAATGGCCCTGCTCTTGGATGTGGCTGCAGCAAATGTGCTCCAGTTAACATCTGGCATATTCAGGTCTCCCATCAACAGTATCTCCCCTTTCTCTGCCATTCTAAGAATGCCTTCTATCATATCCTTGTCCAGTCCCTCCCCCTGACATGGGGGTCTGTACACAACCCCTGTGCGGATTGTGGTGCCCTTTCCAGACTCCAAGGTGACCCACAGTGCCTCCTCTCCTCTATGTTTACTCTTTTGTTCAGTTGCTTTTATCCCTTCCTTTACATAGAGAGCTACTCCACCCCCTCTTCTCCCCTGCCTGGCTCTCCTGTAGGTTATGTAACCTGGTATGTTAACATCTCAGTCATGGTTCTCTGTGTACCATGTTTCTGTGACTGCTACGATATCCAGGCATCCCTCTTCCATCAAGGCCACCAGCTCAGGGAGCTTGTTGCCCAGACTACGGGCATTGGTACTCATTACCCTCCATTTCCTGATGGCCTTACTCCCTTTTGCTCCATCCCTGTCGTCCTTGCCTTTGTCACTTTCTCCATTTACCCCTGCCCTTCTCCCTATCAACACCTCTATGTTGGTGTTTGCCGCACTTACTACCGTGATTATTTTGGGGGGGGCTAGGATTTCCCTGCTCCTTTCCAGTGCCTCCCCCCTTGGTTAGTTTAAAAGCTTCTGGAGGAGCAGGGCAATGTCGTCTCGACAAGCCGACAGAGAGGGGACTGCTCGAACTCCAGAGGCAGACCCCTGCCGACCACTTCTGGCACTCAGCGGTCCATGGTGATAGCGGACCAGGTGGAAAGGAAGTGGCGGAGATGTCCCCCCACGGAGGGAACCCGGGGAGGAATGATGAGGCTGGGGGCAACACCCCTCAACAGGCTTCCTACTGGAGGAAGCGGCAGACTTGGCCTTAGGGTGCCAAGCGTAAGCCTGCTGGCCCTGTTGCTGATGTTGCTGGGCCAGACGTGCTGCAGGAGCGGAAGGGCGAAAGGGCTTATGCTGCTGCTGGCGGCCTTTGTCCGTCTGGGCAGATGTGACCGAGTCCAAGGTGGCAGTGGACTTCTCGATCCTCTGGAGATGGCCTTCCACCCCTGGCCCGAACAAGTCAGTGCCCAGGAAGGGAACGTCCGCCAGCTTGAGCTGGGTGTCCGCCGTGAAGGTGGAGATCCGCAGCCAAGCTCTACGGCGCATGGCTACTGTGGCCGCCACTGACCAGGCACAAGAGTCACCAATGTCCAAAGAAGTTTGGAGCTGCTGCTTAGCCACCGCCCTTCCCTGATCCCGCACCTGCTTGACTGTCATCTGAAGGTCAGCCGAGAGATGGGGAATTACCTCATCCAGGGAACCCATAAGGGCATGTGAGAAATGTGCCATCAGTACAGTTGAGCTAGCCTGTCGAAGGCCTAGGGAGAAAGCAGCATAAACCTTCCGCACCAAATAATTCAGCTTTTTGGATTCTTTGTCAGGCAGTTTGTCCACATCCCTAGCATTCCCGGAACGCCGGAAAACACTGTCAGTCACCAGCCCCTCCGTAGAGGGGTGCTTCGAGAAACCGGAAAGTAAACCATTGGGGACCGCGTACTTGCGAGCCATCCTGGCCGAAGGCGCGGGACAAGATGCAGGTCTGCAGCCACAACCCCAGGGCCGACCAACAATGGCTTCACCACCGGAAGGCCTCTCGGGGAATGTCCTCAGTCCCAGTATCTCCGTGAGGGATACCTGGCCCGTTTCTGAATGGGTTCGAGCTGCATCCCAGTAGACTCTGAGATGAGTCGAAGAATACCCAAGAACGAGGATGGGCTCTCGTCCACCGACTGACCCCCTGTAGATTCCAGGCCAATGGGTCTGGAGTACAGAGAGGAGTCATCAGACTCAGAGGAGTCTTCAAACAGCTGCCGAGCGCCTGAGCCACCATCCACCTGCCGAGGTTGATCGGGAGTGAGGGTGACTGACAACCTGTGGGGCAAGCCCTAACCCGACCGAAAATCCTTGGTCGGGGCTCCAGTCTTCTGCTGAGGAGGCGGTGGTTCCACCACAATGGGCAGAGGAGCCAGTTTCGGCCAAACAACCGGCGCCGGGGTCGGCTCCTCGATAACTACGAGGGATTGCTTTGGTCGCTCCGGTGACAGCCACTTAATTGCTGGAGAAGGCGATGGAGTCAGCTTGTTACCGGTCAACAAAAGTTGCTGCCATATCATGTCCTCATAGTGCCGGCGTAACTTACGTTGGAGCCTATCCTCCAAAAAGGATGAAGAGGATGAGCGGCGACATCGCTTTCCATGGTGCCAACACCGAGACCGCTGATGCTGGTGGGACCTACTCGACCTGGAAGAGGACAGAGACCGAGACCTTCGGGGTCACCAAGGGTGGGTCAAAGAGGGGCCGGGGGAAACCCGCTCATGCCCTGGTTCAGGGTCCTTTACCAGAGACTTCAGCACAGGAGGCACGGGCAAGTCCTCGGTTACCACCGGGGGAACCGGTGAAGAAGGGTTGTCTGCTTCTCCAGTCGACAAGCCGTCTAACAGGTCGAGAAAAATCTCGACCACGTCGACGGATGTCTCAGTCGACTGACCTGACAGGGACACTGTGAAGCCAGCGGCCTTAGCTGCAACCTCGACCGAAGTCGAGAGCTGACGGTCTGGTGAAGGGGATCTCTTCCGTTCCCATGAACGTCGACGGTGGGACTTACCTTTTGGTTCTTTTTTCTTCGACCTACTGGTATGTCCCAATGGCCCTTCTCCCTTGGTGGAGAGGGACTGGCAAAGCTCCTTAAAGGAAGCAGTGTAGGAGGAGCCCAAGGAGAGTGGGATAAACACCGCAGCTGAGGAGGAAGATGAAGCGGCCTGGGCCGCCTCCTCCTCGAGGGCGATCAACTGTTCCAGCTGCTCCGTGGAGCCTGCAGCCACGGACACTGCCCAACAGGCATCCTTTGACTTCACCAGTGGGCACCGTTTCTCAGGACACCCAAGTTGTAGTCTGGCAGCGTGGTCCTCTAAGACCTAAGCCGAGAAGGACTTGCACAGATCATAGGCCTGCGGATCGTGGACAAGGCCCAGGCAGTAAACGCACGTGGAGTGCGGATTGGTCTGGGACATCTTCTGCCCGCAAGGGCACTGATGGAAGCCGGGAGTGGATTTATCCATCGCAGCCGCGAGGGAAGATGAAGACCGTAGTCTAGAAAACTTTTAAGTAATTTTCGGGAAAACGCAGAGTGCTAAGGAGGGAACCTGAGCTTCCAAGTGGTAAGGAAGATCTAGCGTCATGGGGTGGAGCCAAGGGTTTTACCACCCGGGTAGGTGGGAGGAGCCAGCTTGAAGACCTTCCGGCAAGAATTAAAGCGGCAAGAAACCTGCCAGACAGTGTGGATTGAAAACATATCCATGTCCCTAGAACTGGGAAGTTTTGCGTTGTATGGGGAGGCGATAGGATCTACTTCTGGTCATCCCCATCAGTTGAACAATAGATCGGCCACTTCCTGACTCAATTCCCATTTGTGAGCTTGGGACGATGTCTGACTGAGGCTGTTCACCTGGATGTTTAGGAAGCCTGGGACATGCACAGCCATGAGGAATATGATGTGCTGGACTGCCCAGAACCACATCCGCATTGGCTCCCTGCACAGGGGGGTATGATCGGATGCCCCCCTGCTTGTTGATGTACCAGACCACAGACATATTGTCCATCTGGACTAGTAGTGTTCCCGTTGAAAGGATGGGCTGGAACATCTGCAAGGCGTACAGCACAGCCCTCATCTCCAATATATTTATATGGAGAGATGTCTCCAGCTGAGACCACAATCCTTGTGTTTTGTGATTCCCCAGGTGGGCTCCCCAACACAGACCAGACGCATCTGTGGTGAGGGTCCATGATGGAGGAGCTGTCCTGAAAGGTAACCTCTGAGACAAGTTCTGAGGATCCTGCCAACATACATGGTCTTTCTTGAGTGCGCTGGAGACTAGGATAGGATGGTCTAGGTCATACGAGCGCTGATCCCATTGGACGCATAGTGTCCACTGGGTGATCCTCATGTGTAATCTGGCTAAGGGAACTGTGGAGATGGTCGCTGCCAAGAGGCCAAGAAGGCGTAAGAACGCTCTGGCAGGACTATGCCTGGAGGACAGAACTAGACTGACCTGCTCTTGTAGAGTGTCTGCTCTGTCTGGGGGCAGGAAGGCTCTTCACTGGACCGTGTCCAAGATGGCTCCGATGAACTGAAGCCTCTGGGAGGGGATTAGAGACGACTTAAGGAAAGCTGACAGTAATCCCCAGTCAGGAAGAAAGGTCCAGTGTGAAGAAAAAATTACTCACCATAGTAATGTTGTTTCTTCTAATGGAGTCTTGCTGTATTCTGACTATATGCAGTTAGCCTCAGCACTTGAACTGCGCAGGAGAGTAAGGGGTTAATTCTATGCCAGGGCCAGTGTTGGGTAAGTTACTTTTTCTATTACTTTTTATTACTTTTGGAAACTTGTTCCAGAAAGCTCTGTGCAGTCACTAGCAAGGATGGAGAAGTACTGGAAAAAGTAATACACCTTACAGTTACAATTACTTATGTCTTTTTATACAAAAGAAATATGTAACTGTAACTGATTACATTTATTTGAAAGTAGCTAGTAACTAACCTATTACTTCCAAAAAATGTAATCTGTTATAGTTATTTATTATTGTTTTTGTATAAAAAGAAATAAAGTACAGTTATGTAAGAACTTACCGTAACAGTAGATCTTCGAGACAGGCTCTTGCAGTAGGTAATTACATACAGGACTGAAGCCAGCAGGAGTCAGTACCCCACGGAAATATTTCTAGCTAGCAGTCTCTGGCAGAGGACCGCCCCCACGTCAGGTGACCAACGCCATGCGACGGCCAGTATAAAGGGAAGGGTCTCACCAGCTTTCCAGTTCTTCCCCGCCAAAGGCCAAAAAGCAAGACGAGAGAGAAGTGGATATTTCCCTTCCTGGAAAAGGAGTTGAAAAAGCTAAGGTGGATGGAGGGTGGGAAGGTATTACCTATTGCAAGAGCCTCTCTCGAAGATCTACTGTTATGGTAAGCTCTTACGTAACTGTACTATCTTACTTCGAGAGAGCTCTTGCTGTAGGTAATTACATATAGGAAGGACTGAGTTCCAAGCAGTCTGGAACAAAGAGAAGCTCACGGGAGGAGGAAAGAAAAAATTACTCACCTTAGTAATGTTGTTTCTTCTAATGGAGTCTTGCTGTATTCTGACATATGCAGTTAAGTCCTGCCTTTCAACTGCCCCGGAGAACAAAGAATTAAACTTTCCATGGCCAGCATGGAATGTTCACCACGAGCTCGGTTGAAGCCCCTGTTTGCTGTTGTTTAAACTGCAACCGTCAGATCTTTATGAGCAAAGACTCATTAGATGTTCTGTGTGGAAACTGTAAAATTCTTACTAGCCAACTGGCAAATATATCTATATAAGAGGTTTTTTGGTTTCAAAAGGAAGACTCAAGTCAGGAAACCCAAAAACAAACACATCCAAAACACAACCCTCACCCAAACCAAAAAAGGGTGGAAAAAGGACACCCCTAGGGTGCCAACACTGCTCCTGCCCACCCACATCCCAAAATCTAGGTTCTGAGAGGGGAGGTGGGGGGAGTCAGAATACAGCAAGACTCCATTAGAAGAAACAACATTACTAAGGTGAGTAATTTTTTCTTCAAACAACATGAAGACTTGCTGAATTCTGACATATGCAGACTACCAAGCAGTACCTCCATGGAGAAGGGACAGAGCCTACTTTGGAAACAGGCTCTGAAGTACTGCTGTGCCAAACCGAGCATCACTCCTAGCCTGGATATCCAGAGAGTAATGCTTGGTGAAAGTATGGACTGTTTTCCAGGTGGCTGCTTGACAAATTTCTAAGAGAGGAATAGCCCTGGCAGCAGCCAGGGAAGCAGCTGTACCTCTAGTGGAATGAGTCCTCAGGCCTGAGGGTGGAGTTCTACCCAGTTTTTCATAGCAGAATTGTATACAAGTAACAATCCACCTGGCAATAGATCTCCTAGTGGCAGGTTTGCCCTTACCAACTTCTCCATACGTAAGGAACAGCTGGAGGGATTCAAACATGTGACCCTTGGTACACTCTATGTAGTAGCTAAGGGCTCTTTTAATATCCTAGCTGTGTAGCCTCCTCTCTCCCGAGGAGGAATGGTCAGTGAAGAAAACAGCGAGAGATATAAACTGGTTGAGGTAGAAATCTGAAACCACTTTAGGTAAGAACTTTCTGTTAGTTCTAAGGACCACTTTATCTCTATGGAAAGAAATTAAATCAGATTCCACTGACAGGGCTTGCAATTCACTGATATGCCTGGCAGAAGTAATGGCTACCAAAAACACAGTTTTCCAAGTCAAGTACTTAAGCTCTGTTGAGGACAAAGGTTCAAAGGGAGGTTGCATAAACTGAGCAATACAAATATTAAGGTCCCAAGCCGGAGCAGGATCCCTAAAGGGGGGATTGGTGTGAAGCAATCCCTTGAAAGACTTACAAAATACAGGATGGGATGATAGAGAGGAAGGCTTGCCTACTGACAAGAAAGCAGAAACAGCTGCCAAGTGTACTTTAAGGGTAGCTGGTCTGAGGTCCAGGCCATTAAGATGGACCATATAGTCCAGAACCGTAGGCAATTCGGCACAGTCTGGAGAAATATTCTTCTCAGAACACCAAATGCTGAATCTTTTCCATTTGGAGTTGTAAGTCTTCCTGGTGGAAGACTTTCGAGAAACCTTAAGGATATCCAGAACCCCTTGGGAAAGATGCAGATCTGCAAACTCTTAACTCTTCAAGAGCCATGCCTTGAGATTGAGAGACTGGAGATCTGGGTACCAAATCCTCCCCGAGAGGATGTCAACAGGTTGTAATTCCTGGAAGATGGACTGCTAGGACAGCAAATAGGGGACTAGGGCTGTCTGGCCCAGTCTGGAGCAATCAGAATCACTTTGCATGGTTGTGACCTGATCTTCACTCAACACTTTGAACGGGGCATACAGAAACTTCCTCCCAGTTCAGAATCAGAGCATCCAGGGGGACTGAGCCCAAGACTGAGGGTCTGCAACAAAGAGAGGAAGTTGGGGATTGTCTGGGACTGCAAAAAGATCTATCTCTGGTGTGCCCCATCTTGAGAAAATCACTTTCAAAATTAGAGGATCTAGGGCCCATTCGTGATGGCCCTGGGAAATTCTGCTCAGTGTATCTGCTAGGACATTGTCCTTCTCTGGGAGGTGAACTGCTATCAGAGAGGTTTGCAGGGAATAGGCCAGGGACCACAACTTCATTGCTTCTGTGCACAAGGCCATAAACCGAGTGCCTCCTTGCTTGTTGATGTACCACATAGTGGTGGTGTTGTCTGTTCTGACCTGAACCACCTTGTTCTGTACAGATTTGGAAAAAGCTTGCAGTGCCAGAAACACAGCTCTGAGTTCCAAGAGACTGATGTGAAGCAGAGATTCCTGAGGTGACCACAGTCCTTGGGTGGAAAGATCCCCCAAATGGGCTCCCCAGCCCAGCAGGGAAGCATCTGTGGTGAGTATCACTGAATGAGACTGAGTGACAAATGGAACCCCTTGTCTCAAATTGTACTGATCCTGCCACCATTGCAAGGCTTGGATTAGGGTTTGAGTCACTGGGACTAGTTTGGTAAGGGAATACTTTCTTCAGGACCAGAAGGCTCTTAAATGGAGCTGAATGTCTGTCATCTGGAATCTTGCCCCTTGGACCACTGCTGTGGAAGCTGCCATGTGGCCCAGAAGCTGAAGGAAATGCCTTGCTGGTCGAGACACCTGAAGGGTGAATGAAGAGGCCAGATTCATAAGGTTCCTTGCCCTGTCCAGGGAAAGGAGGGCTCTTGCCTTTACTGTATCCAGTTCTGCACCTATGAAGGTGAGGAGCTGTACTGGTTCGAGAACTGACTTCGAAGGTTGAGAAGGAATCCTATGAAGTGGCACTTGCTGGGTCACTTGCAGATGTGACTTGACTTGGTCTGAGATTGACCTACTATGAGCCAGTCGTTCCAAGTATGGAAGATGGAGATCTTTTTTTTCTTAGGAGAGCAACAACTACTGCCAGGCACTGTGAGAAACCCTTGGGGCTGATGTTAGGCCAAGGGCATTGCTCTGAACTGATAGTGGCCTGAGGACAATCACGAACCTGAGGTACTTTCTGTGGGAACACCTGATGGGAATGTGAAAGTAGGCATCTTTGAGGGTCAGGGAGGCTAGCCAGTCCCCGGCCTTAGAGAGGAAGGATAATTCCCAAAGTTACCATTTTGAACTTTGACTTTTAAAAGGTGTTTGTTCAGATATCTTAGGTCCAGGATGGCCGCCATTCCTGTCTTTTTGGGGTTAGGAAGTACCTGGAGTACAATCCTTTGCCCTTGTGTAGGTGGGAACCTCTCTATAGCTCTGAGAGCTAGGAGAGAAGAAACCTCTGCCTCTAGGGCAAGGGTCTCAGAGATTTGCAGGCGAAAGGATCTGGTTCTCATCTTGGGAAATTTTGAAGCTGAGAACCAGTCCTAGCACTACTTCCAGGACCCACTTGTCTGATGTAAGAGACTTCCAGTCCTGGACAAAGTAAGCCAGCCTGCCCCCTACCGGTATGGGAGAATCGGCCTGGGCAGACCCATCAGGGTGTCTGCTTGGGAGGGGCTTTAGGCTGAGGGGTGGATGCAGGCCTGCTCATCCCCCTTCTGCCTCTCCCTCTAAAGAAGCCCCTCTGTGAAAAGGAAGAATTGGAGGCCTGAGCTTGGTAAAAAGGCCTTTGGAAGGGCCTGCCCCTACCCCTGGACTGCATCCTTTGAGGAGTTGCTTGCCTTTCTTTGGTCTGAGCACTCCTGTAAGTGGTCCTGTACTCATCCATCTTTTTCATGTAGTTCTCTGTCTGCTCCCCAAACAGAGAATTACCAACTACAGGAAAATCCATGGCCTTAGCCTGGGTATTCTGTGATAGGCTAGTACATCTGAGCCAAGCCATCCTCCGAAGAGCCACAGATGTAGCCATGACTCTTGATGAAACATCATTGGAGTCCACAGCAGCATGAAACTGACTTTCAATGCCTCAATCCCATCTGCAGCCACCTGCTCCAGCTCCTGGCAAGCCGTCAAGAGGCCTGTTTAGCCAGAGCCAGCACAGTGTCCCACCTGGACTTCTGGTATCTAGCTGTATAGGCCATATAGTTAGCCTGCTGAGTCCCAAAGATGCTGCCATGTTTGTTTCTTTGCCATGGCATCTATCTTCCTGGAGTCCTTGTCTGGGGGTGTGATGCCAAGGGAATATTTGCCTTATCACAGGCAGCAGCCTGCACGACCCCAACATGGCTGCATTGCTGAAAAAGGAACTCCGTGTTCGAGCCTGAGAGTACCTCTTGTCCGCTCGCTCTGTCCACACAGGAGGTAGAATTAGGAGACTTTAAGAATTTTATGTGTCTGTTTCCCAAAGGATTTGTGGAGTGGAAAAGACAGTCTCTTGGACTCTAGGATGTCCATCATCTCAACATAATCAGGCTCTTCCTGATCCTCTACTGCTTCCTCCACAGGAAGCTGGAGGGTCTCAGCCACTTTTTTGTAAAACATATAGTGAGAAGGGGACTCAGAAAGCCTAGGAGGAGAAACACCTGAAGGTCTGTCTGGGGAGATGTCCGGGTCAATAGGCACAGCCAGACTTTCATAATCATCCTCATACTCTCCCTCCTCCTCCTCCGCTTCATAAAATTCTTCCAAAGTATAATCCGGAACCGGGGGAACCGACCGAACCGAGCCCCTGCCAGATGGTGCTGGTTCGGTCAGAACTGAACTAAGTGATTGCACAATCCTTATTGCCTTGGCTATTTCATTGGTGGTAGGAGTATGAATTTCTGGGTCTGAACTGGACGATTTATCTTTTCTCTTTCTTTTCACGAAAACCGACTCCTCAGAATCAGCTCTGCTTTTGCCTGAAGAAATATCGCCCTGGTCAGAGGGCACTCCTGGTTCGTTCGGAACCGAACCGGGCTGGCCATCCGGGTCAGCGGACTTCTTGGCCTCCCTTTCCCTCAGTCTACCTAATCTCTTTTCCAGGGTAGATTTCGGAAAATTCTTGCAAATTTGGCAGTCTGAATTGAGGTGGTCAAACCCCAGACACTAAACACAGGTGGTGTGGGGATCAGCCTTGGCAAAGACTTCCCCACACACACTGCAGTGTTGAAACCCAGTGGGCCCGTTTATTTTTTTTTGGGTTTCTCAGACATGGCCAATCCTATCCAAAAACTTACCCTTTTCTCGGCAATCCGCCAAGCAAGACTCCCCTATCGGTTCCTGACCGTGTCACGGGTCTTACGTAATTAAATCCGTTTTTTTTAGAACCGATACGGACTGGTTACTACACTCTAAATTAAGCAAGAGCTTTTTTACCTCAAACTGATCGGTTCAGCCGAACCGATCCACAATTTGCAAGTTCCACACAGAACAAAACAAAAAAAACTATCCAGTACTCACGGTACCACAGACAGAGACTTGAAGGAACTAGAAGGGGATAGGATCAGATCTACAGTACAGTAGCTTCTTCTTGTTTTTACATTGTTTCTTGTGGATTCTACTTGGTAGAAGGTTATTTCTTTTCTTTCTTACTACTAAGGGGCTAGCAAGGTATTGTTTGGGGCTGTTGGAATTTTGAAACCTGTTTTGGTAGCTATAAGTGGGCTCATTTGTTTGATTCACTGTGTGGCAGGCTGCATTTGTAGAGGCCTATTTCTTCTGTTTTAAAACATAATTGGTGTGATTTAACTGGGTCTGTTTCTTTGAATTGAGACCTATATCTTCTAATTCCAAGCCTATTTTGATGTGTTGGTGGAAGCTGTTTGAATTGGAGTCCTGTTTCTTTGGGTAGCAAACCTATTTTGGGGGCTTTGTGTAGAATTGTGATTCATTGTTGCTGGCTTCACTAGCTGCAAAGTTTTAGTGCAGAGTGGGGGAAGGGTGCTAATGGTCTGACCAGAGGCCTCAGCTACTTGATTGTTTCTGGAAGACTTGGGCTGGTCCCACCCACCCCAGGTCCATTATTTCCTTTATACCAGGGGTTCTGACATCACTTCCTCAAACGGGCAAAGGATATGCACCTGTCATAGCAGAAGCAGACATCCAGGAAAGGAACAGCAGCAAGTGAAGAGGTGACTGCTATCTCAGTGGAAGGGAAGTAAATGCAAATCTAGGAGCTTTCATTATTACTTCTTCGCATTGATACTGCATTAGGGAAAGGAGGAGTAGGAGTTTGAAGAAGGTTGTGCAATGGCTACTTAAAGTCTCTTTTTGAGTGTGGATAGGAATATAAAAAGCAGTTGCTCAATATATCTAAATGTGTGCAACAAAGGAGGTAAGGGAAATAAAATGTTTTGCACTGATAGAGGGGGGAGAGGGGAGACTTGGGGGAGTGTTTGGTATCCTGCATCTGGAAGGGCTGGGGGTCGCTGGTGGGCAACAACAGCAATGGGTAGGGTGGTAGGCTGCAACAACTGCAGTGCACCAATCTTTCTAAACATTGCCTGGAGTGTGGGAGGATGTTTAGTGTGCAACCACATAGAAAAACTTAGAAAGGAGATTGAGGGTCTGCAGGAGGAACTAAGACAGGCAAGGCAGATTGGGGGTGGGTTTAGCCCAATACTGGAGGGAGGAAGAAGGGGAGATGAGGGCGGCGATTTAAGCCAACAGTGGTGAGAAGAGGGTCAGAGAGGAAAGCAAGAGACAAAGGGCCCAGGCCAGGAAGAACGATTGCCGGGAAACCAGGTCAGAGACAAAAGACAAAATGGAAGGAGGAGATAGGGACTTGTGAGGGGAGAAGAAGTGGCAAAAGTCACCGAGTGGAAAGGAGAGAACAGGTTACTATGAAGAGAGAGGCGGGCATTTGTGAAGGGTCTTCAGAAAATAGTTGTGCACTGCTAGAGAGGAAGAAGGGGAGGAAGGAAATGATGAAATTAGAGGATAATTGATAAATGCCTGACCAAACTGGAGCGGGGGAGGGGGGGGAGTTCTGCTGGGAGAATTGCAACAAGGGTAAAAGGGGAAATAATGTGCAGAAGGAAGAAGAGGAGCTGGAAATGAGAGAGGAGATGAATGGCAAAGCAGGGAGTAAGAGGGTGGAATCTTAGTGCTGGGGACTCAATACTAAGAGAGTCAGGTGGGTAGCAAGGGAGAGCACAGTCGCATTTGGGTGGAGGCCATGCCAGGAATGACAGCAGAAAAGGGTGGGACAATCTGTTCTGAAATATACTAGAAGGGATGGACAAGCCTCATTTAATTACACATCTTGGGACAAATGACCTGGCTGACAAGATAGTAGATATAGTCCAGAGGAGGTTTGAGGAACTAGCACAATTATGTGAGAGGGCAGGAAGATCAGTAACTTTTTCAGAGAGATTCTCCGTGCAAAAGCAAGCACAACAAGAAAGCTGAGAATAGAGGAATTAACGGATGGCTAAGAACCTGGTGTTGTGCTAAAGGGTATGGGCTGTTGGGGGGTGGGAGGGACCTGGGAGGACAGTAGTCTCTATGCCAGGGACAGACTACACTTGAGTGAGGAGGGAAAGAAAGTGTTAAAACAGAAGATGGAGGAGTACATAGAGGAAGTTGGGAATTTAAACTAGGAGTTGGGGGTGGCAGTTGGGGAACAGATATGCAGAGACCACAGGCTGGAAAACCATATTAGCTTACCCCCCATTACAGTGACAAAGGACAAATGGCAAGTACTATTGGTGATGCTAGGAAAGGAGGGCAGGATGGGGGGGAATGGTGGAAGGTGGTTACCCTTAATGCTAGGAGCCTTGGGAGGAAAACTGCAGAGTTACAGGTTCTCATGGCAGAGGTAGAGGTGGACATTGCAGCCATCACAGAAACATGGGCCATCCAATACAATGACTGGGACCTGTCTGTACCAGGGTACAGGTTATTTCGGGACAGGTGATTGGGAAGGGGTGGCACTATATGTGAAGGAAGGACTGAAGTGTGTAAGGGAGGAAGGGGAGGAGGGTAGTCACGGAGTCACTTTGGATGCAAATCCAGGATTCCAAGAATAGGATTCTTAGAATGGGAGTGGTGTACAGGCCACCATCTCAGACGGAGGAGTTAGACAGGGAACTAGCGGGACAGATCAGGAGGACCTGCGAGAAGGGTAGTGTGGTGATTGTGGGGGACTTCAACATGCCAGGAGTGGACTGGAGCACCCCAACAACCAGGAATAGAAGGGAGCAGGTACTGCTGGATGCCTTCCAGGACAGCTTCCTGCTGCAAATGGTCAGTGAACCAACCAGGTTAGGGAATACCCTTGACCTTGTGCTGGCAAATGGGGACTTTGTGAGAGAACTTACAGTGGAGGAACCGCTGTCAGGGAGTGACCACCACTCAGTATGGCTCACATTGGATATGGGCAAGGAAGGAGTGGAATCTGGCACAAGAGTGCTGGACTTCAGGAGGGCCGACTTTGGGAGGATGGGGAAGTGGTAAAAGGGTACCTGGCCAGAATTCAATCTAGTATGGACACTAACCAGAGGTGGGAGCTCATAAAGCTGGGGATAGTGGAGGCAACCAAAACCTGCTACAAAGCCCAGAGCAAGAAGGCTAGGGCTAAGAAACTGAGCTGGTTGAGCAAGGAGGTCATGGAAAAGGTAAGGGAAGAAAGAGCTGCCTTTAGGAAGTACAAGAAAACAGGGAGGGGAGGACAGGAGGGTACTTGACAGAATCAAGGAGGTGACAAGGGCAGTAATGAGAGCCAAAGCATCACGAACTCAGGCTGGCACAAGGCATTAAGAAGGGGAGAAGGACTTTTAAGTACATCAGGAGAAAAGGGAGCTGTAAGGACCACATAGTAAGGATTAGGAAGGAGGGGTTGGGTGGAAGCAGGCTTATAAGGCAGAAGCACTAAATGAGTACTTCTGCTTACTGTTTACTAAAGAGAAGAGGGGGGTGACACCCAAGGTGGGAGAAATGGCAGAAGCGGGGGGAAGTGGTGAGAGATGGGGAAATCATGGAGGGCAGAGTTCGAGAGGGTTTGAAGGCACTGAGGGTGGACAAGGCGCCAGGCCCAGATGGCATCCACCCCAGGGTACTGAAGGAGCTGGCAGAGGTCCTTGCAGGACCTTTGGCAGACCTATTTAATGCCTCACTACATTTGGGGTGTGTACCTCAGGACTAGAGGATGGCTCATGTGGTGCCCCTCCACAAGAGTGGCCCCAAGGATGAACCGGGAAACTACAGACCAGTGAGCCTCACATCCATCATGGGTAAGCTAATGGAGACTATCCTGAAGGAGAGGCTGGTGGCCCTCCTAGAGGCCAAAGGACTACAGGACAGCAGACAGCATGGCTTCATACGTGGCAGATCCTGCCAAACCAACCTGGTCGAGTTCTATGACTGGCAAACAGGCAACTGGACAGGGGCCATGTAGTGGATGTCCTGTATCTGGACTTCAGTAAGGCATTCACCTCGGTGCCGCATGGAAGGCTGGGAAGGAAGTTAGTAGGCACTGGGGCGGTACAAAGCTGGTGAGATGGGTAGGAAACTGGCTTCAGGGAAGGCAACAGAGGGTGGTGGTGGGTGGGGAGCCTCACACCTAAGAGCAGCGACGAGCGGTGTTCCACAGGGCTCGGTGTTGGGACCAGTGTTGTTTGGGATATTCATTGCAGACATATCATGGGACATCAAGAGCAAGATCAGTCTGTTTGCTGATGATACCAAGGTAGGTGCGGTGGTGGATGACCTAGGGATGGCAGGGTGCAGGATGATCTGGTAAAGCTTGAAACCTGGTCAGACACCTGGCAACTGGGCTTTAATGCCAAAAGTGCAAGCTGCTGCATTTTGGGATGAAGAACCCAAGGAGGAGTTACCAGCTAGGGGAGTGCAGCTAGCCCAGACAGAGGAGGAGAAGGATCTGGGTGTGCTCATTACAGGGTCAATGAACAACCGGCACAATGTAGGAAGGCAGCTGCAAAGGCCAACAAAATGCTGGGTTGTATTGCAAGGTATATCCTCGAGGAGGGAGGAGGTGATTCTGCCACTGTATAGGTCATTAGTTAGACCACACCTGGAGTACTCGTGCAGTACTGAGCCCGTATCTGAAGAGGGACATTAAGTTACTGGAGGGGGTGCAGCACAGGGCGACAAAGATGATCAAGGGGCTGGGGGACTTATCATACGAGAGGAGGTTGAAGGAGTTGAACATGTACTCACTGGAGGAGAGGAGGGACAGGGGTGACATGATTGAAACCTTTAAATACATGAAAGGAATAAACAAGACGGGTACAGAGGGGCTGTTCAAAGTAAGGGAGGGGAGGGCCACCAGGGGCCATGATGTGAGACTGGAGGGAGGGAGGAAGGTTCAGGAGGGAGACGAGGAGACACTTTTTTACAGAGAGGATGGTGGCTGGGTGGAATGCGTTACCTGCAGAAGTGGTATACAGTAGAACAGTGGACTGCTTCAAAAGGGGATGGGACAGGACAAGGGGGAGGGTTAATGAAGGGGAAGGGTGGAAGGAAGGGGCAGCTGCAGAATAAGTGGTGCTAGCCGCACATTCGAGCAGACTTGATAGACCTCTAGGCCTTTATCTGCTGGCAAATTTCGTATGTTCGTATGAACCGACTAAGCGGTAACAGCAATTCGGTAGAAACCGACCGAAAGCCGACACTTCAACCAACTTTTTGAACCGAGCAGCAGGAGAAATCTCCGGAGCAACTGTTCAGTGAGGCGGAGTAAAGAATCTGACGGTTGCAGTTTAAACACCAGCAGACAGCGGCTTCTACCGAACTCGTGGTGAATATTCCATGCTGGCCATGGAAAGTTTAACTCTTTGTTCTCCGAGGCAGTTGAAAGGCAGGACCTAACTGCATATGTCAGAATACAGCAAGACTTCATGATGTATGAACTACTCATACACAAATCCCCTGGCTGTGAAGGTCTTAGGAAAGAAGACCTTGCAGAACAGCCAACCCAAATCCAGCTCTGCGGTGAGAGGCAATGTCCAAACTGTAATGTTTCGTAAAGGTATGGACAGAAGTCCAAGTTGCGGCTGCACAGATGTCAGCCGCCGACACATTTTTGAAACAAGCAGCAGAGGCAGCAACACCCCTAGTGGAGTGACCTCTGACTTGACCTGGCAAGGTCTTGTGATACTTGTCATAACAGAAAGTGATACAATGAGCCAATCATTTCGAAAGGCATTGCGTGGAAACAGCATTGCCCTCTCTTTTGCGAGCAAAAGAGACAAACAGTTGATCAGTCTTTCTGAGATCCTTTGTCCTGTTGGTGTAGTATCTTAGAATCCGGTGAACATCCAAAGTATGTAAGAGGTACTCCCCTTGATTGGAATGTTGCGTAAAAAACGCAGGCAGTTCCATGGATTGATTCAGCGTAGATTCCGCTACCACCTTAGGGAGAAACTTAGGGTTGGTACGCAGAGCCACATGTTCCTTGTGGAAAATCAACTATGGGATTTTGCACATTAAGGCCTGAAGCTCGGAAATTCATTGAGCGGAAGTAATGGCCACCAGGAAGAGAGTCTTCCAGGTAAGGAACTTTAGGTCTGCTGATGCTGCCGGCTCAAAAGGAGGCAGGGTAAGCTTCTCGAGAATAAAATTCAAGTCCCAAGGAGGGGCAGGTGCGCGAATAGGAGGTCTCAGGTGAAGAACCCCTCTTAGGAAGGTCTTAGCGACTTCCAGCTGCGCAAGAGATCTGTCCCCAAAAGTAACATGGTAAGCGGAAAGAGCCGCATGTGAATCTTCAAAGAAGAATGACTGAGACCCAGGTCAAAGAGGTGACGCATGCAATCCATGAGCCTCCCGACAGGGCAGAAGAATGGCTTGAAATCTCTGGAAGAGGCCCAAATAGAGAACCTTTTCCATTTCATGGCGTAGGTGGAACGAGTGGAAGGCTTTCTGGCCTCCACTAGAATCTCAGCCACCTGTGGCGAAACACTGACATGGGTTTGAACTATGTCTGCAGGAGACACAAATGCAGCTGAAGAGATTTGAGTCCTGGATGGACCAGAGTCCCCTGATTCTGGGTCAACAACAGCTGCGATAGAGGAAGAGGAAGAGGAAGTGGAGGTTCCTCTGAATAATGCTGCAGAAGGCAGAAGAAAAAATTACTCACCTTAGTAATGTTGTTTCTTCTAATGGAGTCTTGCTGTATTCTGACTATTGCAGTTAGGTCCTGCCTTTCAACTGCCCTGGAAAACAAAGAGTTAACTTTCCATGTCCAGCATGGACCGTTCAGCACGAGCTCGGTTGAAGCCCCTGACTGCTGTTGTTTAAACTCCAACCGTCAGATCTTTACGAGCAATACTCACTAAAAGTTCTGTGTGGAAACTGTAAAACTCACACTAGCCAACTGGCAACTAAATTTATTAAAAAGAGTTTTTTGGTTTCAAAGCAAAGACTCAAGTCAGGAAACCCAAAAAAAACACAACACACACCCAAAGTAAAGGAGGGTGAAAAAGGGTCACCCCTAGGGTGCCAAGACTGCTCCTGCCCACCCACATCCCAAAAACCAGGTTCTGAGAGGGGAGGCGGGAGGTCAGAATACAGCAAGACTCCATTAGAAGAAACAACATTACTAAGGTGAGTAATTTTTTCTTCAAACAACATGAAGTCTTGCTGTATTCTGACATATGCAGACTACCAAGCAATACCTCCATGGAGGAGGGGCAGAACCTACTTTGGAAATAGGCTCTGAAGTACTGCTGTGCCAACCGAGCATCACTCCTAGCCTGGATATCCAGAGAGTAATGCTTGGTGAATGTATGGACTGTTTTCCAGGTGGCTGCTGGACAAATTTCTAAGACAGGAATATCCCAGGCAGCAGCCAGGGAAGCAGCTGTACCTCTAGTAGAGTGAGCCCTCAGGCCTGAGGGTGGGGTTCTACCCAGTTTTTCATAGCAGAATTGTATACAAGAGACAATCCACCTGGCAAAAGATCTCTTAGTACCAGGTTTGCCCTTACGGACCTCTCCATATATGAGGAACAACTGGAGGGACTCAAACCTGTGACCCTTGGTGCGCTCTATGTAGTAGCTGAGGGCCCTTTTAACATCCAAGCTGTGCAGCCTCCTCTCTCCAGAGGAGGAATGGTCAGTGAAGAAAACAGGGAGAGACATAGACTGATTAAGGTGGATATCTGAAACCACCTTAGGCAAAAACTTCCTGTTAGTTCTTAGGACCACTTTATCTCTATGGAAAGAGACGTAATCAGGCTCCACTGACAGGGCTTGCAATTCACTGATACGCCTGGCAGAGGTAATGGCTACCAAAAACACAGTTTTCCAAGTCAAGTACTTAAGCTCTGCAGAGGACAAAGGCTCAAAGGGTGGTTGCATAAGATGAGCAAAGCAAACATTAAGGTCCCAAGCAGGAGCAGAGTCCCTAAAGGGGGAATTGGTGTGCAACAATCCCTTGAAGAACTTACAAAACACAGGATGGGCTGACAGAGGAGAGGGCTTGCCTACTGACAAGAAGGCAGAAACAGCTGCCAGATGCACTTTAGGTGTAGCTGGCCTAAGTCCTAAGCCATTAAGATGGACCATATAGTCCAGAACTGTAGGCAACCCAGCAGATTCTGGAGAAATATGCTTATTAGAGCACCAAATAGTGAACCTTTCCATTTGGAGTTGTAAGTCTTTCTGGTGGAAGGCTTTCTGAGAAGCCTTAAGGATATCCAGAACCCTTGAGAAAGGTGCAGATCAGCAAACTCTAACTCTTCAAGAGCCAAGCCTTGAGATTGAGAGATCTGAGGTTCGGATACCAAATCCTCCCCTGAGAGGATGTCAACAGGTTGTAATTCCTGGGAAGAGACAGGGGAAGGTGAACTGCTAAGGACAGCAACAGTGGGTACCAGGGCTGTCTGGCCCAGTCTGGAGCAATCAGAATCACTTTGCATGGTTCAGACCTGATCTTGACTAACACTTTGAAAAGGAGAGGGAAGGTGGGAAAAGGATACAGAAATTTCCCTTCCCAATTCAGAATCAGAGCATCCAGGGGGACTGAGCCCAAGACTGGGGGTCTGCAACAAAAGAGAGGAAGTTGGTGATTGTCTGGGGCTGCAAAAAGATCTATCTGTGGAGTGCCCATCTCAAGAAAATCACCTTCAAAACTAGGGGATCTAGGGTCCATTTGTGATG
The DNA here is from genome assembly GCA_016271365.2 of Neoceratodus forsteri. Classification (NCBI taxonomy): domain Eukaryota; kingdom Metazoa; phylum Chordata; order Ceratodontiformes; family Ceratodontidae; genus Neoceratodus; species Neoceratodus forsteri. Next base: position 559,410,920 of record CM057459.1, on the reverse strand, counting down.
GCCCTGGGATATCCTGCTGAGAGCATCTGCTAGGACATTGTCCTTCCCTGGGAGGTGAACTGCTGTCAGAGAGGTTTGCAGGGAATAGGCCAGAGACCACAACTTCATTGCCTCTGTGCGCAAGGCTGTAGACAGAGTGCCTCCTTGCTTGTTGATGTACCACATGGTGGTGGTGTTGTCTGTTCTGATCTGGACCACCTTGTTCTGTACAGATTTGGAAAAGGCTTGCAGTGCCAGAAACACTGCTCTGAGTTCCAAGAGACTGATCTGAAGCAGAGATTCTTGAGGTGACCACAGTCCCTGGATGGTAAGATCCCCCAGGTGGGCTCCCCAGCCCAGCAGGGAAGCATCTGTGGTGAGTATCACTGAATGAGACTGAGTGACAAAAGGAACTCCTTGTCTCAAATTGTCCTGATCCTGCCACCACTGCAAAGCCCGGATCAGGGTTCGGGTCACTGGGACTAGTTTGGTAAGGGAATCCTTTCTTTGGGACCAGAAGGCTCTTAAATGGAACTGAATGTCCCTCATCTGGAATCTTGCCCCTTGGACAACTGCTGTGGAAGCTGCCATGTAGCTCAGAAGCTGAAGGAAATGCCTTGCTGGTCAAGACACCTGTAGGGTGAATGAAGAGGCCAGTTCCATAAGGGTCCTTGCCCTGTCCAGAGGAAGGAAGGCTCTTGCCATTACTGTGTCCAGTTCCGCCCCTATGAAGGTGAGGAGCTGTACTGGCTCGAGAACGGACTTTGGAAGGTTGAGGAGAAATCCTAAAGAAGTGAGCACTTGCTGAGCTACTTGCAGATGTGACTTGACTTGGTCTGGAGACTGACCCACTATGAGCCAGTCGTCCAGATATGGAAAGATGGAAATCTTTTTCCTCCTAAGGAAAGCAACCACTACTGCCAGGCACTTTGTGAACACCCTTGGGGCTGATGTTAGGCCAAAGGGCATTGCTCTGAATTGATGGTGGCCTGAGGGCAACTCGAACCTTAGGTACTTTCTGTGGGAGCACCTGATGGTAATGTGAAAGTAGGCATCTTTGAGGTCCAGGGAGGCTAGCCAGTCCCCTGGCCTTAGAGAGGGCAGAATTATTCCCAGAGTCACCATTTTGAACTTTGGTTTTAAAAGATGCTTGTTCGGATATCTTAGATCCAGGATGGGCCGCCATTCTCCTGTTTTTTTTTGGGGGGGGGTTAGGAAGTACCTGGAGTACAATCCTTTGCCCTTGTGTAGGGTAGGAACCCTTTCTATGGCTCTAAGAGCCAGGAAGGAAGAAACCTCTGCCTCTAGGGCAAGGGTCTCTGATGGATTTGCAGGTGGAAAGGAACTGGTTCTCATCTTGGGACATTTTTTGAAGCTGAGAACCAGTCCCTGGCTTACTACTTCCAGGACCCACTTGTCTGATGTAAGAGACTTCCAGTCCTGGACAAAGTAAGCCAGCCTGCCCCCTACAGGAATTGAAGAATCAGCCCGGGCAGACCCATCAGGCTATCTGCTTGGCAGGGGCATTAGGCTGAGGGGTGGAAGCAGGCCTGCTCATTCTCCGTCTGCCTCTCCCTCTGAAGAACCCCCCTCTGAGCATAAGCAGAAGAGGAGGCCTTGGCTTGGTAAAAAGGCCTCTGAAAGGGCCTGCCCCTGCCCATGGAGTGCTGTCTTTGAGGAGTGCCTTGCCTTTCTTTGGCCTGAGCACTCCTGTAGGTGGTCCTGTACTCGTCCATCTTTTTCATGTAGTTCTCTGTCTGCTCCCCAAACAGAGAATTACCAATGACAGGGAAATCCATGGCCTTAGCCTGGGTAACCTGTGATAGGCTAGTACATCTGAGCCAAGCCATCCTGCAAAGGGCCACAGATGTAGCCATGACTCTAGATGAAACATCATTGGAGTCCACAGCAGCATGAAATTGCACCTTGGATGCCTCAATCCCATCTGCAGCCACCTGCTCCAGCTCCTTGGTAAGCTGGTCAGGGGCCTGTTTAGCCAGAGCCAGCACAGTGTCCCACCTGGACTTCTAGTATCTAGCTGTGTAGGCCATATAGTTAGCCTGCCTGAGTCCCAAAGATGCTGCCATGTACTGCTTCTTTGCCATGGCATCAATCCTCCTGGAGTCCTTATCTGGGGATGTGATGCCAAGGGAATATTTGCCTTATCAAAGGCAGCAGCCTGCACTACCCCAACATGGCTGCATTGCTGAGAAAGGAACTCCGTGTCCGAGCCTGAAAGGGTATACCTCTTGTCCATTCATCTGTCCACAGGAGGTATGGAGTTAGGAGCCTTTAGAATTTTAAATGTCTGTTTCCCAAAAGATTTATGGAGGGGGAATAGACAGCCTCCTGGACTCTGGGATGTCCATCATTTCAACAAAATCAGACTCCTCCTGATCCTCTACTGCTTCTTCCATTGGAAGCTAGAAGGTTTCAGCCACTTTCTTGTAAAACATAAAGTGGGAAGGGGACTCAGAAAGCCTAGGAAGAGAAACACCTGAAGGTCTGTCTGGGGAGATGTCCGGGTCAATAGGCACATCCAGACTTTCATAATCACCATCATCATCACCTCCTCCTCCTCCTCCTCCGGTTCATAAAATTATTCTAAGGTATAATCCGGAACCGGGAGAACCAACCGAACCGAGCCCCTGCCAGATGGTGCCGGTTCGGCCGGAACAGAAGTTAGCGATTGCACTATCCTTATCGCTTTGGTTATTTCATCAGCGGTCAGAGAAAGAACTTGTGGATCCGAACCAGATAATTTTTCTCTTCTCTTTTTTTTAACCGGAACCGACTCCTCAGAATTGGCTCTCCTTTTGCCCGAAGAAGTTTCGCCCTGGTCAGAGGGCACTCCTTCTGGTTCAGTCGGAACCGAACCGGGCTGGCCATCCGGGTCAGCAGACTTCTCGGCCTCCCTTTCCCTCAGTCTACCTACTCTCTTATCCAGGGTAGCTTTGGGAAAACTCTTACAAATTTGGCAGTCTGAATCGAGGTGGTCAAACCCCAGACAATAAACACAGGTGGTGTGGGGATCAGCCTTAGCAAAGGCTTCCCCACGCACACTGCAGTGTTGAAACCCAGTGGGCCCGTTTTTTCTTGGGTTTCTCAGACATGGCCAATCCTATCCAAAACTTACCCTTTTTGGCAATCCGCCAGGCAAGACTCCCCTATCGGTTCCTGACCGTGTTACGGGTCTTGGAAAAAAACGTAATTAAATCCGTTTTTTTAGAACCAATACGGACCGGTTACCACACTCTAAACAAATTCAAAACTTTTTAAGACTAAACTGATCGGTTCAAACCGAACCGATCCGAAATTTACAAGTTCCACACAGAAACTAAATGTAAAACCTATCTAGTACTCACGGTACCACAGACAGAGACTTAAACCGACATTCGGTAGCAGATATTCAGTAGAAACTGAGCGAAAAACTACACTTTAACCGACTTTTTTGAACCGAGGAAAGGAGAAATCTCCGGAGCGACTGTTCAGTGAGGCGGTGTAAAGAATTTGACGGTTGGAGTTTAAACAGCAGCAGACGGGCTTCAACAGAGCTCGCGCTGAACGTTCCATGCTGGCCATGGAAAGTTAACTCTTTGTTCTCCGGGGCAGTTGAAAGGCAGGACCTAACTGCAATAGTCAGAATACAGCAAGACTTCGTGTTGTTTGAATCAAAGTTGCCTGGACCAGAATGGAGTGATGAGGATCACGCGAGCTCCTTCTGAACTGAGTTTGTCTAAGACCCTCGGAATCAACAGGATCGGGGGGAAGGCATAGATGAATCTGCCCTTCCAGGTTAGAGACAGAGCGTCTCTCCAAAAAACTCTGCACCCTGGGGCGAGCGAGCAGAAGATGGGAAGTTTTGCGTTGAGAGGAGAGGCAAACAGGTCTACCTGAGGGGTTTCCCAGCGTAGGAAGACATTGTCTACTACCCCCTGATCCAGTTCCCATTCGTGAGCTTGGGCAGACGACCGGCTGAGGTGGTCTGCCAATGTGTTCTCGACCCATGAAACATGAACCGCCATGAGGTGAAGGTTGTGAAGGACTACCAATCCCAAACCCACATCGCTTCCCTGCAAAGAGGGTAGGAATGAGTTCCTCCCTGTTTGTTGATGTACCACACTACGCACATGTTGTTGGTCTGGACAGCCAGATGACTGGGAAGCAGATACAGATGCAGAGCTTGTAGAGCATACGGCACGGCCCTGAGCTCGAGCACGTTTATGTGGAGAGTCTGCTCGAGTCTGGACCAAGAGCCCTAGTTCCGTTGAGATCCCAAGTGGGCTCCCCAACCCTCGCCCGAGGCGTCTGTTGTCAGAGTTTGGGAGGGGGGAGAAAGACAGAAGGGAACTCCTAGGCAAAGGTTCTCCTGAACCATCCACCATTGCAAGTCCTGAACCATCGTAGAGGAGACCAGGATCTCCTGATCTGGGTCGTCCACCAATTGATCCCACTGAGACCTAAGCATCCACTGAGAGATTCTCATGTGGAGCCGAGTGCTAGGCACCGTTGGAATGCAGCCGCCATGATCCTGAGGAGGCGAAGGACTGACCTGGCAGTGACCCGCCTGCGGCTGGACAATATCCAGAATCATCCTGATAAACTGGAGTCTTTGGGATGGGATCAAATGGGACTTGGCCTGGTTGATGGTAATACCCAAGCTGGTGAAAACCTGCAGGGTAAGGGAAAGGGAGTGCAGGAGGTCCTCCCTGGACGGGGCCGCCAGGAGCCAGTTGTCCAGGTACAGGAAAACCTGAACCCCCTGGGTACGCAGGTGGGCCGCTACCACAGAAAGGCATTTGGTAAATACTCGGGGACCCGAGGAGAGACCAAATGGGAGGGCCTTGAACTGGTAGTGGTCCCCTGAAAAGAAAACCAAAGGTATTTACGGTGGGACGGGCGGATAGGGATATGCAGGTAGGCATCCTGCATGTCCAGAGCGCACAGCCACTGTCCTGGCTGAAGGAGGGGCAGAAGGCCCTGCAGAGAGAGCATTCTGAACCTCTTGTACTCCACGAACAAGTTCAGGGAGATGAGATCTAGGATTGGCCTCACGTCGCCAGATTTCTTCGGAATCAGGAAGAAATGAGAATAGTAACCCGTCCCCCTGAAGATGGGGACGGACGGGTTCTATCGCCACCTTCAGAAGAAGAGAGAAGATTTCTTTCCGAAGCAGAAGAAGGTGTTCCAGGGAGTAAGACAACCTTGGAGGGGGTTTTCTGGGAGGTTTCTGAAGAAACTCTATTGAGTGTCCTTCCGCTATCAGCTGGAACACCCAAATGTCAGAAGTGATCCTCTCCCAACCCGGCAGATGCAGAGAGAACCTCTCTCCTACCGGTTCCTCTGGGAAGCCCAGAGGCTGTGGGAGAGGAAAGAAGTCAGGAGGTGAGAGGCAGCGCTGCGGCTGGAACACCCGCTGCCCGTTTGGGCAAGGTGGGGGGGGGGGGCTTCGCACCCAGAGGGGCCTGTTTGTTGGCCCGCTTTCCTTGGCGTTTCACCTTGGGCCGTGCACATCTGTGAAAGGAACGGTGCTGGCGCTGAGCGGCTCTGTACATGGAGTCAACTTCCTTGAGAGCAGTGCCCTTCTCCCGCAGGCCGGTGATGATATCCTTGACATCATCACCGAACAGCACCGAACCCCTGAAGGGCGCGTCCTGGATAGCGGACTGCATTTCCGGGGACCAAACCTGACACTCAGAGCCAGGCATGACGTCGCAAACTTATGGCGAACGCCGAGCTCCGTCTAGCAGCGTCCACTGCATCGTAAGTAGCACGCAGCATGTGCCTACTGGCCGAACGAGCAGAACGGACCAGGTCTGCCGCTTCCTGTTTGGTCTGCGACTCAGGAAGAGAGTGCAATTTAGCTTCCACCTCGCTAAGGATAGCCTTCTGGTAATCTCCCATGTTAGCGACATAGTTCATGACCCCGATACCCAGAGTAGAAGAAGCGTAAACCTTCTTCCCATACTGGTCCAGAAGGTGGGATTCCTTGTCGGGTGGAGACAAGCTCAAATGCTTTAGGTTGGCTGTACGGCCGTGGGCGGCGCTGATCACGACCGAGTCAGTCGTGGGGTGTGAAGTAAGAAAATCAACACCCTCCGGAGCCCAATATAGCCAGTCCGCCTTCCTCGGAAGGGGGGCTATGGCCGATGGTTGTTTCCAGATGGTGGAAACAAGGTCCGCGTGAGGCTTGATCCAGGGTGGAACCAAGGTAGGACCGATCTCGGGCAGATCCAGATGTGCAGCCAGCTTCTGCTGCTGTGGATCTGGCTCCAAAGATTTCCACTGATGACACGACTGGATCTTTCATAGTAACTCTGTGAAGGAAGGATACTTCGGAGGAGTCCTAGGCCAGGGCTTGTCAGGAGTTCATGGCTCATCATCAAAGTCGGAACGTCCGTCGGAGTCATCCAAGGAAATTGGAGGAGACGAAGATCCCTCCTTGCTCAGGGGAGGAACGGACCCCTTGGGAAGCTCTTGGGGTAATGTGCCACCCCGTCTTGGAACCAGAGGGGACACCTCTGGTAACAGGAGGGGAGAGGGGGTCTCTCATCCTCGACGATGGGGGGTCTGGAACAGGTTCCGGCATTGGAAGGCGGATCTCTACTTCTTTAGTGAGCTGAGCCTTGGCCTCAGCCCAGCAGGAAGCCAGAGTCTCCCTCAGGTCCACCGGTGGCTGGGGGGGGCGGTGGAGGAGGAGGATACAGATACTGAGGATATCCGTATAGTGAGTATTCGCATCCCGGTGGGAAGCCGGCGCCGGGTACTGCAGTGCCGGATACTGCAGACCCGGGTAAGATGGCATCGAATAAAACGGCGTATACCCGGGCAACAGGGGCTCCGACGGAGTGGAAGACGCTGGAAACAGCTCTGCAGGCAGGCTGGGAATAGGAGGCCCGGCGGGCGTCAGATCCGGCGTAAGGAAGGCATCCGGGAGAGGGATGTCTCCTGGCACTGGCAAGACCGGCGTCCGACGTCGGGTCATCCAGCCCAGCGGCAGGGAGACCTGACGGAGCATGCCTGCATCCTCCATATTTCCCAAGGAAGGAGGATTAAAATCCCCAGGGTCTTGCTGAGGAGACGCTGGGGCCTCGGAGGGCAGCGGTGAATGCTGAGGGGAGCCAGGGATGATGGACTGGACGTCAGGGTCCGGCGTCAGCTCCAACACCTTGCGACAGTCGAAGGAGCCCGATGGTCACCTTACTGGCGGGGTCCGGGTGGACATCGGAGGAGCCGTCATCCGACTTACCAGAACCGGTGCCTGAGGAAGGCCTCGAAGGATGGGCAGCCTTGTTGGGCGGTTTAGAGATCGTGCGCTGCCCCGAAGGGTCGAGCGACTTATCGGTCTTCTCCTGGCGGGCATCAGAGGAGCTGAAGTCCGGCTTTCCGGAGCCACTCGCACCAGAAGGCCGCACGGTGGCGGCCTTGCTGGGAGTGGATGCCTCCTTTGACCCGGAGGCTCCCGAAGGGCCTGAGTGCGAGACAGACGGGAGGGTTGACGCCATCTTGGAAGCCTCCATGATGACCGTCGCGGAGTGGTCCCTCGGGGGGGACGTTACCTTCAGCACAGCGACTCCAGCCGAAGTCGCGGTGGCTGAGGAAGAGGAGTCCTGGTGCTTCTCCTTGTCCTTCTTTTTATAGTGACCCTCAGGTGAAGCTGAGGCCTGATGAAGCTTCTTCAGCTCCTTCTCCATGAAGGTCATTTTCTTTTTAAGTATGTGGGCCTCCAGGGACTGCTGCCTTCATCTGCGGGTGGCGGCATTGAATTTCAGGCAGTGCTGGCACTTCTCCACGGGGTGATCTGGACCCAACAGCAGAGGCACTGGGGTGTCAGTCCTTGTCTTGGGAGTTGGGCGCGCATAGGTTGCCTTATTTTTGTGCTCGGAGGGGTAGGGGATGACGCCTGCACAAAACCTGGCGAAATTCAAGAGAAATCGAGAGAAAAAGCGGTATTAAAACTACCGACGACCGACTGATGAAACAGAGGAACTTAACCGCTAGGCGCTTTCGCAAGCTAACGGCGGGAAAGAACTGGAAGGCGGGCGTGGGGGACCACCGCTTTATACTGATGTCGCATGACGTCGGTCACCTGACATGGGGGCGGTCCCCCGCCAGAGACTGCGAGATAGAAATTTTTCCGTGGGGCCCTGACGCCTGCCGGCTTCAGTCCTATATGCAATTACCTACTGCAAGAGCCCTCTCGAAGTAAGATCTATAATTGTAAGGTGTATTACTTTTTCTAGTACTTCTCCATCCTTGCTAGTGACTGCACAGAGCTTCCTGGAACAAGTTTCCAAACGTAATAGAAAGTAATAGAAAAAGTAACTTACCCAACACTGGCCAGGGCATAGAACGTTGAGCTCAAGCTCGTTTTTCAAACGTCTGTCTCTGATACATCTCAGTGTAACCGTCAGATTCTTACAAGCAAAAACTAACTAGAATTATGGAGATTGTTTTAAGTTTAGGCTCAAAAAGGCCACAAAGCTTGGGCCAAAAGACTCAAGTCGAGAACCCAAGAAGAAACAGAGTAGATAGTGAATTAAATATACAACAATAACAAAAGAACAACAACAACCCCACCCTAAGTAAAGGGAGGGGTGCAGGGTACACCCTTGAGGTGCAACACTGTACCAGCCAACCCACATCCCAAAAGAAAAAATTACTCACCTTAGTAATGTTGTTTCTTCTAATGGAGTCTTGCTATATTATGACTAATGCAGTTTGTCCCACCATTAGAACTGCTTCGGAGGTGAAAGAGTTAACTTCCATGCAGGGCATGGAACTTAGAGCGCAAGCTTGGTTAGAAAAGCTCTGTCTGGGATATTTCAAACTGAAACTGTCAGATCTTTACGAGCAAAACTCACTAAGGTTCTGTGTGGAAGCTGTAACCTACACTAAACAACTGGCTACTAAAATATTAACATATTTTCCTGGTCCCAACACCAAGACTCAAGTCAGGGGACCAGAAAAAGATAAGATAAAATAAAATAAAACACAACACCCAAACACCCCAAAAAGAAGCGGTGGAAAACATAAAAAGGGGCATCAATAAGTGCCAACAGTGGACTGCCCACCCCATACCCAAAGTAGAAGTTCTGAGAGGGGCAGGCTGGGGAGGTCATAATATAGCAAGACTCCATTAGAAGAAACAACATTACTAAGGTGAGTAATTTTTTCTTCAAACAACATGAAGTCTTGCTATATTATGACTATTGCAGACTACACAGCAGTACTCCATAGAGGAGGGACAGAACCTACTTAGGAATATGCTCTGAAGCACGGTTGTGCAAAACCGAGCATCCTCCTGGCCTGGATATCCAGGAGTAATGCTTGGTGAAAGTGTGTACTGTTTTCCAAGTAGCTGCTTGACATATCTCTAAGATAGGGATGTCTCTGGCAGCAGCTAGAGGCAGCTGTACCTCTGGTAGAGTGAGCCTCAGGCCTGAAGGGGAACCTTACCCAGTTTTGATAGCAAAATTGGATACAAGAGACAATCCACCTGGCAATGGATCTCTTAGTGGCAGGTTTCCCTTCCCAACCTCACCATAAGTGAGAAATAGTTGGAGGAGTCAAACCTGTGACCCTTGGTACACCTATGTAGTAACTTAGGGCCCTCTTAACATCTAAGCTGCGCAACCTCCTCTCACCAGAAGAGGAATGGTCAGTGAAGAACACTGGAAGTGAAATAGATTGATTAAGGTGGAAATCTGAAACCACCTTAGGCAAAAACTTCCTGTTAGTCCTGAGGACTACCTTATCCCTGTGAAAGGAAATAAAGTCAGTCTCCACTGACAAAGCTTGTAACTCACTTATGCGCCTGGCAGAAGTGATGGCTACTAGAAATACAGTTTTCCAAGTCAAGTACTTAAGCTCTGCCAAGACAGAGGTTCAAAGGGGTTGCATCAGCTGAGCAATGCAAACATTAAGATCCCAGGCAGGGCAGGGTCCCCGAATGGTGGATTGGTATGAACAATCCTTAAAAACTTGGAAAATACAGGGTTAGCAGAAAGAGAAGAGGCTTCCTGCTGAAATAAAAGCAGAGACAGCTGCCAAATGCACTTTCAGGGTAGCTGATCTCAGTCCCAAAGAATTAAGATGGACCATATAGTCCAAAACAGTGGGCAAATCAGCAGATTCGGAAATATGCTTCCCAGAACACCATATGGAAAACCTTTTCCACTTGGAGTTATAGGTAGCCCTAGTGGAAGGCTTCCTAGAAGCTTTCAAGATTTCGAGAACACCTTGAGAAAGTTGTAGATCAGCAAACTCTAACTCCTCAAGAGCCAGGCCTTGAGGTTGAGGGATTTGAGATTCGGATACCAGACTCTCCCCTGGGCACAGGTTAACAGATTGTGGTTCCTGGGGAGACACAGGGGAAGATGGACTGCTAAGGACAGAAGGAGTGGGTACCAGGGCTGCCTGGCCCAGTCTGGAGCAATCAGGATCATCTTGCAGGGCTGAGATCTGATTTTGACTAGCACCTTGAACAGGAGAGGGGGAGGCATAGAGAAACTTCCCTTCCCAATCGAGGAGAAAGGCATCCAGGGGGACTGAGCCCAACACTGGGGGCCTGCAACAAAAAAGTGGAAGTTGATGATTGTCTGGGGCTGCAAAAAGATCTATCTGAGGGGTGCCCCATCTGGCAAAACTATCCCAGTACTCGGGGATCCAGTGACCATTGTGATGGCACTGGGAAATCCTGCTGAGGCATCTGCCAGGACATTGTCCTTGCCTAGGAGGTGAACTGCTATGAGGGAAGTGTTCAGGGAATAAGCCAGAGACCACAACTTATCGCTGTGCACAAGGTCAAGACCGAGTGCCCCTTGTTTGTTGATGTACCACATTGTAGTGGTGTTGTCTGTTCTGACCTATACCACTTTGTTCTGAACAGATGCAGAAAACCTGAAGTGCTAGAAAAACAGCTCTGAGTTCCAACAGATTGATGTGGAGCAGAGATTCCTGAGGGGACCACAATCCCTGGGTGGAGAGGTGCCCATGTGAGCTCCCCATCCCAAGAGGGACGCATCTGTAGCAAGGGTCAAGGAGTGAGATAGAGGGATGAAGGGCACCCCTTGTCTCAGATTGCTCTGATCCTGCCACCACTGAAGGGCCTGGATCAGGGTTCGAGTCACTGGGATCAACTTGGATAGGGAATCTCTTCTTTGAGACCAAAAGGCTCTCAAATGGTACTGAATGTCCCTCATCTGAAATCTTGCTCCTTGCACTACAGCTGTGGAAGCAGCCATGTGTCCTAGGAGCTGTAGGAAATGCCTTGCTGGTCGAGAGACCTGCAGAGTGAAGGACGAGGCCAGGGCCACCAGGTCCTTACCCTTTCTAGGGAAGGAAGGCTCTGGTCTGCTTGTGTCCAGTTCTGCACCTATAAAGGTGAGTACCTGGACAGGTTCCAGAACTGACTTTGGAAGATTGAGAAGAAGCCAGAGAGGTAAGCAGCTGCTGGGTAACTTGCAGGTGTGATTTGACCTGGTCTGGAGACTGACCCACAATGAGCCAGTCGTCCAGGTAGGGAAAGATGGCAATCTTTTGCCTTCTTAAATGAGCAACTGCTACTGCCAGACATTTTGTGAATACCCTTGGGGCAGAGGTAAGGCCGAAGGGCATTGCTCTGAACTGATAATGGCCTGAGGGCAGTTCGAATCTGAGGTACTTTCGGTGGGAGCTTCTGATAAGAACATGGAAGTAGGCATCATTGAGGTCCAGGGAAGCTAGCCAGTCCCCTGGCCTTAGGGAGGGTAAAATCATTCCCAGAGTCACCATTTTGAATTTTGGTTTTAAAAGGTGCTTGTTCAGATATCTTAGGTCCAGGATGGGCCGCCACTCTCCTGTCTTTTTGGGGTAAGAAGTACCTGGAGTACAGACCTTGCCCTGGTGTAGGGAGAACCCTTCTACAGCTCTGAGAGCCAGGAGGGTTGAGACTTCTGTTTCCAAAGCAAGAGTCTCTAGAGGGTTTGCAGGTGGAAAAGATCTGATTCTCATCTTTGGAAATTTTTTGAAACTGAGAACCAGACCCTGGCTTACTACTTCCAGGACCCACTTGTCTGATGTTAAAGACTCCCAGTCCTGGACGAAGTAAGCCAGCCTGCCCCCTACAGGTAATGGAGAACCGGCCCTGGGCATCTCATCAGGGTGCCTGTCTGGCAGGGGCTTTTGGCTGAGGGGTGGGAGCAGGCCTGCTTGTACCCCGTCTGCCTCTCCCTCTGAAGAACCCCCTCCGAACATAAGCTGAAGAGGAGGCCTGGGTTTGGTAAACAGGCCTGTGAAAAGGCCTGCCTCTACCCCTGGGGGGCTGCCTCTGAGGAGTGGCTTGCCGTTCCTTGGCTTGTGCACTCCTATAAGTGGTTCTATATTCATCCATTTTCTTCATATAATTCTCTGTCTGCTCCCCAAACAGAGAATTTCCCACCACAGGAAAATCCATAGCCTTAGCCTGGGTATCCTGTGACAAACTAGTACACCTGAGCCAAGCCAAGCCAATCTACGAAAAGCCACAGATGTAGCCATGACTCTAGAGGATACATCATTAGAATCCACTGCAGCATGGAATTGCACCTTAGATGCCTCAATACCATCAGCAGCCACCTGCTCCAGCTCCTTGGCAAGCTGGCCAGGGGCCTGTTTGGCTAAGGCCATGACAGTATCCCATCTAGATTTTTGGTATATTGCAACATAAGCCATATAATTTGCTTGTCTGAGTCCCAAGGATGCTGCCATGTATTGTTTTTTTGCCATGGCATCAATCTTCCTGGAGTCCTTGTCAGGAGGATGTGAAGCCAGGGGAATATTAGCCTTATCACAGGCTGCAGCCTGAACTACCCCAACATGGCTGCATTGCTGTGAAAGAAATTCTGTATCAGGACCTGACAAGTGTACCTCCTGTCCATCTTTTTATCCACAGGAGGCACAGAATTAGGAGCTTTTAAAATTTTATTGTTTGTTCCTAAAGGATCTATGTAAAGGAATAGACAATCTCCTGGACTCTGGGATATCCATCATCTCTACAAAGTCAGGCTCCTCTTGCTCATCCACAGCTTCCTCCACAGGAAGCTGGAGGGTTCAACAACTTTTATAAAACAGAAAATGAGAAGGGACTCAGCAAGCCTAGGGAGATTCTCTTAAAGGTCTGTCTGGGAGATGTCCGGTTCAATGGACATCCAGACTTTCAAAGTCACATTCACACTGTTCATAATCATCCTCCCCCTCCTCTGGTTCATAAAACTCCTCTATATCATATTCTTGAACCGGTGGAACCGGCCGAACCGACCTTTTGCCAGATAGTGGCGGTTCGGACTGAACCGGGGAAAGTGACTGGACAATTTGGATTGCCCTGGCTATCTCTGCAGCAGTTGGAGAAGGAATTTTTGACTCCACACCTGCTGATTTTCTAGTTCTCTTTGCTGGAACTGGCTCCTCAGAGTCAGCTTTACGTTGGCCCGAGGAAGTCTGGCCCTGGTCAGAGGGCACTCCCTCCGGTTCGGTTAGCACCGAACTGGGCTGGCCATCCGGGTCAGCGGACTTTTTGGCCTCTCGTTCCCTGAGCCTACCAACTCTCTTATCTAGGGTAGCTGCAGGGAAATTCTTGCAAATCTGGCAGTCTGCATTGAGGTGGTCAAACCCCAGACAATAAACACATGTGGTGTGTGGGTCAGCCTTGGCAAAGGCTTCCCCACAGACACTACAGTGTTGAAACCAGTGGGCCGGTTTTTCTTTTGGGTTTCTCAGACATAATGCCAGCCTAACCAAAAACTTGCCCTTTTTCGGCAGTGCAGGCAAAGACACCTTATCGGTTCCCAACCGTGTCATGGGTAATGGAAAAAACCGTAATGAAATCCGTTTTTTTAGAACCGATGAGAACGGGAACCGCACTCTAAAAGCCTTTAAATGCTTCAGAATAAAAGTTTCAACATAACCTGATCGGTTCAAACCGAACCGATAAACATTTACAAGTTCCACACAGAAATAAACCTATCTATTACTTACAATACCATAGACAGAGCTTGAACCAATTGGTTTGCGGTTAAAATAATAATCGCGGTTGAATTTAACTGAGAAAAAACTCTTTAAACCGAGAAAATGAACCGAGCAGTAGGAGGAATCTCCGGAGCGACTGTTCAGTGAGGCGGAGTAAAGAATCTGACAGTTTCAGTTTGAAATATCCCAGACAGAGCTTTTCTAACTGAGCTCGCGCTCTAAGTTCCATGCCCTGCATGGAAGTTAACTCTTTCACCTCCGGAGCAGTTCTAATGGTGGGACAAACTGCAATAATCATAATATAGCAAGACTTCATGTTGTTTGAAAACTAGGTTCTGAGAGGGGAGGCAGGGAAGGAGGTCAGAATACAGCAAGACTCTATTAGAAAAAGCAACATTACTATGGTGAGTAATTGTTTCTGCAAACAACATGAAGTCTTGCTGTATTCTGACTATATGCAGACTACCAAGCAGGTCCCCCCAGGAGGAGGGGACACAGAACCTTACTTTGGGAATAGGCTCTGCAACACTGCTGTACCAAACTAAGCATCACTCCTAGTCTGGATGTCCAGAGAGTAATGCTTGGTGAATGTATGGACTGTTTTCCAGGTGGCTGCTTTACATATTTCTACCAAGGGGATATCCCTAGCAGCTGCAAGGGAGGCAGCAGTACCTCTAATCGAGTGGGCCCTCAGGTCTGAAGGAGGTTCTTTGCCCAATCTGGAATAGTAGAATTGGATACAAGAGACAATCTACCTGGCAATAGTCCTTTTAGTGGCAGATCTACCTTTTTGCACTTCTCCGTGAGAAATAGCTGAAGACAATCCTTCCTATGTGCCTTAGTATGCTCTATATAATAGCTAAAAGCCCTTTTCACATCCAGACTGTGCAATCTTCTCTCCCCTGAGGAAGAATGGTCAGTAAAAAACACAGGTAAAGACAGAGATTGGTTCAGATGAAAATCCAATACTTTAGGTAGAAATTTTCTATTTGTCCTAAGGACCACCTTGTCCCTATGAAAGGAAATGAAGTCAGGTTCTACTGACAAGACCTGTAATTCACTGATCCTCCTGGCAGAAGTCATAGCTACCAGGAACACAGTTTTCCAAGCCAAGTACTTAAGCTCAGCAGAAGTTAAGGGCTCAAAGGGTGGCTGCATAAGCTGTGCAATGCAGACAGTCAGATCCCAAGCTGGAGTAGGCTCTCTAAAAGGAGGGTTAATGTGGACCAAACCTTTGAAGAACTTACTGAACACAGGATGGGATGCCAGGGAAGATCCCTTCCCTGCAGAAAGAAAAGCAGACACAGCTGCTAAATGAACTTTAAGGGTTGCAGGCCTAAGGCCTAGGCTAATAAGATAAACCAAATATTCCCAGGCAGTGGCAATACCTACAGCCTCCAGCTACATACCTCTCTGAGAACAGCAAATGGTGAACATCTTCTATTTGGAATTATAAGTTTTCCTGGCAGAAGGTTTCCTAGATACCTTCAAAATATCCATGACCCCCTGAGAAAGATGCAGGCCTGCATATTATAACTCTTTAAGAACCAGGCTTTGAGACTGAGAGACTGGAGACTGGGATACCAAATTCTCCCCCAAGAAGAGGTTAACAAATTGTGTCTCCTGGGTAGAGACGGGAAAGTGACACTGCTAGAGACAACAAGAGAGGATACCAGAGCTGTCTGGCCCAGTCTGGGGCCACTACAATCACTGTGCAGGTTGAAACCTGATCTTGATCAGGACTCTGAATAGTAGAGGAAAGGCATTAAGAAACCTGCCTGTCCAATCTAATAGGAGAGCATCCAGAGGAACAGTCCATAGGACTGGAGGTCTGCAGCAAAACAGAGGAAGTTGATAACTGTCTGGGGCTGCAAAGAGATCTATCTCTGGAGGAAAAAAAGTACTCAATTACTCACCTTAGTAATTATGTTTCTTCTAATGGAGTCTTGCTGTATTCTGACTATTGCAGTTAGCCCCAGCATTCAAACTGCCCCGGACAGTAGAGGGTTAATTTTCTATGCAGTGCATAGAACGTTGAGCTCAAGCTCAGTTCAAACCTCTGTCTGCTGCACTGCGAAGTGCAACTGTCAGATTCTTATGAGCTAATACTAACTACTATGTGGAAATTGTAAAAGTTTTACTAGCCAAATGGCAACCAAATATTTTGGATCCCCAAAAGACTCAAGTCAAGAAATCCAAAATCAAAAACCAGGTAGTGAACAACTTAAGACTGTTAAAATTAATAATATAACCCACTTCCCCTCTCTAAAAGGAGGGAGTAACCAAATGCACCCCTGGGGTGCAACACTGCACCTGCCAGCCCACTTCCCAAAAACAGGTTCTGAGAGGGGAGGTAGGGAGGTCAGAATACAGCAAGACTCCATTAGAAGAAACATAATTACTAAGGTGAGTAATTTTTTCTTCAAACAACATGAAGTCTTGCTGTATTCTGACAATCTAGGACTACCAAGCAGTACCTCCATGGAGGAGGAAGGAACCTACTTTGGGAATAGGCTCTACAGTACTACTGTATTAAACTGAGCATCACTCCTAGCCTGGATGTCCAGGGAGTAATGCTTGGCAAATGTATGGACTGTTTTCCAGGTGGCTGCTTTACATATCTCTAGCAAAGGAATATCCTTGGCCGCAGCCAGGGAAGCAGCTGTACCTCTAGTTGAATGAGCCCTCAGGCCTGAGGGAGGTATTTTGCCTAGCTTCTCATAGCAGAATTGAATACAAGAGACAATCCACCTGGCAACAGTTCTCTTAATGGTAGGTTCACCCTTACCCACTTCCCCATAAGTGAGAAACAGCTGAAGGGAGTCAAACCTGTGAGCCTTAGTACGCTCAATGTAGTAACTAAGGGCTCTTTTTACAACCAAACTGTGTAAACTTCTTTCTCCTGAAGAAGAATGATCAGTGAAGAACACAGGGAGACATAGATTAGTTCAGATGAAAATCTGAAACCACTTTAGGTAAAAACCTCGTATTAGTCCTAAGGACCACCTTATCTCTATGGAATGAGATAAAATCAGGCTCCACTGACAGAGCTTGCAATTCACTGATATGCCTGGCAGAGATAATAGCTACCAGTAACACAGTTTTCCAAGTCAAGTACTTAAGCTCAGCGGAAGACAAAGGCTCAAAAGGGGGTTGCATAAGCTAAGCAATACAAACATTAAGATACCAAGCAGGGGTAGGATCCCTAAAGGGGAGATTGGTATAAAGCAATCCCTTGAAAAATTTACAGCACACTGGGTGAGATGACAGGAAGGCTTTCCCCGCTGACAGAAAAACAGAAACAGCTGACAAATGTACTTTGAGAGTAGCTGGTCTGAGGCCTAGGCCATTAAGATGAACTATACAATCCAGAACTGTAGACAATTCAGCAGTGTCTGGGGATATATGGCTTCTTGGAACACCAAATGCTAAATTTTTTCCATTTGGAGTTGTAAGTTTTTCTGGTGGCAGGCTTTCGAGAGGCTTTGAGAATATCCAGAACCCCTTGGGACAGATGCAAATCTACATACTCTAACTCTTCAACAGCCATGCCTTGAGATTGAGACACCGAAGATTGGGGTACAAAATCCTCCCCTGAGAGGAGGTTAACAGGTTGTAATTCCTGGGAAAAGACAGGGGAAGATGGACTGCTAGGGACAGCAACAGGGCGTACCAAGGCTGCCTGGCCCAGTCTGGAGCAATCAGAATCACTTTGCAAGGTTGTGACCTTACCTTGACCAGAATCTTGAAGAGTAGAGGAAAGGGAGGGAAGGCATATAGAAATGACCCTTCCCAGTTCAAAATCAGAGCATCCAGAGGGACTGAGCCCAATACTGGGGGCCTGCAACAAAACAGAGGAAGTTGGTGATTGTCTGGGGCTGCAACGAAATATATCTCTGGAGTGCCCCACCTTGAAAAAATCACTTTCAAAACCAGAGGGTCCAGGCACCATTTGTGATGGCCCTGGGAGATCCTGCTCAATGCATCTGCTAGAACATTGTCCTTCCCTGGAAGGTGGACTGCTATCAGGGAGGTCTGCAGAGAATAAGCTAGGGACCACAATTTCATGGCTTCCGTGCACAAGGCCATGGACAGAGTGCCTCCCTGCTTGTTGATGTACCACATGGTGGTGGTGTTGTCTGTCCTGACCTGAACCACCTTGCTCTGCACTGAGAGAAAGCTTGCAGGGCCAGAAAGACCGCCCTGAGTTCCAAGAGATTGATATGAAGAAGGGATTCCTGAGGGGACCACAGTCCCTGGGCTGTGAGAGCCCCCATATGGGCTCCCCATCCCAATAGAGAAGCATCCATGGTTAGGATCACAGAGTGAGACTGAGTGACAAATGGGACTCCTTGCCTGTGGTTGCCCTGATCCTGCCACCATTGGAGAGCCTGGATAAGAGTCTGGGCCACTGGAACTAGTTTGGTTAGAGAATCTTTCTTCTGAGACCAAAAGTCCCTCAGGTGAAACTGAATGTCCCTCATCTGAAATCTGACCCTTGGACCACTGCTGTAGAAGCTGCCATGTGGCCCAGAAGTTGAAGGAAGTGCCTTGCTGCCGAGAGACCAGAAAGTGGAATGAAGAAGCCAGCTCTATAATAGCCCTTGCCCTTTCCAGGGGAAGAAAAGCTATTGCTTTGACTGTATCCAAGTCTGCCCCTATGAAGGTGAGGAGCTGTACAGGCTCGAGAACTGACTTGGGAAGATTGAGAAGGAATCCTAGGGAAGTGTGCACTTGCTGAGTCACTTGAAGGTCTGACTTGACTTTGTCTGGGGACTGACCCACAATGAGCCAGTCGTCCAGGTATGGAAATATTTTTCCTTCTTAAAAAGGCCACTACTACTGCGAGGCATTTTGTGAATACCCTTGGAGCTGATGTCAGGCCGAAGGGCATAGCTTTGAACTGATAATGGCCTGAAGGCAATTCGAACTTGAGGTACTTTCTGTGGGAGCACCCGATGGGAATGTGAAAGTAGGCATCTTTTAAGTCCAGGGAGGCTAGCCAGTCCCCTGGCCTTAGAGAAGGAAGGATTATTCCCAGAGTCACCATTTTGAATTTTGGTTTTAAAAGATGTTTATTCAGAAATCTTAAGTCTAGGATGGGTCGTCACTCCCCTGTCTTTTTTGGGGTAAGGAAGTACCTGGAGTACAGACCTTTACAGAGCCAGTAGAGGTGAAACCTTTGCCTCTAGGGCAATGGTTTCGAAGATGCTTGCAGGTGGAAAAGATCTGACCCTCAGCTTTGGAAATTTCTTGAAGCTGAGAACCAGCCTCTGGCTTACCACCTCCAGGACCCACTTGTCTAAGTTAACAGACATCCAGTCCTGGACGAAGTAAGCCAGCCTGCCTCCTACAGGAATGGGGAGTCAACCCGGGCCGACACATCAGGGTGTCTGCTTGGCAGGAGCTTTAGGTTGAGGAATGGATGCAGCCCTGCTCATCCCCCTTCTGCCTCTCCCTCTGAAGAACCCCCTCTGAGGAAAGGGAGAAGTGGCCTGTGCTTGGTAGAAAGGCCTATGAAAAGGCCGGTAGAAAGGCCTACCCCTGTCCCTAGCCTGCTGCCTTTGAAGAGTTGCCTGCATTTCCTTGGCCTGTGCACTCCTATAGGTGGTCCTATACTCATCCATCTTTTTCATGTAATTCTCTGTCTGCTCCCCAAACACAGAATTACCCACCACAGGGAAATCCATGGCCTTAGCCTGGGTGCCTGTGAGAGACTAGTACATCTGAGCCAAGCCATTCTCTGAAGAGCCACAGATGTAGCCATGACTCTAGAGAACACATCACTGGAGTCCACAGCAGCATGGAACTGTACCTTAGATGCCTCAGTCCCATCAGCAGCCATCCCCTCCAGCTCCGAGGCTAGCTGGGGGGAGGCCTGCTTAGCCAGTGCCAGTACAGTGTCCCACCTGGACTTCTGGTACCTGGCTGCATAGGCCATATAATTAGCCTGCCTGAGTCCCAAGGCAGATGCCATGTACTGTTTCTTTGCCATGGCATCCAGCTTCCTAGAATCTTTAACAGGAGGGTGTGAAGCCAAGGGTATAATAGCCTTATCACAGGTTGCAGCCTGCACAAACCTAACATGGCTGCATTGTTGATACAAGTACTCTGTACCAGAACCTGATAAGGTGTGCCTTTTGTCCATCCTTCTGTCGACAGGAGGAACAGAATTTGGAGTTTTTAAAATCTTTTGTGTCTGTTTCCTAAAAGACTTATGAAGGGGAATAGACAGTCTCGTGGACTCTGGGATGTCCATCATCTCCACATAATCAGGTTCCTCTTGTTCCTCTACAGCTTCTTCCATAGGGAGCTGGAGGGTTTCTGCCACTTTCCTGTAAAACATGTAGTGGGAAGGGGACTCAGAAAACCTAGGAAGGGAAACACCAGAAGGCCTGTCTGGGGAGACTTTTGTTTGTTTGTTTGCCCGCTCCACCAAAGCCCATCTCTCTAGGTGGTCTACTGCCTACAACAATGTCCGCCGCTTTGCTCTGGCTGCCCCCATCTCACCCACCACTATAACCTCTACAGCAAGCTAAACTGGCTCTCCTCTTCAAACCACATTGACTTTGTTCTAAGGTGCTTCATGGGAAAGGTCCTTGGCACTGGCACCCCTCCGGGGCTGGCGAAATTCCTTGTCCCAGCTGCCTCCTCATCCTATCCTCTCAGGTCTCAGGGGTCTGCCATGCTTAAGGTACCTGCCAC
The DNA here is from genome assembly GCA_016271365.2 of Neoceratodus forsteri. Classification (NCBI taxonomy): domain Eukaryota; kingdom Metazoa; phylum Chordata; order Ceratodontiformes; family Ceratodontidae; genus Neoceratodus; species Neoceratodus forsteri. Next base: position 559,390,250 of record CM057459.1, on the reverse strand, counting down.
CCGGACTCAAATGAGAGGTAGGGATTTTGCCGTGTGTGCTCCTAGACTGTGGAACGCTTTCCCTGCCCAGATCCGGGCTGCCTTCTCTCCTCCCTATGGAACCACCTCAAACTCTCCTCGGCTTGTGGGTTCCCAAAACCCCCGTGATCTAACACTGCACTCCTCTCTCCTGGACATATTCCTGGACAAAAGAGGCATATGCTGTAAATAGTGCTGTATCTGCTGCTTCGCAATTGTGCCTTCTGTACTGCTCTTAGTTGCTACATGTCTTACTCTGTTGTGTACTTACTGAACAAACCTATGCCTCATGATGACTTGTAAATACAGGTTACTCACCTGTAACAGGAGTTCTAGGAATGGTATATGTTGTTCATCCACACTTATTGGCAGGTTCCTTGCTGCTTTAAATCTTGCTGGAAGGTCTTCAAGCTGGCTCCTCCCACCCACCCAGGTGGTAAAACTCTCGGCTCCGCCCCATGACGCCAGATCTAGCCCGCTGGAAGCCAGGTCGTGTGTCGAAGCCTGGAGGTCGGGAGAGTTAGGACAGATGAACAATACCATTCCTAGAACTCTGTTACAGGTGAGTAACCTGTATTTCTAGGGACATGGATATGTTGTTCATCCACACTTATTGGCAGACTCCTAGCAGTTCTCCGGGAGGAGGGAGGCAAGGTGCACACCCCCTACTTAGGGAATAAAGACTGGAGAACTGAGGCCCCAAAACCAGCATCCCGGCGTGACTCAAGGTCGATGTGGTAGTGGGGAATGAAGGTATGTGCCGACTTCCAGGTAGCAGCCCTGCAGATATCCTGGATAGGGACATCCCTGGAAGCAGCCACCGATGCAGCGGTATGGCGGGTAGAATGAGCTCTTATCCCTCTGGGAGGCTCCATGCCCGCCAACCTATAGCAGAGATCTATGCAGGAGGTGACCCACCTGCTTATCATCCGCTTGGCTGCAGGTCTGCCAGGTGCGGCTTCAGCGTAGGTGACAAACAGCTGGCGAACCTCTCCCCGAACTTCAACTGTCCACTCCTTATAATAAGCGAGCGCTCTTCTAGGGTCCAAAGTATGGAGCCTAAATTTGGCCTCCGAGGTGTGATTGGGGTAGAACACCGGCAGAGTCAACACCTGGTTAAGTTGAAACTCCGACACCACCTTCGGAAGGAACTTCGGGTGGGGGCGCAAGACAACCTTGTCCCTGTGGAAGACCAGATAAGGAGACTCGATGGAAAGCACCTGGAGCTCTCCCATCCTTCTGGCTGACGTGATAGCCACCAAGAAGGTGGTCTTCCATGACAGGTGGGAGATACTGCACCTGTGCATTGGTTTGAATGGCTTGCCCATGAGCTTGGCCAATACCAGCAGTAGATCCCATGGAGGTGGAGGTTCTCGCACCGGAGGGAAAATGTGATCAAGGCCTTTGAAAAAGCGCCCGACCACCTTCTCCTGCGCCACCGACTGCTTCCCGGCCCATACCCGGTAAGCAGAGATGGCTGCCAGGTGCACCTTAAGGGTCGTCGACCGAAGCCCTTGCTGAGAAAGGGACCACAGGTAGTCCAGAATGCTTGCCAAGGGACAGGTGGAAGGGTCCAAGCCCTTTCCCTGACACCAAATGGAGAATCTCTTCCATTTGAAGGCATAGCATTTCCTGGTCGACTCCTTACGGGATGCCTCAACGACCTTGAGGACCTCGTCGGAAAGACCCAAGGCCTGGAACTCTAGCCGCTCAGGAACCAGGCTGTCAGGTGCAGGGATTAAAGGTCCGGATGGAATACTTTCTCCTGACTGACTGAGATCAGGTCCGGGTGGGCTGGAAGCCGCCTCGGGAGCCTGGAACTGAGACTGAGGAGATCTGGATACCAGAACTGGCGGGGCCAGTCTGCGGCTACCAGAATCACCTGCGCCTTGTCCCTCCTCGCCTTGAGAAGCACCTTGTGGATCAAGGGAAATGGGGGAAAGGCGTAGAAGAGGCCCAGGGTCCACGGCCTCGAGAAGACAACCCCCTGCAGCGAGCCCTGCTGAGGGGGGCTCAGATGTAACAGTCTCAGCTTCAATTCTCCCTGAGGCAAACAGGTCCACCTGAGGTGTGCCCCAATGGGAGAAGAGATCTGTACTACCTCCGGCAGGAGAGACCACTCGTGAGAAGCAGCCCCTATCTGGCTTAGGGCATCGGCCAGGGTGTTGGAGGCTCCTGCCATGTGAATGGCTAGAAGATCCGCCTCCAGGCTGGGCACGAGGGACCACATACGGAGAGCTTCCTTGCATAACAGCATGGAGCGCGTCCCGCCCTGGCGGTTTAGGTAGTACATGGCCGTGGTATTGTCCGTCTGGACCCAAGCCACATGACCCCATAGAAACGGAGCGAAGGCGGTGACAGCTAGGCGGACCGCTCGGAGCTCCAGCAGGTTGATATGGCATCGGGACTCCCGAGGGGACCAGAGGCCGTGCGCTCTGTGCTCCCCCAGTTGGGCACCCCAACCCATCAGAAATGCATCGGTCGATAGAGAGACCGTCGGCTCGGGGCAGACGAACGGGATGCCCTGCTGCAGATGTGCCAGAACGGTCCACCACTGGAGAGTGTTCCACATCTCCTGGGTCACTGTCACGGGCTGGTCCAATGGACTGCAGTGCTGCGACCACTGGCTGGCCAGTCCCCATTGAAGGGGACGCATGTACCAATGGGCCCAAAGGACCACGCTGGTGCACACCGCCATGAGGCCCAGGAGGTGCAGGAAGTCCCGGGCAGGGCGCGATTGCCCAACCAGAAATGATTGGGCAAAGGAGGAAAGAACCTCGACCCTGTCCGCCAGGAGCCGAGCTCTGGCTCGAAGAGAGTTGAGCTCTGCCCCGATGAAGAGTATCACCTGCTTCAGCACGAGTTCCGACTTGGCCTCGTTGATGAGGAGGCCAATCTGAGAGCAAACCTGGATAGACAGATCTTTGGACCGCTCCACCTCCGCTCTGGAGGGGGCTGCAATCAGCCAGTCGTCCAGGTAGGGGTACACCCGGACCCTTCGGCACTGCAGGAATGCTGTCACCACTGCCATGCATTTAGTGAAGACCCTGGGAGCTAGAGAGAGGCCGAAGGGCATGGCCTGGAACTCGTAAAGGGATCCCTCTGCTCTGAAGCGGAGGAATCTCTGATGAGACGGATGGATCGGGACGTGAAAGAACGCGTCTTGGAGGTCCAGGGAACAGAACCACATGCCTCGCTCCAAGGATGGGATTATCTGAGCCAGAGTGACCATCCTGAAGGTCCGAGACCTTAGGAACCTGTTCAGGTTGTGCAGGTTGAGGATGGGGCCAGCCCCCACCGTCCTGCTTTGGGACCAGGAAATACCTGGACACAAACCCGGTCTGGAGGAGGATCCGCCACCTTCCTGATCACCTCTTTCTCAAAGGAGCAGGGCATGTCGGCTCGGTTGGCCGACAAGCGAGCTCGGACCCGTGGCACCGAGGCGTGACTCGAAGGGAGGGGTCTGCTCGAATTCCAGAGGCAGGCCCTTTCCTACCACCTCCAACACCCAATGGTCCATGGTGATAGCGGACCAGGCGGAAAGGAAGTGGCGGAGCCACTCCCCCACGGGGGGGACCCAGGGAAGGGTGATGAGGTTGAGGGTGACACCCCTCAACCCGTCACTGGGCAGGCTTGGAGGAGGAACCGGCCGAGGGACCTCCTGGGCATTTTCCTCCTTGCTTCCTGTTGGAGGAAGCCGCCGGCTTGGGTTTGGGACGTCAAGCGCGAGCCTGCTGGCCCTGTTGCTGGTACTGTTGGGCCAGTTGTGCTGCAGGGGCCGAAGGACGAAAGGACTTATGCTGTTGTTGACGGCAGCCTTTGTTCCTCTGGGCGGAGGTGACCAAGTCTAGAGTGGCATTGGACTTTTCGATCTGCTGGAGGTGTCCCTCCACTCCAGGGCCGAAGAGGTCAGTCCCCAAGAAGGGAAGTCCGCCAACTTGTGCTGGGTATCCGCCGTGAAGGTGGATATCCTCAGCCACGCCCTGCGGCACATGGCCACCACGGCCGCTACTGACCTGGCACAGGAATCACCTATGTCCAGAGCAGTCTGAAGCTGCTGCTTCGCCACCACCCTACCCTGGTCCCGCACCTGACGGACAGTGGTCTGCAGGTCGGCCGGGAGATGAGGGACAACCTTCCCTGGGTCCCCCCCATGGGGGGGGCGGCTCCACCACTTCCTTTCCGCCTGGTCCGCTATCACCACGGACCGCTGGGTGTTGGAGGTGGTAGGAAAGGGCCTGCCTCTGGAATTCGAGCAGACCCCTCCCTTTGACACAGTCCCACACAAAAGATTAATATACAAGTTAGCCAGCCTGGGAGTGGGTCCCAAGACGACAGCCTGGGTAAAGAATTGGCTGGAGAATAGGACACAGAGAGTAATAGTAAATGGAGTCCACTCTGAAGAAAGGGGGGGTTACTAGTGGGGTACCGCAGGGTTCAGTATTAGGACTGGTCCTCTTCAATGTCTTTATAGTTTACACCGCAGAGGGACTGAAGGAAAGTATGTCTCTTTGCAGATGACACAAAGATCTGCAACAGAGTTGATGCACAAGGTGGAGTGGAAAGGATGAGAAGGGACTTGGCAAGGTTAGAGGAATGGTCAAATGTATGGCAGCTTAGATTCAATGCTAAGAAGTGCAAGGTAATGCACCTGGAAACAAAACCCAAGGGAAGAGTACACAATCGGGGGTGAGATACTAACAACAACAACAACACAAATGGAAAGGGACATGGGGTAGTCGTATCAGATGACCTAAAGGTGGGCAAGCAATGTGAGAGGGCAGCAAGGAGGGTTGGAGGGATACTGGGATGCATAGGGAGAGGCATCACCAGTAGAAAACAGGAAGTTATTATCCCTCTGTACAGACAGCTGGTGAGACCCCATCTGGAGTACTGCGTGCAGTTCTGGAGACCCAATCTCCGCAAAGACATAGACAGGATGGAAGCTGTCCAGAGGAGGGCAACTAAAATGCTGCAGGGTCTGCACCGGAAGACATATGAAGAGAGACTTGAGAAGCTTAATATGTATAGCCTCGAGGAAAGGAGGGAGACGGGGGACATGATAGAAACTTTCAAGTACCTCAAGGGAATCAACAAAGTCCAAGAGGGTAGCATCTTCCAAAAAAAGAGGTGTGCAAGAACAAGGGGGCACAATTTGAAGATAGAAGGGGGGGGCAGCTCAGAGGTAATTTAAGGAAGCATGGAACGGCCTTCCGGAGGAGGTTGTGGAGTCAAAAACAGTGGTGGAATTCAAGCATGCATGGGACAGTCATAAGGCAATTCTAGGGGGTGGGGGTAGGAAGAAGTAGGCTGATGGTTAACTAGGATCTGCAGCTTATCTATTAGGTAGGGAAATGGGCAGACTGGGTGGGCCAAGCGGTCCTTATCTGCCGTCAAATTCTATGTTTCTATCCAGGGAGCCCATGAGGGCGTGGGAGAAGTGTGCCATCAGCACGGCCGAGCTGGCCTGTCGGAGGCTGAGGGAGGATGCAGCGTACATCTTGCGCCCGGCAAAGTCCAGCTTTTTGGACTCTTTGTCGGGGGGCTTATCCATATCCCGAGCGTTTCCGGAATGCCGGAAGACGCTATCGGTGACTAACCCCTCGGGAGAGGGGTGCTCAGAGAAACTGGGCAAAGAGCCGGTAGGGACTGTATACTTCCTGGCCATCCTGGCCGAGGGCACAGGACAGGAAGCAGACCGCTGCCAAAGCTCCAAGGCTGGGCCGACAGCCTCAGCCACAGGGAAGGCCTCCGTGGGTGAATCCCCTTGGTCCAGTATCTCCATCAGGGGATACTTGGGCCGTCTGGATACGGGCTTGAGCTGCATCCCGGTGGACTCCGAGATGAGTCGAAGCAGACCCAAGAAGGACGATGGGCTATCGTCCAATGAGTGGCCTCCGGAGGACTCCAGGTCGACCTGCCTGGAGAACAGGGAGGAGTCGTCATCAGACTCCGAAGAGTCTGCGAAGAGCTGCCTCGGCCCTGAGCCACCCTCCACCTGCCGAGGACGGTCGGGAGTGAGGGTGACCGACAACCTGTGGGCCAGGCCGTGACCCGACCGAGAATCCTTGGTCGGTGCCCCAGACTTCGGTTGTGGAGGCGGAGGTTCCACCACAATCGGTAGAGCAGCTAGTTTCGGCCGAACAACCGGCCCAGAAATGGGAATCTCGACTGCGGCGAGCGGTTGCTTCGGCCGTTCGGGCGACAGTCACTTGATGGCCGGGGGATGAATCGGAGTCGATTTACTCCCGGACACCAGTAACTGCTGCCACATAAGCTCCTCATAACGCCGATGCAATTTACCTTCGAAGCCTCTCCTCATCCGAGGAGGAATGGTGTTGCCGCTTACTCCGGTACCGAGACCGAGACCACCGATGTCGGCGTGAACGGCTTGACCGAGATGAAGTCCGAGATCGAGACCCTTGGGGTGACCAAGGATGGGCCTGGGGACACCCACTCTTCCCTCGGCTCAGGCACTTTAGCCGAGGACTGCCGCCCTGAAGGCGCAGGCAGATCCTCGGTCTCCACCCGGGGAACCGGTGAAGGTGGGTTGTCGGTTTCAGCAGTCGACAACCCGTCCGACGGGTCGAGGAATATCTCGACTGCGTGGACGGGAGTCTCGGCAGGCTGGCCTGACGGGGACACCGTGAAGCCAGCGGCCTGAGCCGCAACTTCGACTGAAGTCGATGGTCGGCTGTCTGGGGAAGGAGACCTCTCCCGCTCCCACGAACGCCGACGGTGGGACTTACCCTTTGACTCCTTCTTCTTGGGCCGAGAGGAATATCCCGATGGCCCCTCTCCCTTCGTGGAAAGGGACTGACAAAGCTCCTTGAACGAAGCCGAGTACGAGGAACTCAGAGAGAGCGGGATAAATGCCGCGGCCGAGGAGGAGGAAGATGCGGCCGGGGCCGCCTCCTCCTTGAGGGTGATCATATGCTCAAGCTGCTCAGCCGAGCCAGCTGCCGCGGACACCACCCAACGAGCCTCTTTGGATTTTACTGGCGGGTAACGCTTCTTGGGGCGCCCGAGCTTCAATCAGGCAGCGCGATCCTCCAGGACGGTGGCCGAAAAAGAGCGGCACAACTCACAGGCCTGCGGGTCGTGGTCTAGGCCTAGGCAGTAGACGCACGTGGAGTGCGGATCCGTCCTGGATATCTTCTGCCCGCAATGGCACCTCCGAAAGCCGGGATCGATTTGTCCATCGCAGCCGCGAGGGATAATGAAGACCGAAGTTTAGAAAACTTCAAAACTAGTTTCAGACGAACCGAAGAGTTAGGATCCAGTCTAAAACGCAGAGCGCTAAGGAGGGAACCTGAGCTTCCAAGCAGTAAGGAAGATCTGGCGTCATGGGGCGGAGCCTAAAATTTTACCACCTGGGTGGGTGGGAGGAGCCAGCTTGAAGACCTTCTGGCAAGATTTAAAGCGGCAAGGAACCTGCCAATAAATGTGGGTGAACAACATATCCATGTCCCTAGAAACTGTCTTAATCTGTATTATGTTGCCCTCTCATGACTTGTAAACTGTTCTTAATCTGTACCATGTCGTCCTATGTATCTAAATCTGCAATTCCTGCACTCTCCCGGGTCATATCTGAAAATAGGCAATTGTCTTTCTAGTGTACTTACCTGCTTAACAAAAGCTAAATAAATACATAAATGTTCGGTTCAGTGGGCTCAACCAGACCTCCCACACCATCGTCATCATCATAATCTTCATCCACCTCCAAATCTGGTTCATAGAAATCTTCAGGGGCATAATCTTGAACCGGAGGAACCGACCGAACCAAGTGCCTGCCAGAAGGTGCCGGATCAGACAGAACTGGACAAAGCAATTCTACAGTCCTTATCGCATTGGCAATCTCTTCGGTGTTCGGAAAATGGGTCTCTGGATCCGAACCAGCCAATTTTTATTTTCTTTTTGTAGGAACTGATCCCTCAGGATCGGCTCTCCTCTTGCCCGAAGAAGTACTGCCCTGGTCAGGGGGCAATCCCTCAGGTTTGGTCGGAACAGAACCGGGCTGGCCATCTGGGTCAGCGGACTTCACAGTCTCCTTATCCCTGAGCCTACCTAATCTTTTTTTCAGGGTAGACTTAGGGAAATGTTTACAGATTTGGGAGTCTGAATCAAGGTGGTCAAACCCCAGACAATAAACACAGGTGGTGTGGGGATCAGCCTTAGCAAAGACCTCCCCACACACACTGCAGTGTTGAAACCCAGTGGGCCCGGTTTTTCTTTTGTGTTTCTCAGACATAGCCATCCTAACCACAAACTTACCCTTTTTATGGTAAACAACCAGGCAAGACACCCTTATCGGTTTCCAACCGTGTCACGGGTATTGGAAAAATACCAAAAGAAAATGCAGTTTTTTTAAAACCGATAAGGACCGGTAATCACACTCTAAGTTTAAAAACAAAGACAGAATATATAAATCACTAAACGGCCAGTTCAGCCGAACCGGTCGAAAAATAAATTTTTACAATTTCCACAAGTTTACTATGTCTAGTTCACTACCTAGTACTTACTGTACCACAGACAGAGATCTGAACTGAAACTTGCGAAAAATAATTGGTAAAACCGAGGACTTTAACCGACTTACGAACCGTGAGCAAAGAAGAAATCTCCGGAGCAGCCGTTCAGTTAGACGGAGTAAATAATCTGACAGTTGCGCTTCAAAGTGCAGCAGACAGAGGTTTGAACCGAGCTCGAACTCAACGTTCTATGCTCTGCATAGAAAATTAACCTTCTACTCTCCGGGGCAGTTTGAGTGCTGGGGCTAACTGCAATAGTCAGAATACAGCAAGACTTCATGTTGTTTGAATGCCCCATCTGGTGAAGATGACTTTCAGGAAATGAGGGTTCAGGGTCCATTTGTGATGGCACTGGGATATTCTGCTCAAAGCATCTTCCAGCACATTGTCCTTCCCTGGAAGATGAACTGCTGTTAGGGAAGCTTTGAGAGAGTAAGCTAGAGACTACAGATTCATGGCTTCTGTGCACAAGGCCGTAGACCGAGTGCCTCCCTGCTTGTTTATGTACCACATTGTGGTGGTGTTGTCTGTCCTGACTTGCACTACTTTGCCTTTGACTGACTCCGAGAAAGCCTGGAGGGCTAGGAACACAGCTCTGAGTTCCAGGAGATTGATGTGAAGGAGAGACTCTTGCTGTGACCAAATTCCCTGTGCAGTGAGAGTCCCCAGATGGGCTCCCCAACCCAGGAGAGAGGCATCTGTGGTTAAAACCACTGAGGGGGCTTGACTGAGAAATGGGATACCCTGTCAGAGACTGTCCTGATCCAGCCACCACTGGACAGCCTGGACCAGGGTCTGAGTCACTGGAATCAGTTTGGTGAGAGAATCTTTCTTCTGAGACCAAAATGACCTTAAGTGGAACTGAATGTCCCTCATCTGAAACCTGGCCCCTTGTACCACAGCAGTCGAAGCTGCCATGTGGCCTAGGAGTTGGAGGAAGTGCCTAGCTGGTTGAGAGACCAGAGGCCAAAAAGAGGAGGCCAGATCTGTAAGGTCAGTTACCCTTGTCTGTGAGAGGAAGGCCCTTGCCTGGACTGTATCTAACTCTACTCCTATAAAAGTGAGGAGTTGTACAGGTTCGAAAACTGACTTAGGAAGATTGAGGATGAATCCTAGGGAACTGAGCAGATTCTGAGAAACTTCCAGAGCTGACTTGACTTGGTCTGAGGACTGGCCTACAATGAGCCAGTCGGCCAGATAAGGGAAGAATGAGATACCCTGCCTTCTGAGGAAGGCCACTACTACTGCAAGGCACTTTGTAAATACCCTTGGAGCTGAAGTGAGGCCAAAGGGCATGGCTGTGAATTGGTAATGGCCTGAGGGCAACTCGAACCTGTGGTACTTTCTGTGGGAGCACCTGATAGGAATGTGGAAATAGGCATCCTTGAAGTCCAGGGATGCTAGCCAATCCCCTGGCCTCAGAGAAGGGAGGATTACTCCTAGAGTCACCATTTTGAACTTTGGTTTTGTGATATGTTTGTTCAGGTATCTTACTAGGATGAGTCGCCACTCCCTTGTCTTTTTTGGGGTAAGGAAGTACCTGGAGCCCTTTGCCCCTGTGTTGTGGAGTGTAACAGGTAGACCCCAATGGGATCTCCGAGGAAGGGCTGGCTCCCTCCTCGATACTCTCTATTAAACCACCTAGATATATATTTATAGACCACACGGAGGAGATTTCACAAAGCTTTACTTGGTCAGGATACAACATTTAAGGTGGTACAAAAAGTTGTAGCTTCAGTTACAAAATTAAAAAGCCGTTCTGTTTTAGGCAAAACTTACAAACCTTATATACAATAGAACAAATACAGAGGATGTACATCCTGTCTCCAAACAAGGCAATGTTGGTATATCAGCTCTGTAATTGGAAAATTTACCTCTGCATATCCTGTAGTAAGCATGAGCTAAATGACATAAACTTGGTGACTAAAATGAATGCAGAAAATGGAATAAATGTAATAAATGCCAATCCCCACAAAATGGCAGCATTGTATAACTAATGACAGTTTGTTTTTAAATTTTCCATTGACATACATGCACGTAGGCTTAACATATACAAAGCTGGTTTTATTATAAACACTTAACTATGCTCTTTTTCCTATTATACATAAAACATAAAAATTGCATTGCAGTTTAAACTATAGCATTAACAAGCTATACTTACTCTTAAGCAAGTACAGGATATATGGTTCACATTCTATTAATATCTTAACAGACAGTTACAAAGAAATGCAATATACTTTATAACCATATATGTACTCTTTTCCTTAACAAGCTGCTGTCACATTCTGATAGGTCACTGTGTAACTATGATAAGTAAGAGCTATGACAAATATGACACACAGCATTTATAAGAAATGCCTACATCATCTTGGGGAAATGCAGCACGTAAGTTTTGTTTTGTCCACCATTTCGCACACATAAGTTTTGTTTTTAACCATCATTTTGTATTGTAACTATATTGTAACTGTGTTGTGTATACATACTTTTTTATACTCTTGTCTTTCTATGTATTCGCTCATGCACCCACTTACTGGCTTTATCAGATTGTACTTGGGGTTTTGTAGCCTGTACCCTGCCAATTATTAAAATTTGTGCAAAGACACACATTACAGTAAAATCACTCTTTACAAGCCCTCCTTTTCGGCTTTGCCACAAATTTTATTATTATTTATTTGCACGTCATGCCTCTTGTGTATTTATGCCATTGCTGACCAAGGGCAAACAATATATTACTTTCCCACCCTTCACTAATAATAGGGCTTGGGACAGAGACTCCAAACCTAGTTGGCAGCCCCTGTACTGGTATTTGTTTCCCTTGTGTATATCCCTGCTTAGGGCTTATACACCACAGACACACTGATCACAGCCGCATGACGGGGAATTGGTACCATAACTTCACAGGCACTCGGCCTAATTTAAGCGTAGGCATACAACTGACAAAGCCACCAAATGTAGTGCATTAACATTTAATAAAAAAAAAAAAGCAAAACGTATCCAAGGTATCAGTACCAGTGACGCTGCCTTGACTAGTTTAAATGCTGTTTGTACAAAAATATTATGCATTACATATGCAAAAGCGACCCATGGGACAATGCCATTGGGGTGTTTCTAACATGCAATCTAAAAAACTATATTATCTTGTAGCAAATATAGCAACACTTTTGATTATATTATGGTTTGTAAAACAATCTGTTACAATAGCAGAGCTGACATTGTATTCTTGTATCATTATTTTACTTAGATTAACGCTTGACCTTCCCTTCTTTGAGCAATTTTGGTTATTATTTTTTGTCTCGTCTGCACTTCATCTATCTCATGGGTTAGCTTAATTAATCTTTTCATCAGATAACACTGCCATAAGAGTAATATAGTTAGGCCTAATGCCACTGCTCCCACTACCACCAGGGTTGGGCTGATTAAAAACCTCTCCAGTCCTTGGAAGTTTTTATAAGTTAGGCTTCTAGGTCTGTCTGTATCGACTCCTCTGTTCTGTGTATACCAATGGTCACGTAGTTTTGCTTTCTCAGCTTTTTGTACTTCTGGAGTTTGGGAGTTTACTCTGTGCACTTTGCTGGTAAGTATCCAACTAACATAAACTCCATACGTATTTGTCCTTTTGGCATTCTGATGCCATTTAAATAAGGGGAAGGTGACGGATGCGTTGGCTCAGTGGTTTCTGTCCACTCTGATGGCAAGTTTGGGTCCTCTAGATACCACTCCAAGAAGTCAGGTTGTTCTATGTCCCACAACCCCTTTGATGTATCAAAGGGAACAGCACATAATGTGGTATACGTTGGACTGTTCTCTAGAATCTCAAGTACTGGAAAGCCAGAATAGTCTACACATCGGTCTATTGCCCCCCATCCCCCCCAAGCACATACTATACAAATCAATGTCCAGTATGCCACTGTGAGTGCCATTATTTCTTGCCTGCCAGAAGTGTGATATGGTAATATCATTTTTATTATCACACTTGCTTGATATAGTCCAAATGGGCCACAAAAAGGTAGTATAGTAAACAGATGCTGGCGACGGTCTCCTTTTTTGTGGTTTTGATTGCATACCTGGAAAGAAAATCAAATGCAATATTTATTCTTTTGATAGTTTGTTACATTGGTCCACATGGACCCATTTGAGTTTACCTTTTCCCATTTTTTTTTACGTATGCTGCTGTATTGTCTAAGACCTCTGTAACTTTATATGGCCCTAGCCAACTGGCATCTTTCCAAGGTATTTTCTGATCCCAATTTTTAATTATCACCATGCCTCCCACTTGCAGTGGCTCTTCCCACCCTATTTTGGGTTCCCTTTGTTTTAGGTTTCTTTGGTATGCTTGGGACATGTGCCATGATGCTTTTTTTAACTGTTCTTGCACTTGATGTAAAAAGACACTGTGCTTGACACTGTCCTTCAACACACTGGGAGGTTCCGCTAATTCCGAGGGGTAGTTCAGTCTCATCCTCCTCCCTGTGATGAGCTCGTAAGTGGACAGACAGACCAGTACTAGCCTGAACCATTCCCCTTATGGCCATGAGAACTCCGGGCAAGTGAGCGACCCAGTCTTTCCCTTAGTCCATCACCGCCTTTTTCATGGCATTTTTCAACGTCCTGTTCATCCTTTCTACCATCCCCAACAATTGTGGGTGGTATGGTAGATGGAATCTCTGTTGTACTCTAATAATTTCACAGAGGTATTTCATTCTCATTAACAAAATGGGTACCTCTGTCAGATTCAATTATGTTGGGGAATCCCCATCTACTACAAACTTTGTCAAACAAGATGTTTGCAGTTGTTTGGGCAGTTTTGTTTGTAGTAGGGAATGCCTCCACCCATTTTGAAAACATATCCACTATAACTAGTAGATATTTATACCCTCCTTTTGCAGTTGGGAGTGGCCCCACATAGTCGATTTGTAATGCATCCCAGGGGCCATCTACCAACGGCAACCTATTCAATTTAGGTTTTCCTCTTTTTGGGTCTTGCTGGAGACATACAAGACAAGTATCCAATGTATCTTTTACGGTGGCCTCCATTTTTGGCCACCAATACTTATTCTTGATGATCTGCAGGGTTTTGTCTTTACCACAATGGCCTGCCCATCTGTGGTTCTCTAGAACAATTTGTTGTTTCATACTATCTGGGGGCACCCATTTGGCCTTTTTAGTATTTGGGTCCCTCCACCACAAAACCTCTCCTTTCCTAAACAGGTGATCTTTGTTATTAGTTCCCCTTTCATTTTTTTAATTTTCTCTTGAATCCATTGGTCTGTACTTTGTAGTTTACCTATATCTATCTCCTGGACCTCTTTTGGGATGGCACTACTAACAGTGGCATGTCTTATGCCTGGCCATATTCGTGGCCCCCTTGCCCCCTCCTTTGCTGCTTGGTCAGCCGATTGATTTGCAAGTTCGTGTATGTTTGGGTTTTTGGTCACGTGTGCCTTAACCTTTTGTATTTCTACTGTGTGTGGGTGTTTTTCTACTAGGTCCCAAATAGCATTAAGTAACTGTTTGTGTTGGACATCTTGTCCATCTGCCTCGACCATTCCTCTTTTTTTCCACAAATGTGTCCACTCGTTTAGTGAAGATTCTCCAAATTTTGAGTCAGTATGTATTGTTATTTTTTTGTCCTTCATGTCTAATGATGGCCTCATATATTGCTACTAGTTCTACATACTGTGCTGATTTGTCTCCATCCAAAGCAAATTGCAAAGCTTTGTCTCCACTTTCATGGTGTGTTGGGGAATATACTGCTGCTCCAGTATACAGCACACCATTCACATAGTACCTTGACCCACCCACATATAGGTGTAGCGTTTGGGTAGTGTCACTTGGTAGATGACCCATGGGGGGTGCTCTCCAGAATTTTTGTTTTGACCTCTCCACAATTGTGGGGTGCACCCTCATAGTCTGCATATTGTATAAACATAGGATGTTGTACTGACTCAAAACTGACATTGTTTTGTTGAATGGTTAGTACCCATTTTGTGGCTCTCTGATTTGATATGCCTCTTAGGTCTCCTGTCAGTATGTATCTTGGGACACTGTGTGTAGACTGTACTATAAGTTCTGTAAATTGGGTAATTGTTTGTGCCTGCTGTATAGCCCACACAATTGCCACCATGGTTCTGTCACATTTACTAAATCCTTTTTCCACATTAGTCAGTTGCCTGTTTACATACCACATAGGCCTGAGTTTTTCGTTTTTCTTTTGTAAAATGACCGTTAATATTGAATTTTTTGGTTGCTACTGCTTGTAGAAAAAATGGCTGATCTGTGTCTGGTGCTATTAACGCTGGGGCTTGCAGAAGTGCTTGTTTTAACTTGGTTAGTGCCTGACCATTCCAATGTTTGTGTTTTTCCTGGGTTTCCCTTTAATAACCCATACAGCGGTTTGGTTATTTTGGAGTATCCTTCTATATAATCTCGACAAAAATTTGTCATCCCCAGTAACTGTCGCAGGGCAGTGACTGTGGTTGGAATAGGTAAGGTTTGGATTGTTTCCTATCTTTATCTATTGATCTCCCTTCCCCTGATATTTTGGTTCCTAGGTATGTCACGCCTGGTTTTGCTATTTGTGCTTTATCTGGATTCCATTTTAATCCACTATCTTGTATTGCCTTTAGCACTTGGTCTAACACTACCCTGTCTTCCTCCTGAGTTTTTGTGGCCACCAGTATGTCATCTACGTACTGGTGGACCCCTTGTGGATGCCCTAGCCCTGCACTCCTTTGAGTCCTGCGTGAAACATTGCTGATGAACAGTTCAATCCCTGTGGTAAACTTGTAAATGTGTACTGTGTTCCCTCACACGTGAATGCCAGTTTATGTTGATGTGGCTCAACCATTGAGATAGACCAAAATCCATTACTTACATCAAGCACTGAAAATATTCTTGCCTTTGGATTTAACTTTGAAAAAATGTCTGGGCCTGATGTAGTGACCTGTCTTCCTGCTGGTGTGCATTGATTTAATTCTTTTTAATCAATAGTTATCCTGAATGATTTATCTGGTTTTCAGACCGGCCAAACAGGACTGTTGCATGTTGACTGAGTTTTCCTAACTATACCCCCTCTTCTCTAAATCATGTATTATATCTTTTAGGGGCTCCACTGCCTCCTTTGGTATTGGATGCTGTTTTTGGTATCTAGGAGTGTCTCTATTGACTTCAGCCTCGACTCCCTTCATGTGTCCTGTATCTGTACCTAATGTAGCCCATATGGCTGAATATTTTTCTATGAGATCTTTCATCTGGGGGTCTTTTGTGTCTGCCCATAACTTTTTCCAGTCCTTAGACGTTATTGTCTTACATGTCCATATACTATGGGAAACTGGTATAGTAAGTGGATGTAATTTAATGGGGTAGTTTGGGTGTTTCCCCTTTGGATTCCTTTATTACTCTTAATAACCAACCATTTGCTAGATCCGCTATCATACCTTGTGACCCCATTACATCTGTTTCTAAAATAAATCTTTCAGTAATGGCCCCTTCTGGCACCATAATAATAGGGTAGTTTCCCAAGTTTGTGCTTCCCACTGTAATAGTAACTGATTCTGTGACCGACCCTTCCGTTGTATTTCCTGTGCATCCCTCCCAGATCTATTTTTTATAATGCTCTTGATGTCTGGTATCCCTAAATCCTGGGAACATGTTGTGGCCGCTCCGGTATCTATCAGGCCCCACGTGGTTTTTCCTTGGATGTTTAACTGAACAAGTGGCTTCCCTTGATCATCTCTTTTTAGGGGTCCCAGTATTTGTGCCCTAGGGGCAGAGCTGCCTACCTTTCATAACTGTGTTTGTGCTAGTCTGTCTAGCAATTCCTGTAACTGCTTTTGTTTTTTCTCTGCCTCTGTTTCTTTTTTGGGTTTCTCTAATCTGTTTAACAGTTTGAAGAGCACATCTGTGAGATTCACATCTCCCTTGGTTTATTTAGGTTGCTGGGGGGTTGGTGGTCTCACCATGGGCACCCCTCCTGGAGCTCTACAGCTATTTTTGGTGTGTCCAGGGTTGTTACAATTGTAGCATATGAAGGATTGCTTAGTTCCCTCACTTGACCCTTCGTTCTTTAGCGTGACTATATCAATTTTTGCTTTGGGTTTAGATTTTGCTGCTTCTTCTTTTGCTTGCATGTGGTCTTCCAGTAACTCTATCAATTTTTCTTTATCTTGTGTACTTCTTACAATCAGTCTAACTGCAGGGTCCATCTCCTTTTCATATGCTTGTATGAGTAAATCTCTCATAATCTCATCCAGATTAGGGCTCTCCACTCCTTCATATTTTTTATATACTTCATGTAACCTTGAGAAGAACACCCTGGGGTCTTCATCCCTCAGGGGTGTTGTCCCCGAGATTTTACCCCAATTAGTTTTTGTTGGTTCCTTTTTGCCTATTAGTTTTTGTATTTCCTCGAGCACGTCTTTAGGTTCTGCCCACTTATTTGAGTCTTTTGCCTTAGTAAAATCACCTGTACAAGTTCTTGGTAGTTTATCCACTATGTCTCCTGGGGCTGCTGACATTAAAATCCTACACATATCTTTGTTGGTTAATTGGTATACCTTTTCCCATTTTATTATGGTCTTTAGGACTTGATCCCATTCTGTGTTCCTATTTAGGTCCCCCAAATCCTTACTGAACTTCTGTATGTCCTTTGTTTCTAAATCTGTGGCGGTTTCTCCCTCTCCATCCAGCGCTACGTCTACCTGCCTCGGCAATACTCTTCCACCTCCCCATGTTCTAGGTGATCCCCTTCATCACCCTCCTCATCCCACTGATCACTTTCTTCGTCACTCGTGTTTAAGGGTGATGGTTGTAGTTCTTCATTTAAGTCCCAGTATTGCCTGGTTAATTTATCTCTTTTGACTTCTAACCTATCCTTTTCCTTTTTTTCTTCTGCTTTGTCTATCTTTTTAGACAAGAAATGTATCATGTCACTTAGGTCAGTCATCTGATCTGTGGTTTTGTCAACCCTTTTATCCGTTTTTCCTTTTCCATTTTTGACTGTATGTGGGGCCATTGGTACTTGGAGTTTCTTTGTTGACTTTGATTGCCTCTTCTTTATCAGGTGCAGCCCTTGGTAATTCAGGATAGATTTTAACTACCTCTGCCATTTGGGTTGCTATGGCTACTGTCTCATCTTTCTCTTCCTCCACTATTTGCAGTTTTATCTTTAAATATTTTTTCTCTTCTGTATTATTACTGTATATTGGTCTTGCAACTATTATTTTCCTGAGGTCTTCCTGTTGCTTATACATTTGATTTTCTAATCTTATTTTTTCTGCCCCCTTCTCTAAGTCTTGTTTTTTTATTGTCATAAACCTAACATCCTGATCCCATCTGTCTTGTAAAGCTTTTAATTGATCCCTTTTTTTCTAATGCCAATATTTTATTTCTCTCTTTTGAGCAAGTCAGTAATTCTTTTACCTCCTCGTATCTTCTATTAAGATGGTCTAAATATTGTATTACTGCCTGTAATATATTGGCACATTTTTCTTTCTCATTTTTGCAGCCTGCGTTTCTTTCTAAGACACACTGGTTAAAATATGGTCTTAATTGTTGGTCCCTTGTAGGTTTTTCATATGGACCTAATTTACCATGTTTCTCTACATATTTATTGATTGATTCTTCCATCTTATTTATAGTCTTTCCTGGTCTCACACACCCAAGACGAGACTCTATTCCCTCTCCCTGGGGAGGCTTTATGCACACTTAATAGGGCCCTCACTATTACACTTACTGTCTAAGTGTCTCTATTAGGTCTCCGGGTGTCCCCTTTGACCTTCCGTGTATCCTGCCGGTCTATTAGTTTGATTACTCCTGGTCGCAAAGGCAAAGTGCCTTCGTCTAGTAGGCTTAAGACCTACGCCCTTACACAGTTGTCTTACTATAATTAATCACACTAGTATTCTGAGACTGTTCAGGTATATTAATAATCCACCAAAAAATAACTAAACAAATGACAAACAAAATCACCAAAATTTTATTTATTTATTTAGTTTTTGTTGACCGGGTAAGTGCGCTAGCCAACAAGTGACTATTTTCAGGCACGACCCGGGAGGTACAGTTACAGAACACAGTGATACATAAGAGATTACACAAAGCAGGATACATCTGCAGGATACATAAGAAATTACACAGAGCAGGATACATTTGCAAAGGACAAAGTCACACAGTGTAGTCAAGCATAGCAATAAGGATAAAATTACATGTATTCAGTTGTTGAGAACTAGGGGAGAGGTGGTAGGGGACAGGTGTAAGGGTAGGGCAGGAGAGAGCGGAGACAGGGGGTGGTGAGGCGAATAGCAAAAAGGGGAGGACAGGAGGAGGTTAAGGCGTAAGTCTGCGGCATTAGCAGGAGAAGGTTACCACCTGTGGCCGGGCGGTGGAACGGGAGTTGGCAGAGAGCGGAGAGGTCGGGGAACAGGACAGTGAAGCTATGGTGCAAAAATAGAGAGGGAGAGAGGGTGATGTGCAGGGAGGGCAGTGGGGGACTAGGTGCAAGGGTGAGGAGGGATTTGAACTAAAGGAATGGGGGAGGGAAGGGTAGGGGTGGGAAGGGCAGGGTATAGGGGGAAAGGGATGAAGGGCACGGAACAGATAGGGAAATGAGTTGGGGGTAGGGAGATAGAGTGCACCTAGTAAAAGCAGGCGGAGCAGAAGAAGGAGGGAGGACAAAGGCGGGGCGGTGAAAGCGGCATTGGGGGGGTAGAGTAGTAACCTGCGCCAGAAATGGTGGAACTTCTTAGACGGCAGGAGAGAGAGGGAGTCCGCACTGGTGGGAGGCGGATAAAATAGGAGAGGGAGGGGTGAGGACTGAGCATAGGGAGAAGAGGGAAGAATAAAAGAAGGAGGGGAAAGCTGGCAGGGAGAGGGGCAGAAAGGTGAAAGAAAGGTAGGAAGGGTGGCGGCAAGTTACGGCATTAGCGGTACAAGGTAGCAACCTGTTACCGGGCCGGTGGAACCGAAAGACGGCAGAGAGGGGAGTGGAGGGCGGTTAGAGGGGGAGTGAGGCGGCAAAGAGCAGGAGAGGGGAGGGGCAGGAAAAAGGGAGGGGGTAATGACAGGGGGTACTGGAGAAATGGCTAAGTGGGAAGGGAAGAGAGCGATGGGAAAGTAAGTGTTACAGGAACAGAGGGTGCAGGATAAGGAATGAAGGTGGGAGAAAACAGCTCAGAGCGAGGGCAAGCTAAGTGACTAGGCAGTAATTAGAGAGCTTTACAATTGGCATCAGAACAACAATG
The DNA here is from genome assembly GCA_016271365.2 of Neoceratodus forsteri. Classification (NCBI taxonomy): domain Eukaryota; kingdom Metazoa; phylum Chordata; order Ceratodontiformes; family Ceratodontidae; genus Neoceratodus; species Neoceratodus forsteri. The sequence goes on along the minus strand of CM057459.1, from coordinate 559,370,467 downwards.
TTATACAGTATCAACAAACATGAAACATAAAAGCAAAAACAACCAAGAATAAAAAGGCAAGTGCCTATAATACATAATAGGGAGGGAGGGAGGAGAACAGGTTAGGAGCATGGGATTCAAGAGGGATCAAACAAACACATTTGTCCATCGAGGTAAGGAAAGCTCTGAGATTGTGCTTAAATGCATCGAGAAGGAGCATTTCTTAGTCCCTGGGGCAGCAAGTTCCAAAAGTGAGGGACAGCATAACTGAAGGCTCCCTAGCCCTTTTTTGTGCGGCAGAGAGGAATATTCAATAAGGACTTGTCAGAGGATCTAAGGTCCCGTGAAGGTATAACCGGTTGGAGTAGTTTTGAGAGCTCAGCTGGCTTTGATGCTCTGATGATGGTGTCCGAAAGGTTGCAGAGGTAATATTGCCTGGTGGAGGAGGATAGCCAGCCCAGGTCTTTGTATAGCTGACAATGGTGCTTCAGGCGCGGTGCTTTAGCCGCATACCAAACATTGTTGAAGGTGGTGTCCCATTGGTGCAGAGCAGTTTTGCTGTGCCATGGTTAGGATGGGAGCACCGTGGGTGAGGGTTGGTAACAGGATTCCTCTAGCAATTGCCAGTTTAGTGGCAGGGTAAGCAGGTAGTTAGTCCTGTAAGCAGCCCCTAGCTTACAATTGACAGATTTACAAGTTTCCTGGATGTGCAGCTTTAGGTCAAGATTTTGGTCAAGGTGAATGCCCAAGTAGCTAAAAGAGCTAACAGACTCCAGAGGGTTACCATTAATGTCAGGCACAGGGAGAGAAGAAGAGCAGGTTCTTAATTTGTGTGGGGATCCAAATAGCATGGCTTTAGTTTTATTGGAGTTAAGGACAATTAAACAATCCCTCTCCTTATTACAAGCCTTCATTTAGATGGTATACTAATACCTGGTCTCTTGCATTTTCCTTTGCCTTATGTTTGTTACAGTTTGTCCCCCAGTGAGTTGATCAGTCTCTCCGTGGACAAATTGCTTCAATAAGGTAAAAAAAAGAGTTTTGCTGGCGACAAAATATAAATTATCGAATGGTCATAAATTCTAGGTGGTTTTTACCTTCAGTTCGGCCCTTTGATTGCCAGCAGCTTTAGTAATCCGAGTCACGGCACCAAATTTAACAGGGAGACCCCAATGGGATCTCCGAGGAAGGGCTGGCTCCCTCCTCGATACTCTCTATTAAACCACCTAGATATATATTTATAGACCACACGGAGAACGGAGGAGATTTCATTAAGCTTTACTTGGTCAGGATACAACATTTAAGGTGGTACAAAAAGTTGTAGCTTCAGTTACAAAAATAAAAAGCCGTTCTGTTTTAGGCAGAACTTACAAACCTTATATACAATTGAACAAATACAGAGGATGTACATCCTGTCTCCAAACAAGGCAATGTTGGTATATTAGCTCTGTAATTGGAGAATTTACCTCTGCATATCCTGAAGGAAGCATGAGCTAAATGACGTAAACTTGGTGACTAAAATGAATGCAGAAAATGGAATAAATGTAATAAATGCCAATCCCCACAAGATGGCAGCATTGTATAACTAATGACAGTTTGCTTTTAAATTTTCCATTGACATACATGCACGTAGGCTTAACATATACATAGCTGGTTTTGTTATAAACACTTAACTGTGCCCTTTTTCCTATTATACGTAAAACATAAAAATTGCATTGCAGTTTAAACTATAGCATTAACAAGATATACTTACTCTTAAGCAAGTACAGGATATATGGTTCACATTCTATTAATATCTTAACAGACAGTTACAAAGAAATGCAATATACTTTGTAACCATATATGTACTCTTTTCCTTAACAAACTGCTGTCACATTCTGATAGGTCACTATGTAACTATGATAAGTAAGAGCTATGACAAATATGACACATAGCATTTATAAGAAATGCCTACATCATCTTGGGGAAATGCAGCACGTAAGTTTTGTTTTGTCCACCATTTCGCACACATAAGTTTTGTTTTTAACCATCATTTTGTATTGTAACTATATTATAACTGCATTGTGTATACATACTTTTTTATACTCTTGTCTTTCTGTGTATTTGCTCATGCACCCACTTACTGGCTTTATCAGATGTACTTGGGGGTTTTGTAGCCTGTACCCTGCCAATTATTAAAATTTGTGCAAAGACACACATTACAGTAAAATCACTCTTTACATGGAGGAACTTGTTCCACAGCTTTCAGAGCTAGCAGGGAAGAAACCTCTGCCTCCAAGGCAATGGTCTTTGATGCTGATGCAGGAGGAAAAAAAACTGACTCTCATTTTTGGAAATCTCTTGAAACTGAGAGCCAGGCCTTGGCTTACTACCTCCAGGACCCACTTGTCAGAAGTAACAGACTTCCAGGCCTGGAAATAGTAAGCCAGCCTGCCCTCTACTGATATAGGGGAGGCGACCTGAACTGACACATCAAGGTGTCTGTTTGGCAGGAGCCTTGGACTGGGAAGAGGATGCAGTCCTGCTCATCCCCCTCCTACCTCTCCCTCATAAGAACCCCCTCTGTGGGAAGGAAGAGGAGGCCTGGGCTTGGTAAAAAAGCCTGTGAAAAGGCCTGCCCCTGCCCCTAGACTGCTGCCTCTGAGGAAAGACTTGTCTCTCTTTGGCCTGTGCACTCCTGTACGTGGTCCTATATTCATCCATTTTCTTCATGTAAACCTCTGTCTGCTCCCCAAACAGAGAATTACCAACCACAGGGAAATCTATGGCCTTAGCCTGGGTATCCTGAGACAGACTAGTACATGTGAGCCAAGCAAATCTCCTGAGAGGCACAGATGTAGCCATGACTCCAGATGCCACATCATTAGAGTCGACAGCAGCATGAAATTGCACTTTTGATGCCTCTATTCCATCAGCAGCCACCTCCTCCAGCTCCTTGGCTAGCTGGGGGGAGGCCTTCTTTGCTAGTTCCATTACTGTGTCCCACCTGGACCTCTGGTACCTAGCTGTATAGGCCATGTAGGTTGCCTGCCTGAGTCCCAAGGAAGATGCCAAGTACTGTTTTTTTGCCATGGCATCTACCTTCCTGGAATCTCTATCTGGGGGGTGTGAAGTCAAAGAAATGTTAGCCATGTCACAGGCTGCAGCCTGCACTACCCCAACATGGCTGCAATGGCTGTACAAAAATTCCGTACCTGAGCCTGACAGAGTGTATCTTCTGTCCATTTTATTATCCACAGGAAGTAAAGAGTTAGACATTTGCAAAATGTTCCTTATCTGTTTCCCCAAGGAATTCTGAGGAGGGATAGACAGCTTTTTGGACTCTGGGACGTCCATCATTTCTATACAGTCAGGCTCTTCTTCCTCATCAGCAGCTTCCACCACTGGAAGCTGGACAGTTTCAGCCACTTTTCTGTAAAACAGAAAATGGGAAGAGGACTTGGAAAGCCTGGGAGGGGAGACATTGGAAGGCCTGTCTGGGGAGATGTCAGGCTCTATAGGTTCATCTAGGCCTCCAAATTCAGTATCCTCGAAATCCTCTTCCTCCTCTTCGTCTCCCTCACACTCCACATCATAAAACAATTCTGTATCATAATCAGATGGAGTTGGATCCGACCGAACCAACCACTTAGTTGGAGGGATCAGTTTGGAAGGAACCGGATGAAGCGACTGCACAATGCTTATCGCTTTGGCTATTTCAGCAGCGGTTGGAACTTGCGGTTCAGCATCCGAACTGAACAACTTGCTTTTTCTTTTTGACGGAACCAACCCCTCAGAGTTTGATCTCCTTTTCCCTGAGGGTGTATCACCTGTGTCAGCAGGCATCCCTTCAGGTTCGGTCGGAAATGAACCGGGCTGGCCATCCAGTTCAGCAGACTTCTCAGCCTCCCTTTCCTTCAACCTACTTAATCTCTTATCTAAAGTGGCTTTGGGAACGTTTTTACATATTTGGCAGTCTGATTTGAGGTGGTCAAACCCCAGACAATAAACACAAATGAGGTGGGGAGTAGCTTTAGCAAAAGCCTCCCCACACTCAATACAGTGTTGAAACCCAGTGGGACCGGTTTTCTTCTTGAGTTTCTCAGACATAGCCTTAACCTACAAATTACCCTTAACAGCTTTTAATCCAGGTAATACACCCTTATTGGTTACCAACCGTGTCACGGGCTGTGGAAAAAACAAAGAAAATCTTGTTTTTTTTGAAACCGATAAGAACCAGACACCACTACTAAAATCCCAGAAAAACAGAACTAAGAGATTGTTTTGGTTCCCAACCGGACCGACCAATAGGAAACCGAAGAAAAACAATTTCCACAAGAAAATTCAGAAACAATTCACTATCTCTCTACTTACACTACCCTGTATTGAAGACCGAGATCTGATACTGAAAAAACAAGAAAATTGAACAAACTGACCAATTCAAACTTTACTGAACTGAAGCGAAGGAGAACTCTCCGGAGCGACTTCACAGTTAGGCGGAGTAAAGAATCTGATGGTTACACTAAGATGTACCAGAGACAGAGGTTTGAAAACGTTGCCCTGGCATAGAATTAACCCCTTACTCTCTGGAGCAGTTCAAGTGCTGAGGCTAACTGCATATAGTCAGAATACAACAAGACTTCATGTTGTTTGAAGGAAAGAGATTCCTCCAGTTTGGCCCTGGATAGGGCCACTAAGAACCAGTCGTCCAGGTAAGGGAACACTGCAAATCCCAACGGCGTAAGGCCGCTGCCACCACCGCTAGGCACTTGGTATAAACCCTGGGTGCCGAGAAAAGGTCAAAGGGAAGGGCTGTAAACTGGAAGTGCACCCCTTGGAAAAGGAAAGACAGGAAACGGTGGTGGTCTGGGAACACTGGAATATGAAGGTAGGCATCCTGCATGTCCAGTGCACAAAGTCGGTGGTCCTTCTGCAAAAGGGGCAGAAGACTCTGTACAGTCAGCATGCGGAACCTTTTGTACTCCACAAAAATGTTCAGTCGGCTGAGATCCAGGATGGGTCTGAGGTCACCCATTTTTTTCAGGACCAGGAAGAAATGGGAGTAAAACCCTTTTCCTCTCTGGGATGGAGAGATTGGTTCTATAGCCGACTTCTGTCTTCGAGCCAAGATTTCCTCCTCGATCAGCAGGGCCTGGTTCAGAGAGTACCGGGAACAACTTGGAGGGGAGTTTGGAGAAAACTCTAAGGTGTGCCCTCTGAAACTAGTTGCAGGACCCATGCATCTGAGGTGATGTCCTTCCACTCCTGCATGTGGAGGGCGAACCTTCCTCCCACTGGCTCCAAATTGGAGGGTGGAGGAGGGGGAGGGCTGGACGAGTCAGAAGGCTGAGGGACGGGGAGACCCCCGGTCGCTCTCTGGGTTTTTGAGGCAGGGGGAGGGGAGAGGAGAAAGAGAACCCTGTTGCTTTTCTTTTATTTTGGTGCCTGTTAAAGGGCTGTTTACTCTGCCTCTTGTTTTGGCACCGAAAACACTGTTTCTTCTGAAAGCCCATTCGGTACATTAATTTGACAGATCTTAGGGCTTGGCTGCTGTCTTGGAGACCCGTAATTAAGTCCTTGGTGTCTCCCCCAAAGAGGACTGAACCTCTGAAGGGAGTATCCTGGATAGCTGACTGGACAACTGCGGAGAGTACAGAAATGCATAACCAAGTGTGTCTTCGGAGGAAGACAGCTGTCGGAGGAAGAGCAACCACGTCCGAGTTGTAGGTGGCTCTGAGTGCATGACTGCAAGAAATTTTGGACAGGGGCAAGTCTTTGGTCAGTTCCTCCTTGAGGTACGAAGCCTCCATGGATTGAATATGGGCCTCAAGCCTGGTCATAGTTGCTTTTTGAAAAGAAATCATGTGTGCCACGTAGTTGAGGGAACGGAGGGCGAACGTAATAGAAGAATACATTTTCTTTCCAAATTGGTTGAGCTGCCGAGACTCCTTATCTGGAGGAGAGGTGCTCATATGTTTTGGTGTGGCCGAATGATCACGAGCAGCCGCTATAACTATAGAGTCCGCCTTGGGGTGAAAGTCCAGAAAGAAAATACCCTCTGGCGCGTGACAGATCCGGTCTGCCTTCTTTGGGACGGCCGGATAGTAGTGTGGCAGCTGCCAAATAGTAGTGGTGAGATCTCGTGGGGGGCTGTCCAAGGGGGACAGGGATAGAAGAAATGGTCTCCAAGTCTAGGTGCTCCGCTAGATGTTTCCTTTTTGGGTCCTGCTCCTCTGCATTCCAGCCATTGGTTTGTTGGATAATGCGGAGGAGCTCAGTAAAAGAGGGATCCTCTGGAGGGGACTGGGCGACTCTTTGCCCTTGGTCACCAAAGGTTGCCCATCTGATGAGTCATCTGAGGAATCCTCGTAAGAAGAAGAATCTCCTCCTCCTCCTGGGATTTCCATCCCCAGCAGGGTGACCTCCTGGGGGAGTGCACCCGAGATGTGCACCGTGGCAGAGTGGATAGAACTGACAGGTGACAGAGAACAGGGAGGGGGACAGACCACCGGGCCCGGCAGTTGCTGTTCTAAGTCAGAGACCAGCTGAGATCTGGCGTCCTTCCACAAGGACAGTATAAGGGTTTGAAAGTCCTGTTGAGGTGAAGCCGGAGAAGGAGTGGTGGGCTGAGGGTGGTAAAAAGGTGCGTCCAACCCTGAATACTGAGGAGGATACCCCCGATAATAGAGATAGTTAGGGATCTGATACCCAGGGTAAAAGGTCTGAGGAAAAGAGCCGATCGTCTGACCAGACGGAGGGTAAGCTGATGTCTGGGACGCTGCGTGAGCATGATACCCTGGTGTACGACCTTGTACCGTTGTAAGGTTGGCCGACATCAGGGAAACTGATGTCGGGATAGTCAATGCCTGGGGATCTGGCATTGGGCCTGGTGTAGTAATAGCCTGTGTTGGGGGCAAACATAAGGACCCTGACGGAGGCAGGCTGTAGAGTGTGTCTGGCAGTGCCGCATGCATCAGAGATGGGGGGCCCAGCGGAGGAGGTCCAGGCCCAATGGAGGGGGAATGAGGGCAGAAGCTCCCGTGAGAATGGGGTCTGGCATCGATATCCCTGGTAGGGTATACACAGGAGGAACCTGGGGCATAGCCACTGGAGTAGGAGAGGACAGGACCATGTCCAGGGAGCCCACTTCCTCCTCCACCCCAGATGTGACATCTGGGGTAGGAGGTTCCACTGGGGGAGGTGGAGAGGATGTGACATCTGGGGTAGGAGGTTCCACTGGGGGAGGTGGAGGGGAAGGCTCCCGATTCACCACCCAACAATGGGACTCCAACACTTCCAGAGTCCTGGACACCGACTTCCTTCCCAAAGGCACAGATGGCACTCGAATGAGTAGATAACCCAGGTAGGGATAGACATAATTCCCTCCTGCCAGAGTTGAGCCACCAGAACTATGAGCACCTTCAAGAAAATCCTGGGGGCTGTTGCCAGCCCAAATGGGAGCGCCCTGTAGTGGAAGTGCTGTTACAGTACCGTGAACCTGAGGAACCTCTGAGAAGACTGTTGGATGGGGATGTGGAGATATGCATGCCTCAGATCTACGGAAGCTAGATAATCCCACAGATGGACAGCCTGGATGATAGAACGTAGAGACTCCGTCTTGAACGTTGTGTGGTGAACAAACCTGTTTAGATGTTTCAGATCCAGAATAGGCCTGAATCCCCCCCAACTTCTTGGGAACTACGAAATAGATCGAGTAGAACTTCAATATGCCAGATACAGATTGGTCAATACAAGCAGAGACATCTGCCAGAAGAAAAAATTACTCACCTTAATAATGTTGTTTCTTCTAATGGAGTCTTGCTGTATTCTGACTATTGCAGTGATCTCCAACCTTTGAACTGCCCCGGAGAACAAAAAGTTAACTTTCCATGCAAGGCAAAGGCTCAAAAGGGGGCTGCTTGGCAAAAGTATGTAAAGTAAGAATTTTTTTATACCCCCCCCTTAAAATATAAAAAAATCTTGTGCCTTATTTAATTGCAATGGAATAGAATTAGGGTAAGAATTTTCTTAATGGAATTCTTTGATACTTGTAATTGTAACTGGATTTCTTTTTCTGTCTTAAGGAATAAAAAATAAAGTACAAAAAACAATATGGGACTTCAGAGGAGCTGACTTTGATAAGATGGCCAACAGAGTTAAGCTAGCCCTAGCAAAAAGAAATACAGGTGATGGGGTACAGGCAAAGTGGGCAAGCATTAAAGATGCAATACTTGAAGCAACATCCCATTGGGTTAGTGAGAAAAGGAAGTGCAAAAGAAGAAGGAAACCACTTTGGTTCTCAAACACAGTAGCAGAAAAGGTCAGAGCCAAAAGGCTGGGCTTCAGGAAATATAAGGGAACGCAGCAGAATGAAGATAGGAAGGCATACCAAACTTCCTTAAGGGAAGCAGGGACGGCAGTAAGGCAGGCAAAGGCCCAAACTGAGGAAACACTAGCATGAACAGTAAAAGAAGGTGACAAGACTTTCTACAGATACATTAGTGAAAGGAAAAAGTCCAGATGGGGTATTGCTAAGATCAAAGGGGATAAGGGGCGTGTGAGGAGGAGGACCATGTAAAAGCATCTATCCTAAATAGATACTTCTGCTCAATATTTACTGAAGAGAAGGTAGGGCAGGGCCCACAGCTCTGCACCACGGACACAGGTGGGAGGTAGGTGTGCACTAGTCCCTTCACAAAAGAAAGGGTCCTACAAGAGCTCGATAAGCTCAGGGTGGACAAGGCAATGGGACCTGATGGCATACATCCCAGGGTACTAAAGGAGCTAAGGGTGGAACTAGCAGAGCCATTATCGGAACTGTTTAATGAGTCTCTGAGCACAGGAGAGGTCCCAGAAGATTGGAGAAGGGCTCATGTGATCCCGCTCCACAAGAGTAGTAGCAGGGAGGAGGCAGGGAACTACAGACCAGTCAGTCTTACCTCAGTAGTGGGCAAGATTATGGAGACACTCCTTAAGGAAAGGATAGTGCAACACCTAGAATTCATAGTAGCAGAGGATCCAAGATAGCACGGGTTTACAAAAGGAAGGTCCTGTCAAACTAATCTCATAGATTTCTTTGACTGGGTAACCAGAGTGGTGGACCAAGGGGGAGCAGTTGATGTTGCCTACCTTGACTTCAGCAAAGCTTTCGATACTGTTCCACATAGAAGACTGATTAATAAGCTGGGTGGGCTCAGGGTGGGTCAACTGGGTGGCAAACTGGTTGACGGGCAGAAAACAGAGTGGTGGTAAACAGTATACAGTCAGAAGAGATGCAAGTCACAAGTGGGGCACATCAGGGATCAGTCCTGTGGCCAGTCCTCTTCAATATCTTCATCAGTGACATTGCAGATGGACTGGAGGGTAAGGTTTGTGTGTTTGCAGATGACACCAAGATCTGCAACAGAGTAGATGATCCAGATGGTATGGCAAGAATGAGAAGAGATCTGGATAAACTAGCAAAATGGTCGGAAAGTGGCAACTGGGGTTTAACGCAAAGAAGTGCAAGATCATGCACATAGGGAAGAGAAACCCTGAAGCCACCTATAGGCTGGGAGGGGAGTTGCTGGCAGTCACAAGGGAAGAAAGAGATGACCTGAAATCATCCAAGCAGGCCTCTAAAGCAGTAGGTAAGGCTGCTAGCGGGATGTATTAGTAGGGCTATCACAAGTCGGAAGAGGGAGGTAATATTACCTCTTTACAAGACACTGATTAGGCCCCATCTGGAGTTCTGTGTGCAGTACTGGAGGCCACACCTTCACAAGGACATTAACCAAATTGAGGCAGTCCAGAGAAGGGCAACCAAAATGGTGCAGGGACTGCATCAGAAAACATATGAGGACAGATTACCTGAACTCAATATATATGCCCTAGAGCAAAGGGGGGAGAAAGGTGATATGATTGAAACATTCAAACACCTTAAGGGCATTAACAAGGTGAAAGAGTCTAACATGTTTAAACAGGGTTTTAAATAATTGATTAGCAGTTTTTTTCTTGGGACAATGCTAACTGTGCAGAAATTATTTATATAGGTTTTCTAGAAGTGTTATGTTTGGTAAACACAGTGAAGCAAGTGCTATGCATTTTCACAATGTTTTAGCACTTTTATGAGCAAAACGCTAATCAATTTTTGGAGTTAAATAAATTCCTGTTTAAATATAAGAAAAATAGCAGGACAAGAGGACATACCATGAGGTTAGAAGGAGGCCGATTAAGGGGTAATGTGAGGAGTTCTTTTTCACAGAAAGGGTGGTGGATGCATGGAACAGCCTACCTCCAGAAGTGGTGGTTATGAATACAGTGCAGGGTTTCAGACAGGAATGGGATAGGCATAAGGGAGCAATACAGATGATTATGAATAGATAGGCCATTGGTAGAGCAAAGGATCATGGCACATTCATAAGGTAGAAAAAGAAATGGGCAGATTGGATGGGCCTTGCTGCCCTTATCTGCCATCAGCTTCTTTGTTTCTATAGAATGCCTGGCCTTGCTCACTGGGAAGCATCGGAAAAATCACCCCAATCTGAGTGAAGTGGCCCTGGGTTTGTGACGCTGCTTGCCTCTTCACGGGCCTTTTTGAAACAGGGACAGTATAAAATGCCTGTTTGAGGGAACTGTTGAAAATTCTATTGCATAATGTAAATCCAGAATTTCCAAAACCCAAGCATCTGATGTTATCTGGGCCCCTCTTGTGTAAAAATTGTGCAGTCTTCCACCAAGGCAAGGGAGGCAGAGATGGGCCCGCGTACCTTGATTGTGAGGTGCCCGCTTTTCGTCCTGAACCTCCACTGCATCTTCAGGCAAGGACTCCTCTGCTACTATTGCTCTTGAAACCAGACTAGCTCCTCTGGTTCCCGAAGTTCCGAAAGGGATTACAGCCCCCTCGATATTGCCTCTGTTGGCCGCCTCCTTTATCTTTTGGAGTTGAACTGGCCCTTTGCTGTTGCTTTGATACTGGAAGGTGGCCCTTTTTATCCTGGATATCTTTCAAAATATCATCCAGGCCAGAACCAAACAAAAAGCCTCACTCAAAAGCTAAGTTAAACAGCTTGATCTTCGAAGCCCGATAGGTGACCCGTCGAAGTCATACTCCTCACATAGTGGACACAGTGTGGTAAGCAGACTATGCGTAGATTCTCCACAATGGCATCCCCTAAGAAGGTGGAGGCCATGGATAACAACTGCAAAATGCTCGCGCCCTCCAAATTCAGGGGAATAAAGCTGTCCAGGGTCATAACCCACAAGTCTAAAGCTCTGGCAACAATAAAGGAGGCACAGGCGCCTCAAAGGTTTGTGCGTGTTGAAGGAGAAGGCTCTTCTGCACAAAGCATCCACTCGCTTGTCATGCAAATTCGATAAGGCCAAGGACCCTTCAATAAGAATAGTGGGGTGTCTGATGGAATTATGAACTGCCTTATCCACCAGAGGAGGGGTTTCCCACTAGTGAGTATTTTCTTCTAAAAAAGGGAAACATCGCACCTTAAGTTTTGGCAGATATTTTCTTTGGTCTGCTCCTGCCTATTCCTATTCAATAATCTGGTCACAGTGAATACAGTTTGGAAGACACTTCGGAGTGGAGGAGGACATGGACAGGATAGAACTGACATCCAATGCCTCCATGGATTGGACCTCCTTGAGATGTAATGTCCTACACACCTCAGTTACCAGACAGGACAAAGACTTGGTATCAAACAGGGGAGGGATAGGAATCCTCCTGTTTGCCTCCTTCCTCCTCCTCAGAAGCTTTCTGTCCTCCTCATCAGCAAGTAGCTTCTTAGGGTCAGGATTTTCCCCAAGATGCCCGATATGTTTATCCTGATCCTCTGTATGGTCAGGGTCAGGGTCTGTCTGCAGATCCATATTAGCAGCCCTGTTCTGCTGCTGCGCACCTGGATGTGCCTCTGTGGGCCCCCCCAACCTGAGGGGCCCAGTTTGGGGTTGGGTGTGTCTGATGGGATGTCCTGCTTAACATCGGGGCCGAAAAGCTCTCCTAGGAGCAATGAGAAAGATTTATGCAATTCTGCTTTGCCACTGCCAGCTGGCACACAAGGTGCACCCCACCAGTTCAGAGGTCTGACTGGTGGGAACTGTAAGAGACATATTAGCTTGAGTACGACAGTGGGGGCAATCGGAACCCAGAGGAGAAGATCGCATTACCCTCTTGCAGATCTTGCATCTTTTAAAAATGACAGGTCTCTGATAAGCCATGGTGGCAAAGTAAAATTGCTCTGCAGGTGCCCAAGGTTAGAAAACCTGAAGTTTCTACCAAAAAAGAAAAATAGTTTACTACTGCCACAATCCTCACCTCTGATTGTGGGGAAAAAAGTGAAAAACCTGAAAAGAGTACACGTCTCAGCCCCAGTTGGCCTGAACGCTGAATTACAGGACAGAAGCAGACCCGCCGTGTGTAGCACTCTGGAACTACAGGTGTGCATATGCTCTCCAAAACAGTGCATGTGCGGGATGTCACGACACTGTGCCTGGACACTGGCACGCCAAAGGGGGGCGTGAACATAACACAGCATGCGAACAGCGCGCTGAGGCTGCAGAAGCCTCTTGAAGAAAAGAGCATGCCCAGTGGACAGAGAATGGCAGAAAAACGGTGGGAAGCTGCACGACTCAATGGAGCCAAGAAAAACTACCAAACTGCCTGAAGGGGAGAAAGAAAAAATTACTCACCTTAGTAATGTTGTTTCTTCTAATGGAGTCTTGCTGTATTCTGACTATTGCAGTGATCTCCAACCTTTGAACTGCCCTGGAGAACAAAGAGTTAACTTTCCATGCAAGGCATGGAACGCTGAGCTCGAGCTCGGCTGAAGCCTCTGTCTGCTGTTGTTTGAACCCCAACTGCCAGATCTTTTCGAGCTATACTCACTGGGTGTCCTGTGTGGAAACTGTAAACTCACACTAGCCAACTGGCAACTAAATTTAATAAAAAGGGTTTTTTGGTTTCAAAGCAAAGACTCAAGTCAGGAAACCCAAAAAAGAAAACACAACACACACCCAAAAATTAAAGAGGGTAAGAAAAGGGGGCACCTCTAGGTGCCAACACTGCTCCTGTCCACCCACATCCCAAAAACCAGGTTCTGAGAGGGAGGTCAGAATACAGCAAGACTCCATTAGAAGAAACAACATTACTAAGGTGAGTAATTTTTTCTTCAAACAACATGAAGTCTTGCTGTATTCTGACTATTGCAGACTACCAAGCAGTACCTCCATGGAGGAGGAACAGAACCTACTTTGAGAACAGACTCTGAAGTACTGCTGTGCCAAACCGAGCATCACTCCTAGCCTGGATATCCAGAGAGTAATGCTTGGTAAAAGTATGGACTGTTTTCCAGGTGGCTGCTTGACAAATCTCTAAGATAGGAATATCCCTGGCAGCAGCCAGGGAAGCAGCCGTACCTCTAGTAGAGTGAGCCCTCAGGCCTGAGGGTGGGATTCTACCCAATTTTTCGTAGCAGAATTGTATGCAAGAGACAATCCACCTGGCAACAGATCTTTAGTGGCAGGTTTTCCTCACCGACCTCTCCATAAGTGAGGAACAATTGAGGGAGTCAAACCTGTGACCCTGGTGCGCGGTATGTAGTAGCTAAGGGCCCTTACATCCAGGCTGTACAGCCTCCCTCTCCAGAGGAGGAATGGTCAGTGAAGAAAAACAGGGAGAGACATAGATTGGTTAAGGTGGAAATCTGAGACCACCTTAGGCAAAACTTCCTGTTAGTTCTTAGGACCACCTTATCTCTATGAAAAGAGATAAAATCAGGCTCCACTGACAGGGCTTGCAATTCACTGATGCTACCTAGAGGTAATGGCTACCAAAACACAGTTTCCAAGTCAAGTAAGTTCTGCAGAAGACAAAGGCTCAAAAGGGGTTGCATAAGCTGAGCAATGCAAACATTTAGGTCCCAAGCAGAAGCAGGGTCCCTGAAGGGAGGATTGGTGTGCAACAATCCCTTGAAGAATTTGCAAAATACAGGATGAGCTGAAAGAGAAGAGGGCTTGCCTACTGACAAAAAAGCAGAAACAGCTGCCAAATGTACTTTGAGTATAGCTGGTCTGAGTCCCAAGCCATTGAGATGAACCATATAGTCCAGGACTGTAGGCAACCCAGTAGATTCTGGAGGAATATGCTTACCAGAGCACCAAATAGTGAACCTTTTAAATTTGGAGTTGTAAGTCTTTCTGGTGGAAGGCTTTCGAGAAGCCTTTAGAATATCCAAAACACCTTGAGAGAGGTGCAGATCAGCAAACTCTAACTCTTCAAGAGCCAGGCCTTGAGATTGAGAGATTTGAGATTCGGATACCAAACTCTCCCCTGAGAGGATGTCAACAGGTTGTAATTCCTGGGAAAAGACAGAGGAAGCTGTACTGCTAAGGACAGCAACAGTGGGTAGCAGGGCTGTCTGGCCCAGTCTGGAGCAATCAGAATCACTTTGCAGAGTTGAGACCTGATTTTGACTAGTACCTTGACCAGAAGAGGGAAAGGGGGGGGAAGCATACAGGAACTTCCCTTCCCAATGGAGAACTAGAGGATCCAGGGGGACTGAGCCCAACACTGGGGGTCTGCAGCAAAAAAGAGGAAGTTGGTGATTGTCTGGGGCTGCAGAAAGATCTATCTGTGGAGTGCCCCATCTGGAGAAAAATCACCTTCAAAATTAGGGGATCTAGGGCCCATTCGTGGTTGCCCTGAGATATCCTGCTGAGAGCATCTGCCAGGACATTGTCCTTCCCTGGGAGGTGCACTGCTGTCAGAGAAGTTTGCAGAGAATAGGCCAGAGACCACAACTTCATTGCTTCTGTGCACAAGGCCGTAGACCGAGTGCCCCCTTGCTTGTTGATGTACCACATTGTGGTGGTATTGTCTGTTCTGATCTGGACTACTTTGTTCTGAACAGACTTGGAAAACTTGCAGTGCCAGAAACACTGCTCTGAGTTCCAAGAGATTGATGTGAAGCAGAGATTCTTGAGGTGACCACAGCCTTGGGTGGTCAGATCCCAAGTGGGCTCCCAGCCCAAGAGGGAGGCATCTGTGGTAAGGATTAGAGAATGAGATTGAGTGACAAAAGGAACTCCTTGCCTTAGAGTGTCCTGATCCTGCCACCACTGCAAAGCCTGGATCAGGGTTCGAGTCACTGAGACTAGTTTGGTCAGGGAATCCTTTCTCTGGGACCAGAAGGCTCTTAAGTGGAACTGAATGTCCCTCATCAGAAATCTTGCACCCTGGACCACTGCTGTAGAGGCTGCCATGTGGCCCAGGAGCTGCAGAAAGTGCCATGCTGGTCGAGACACCTGAAGGGTGAATGAAGAGGCCAGTTTCATAAGGGTCCTTGCCCTGTCCAGGGGAAGGAAGGCTCTTGCCCTTATTGTATCCAGCTCCGCCCCTATAAAGGTGAGGAGCTGTACTGGCTCCAGAACTAACTTTGAAAGATTTAGGAGGAATCCTAAGGAAGTGAGCAGTTGCTGAGTTATCTGGAGATGTGACTTGACTTGGTCTGGAGACTGACCCACTATGACCCAGTCGTCCAGGTATGGAAAGATGGAGATATTTTTTCTCCTTAGGAAAGCAACCACTACTGCCAGGCATTTTGTGAACACCCTTGGGGCTGATGTTAGACCAAAGGGCATTGCTTTGAATTGATGGTGGCCTGAGGGCAACTCGAACCTGAGGTACTTTCTGTGGGAGCACCTGATGGGAATGTGAAAATAGGCATCCTTGAGGTCCAGGGAGGCTAGCCAGTCCCCTGGCCTTAGAGAGGGCAGAATTATTCCCAGAGTCACCATTTTAAATTTTGGCTTTAAAAGGTGCTTGTTTAAATATCTCAGATCCAGGATGGGCCGCCATTCTCCTGTCTTTTTGGGGGTTAAGAAGAACTTGGAGTACAATCCTTTTCCCCTGTGTAGGGGTGGAACCCTTTCTATGGCTCTGAGAGCCAAGAGGGAACAGACCTCTGCCTCTAGGGCAAGGGCATCTGAAGGATTTGCAGGTGGAAAGGATCTGGTTCTCATCTTTTGAAATTTTTTGAAGCTGAGAACCAGTCCCTGGCTTACTACTTCCAGGACCCACTTGTCTGATGTTAAAGACTTCCAGTCCTGGACAAAGTAAGTCAGCCTGCCCCATACAGGTAGTGGAGAATCGACCCGGGCAGACCCATCAGGGTGCCTGCTTGGCAGGGGCTTTAGGCTGAGGGGTGGGAGCAGGCCTGCTTATACCCCGTCTGCCTCTCCCTCTAAAGAACCCCCTCTGAGCAAAGGCAGAAGAGGAGGCCTGGGCTTGGTAAAAAGGCCTATGAAAAGGCCTGCCCCTCTCCCTGGAATGCTGCCTCTGGGGAGTGGCTTGCCTTTCTTTGGCCTGAGCACTCCTGTAGGTGGTCCTGTACTCGTCCATTTTCTTCATGTAGTTCTCTGTCTGCTCCCCAAACAGAGAATTACCAATGACAGGACAATCCATGGCCTTAGCCTGGGTATCCTGTGACAGGCTAGTACATCTGAGCCAAGCCATCCTCCGAAGGGCCACAGATGTAGCCATGACTCTAGATGAAACATCATTGGAGTCCACAGCAGCATGAAATTGCACCTTGGATGCCTCAATACCATCCGCAGCCACCTGCTCCAGCTCCTTGGCAAGCTGGTCAGGGACCTGTTTAGGTAGAGCCATCACAGTGTCCTATCTGGACTTCTGGTATCTAGCTGTGTAGGCCATATAATTAGCCTGCCCGAGTCCCAAAGATGCTGCCATGTACGGTTTCTTTGCCATGGCATCAATCCTCCTGGAGTCCTTATCTGGGGGGGCCAAGGGTATATTTGCCTTATCACAGGCAGCAGCCTGCACTACTCCAACAAGGCTGCACTGTTGGGAAAGGAAATCCGTATCTGAGCCTGAAAGGGTATACCTCTTGTCCATTCTTCTGTCCACAGGAGGTATGGAATTAGGAGTTTTCAAAATCTTAAATGTCTGTTTCCCAAAAGACTTATGGAGGGGACTAGACAATCTCCTGGACTCTGGGATGTCCAAAATCTCAACGTAATCAGGCTCCTCCTGGTCCTCTACTGCTTCTTCCTAGGAAGCTGGAGGGTTTCGGCCACTTTTTTGTAAAACATAAAGTGGGAAGGGGACTCAGAAAGTCTAGGAGGAGAAACACCTGAAGGTCTGTCTGGGGAGATGTCCGGGTCAATGGGCACATCCAGACTTTCATAATCACCATCACTGTCTTCATACTCTCCCTCCTCCGGTTCATAAAATTCTTCTAAATTATAATCCTGAACCGGGGGAACCGACCAAACCGAGCCCCTAACCGATGGCGCCGGTTCAGTCGGAACCGAAGTTAGCGACTGAACTATCCTTTTCGCTTTGTCTATTTCATCAGCGGTCGGAGAAAGAACTTGTGGATCCGAACCGGCTGACTAATCCCTTCTTTTCCTTTTAACCGGATCCGACTCTTCAGAGTCGGTTCTCCTTTTGCCCGAAGAAGTTTCGCCCTGGTCAGAGGGCACTCCTTCTGTTTCGGCTGGAACCGAACCGGGCTGGCCATCCGGGTCAGCAGACTTCTCAGCCTCCCTTTCCCTCAGTCTACCTACTCTCTTATCCAGGGTAGCTTTGGGAAAACTTTTACAAATCTGGCAGTCTGAATCGAGGTGGTCAAGCCCCAGACAATAAACACAGGTGGTGTGGGGGTCAGCCTTAGCAAAGGCTTCCCCACACACACTACAGTGTTGAAACCCAGTGGGCCCGGATTTTTCTTGGTTTCTGGGACACGGCCATTCCTAACCAAAACTTACCCTTTTTCGGCAATCCGCCAGGCAAGACACTTTATCGGTTCCTGACCGCGGTTATTGGTCTTGGAAAAACGTAATGAAATCCGTTTTTTTAGAACCGATACGGACCGGTTACCACACTCTAATAAAATAGAAAAACTTTTTCACAAACCTGATCGGGTCAAACCGAACCGATCCAATGTTTACAAGTTCCACACAGAAAACTAATATAGAAAAACCTATCTAGTACTCACGGTACCACAGACAGAGACTTAACCGACAGGTTATATTGTAGAAATTCGGTTGAAACCGAGAGAAAAAAAAACGACACTTTAACCGACTTTTTTTGAGCCGAGTGAAGGAGTACTCTCCGGAGCGACTGTTCAGTGAGGCGGAGTAAAGAATTTGGCGGTTGGGGTTCAAACAACAGCAGACAGAGGCTTCAACCGAGCTCGAGCTCAGCGTTCCATGCCTTGCATGGAAAGTTAACTCTTTGTTCTCCGGGGCAGTTCAAAGGTTGGAGATCACTGCAATAGTCAGAATACAGCAAGACTTCATGTTGTTTGAAATGCACCATTAACCCATTGAAAAGACTCTGAGACTACCCAGAGTCAAAAGGCTTTTGCTCCAGAAACCCCCTTTTTTTTATTATTGCTAAGGAGAATTAAAGGGGAACTGTCCCTGTAAGGTAAGAGAGCCAAAGTAAAGGGGGAATGTCCCTTCAAGGAGTACCAAAACTGGGGAGGGGGGAGGAACCAATGCCTAGAGACAGAGGGGAACCCCCAGGAATGCCACAGATTAAAACCCCACAAAGAAAAAAACAGGTACTTACCTGAAGCACTTTTCGTTGTTGTTAAAGAAATCAGAGACCTGTTGAAAATACACACCCGAAAGTAAGTGCCAATCATGGCCCCCAACTCAAGCACGGGCAGTGGAAATGGGAACAGCAGGCTAGCCAGTTTGAAAGCAGCAGTTTAATATGGGACAGGCACGGTTTTAATTTAGGGGTGCTCCCTGTTATCAGGTAGCCCCAATCTGCTATGCAGAGTTGTGGCCCCAAAAACCTAGAAGCTAATTTTTCTTCAGAGAAGCTTTTCAGCTGTTTCCTCTTCAATGGCATAGCAAAGACTGGAGAGTTGCTGCTGTCCAGAATGCTCATCTGCCCAACATTCTAGGTTGATTCAGCCTTTGGGCACATAATAGTCCTACGGCTGGTCACTCGGGGAAGGACCACATCCTTGCCAGACTGCTGTACAGATTGTACTGGCCAGAAATTCATGAAGGTGTTGCTGCCTATTGTAGTTCCTGTGCGGAGTGTCACAAAGTAGCCCCAGTGACTAATAAGGACAGGGTGTCCCTGCCCTTGATGGATGTGCCTTTAGAGAGAATTGCAATGGATGTGGTTGGCCCCTTAAGACAAAAGTAAAAAGGATAATCAATTAATTTTGGTACTGTAGTATGTGACTATGTTACTCAATACTCAGAGGCAGTTCCTATGCGTACTGTCAAAGCCCTAAAAGTGGTAGCAGTTTGCCAAAACTTTTAAGAAGGGTAAAGAGATTATTACAGATCACGGTAGTAAATTTTGATGCTGTTTTGCTGAGGGAGCTATACCGATTGCTAGGTACCAGTGCTATAAGAACCTCCCCATATCACTCTCAGAGAGATGGTCTTGCGCTTTCAACCTAACCTTAAAACACATGTTAAAAAGGTAGAAGGGCGATATGTAAAGATCCACGGGCTTTACAGGGATACCCCTTGCGTTCTTCTCAACTTATATGCCCCTAATGTTGGTCATGATAGAATACAATTCTGCAAGCAACACCTTCTACGGGATGTGGGGGACCAGGGTCCCATGTTTCTGCCTGGAGATTTTAATTGTGTAGCACAGCCAGAACTAGACAAAAGTGGGCCGGGCTTGGGTGATCCCCTGAGGGAGAGTAAAAAATTTAGGCACGTACTGGCCACATCAGGATTAATAGATGTTTGGAGACATCTAAATGGGAAGGAAAGAAATTACACCTTTTTTCCAAATCTGTACAAACAACACTCCCGAATAGATTTTTTTAATGGCTAAAGAGTAGTAGCATGTGGCCCACACAAGCCAAATACAGCAGATTATCACATCAGGTCACACCTCGGTGATCCTAGACCTAATGGTGGAGGTAGTTTTTAAAAATCCTTTCTGGTGCCTAAATGTCTCCCACCTAAATAACAAACACTTTTATCAGACACTTACACAAGCTATTAAAGATTACTTGCATACTAATGGGGAGGGGAAAACAACGGAAGCAGTCTGTTGGGATGCCCTGAAGGCTACACTAAAGGGCCTTTGCATACAACATGCTTCACATCAGAAAAAAGAACAAGACAGGCTAAAGCTGACCTCTGGGTTAAGTACACTCGCCCCTCATTGGGGGTCTCATTGGCCCCTTATTGGAGAGAATCTGCATGGAAATTGCGCATTAGATATTTTAATACACCAGCTGAACTGGCTAAGATCGTCCCTGCACTGGGGTCTGACTGCTGGAGACAATGTGGAGAGGGTAGGGCGGACCAGGTGCACATTTTTTGGGGATGTAACAAATAACAAGTTTTTTGGCAACAAGTCAAACAGGCTTTACAGAGTGTATTTTCCCCACATGTTGTATTAAGCCCACAATTTGCACTCCTGCCGATTCCTCCAGAGGGGCTCAAATTACAGAAGGGGACCTTTATGTTCACCTTCCTTCTTTTGGCAAAGAAGACCATTACTAAGCTATGGAGGCAGGTTAGATCTCCTGTGGTAGGCACTTGGCATGAATTGATAGTGGAGCATTACTTTCTACAGTGTATGACTGCAGGGGCTATGGGGCACAGGGAACGGTTTAGATGGAGGGCTTGGGTCCTTTTTTATTCCGCAAGAGACTCCTCATTTGTCCCATGATGGAGTTCAAATATATCGATGCTAGAAGCCATAAATGGTACCATAAGGGAAGACTCTTTTTTCTGGGTAGAGAGTTCAACAGATATCTGAGAAAGGGGCACAGGAAGGCACTGGCAGAGGCTGGGTTTATGATATATTATGAAAGCTATTTATTGAATGTGATGAGAACTTTACCACCACTACCACTGTACTGCCATTTATTGCTTGGTGTATCGCTGTGGTTACTTATATATGTCAGCTATAACTTACTGTATCTGCTGTGTATTGTACCTCATATGAAAACAACAGAAAAATAAAGTATATATAAAAAAAAAGATAGGCTAAAGACATGTTTACATGGCAGCATTTGCATTGCAGGAACCCGACCACTCAGGCTGCTGCGGTGCAAATGTCACCGTGTGGACACTTACCGAATCACAGTAAGCCACTCCCTCCACCGCTCGGCAGTCCCAGAAAGTCTGAGGATGCTTTTGGGAGTGAGTGGTTTAAGATGCCGTGTGGACAGGCCGCACTGCTCACTCCCACTTCTGGGCGCTTCCATCCACTGACTTCCCCGACTCCCAGGCCCTCTACAGCACGTCTTACATCGGCGCTGGGGGGGGGGGGCCTGTGTAGATGCGTTAGCCAAGTGTCTTTTGAGTATGGGCAGCTCTGCAATGCTCCAAAGAAGGAGTGAGATCAGCCGTGTAAACACGGCTTAAGACTGGAACTAGAGCAGCAAATATATGACCCTGAAGCAGAGCATAAGATTACATGTAACCCTCAAGTTAAGGAGCAGCTAAAGGCCTACAGGGACAAACTTACTAAAGTATTAAAAGAGAAAATAGAAGGGAACCTACGCTATACACAACAGCAATATTATGAGTCCAGAAACAGAGCCGGAAGACTGCTAGCTTGGCAAATCCAGCCACAAGTGGCTAGCAGGACAGCCCTTAAAATAAGGGGTGGGGGGAGAGCTGTTGCTAGGGAATATACCCCAGTTCTGGGAGCAAAAGTTCTTTAAATTTGATGGACTGCATCTGACTAAAGAGGGAGTCAGTGCATTGGGGCAGAAGTTTGACGTCTTTGCAGAATATTTAAACTAGCAAATGGGGAGAGGGGTGCAGCACCCCATACGTCGAATGGGAAGAACACCCCTCCCCCCTCAGCTAGTGGTCAAACAGGAATTCAGCGTGGTTTGCTGCTCATTTGCATCACCAGGTAAGAAAAAGGTTTGTCTCCCCACTACGATGCACAGGGTAATGCCAAACTTCACCCAACAACTAACACACCAAAATCTGGCCAATGGAAAATCATGTACACAAATGCTCACAGCCTGGGAAATAAGATCCCAGACCTGCAGGCAATATGTCAGAGGCTAAACTGGACATAGTAGCAATTAGTGAGGCGTGGTTTACCAGTAACCACTTGGGAGACTTCAGTACCTGGCTATGTATTTCAGAAGAGACCGGAGGTGCAAAGGGGGAGGAGTGGCCCTGTATGTTAATGAAAATATCAAAGCTACAGAAATTCAGAATAACATAAGGAGCCAGAAGAACTGCGGGTCACCCTGGAAACAGGAAATGGGACAGCCATAAGAACTGGGGTTGTCTACAGACCGCCTGAACCAGAGGGAGGACATAAGACACATTACTGTTAGAAGATATACAAAACATGACCAGCTAAAGGGGAGGTTCTGATAATGGGAGACTTAACATGCCAGATAGAGATTGGTCAATATCAGCAGGAACATCTGCCAGAACTAGACTCATAGTGGATTCCCTGCAGGGAGGGCCTCAAACAACTGGTACAGCAACCCACAAGAGACAGGGCTATCCTAGATCTAGTACTGACTAACAAAGAAGGGATCACAGATCTCCAGGTAGAAAGTCACCTGGGGGCCAGTGACCATCACATGGTATGGTTCAATTTGGCTACTACATCTAAATCATCCCATTCCAAGGCAAAAATATGGGACTTCAGGAGGAGCTGACTTTGATAAGATGGCCAACAGAGTTAAGCTAGCCCTGGCATAAAGAAACACAGGTGAGGAGGTACAGGCAAAGTGGGCAAGCATTAAGGATACAATACCTGAAGCAACATCCATTGTGTTAGACAGAAAAGGAAGTGCAAGAAGAAGAAACCACTTTGGTTCTCAATACAGTAGCAGAAAAGGTCAGAGCCAAAAGGCTGGCCTTCAGAAAATATAAGGGAACACAGCGGATGAAGATAGGAGGCATACCAAACTGCCCTAAGGGAAGCAGGTAAGGCAGTAAGGCAGGCAAAGTCCCAACTGAGGAAACACTAGCACGAATAAAGTAAAGAAGGTGACAAGACTTTCTATAGATACATTAGTGAAAGGAGAAAGTCCAGAGGGGTATTGCTAAGCTTAATGGAGAAAAGGGAGCATGTGAGGAGGAGGACCCTGTAAAGGCATCTATCCTAAATAGATACTTTGCTCAGTATTTACTGAAGAGAAGGTAGGGCAGGGCCCACAGCTCAGCATCATGGACACAGGGGAGGGAGGTGAGCACTACCCTTCACAAAAGAAAGGGTCCTCAAGAGCTTGCTAAGCTCAGGTGGATAAGGCAATGGGACCTGATGGCATACATCCCAGGGTACTTAAGGAGCTAAAGGAGGAACTAGCAGAGCCATTAGCAGAATTGTTTAGTGAGTCTCTGAGCACAGGAGAGGTCCCAGAAGACTGGAGAAGGGCTCATGTGATCCCACTCCACAAGAGTGGTAGCAGGGAGGAGGCGGGGAACTACAGACCGGTCAGTCTTACCTCAGTAGTGGGCAAGATTATGGAGGCACTCCTTAAGGAAAGGATAGTGCAACACCTGGAATCCATGGGGCACAGGATCCAAGACAGCATGGGTTTACAAGGAAGGTCCTGTCAAACTAATCTCATAGATTTCTTTGACTGGGTAACCAGAGTGGTGGACCAAGGGGAGCAGTTGATGTCGCCACCTTGACTTCAGCAAAGCTTTTGACACTGTTCCACATAGAAGATTGATAAATAAGCTAGGTAGGCTCGGGTGGGTCAGAAGTTGGTCAACTGGGTGGCAAACTGGTTGACTGGCAGAAAACAGAGAGTGGTGGTAAATGGTATACAGTCAGAAGAGATGCAAGTCACAAGTGGGGTACCTCAGGGATCAGTCCTGGGGCCAGTCCTATTCAACATCTTCATTAGTGACCTCGCAGATGGACTAGAGGGTAAGGCTTGTCTGTTTGCAGATGACACCAAGATCTGCAACAGAGTAGATGATCCAGATGGGGTGGGCAGAATGAGAAGAGATCTGGATAAACTAGCAGAATGGTCAGAAGAGTGGCAACTGGGATTTAATGCAAAGAAGTGCAAAATCATGCACATAGGGAAGAGAAACCCTGAAGCACTTATAGGCTGGGAGGAGTTGCTAGCAGTCACAAAGGAAGAAAGAGACTTGGGCATCATCATCACTGATGACCTAAAATCATCCAAGCAGACCTCTAAAGCAGTAGGTAAGGCTAGGTGGGTGTTAGGTGTATTAGTAGGGGTATCACAAGTCGTAAGAGGGAGGTAATAATCCCTCTGTACAAGACATTGGTTAGGCCCCATCTGAGTACTCATGTGCGGTATTGGAGGCCACACCTTCACAAGGACATTAACTAAATTGAGGCAGTCCAGAGAAGGGCAACCAAAATGGTGCAGGGACTGCATCAGAAGACATATGAGGACAGATTAACGGAGCTCAATATGTATACCCTTGAGCAAAGGAGGGAGAGGTGATATGATCGAGACATTTAAACACCTTAAGGGCATAAACAAGGTGAAAGAGTCTAACATGTTTAAATATAAGAAAATAGCAGGACAAGAGGACACAGCATGAGATTAGAGGAGGCGATTAAGGGGAATGTGAGGAAATTCTTTTTCACAGAAAGGGTGGTAGATGCATGGAATGGCTTACCACAAGAAGTGGTGGCTATGAATACAGTGCAGGGCTTCAAACAGGCATGGGATAGGCATAAGGGAGCAATACAAATGACTATGAATAGATAGGTCACTGACAGAGCAAAGGCCGATGGCACATTTATAAGGTAGAAAAAGAAATGGGCAGACTGGATGGGCCTTGCGGTCCTTATCTGCCGTCAACTTCTATGTTTCTATGTTTCTATACCAATCCAGTGGACATTTCTCATGCCTTTGCAAAATACTATGCTGACTTATTGCAGATAAATGGGGAAGGAGGATGATGGGAGGCTTAATGACTTTCTGTCCTCAGTCACCCTAAGTCAACTGTCAGAGGAAGACAGAAATGACTAGATTCACCAATAACGCAGGCAGAAATCCTCTCCACCATTACAAACCTAAGCAGCAAGGTGTCGGGGGAAGATGGGCTTCCGGATGAATTTTATAAAGAGTTTAGGGAGCCTCCGACACCTATACTTCAGACCACTTTTTTTTGGTTTCAGTATTTTTATCCAGGTTAAAATCATACTTCACTCAAGAGTTACAGACATTAGACAGCTCCTTTTTCAACTTCCAAGAAAGCCATCCTCCCAGTACATGATGTTACAGTTTGTAGTAACGTCAAACATTGCCTTCTCTTATTCTTATTATAAAGTGACCCTTTTTATATTAAAGTCCCCTTAACTTGGTCACCCACCTTATATCAACCCGCAGTGGTTCAGCATTTTATACAATTATGCTTTATTAATACAATGCAGGGTGTGTGAAATATTTTCCATGAGAGATCCCTTCAGCCTTCCTCTATCCCCTAATACAAGTCATTAGTAATATAAACCTTGTTCTCCCCCCATGGTGACCCCCCACCTTCAGAGTCCCAGAAAATTATTCTTCCCCTAGAGATCTCTAGGAGAGTGTGACCCCAGGGTGTTCAAGTTATTCCTTGTCTCAAGGCTATTGCTTCCCCTGCTGGTAATGAATTTATGTATAATCCCCATTTACACATAAAGAGCTCCTCCTTCCCATAGCTCTGGTATGTCAGCCTTTCCAGTGCCAGGTTATTGATCACCAGGGTTTTCCATTGTCCCTTTGTTGGTCTGGTGTGGGATACTCACGTGTTCTGTATACACTGCCTTGCCATTGTCAGAAGTACCCTCACCATTCTGGGGTATACCTCCCATTCCTCCTCTCCCAGGGTCTCCATTCTGAACAGGAGGGAGACCGCAGTGTCAGTCACCACCATTTTCATAGCTTCTGAAACCGCTTGAGCTATCTCCATCCAGAAGGGACATATCGCCCTACATTCCCAAAAATAGTGGATATGCGTACCCCCTTGTTGCACTGCATCTCCCGCATGTTGGAGGGACTGTTGAGTGTAACATATTAACCACCACCGCAGGGCAGTATAACCTATGGATAAATTTGAACTGGGACTCCTTAAATCTATTACACATCAGTAATTCCATATGAGTCTGGAGAACCGTTGCCCAGTTCTCCTTTGTGATCTGAATACCCAGATCCCTTTCCCATAATCCCGTTACCTTTAAGGATCTATCTGGTAGTAGATCTCTATCCTGCCGTACTGCACGGGCAATAAGGCCTTTGGGGTTAGTCTGTGTCATCCATAACAGTTCCTCTAGTGGTTCCAACCTATTGGTCTGGTCTTCTTGGCCATTTCAAGCCATGCTAAAGCCCCTGACCTGGAAATATTTGTATCTGTGTATAGTCGGTATGCCATACCTCTCCTTTAATTCTTCAAAGGTCCGTATCCCTCCTCCCCCCATTAAGTCTCGGAGGCAGTGCACCCCTCCCAGTGACCGTAACTCAAACCCACCTCCCTTCAGACCACTTTTAACAAGATATTGGAAGGTGAACTAGCTCCAGACCAGTGGCGTCAGGCACAGATTACTGTCCTCCCCAAACCTGGGAAGGACCCCCAGCTTTGTGGTTCATACAGGCCCATATCTCTGTTACCAGTAGATATGAATATATTTACTTCCATTCTTGTGGGCAGACTGCAGACCTGTGTGCAAGGGCTGGTGGGTGCAGATCAGACAGGTTTTATAAAAGGGTGGTTCCTGCAGGGCAACATCAGGAAGGTTATCAACATCTTCTCTTCCCAGCAAGCCTCCACAAAGAAACAGCTAGCCTTATCACTGGATGCCGAAAAGACCTTTGATAAGGTCTGCTGGGGTTACCCTCAAGGGAGTTCTGTAGGTGATGAACTTTGGGCCGGGCTTCCAGGCAAACATAGACACCCTCTATAGGGTCCCCGACGCTGTTGTGAAGGTAAATGGGGTCAATTCAGCCAGGTTTCCCTTGGCCAGGGGCACGAGGCAGGGCTGCCACCTGTCTCCCAGCCAACATCTTGGGACAGTGCAGCTTTGGAGGCGCGGTCGCTGCTGGGCGAATGCAGGACACGCATCAGTAGGTGCGGCCTTCATTCCCCAATCAGCCTGCATGCGGGCACCACACCATGCATACATAATGTGGCGAGCACATCTAAGAAAAGGTCCGCTGCAATCCGAGCAAAGCTCGTCAGATGCAGCGGGCCTTTTCTTGCCGTGCTCACTGCCATTATGCACATGGCGGTACACTGGCCTCCGAACTGCTGACTTTGGGGGTGCCCAGTCCCCCTGTCCTGCCTGCTGTACTGCAGACGGGTGAGCCCACTCCCCGTTGGCATAAATAACCCTCCCCATTTGTTATATGCCGAGGGGGTGGCCAATCCCCCCACTGGCTCTAAACCCCCCCTTTACTTGTGTGCCGAGAGAGTCCACTCCCGTCGGCATAAAAAACCCCTCCCCATTGTGAAATGCTGGCGGGGGTGCCCAATCCCTCGGCTCTGCCGCACCTCCCCTTTCTTTGTGTGCCCAATGGGGGTGCCCAACCTCGGCCGGCATAAATCCCAACTCCCGGTGTAGCCGACGAGGGTGCCTAATCCCCGTCGCTGCAGACCCCCAAAAGTTATTAGGTGGCATGCTGGAAGCCCACCCCAGTGTGCCAATCCCCCAGAAATACAAAAAACTGTCCCGCGACATTTTTTTGGTTTTTTTACCTGTAAACAGAAAACGGTCCCTCGTAGTCGCCTTACCCACCACCCGCACCCACCCACTGCGCACCCTGCCCTCCTCACACACCCCCTCACCCCATACTTACCTCTGGAGCTCGGCACGACGATCTTCGGTGGACCGGGAACACGTCTGCACTCTTCAAAGCCGACCGCGAACTGAGGAAATGCCGGTAAGCTGTATAATGGGACAGACAGGGTTTTTTCAACTTTGGTGCATATCTCGTCGGGCATTTTTGGGTCTTTTTGCACCAAATTTTCAACATGGAGTATTTGGAACCCCTCCTCATGAATTATGTCATTGTTATGACATTAATTGGTCCCGAAAGGTGATTTCGCAGTCACTGCGCGGAATCACCTTTTGGGACTGATTAACGCAAGGACAGTGGCAGTGTTCATGAGGTGGGCTCTCAAAAAGCCTATGTTGCAAATTTGGTGGAAAAACTCCCAAAAATGGCTGTTTTACGAGCGTGCGTTGACGCAGTTGCTACGCACGCTCGTAACTTCACGAATTCACAGTATTTTCACACCAGATTTTACTCACCTCATTTTAGGAAATACTCTTCGGAAATGTTTTTAATGAGTACCAGTACTCACCCAACATTTGTAAATACTCCACATGCCAAAGGATAGTGCTTCGTAACATAACTGGTGATTCAAAAGGAACAGTTTTTTGCCAAATTTACAGCACTTGTATGCATCCCACTTCTGTTTTACTCACTATGTTTTAAAACTGGTGAGTAAATTCCTACTGGCTAACATTATTTGGAGCATTGTTGGCACCTGAAATTCTTATCTAGAAAAAAAAAACTTATTTTTTTTAAATAAATGTACTCTTCAGTCCACTCTAGCAAGACATTTGTACACATCTGAATTTCGCTTTTACTCACCACACTTTCAAAATGAGGAGTACAGGTACTCATCCCAAGAAATCTTATCTAGAGCCCTGGTCCCATCTATTACTAATTATCAATTTGCCCCCTTAAAATGATTCAATGTGGCACCACTAAGACTCAAGTCACATATGCCCAAAAGGAAATACCATACACACAGGTTTGCAACATCTCTATTAGAGCTGGAGTGCAGTGATCATAGGTTCCTAGTAGGGGAGGAAGGGAGGGAGCTCAGAATACAGTAAGATTCCCGTGGAAGAAACAAGATTACTATGGTAATTTTTTCTTCAAACCCCGGGAAATCTTACTGTATTCTGACTTATGCAGCCTACCCAAGCAGTACCTTTGGAGGTGGGCCTATAACCTATTTAGGACACAGGCTCTGCAGGATTGCTGTACCAAATCTGGCATCCCCTCTGGCCTGAATGTATAAGCAATAATGCTTGGTAAATGTGTGGACTGTCTTCCAGGCAGCTGCCTTACAGATGTCCACTAGGCAAATGTCTCTAGCAGCTGCCAAAGAAGCTGCTGTACCCCGGTCGAATGGGCCCTGAGACCTGCAGGATGCTGCTTACCCATCTTACTGTAGCAAAACTGAATGCAAGCCACAATCCATCTTGCAATGGATCTCTCAGTGGCTGGTCTTCCTTTCCCCACATCCCCATAGGTGAGGAAAAGCTAAGTTTGATCCTGCCTATGACCTTTTGTGTGGTCAAGGTAGTAGCCGACTGCCCTTTTTACATTCAGGCTGTGCAGCTATGTTCCCCTGAGGTGGAATGATCAATAAAAAAAGACAGGTAATGTAAATTGTGCCTTGGATTTCCTAATTAATGAGTTTATGGCTGTATTAGATTGTTTCGCTCCTTATACTAAAAGATGAAAATCTGGGAAAAAATCAGGATGACTAACCACACCTTTGTTAAGATTAATGAGGGAGTGTGACAGACTTTGGAAAAAGTATAAACAGGATGATTTGCCTGTGACTTTTCACCAGTATCGATCTGCTCGAAATAAACGTAAATCTCAGATCAAAATGTCTAAACAGTGTTATTTAAAGCAAAAACAAATCAATGGGCTTTCTGGCCCTAAGAAATTCATGCACATGGTTAATGGCCTTGTGACGCTTGGTCATCTGGTTATGATTGCTCTATGATATGTGTAATATAGAATGTGGTATGTGAGTGTCTCACATGAAACATCCTGTGCTATGGGTGCTCCCCCAGGTCAGTGAAGTGCCAAGTGACCTGAAACCAGGAGGTAATTGAAAGACTAGAGAGACTTAATTAAGGGTCTCCTTGTTTTCCTGTCTTAATTAGAATTGACCCAGCTACCAGGATATAGGGCTTGTAAACTTTTATGATGTCTTAGAGGGAAAACATGTTATACCACCATGGTGCTAAAGTTGTAAAAAAACCTTTGATGCCTTGGGAACAGGAACTGCTCAAGATCAAAGGAAAGGCTTGATTAAAGACTGTCATAATTTGGGAAATTAGTTTTTGCTGAAGTCACAGTATTTAAAATATCTCCTGACAGGAAGACCATTGTTTGTATATTTGTTATATTCTAAAAGGAGGAGCTAGATGACATCATAGAAGGGGTGTGTGAGAGAGACACAGTTTAACTAGGACTTGTGTCTGATCTTTGTGACATATCTTTTTGGGCTCTTAAGAAACAAGATCTCTGATCTAACTTAAGCATTGTACAGAGGTAATACATTAGATATAAAAGATCTAACTGTATGTTGGTAGGAGTTTGTCCTTAGTTTTCCTTATTTTTCTTTATGTGATTGTATACTCTTTGATATATTGTTCTGTGTTTACATTTTACATATTTTTATCCATTTTTAAGTAAACCTTTTAATTGAAAGATACTGCCTAGGTCTTCCAAGTTCTTTCTTTTGCATGTGATGTATAGAAGGTTAAGACTGATAAAACAGTTCAAGAGCTTGACGGTGTTACTAAACTGGGAAAAGGTAAGAATATACCTAAGGTCTTTTATAGAGTTTTAAGAGTTCATTTTGGAAGCCTGGCTTGGTGCCCCCCGGCATAAGACTGTACCGCAATCCCCGAAGAGGGTACGAATCTGCGCCTGTACATTTGGCTACGCTAGCATAAGGTTCAATTTGAATCCCCCCAGAACTTGAGACTAAAGGTGATTCGGACCCACAGACAGGAGGGTTACCCTGTCTGTTACTTGTTCACATTACTGCACTCGGAGGTTGGCACTGTGGGAGCAGAGAGCCTGACCTGATGAGTGCATTTGTGACAGATTTGGTTGGCAGTGGTGCGGATAAAATTGGTAACACAAGCTTTAACTGTTCAGTGTGTCAGCTTAATACTGTACAGCTCACTTGCAAAATAAGGCAGTGATTTCTTTTTAAAAAAGAAACATAACTATATCATTTTGCTTACAGTGAAGTTCCTACTTGTTTTATATTTTTTCTAAAGTGCAAGTTAGAGTAGCCATAGTTAGGGAAGAAGATGGCTTCCAACTACAACGGGCACATACCTCTCAACTGTCACACATTACAAGGTACGTCACTCATTTTTCCTTCAGAAATTCTTCGTCCCACATGGGGAAGGTGATACTCCACATTTCCCACTGAGACTTTAAAGCAGAAATTCATAATGCTCTATTATGTTCAGTTATCAGCAAACATTAAGAACATTAGTGCAGTGATAGCCATAGTGTTCTGAGCTTGCAGTGTCAAGTTTGAAGATACGTCACACATTTTGATCATTTGTCACACATTTTGGTGAAGAAAGGTTGAGAGGTATGGGGCACACTGTAGACTACTTGAAGCAGTTATGCCAGGACAGAGGAGCCCTGTATGAGTGGACAGCCACCAAGCAGAACCTCATGGATGCCATAATGGCAGCAGATGCCCAGAGCATCGAGTCACAGACTGTGACTGTAAGGGACCAAACCTTGAGCATGGAGGGGCCAGTGGCCAGTGCAGTGTCCAGATCCGGTGAGGATGACAGCAGGGCCAGTGCCAGCGAAGTACCACAGCAGCAGGGGAAGGTCACCAGCATTCTGGAGCCAGAAGCAATCAAGCTGCAGATTGAGTTGCGCAGAATGGAGCTGTAGTTCCAGAGGGAGGCTGAACGAGAATGGCGAGAGTCTGAACGAGAACAGCGGGAGGCGGACTGTGAGAAGCGTGAGCGCCAGAGGCGACATGAACTGCAGAAGTTACAACTCCAACCAACCGCACCAAAGCAGGTAAGTGGCTTGGGTTTAACTGGAACTACAGGACTGGGTTACAAACTGAATTCCAAATTGATAGCTGAATTTAAAGAGGGGGAAGATATGGATGCCTTTTTAACTTCCTTTGAAAAAGTTTGTATTCAGGCTAAAATTCCTAGAGGGTCCTGGAGCTTCCAGCTATCCCCACTACTTACTGGGAAAGCTCAGGATGCATGGGGTCAAATGGACAATGAGGACAGTAATGATTACAGCAAACCTAAAGATGCACTTTTAAAAAAGTTTGATTTAACTGCAGAAGCATACAGAGCTAAATTCCGTAAGCTCAAGAGAAGCCCTGATATGAGCTACGAGGAGCTAGCCTCGAAGCAACGTCAGTTTTTAAAACATTAGTGGGAAGGAATTGAAGCAAACTCTGTAGATAAAATTGAAAATGCTATTTTGTTAGAACAGCTTTTCTGGACATGCCCATCAGAGCTGAAACCTGGCAGGAAGACTGAGATCCCAAAACAGTGCATGAGGCTGCTGAACTCTCGGACCGCTATGCCAAGAGCAGACCTGCTCTGAGAGCGAATGGGGAGGGCGTGGCAGCGCAGAAAGGTAAAAGCGCACCTTCAGGGTGACTAAAACCCTCATTGCCTCCACCGAAACCAGTTAGCCTCAGGTTTCAAAGAAAAGAGTCCTCTGAGAAAAGAAACGAATGCTGGGTTTGTAAAGAAACTGGGCATATTGCCAGACAGTGTCCCAAAAGGGAGAGCAATATGCAGAATGGGGCTAGGAAAGAAGTGGGTTGTTTGTGTGTCCTTGGAAGCATGCCTGTGAACATGAGGGAACACATGCACCCAGTCACGGTGAATGGGGTACAGACACAAGGGTTAATGGACATAGGGGC
Organism: Neoceratodus forsteri; assembly: GCA_016271365.2. Classification (NCBI taxonomy): domain Eukaryota; kingdom Metazoa; phylum Chordata; order Ceratodontiformes; family Ceratodontidae; genus Neoceratodus; species Neoceratodus forsteri. The sequence goes on along the minus strand of CM057459.1, from coordinate 559,337,845 downwards.
ATCCCTGACATTGGTAAAATGGGATCTGGTAGAGCCTGGTCAGCTTATACCCAATGAATTTGTGACTGTCCAAGCGTTCACTGATGAGAAGACCACATTGCCACTTGCTAGTGTTGTCCTAGACTGGGGTGAAACATGGGGAACTGTGCAACAGGTAGCTGTAGCCAAAACTTTAGCAGTTGATGTCATCCATGGCAACAATCACAAACAGGGGATGGTGTGTGCAGTTACCCATAGCCAAGCAGCAAGAGAAAATTGTAGTTCCCTGGACCCCACAGAAGCCATGGTGGAAGCCACTGGGAGGCTGGTTCCCCAGCCTGTCTCTCCTGATATGGAGACTAATGAAAAGGGGATAGAAATCTCCCCAGTAGAATTTAACCACACAGCTATGGAGGGTTACTCCAAAGAAGGAGGGGTGACCCATTGTCAGAGGGTTAGAGATGACAGTGATCCCAAGTGCCCTGACACTAGTGCTAAGGACCCTAGTTTAGAGACTGAAGGGGACCTGTCCCATGCTTTGGGAATGTATAAGGAGTTTGTGGCTGCTCAGAAAAGTGACCCTAGTCTAGAGAAGCTGAGAGCTTGGGAAGACTCTGACAGAACACAGGGAGGTGACGGTAAACAAAGTTTACTGGGAACATTGACTGATGTATACTCAGGATGTGAAGACAGAGGGATGGGTGATAGGCAGGCAGCTTGTTGTTCCCCAGGGCTATCGTGAGCAACTGCTCAAGATTGCACATGATATTCCCTTGTCTGGTCATCTGGGAATCGCACGCACTACACAGCAGTTGGCCCAGAATTTCTATTGGCCCAACTTCACCCAGCAGGTGAGGAGTATTGCAGGTCTTGTCACCAGTGCCAAGAAATAGGGAAGGCAGGTAAGAAAACCAAAGCCACCCTAATTCCATTGCCCATAGTGGAGGAGCCATTCCAGAGGGTGGGAATGGATATTGTGGGGCCTTTAAATACCCTCAACTTGTCCGGGAAGAGGGTCATCCTGACTGTGGTTGATTATGCCACCCGGTATCCAGAGGCAGTTGCCCTATCCTCACTGAGGACAGACAAAGTGGCATATGCCTTACTTGGGATTTTCTCCCATGTTGAGTTTACGCAGGAGGTTATCACCGATTGAGGGGGTTCCTTCATGTTGGACCTGATGAAATGTTTGTGGGAGAAGTGTGGGTGGGTGCAGAGGCTCACGACACCTTATCACCCGCAAGCCAATGGACTTGTGGAAAGATTTAATGGTACCCTGAAGTCAATGCTCCAAGTGTTTGTTGAACAGCATGGGAGGGACTGGGAGAAATACCTTCCCCACTTGTTTGCATACAAGGAGGTGCCCCAAGAGACGACAGGATTTTTCCCCTTTCGAGCTCTTATATGCACGCTGGGTACATGGGCCCCTACACTTGATCCAGGAGGACTGGGAAGGCAAGCACGCCACCCAGGGAACTCCCATAGTGGATTACGTCCTTAGGTTTAGGAAAAGGCTGAAGGAGCTTATGGGGACAGCCCAGAGCAAACTGGCAGCTGCCCAACAGAAACAAAAAGTGTTGTACGACCGCAGAGCCAGAGCTCGCTGGTACACGGTGGGTTAGCAAGTCATGGTCCTTATCCCGGTCCAGAAAGACAAGCTGCAGGCTGAGTGGGCAGGACCGTACAAAATAGTTAGGAAGGTAAATGACGTGAACTATATCAAAGAGTTACCTGACAGAAAGACTGTACCATGTCAACATGATGAAACCATATGCTAATAGGGCAGACATGGTGTTTGCATTATGTAGTCCTGGGAAGGGAACGGATGAAGGAGACCCCCTTCTGGACTTGCTGGAAGAAAGCAAGCTGGAATCCTCTGCGGAGCTGGTTAAATTGTCTCCCCAGCTGGCCCCGGACAAGATCCAGGAAGTAAAGGAGGTTTAGCAGACTCTGCCCCACTGTTTAGCGCAAAGCCTAGACTAACTCCCTTAGTGACGCATGATGTGAAGACAGGGACACAGATGCCCATATGGTGGACAGCATGTCAGGTGTCAGAGGCTGTCCAAAAGGACATTAGGAGGGAGGTGGAGGAAATGCTGGATTTACGGGGAATCCAGAGATCCCACAGCTCCTGTGCCTCACCCGTAGTCCTTGTGCCCAAGCCAGATGGCTCTACTCGTTTCTGTGTGGACTATTGTGGACTGAATACAGTCACAAAGTCAGACGCCCACCTGATGCGCAGGATGGACGAACTCCTGGACAAGTTGGGAGGGGCGACATACCTTATGACTATTGGCCTGACAAAGGGGTATTGGCAGGTCGAGTTAACTGACAGAGCTAGGGAGAGGTTGGTCTTCATTATCTGAATTTAAAGTAATGCCTTTTGGAATAAAGAATGCCCTGGCCACTTTCCAAAGGTTGGTGAACGAGGTGGTAAATGGTGCTGACGAGTATGCCGTGGCATACCTGGATGACACTGTCATCTTTTGTGCCAGCTGGAAGGAACACCTGTCCCACCTTAGGGAAGTGCTGGGCAGGATACAGAGGGCCAGGCTCACTGTCAAAGCTGAGAAGTGCCAGGTGGCCATGGCTAAAGTGGCATACCGCGGGCATGTTGTAGGCTGGGGACAGCTCCATCCTAACCAAGTAAAAATAGAGGCGATCAAGGCGTGGCCCAGACCAGAAATGCAGAAGCAGGTCAGGAGTTTTCTAGGGACAGCAGGGTACTATAGGAAATTTGTACCCAATTACAGTGCCCTGGCTGCTCCCCTATCTGACCTGGTAAAGAGAAAGATGCCTATGGAAATTACCTGGGAACTAGCCTGTGAAAAAGCCTTTACCAGACTGAAGGAGGCACTGTGCAGTGCTCCTGTATTGACAAGTCCTAACTATAGCAGACCCTTTATAGTCCAGACTGATGCCTCAGACATGGGTATTGGGGCAGTGCTGAGTCAGACATCCAACCAAGGGAAAGATCACCCTGTAGTGTACCTGAGTAAAAAGTTACTTCCCAGGGAGCATGCTTACTCTACTGTGGAAAAAAAGAGTGTCTTGCCATAGTGTGGGCCCTAAAGAAGTTAGAGCCATACTTATATGGGCAGCATTTTGAGGTACAAACCCCCTGGTTTGGCTGACCCAAATGGGAAAAACTTATGGTAGACTATTAAGACAGAGTCTTGCCTTGCAAGGGTATGACATGACAATCTTACATATGGCTGGAGTGACCAATCAGAACACAGATGGCTTATCGTGTCTGTATGAAGTGTGAACTGACTTGGGAAGCTCATCCCATTCAGGGGATAGAGCCCCCAAATTCAGTCTAGGTGGGGAGGACTGTGACGCCCGGCCAGCTGGTTATGATTGTTCTATAATATTTGTAATATAGAATGTGGTATGTGAGTGTCTCACGAGACATCCTGTGCTGTGGGTGCCTTCCCCTGGTTAGTGAAGTGCCAAGTGACCTGAAACCAGGAGGTAATTAAAAGACTAGAGAGACTTAATTAAGGGTCTCCTGTTTTCCTGTCTTAATTAAAACTAACCCAGCTGCCAGGATATTTATTTATTTAACAAATCAGAAAGACCTTTGAGCCAAGGGCTCTTTTACAGAGGTTCCAAGTCAAGTCACAAGAACGGCAAATTACAATGGTTTCAGTAAGTAGTACAACATGAGGAAAGTAGTTACATAGACAAAAGAACAATATGGCAAGATAAATATTGCGTCAACTGCAGCCAGTGGCCTTGTCTGAAGAGGGGTGAAAGGGCTTACAAGGAGAGAAAGTACAGGGGATGAATTGGGGGGTGGAAGGAGCAAAAAAAGGAGCAAGGAGGGAGATTCCAAAATGAAGCTTGAGCAGAAAAGACCCACGGGTGGGGCGTAGAGGGAAAGAACAAGGTGAGGAAACAGAGAAGAGATGGGGAGAAATGGGAGTGGAGGTGTAAGGGAAGGGGGATACCTTTTTACGGGGCATTCTGCATCTGAAACCTCCCATTCGGGACCCCCATTCCTCCATGGAGTCTTTTGTTTATGTTAGAGAAACTTTTTTTTGCCTCCCTTCAAACCAACCACAGATTGTGAGCTACGCTTTCTGTCATGAAATGTGTTGTTTTTAGTTGCTGTTACTTCTGCTTGAAGGATTTCCAAGCTTCAAGCTGTCATGTGTAAGGAGCTTTATTTAATTTTCCACAAGGACAGGGTGTCCTCACGGACCAATCCTAAGTTTCTGCCTAAAGTGGTGTCTGAATTTACAATGGACCAGGACATCCACTTGCCTGTTTATTACCCAGAGTACTTGAATCGAGGGAGGCCTTACTTCATACTCTGGATGTCCATAGGGTGCTCCCGTGTTATCAAAACTGCATCCAGTCTCTTAGAAAATCTAATCAGTTGTTCGTCGCTTTTGCCCCGAAGATCTTAGGGGCTCCAGTTTCTAAACAGATGTGTCCAAATGGTTGGTTAACTTCATTGTTTTCTGTTACCAGAAATATAAGCCTTTACTGGGCCCGGTTAAAGGCCATCCCATGGGAGGTTCGCCTCCTTCGCTTTGTTGGCGGAGGTTTCCCAGCGGCATATATTTGTGGATGCTGCCACCAGGAGTTACATCCACACTTCCATCATGCGCTGCAGTTGGGGGGGGGGGCGTGGCCAGCCACCAAAGATGATATGCTCTCTAGCCCAGCACTGATTGGGCAAACTTCATATAAGGCAGAAAATTAATTAAAAGATACTCTGGAATACTGCAAACATCTCTATCGCTACCAGAAATTCTGCTGCACCAACCAAGGTGAATACAAGACAGGCCAAACTGCTATTCCTGTCTGGAAAAGGAAACAACTGTGCCAGCATGCCACAAGGCACCTCTGGACCTTCCAACGGTGACTGCAACTCCAGAAGGCATGTCAGAGTTTGAGAAAATAATGGCCAGGGTTCCGGCCACATTATACAAAATCCAGACTGAAATTAATGCGGGTTTCCGGAAACATAACGGCCCAAATCTTGCATCTGCAGTCCGTGGTAACCGGACTTTCTAAGACAACTGCAGCACATTCAGTTTGCATTGACGAGGTTAAAAAAAGGCTAAGTGATGCTGAAGACAGGCTCGATACACTCATCAGAGGCAAAACCGACTACAAAAGAATGATCGCGGAGGTTCAGCAACAGGCAGACGACCTGGAGAATTGATCCCGCCGCTCGCACCCCCGAATAATAGGGCTTCCTGAAGGCACACAGAAAAAAGACCTAGGCAAGGAGGCACATCGGTGGATCATTCAAAACCTTAAAGTGGGGGACAAAGTCATGGAATATGAAGTAGAAAGGGCCCACAGAATCGGCCCGAAACCCAAACCCAGAGAAATGCCTAGACATTTTCTAATTAAATATCTCCTGCACACAGATAAAGAGAGAATACTCCAGGTGGCAGAATCTCTTGGCCCAATCATGCTGCAAGGGGGTGTCAAAGCTTTTATTGACCAGGACTACAGTAGAAATCTTCAGCTTCGCCGCCAGAAATTCAGTGTGGTGAAATCAGCCCTACACTCAGCCGGCTGGGAATTTGCCTATCTGTATCTATCTAGGCTATGTATTTCCAGACCAGGCAAGCCTCCAAGGGTTTTTGATAGCCCACAAGAAGCTGAGAAATTTGTGCGGGAGGAGGAATCAGCGGATGAACGGACAGCAGCATCCTCAATGCAGCTTCTCACTATCTGACAGAGATAACAGCTATAACTGACAAGCTTTTTGATTTCATCTCCATCTGAGGCCAGCACCTGGCTTTCCACAGCACCCTTGAGGTTCTGGTAATCAACTCCCTCCCCAGAATCTGCACAGTGAGTAAACACAATGTTACTATCATACAAAATTATCTTATTACACCAAAGAAGTTATTTTTTATGCAGGACGGCTTACCTAATGACCAGCAATAAATGTGGCTCATCCTTTGGTGAACTCCGCTTAGTTTCACTATGCTTCTATAGCTTGTGCTCCTCAATGTTTAACTTTCCGCCCATGGAAATTAAGACAGGTTAGGAAGTCGACTTTCAGCTCCACCATTTTGATCGCATGGCTGCGTGATGTTCCCTCACAGCATGTCTTCTGCCGAGCCCACAGAATCTAAGGAGAGTCCACCCACAATGCAGGCGGAGAAACAAAAAGACCCGCAATTTGGAAGAAGCTGGGTAGTATGAGGTGTATCCGAGATTGTGGGGGGTACTATGTCCCATGGAGCTCAACTTTGGGGTGAGCAGCGAAAATGCCACAGAAAGTGGGTTCTTCACGTAGCTCTGGCTGCATTTAAAGGGGAACCAGAATGAATTACAAAATGGCACTAGGCTTGGCTGGAAGAGCCCATAGTGGACCCTTGAATAATGAAGGTCTGGGGGATGGGCATGTCATGAGGTGCTACTTCCTCCCAACCCCCCGACTGTGCCAAGGGATGCAGGTATCGACCAGGGGCAATCTATCTGGTACCTTCAAAGGTAACCCCAGCCGTGCCCACGTGGATTATGGGCTCCAATGCGAAACCGGACTACAGCCGCCAGAGAGACTCTATAACATTACAAGAACTGCTTTGATTAATCACAAAGTGGGGACGATGTAGCAGTGTGGAGGGGAGGGACCGAGAGCTGGACCAGCCTTGCCGGAAACCTGCGTGTGAGGGGGGATGGGGTTTCTTGATGGAGGGAAAATAAATCATAGAAATAGAGGTGAGAAAGAAGTAAGTGCTTCAGCTTTCTCACCTCTGTTTGTATGTGTTCCATAAAATATGCACACCACACTCTTGTGTGATTTTTACAAGGAACATAAATCATTTTCTTTTACTGCGCTGCAATTGCTCTGCAGTGGGGATGGGAGGTTGCCGGTCTATCATCACAATGCTTTAATGGGAATAAAGCGGCCTTATTATTGTGTTCAGTGTAGTAATAAATGAAGCACAACAGCCCCAAGTGCACCAGTCATATGCCATCATCAACAGTGGTGGGGGTGGGTGGGTCCGAGTAACACTTCAGTATAACAGTTTGTTTCACTTGTTGGGGTCTCGGGGGGGGGCTAAGAGAGGGGGGAAGGGGAAAACAGTGGAAAGATCTGGTTGTTTACAGTTCCAGTTCTACATGTTTCAAGTTTGTTTTTGGATGCTAGATCAAGGTGGTCACAAAATCACCCATTCAGAAGGAGGCAAGAGCAGTTGCAGAAGGATGGTATGCTACTCTGGGAAGTTTACTGTATTATAACAAATGGCTGAGGATATTTATGTTATCACATGGAATGTTAGTGGGCTCAAAAATGGAAGAAGGTACAAACTAGACTTAAAAAGTTAAAGACCAAGATTGCTTTGCTTCAAGAAATGCATATGTCAGACTAAGGAAGCCAAGAAGCTAAAGCAGTCTTGGGGGCAATATGGATAACGCAGCCATTCGTCCAGGGCTAGAGCAGTGGCAATTTGGTTACAAAGGGGCTTCCCTGGGAGTGTTCTATCATCATACTCAGACCCTGGGGGGTGGTATGTGTTGGCTCAGGTTCAGTTAAATAATGTGAAAAGTATAGCCATGGGATGTATCTATGGTCCTAATATTGAAGACCAGAAATTCTACCACAAACTACTCCTGGACATGGTGCTCTTTCGTGGGTCTTGGATATTGGGGGGGAGACTTTAACTGCATTGAGGATACTGTATTAGATAGGTCCAACCGAACCCTCGTTTCAGTTTCTAGAAATGCCCGAGCTTTGTAAGACGTAGTGAAAACATGTTCCCTGGTAGACATGTGAAGACACCAAAACCCGACCAGCAGAAGAAAAAAATGACTCACCTTAGTAATTATGTTTCTTCTAGTGGAGTCTTGCTGTATTCTGACAAGTGCAGTTAGCCCCAGCCTTTAAACTGCCCCGGAGAACAATAGGTTAACTTTTCTATGCAGGGCATAGAATGTTGCTCCCGAACTCGGTTGATGTCTCTGCCTGTTGTATTTTGAACTGCAACCGTCAGATCTTTACGAGCAAAACTCACTAGGTGTTCTATGTGGAAATTGTACAAATTTTTCTAGCCAACTGGCAGAAAAATATTCTTTTGGGTTCCTAAGGGACGACTCAAGCCAGGAAACCCAAAAAACAATTAAAATTGAAATAACATATCACCCCATGAATAATAGAGGGTGTAAGGAGGCACCCCTGAGGTGCCAACACTGCGCCTGCCCACCACATCCCAAAAAAATCCAGGTTCTGAGAGAGGAGGCGGGGGGAGGTCAGAATACAGCAACACTCCACTAGAAGAAACATAATTACTAACGTGAGTAATTTTTTTTTCAAACAACATGAAGTCTTGCTGTATTCTGACAAGTGCAGACTACCAAGCAGTACCTCCATGGAGGAGGGACAGAACCTACTTTGGGAATAGGCTCTGAAGTACTGCTGTGCCAAACCGAGCATCACTCCTAGCCTGGATATCCAGAAAGTAATGCCTGGTAAAAGTGTGTACCATTTTCCAGGTGGTTGCTTGACAGATTTCTAAGAGAGGGATGTCCCTGGCAGCCACCAGGGAAGCAGCTGTACCTCTTGTAGAGTGAGCCCTCAGGCCTGAGGGTGGAATCTTTTCCAGTTTCTCATAGCAGAATTGTATACAAGACACAATCCACCTGGCAATAGTTCTTTTGGTGGCAGGTTTGCCCTTTCCTACCTCTCCATAAGTGAGGAACAACTGGAGGGAATCAAACCTGTGATCCTTGGTACGCTCTATGTAGTAGCTAAGGGCTCTTTTAACATCCAAACTGTGTAGCCTCCTCTCCCCTGATGAAGAATGATCAGTGAAGAAAACAGTGAGAGACATGGACTGATTCAGGTGGAAATCTGAAACCACTTTGGGCAAGAACTGTCTGTTAGTTCGAAGGACCACTTTATCTCTGCGAAAAGAGATGAAATCAGGTTCCACTGAGAGGGCTTGCAATTCACTGATGCGTCTAGCAGAGGAAATGGCTACCAAAAACACAGTTTTCCAAGTCAAGTACTTAAGCTCTGCTGAGGACAGAGGCTCAAAAGGTGGTTGCATAAGCTGAGCAATGCAAATATTAAGATCCCAAGCAGGAGTAGGATCCCTAAAGGGGGGGATTGGTGTGGAGCAATCCCTTGAAAAACTTACAGAATACAGGGTGAGATGACAGTGAGGAAGACTTACCTACTGACAGGAAAGCAGAAACAGCAGAGAAACGAACCTTGACAGTAGCTGTTCTGAGGCCTAGGCTATTAAGATGGATCATATAATCCAGAACTATAGGCAATTCAGCAGTATCTGGGGAGATATGCCTCTTGGAACACCAAATGCTGAATCTCTTCCATTTGGAGTTATGTTTTTAAGTCTTTCTGGTGGAAGGCTTTCGAGAGGCTTTGAGAATATCCAGAACCCCCTGAGACAGATGCAAATCTGCAAACTCTAACTCTTCATGAGCCATGCCTTGAGGTCGAGAGACTGAAGATTGGGGTACCAAATCCTCCCCTGAGAGGAGGTTAACAGGTTGTAATTCCTGGGAAGAGGCAGGGGAAGATGGACTTTTAGGGACAGCAACAAGGGGTACCATGGCTGCCTGGCCCAGTCTGGAGCAATCAGAATCACTATGCAAGGCTGTGACCTTATCTTGACTAGAACTTTGAACAGGAGAGGGAAAGTGGGGAAAGCATACAGAAATTTCCCTTCCCAGTTCAGAGTTAGAGCATCCAGGGGGACTGAGCCCCAGACTGGGGGTCTGCAACAAAAGAGAGGAAGTTGGTGATTGTCTGGGGCTGCAAAAAGATCTCTCTCTGGAGTGCCCCATCTTGAAAAATTCACCTTCAATACCAGAGGATCCAGGGCCCATTCGTGATGGCCCTGAGATACTCTGCTCAGTGCATCTGCTAGGACGTTGTCCTTCCCTGGATAGTGAACTGCTATCAGAAAGGTTTGCAGGGAATAAGCCAGAGACCACAGCTTCATTGCTTCTGTGCACAAGACCGTAGACCAAGTGCCTCCTTGCTTGTTGATGTACCACATGGTGGTGGTGTTGTCTGTTCTGACCTGAACCACCTTGTTTTGTACTGACTGGGAAAAAGCTTGCAGTGCCAGAAACACTGCCCTGAGTTCCAGGAGACTGATGTGTAGAAGTGATTCCTGAGGAGACCACAGTCCTTGGGTGGTGAGATCCCCCAAATGGGCTCCCCAGCCCAGCAGGGAAGCATCTGTGGTAAGGACCACTGAATGAGACTGAGTGGCAAATGGAACCCCCTTGCCTCAAATTGTCCTGATCCTGCCACCATTGCAGGGCCTGGATCAGAGTTCTAGCCACTGGGATTAGTTTGTAAGGAATCCTTCTTTGGGACCAAAAGCCCTCAGGTGGAACTGAATGTCCTTCATCTGGAATCTTGCCCTTGACTACTGCTGTAGAAGCTGCCATATGGCCCAAGAGCTGAAGAAAATGCCTTGCTGGTCGAGACACCTGAAGGTTGAATGAAGAAGCCAGCTCCATGAGAGCTCTTGCCCTTTCCAGGGCAAGAAATGCTCTTGCTTTTACCGTATCCAGCTCTGCCCCTATGAAGGTGAGGAGCTGCACTGGTTCGAGAACTGTTTTTGGTAGGTTGAGAAGAAATCCTAAAGAAGTGAGCACTTGCTGGGTCACTTGCAGGTCTGACTTGACTTGGTCTGGAGACTGCCCCACTATGAGCCAGTCGTCCAAATATGGAAAAATGGAAATCTTTTGTCTTCTTAGGAAGGCAACAACTACTGCCAGGCACTTTGTGAAAACCCTTGGAGCTGAGGTTAGCCAAAGGGCATTGCTCTGAACTGACAGTGGCCTGAGGGCAACTCGAACCTGAGGTACTTTTTGTGGGAGCACCTTTTGGGAATGTAAAAGTAGGCATCTTTGAGGTCCAGTGAGGCTAGCCAGTCCCCTGGCCTTAGAGAGGGAAGGATAATTCCCAGAGTTATCATCTTGAACTTTGGCTTTAAAAGATGTTTGTTCAGATATCTTAAGTCCAGGATGGGTTGCCCCTCTCCTGTCTTTTTGGGGGTCAGGAAGTACCTGGAGTACAGTCCTTTGCCCCAGTGTAGGGTAGGTACTCTCTTTATAGCTCTTAAAGCTAGGAGAGAAGAAACCTCTGCCTCTGGGGCAAGGGTTTCCGAAAGATTGGCAGATGGAAAAGATCTGGCTCTCATCTTTGGAAATTTTTTGAAGCTGAGAACCAGTCCCTGGCTTACTACTTCCAGGACCCACTTGTCTGATGTAACAGACATCCAGTCCTGGACAAAGTAAGCCAGCCTGCCCCCTACTGGGATAGGAGAGTCGACCCGGGCAGACCCATCAGGGTGTCTGCTTGGCAGGGGCTTTAGGCTGAGGGGTGGATGCAGGCCTGCTCATCCCCCTTCTGCCTCTCCCTCTGAAGAACCCCCTCTGCGAAAAGGAAGAAGAGGCCTGTGCTTGGTAAAAAGGCCTTTGAAAAGGCCTGCCCCTGCCCCTAGACTGCTGCCTTTGAGGAGTTTCCTGCCTTTCCTTGGCCTGAGCACTCCTGTAAGTGGTCCTGTACTCGTCCATTTTCTTCATGTAATTCTCTGTCTGCTCACCAAACAGAGAATTACCCACTACAGGAAAATCCATGGCCTTAGCCTGGGTATCCTGTGAGTGACTAGTACATCTGAGCCAAGCCATTCTCCGAAGAGCCACAGATGTAGCCATGACTCTTGATGACACATCACTGGAGTCCACAGCAGCATGAAACTGAACTTTTGATGCCTCAGTCCTATCTGCAGCCACCTCCTTGGCAAACTGGAGGGAAGCCTGTTTAGCCAGTGCCAGTACAGTGTCCCACAGGGAATTCTGGTATCTGGCTGTATAGGCCATATAATTCGCCTGCCTGAGTCCCAAAAAAGATGCCATGTACTGCTTTTTTGCCATGGCATCAGTCTTCCTGGAGTCCTTGTCTGGGGGTGTGATGCCAAGGGAATGTTTGTCTTATCGCAGGCAGCAGCCTATACAACCCCAACATGGCTGCATTGCTGATAAAGGAACTCCGTATCTGAGCCTGAAAGTGTATACCTCTTGTCCATTCTTCTATCCACAGGAGGTATGGAATTGGTAGACTTCAGAATTTTTTGTGTCTGTTTACCAAAAGATTTGTGGAGGGGAATAGACAGTCTCCTGGACTCTGGGATGTCCATCATCTCTACATAGTCAGGCTCCTCCTGATCCTCCAGTGCCTCCTTCATAGGAAGCTGGAAGGTCTCAGCCACCTTTCTGTAAAACATAAAGTGGGAAGGGGACTCAGAAAGTCTAGGAGGAGAAACACCTGAAGGTCTGTCTGGGGAGATGTCCGGGTCATAGGCATATCCAGACTTTCACCATCACCATATTCATCTTCCAACTCTCCTTCCTCCTCAAACTCCGGTTCATAAAATTCTTCCAGGGTATAATCGTAAACCGGGGGAACCGACCGAACTGAGCCCCTGCCAAAAGGTGCCGGATCAGTCGGAACCGGGTGAAGTGATTCCACAATATGAATCGCTTTGGTTATTTCATCGGCGGTCAGAATATGAGATTCTGGATCCGAACCGGACGATTTTTCTTAGCGTTTCTTTTTTGTCGAACCGACCCTCGGATCGGATCTCCTTTTGCCGAAGAAGTATCGCCTGGTCAGAGGGCACTCCTTCTGGTTCGGTTGGAACTGAACTGGGCTGGTCATCCGGGTCAGTGGACTTCTCGGCCTCCCTTTCCCTCAGTCTACCTAATCTCTTTTCAAGGGTACATTTGGAAAAATTTTTACAAATTTGGCAGTCTGAATCGAGGTGGTCAAACCCCAGACAATAAACACAGATGGTGTGGGGATCGGCCTTAGCAAAGACCTCCCCACACTCACTGCAGTGCTGAAACCCAGTGGGCACGTTTTTTTTTTTTTCTTGGGTTTCTCAGACATGGCCAACCTAACCAAACTTACCCTTTTTTCGGTAACCACCAGGCAAGACTCCCCTATTGGTTCATGACCATGTCACGGGTCATGGAAAAAAACATACTAAAACCAGTTTTTTTTTTTTTAGAACCGATACGGACCGGTAACCACACACTAAAGTAAGATGCAACAATTACCTGAACGATCAGTTCAGTCGAACCGATCCACACTTTTTACAAGTTCTGCACAGAAAACAGAACAAAGCCTATCTAGTACTCATGGTACCACAGAGACTTGAACAGACTATGCGGAAACTAAATTTCAGTAGAAAATGGACTGAAAACCGACACTTCAACCGACTTTGAACCGAGCTGCAGGAGAAATCTCCGGAGTAACTGTTCGGTGAGGCAGAGTAAAGAATCTGACGGTGGCAGTTCAAAATACAACAGGCAGAGACATCAACCGAGCTCGAGAGTAACATTCTATGCCCTGCATAGAAAAGTTAACCCATTGTTCTCCGGGGCAGTTTAAAGGCTGGGGCTAACTGCACTTGCCAGAATACAGCAAGACACCATGTTGTTTGAATATAGCTTTTTCTCTCATGCCCACCAGACCTACACCAGATTAGACAGGTTGATGGTGTCATCGGCCATCATGCTACACATGGAAAAAGCGGCGTATGAGACAATACTGGTCTCAGACCATGCACCTTTGAGGGCTAGGTTTAAGGGGGGCATGGTAGAGGTGACAACGAGACCATGGAGGCTAGACCCAGTTCTGTTGAAAGATAGTCAATATGTCAGACATATTTGAACAGCCATAAGAAAAAATTACTCACCTTAGCAGTGTTGTTTCTTCTATTGGAGTCTTGCTATATTATGACATATGCAGTGAGTCCCAACCTTCGAACTGCTTTGGAGGTGAAAGAGTTAACTTTCCATGCCAGGCATGGAACGCTGAGCTCAAGCTCGGTTGAAAACTCTGTCTGTTGTTCTTCAAACTCAAACCGTCAGATCTTTACGAGCTAAACTCACTGAGGTCCTGTGTGGAAGCTGTAAACCTACACTAGCCAACTGGCTACTAACATAACAACACATTTTTTGGTCCCAAAACAAAGACTCAAGTCAGGAGACCCAAAATGAAAAACAAACACCAAGTCACCCCCAAAAAGGAGGGGTGAAAACAACAAGGTGGGCACCTACTAAGTGCCAACACTGCACTGCCCACCCACATCCCAAAAACAGAGGTTCTGAGAGGGCAGGGGGGAGGTCATAATATAGCAAGACTCCAATAGAAGAAACAACATTACTAAGGTGAGTAATTTTTTCTTCAAACAACATGAAGTCTTGCTATAGTATGACATATGCAGACTACACAGCAGTACCTCCATGGAGGAGGGACAGAACCTACTTGGGAAATAGGCTCTGAAGCACAGTCACAGTAAAACCGGCATCACTCCAGCCTGGATATCCAGGGAGTAATGCTTGGTAAAGTATGAACTGTTTTCCAGGTAGCTGCTTGACATATCTCTAGAATAGGGATGTCCCTGGCAGCAGCCAGGAAGCAACTGTACCTCTGGTAGAGTGAGCCCTCAGGCCTGAGGGAGGAACCTACCCAGTTTTTCATAACAAAATTGGATACAAGAAACAATCCACCTGGCAATGGATCTCTTAATGGCAGGTTTCCCCTTACCAACCTCACCATAAGTGAGGAACAGTTGGAGGGAGTCAAACCTGTGACCCTTGGTACACTCTATGTAGTAGCTAAGGGCTCTTTTGACATCTAAACTGTGCAGCCTCCTCTCGCCAGAGAAGGAATGGTCAGTGAAGTACACAGGAAGAGACATAGATTGATTAAGGTGGAAATCTGAAACCACCTTAGGCAAGAACTTCCTGTTAGTCCTGAGGACCACCTTATCTTTATGAAAGGAGATAAAATCAGGCTCCACTGACAAAGCTTGTAATTCACTTATTGCCTGGCAGAAGTGATGGCTACCAGAAACACAGTTTTCCAAGTCAAGTACTTAAGCTCTGCTGAAGACAAAGGCTCAAAAGGGGGTTGCATAAGCTGAGCAATCCAAACATTAAGGTCCCAAGCAGGGGCAGGGTCCCTGAATGGAGGGTTGGTGTGAAGCAATCTCTTGAAAAACTTGGAGAATACAAGGTGAGCTGAAAGAGAAGAGGGCTTACCTGCTGAAATAAAGGCAGACACAGCTGCCAGATGCATTTTTAGGGTAGCTGGTCTCAGTCCCAAGGTATTTAGATGGACCATGTAATCCAGGACTGTGGGTAAATCAGCAAAGTCTGGGGAAATATGTTTTCCAGAGCACCATATGGAAAATCTCTTCCATTTGGAATTATAAGTAGCCCTGGTAGAAGGTTTTCTAGAAGCCTTCAGAATGTCCATTACACCCTGGGAAAGGTGTAAATCAGCAAACTCTAACTCTTCAAGAGCCAGGCCTTGAGATTGAGAGATTTGAGGTTCGGGTACCAAACCCTCCCCCTGAGCACAGGTTAACAGGTTGTGATTCCTGGGAAGACAGAGGGGAAGATGGACTGCTAAGGACAGCAGGAGTGGATACCAGGGTTGTCTGGGGCAATCTGGATCATCTCGCAGGGTTGAGACCTGATTTTGACTAGCACTTTAGACAGCAGAGGGAAGGGGGGAAAAGCATAGAGAAACTTCCCTTCTCAATTGAGGACTAAGGCATCCAGAGGGACTGAGCCCAACACTGGGGGCCTGCAGCAAAAAAGGAGAAGTTGGTGATTGTCTGGAGCTGCAAAAAGATCTATCTGTGGGGGTGCCCCATCTGGCAAATACCACCTCCAGGACCAGGGGATCCAGTGACCATTCGTGATGGCCCTGAGAAATCCTGCTGAGAGCAATTGCCAGGACATTGTCCTTGCCTGGGTGGTGAACTGCCGTAAGGGAGGTGTTCAGGGAGTAAGCCAGAGACCACAACTTCATTGCACAAGGCCGCAGACCGAGTGCCCCCTTGCTTGTTGATGTACCACATTGTGGTGGTGTTGTCTGTTCTGACCTGTACCACTTTGTTCTGAACAGACTTGGAAAAAGCTTGAAGTGCTAGAAAAACTGCTCTGAGTTCCAACAGATTGATGTGGAGCAGCGATTCCTGAGGGGACCACAACCCCTGGGTAGTGAGGTCGCCCATGTGAGCTCCCCATCCCAAGAGGGATGCATCTGTAGTAAGGATTAAGGAGTGAGACTGGGTGACAAAAGGAACCCCTTGTCTGAGATTGCTCAGATCCTGCCACCACTGTAGGGCCTGGATCGGGGTTCGAGTCACTGGGATCAATTTGGTTAGAGGGTCTTTCCTTTGAGACCAAAAGGCCCTCAAATGGAACTGAATGTCCCTCATCTGAAATCTTGCTCCCTGCACCACTGCTGTAGAAGCAGCCATGTGCCCCAGGAGCTGTAGAAAATGCCTTGCTGGTTGAGACACCTGCAGGGTGAATGAGGAGGCCAGAGAGACCAGGGTCCTTGCCCTGTCCAAAGGGAGGAAGGCTCTGGCTTTCTCTATGTTCAGCTCTGCGCCTATGAAGGTGAGGAGCTGAACAGGCTCTAGAACTGACTTTGAAAGATTCAGAAGGAAACCTAGAGAGGTGAGCAGTTGCTGAGTTATCTGTAGGTGTAACTTGACTTGGTCTGGGGACTGGCCTACTATGAGCCAGTCATCCAGGTAAGGGAAGATGGCAATTTTTTGCCTTCTTAGAGAAGCAACTGCTATTGCCAGGCATTTTGTGAACACCCTTGGAGCAGAGGTGAGGCCAAAGGGCATTGCTCTGAACTGGCAATGGCCTGAGGGCAGCTCGAACCTGAGGTACTTTCGATGGGAGCTTCTGATGAGAATATGGAAGTAGGCATCCTTGAGGTCCAGGGACGCTTGCCAGTCCCCTGGCCTTAAAGAGGGTAGAATAATTCCCAGAGTCACCATTTTGAATTTTGGTTTTAAAAGGTGTTTGTTTAAGTATCTGAGATCCAGGATGGGCTGCCAGTCTCCTGTCTTTTTTGGGGTAAGGAAGTACCTGGAGTACAATCCTTTGCCCTGGTGTAGGGGTGAAACCCTTTCCACAGCTCTGAGAGCCAGGAGGGAAGAGACCTCTGCCTCTAGGGCAAGTGCCTCTGGAGGATTTGCAGGTGGAAAGGATCTGGTTCTCATCTTTGGAAACTTTTTGAAGCTGAGAACCAGTCCCTGGCTTACTACTTCCAGGATCCACTTGTCTGATGTCAGAGATTCCCAGTCCTGGACAAAGTAAGCCAGCCTGCCCCCTACAGGTAGTTGAGAATCGGCCCTGGCAACCCCATCAGGGTGCCTGCTTGGCAGGGGCTTTGGGCTGAGGGGTGGAAGCAGGCCTGCCTGCACCCCGTCTGCCTCTCCCTCTAAAGAACCCCCTCTGGGCAAAAGCTGAAGAGAAGGCCTGGGCTTGGTAAAAAGGCCTATGAAAAGGCCTGCCCCTGCCCCTGGGAAGCTGCCTTTGAGGAGTGGCCTGCCTTTCCTTGGCCTGTGCACTTCTATAGGTGGTCCTATACTCATCCATTTTCTTCATGTAATTCTCTGTCTCCAAACAGAGAATTACCCACAACAGGAAAATCCATGGCCTTAGTCTGGGTATCCTGTGACAGGCTAGTACATCTGAGCCAAGCCATCCTGCGAAGAGCCACAGATGTAGCCATGACTCTTGATGACACATCATTTGAGTCCACTGCAGCATGGAATTGCACCTTGGATGCCTCAATACCATCGGCAGCCACCTGCTCCAGCTCCTTGGCAAGCTGGCCAGGGACCTGTTTTGCAAGAGCCATAACAGTATCCCATATGGATTTCTGTTATCTAGCAACGTAAGCCATATAATTTGCCTGTCTGAGTCCAAGGATGCTGACATGTACTGTTTCTTTGCCATGGCATCAACCTTCCTGGAGTCCTTGTCTGGGGGGTGTGAGGCCAAGGGAATATTTGCCTTGTCACAGGCTGCAGCCTGCACTACTCCAACATGGCTGCATTGTTGTGTAAGGAACTCCGATCAGAGCCTGACAATGTGCCCTCTTGTCCATTCTCTTATCCACAGGAGGTATAGTGTGAGGAGTTTTAGAATTTTAAAAGTCTGTTTCCCAAAGATTTATGCAAGGGAATAGACAATCTCCTGGACTCTGAGATATCCATCATTTCCACATAGTCAGGCTCCTCTTGATCATCCACAGCTTCCTCCATAGGAGCTGGAGGGTTTCAGCCACTTTTATAGAAAACAAAATGAGAAGGGACTCAGAAAGCCTAGGAGGGACACCCTGAAGGTCTGTCTGGGGAGATGTCCGGGTCGATGGGCACATCCAGACTTTCAAATACACATTCACTCTCCTCATACTCCTCTTCCCCCTCCTCCGGTTCATAATATTCCTTTAAATCGTAGTCTTGAACCGGTGGAACCGGCCGAACCGGGCGCTTACCTGATGGCACTGGTTCGGTTGGCAGCGTCGGACTGGCCTGCCCGGATACCCGGAAATTTCCGGCTGGGCACCCCCATCTGGTGTACACTGAGGCGTACTGCTGCTGGGTATGGGGGGGCAGGCAACAGGTGTGGCGCGCTAACGGTGCGGCAGAATTTACAGCCACAGATCAAAATCAAATCTGTCTGTAGGCGAAGATCCGATCTCCCGGAGACTCCCGCTGGCATGCCCCGAGAAGTCGGCTGCTGCAGCACGCACTGAGCCCAGCGAGTAGCCGCACACCGCCACACCCCCTCCAGGCTGCCTGCCGTCTGCCGAACAACTTGATGAGCCGCCTCCACCATAACCCAACCCCCCCGTCCCTTTGTCCCGAAACACACTGTTACACATTATTTTGTTTATTTTGTTTATTTGGAAACAATCAGAATTACAACCCTTTGAGTCACAGACTCTTTTGCAAAGGCTCCACGTCGGTTACAAGGGTGGAGGGTAGACAAATACAGTAGAGAACATACATGTAACAGGCAGAATATACATAAAAAAAAATCAAAGGAGCAGTCCAGTCAAACTTAGTGACTGTTGAGGAAGTTAGGCAGCAATCTTGGGATACCCAGGCGGGGATTATTGGTGAGATACATGGGGCCTTGTGTGGTACAACAGAGGTGTAGCCAGTCCACCCTGACCCAGTGACCCAACCATCCGCCTAGCAGCAGGAGTCAAGGCGTCGGCTTGCACCGCCCTTGCCTGATGGCATTGGCGTCTGCAAATTAATTGTTTTTTTGTGTGCGAACGCCTCGCTACGACTACGAGCCTCTCAATTTGGAAAAAATGAGCTAGGAGGAAATGCCTACCTGCCAAAAAATGTCAGCTCCTGGGAGAAGACGGAGGCCATAAACATGTGTGTCAGTAACTAACGTAAAACTTTAAGCAGAGCGGGGTGAGGAAGGGCGGAACGTTTGCGCCGGGGTGCTGGGGGACGGTACGCACGTGGCACCGACCGGGTGGCAGCAGGTCTGACTCTAACAGCTGAGCGACGATGGAGCCACCGCAAGAATTAATGGCAAGCAACTAATCAAGAAAGATTCCTAATATCTTAAAACTTACTGGACTGGATTAATTTTAAATAGTGTGCCTTTGAAAGCTCCCTCCCTGCCCCCTTTCCTTCCCCTTCATGGCTGCAGACCGTCACCTAATTAACTGTCCGTCGTCTCAGAAAGAATGAGTGACGAGTCTGACTGTGAATTTGAATTTTGAATTGATATGTGCCAGCCAGCTGCCCGCCCAGATCTCACTCAGGTCCGCTTAGAGGACAGGAGGCGTGGTCTAGCAAGAGGTGGGGTTGGGGCTCTTTAAATGCCCCAGGAAAGACGAAGTGAGTTCTGTTGGATTTTTTTTCTGTAGGACCCGACTAGAGAGAGTGTGTGGTGGAGCCTGCCTGCCTGAGTGTCCTTGAGGAGTGCGCAGCTATTTTTTTTGCCGCAAGCCATACGACTACGCCATAGTGAGTCTGGTGGTCTGTGAGGAGTCGAGCCAGGCAGCCGAAAGGATTCAGAAGCTGTGAGCAAGCAGTGCAGCACAAGCAGAGGCAGAGCAGAGCAGGAGGAGCGCTGCTCTGAATAGAAAGAAACTAGAGAGAGAGAGCTGCTGAGCTGAAATTTAAACCAAGCCCTTGCTGCTACTGATCCCCCCCCCCCCCCGTGAGCGGACCTCGAGGTCCTCCAGCAACACAAGTTTTTATTTGAACTTCCAGACGGTCACGGTCACCGGTCGTTGGTCTGGTACCCTACTGTTCTCGGTTTGTACTAGTGACTCTCTCTGCCTGTACAGCCAGCCAAACCAAGACATCTCATTCAGACACTGAAGGGACCTTCATCAGCCTCAGACATCAGCAATCAGGTATTTATTTGGTTATTTGTGTACTAATTACTTCTAAATGTACTGTCTGTTGTGTTGTACAGCATACAAAATATTTTGGACTGGGGTGGTCCATCTGGGGGGACAGGGGGGCTTATAACATGGGGTAGGTAATAAAATCCTTACTAATACACCCCCATTACTTTGTCCATATTCAGTTTTAGGAGTTCTTTCACAACCTTTTCTTCTGTGAAAGGTCAGGATGGGGGATGCAGGGAGGTGGGTTACTGCCTACTGGGGAGATGGGGGGGACCACTAGCCACCAGGGTTTGTATGTGTACCAGTGATCGGGGCTGTGGTTGTGGGCTGGCTGCTACACTACGGAAAAGAGGATCAATCGGGGAATGTCTCATTCAGTGATCAGCTGGGGAGGTGGCTGCCTGCTAAACTATGGAACAGTGGATCAGAAATGTTCATTATTTACTGTGATCGTTGTTTGGGAGGGGGCTGCTACACTGTGGTATGGGGTATCGGGGAATGTTTTTATTGTTTACAGTGACTGAGGCTTGCAGCTCAATGAAATCAATTAATAGCAGTCCACCCTTGAATACAACTTGGGCACTGTCTTTTGGGGGGTACTGGTACATAGCTGTACGGGGTCATCTGTCTTTTGTGTGACAATGTCACTCTGGGGTGTAGCCTGATTTCTATTTTGTATGCATACTCTGCAACTCCTGCCCCCTATTAAAAAAAAAAAAAAAAAAAAATACCCATCCTCTCAACTGCTTTATCTGAGTAACCAGCGTTGGACTGGCCGTATACAAAACGACGAAAGCAAAAAAAAAATTAGCCTGGGGCTTAAATGGTTGGGGAGATGAGTAATTTCAAGGCTCAAAACTATGTTCACAGCCACATACAGTTGTAGCAAAATAAAATACATCGGAAATTATATGAATGTGGTATGATGTTTCATACTGTTGTGTACAGGTGCTAGAGTCTAGATCAGCGATGGGCAATATGGGGTTGTATGAGGGCCAAAAGTGCGGCCCTCCAGTGATCTGTAGGGCCCCATCACTACTTAGGCTCCATATTCCAAACTAAATTATACAAAATATACATGTTAATAATGCAAAAACATTTATTAAATGTCACACGTTATTAAAATGTTAAAACATTATTAAATAGTATTTACTTTGTGTTAACTTATAAATAATACATAAACGTAATATGCAATGTTACTATAACTATTGTGTGTGTGTGTATACACACACACACACACACACACACACAATATGTATATATAAACAAGAAGGGGGGGGGTTAACTTGACTCGTGTGCACAAATGATGGTAATTAATACAAGTAATTTTGCCTGGTGATCACCAGCAAAGCACAATAAATTATCAGCAATACGGTGTGCGTTAATTTAATTGGGCATTTAAAATTGTGACAAGCTAATGATAAATTACTGCTACAAGTATTCTACACTAAATTTTCTACCAGTTACTGCTTGCACAGCATCAATACCTTGGATTAGTGGCACATGTATTCAATGTAGCATAGCCACAGTTGTAACAAAATAATCACCACAATATCTGTTTGAGAAAATGCTGGTCGGGTGAAGGCATGGACAGTGGGGGAAGGGGTAGTTGGCTCACATTGGGGTGGGGGTGGTGTGGACCTGGTGGCCATGATTGTCAGTGGGGGGTGCAGAGCATGGCGGAAGGACTGTCTGGGGGAGGCCGAGCATGAGAACAGCCATGGCCCATCATACCTCTCAACCTTTTGTCCACCAAATGTGGAACACTGACTCTCAAAATGTGGAACAAATGAGCAAAATGTGCAACACTTAATCAAATCTTTACCTCAGAAGCTCAGAACACTGTTAACATGTTGGCATATACACAGTATGCAGAAAGTCTGACTGTTGAATAATATATTTTTTGCATTTACCATAGATTTGTGCCTTACAGTGTTAACACTGAATGTCCTCACAATGTGGAACAGGGAGTTTTTGCGAAGTAAAATGAGGAATTGTCCTCGTAATGTGGTACAGTTGAGAGGTATGTGGCCCATGGTGGAAGGCCTGTGTCTTCAGTGCTTCACTTTGGGCACTTTACTTTTCCATTCATCATTCCATCCCTTGACCTGCTGGTAAGTTAGTAGTTCTGACTGTTCTTATTCTGGAGTCAAAACTGCTGGTGTTAATTCTGGGGTTGGTCCTGGGCAGGGCAGAAAGAATTTAAATCAGTGAATGGAAAGGGGGGGGGCACCTGGTGGTCGGCTCCTAAGACCTAGTGTTGGATACTGGCTGCTATATAGTATATACTATCTTGATTAGCTTTGCTTGCCAGACTACTCTGAGACTCTTCTCTCAGCCAGCCAGTGGTCCTTGATGGTTTGCCTTCCTCCCTTGTGTGTAAAGAAGAGAGAAAAAAATCCAAAGATAGGCTAACATAGCTGTATCCATTCCCAATCGGCAGGTAGGTCTCAAACTTTGTGACTGAGCCCCAGGATGTTCTGGTTGAAATGGTTGGGAGCTGTCCCTATAGTGATACATAGTTTTGGTAGTCCCATACATGAGTATGGAGGTTGTATTTTAAACCTGTTTTTTTTTGTTTGTTTGTTTTTTAAAGTCTTAGAAGATAATTAAAGCAATAGCATCCAGTAGGTACCTAAGTAAGCGACTTAAGTTTTCCCCTAACCTCAGATCTCTGTCCTGACTTGTAGTGGATAGAACCTGACACCCCCACCCCCACATCCTGTATTCCTCTCTTGGGTTTGTGTCCTTTCTGAGATATGGCCTCCAAAAACTGGACACAGAACTTCAGTTGAGGCCCTCATGCTCCAGTTTCCTTAGGAGGACCCCCACACACTGGCACGTGTGACACTAGCAGGAGCATGGGGTGTGCTCATTGGCTGAGGTCAGTTATTTATTTTCAATGCCATTTTGACAAAGGAATGCTGTTGCTTCACTAACGAGGACTTATTAGTCAAGCAGAGGCATCCCTTTGTCGAAATCTGCACACAAGTGGATAAAAAACTGCCTCCTTAGTCAGTGGAGCACACCCCCACGCTCATTGTGCATTGTAGGCAAACAAGTGCCTCTATGGAGTCATGTTTGTTTCCTAAGGAATTTGGAGCTTCTACTAGTGGGCTTAACTCAGTGAGGCCCCAAGACCCCTGTAAGTGGTAGCAGAAAAGATATTCCTGAGGTCTTGTCCCACTGATGACGTCGCTGCTTAAAACGTAAATATTAACAAACTGGAGTGGGTACAATTGACTGCATAGCACCACTGGAAAGGTAATTTTTATGCTGAACAGCTTTGCCACTCATACTTTTGTGTGTAGCACTTGCGGTTCAATTTGAGGCATTAGCATTTGTGGCATGCTGATTTTGGCTTGATTTTGCTCCAAAAGCTCCAGGTTACACTGGTAAAGGTAAACAGGCCACCGCCACATGTGGTGGAATTCTGAGTACCTGCGGTCTCAGTGAGTTAATATAGTTTTGGTCAAGCTGCATGTATGTTTGGGGTTGGGGAGAGTTTAATGAACCCCAGCTCTTGCTCTTTAGCCATGTGTTCTGCCTGTAGTGCTGGTTGACAGTTGCTTGAGAGGTTGCGCTCACTTCTCAAAGTTCTATAGGTATGAAGCATTGCAGTTTAAAACATGGGCCCAGATGGAATGTCATGGAAACTGTTTTCACCTTGAGGCTGGTCACAGCGTATGCTTTTTGGAAGCTTTGCAGTTTGACTTTGGATGTGGCACGGCACATGCGAAAGTTTCTACTTCTGTCTGTGGCTTCACCTTCTCACTCCTATCTCTAGGGTTCCTCTGTGCCTGTCCTATGCATCTTTTTCAACTTCTCCATGGTTAGCCCCATCAGCTACACTGGGAACTCTATTCCATGCATCCACCACCCTTCCGGTGAAGTAATGCTGCTTTATGCTGCCCCTTAGTCTACCCATTCCAACCTCATGTCATGCCCTCTCATTCCTCTGCCTCTCCTTTTCTGAAAGATGATACCCTCCACCAGTACCCTATTTATTCCATTGAGATATTTGAAGGCTTTCTCGTAGTGTGTGTGTGTGTGTCTCTCTCTCGCTGTGTCTGTGTATTACGGTCCTGTGCTCTCTTTGGTGTAAGTCCTGTACCATCTTTGTCCATTGTGGCATAGATTTGCCATGAATCCACTGGAGAAAATGGCTGCCGGTATACTGATGTGCCATTTTGGAAATGGTTGGCATTACCTACTGTGTTTGCATAGAGCTTTTGCTATGCTATGCCAGCATCTAAAACCCAGTTTCAAATGTCGCCTTTCATTTTTCATGGAAAATGAGTTCAAAATCCTGCACAATGCCGCTGCTATCATGGAGTCATGTGGTGGTAGACTCGTGTGGTTCTTATGTATAGAGAAAGGAAATCTGTTTAGTGGTACTGGTCAATCACTCATGTTGTTGCATAATTGTCTGCCATAATTCAACTCCAGATTACTGTAATGGGCAGGTAAAAGCAGCAGGAACAGAGTGGACAATGTGGTGACTGACAGACTGAGCTTGGCGCAGCACATCACTGGCAGTGTGGCTTGACCAGAGGAGCAGAACTAGCAAAGGTAAATCTGGTTGAATTTTGGGTTCAGTTATTTGTCCTTTCTGGTTCTGTTTGTTGCGTGTTTGTCGTGTTCTTTTGGTATAGTTATTGCCTTTTCAGATAGAACAGTTGTCTGGAGGATCACCTTATTGCGTGGAAGAAATCAGTCTTCACGGTGTCTGAGCTGAGCAAAGTCAAATCTGGTGCTCAGAAAAGGAAACTGGCAAACTTGTCTGCACTGGTGGCAGCATCAAGTGATCCAAAACAAAGGAAGCTATCACTGTTTACAGGCATACAAAAGAAAGTTACTACCCCACAGAACAAAACTAGTCTTGAGGACGCAGCTGAAATACAAGGTGGACAAACTGTGGCTCAGTGTGTGACCAGCTGCACTGCAAATCAGAATCTAAATATTCAACAAATACAGCCAGTGAATTCTGCAAGGGGAACAGTTGTGCCACTTGATGTCGTGAAGACTACAAATCCCTATTTTCAATGCCCCAAAAGGTCTGCCTCGCAACATGAAAAGGTTGCCTTTGTACAAAGGCATCCAGTTCAGCCCGGATTCGCAGATGTTAAAGTCCTACCATACAAACCGTCAAAAATCTACACACGGATTCTTCCTGGGAGCAACAAAGTTATACCAAGGAACTGAGTCACGGTACAGATGGTTGACTGTTTGGTGCATTCTCTCCACTGCAGTATCTGCATGGCATTTTCAGATGTGGAAACTAGGTTTGTTACAGGATACCAAGACTTTAAGCACATCTACCAAGGCATGATAGAACATGAGGATTCCAGAGCTCACAATGCAGCTGTGGATGCATATCTGGCCTGCTTAGTGGATGCTGATGTTGAAACGCTGGTGAACAAAGATATGGTAGCAAGTTGGAGGAAGCAAGTCCAGCAGAACATAGATGTCATGCGGAGGATTATTGAAGTTGACAAGTTTATTGGACGCCAGTGCCTGCCATATCGTGGAAAAGATGAAGCTTTATACAGCGTGCAGGACCCATCACTTAACCATGGAAATTTCTTGGAGCTGATTCTTCTGTTGTCCCAATTTGATGTTCCTCTGAATACACACATCCAAAAAGCAACAGAGCAGAGCAAGAGAAGGAAGCAGAGAATGGAGAAAGAAAATGACACTTCAGAAGCTCGTGGCCATGGAGGGCTGATTACTTTGCTGTCAAAGACCACCAGAATCAAATTATTGAGATTATTCTGCAGATAATCAGGACAGCATTGTAAAGATACTACAGACCAGAAGATCAGCATTCAGATGGATACCACACAGGACATTGGAGTGACTGACCAAGCAGCTATCATTCTACGGTATGTGAAGGACCTAAAGTTCATGAGCGCCTCTTTGCTGTGGTTGAGGTGCAGGACACTTCTGGACAAGGAATGCACAAGGTTTTAAAGGAGAACTTTGAAATGCATGGGCTCGATATGAAGAACATCGGGGGAGTCCTTGATGGTGCAGCCAACATGAGGAGCGAGTTTGTGGGTTACTGAGCTTGATAAAAAGGATTCACAAACAGTGTCTATACCTGGTGTTATGCACATGTTCTCAATTTATGTGTCTCAGATTGCAGTGAAGCAGTTGTGGAAGCAAAGACCCTATTTGGTTTGCTACAAAGGACATCAGTCTTCATTAGTGAATCGCACAAAGGATGACTATATGGAAATCTAGCATTGATGGTAATGGACAGGACAAACTCAGACGGCTTCAAAAGATTGGTGAAACCAGATGGTGGGCAAAACCTAGAGCACTGGTATGCATCTTCGGAACATATGAAACCAAGAGAAGAATCTGTATGTGTCACTTCTCAGACTTTGCTTTTATTAGTACCTCTGGAAAGTTTGATGCTAAAGCTGCCAGTGAGGCAGATTCACTGCTTGACAAATGGAAAAGTTTGATGTCATTTTGATAGCATTTGTGTTCATGAAGATCTTTACAGTAATTGGGCCAGTATCAAAGTATCTACAGACTAAGGGACTAGACTATCTGTCAGCATGGCGTATGGTGGATCATGCTAAGATGGAGTTGCAGCAGTCTGAATTTAGAAACATCCATCAAAAAGCTTCTAACTTTGTTGCTAGAAGACAAGAAGAAATTGATGAGCTGGGTATTGATATTGACCTTGATCATCTGCCAAATAAAAGGGTAGCCAGGAAGAAGAAAATGCCAGGGACGAACGAGTGGCAGATCCCATGAAGCGATTTGAATGTGAAGTGTACACTTGCATTATGGATCAAGTTCGGATGAGCTTAAGTGATTGCTTTGATAACAACAAGCAACTGATTCTGGATACCAGCTGCATGGACCCACGTCACTTCGAAAGTATAATTCAAGGTGGCATACCAGATGAAAGTCTGCAGAAAGTGGCATTGTTGGCAGAAGTAGACCGTAGCAGACTTAAACTGGAGTTAACTTTTGCTAAAATATTCAGACGACTGCAAAGATCACTGCCTGAAGAATACACTGCGGATGTGTTGACAGAGGATGTTGACTTTCATGACTCTGAAGACTCCAACACTCGTGAAGGTGAAACTAGTGACCAGAATGAGCAACGAGAGAGAGATTTGCCAGACAAATGCAAGTCCTGCAAAGAATGCCTAATGTGCTGTTATAAAATTTTGGCACAGTACAACATGCACTTGTCTGCATTTTCAACCTTGTTCATTGTCTACGAGTATTTGTTGACTTTATCGTTTACCCAGGTGTCCTGTGAGAGAGCTTTCAGCAAGCTAAAGATAATAAAGACTCGACTCCGCTCATTGCTGGGACAAGAGAAACTAGAGGCATTCATGATTATGGCCATTGAGAGAGACCTTCTTGATGGAGTGCGCGCAGAAGATGTCATCCAGAAACCAATTCAACGATCTGAAGCATACAAGCGAGTACTGTCACCCTGACACTGGAAGGCTACTGCTACTGTCACTAGAGGACCGAAGCTGGATGCTGGGTTCAGGTACCCAGGTCCAGAAGGATTCAATGGATTAGACTGGCCACTGTGGGGGGCACTGTGGAGCTCGAGCTAATTGGCAGCAAAATCTATTCGCTCCAAATCTTTACTCTAAAAATCAAAAATTAACCATTGGTAGAGAGAAAATCGAGGCGATTTTGAGAATCTGAAGAGTACCATCGGGAAGTATGCTATGGGTAATCCTCGTAAAGAGAAAGGCGGCAGTCCGGGAGGAAAAGCCACAGTATTCTCTCACTCTGCTAGGACCGATCTGACTGTACAGGCCTCATCCGCCACGGACCCCGAAGAGACCTTTATCGTCGATTTGGGACGAAACTGCAGAGGCTGATATCTGTGGTCTCTGACCTGAACTCAAAAGTGGATGCATACAATTCCTGACTGACTGTAGTTGAAACGTCCGTGGAACAAACTAAAAGTGAGATGGAGGCAGTCAAAAAACAATCGGAGAAGGCCATGGTAACTACCGTGAACCTGATCAAGGAAAACACGCACTTTCGGGCTAGGTTAGAGACACTGGAAAACCAGGCTCAATCCACGCATATTCGGATTTTAGGAATGCCCGAGGGGATAGGAGATCACCCGGTGATGTTTATCCAAGAGTGGCTTCAAGAGAAACTGTCCCCGGAAGAACCCCTGGCTCCTTTTGGCTTGCAAAAAGTGTACAGAATTACACCTCGAGGATACAGGTCAGATTCAGACACGCCACGCACCCTACTTTTGGTGACAGACGGTGTTGGGACTAGAGACCACATTCTGAGATTGGCCCATCGAGCGGGTTCTCTAATGCAAGATGAAAGGGCGGTTTATTTCCTGATCTAAGCTATGCGACTCGCATGCGAAGGAAAAAGTTTGATGGAATTAGAAGGCGACTTAGAGAGAATCATATCCCTCACACAGTGCTCTTCCCTGCCAGGTTGTGAGTGGTATATAACAGGAAGGTCTGGATATTTTAAGACCCTGTTGAAGCTGGAAAGTGGTCGGCTCATATTCAGGCCCAACAACGGGATCAGAATCAATCTATGGACCTGTCGGGAGATGAGGAGGGAGACTGAAGAATGCTGTGAGCGCCTTTATATGTATTTCAGCCTTTCCTGCTGAGCTTTGCTCCAGACTATTCGGTTTTTCAAGCCATTATTAAATAATAATTGCTTAGTGCTGGAAGGCTTTGTAGGAGCCCTAGTGTAAAATGTGATCTCTGTTTTTCAATATCTTGTTAAATCCAGTTGGAGATTTTTCTCAAATTCTGGGCTTTGAGTAAATATAGTTAAACGTTGATTTAGCTGCCAGATTTCACTTTATTTTAGGAACTACCTTTAGGTTTTTAGTATGACGCCAATAGCCTGAGTTCAGGCAGGCAAAAGCTAGACTTTCTGTGGACTTTAGTTTTTCTTTTTGAATAAAGTCATACTGCTCATGGGCTTAATTTATGCAGCATAAGTCTTGGATATATTTTTAAATCTGTCTATTTAGTTTCCCCCATATGTGGTATCGACATATCCTTGATGCACTAATCCTATGTTTAAAGGGGCTGCGTCCCCATAAATTGATTTATGTATGGACTGTCATGGGTGCGATGCTTTTGTGGCTTTGATATAAAGCAACTGAAAACTCTAAAAATAAAGTGTGTGTGTATATATATATATATATATAGATATATATAAAAAAAAAAAGACTGGCTACTGTATTTGCTACCTGGAGTAGTGATCTTGTCTGAACTGAATAAAGGGATATTTACCATGCTGGTCTTCGCTGTAATGTGAGCTGAGGGCATGCAGAAGAGATCCTGAAACGTAATTGAGTGGAAGTATACATTTTTAATTTCTTCTGACTAAAAACCATTGTATACACTGTTCTGGTTATTGGTTTTGTTTGTATGGAGACCTTATCACTGAATTTGTACTTTTATACTCTGTATGTGGTAAAACAGATGCACAGTTCGTTTATTAAAATAAAAATTACTCTCAGGACACTGTTGGCAGACTTTAATGTATAAGTGATCAAATGACAATAAAACACACAATGGATACACAGTTCCGTTTTATTAAAATACAAATTACATGACACTGTTGACAGACTAAAGTATAACTGATCAAATGACGATGGGAAACGTACAACAGAGTTTACTGTGCAGCTAATGTTTAGAATTAGGGAACGTGTAGGGAAAGATTAGGATAGAAGATCTACTTTGGTGTAATAGGCTCTTGAGTCAAAGGCCCATTTTCAAGTGTTTCCATGCAAACCCTTTTTCTGAACCCTTTCTTACCATGGCTGGGCCTTTGACCGCCCCTTACCTCCCCCCCTTCCACCCTCAGTTGCAACATCCTGGCAGCTATTTCCCTGCTTTGGCTAACTTGAGCACCAGCTTGGACTCCCTTCACTCTGACACTATGCATTTTGAGTTTGCCCAATTCATCAATTTCTATGCTAGTTCATAAGAACCATCACCAACCATTTTATGTGCTGCAATTAAACATATGCATTGTCACCCTCACTAACACCACCACCTGTGCTTTTCTTCTTCCCTTTTACTCTGGTTGCACTTCTCTGGAAACGTGCCATGACTCGGTGTGCCTAGTACCAATTTGATTAAATTCATGTACCACAATACAGTGCAGTTGAATACAGCAGCACTAACATCAATATACAATAGAACACTGTTTACACCTCTAGATGGCATTCAATTGTCCTTTTTGAGTCTGACACTTTTTGGTTGCATCTAATTTTATTGCCTTTGTAACCAGTCCCTGAATCCCCCTTTACTCTGCAGCTGCTGCTCTTTTCACACTGCCTGGACATTCTGTGACATCAATAACACCATTCTAGACCATTCAGATGCATAGCATAGAGTGGGGTTATTAAGGCCATACTTACACATGACTCAGTAGCTGAGTGAAACTGTATGTAAGTAGATCTGAGGGCAACCCAAAGCAAAAGTACAAATTTTTCAAAAGTTTGTGAAAATGCCTTGGTGGAAACTTTTCACTGTGTATATAATCGGCGGACACACCAATCTCTTCAGATGAGCGCAACCTCATTTCTGTCTTAAGGCAGAGCATTGTGAGTTGCAGCCTCATGTTCCTTTATTGGGGCTAACAATAGTACTGTAACAACCATGTTGGGGGCACATAGGCTGCTTTTGGCAGAATCTTAGCATAGCACACATTGCACTGCACTCTTTTCTCCTGTTCACATCATGTTGCCTCACAAATTGCTCAGAGAGGGAAAGGGTA
The DNA here is from genome assembly GCA_016271365.2 of Neoceratodus forsteri. Classification (NCBI taxonomy): domain Eukaryota; kingdom Metazoa; phylum Chordata; order Ceratodontiformes; family Ceratodontidae; genus Neoceratodus; species Neoceratodus forsteri. The sequence continues at coordinate 559,306,848 of CM057459.1, read as the reverse complement.
GGGAAAGGTAGGGCCTCAACCTCCGGAGGTGCCTTGCCGGGGCGTTGAGCTTAACCACTGATTTTGTTTGAAAGGGGAACTCTCTGCTCACCTGCAGCCATGTAGCTGGATAAATGTAATGTTGCAGGATCACTTAATGAAACAAGTATTGCTAAATTGGTAACCTGCTTTCCTGCAGTATTGCTGCAGGGGTGGGACTAGCAGGTCATGGCTAGCAGCATTTTTGCAAGGTAGCAGAGTTCACTTTAAATCAATGGGACTGAAGCCTCCGAAATAGTGAATATAACTTTACCAGTAATGTAATAGCTTTCTTCATAATATACAATAGCTTTCTTCCAAATGGAATATATGCTGACATCTTGTACTTGGCTACAGCATGCCGTGGTTGGGCCCCCCATGACCCTAACAGGGCCTCCCCTGCCAGTAGCAAGACCCCCCTGGGCCCATTTCCAGGTGGGCCCTTTGCTTCCCAGTCTGACCCTGTCGGTTGGAACCGGAGAAAGCGACTGGACAATCTGAATCGCTTTTGCTATCTCTTCAGCGGTTGGAGAGGAAAGTTTTGGCTCCACACCAGCTGATTTTCTAGTCCTTTTTGCTGGAACCGACCCCTCAGAGTCGGCTCTCCTTTTGCCCGAGGAAGTATCGGCCTGGTCAGAGGGCACTCCCTCTGGTTCGGTTGGAACCGAACCGGGCTGGCCATCCGGGTCAGCGGACTTCTTGGCCTCCCTTTCCCTGAGCCTACCAACTCTCTTATCCAGGGTTGCTGCAGGAAAATTTTGAAAAATCTGGCAGTCTGCATTGAGGTGGTCAAACCCCAGACAATAAACACAGGTGGTGTGGGGGTCAGCCTTGGCAAAGGTTTCCCCACACACACTGCAGTGTTGAAACCCAGTGGGCCCGGTTTTTCTTTTGGGTTTCTTAGACATAGTGCCAGTCCTAACCAAACTTGCCCATTTATATAATCCACACAGACCTCTCATCGGTTCCCAACCGTGTCATGGGTCGTGAAAAACGTAGAATCTTAGTTTTTTTTTTAGAACCGATAAGAACCAGTAACCACACTCTAAATGATAGAATAAAATATTTTTAAACAACCTGATCGGTTCAAGAGTGAACCGATAACAGTTTACAAGTTCCACACAGAAGAGAAATAATGTAAACCTATCTAGTACTCACAAATACCAGACAGAGCTTGAACCGACCGGTTGTGGTTTAAATTAGGTCAAAAAACCGAGAAATTAATACTTTAACCGACAAAATGAACCGAGCAGAAGGAGAAATCTCTGGAGCGACTGTTCAGTGAGGCAGAGTAAAGAATCTGATGGTTTGAGTTTGAAGAACAACAGACAGAGTTTTCAACCAAGCTCGAGCTCAGCGTTCCATGCCTGGCATGGAAAGTTAACTCTTTCACCTCCGGAGCAGTTCGAAGGTTGGGACTCACTGCATATGTCATAATATAGCAAGACTTCATGTTGTTTGAAATGAGTATAAGGCTAACAATAAAAAAGGGGAGACAACGCGTGCAACAAGGTGGGAGGCAATGAAGGCCTTTGTCAGGGGGCAAACCATCTCATAAGCATCTTTTAAGAAAAAAACAGAGGAACAGGAGATCAGCCTACTTGAGCAAAAAGGTACAAGAATTAGAAAAGGCCCACATGATCTGCCCTCACAGGGAGCTGTTTTACTGGTTGTAGTGAGCAAAATGGAAATACAACTCCCTCAGAGCTCCTCCATGCTAGAAAAGGGTTTCCCTTTGGGGAAAGTGGGTCCCTGCCTTGATGTGGACCATGGTGGAAAATTCTTGTCCTGGCAGCTGAGGCGCAGAGAGGGGGAAACTAACATCAAGACCATAAGTAAATAGGGGGCACTTGTTACAGACAATCCTTCTGTTGGCTCAGCATTCACTGAATTTTATAAAAATCTCTATGCTTCAGAGGCTAACTCCACACCACAACAATTGCAGGACTTCTTTCTGAAAGCCTCTCTCTCTCTCCTATTGCAGAGATTGCTGCCAGTGAATTGGACATGCCAATATCTGTAGAGGAGATCTCTGCTGCCATAAGGTGCCTGAAGGCTGGGAAAGCACCAGGCCCGGATGGGCTGCCAATTGATTTTTATAAAATCTTTCTACCTGAGATCCTGGAGCCTCTATATGACATGTGTCTAGAGAGTGTACAGTGGGGGCAACTTCCCCCCTCCATGAGAGCGGCCACTATGACAGTAGTCCCAAAGCTGGGTAAGGACCCTGTACTGTGCTCATCATACCGACCCATCTCGCTGCTTACATCAGATTATAACATTTTGGCTAGAACAATTGAAGCGAGGCTGGAGCCAGTACTGCCTAACACAATTCATTCAGTCCAAAGTGGGTTTGTGCAGGGGAGGCAGGACAAGCACAACATAAGGAAAACATTTAACATAATCCATTACTGGGCCAAAACTTGCCATACCCGTGGTGCAGCTGTTCTTGCGCTCGATACTCAAAAAGCATTAGACCATGTGGAATCAGAGTACATGATCCTCCCTATGTTGGTCTTCACCATTTATCACTGGTGGGTGTAAGCGGAAGCGCAGCACCCGAGCTTTTGCTTTTTTGTTAGGGGGAGGCGCCAATGGCGCTGCCCATGAAGCCAATGCACTGCGTTGGCTCCTTCTCCACCTCAGTTCTGCTTTTCCCACTGTCGAGGCAGCACCTCGCCTGCAGCAGCTGAAAAGATTCTGAAGCTAACTGCGACACTGAACCTCCTTGAAGCCGCGTTCGACACGCCTAGTAAAACACTCGCCTCGGTTCTGCCGTCTGGTACTCTGCACCGTTACTGAAGATCAGGTAAGAGCTTTCCTTTTCTTTTCCTTAACGGCGTCGAGTCTTTACTGTTTATTATTTAAGTTACCATTTGCATCATGCCAGGTTTGGGGGACAAGAAGCGTTCTTAGAAAGCGGGCCAACCTCCTATGCGTCGGTGTCCCTGCGGCCAGCAAATTTCCGTGACGGCCAAGCATGATGTCTGCCTAACCTGCCTAGGTCTCCAGCATGACATGAATCACTGCGACACCTGCTTCTCGATGGACCGCCGCGTTCTCGAGCTCCATGCGATAAAAGTCGTCAGGGCTCCGCCGACTTTTAGGGGGCAGCGTTGCTCTCTTCAATCCAGGTGTAGGTCTCTTTGCCCTTCCTCTGGGTCCCTTCCTGGGTCTGTACTGTCCAATGAGGAGGGGGCCTCCTCCTCTTCTAGCCTTGCCATGGAGGAGGTCTCTACTGCAGTGCCAGAGGACCAGTTTGGCTCCATCTGGGGCTGGGCAGAACACCGCCCGGCAGTCACCTTTGAGATGCAGGCTCCCCCCGTTGTCGGGGTCCACAGTCACTGGGTCCGGTGTGGGACGTTCTTCGGTGCCACCTACTGGCACCGCCCCAGAGCCATTCGCAGCTCTGGAGATTGGGGACATGCCAAGAGGGGTGGTAGGCCTACCAGCGGCACCGTAGGCAGAGCCCCTCTGGATCTCCTCCCCTCCGGAGCTGGACGATCGGGAGGCTGATCTGGACTGTCGACCCGACTCCTCGAAGTCGGTGGGTTCTCTGGGGCTCAGGACTACTGTGCCTCCCCAGGTGCCCCTCCCTGCGGCTCTGGTGACTGCGACCATCGTCAACCCCCGTGCAGCTGGCAGCACCAGGGTGGTCGTGTGGGTCAGTAGCCCCTGTGTTAGGGATGCGGTGGTCCGGGTGTTAGAGGAGGGGTCGGCTGCCGTCCCCAGTGCCGACCCCCCTTGATGCTAGGACTGAAACCCCCTCCTCTGCAGCTCTCCTCGGGCAGCCTGCAGAGCTGGGGGAGCCTATGGCACAGGGTGCAAGAAGAGGTCTTCCTCGGAGTCGGAGATGTTGAGGGGATGGGGAGAGGGGCTGCGGCACTCCTCTGCAGTTCTTCAGGGCTCAGGGAGGAGCCGCAGCACTGAACCCAAGTTCTCTCCTTCAAGGGAGTCCTCGCTGGGTGTGGCTGGGGTCCTCCCTTCCGTATTCATGCGGCCCTGGTCCCCTCATAGGGATGCTTCTCCTACAGGACTTAGTCGGGACCATTTCAAGTTGCTTCACAGGCCGGTGGCAGAGCAGACCTACGGAGCCCCTGTTCTTCCAGGATCACCTGTTAGGTCTCTTAGCCCTGGCAGAGGCACTACTCTTGCTGTGGTAAGGTCTTCCCCCTTGCCTCTGCATCCAGTTCCTTTTCTCCCAGGCCACATCGGTCCTTCAGGACCTCTGACCTGAGAACAGTTCCGATCCCAGGCTGCAGATTTCCCCCATTACGTTAGGGCCATGGATGAGCAGATATTTTGCCTGCCTCCCCCTTCGCAGTTGGAGTCTGAATTGTCAGGTTCCTCGGCCTCCTCGTCTTGCTCCATTGAGGAAGAGGAGCTCTCCATCCACCTGTCCTCTGACACTGATCAGACACAGTATCAGTGCTTCCTTGCGAGGCTGGTCCAGGACCTGCATATTTGTTACGTGGCTCGTCACAATACCGAGCGTATGATGCAAGCCTTCTTGGGCAAATACGGTGGGGACCACTTGGTGGTCCCATCCTTGCCTATCCCTTTCCAGGAGGCGTTGTACAGAGCCTGGCAGCTTCCATCCGTCCCAGCTCCAGCCCCTTTGGACTGCAGTGTCGGTACTGCATACCCCAGATGTCTCTAGGTACACTGCCGCATCCCCCTATGGGACTGATGTGACTGGACACCCCTACCGGGCATAGACGCCCGGTCCACGACCTTCCCCCAGATCCGGACTCTGTGGAGTTCGACCGCCTGGGGCGGAGAGTCTTCTCCTCGGCGTGGATGTTTATGTGTATCGCTTCACATCAGGCACACCACGCTGCCTATAACAGGCACCTGTGGGTGATGCTAGGCCAGGCACTGGCATTGCTGCCTGATTTGGAGGCTACCCGGCAGGCCACAGCCCACTCCACGATAGCCCTGGAGCTGGTGAGGCACCAGTCAAGGGCATCTTATGACACCAATTAAGTCTCTTCATGGCTTGCAGGGACAGCGATCTGCATTAGGCGGACGGTGTGGCTTTGCCTCTCTCGGTTAACACCCCTGGTCTGGCACAGGGTGATGGCCTATACATTCCGGGGGACCTGTCTTTTCTCCTGCAGGGCGAGACAGGAACTGCAGGGGCGCCTTCCTTCCCCCAGGGAACAGGGGATCCTGCCTCGCCCTGATCAGTCCCAGGCCTAACTGGCCTGCAAAGGGTCTCCTCCTCCTCCCGTGTTTTCATCCACAGGGGCTGAGGGGCATTAGTCCCTAAGGGAAGTGCTGAACTCCCTTCAGTACTCACCAACCAGTGATGAATGGTGAAGACTGACACAGGGAAGATATGAAAATTATATACCTACTGTAATTCTTGATCTTCCCGTGTATCTTCACCATTCATCACTGAATCCCACCCACCTTCCCTTCAGAAGGCCTCAGTCCCTGAGTAAAGCCTCCTCCCTGCTTGCCCTCCTCCTCAGGGATCCAGTTAGGTCTCCCACTGTACCCTTAGGGGCCCTCCATATTCCTAGGAGGCAGCGGAGGGGACTCTTGGGAGGAGAGCTAGTAGGGCCTCTCAATCGAAATTGAGATTGGAGACTCCTGGTGGGCCCCTCTCCCTTGTTCTGGGTAGGACCTTTGGGGTCGGTCCACTCCCTCGAGGTGTGCCGACTCTTTTTTGGGTCCCCTGGGATGGGGGGGGGGGATGTGGCTGCAGGGACTTCTCCTTCCTCATCTTTCCCTCCCTGTCTTCCTACTTCTCTACTTCCTCTATCTCCTCCCTTCTGGGAGGGAGAGTTATTAATTAGGTGGGTTTCACTCTTCAAACCCCATGCTCTCCCTTTGAAAACGGGTAATGGGGTTTAGGAACTTGTACCAGGAGTGGATTTTTCACCCAGTAGGGGGTTGGAGGAAGGAGGGGAGGGACCTTCTCCACAGCTGCTAAGTCTATCCCTGGAAGGGGATAATAAGACCAGGTTGCAGATCCTGCAGCAACTGCCTGTAGCTTAGCTGCCTGTCTGCCTCTGGCGGCACTTTCCTGGTCACTCAAGACGCATGGTTGATGGGTCCGGCCTTCCCTTCTCTCCTTTCTCCCATCTTTTCTCTCTCTCTTTCTTCTTCTTCCTTTCCTGTCAGTATGGCTGTTCAGGGACTGGGGCCTTTTGGCCCATACCCTCTCAGATCCTCCTCTGTCCTCTGGTCGGTGCCTATTCCTTTTTCACTTTATATCTTTTCCTTATGCTGTCCCTCGGGCTCCCTTGCCTCGCCCTTGTTTTTTTTCTCTATCCCTCTGTTTTTTCCCATCTCTCCGACGAGCAGAACTGAGGTGGAGGAGGAGCCAACAGCTGTTTCTCACCCCAGGAATACTCCAATATTCCTAACTCTTCTGCAGTATGCCTCTAAGCCAGATCTGCCCGGAGATAGAATCATTGGCATGTGCTACTTTTCAAATGCTGCCACTACTCAACTGCCTACATTCTAACCCTCAGATTTTCTCTCTGCCTGTAAAGACTAGATGCCTGGAGATCCTCTCTTCATCATCTCATTCTGTCATGTGAAAACTTATAAAATATACATAAGTATTTATTGTTTTTCATTTGCTGCCGCTATTCTTTATAATTTTAAGCTAACCCGTAAGTTTTTAAGTGTTAAATTATGTGTTTCCTCGGTTTCTCCCGGTTCAGTATAACCTGGGGTAAACAGGGGTTTGTTTTATATTTATCCGAGTTTTCTGACTAAAAACTCCATTAGTTATATTTGATTTTATTAATTTAAACTTGTTTTTAGAACCGCTAATCCCAGTTCTTGAACCGTTAGCTTCGGTTCACTTTTACTTCGGTTCCCAGTTCCGATCGGTTCTCCATCGGTTCCGGAACCGACTGCAATCGCCGTATATACTTTAATTTAAACAAAATTTTAGCGGTTGCAAAGTTTGTGTGTTTTACACCTAGAACCTGAAAAGAAAAAATTGGTAATCACGGTTTTTAATGTTTTTTGTGTGTGGTGAATTCTGTTGAGACATGGACACTTCAGCAGTGTGAAACCTGCGTTCATGTCTGGACAGAATAATTAAAAATGCCTGAATAAGGCTAAAAGAAGAAAAATTTCACCACCTCAGGGTCCCTCGAGCTCTGACCAGCTGACACCCTAAATTACTGTGGGTGAAACCACAATAACTACTGTAACTGCTACCCCTGAGACTGGTATACAAGCAGTTTTTAAGAGGTTTGCTGAACTGGCTAACTCCCTGGTACCCTCTAAAATCAAGAGAAAACTAAGCACATAGAAGCCCCTGCTGGACAGCATTTGAGGACTTCTGTGCCTGTTACAATGCCTGCCAAATCCTGCAGATTGCAGGCTACTAAAGATCATTCAAGCTTACAAATGCTGTCTGATTTTGAGCAGCAGACCTCTGCAAACAGCTGTCTCCTTTGCTCATTTTTATGTTTGCTTGCATGCATGTGCAAGAAACATAGTGCCACCATACGAGTTTTCGTAGGTGTGTCACCCCTGCTTCCAATGTCCTGCTCCTTTTTGCAGGCACGTCTGCACCGCACCAATGAATGTCCAAGCTGTCTATGACAGCAGTTCAGATGCAGTGGCGTACAGTTAAAAGTAAATGACCGCTACAATCAGCAGTGGTAATGTGTAGACAATTTGCACAACATGTCACAGTATGCAAATTGCCTATACAACACCACCGCTGATTGTAGTGGCAGAAAGAAACACATTTCTGTGGCGGTTTATCCTCACGTCAGATAGCAGACAGTAGCCTCTGTGTGTGATTATTTGGTTTTTTAATGTTTACAATGTGGATTCTTTATCACATGCATTATGGAGCGGAGAATCACACTTTAACTGTCTGTGCTTCTGTACGTGGGAGTTAGCGCGGAAAGTTATTCTAAACGTACGCCACAAACTCCCGATACAGAAAGCATACAGATCTTACTTCGAGAGGGTTCCTGCAGTAGGTCTTCACATATAGGACTGTGCCCCCTTGGCGTCAGGTTCCAATGGCAAACTTGTAGCTAGTAATCATCAGCAGGGACCGCCCCAACGTCAGGTGACGTGACATCAGGCCGACTATGAAAGGGGGCGGTCCCGCGCCGGCCCACCAGTTCTTTCCTGCGGTCGCCTTACTACGTTCGGCTCTTGTGTCTGAACAGTGATCAAACGCCCGCATTTTATTCAAAGTTTTCTCTTCAAAAAAACGTTACTGATTTCATTTTTCTCTGACTGAATGTATCTCGGCTTGCCTTAAAAAGAAGTGCTGTAAGTGTGATGCCCAAATCCCGCAGGGGGACGCCCATTCCCGCTGCCTTCTGTGTCTAGGCCCCAAGCACAACTTGGACGAGTGTGCCATTTGTCAGGGTTTTAACCAGGCCATACGCAAGCGGACCCTCGAGGCCCACCTTCTTACTCGACAGCTGGTGTCGATGGAAAAGAAGCTCCAGGAGCTTAGGGAAAGGTAGTCGTTGCCATCCCCAGAAAGAAGAAGAAAAATAAGGAGGCACGGGAAGGAGTCCATCGCCACATGGAAGACCTTCCACCTCAAAAACAGTGATACTTCTCTTTGAATTCCAGTCTGCTCCTGCGAGCGAACTGTCTCCCCCCACGTGCGGAGGTGAGCGGGCAGCGAGGGTAACCTCTCTCGAGGTTTCTATTTTGTCTCCCACCCAGCACTACCGGTGAAATTTCGCCGTCCGAGCCTGTCACTGGGTGCGCGACCCGACCCGTTAAGTCCTGATGGCGGCCTCTCGGCTACTGCCAGCCTAGTCACGTCCGATAAGTTGGGCGATGGATCCCTCTGTCGCCTTGCCTGGACTCTGTCTCGCCTGGGCTCCCTATGAGGACCTTGACGCTGGAACGAAATGGCGGTAGAGAGACTCTTCATCCCTTAGGATACTCCACCTCAGGAATTCGCCACCCGATCCTGTCGTCTCTGCCCTCGGGATCGCTACCGGACCTTTCGTTGGGGTCTCTACCTGAGTTGCCCCCTTCGTCTGGTCTTCTGCTGCCCACGGAGAGGAGTCCGTCACTGGCCCGGGATCTGTTTAACATGGAGCCCCTTCCTTCGGGACCCTTGGGGGCCTTTCCTGATCCCACGCCACCCAAGTAGCCCTTCGGCATCTCCTCCGGCTGGTCCTGCCGAACCTGCAGGCGGTTTTCCAGGGCCAGACCCCTATATTCCGCAGTCAGGCGGGCCTCTGTTGGCACCTCATTATCCAATGCCAGGCCCTGTGCCGCCGACGCCGGGATACCCAGGGTATTCTACTTTTGGCTATCCTCCGGGGTTGCCAGGATATCCAGGCTATCAGCCTCCTCCACCGCCGATCAATCGGAATTCAATCCCGGCATGGTGGCAGGATGCCAGGACCCAGCTCATTTCTGAACTGAGACACAATCCGGTGGGTGACATCCCTCTACCTAGAGCACCTCCCCCACCGGTTCCCTTGGGATGAGCTTCGGGTTCCCTGCCGGTGGGTTCCACCGGGTTGGACCCGTCCATCCCCAGTGGCTCTGAACCTTTGGACTCGGACATCGACTCAGACCATTCGGATCCTCGATCTCCAGTCAAAGTCCCACCTAAAGAATCTCCCAAACCACTGCCAGAAGACCCTTCTTTCGATGATCTTCTGAGGACTATCCAGGCAGCAGGAGGCTGGCCCTCTAAAGAAATAGATCCCCAGTGCAAGAGGCTGGCTGAGCATCTAGATCTGGCTACTACAGACCCTCTACCCATCCCTCCCCAGATGGGTCTTCATGAGGATCTGGTCACAACCATCTGGCAACAGCTCTCCTCCATACTGGCTGTATCCAGGAAAGCCGATCGCTGTCTCCCGAAAGGTTCCAACATAACTTCGCATCCTAAAGCCGACTCCATGGTCATCACGGCCGCACATGACCGGTCGGCCCTACCCAAGCACTTGAGTTCCTCCCCTCCTGATAAGGACTCAAGGCAATTGGACCAATCTGGCAGGAAGATAGTACAATTATGTAGGAACTTTCCGTAACAGTAGATCTTCGAGAGAGGTTCCTTCAGTAGGTCATCACATATAGGACTGGCGCCACCTGGCGTCGGGCCGCATGGCAGACTTTTCTAGCAATCCCTGATGGGGGACCGTTCACCCGACGTCACGTGACTGACATCAGCGTGACTGTATATAGTGGGTGGTCCCCACGCCTGCCCTCCAGTTCTCCCGCCAGAGCCAGGAAGAGGCCTGACAGCAGGAGTGAACAGGATTTGGAGACCCTGTAAAAACATAAAAAGAGGGGACTGAGGGAGGGAAAAATATGACCTACTGAAGGAACCTCTCTTGAAGATCTACTGTTATGGTAAGTTCCTACATAACTGTACTATCTTACTTCAAGAGGGTTCCTTCAGTAGGTCATCACATATAGGACTGAGTTCCAAGCAGTCCCTCCGAGGAGAGACCGAGAGAAACTAGGTAAGAGGAAAACAAATTCCAACGGAAATAACTGAAGTCCAAGAAGGACCCAGTCTAGGACAGAAGGCCCTGTGGGACGGCTAGGTCAAAGCCAGACCTCTGCCTAGAAGCAATGTCCAGACTACAGTGTTTGGTAAAGGTATGGACATAACTCCAAGTAGCAGCAACACAAACATCAGCTGCGGAAACATTCCGAAGGAAGGCAGCAGAAGCAGCCATGCCCCTAGTAGAATGACCTCTGATGGAACCCGGCAGAGGTTTATCATACTTCTGGTAACAGAATCAAATGCAGTTGCCTAGCCATTTGGAAAGGCTCTGCTTAGAAAATGGTTTGCCCTTCGATCTCGGGGCGAAAGAGACAAAGAACTGGTCACAAGAGCGAAGCTCCTTAATCTGGTGTGTATAACACCGGAGAATCCGATGGACATCCATCGTGTGCAGGAGTGCCTCACCTCTGTTAGAGGGGGATGGGTAATACATTGGACGCTCTACTGATAGATTCAGCGTGGCTTCCGACACCACCTTTGGGAGGAACCTCGGATGGGTTCTAAGGACCGCCCGGTCCTGATGAAAAATCAAGTAAGGCTCTTTAGCTCCGAAATCCTTCAGGCTGATGTGATGGCCACCAGAAAAGGTGCCTTCCAAGACAGGAAGCACAGATCACAGCTCTTAGCCGGCTCGAAAGGAGGAAGGGTGATCTTTTCCAGAACGAAGTTCAAGTCCCAAGGTGGGGTAGGCCTGCGGATGGGGGGTTTCAGATGGAGGATCCCTTTCAGAAAAGTTTTAGAGACATCCAACTGAGCCACGGGTTTGCCATCCACTAGCTCGTGGTATGCTGAAATAGCTGATAGATGTACCTTTAAGGAAGAGTAGGACAGAACGGAGTCTGACAAGTGAAGGAGGTATTCCATGACTTACGGGGCTAAGCAAGAGAAGGGGTTCCAGCCCTTTGCGGTCGCCCATATGGAAAACTGCTTCCACTTCATGTCGTAAGTGGAAAGGGTAGAAGGTTTTCTGGCCTCAATTAGGACCTGTGCTACCCGAGAGGAAACCCCAAACTGGGATATTGCTATGTCTGCAGGAGCCATGCATGAAGATGCAGGGTCCTGAGCCCCGGGTGAACCAGACGGCCTTGATCCTGAGTAAGGAGGTCGTGAGTCACTGGAAGTGGAACCGGTGGTTCTCTGGAAAGCTGCTGGAGCAGCGGGAACCAGATCCGTCTCGGCCAGAGAGGGGCGATGAGGATCATCCTCGCCCGCTCCGCCTGACGTTTGAGAAGAACCCTCTGCAGAATGGGAAACGGAGGGAAAGCGTACAAAAATTTCCCTGTCCAAGACAGAGACAATGCGTCACTCCAGAAAGCACCTTGGTCTGGAACGAGCGAGCAAAACTCGGGAAGTTTTGCGTTGGATTGGGAGACGAAGATGTCGATTTCTGGACGCCCCCAATTTCGGAAGATGGAATCCGCCACTTCTTGATGCAGTTCCCATTCGTGAGCTAGGGTCCGAGATCTACTAAGACTGTCCACCAGGACGTTTAAAATGCCCGGCACAAGCACTGCCACTAGGGCCAGATGGTGCTGGACTGCCCAGTTCCACACCCTAGTCGCCTCCCTGCAAAGAGGGTACGACCGGGTTCCTCCTTGTTTGTTGATGTAACAAACTACTGACATATTGTCCGTTTGGCTCAGCAGTGTTCCCTTTGGAAAGAGGGTCTGAAAGGCCTGTAATGCGTACAGGACCGCCCTGAGCTCCTGAACACTGATATGGAAAGAAATCTCCAAGCCTGACCAAAGTCCCTGGGCCTGATGTTCCCCCAGGTGAGCACCCCACCCCATGTTTGAGGCATCCGTGGTGAGGGTAGCTACTGGTGCAGGGTTCCGAAAAGGAAGTCCCAAGGAAAGATTGTGGGAATCCATCCACTACTGCAAATTCTTCTGAACCGCTGACAAGATGAGGACCAGATCGTCCAGAAGCTGGTCCCACTGCACCCGTAAGGACCACTGAGTGATCCTCATGTGGAGCCTTGCTAGGGGAATGGTAGTGATGGAGGCCACCATCAGGCCCAGAAGGCGGAGGACGTCCCGGGCCAGGATTGTCCTGTCGGAAGCCACCTTGGAGGCCTGATGGCTAAGTGTCTCCACCCTGTCTGGAGGGAGGAAGGAAGGCTCTGCACTGGACCGTGTCCAGGACTGCCCTGATAAACTGGAGCTTCTGGGCAGGAATAAGGGATGACTTGAGAATGTTGACCATGATCCCTAACTGGCTGAACAAGTCCAGCGTAAAGGACAGAGCCTCCAGCAGGGAATCCCTGGATGGGGCTGTAATCAGCCAGTTGTCCAGGTAAGGGAATACCGCAATACCCCAGCGGCGCAAGAACACTGCGACCACTGCCAGGCACTTGGTAAAAACCTGAGGTGCCAAAGAAAGACCAAAGGGGAGCGCCTGAAACTGGAAGTGTTCCCCTTGGAAGCAGAAAAGCAGGAATCGGTGATGGCTGGGGAAAATAGGGATATGTAGGTAGGCATCCTGCATATCCAGGGCGTAGAGCCAGTGGTTCTCCATGAGGAGAGGAAGGAAGCTCTGGAGAGTCAGCATTCAAAATTTTTTGTACTCAACAAACTGGTTGAGCTGACTCAGGTTGAGTATGGGTTGGAAGTCCCCGGTCTTTTTTGGAACCAAGAAAAATATGGGAATAGAATCCCTTTCCCCATTGCCCTCAAGGGATGCGCTCAATCGCTTCTTTGAGCAAGAGCGAATTTACCTCCTTCGAACGAGCAGTGCCTGGTCCCGAGAGTACGGGGACTTATGCAGAGGATTTCCTGGTGGAAGCTCCAGGAGCTCTATGGTGTGCCCGATGGACACTAGTTGCAGGACCCACTCGTCGGAGGTAATCGCCCTCCACTCCTGCGCATGGTGGGCGAACCTCCTCCCCACCTGCTCCCTGTCGCAAGACTGAGGAGGCAGTGGGGCCAGGGGAGTCAAGAAGTGGCGGGACGTTCAGGGGGAGGGCCTCCTAAACGTCTCTGATTCTTGGAGGCAGGAGGCGTGGCTGTACCCGTGGCCTTACGCTTCCCTTGACGGCGTGCCTGTGCATTCTTCCTCTGCCTCCAGGTCTTTTTCTGAAAGGGCTGCTGTTCTTCAGCGCCCAATTGGTACATAGCCCTAACAGACTGCAGGGCAACTCCTTTGTCCTGCAGGTCCATTATGATATCTTTGGTGTCCCCTCTGAAAAGGACGGAGACCCTGAAAGGGGTGCCCTGAATCGCTGACTGGACTTCGTTAGCGAGGCCTGAAAGGCGAAGCCAAGAGTGCCATCTAAGGGCAACGGCAGTTGCTGAGGAACGGGCCACAGCGTCGACAGAATCGTTAAGTGGCCCGCAGAGCATGCCTGCAGAAGATCTTGGAGAGGCAGAAATCCTTGGCAAGTTCCTCCTTGAGAGGTGAAGGATCCATGGATTGGACCTTCGTCTCCAACCTGGCCATAGTCGCTTTTTGGTGGGACACCTAATGGGCCACGTAACTGAGGAAGCGAAGGGCGCATGTGGCCGAGGAGTAGACCTTTTTCCCGAACTGATCCATCTGCCTTGACTCCTTGTCCAGAGCAGTAGTGCTCATGTGCTTGGGAGCAGAGGATCAATCATGAGCCGCTGAAATGACTACAGAGTCAGCCTTAGGATGAGACTTTAAGAAAGGAGCACCCTTCGGCGTCCGGTAGAGTCTGTCAGCATATTTGGGTACAGCCGGAATAGACTGAGGCATCTGCCAGATGGTCTTGGTGAGGTGTTGATGGGGGTCCATCCACGGAGGAACTGGGATAGGAGACAGAGACTCCAAGTCCAGGTGTTCTGCGAGCCTCTGTCTCATCAGGTCCTGTTCCTCAGACTCCCAGTTGAAGTAGTCTCTCAAGGCCCTCAAGATGTCCGAGAAGGAAGGGTCCTCTGGCGGGGACTTCAGCGAGGCCTTGCCTTTCGGTTCCTCGGGGTCCTCCAGGATCTTCTCCACCGAGGAAATCTTCCCTCCCATCTCAGCTGTCATCATCTGCCCCCTCCACAGGACAACGAGAAAATTCCGGAAGGGAACCGTCCTGCCGAGTCTTCCCCGAGATGTGGACAGTCGGAAGTGATCTGCTCGGGGAAGGGGACCTAGGAAGCTGCGGTTGTGAGAGTCTAGTTTCCAGGTCCAAAACCAGCTCCGACCTAGCCCCTGCCACCAAGACTGTATTATGGTCTTGAAATCCGGAACAACCAGGGGTGGGGTGGGGTGGGGGGGTACAGCCGGCTGAGGCGGGGGAGGGTGACCGGTGAGGGATAATAACCCTGGGGTCCCATGTAGTGGGAGTAAGGGTTAAATCCCAGGTAGAATTGTCCCATGTGACTCCAATCGGGAATGACCCCCCCCTCCGGGTAAGGATACCCATAAGGGTAATGGGGGACAGTTCAGGGTTTGGTGTAAATACCCTTCGTCGGACCCGCCATGGTATAGATCAGAGGAGGGTCTGGCGTCGGGACAGTCCATGTCAGAGGAACCAATGTCGGCACCGGCGCGACCTGATCCGGCACCGGAAGGGGATCTGGCGACAGTACCAGATGAAGGGGCTCCGATGTCGGAGTTGGGTCTGGCGTTGGGGCCAAAGGTAGAGGCCAGATGGCCGGTCCCGGTAGAGGGACTGTCATCGGGATTGCCGGCGCCTGAGGAGGGGCCGGCAGTCCACCATCAGGCTGCGGAGGGGCCTCCACTAAAAGGCCATCTGGCCAAGGAGGGGCCTCCAGTGCCTGGACCCCGGCAGGGGAGTGCAGAGAAGAACCCAACATATCCACAGGTTCAAGGGCATCTCCATCACCGGACGTCTCCGAGGGAGAATGCGAGGACACAGGCGAAGAAGGAGGAGGGGGGGAGAGAGAGGGGCTTTCTCTCTCTGGTCCTGCTGGATATCGGGAGTGGCGCTCGCGGCCCCGACGGGGAATCGAGTCTTCATGTCGCCAGAGATAGCCGACTTAGCGGGTGGGGTCGGGGTCAGGGGTGGAACCCCGGCCGACTTATTGACTGGGTGGCTGCACCCGGCAGGAGGAGTCAACTTGACGCCGCCGCGGTCTCTGGAGAAGCCAGGGGCCGACTTACCAGTTGAAGTGGCACGGTTGCCGGAGGAGCCAACAATCGACTTATCTGCTGGAGATTTGTCCGACTTACTGTCCGGTTTTCTGGGCGGCAGCCGGGCCTTGTTTGTTGAGGGCCTGATGCCGTCCGCAGAGCGAGCCTGCTCCTTAGACTTCTCCTTGTGTTTTTTCAAAGGGGAAGATTTTTCAGACGAGTCCCTAAGCCGACCCATCTTTTTCTCTAGTGAAACTAGGCGGGCTTTGAGCAGGTGGGCCTCCAAAGCCTGCTGTCTCCATTTTTTCATGGCCTGGTTGAAGGACTGGTTAGATAAAGACTACTACTCCTCATGTCCATCCTCACATCTGAGGCCTCTTCCTCCCTGACTAATGAACCCTCTGGTACCTCTACTACTTCCTGTCTCCCACCCAAACTCACTCCCCCCCTTTTTTCCTGTCCCCTCTCACTTACTCTCCCGCTCACCACCTTTCCCTTCTCTAGCCTCCTTTGCGCCTAATGATCACCCTCTCCTGGAAGTTTCCTTAACTCTAAATTGTCTACTCGCTTGAACCTGTTATAGTTTGTTTTTCTATGAAACTTGAAAACGTTACTGCCTTAAACTGTTAATAGCAAATTTATGATGTAACTTTCCTGTCTGGTTTTACCTGTAATGTGTATCGTGCTTTGTTAAATGTTCTTTGTGACGTGGAACCTTTGTAAAAGAGCCCTGGCTCAAAGGTATTAATTCCTAGACTAATAAACTAAACTAAACTCCGGGCAAGAGAAGACTGGATGGTCTGGGCCCAGGCAGATGATGCACTTCGGATGTCCGTCTTTTGCGGGATCTAGGTGCCACATGATGAGCACTTCTTCTCAGAAGAAGACTTAAAAAGAAAGTACAGTTATGTAAGAACTTACCTCAACAGTAGATCTTCGAGAGAGGCTCTTGCAGTAGGTAATTACATATAGGACTGACGCCGGCCAGCGGCAGGACCCCACGGAAAAATTTCTATCTAGCAGTCCCTGGCGAGGACCGCCCCCATGTCAGGTGACCGGTGTCATACGACGTTGGTATAAAGGGGCGGTCCCGGACGCCCACCTTCCAGTTCTTTCCCGCCACAGGCCCGACGAGAGAGAAGCAGATATTTCCTCAATGGAAAAGGAGCTGAAAAGCCTAGGGGATGGAGAGGGAGTAGAGTTACTATTGCAAGAGCCTCTCGAAGACTACTGTTACGGTAAGTTCTCACGTAACTGTACTATCTTACTTCGAGAGGGCTCTTGCAGTAGGTAATTACATATAGGACAGAACCCCAAGCAGTCTGGAACAAATGAAAGGCACCGGGAGGAGGAACTACTCCAAAAAGTAGAAAATAATCTAGCAGGTCTCAAGAAAGGAGGCCTTGCAAGACAGCTAACCCGAAGCCTGCTCTACGGCGAGAGGCAATGTCCAAACTGTAATGTTTAGTAAAGGTATGGACTGAAGTCCAAGTGGCGGCAGCACAGATGTCTGCCGCAGACACGTTCTTGAAACAAGTTGCAGAGGCGGCAACTCCACGAGTGGAGTGGCCTCTGACTTGACCCGGGAGGGTCTTGTTGTACTTGTCATAACAGAAAGTGATGCAATGGGCCAACCATTTTGATAGGCATTGCTTAGAGACAGCATTGCCTTCTCTTTTGTGAGCGAAAGAGACGAACAACTGATCAGTCTTTCTGAGATCCTTCGTCCTATGGTGTAGCATCTCAGAATCCTGTGAACATCCATGGTATGGAGCAGGTATTCTCCTTGATTGGAGTACTGCGTGAAGAAAGCAGGTAATTCAATAGACTGATTCAAGGTAGATTCTGCTACCACCTTCGAAGAAACTTAGGATTCGTGCAAAGAGTTACTCGCTCTTTGTGAAAATCAAATAAGGGATTTTGCACATGAGGGCCTGAGTTCGGAAATTCCTGTAGCAGAAGTAATGGCCACCAAGAAGAGCTGCCTTCCATGATAAAAACTTCAAGTCTGCGGAAGCTGCAGGCTCAAAGGGAGGAAGGATAAGTTTCTCGAGGACAAAGTTTAAGTCCCAAGGCGGAGCTGGAGCCCGGACAGGGGCCTGAGATGAAGGACCCTCTGAGGAAAGTTTTGGATACCTCCAGCTGGGCAAATGCCTTATCTCATGAAAGGACATGGTAGGCTGAAATACGCCATATGGACTTTCAAAGAGGAGTGACTGAGACCTAGGTCGAAAAGATGACGCATGTACTCAAGCAGAATGGTCACAGGGCAGGAAAAGGGCTCCACGTTCCTGGACGCAGCCCAGATAGAAAATCTTTTCCATTTCATGGCATAGGTGGACCTAGTGGAGGGCTTTCCAGCCTCCACCAGAATCTCGGCCACCTTAGGAGAAATGCCAAAACAAGCTTGAGCTAGGTCTGTAGGAGCCATGCGTGAAGTTGAAGGGACTTGAGTCCCGGATGGACCAGGATCCCCTGATCCTGGGTCAGCAATCCTTGAGATAAAGGAAGAGGAAGAGGAGGAACCTCTGAGTATTGTTGTAGAAGAGAGAACCAGATTTGCCTGGGCCAGAAAGGAGCGATCAGAATCATTCTCGCTCCTTCTAAAGCAAGCTTCTGTAGCACACGAGGGACCAGAGGAATTGGGGGAAAAGCATAGACGAATCTGTCCTTCCAGCTTAGAGATAGAGCATCGCTCCAGAAAGCGCCTCGCTCTGGAGCGAGCGAACAAACAATTGGAAGCTTTGCATTTTGGGAGGAAGCGAACAGGTCTATCTGAGGAGTCCCCCAAATCTGGAAGATGCTTTTTAGAACTTTTTCGTCCAATTCCCACTCGTGTGGAAGAGCCGACGAGCGACTTAGTCTGTCTGCCAGGACATTGTCGACTCCCGGAACATGGATCGCCGTGAGGTGAAGGTTGTGGAGAGTTGCCCAATCCCAGACCCTCATCGCTTCCCTGCACAGTGGGTAGGACCGAGTTCCTCCCTGCTTGTTGATGTACCACACCACGCACATGTTGTCCGTTTGGACAGCTAGGTGGCTGGGAAGGATGTATTGGTGAAGGGCCTGGAGCGCACACAGCACTGCTCGAAGCTCAAGCACATTGATGTGGAGAACTATCTTCAACTTTGACCAAAGGCCTTGGGTTCGGTGAGGACCCAGATGGGCTCCCCAACCTTCGCCTGGAGCGTCCGTGGTCAGAGTCTGATCGGGGAGAGGATGAAAAAAGGGGACCCCCGGAAGAGGTTCTCTCAAACTATCCACCATTGCAAGTCTCTTACCATCGGCGAGGAGATCAGAACCAGATGATCTAGGTCGTCTACTCGTTGATCCCACTGAGATCGAAGAGTTCACTGAGAGATTCTCATGTGGAGGCGTGCTTTCGGAACCGTTGGGATGGCCGCCACCACAAGCCCCAGTAGACGGAGCACTGACCTTGCCGGGACCTTCCTGTGTTTCGATAGGAGGGAAATCTGTGACTGGAGGGAGGCCCCCCTGTCCGGAGGCAGAAAGGCCTTGCACAAAGTTGTGTCGAGAATTGCCCCGATGAACTGGAGCCTCTGTGAAGGATCCAGGTGAGACTTGGAATGGTTGATGGTAATACCCAGGCCAGTGAAAACCTGCTGGGTGAGGGAGAGAAAATGTAGGAGTTCCTCCCTGGACGGGGCCGCCAGGAGCCAGTCGTACAGGTAGGGAAAAACCTGAGCTCCCAAAGAACGCAGGTGGGCCGCTACCACCGCCAGGCATTTGGTAAAGACTCTGGGGACAGAGGAAAGACCAAATGGGAGCGCCCGGAATTGGTAGTGGACCTCCTGGAACGCAAACCTGTGGTACTTTCGGTGTGAAGGGTGAATGGGGATGTGCAGGTACGCATCCTGCATATCTAGTGCACAAAGCCATTGGCCCGGCCGAAGCAGGGGCAAAAGGGATTGAAGGGAGAGCATCCTGAACCTCTTGTATTCCACATACAGGTTCAGGGAGCTGAGATCGAGAATAGGTCTGAGATCTCCCATCTTCTTTGGTACAAGGAAGAAGTGAGAATAGTACCCCGTCCCGTAGAGGTGAGGAGGGATGGGCTCTATAGTCTGTTTCGCAAGGAGCGCTGAGATTTCTTCCCTGACCAAAGGAAGATGGTTCCTTGAGTAAGCGGAGTTCAGAGGGAGGTGACGTGGAGGTTTCTGTAGAAACTCTATGGAGTGCCCCTCTGTTATGATCTGAAGCACCCATGAATCCGAAGTTATCCTCGCCCAACCCGGAAGGTGGAGGGAGAACCTCCCTCCTACCAGTTCCTCCGGGGCATCTGGAGGCGGTGGGAGAGAAAGGAGTCAGGTGGTGTGAGGCAGCGTCGCAGCTGGGGCACCGTTGCTTTTGGCGGCGGGGCCTGGCAGCTGTGGGGCCCGCGTTTAGTGGCCCACCTTCCTGAGTTTCGCTGAGGCCGACTGCGCTCACGAAAGGGAGCGCGCCAGGGAGATGGGGACGGTACATTGAATCAACAGATTTAAGGGTCGTCCCTTTCTCCTGCAAATCAGCGATGATGTCCTTGACATCACCACCGAAAAGCACAGGACCCCTGAAAGGCGCTTCTTGGATGGCTGACTGCAGCTCCGGGACCAGACCTGACACACGGAGCCATGCGTGATGTCAAAGTCTTACGGCGAACGCAGAGCTCTGTCCTGCGGTGTCCACCACGTCGTAGGTCATCCTCAAAATGTGACGACTGGCCAAACGAGCAGAACGGACCAGGTCGGCCAACTCCTGCTTGAGTTGAGAGTCAGGCAAAGAGTCGATCTTGGATTCCGCCTGGGTAAGGACGGCCTTCTGGTAATCCCCCATATGAGCTACATAGTTCAGGGCCCTAATCCCGAGTGTGGAAGAAGCGTAGATCTTCCTTCCATACTGATCCAGAAGGTGAGATTCCTTATCTGGGGAGACGAGCTCAAGTGTTTCGGGTGTGCTGACCGGCCGTGAGCGGCGCTAATCACAACTGAGTCTGCACGGGGTGAGAGTCTAAAAGTCTACACCCTCCGGAGCCTGGTATAGCCTGTCTGACTTCCTGGGAAGTGGGGCTAAAGCGCGGTTGTTTCCAAACAGTGGAAACAAGGTGGGCGTGAGGCTTGATCCAGGGTGGCACTAAGGTAGGAGCCGTAAGGGGCAAGTCCAGATGTTCGGCGAGTTTTACCCGTTGAGGATCTGGTTCTAAGGAATGCCACTGATGGACTTCCTGGATCTTCCTGAGCAACTCCGTGAAGGAAGGATCCTCCGGAGGAGTCCTTGGCCGGGGCTTGGATGGAGAGCGTGGCTCATCGCCTTTCTCGGAACATCCATCGGAAGCGTCCGAGGAGTCCGAGAGAGAACGGGAGGAAGAATCTGAAGCAGAGTAAGACTCCCTAACCCGTCTAGGGGGAGGAACGGGTTCTTTGGGAGGGATCCCAGAACGCGTGTCCTGCCCCTCTCTGGATCCCGAGGGCAAAACCCGGGAATCCGGAGGAGGAGAGGGAGAGTGCCGTCTAGGGAGTACGGGAGCCGGGGGTGGCACCGTCGCCGTAAGATGGCTCTTGACTTCCTTGGTGAGCTGAGCCTTGGCCTCAGCCCACCAAGAAGCAAGAGTCTCCTGAAGATCCACCGCCGGCCTAAGGGGCGGTGGAGGAGGGGATAGTTGTACGGAGGAAATCCGTAGGGAGAGTATCCGTAACCCGGCTGCGGGTATCCCGAGTCGGGTACTGTGGCGTCCGGGAGTCTGCACCGGCACGGCGGGCGGAGGATATCATGACCTGGGAAGACCGGCCTGATATGACGGCGGATACCAGGCACTAGAGGAGCTGCTGGAGCAGACGGCCCAGCCGGGTACTCCATGGGCAGATCAGCCGGATAAGCCCGTGGGTGGAGGGCCCGGCGAAGAGGAAATCTCTGCCGGCGCCGGAGGGGCCGGTGTCGGAAACGGCGCCGGGCGGGCCGGGCGCTGGGGGGGAACCAGCATCAGATCCGTTCTTCAGGAAGAGGATCGGACAGTAGCCCAGGGTCCCGAGTCTCGCCCAGGGACGGAGGGAAAACCTTGGTAGGGCCTCCTGACAGCAGCGAAGGCCGCGGGAGCCTGGAACGACAGAAACAGCAGGTTCCACTGTAGGCTTAGAGGCCCAGCGCACGTCGGAGAAGCCGACGTGTGGCTTATGGGCCGAGTCCCAGCGGACGCCAGAGGAGCCGGCGTCCGCCTTCGGGGTTCCCTCATCGGAGGCGGGCCAAGGATGAGAAGAGGCCCGGTCCGAGGGAGACACTGCCAAGTGCCGCCCCGAAGGTTCGAGCGTCTTAGAGCCCTTCTCCCGGCATACATAGGAGGAGCCGACGTCCGGCTTAAGGGAGGTGCCCGCACCAGTAGGCTGCAGGCCTGCGGCGGTACTGTGGGCTGGAGTCTCCTTTTGCCCGGCGGGCTCGAACTCGAACCCGTCGGGCGGGCTGACGCCTCCTCCAAAGCATTGGAGGCTGCCGTCGGGCGATCCCCCGGAGGGGATGTTACCTTACCCACAACTCCGGCCGGAGTCGCGGAAGAGGAGGCCTTCTCCCGGTGCCTTTCCTTGTCCCGCTTCTTATGACCTTCGGGGAGATCGACGCCTGCCGAAGTTTTCTCAGCTCTTTCTCCATCGCAGACATCTTCTTTTTGAGGAGATGGGCTTCGAGGGACTGCTGGTGTCATCTGCGGGTGGGCGCGTTGAACAGGAGGCAGTGCAGACACTTGTCGACCGCGTGGTCGGGGCCTAGGTAGAAAAGGCAGAGGGAGTGACCGTCTTTGCGAGGCAGTTGGGCGCTGCACAAGTCGCACTTATTCTTTGAAGGGGACGACATATACTGACGTTCACCTGATGAAAGAGGAATAAAATTCTGAAACTATTCGGAAAAAACGACGAAATAACAGGACTGAGCGATAAGAACTTAACCGCGAGGAGCTGCACGAGCTGTCGGCGGGAAAGAACTGGAAGGCGGGCGTCCGGACTCGCCCTTATACTGACGTCAGATGATGCTGGTCACCTGACGTGACACCAGGGACCGTTAGCTAGAAATTTTTCCGTAGTCCTGCCACGCCGGCTTCAGTCCTATATGTAATTACCTACTGCAAGAGCCCTCTCGAAGTAAGATCAGTAGTTGTAAAGAATAAAGTAGCGAGGGATTACTACGTGATGAACTTTCTCGATGATCGCAAAGGGAAGTCTGTGGAGTGACTGACACGAGGCGACGGCGGGAAAGAACTGGTGGGCGGGCGTGGTGACTGCCCACAATATACAGTCACGCTGATGTCAGTCACGTGACGTCGGGTGGGCGGTCCCCTGTCAGGAATTGCTAGAAAAATATGCCGTGCGGCCCGAAGCAGAGGTGGCGCCAGCCTATATGTGATGACCTACTGAAGGAACCCTCTTGAAATAAGATATATTCTTCTGCTTCCTGTGCCAACCAGTCACTTAATTATGTGTCACATATGGTGGCCTTCCAGGAGGTCTCCCTCTCTGAGCTCGAGAGGGACCTTCAGGATATACCGGATGAAGCTCTCAGAAACAAGTTACTGGACAAAGTCTGTATGAACAAGTCTTCCTGTCGTCATGCTCTTAGAGCCACGTATGACCGGTAGATGTGGTGGCTAGAGCTGCCGCTACTAGGATCTGCATCCGGTGCCTTGCGTAGCTCAGGATCGCAGGTCTATCACAGGATGTCCAGTCATCCCTCCTGGATGCCCCCTTTAGGGGTTTCGTCCTCTTTGGCGGCAACGCCAGTCAGTGTCAGTGGCTCAGTAGGTAGGACACTCGCCTCTGAGGCCGGGAGATCAGAGGGCTGTGGGTTCAGTTCCCACATCTGGCACTTGGGTTAATATCCCAGTACTGACACTGTAATGCAGCATGAGAGGGGTGCTGCATTTCTGAGGTGCCGTCTTTCGGATGAGACGTTAAACCGAGGTCCCATCTGCCTGGATTGGTGGTAGTTCAGGTGGATGTTAAAGATCCCATGGCACTTATCGAAAAGAGTAGGGGAATTTCCCCGGTGTCCTGGCCAAATTTCCCTCATTCACTAAAAATACCACCAACAGCTTAATCTGGTTCAAGGTCAGTTGGCATTCATCTGTATCCCCCTCCCCGGGTCGTGCCTGAAAATAGGCAGGATTTGTCTAGTGCACTTACCCGGTCAACAAAAGCTAAATAAAAAAAATAAATAAACGCGAAGGACATAATAACAAGGCTGCAAGACAGTGGACGATCACTGCGTGACATGCACTCCATGTATAGAATGGGACAAAAGAAGCAGCCTTTTTGTCGCCAAAGACAATGGAATAAGACCCAGGGCAAGCATCAGGGCAAACAACGTGCCCCTGGATCTGGAGCCCAAACCCCTCAGGCAAAATTCTGCCAAACCTGCCTCCAGGGCCGAAGCTCCTCTCCCCTCGGCGTCCTGACTCCTTCCCCCTCCCATTACCTCCAGTTGTCCAGGAGGAACTGGTAGGACGGAGGTTCGGCCTCCACCTGGAGGGATGGAGGGCCGTCACAGCAGATTTATGGGTTCTGCAACTCATTCAATGAGGTCACTCAATAGAGTTCATGGAGGACCCTGCATCCCACCCTTTGTGATGGTCCTTTTACCCAAGGGGTCAGATCCCCGTTGTCTTTCAGGAGATCCAGGCCCTCCTGTAAAAAGTGGCCATAGAACCCGTCCCTCAAGATCAACTGGGAAGGGGATTTTACTCCCACTTCTTCCTAGTACCAAAGAAGACGGGGGATCTGAGACCTATCCTGGATCTCAGCACGCTTAACCTGTTTGTCGAGTACAAGAGGTTTCGCAAGCTAACCCTTCAGGGTCTTCTTTCCCTGCTCCAACCAAACACATGGCTGTGCTCCCTGGCTAAGCAGGATGCTTACCTTCATATCCCAATCCTCCTGGCCCACCGCCGCTTCTTTCGCTTCTCCTTCCAGGAGTACCATTTCCAATTCAGAGCACTACCCTTTGGCCTATCCTCGGCTCCCTGGGTTTTCACAAAGTGCTTGGCGGTGGTGGCGGCATTTTTACGCTGCAAGGACATTTACATGTTCCCTTATCTGGACGACTGGCTCCTCTCAGCACCCTCCCCAGACAGTCTGAGGGAGTCTCTCTCTTTCACTCTGGACCTGTTTGTCCAGCTGGGCATCTCAGTCAATTTCCCCAAGTCCCAGCTAGTACCCTCTCAGCTTCTCCAATTTACTGGAGTGGTACTAGACACAGTCCAGAGCAAGGCTTTCCTACCATTGGATCGAGACGAGACTTTAGTTTCTCAAGCCATGCTGGTGGCCCAGGTGCGATGGATCCCAGCACAAGCTGTGCTCCGTCTCTTGGGACTTATAGCAGTGGCCATTTCTACGGTACCCCTGGCCAGATTACATATGAGGGTCACCCAGTGGTCTATTCGAGTCCAATGGGACCAGAGGACGGACGACATGAACCAGCGGGTCATGATCTTCAACAGTCTCCGAAACAATCTTCACTGGTGGCAGGATCTCTGCAACTTGTTAGTGGGAGCTCCTTTCCACTACCCAACCCTCACCCAGATTCTCACCTCAGACGCTTTGGACATGGGTTGGGGAGCCCATCTGGGGACCACAAGACCCAAGGGTCCTAGTCCACCCAGGAGCAACAGCTCCACATCAACGTTCTGGAGACAAGGGCAGTCCTCTATGCTCGCCAGGCATTTCAGCCATTACTTCTCCCCGGATCACTTCTCATCCAGATGGATAACATGTCCACAGTCTGGTATATCAACGAACAAGGAGGAACACGCTTATACCCTGTCTGCAGGGAAGCAATGAGAGTATGGTACTGGGCGATTCAGCACGACCTATTTCTGACAGCAGTCCACGTCCCAGGCGTGCACAACGTCCTGGCGGACAGTCTCAGCCGATCGGTGGCCAGGGCGCATGAGTGGGAGTTAAAGCAGGAGGTAGTCGAAAACTCATTTCTTCAATGGGGTCAGCCAGAAGTAGATCTGTTCGCCTCCTCATTCAATGCAAAACTACCCAACTTTTGCTTGCTCGTTCCCGGGCATGGCGCTTTTTGGCGAGACGCACTGTCTCTCTCTTGGACTGGGAGGTTTCTATACGCTTTTCCTCCCTTTCCTCTCATTCAGAAGGTTCTGTTGAAACTTCAGGCGGAAGAAGCACACTAGATTTTGATTGCCCCTCTGTGGCCCCGTCAGATTTGGTTCCCACTGTTACAACAGCTGGCTCTAGAACCTCCAGTCCTCCTGCCATTGTCTCATGACCTTCTGTCACAGGAGCAGTGCACCCTGGTGCATCCAAGTCTTCAATCTCTTCACCTTCATGTGTGGCACCTGTGGACATAGCGGCTTCCTGCTATGGAGACTCCTCCCAGGTTGCTCAAGTCCTGGTGGAAGCCAGAAAACCTTCTACCAGATCCACCTACGCCATGAAGCAGAAAAGATTTTCGATCTGGGCCACGGCCAGGAGCTGGGACCCCTTTTCGTGCTCGGTCACCCAGGTGTTAGAGTACCTCGTATATTTATCTGAGACGGGCCTTAGTTATTCCTCCATCAAGGTCCATCTCTCTGCGGTGTCGGCCTACCACCTCCCGGTGGAGGGCAAAACCACAGCTCAACTGGAGGTTTCTAAAACCTTTTTGAAGGGTATCCTCCACCTAAAACCTCCAGTCCGGAACCACTGTCCTCCCTGGGATCTTAACTTTATGTTAGAAAAACTTACTTTGCCCCCTTTTGAACAGGCTTCAAATTGTGACAGACGCTTCCTATCGTGGAAGACTGTTTTTAGTTGCTGTCACTTCAGCTCGAAGGATCTCAGCGCTTCAGGCATTTGTATGTAAAAAGCCTTATTTGATCTTTCATAAGGATAGAGTGGTCCTTAGGACTAATCCATCCTTTCTTCTGAAGGTGGTTTTGGAAGCCACGCTCAATCAGAGTGTCAAATTGCCGGTCTATTATCCTCAGCATTCAAACGGGGGGAATATCTTTTGCACATCTTAGATGTGAGGTATTACACCACCCGGACTAAAGAGGTCTGTAAGTCAAATCATCTTTTTGTGGCCTTTGCCCCCCAATGCCAGGGTAAGGCCATTTCAAGACAGACCATATCCAGGTGGTTAGCCAACTGCATCCACTATACTTATCAAAAATATGGAAAGTCCCTTCAGGGAGCAGTTAAGGGTCACTCCACTCAGAGTGTAGCTATCTCTACCACTTTTTTCAGTAATGTGTCCATGGCAGAGATCTGTGCAGCGGCCATTTGGTCATCTGTCCACACCTTCACTAAACATTACATCTGGACATTGCCTCTAGGTGCAGAACCGGATTCGGCCTTGCGGTCCTGCAAGGTCTTTTGTCCTAGGACAGTACTCCAATTGGCAGACACTTCCTCCTCCCAGAACCTCATCTCCGACTTTTTCTTTGAGACTGCTGGGTATTCAGTCCTATATGTGAAGACCTACTGCAGGAACCCTCTCGAAATAAGATATAGCAGTTACGTAAGAACTTACCGTAACAGTAGATCTTCGAGAGAGGTTCCTGCAGTAGGTCTAGTTTCCCACCCACCTTCCCCCGGCTCCTGGAATGTTTCCTTTACTTTTTCATCCTGCCTAGCCCTTGGGTCTAGATAGGACACATGGTCCCAGAAGTTATCACCCCTTCCTTTCTACTTACCTTTCTTTAGGTCTCCGGTGGAAAAGAACTGGAGGGTGGGCGTGGGACCGCCCCCTTTTATAGTCGGCCTGACGTCATGTCACCTGACGTCGGGGGCGATCCCCACTGATGATTGCTAGCTACAAGTTTGCCATTGGAATCTGACGCCAGGGGGCGCAGTCCTATATGTGATGACCTACTGCAGGAATCTCTCTTGAAGATCTACTGCTACGGTAAGTTCTTATGTAATTGCTATTTATTAGCAACTGCCCGTGCTAGAATTGTCTGCTCTTTCAAAGTAAAAGTCAGACTGATGCCTTACTGACGGACACTGGGCATCACTGAATAATTTGGCAACTAATCCCCAAACACATCCATGGCCCATCGCTATACAAACACATAGCAGAAAGGATTAAAAATGAACACTGGTGCCCAACATATCTTCTTTCCTCTATAACTGCGCCGACCTATCTCCCACCAAGGAAAGTCCCTTAGCTCACCTGTCAGATCCTGTGGTGCTCAGTCTGCCTCCGGAGTGCCAAAATCTTTCTTTTTTTTTTCTTTTGGCAGAGAGTACAACAGAAATATGCAGACGCTCAGTAAGCGCCAGGAATCTGTTCGCTGTGCTGGTTTGTTTTCTGTCCCACTGTGCTGTCTCGGGGGTGGGGAAGCAAAGCCCTTGAGAGGCTGCAGATCCAAGGGGATTATGGATGAGCCTGAACAGCAAGCACTGCAAGATCCCTAACCTGATGTTAAAATGTCTATGGAGTCAGGAGAGCAAGGTAACGTGCAACTATTCTGACCACCAACAGGGGGCATAACGTTTATTCGTGGAACCAAATTTCTCGGGGGGGGGGGAGCGAAAAGGTCTTGGTTGACTTGCTTGTCCCACAGGGAATGGGCGCTACTGATTGCCGGGTTATTTTTCTACTGATCCTCATCTCAGATGCAGTTCAAAAGAGTGCAGGGGTGGCGTGGTGGGGGTGAAGACACAATCCAAAAAAGAAAGAATTTGCACTTCCCAGTCTGCTAGTGCTGCTGACTGAGCACCACAGGATATGACAGGTGAACTAATGTGCTTTCCTCAGGAGGAGATGGTTCAGCGTAGTTATAGAGGGCAAAGAAGACAGGCTGGGAACCAATGTTCATTTTTATACTTTCCACAATCTGTTTGTATAGCGATGAGATGATGTATATAGAGGGGTGGGCGGGGGCAGGGGGTTACTCGCCAAATTATTCAGTGATGCCCAGTATCCATATGGCATCAGTCTGACTTTTTACTTTGAAAGAGCAGACAATTCTAACGTGGGCAGTTGCTAATAACTGTATGCTTTCTGTATCAGGAGTTTGTGATGTGCCATTTGAATGCTTGCCATGCTCTAACTCCCGATACAGAAGAAAAAATTACTCACCTTAGTAATGTTGTTTCTTCTAATGGAGTCTTACTATGTTAGGACAATTGCAGTTTGTCCCACCATTAGAACTGCTCCGGAGGTGAAAGAGTTAACTACCATCCTAAGAATGGAGTTTAGAGCGCGAGCTCGGTTAGAGAAGCTCTGTCTGGATAATTTCAAACTGAAACTGTCGGATCTTTACGAGCAAAACTCACTAAGGTTCTATGTGGAAGCTGTAAACCTACACTAGCCAACTGGCTACTTAAATATTAACACATTTTCCTGGTCCCAACACCAAGACTCAAGTCAGGGGACCAGAAAATAAGATAAGATAAAACACAACACCCAAACACCCCAAAAAGAAGGGGTGGAAAACACAAGATGGGCATCAATAAGTGCCAACACTGGACTGCCCACCCATCCCAGAGTAGAGGTTCTGAGAGGGGCAGGCTGGGGGAGGTCATAATATAGCAAGACTCCATTAGAAGAAACAACATTACTAAGGTGAGTAATTTTTTCTTCAAACAACATGAAGTCTTGCTATATTATGACAATTGCAGACTACACAGCAGTACCTCCATGGAGGAGGGACAGAACCTACTTAGGAAATAGGCTCTGAAGCACAGCTGTTCCAAATCGAGCATCCCTCCTGGCCTGGATGTCCAGGGAGTAATGCTTAGTGAAAGTATGTACTGTTTTCCAAGTAGCTGCTTGACATATCTCTAAGATAGGGATGTCCCTGGCCGCAGCTAGGGACGCAGCTGTACCTCTGGTAGAGTGAGCCCTCAGGCCTGAAGGGGGAACCTTACCCAGTTTTTGATAGCAAAATTGGATACAAGAGACAATCCACCTGGCAATGGATCTCTTAGTGGCAGGTTCCTTCCCAACCTCACCATAAGTGAGAAAGAGTTGGAGGGAGTCAAAGCTGTGACCCTTAGTCCGCTCTATGTAGTAACTAAGGGCCTTCTTAACATCTAAACTGTGTAGCCTCCTCTCGCCAGAGGAGGAGTGGTCAGTGAAGAACACTGGAAGAGAAATAGATTGATTAAGGTGGAAATCTGAAACCACCTTAGGCAAAAAGTACCTGTTAGTCCTGAGGACTACCTTATCCCTGTGAAAGGAGATAAAGTCAGTCTCCACTGACAAAGCTTGTAACTCACTTATGCGCCTGGCAGAAGTGATAGCTACTAGAAACACAGTTTTCCAAGTCAAGTACTTAAGCTCTGCCGAAGACAGAGGTTCAAAGGGGGGTTGCATCAGCTGAGCAATGCAAACATTAAGATCCCAGGCAGGGGCAGGGTCCCTGAATGGCGGATTGGTATGAAGCAATCCCTTGAAAAACTTGGAAAATACAAGGTGAGCAGAAAGAGAAGAGGGCTTCCCTGTTGAAATAAAAGCAGAGACAGCTGCCAAATGCACTTTCAGTGTAGCTGGTCTCAGCCCCAAAGAATTTAGATGGACCATAAAGTCCAAGAAAGTGGGCAAATCAGCAGATTCTGGGGAAATATGCTTCCCAGCGCACCATATGGAAAACCTTTTCCATTTAGAGTTATAAGTAGCCCTGGTGGAAGGCTTCCTAGAAGCTTTCAAAATTTCGAGAACACCTTGAGAAAGGTGTAGGTCAGCAAACTCTAACTCCTCAAGAGCCAGGCCTTGAGGTTGAGGGATTTGAGACTCGGATACCAAACTCTCCCCTGGGCACAGGTTAACAAATTGTGGTTCCTGGGGAGACACAGGGGAAGATGGACTGCTAAGGACAGAAGGAGTGGGTACCAGGGCTGTCTGGCCCAATCTGGAGCAATCAGAATCATCTTGCAGGGTTGAGATCTGATTTTGACTAGCACCTTGAACAGGAGAGGGAAGGGGGGGAAGGCATAGAGGAACTTCCCTTCCCAATCGAGAAGGAAGGCATCCAGGGGGACTGAGCCCAACACTGGGGGCCTGCAACAAAAAAGCAGAAGTTGATGATTGTCTGGGGCTGCAAAAAGATCTATCTGAGGGGTGCCCCACCTGGCAAAAACTAACCCCAGTACTAGGGGATCCAGTGACCATTCGTGATGGCCCTGGGAAATCCTGCTGAGAGCATCTGCCAGGACATTGTCCTTGCCTGGGAGGTGAACTGCTATGAGGGAGATGTTCAGGGAATAAGCCAGAGACCACAACTTCATTGCCTCGGTGCACAAGGCAGAAGACCGAGTGCCCCCTTGTTTGTTGATGTACCACATTGTAATGGTGTTGTCTGTTCTGACCTGTACCATTTTGTTCTGAACAGATGCAGAAAAAACCTGAAGTGCTAGAAAAACAGCTCTGAGCTCCAACAGATTGATGTGGAGCAGAGATTTCTGAGGGGACCACAATCCCTGGGTGGAGAGGTCGCCCATGTGAGTTCCCCATCCCAAAAGGGACGCATCTGTAGTAAGGGTCAAGGAGTGAGATTGAGGGATGAAAGGAACCCCTTGTCTCAGGTTGCTCTGATCCTGCCACCACTGTAGGGCCTGGATCAGGGTTCGAGTTACTGGGATCAACTTGGATAGGGGATCTCTTCTTTGAGACCAAAGGCTCTCAAATGGAACTGAATGTCCCTCATCTGAAATCTTGCTCCTGCACTACAGCTGTGGAAGCAGCCATGTGTCCTAGGAGCTGTAGAAAATGCCTTGCTGGTCGAGAGACCTGCAGGGTGAAGGAGGAGGCCAGGGCCACCAGGGTCCTTACCCTTTCTAGGGGAAGGAAGGCTCTGGCCTGCTTTGTGTCCAGTTCTGCGCCTATGAAGGTGAGTAGCTGGACAGGTTCTAGAACTGACTTTGGAAGACTGAGAAGAAAACCTAGAGAGGTAAGCAACTGCTGGGTAACCTGCAGGTGTGATTTGACCTGGTCTGGAGACTGACCCACAATGAGCCCGTCGTCTAGGTAGGGAAAGATGGCAATCTTTTGCCTTCTTAAGTGAGCAACTGCTACCGCCAGGCATTTTGTGAATACCCTTGGGGCAGAGGTAAGGCCGAAGGGCATTGCTCTGAACTGATAATGACCTGAGGGCAGTTCGAATCTGAGGTACTTTTGGTGGGAGCTTCTGATAAGAACATGGAAGTAGGCATCTTTGAGGTCCAGGGAAGCTAGCCAGTCCCCTGGCCTTAGGGAGGGTAAAATCATTCCCAGAGTCACCATTTTGAATTTTGGTTTTAAAAGGTGCTTGTTCAGATATCTTAGGTCCAGGATGGGCCGCCATTCTCCTGTCTTTTTTGGGGTAAGAAAGTACCTGGAGTACAGTCCCTTGCCCTGGTGTAGGGGAGAAACCCTTTCTACAGCTCTGAGAGCCAGGAGGGTTGAGACTTCTGTTTCCAAAGCAAGAGTCTCTAGTGGATTTGCAGGTGGAAAAGATCTGATTCTCATCTTTGGAAATTATTTGAAGCTGAGAACCAGTCCCTGGCTTACTACTTCCAGGACCCACTTGTCTGATGTTAAAGACTCCCAGTCCTGGACAAAGTAATCCAGCCTGCCCCCTACAGGTAATGGAGAATCGGCCCTGGGCATCCCATCAGGGTGCCTGTTTGGCAGGGTTTTAGGCTGAGGGGTGGGAGCAGGCCTGCTCGTACTCTCGCCTGCTCTCCTCTGAACATAAGCTGAAGAGGAGGCCTGGGCTTGGTAAAAAGGCCTGCCCCTGGGGGGCTGTCTCTGAGGAGTGGCTTGCCTTTCCTTGGCCTGTGCACTCCTATAAGTGGTTCTATATTCATCCATTTTCTTCATATAATTCTCTGTCTGCTCCCCAAACAGAGAATTTCCCACCACAGGAAAATCCATGGCCTTAGCCTGGGTATCCTGTGACAGACTAGTACACCAGAGCCAAGCCAATCTACAAAAAGCCACAGATGTAGCCATGACTCTTGAAGATATGTCATTAGAATCTACTGCAGCATGGAATTGCACCTTAGATGCCTCAATACCATCAGCAGCCACCTGTTCCAGCTCCTTGGCAAGCTGGCCAGGGGCCTGTTTGGCTAAAGCCATGACAGTATCCCATCTGGATTTCTGGTATCTTGCAACATAGGCCATATAATTTGCCTGTCTGAGTCCCAAGGATGCTGCCATGTATTGTTTTTTAGCCATGGCATCAATTCTCCTGGAGTCCTTGTCAGGAGGTGTGAAGCCAGGGAATATTAGCCTTATCACAGGCTGCAGCCTGCACTACCAACATGGCTGCATTGCTGTGAAAGAAACTCTGTATCAGGACCTGACAAAGTGTACCTCCTGTCCATCTCTTTATCCACAGGAGGCACAGATTAGGAGCTTTAAAATTTTTATTGTTTGTTTCCTAAAGGATTTATGTAAAGGAATAGACAATCTCCTGGACTCTGGGATATCCATCATCTCCACATAGTCAGGCTCCTCTTGCTCATACACAGCTTCCTCCAAAGGGAGCTGGAGGGTTTCAGCAACTTTTTTATAAAACAGAAAATGAGAAGGGGACTCAGAAAGCCTAGGGGGAGACTCTCCTAAAGGTCTGTCTGGGGAGATGTCCGGTTCAATGGGCACATCCAGGCTTTCAAAATCACATTTCACACTGTTCATAATCATCCTCCCCCTCCTCCGGTTCATAAAACTCCTCTATATCATATTCTTGAACCGGTGGAACCGGCCGAACCGACCTCTTACCAGATAGTGGCGGTTCGGACGGAACCGGGGAAAGCGACTGGACAATTTGGATCGCTTTGGCTATCTCTGCAGCAGTTGGAGAAAGAATTTTTGACTCCACACCTGCTGATTTTCTAGTTCTCTTTGCTGGAACTGGCTCCTCAGAGTCAGCTTTTCGTTTGCCGAGAAGTCTCGCCTGGTCAGAGGCACTCCCTCCGTTCGGCTGGCACCGAACCGGCTGGCCATCCGGGTCAGCGGACTTTTTGGCCTCTCGTTCCCTGAACCTACCAACTCTCTTATCCAGGGTAGCTGCAGGGAAATTCTTGCAAATCTGGCAGTCTGCATTGAGGTGGTCAAACCCCAGACAATAAAACACATGTGTTGTGTGGGTCAGCCTTGGCAAAGGCTTCCCCGCAGACACTACAGTGTTGAAACCCAGTGGGCCTGGTTTTTCTTTTGGGTTTCTCAGACATAATGCCAGCCTAACCAAAAACTTGCCCTTTTCCGGCAAATGCCAGGCAAGACACCCTTATCGGATCCCAACCGTGTCACGGGTCGTGGAAAAAACCGTAATGAAATCCGTTTTTTTTAGAACCGATAAGAACCGGGAACCGCACTTTAATGACTTAAAATGATTTTTGAATAATGTTTTAAAACAACCTGATCGGTTCAAACCGAACCGATAACACATTTACAAGTTCCACACAGAAAAGTAAAACCTGTCTATTACTTACAATACCACAGACAGAGCTTGAACCGACTGGTTTGCGGTTAAAATAAATATAATCGCGGTTGAATTAACCGAGAAAAACACTTTTAACCGAGAAATGAACCGAGCAGTAGGAGGAATCTCCGGAGCGACTGTTCAGTGAGGCGGAGTAAAGAATCTGACAGTTTCAGTTTGAAATTATACAGACAGAGCTTCTCTAACCGAGCTCACGCTCCAAGAGTTAACTTCCACGCTGCCTGGCATGGAAGTTAACTCTTTCACCTCCGGAGCAGTTCTAAGGCTGGGACAAACTGCAATTGTCATAATATAGCAAGACTTCATGTTGTTTGAAGCACAGACAGTTAGGTGGGATTCTCCGTCTGCATAACCACAGTATAAAGAAATGCACATTGTAAACATTAAAAAACAAAATAATCACACACAGAGGCTACTGTCTGCTATTTGTCTATCTCATTCTTCCAATTGATCCTCATTACAAGGGTTGGCCCCATTTCACCCATCAAAATTGCTGTCCCACAGTCATCTCACATGAGGAAGGTGCTACCGCGGAGTAGGTGCTGTAAACTCAGTAGAAATTTCAAAATGATTAATCTGCTAAATCAAAATTAAACTTTGTGCTGTGTCCCTTTCACCTGAGTATCAGAGATTCAGAGTCTCTTCCTACATCAAAGTACTACTGGTGTCAAGGGATATGTTGCGATCTACATGATTTTGACTTTCAAACCACTTGTACCTGTTTTAATGGGTGTTCTTTGTACTTGTTTGTTATCTGTGATTTTATTTGTAGATGTGTCTGCCCGAACCAGGCATAGTTTATAGGAGGCAGTATAGCGCAGTGGTCTAAGGCTCTGAGCTGCAAATTTGGTGACATCCAGCAGACCAGACCTGGGTTTGAATCCCACAGCTTCCACTTGCATACTGTGTGACCCTGAGCAAGTCACTTAACCTCCTTGTGCTCCCAGGTCGCTCCTGTAAAAAAGCTTTCAGCTTAGTGTGCTATACCTGGTTAAACAACCAAATAAAAAAAATAGATCACCATGATTTTTATTTTTTATTCTTTGGTAACCTCTTAAGGCCCACAATGCACAAATGCCTTTTTTAATTCTTTAGTAACCAGGTACGGGTCACTAGGCACAAATGTCTGTTTCAAGGGGGAGACCCAGGAGCACTAGGGAGGTTAAGTGACTTGCTCAGTCACACAGTATGCAAGTGGAGGTTGTGGGAATCAAACCCATGTCTGCTGGATGTACCAAGTTCATTCATAGCTCGTTATTGTAACCTCTAGCCTACATGGTCAGCCCAGATCCCTGCAAGCCGAATGGTACAGCAAATAAAAAAAAAACAATAGCAATAAAAACTACGATGTGAATCACTTGCCAATACCTTAAATCTATAAATATGTGAAGCATACAGTCTCCACAAAGAGGCACCTCTAAAGTCACAAGGAATCTTAGCAAAGCACCATTTCTGTGCACAGGCTCTGTACTGTGTAACTTATTCCCTGCTAATACTAAAACTGCTACCAGCTTTGCCAGTTTTAAAAGAATGGCCACTAAACACTTTGAGAGGGACCTGGGAACATAAAATTATCATGTAAATGTATTTATGTGCAATAAGTACTGTACTCTGTAAGCACATCAGTTTGCCTGTGTAACTGCTCCATCTTGGCCAGGACCCTATTGTAAACAAGCCTCTTGGCTAAATAGCCATCCTGTAGAAAAATGTCTTCAAATAAACAGGTCATCGTACTGAATAAGATTTCTGTCAGTCACCATGGAGAGCTACTGTCTAATTATTCTGTGATAACCAGATAGTAGGCTCAGTGATGAGACTGCATAGTAAACCATGTGTTCTGATTGGCTGAGAACAACTCTACAGCATGTCTGTGAGAAACTGCCTGACATTTCTTGGTTTTTCACAGAAGCACTGTAGTGCCATGGCCCGATTCTAACTCCTGCATGTCGAATGCTAATATCAGCAAGCAAACATTTGGCATTGACAAATGCTTGTTACTATTAATGTTACAGAGAAGAAACATGTGTTTATGATGAAATGGACAAAGGGGAACCTATTAAACCTAGGTTTCCCCTAAATAGGAGTCTGATTCTTTCCACAGAGCTTGAGGAGGATTCCTCACACTCCACAATTGTGAGATATGACTGGGCTGACACCCACCAAAACCTTCTCCTTCTTGTGAATAGATATATTCGTCAAGGAGGGTACTTTCAAGATTTTACAAACTCCTAAGCTCTGTCTCTCCTCGTGATAAGAGGCTGTACAAGACATAATAAACTGGATAAGAAGAGGTTGAATTTTTATCCTCCCATTCTGTCCACTGAGGGGTGGCACAAGTGATAGCCTGTGACAAGGCATAGATACGCCTGGAATTTATCAGTTTTCCTAGTTATCAGGCAGGCAAACTTTCAAGCTTATGTCAATGCCAAAAGTTATTAGGACAGTCGGCCCCTGCTATAGAAGTCAAGGTCCAGACTCCTCTGTCAGATGACCTAGCTGAAACAGCTAATTTTGGTTTGGAGCCAAATATCAGTCTCAAATGTCCGCTGATTCTAAAGGCTCTTACCAGGGATGGTAAATACAATGGGTAGAAGAGGTCTGCCTGGTTGCAAGTCACAAACCTCATTTAGGATAAGATAAAGGTTTAAAAAGGGGGTGCACGAATACAATACAGTAGCAATTCTGCACAGGAAGAGGCTTTCCTCCCACTAAATCATGTAGGATAGGAGGCAGATCTTTGCACAGCAGGCTCCTTTGGTTACCAGGCCATGAATACACCTTTTCATCTACAGTGCCTGCAGCAGTGGTACTTCAGGAATTGACATGACCCCCATTAAAAGCAGGATTGTTAAACCTGTTACTGTCAAGTACAGTGGAGCCTGCTCTATTACAATAAAGGGTACCACAAAGAAAACGGGGTGTGGAGGCACAGAACAAAGCCAAAGTTTAAAGTACTTGGCAGTTTTTCCTTTACCTAGCCAGTTTTTCCTTTACCTAGATCACTGGTTGGGGGTTGTAAAATCATCCCAGCAAGTTGAGCATCTGCAAGTCACCCAAGGGTTCCTGGAGTCCTTAGGCTCCTGATACCTTTAGAAAGTCTGTCCCCAGCTTGCTCAGGCACTATGGTTCATGGGAGCAGAGCTAGCTACCCTGCAAAGCAGGGCCTTACCTACCTCTGGGCAGGTCAAGGAGTATCCCACAGTTGGCAGGCTTAACCAACCTGAATGAACCAAATACTCCAGCACAGTTTCTTCACCTACTGCCCATATGACACCTGCCACTGACAGTCCTGGAATCCAGGTTACAGGTGAGGGACATTTAATTTTACCTCAGGGCTCACTGGGGTCAGGGTAAGCATTCCCTTTCAAAACTAATCCTAGTAACAAGAACATTGTTACTGACCCTCAAAGGGTGGAAAGAGGAAACCAACTAAGGGTTTCCTTTTTCAGTAAGAATCCCTCTCAGTTGTTCCAGTAACAGATGCATCCCTACTAGAGTGGGATTCCTATTTGGGGTTCATACCATCTAAGGCATATAGTCAAGTGCAGAGTCACTCCTGCAGATAAATATGCTGGAGCTAAGAGTAGTGTTACTGCTACAGGTCAGAGCAGACAATACCTCCATAATGCAGTTCATGAATAAGCAGGAAGAGATCAGGTCAAACCCTCCCTGCACAGAAATCATGAAAATATGGAGTCTAGTATACTCCATGGGGGGTTCCTGACAGGTTTTTCTTCTGCCAGGCAAGGATAATACATTGGCAGGTACCCTGACTCAAATCAAACAGGCTGATTTCTAATGGGTCTTGAACAGTTACGTGGTACAAGTGATTGTTAAGAAGTGGGGCACTCCAGTGG
Organism: Neoceratodus forsteri; assembly: GCA_016271365.2. Taxonomy (NCBI): domain Eukaryota; kingdom Metazoa; phylum Chordata; order Ceratodontiformes; family Ceratodontidae; genus Neoceratodus; species Neoceratodus forsteri. Next base: position 559,269,023 of record CM057459.1, on the reverse strand, counting down.
TACACTTGTTCATATCCCACCAGAACTACCACTTGCTACAGTACTATTGCACAGCTGATAGGGAAATAGTCTCCCTGGATATTCTAGCTTTGTTTTGGTCAGTGAGGCACATGTATGCTTTCACATCCCTTCTTCCTCCTCTCTGGTGTACAGAGCATTGCTTGGACTCAAGCCCAAATCAGCATTATCAGTTTCTGTGGCACCAGACTGAGCCAGGCACCATGGTACATTCTGCTATCCTCCATGTCTGTCACCGAGTCAATGCATATTCCTCAAAAGACATATTTTACTGCCTCCAATAGAGGGAGGCTCCTGTACTCCAACCTCAACTCACTTGGAGGTTTTGGAAATCTAGAATATGCATGCTTGCATCTTTCTAAGGTGCCTTGGGCATTTTAAGGGGTTACAGAAGGCCTTCTGTTGGGAATACCTATGTTACAAAAGGTGAAAGGTTTTCTATTGGGATACCAGCACAGACTGGTGCCCCAGCTGTGCTGCACTATTTTATCTATTTACAATCAATGGGCTTACAAAAAAAACCAAAAAATATTTGCTTACATGTCAGTTGCAGAGTATTTTTTTGGTTTTAGAGGTTCTTTAAGGGCCTGGTCCGCCTGTACCCCTCACAGGGAACCAGTGCCTACATGGGACCTAAATGTGTGCATAACTAGGCTCATGGGTTCCCCTTTTTGAACCTATGCATTCAGCTTATTTGAGATGTGTCGCATGGCACAGTTTTGCTTGTCCCATTAAACAGGACTACATCTCATCCCACAGAGACAAAGTGGTCATGAGAACAAACAGAAGGTTTATTACTGGAGTGGTTCCTAAATCCCATTTGAACCAAAGCATTACCTTATTTGGCTTAGAAACATACAATCTGACAGCAAATAAGGACTGCTTGGCCCACCTAGCCTGCCCATTTTCCTACCTAACGGATAAGCTGCAGATCCTAGTTAACCAACAGCCTACTTCCTCCTACTCCCCACTAGGACTGCCTTATGTCTGTCCCATGCATTCTTAAATTCCCCCACTGCTCTTGACTCCATGACCTCATCAGGAAGGCTGTTCCATGCATCTACAACCCTCTCTGTGAAAAAATACTTCCACACATTACTTCTGAGCCCCGCCCCCCCCATCTTCAAATTGTGCCTCCTTGTTCTTGCACACATCTCTTTTTCTGAAAGATACTACTCTCTTGGACTTTGTTGATTCCCTTGAGGTACTTGAAAGTTTCTATCATGTTCCCCCTCTCCCTTCTTTCCTCAAGGGTATACATATTAAGCTCCTTTAGTCTCTCTTCATATGTCTTCTGGTGCAGACCCTGCACCATTTTGGTTGCCCTCCTCTGGACAGCCTCCACTCTATGTCTTTGTGGAGATGGGGTCTCCAGAACTGCACACAGTACTCCAGATGGGGTCTCACCAACTGTCTGTACAGAGGGATAACAACTTCCTGTTTTCTACTGTTGATGCCTCTCCCTATGCATCCCAGTATCCCCCCAGTCTTCCTTACTGCCTTCTCACATTGCTTGCCCACCTTTAGGCCATCTGATATAATTACCCCCAGGTCCCTTTCCATTTTTATTGTTGTCAGCATCTCACCCTCCACTGTGTACTCTTCCCCTGGGTTTTTGTTTCCCAGGTGCATTACCTTGCGCTTCTTTGTGTTGAATCTAAGCTGCCATGCATTTGACCATTCCTCCAACCTTGCCAAGTCCCTTCTCAACCTTTCCACTCCATCTTGTGTATCAACCCTGTTGCAGATCTTTGTGTCATCCACAAAGAGACATACTTTTCCTTCCAGTTCCTCTGCAATGTCACCTATAGACATTAAAGAGGACCGGTCCCAGTACTGAACTCTACGGTACTCCGCTAGTAACCCCCCTTTCTTCAGAGTGGACTCAGTTTACTATTACCCTCTGTGTCCTGTTGTCCAGCCAATTTGTTATCCAGGCTACCACCCTGGGACCCACTCCCAGGCTGGCTAACTTGTTTATGAATCTTTTGAGTGGGACTGTGTCAAATGCATTGCTAAAGTTTAGGTAGGCCATATCCACAGCCCCTCCCTCATCTACTACTTTGGTCGCCCAGTCAAAGAAATCGATTAGATTCATCTGACATGACCTTCCTGCTGTGAATCCATGCTGCCTTGGGTCCTGTGCCCTGCTGGCCTCTAGGTACTCAAAAATTCTTTCTTTCAGAAGTGATTCCATCATTTTCCCTATCACTGGGGTCAAACTAACAGGTCTGTAGTTTCCTGCCTCTGCCTTGCTCCCACTTTTATGAAGGGGACATCACATCCACCCTCCTCCAGTCCTCATGTACCACACCACACCATCCTTCCATGATTTGTTAAAAAGGGTAGTCAGTGGCGTCACTTGGTCTCCCCCTTAGTTCTTTTAGACTTCTGTGGTGAATCCCATCAGGCACCATTGCTTTGTCCACCTTCAGTTTTAGGAGTTCTTTCAGCACCCTTTCTTCTGTGAATGGACTGGTATCGACCCCCCTGTCCAGAGTGCTTCTACTGTTTGGTTTAGGTATCTTACCCTCCTCTTCTTTTGTGAATACTGAGCAAAAGTATTTATTCAGTATCTCTGCCTTTTCATTGTCACCCTCTGCCCACCTCCCTTCCCCTCCCCTTTATTAAGCCTGACTATCCCTCTCTTGGTCTTTCTTCGCTCCCTAATGTACCTATAAAAGATTTTATACCTCTTCTTAACTGAGTTGGTTATCTTTTCCCTTGGTTTGGGCCTTCGCTATTCTGACTGCCTTCCCTGCTTCCTTCTGCTTTAACTGATACAGTTCTCTGTCCTGCTCCTTCTGTGAATCCTTATACTTCCTGAATGCTGTCTTTTTCTCCCTAACCTTCCCCGCCACCTCTTTTGAGAACCATAGTGGTTTTTTACTTCATTCTGTTCTGTTTATTTGCTTCACACAAAGGCTTGTTGCCTCTGTGATGGCAGTTTTGATTTTTCCCCATCGTTCTTCCACCTCTCCTTCCTGCCTATTTGCTAGTGCATTCCTTAGGCACTCACCCATTTTGCCAAAGTCAGCCCTCCTAAAGTCCATTACCCTCACTTTTGTATGGCTTGACTTTACAGCTGTGTTTATCATGAACCACATTGTTTGGTGGTTGCTTGTTCCCAGATGGCTACCCACTTCTAAGTCTGTGATCCTCTCTCCATTCCTATTTGAGAGTACCAGGTCTAAGAGGGGCCTGACTGGGATAGGGTGTGTCTGCTGGGATGTCCTGAGGGACATCAGGGCTCGAGCTGACTCCGGAGCCACAAAAGTGATTTTCCTCGCAATTCTGCTGCCACTGCCAAGTGCAAAACCAGATGCTCCCCCTCCCCAGGCACGAGGACCGGTTAGGAGGTGCTGAGCAACACAATGAGGGCAAAAGGAACCCAAGGACAAAGGCCTTAAAAAATGGAAGATCCACGACTTATGCTGGGAAGAAAAAATCAATCACCGTAGTAATCTTCTTTCTTCCAAGGTGTCCTTTAGCATTTGTAACATAAAGCAGTTAGCTGACCTGTAGTACTGCCCCGGAGGTGTGGTTTATGTTAATTAATTAGCATCAGCCAATCAGAGAAGAGCTTGGGTGTGTGTTGAGGAGAGCCTACCAGAGAAGGCACCAGAATTTTTTTGAAGATATAATGGCCACATGCCAAGAGTTATGAACCAAAAGGAATTAAAAATCATGCAAAAGCCGTGCCCCATAATAAACAAGAAAAACTTTGCTTACAATGAAGTTCAAAGTGAAAACACAGCACATTTGGGAGAAGACAAAGGCAGAGTCTTCTGTTTTCAGGGGAGGTAGGGTGGGAGCTTAGTGATGCTAAAGGACAACCTGGAAGAAAGAAGATTACTACAGTGAGTAATTTTTTCTTCTCACCCCAGGGGTCCTTTAGCATCAGTAACATAAAGCAGACTAGGTGGCAGTGTAGTTGGGAGGAGGGCAGAGAACCTACTTAGGAAAGAGGCTCTGCAACGCCGCCCTTCCAAATCTGACATCAGATCTAGACTGTACATCCAGGCGGTAGTGCTTTGTGAATCTGTGTACAGTCTTCCAAGTAGCTGCTTTACAGACGTCCAGTAAAGGAGTGTCCCTTGCAGCTGCCACAGAGGCAGCAGTGCCCCTAGTAGAGTGGGCCCTGAGGCCCTCAGGAGGCTGTTCGCCAGCTTTGTCATAACAGAAAAGAATGCAAGAGACTATCCAATGAGAAATGGTTCTCTTGGTGGCTGGTCTTCCTCTACCCACTTCCCCACAGTTAAGGAATAGTTGAGTGGAGAAACCCCTGACCTACTTGGCATGCTCCAAGTAGTGGAACAGGGCCTTTCTGACGTCCAGACTATGGCGTTTCTGCTCCCCAGGAGTGGAATTTTCAGTAAAGAACACTAGTAAGGTAATGGACTAGTTAAGGTGGACCTCAGAAACCACCTTGGGTAAGAACTTCCTGTTTGTCCTAAGCTAAATTTTATCCCTGAGGCAGACAATGTAGTTGGGCTCAATACAGAGTGCTTGCAACTCTGAAATCCTCCTTGCAGGAGTAATTACTACCAGTAATACTGTTTTCCAGGTGACATACTTGAGATGGGCCATAGCCATGGGCTCAAAAGGAGACTCCATGAGCTTGGCAATACAGAAGTTCAGACTCCAAGGAAGGACAGGTTCCCTGACAGAAGGTTGAAGATGTGAAAGACCGTTAAAAAACTGTTTGAGCACTGGCTGGGAATAGACAGATTTGGACTTTCCCATAGAAAGACAGGCCGAAATTGCAGCCAAATGCAGTTTAGACATAGAAGGCCTCAAACCTGAGGCCGGGAGATGAACCAGATAGTCCAAAATGGTGGTGTCAGAGGCTTAGAAGGGGCTAATCTTTCTGCCTTTACATCAGATGGAGAATCTCTTCCATTTGGCTGCATAGGTCATCTTTGTGTTAGGCTTTTTAGCCAGCCTCAGAATCTTAAGGATTTGTTCCGAGTATTGAGAAGCAAGGAACCCTTAACTCCTCAAGAGCCACGTTTTGAGGTGAAGAGACTGCAGGTCTGGATAAGTTACCCCCAAGTGGGGAAGAGTCAGGAATGAGTGACCGAGGGGAAAGTGAATGGGTCTGCTGCCCGACAGTGTAAGCACCAGAGGGTACCAAACTTGCCTTGAACAATCTGGCACCACCAGAAGAAAAAATTACTCACCTTAGTAATGTTGTTTCTTCTAATGGAGTCTTGCTGTATTCTCACTATTTGCAGTGATCTCCAACCTTTGAACTGCCCTGGAGAGGAAAGAGTTAACTTTCCATGCAAGGCATGGAACGCTGAGCTCGAGCTCGGTTGAAGCCTCTGTCTGCTATTGTTTGAACCCCAACCGCCAGATCTTTACAAGCTATACTCACTGCGCGTTCTGTGTGGAAACTGTAAACTAACTAACCCAAAAAACAAAACACAACACACACCCAAAATAAATGAGGGTGAGAAAAAGGGGGCACCTCTAGGTGTCAACACTGCTCCTGCCCACCCACATCCCAAAAACCAGGTTCTGAGAGGGGAGTTCAGAATACAGCAAGACTCCATTAGAAGAAACATTACTAAGGTGAGTAATTTTTTCTTCAAACAACATGAAGTCTTGCTGTGTTCTGACTATTTGCAGACTACCAAGCAGTACCTCCATGGAGGAGGGACAGAACCTACTTTGGGAACAGGCTCTGAAGAACTGCTGTGCCAAACCGAGCATCACTCCTAGCCTGGATATCCAGAGAGTAATGCTTGGTAAAAGTATGGACTGTTTTCCAGGTGGCTGCTTGACATATCTCTAAGATAGGAATATCCCTGGCAGCAGCCAGGGAAGCAGCTGTACCTCTAGTAGAGTGAGCCCTCAGGCCTGAGGGTGGAGTCCTACCCAATTTTCCATAGCAGAATTGTATACAAGAGACAATCCACCTGGCAATAGAACTTTTAGTGGCAGGTTTTCCCTTACCGACCTCACCATAAGTGAGGAACAATTGGAGGGCGTCAAACCTGTGACCCTTGGTGCACTCTATGTAGTAGCTAAGGGCTCTTTTCACGTCCAGGCTGTGCAACCTCCTCTCTCCAGAAGAGGAATGGTCAGTGAAGAAAACAGGAAGAGACATAGACTGGTTAAGGTGGAAATCTGAGACCACCTTAGGCAGAAACTTCCTATTACTTCTTAGGACCACCTTATCTCTATGAAAAGAGATAAAATCAGGCTCCACTGACAGGGCCTGTAACTCACTGATGCGTCTGGCAGAGGTAATGGCTACCAAAAACACAGTTTTCCAAGTTAAGTACTTAAGTTCTGCAGAGGACAAAGGCTCAAAAAGGGGGTTGCATAAGCTGAGCAATGCAAACATTTAGGTCCCAAGCAGAAGCAGGGTCCCTGAAGGGAGGATTGGTGTGCAACAATCCCTTGAAGAATTTACAAAATACAGGATGAGCTGAAAGAGAAGAGGGCTTACCTACTGACAAAAAAGCAGAAACAGCTGCTTAATGTATTTTGATTGTAGCTGGTCTGAGTCCCAAGCTATTGAGATGAACCATACAGTCCAGGACTGTAGGCAACCCAGCAGACTCCGGAGAAATATGCTTACCAGAGCACCAAATAGTGAACCTTTTCCATTTGGAGTTATAAGTCTTTCTGGTGGAAGGCTTTCGAGAAGCCTTTAGAATATCCAAAATACCTTGAGAGAGATGCAGATCAGCAAACTCTAACTCTTCAAGAGCCAGGCCTTGAGATTGAGAGATTTGAGATTCGGATACCAAACTCTCCCCTGAGAGGATGTCAACAGGTTGTAATTCCTGGGAAGAGACAGGGGGAGGTGGACTGCTAAAGACAGCAACAGTGGGTACCAGGGCTGTCTGGCCCAGTCTGGAGCAATCACAATCACTTTGCAGGGTTGAGACCTGATTTTGACTAGTACCTTGAACAGGAAGAAAAAATTACTCACCTTAGTAATGTTGTTTCTTCTAATGGAGTCTTGCTATATTATGACTGATGCAGTTTGTCCCACCATTAGAACTGCTCCGGAGGTGAAAGAGTTAACTTCCATGCAGTGCATGGAACTTGGAGCAAGCTCGGTTAGAGAAGCTCTGTCAGGGTAATTTCAAACCGAAACTGTCAGATCTTTACGAGCAAAACTCACTAAGGCTCTGTGTGGAAGCTGTAACCTACACTAGCCAACTGGCTACTAAAATATTCACACATTTTCCTGGTCCCAACACCAAGACTCAAGTCAGGGGACCAGAAACAATAAGATAAAATAAATAAATAAAACACAACACCCAAACATAAAAGGGGCATCAAAAGTGCCAACAGGGGACTGCCCACCCCATACCCAAAGTAGAAGTTCTGAGAGGGGCAGGCTGGGGAGGTCATAATATAGCAAGACTCCATTAGAAGAAACAACATTACTAAGGTGAGTAATTTTTTCTTCAAACAACATGAAGTCTTGCTATATTATGACTGATGCAGACTACACAGCAGTACCTCCATGGAGGAGGGACAGAACCTACTTAGGAATAGGCTCTGGAAGCACGGCTGTGCTAAACCGAAAGCATCCCTCCTGGCCTGGATATCCAGGGAGTAATGCTTGGTGAAAGTGTGTACTGTTTTCCAAGTAGCTGCTTGACATATCTCCAAGATAGGGATGTCTCTGGCAGCAGCTAGAGATGCAGTTGTACCTCTGGTAGAGTGAGCCCTCAGGCCTGAGGGGGGAACCTTACCCAGTTTTTGATAGCAAAATTGGATACAAGAGACAATCCACCTGGCAATGGATCTCTTAGTGGCAGGTCTCCCTTTCCCAACCTCACCATAAGTGAGAAATAGTTGGAGGGAGTCAAACCTGTGCCCCTTGGTACGCTCCATGTAGTAACTTAGGGCCTTCGTAACATCTAAGCTGTGCAGCCTCTGCTCACCAGAGGAGGAATGGTCAGTGAAGAACACTGGAAGTGAAATAGATTGGTTAAGGTGGAAATCCGAAAGCACCTTAGGCAAAAACTTCCTGTTAGTCCTGAGGACTACCTTATCCCTGTGAAAGGAAATAAAGTCAGTCTCCACTGATAAAGCCTGTAACTCACTTATGCGCCTGGCAGAAGTGATGGCTACTAGAAATACAGTTTTCCAACTCAAATACTTAAGCTCTGCCAAAGACAGAGGCTCAAAGGGGGGTTGCATCAGCTGAGCAATGCAAACATTAAGATCCCAAGCAGGGACAGGGTTCCTGAATGGAGGATTGGTATGAAGCAATCCCTTAAAAAACTTGGAAAATACAGGGTGAGCAGAAAGAGAAGAGGGCTTCCCTGCTGAAATGAAAGCAGAGACAGCTGCCAAATGCACTTTCAGGGTAGCTGGTCTCAGTCCCAAAGAATTAAGATGGACCATATAGTCCAAAACAGTGGGTAAATCAGCAGATTCGGGAAATATGCTTCCCAGAACACCATATGGAAAACCTTTCCACTTGGAGTATAGGTAGCCCTGGTGGAAGGCTTCCAAGAAGCTTTCAAGATTTCGAGAACACCCTGAGAAAGTTGTAGATCAGCAACTCTAACTCCTCAAGAGCCAGGCCTTGAGGTTGAGGGATTTGAGATTCAGATACCAGACTCTCCCCTGAGCACAGGTTAACAGATTGTGGTTCCTGGGGAGACACAGGGGAAGATGGACTGCTAAGGACAGAAGGAGTGGGTACCAGGGCTGCCTGGCCCAGTCTGGAGCAATCAGGATCATCTTGCAGGGCTGAGACCTGATTTTAACTAGCACCTTGAACAGGAGAGGGAAGGGGAAGGCATAGAGAAACTTCCCTTCCCAATCAAGGAGAAATGCATCCAGGGGGAATGAGCCCAACACTGGGGGCCTGCAACAAAAAAGTGGAAGTTGATGACTGTCTGGGGCTGCAAAAAGATCTATCTGAGGAATGCCCCATCTGGCAAAAACTATCCCCAATACTAGGGGATCCAGTGTCCATTCGTGATGGCCCTGGGAAATCCTGCTGAAAGCATCTGCCAGGACATTGTCCTTGCCTGGGAAGTGAACTGCTATGAGGGAAGTGTTCAGGGAATAAGCCAGAGACCACAACTTCATCGCCTCAGTGCACAAGGCGAAGACCGAGTGCCCCTTGTTTGTTGATGTACCACATTGTAGTGGTGTTGTCTGTTCTGACCTGTACCACCTTGTTCTGAACAGATGCAGAAAAACCTGAAGTGCTAGAAAAACAGCTCTGAGTTCCAACAGATTGATGTGGAGCAGAGATTCCTGAGGGGACCATAACCCCTGGGTGGAGAGGTCGCCCATGTGAGCTCCCCATCCCAAGAGGGACGCATCTGTAGTAAGGGTCAAGGAGTGGGACAGAGGGATGAAAGGCACCCCTTGTCTCAGATTGCTCTGATCCTGCCACCACTGAAGGGCCTGGATCAGGGTTCGAGTCACTGGGATTAACTTGGATAGGGGATCTCTTCTTTGAGACCAGAAGGCTCTCAAATGGAACTGAATGTCCCTCATCTGAAATCTTGCTCCTTGCACTACAGCTGTGGAAGCAGCCATGTGTCCTAGGAGCTGCAGGAAATGCCTTGCTGGTTGAGAGACCTGCAGAGTGAAGGACGAGGCCAGGGCCACCAAGGTCCTTACCCTTTCTAAGGGAAGGAAGGCTCTGGCCTGCTTTGTGTCCAGTTCTACGCCTATAAAGGTGAGTACCTGGACAGGTTCCAGAACTGACTTTGGAAGATTGAGAAGAAAGCCCAGAGAGGTAAGCAGCTGCTGGGTAACTAGCAGGTGTGATTTGACCTGGTCTGGAGACTGACCCACAATGAGCCAGTCGTCCAGGTAGGGAAAGATGGCAATCTTTTGCCTTCTTAGATGAGCAACTGCTACTGCCAGACATTTTGTGAATACCCTTGGGGCAGAGGTAAGGCCGAAGGGCATTGCTCTGAACTGATAATGGCCTCAGGGAAGTTCGAATCTGAGGTACTTTCGATGGGAGCTTCTGATAAGAACATGGAAGTAGGCATCCTTGAGGTCCAGGGAAGCTAGTCAGTCCCTTGGCCTTAGGGAGGGTAAAATCATTCCCAGAGTCACCATTTTGAATTTTGGTTTTAAAAGGTGCTTGTTCAGATATCTTAGGTCCAGGATGGGCCGCCACTCTCCTGTCTTTTTTGGGGTAAGGAAGTACCTGGAGTACAGACCCTTGCCCTGGTGTAGGGGAGAAACCCTTTCTACAGCTCTGAGAGCCAGGAGGGTTGAGACTTCTGTTTCCAAGGCAAGAGTCTCTAAAGGGTTTGCAGGTGGAAAGGATCTGGTTCTCATCTTTGGAAATTTTTTGAAGCTGAGAACCAGACCCTGGCTCACTACTTACAGGACCCACCTGTCTGATGTTAAAGACTCCCAGTCCTGGACGAAGTAAGCCAGCCTGCCCCCTACAGGTAATGGAGAGCTGACCCTGGGCATCCCATCAGGGTGCCTGTTTGGCAGGGGCTTTAGGCTGAGGGGTGGGAGCAAGCCTGCTCGTACCCCGTCTGCCTCTCCCTCTGAAGAACCCCCTCTGAACATAGGCTGAGAGGGAGGCCTGGGTCTGGTAAAAGGCCTGTGAAAAGGCCTGCCCCTACCCCTGGGGCTGCCTCTGAGGAGTGGCTTGCCGTCCTTGGCTTGTGCACTTATAAGTGGTTCTATATTCATCCATTTTTTCATATATTCTCTGTCTGCTCCCAAACAGAGAATTTCCCACCACAGGAAAATCCATAGCCTTAGACTGGGTATCCTGTGACAAAGTAGTACACCTGAGCCAGGCCAATCTACGAAAAGCCACAGATGTAGCCATGACTCTAGAGGATACATCATTAGAATCCACTGCAGCATGGAATTGCACCTTAGATGCCTCAATACCATCAACAGCCACCTGCTCCAGTTCCTTTGCAAGCTGGCCAGGGGCCTGTTTGGCTAAGGCCATGACAGTATCCCATCTAGATTTTTGGTATCTCGCAACATAAGCCATATAGTTTGCTTGTCTGAGTCCCAAAGACGCTGCCATGTATTGTTTTTTGGCCATGGCATCAATCTTCCTGGAGTCCTTGTCAGGAGGATGTGAAGCCAGGGGAATATTAGCTTTATCACAGGCTGCAGCCTGAACTACCAACATGACTGCATTGCTGTGAAAGAAATTCTGTATCAGGACCTGATAAAGTGTACCTCCTGTCCATCTTTTTATCCACAGGAGGCACAGAATTAGGAGCTTTAAAATTTTTGTTTGTTTCCTAAAAGATTTATGTAAGGGATAGACAATCTCCTGGACTCTGGGATATCCATCATCTCTACAAAGTCAGGCTCCTCTTGCTCATCCAAAGCCTCCTCTAAAGGAAGCTGGAGGGTTTCAGCAACTTTTTTATAAAACAGAAAATGAGAAGGGACTCAGCAAGCCTAGGGGAGATTCACCTAAAGGTCTGTCTGGGGAGATGTCGGTTCAATGGGCACATCCAGACTTTCAAAGTCACATTCACACTGATCATAATCATCCTCCCTCCTCTGGTTCATAAAACTCTTCTATATCATATTCTTGAACGGTGGAACCGACCGAACCGACCTTTTGCCAGATAGTATGCGCTCGAGGGAACCGGGAAAGTGACTGGACAATCTGTATTGCCCTGGCTATCTCTGCAGCAGTTGGAGAAGGATTTTGACTCCACACCTGCTGACTTTCTAGTTCTCTTTGCTGGAACTGGCTCCTCAGAGTCAGCTTTACGTTGCCGAGGAAGTCTGGCCCTGGTCAGAGGGCACTCCCTCCGGTTCGGTTGGCACCGAACCGGGCTGGCCATCGGGTCAGCGGACTTTTTAGCTCTCGTTCCCTGAGCCTACCAACTCTCTTATCTAGGGTAGCTGCAGGGAAATTCTTGCAAATCTGGCAGTCTGCACTGAGGGTGGTCAAACCCCAGACAATAAACACATGTGGTGTGGGTCAGCCTTGGCAAAGGCTTCCCACAGACACTACAGTGTTGAACCCAGTGGGCGGTTTTCTTTTGGGTTTCTCAGACATAATGCCAGCCTAACCAAAAACTTGCCCTTTTGTTGTGCAGTGCAGGCAAGACAACCTTATCGGTTCCCAACCGTGCTCCGGGTCGTGGAAAAACGTATGAAATCCATTTTTTTAGAACCGAGCAAGAACCGCGAACGATTTCAAGAAGCCTTAAAAGGCTTCAGAATAAAGTTTAAATATAATTTGATCGGTTCAAACCGAACCGATAAACATTTACAAGTTCCACACAGAAAACCTATCTATTACTTACAATACCATAGACAGAGCTTGAACCGATCGGTTTGCGGTTAAAATAAAGAATATCGCGGTTGAATTTAACCGAGGAAAAAACACTTTAAACTGAGAAAATGAACCGAGCAGCAGGAGGAATCTCCGGAGCGACTGTTCAGTGAGGCGGAGTAAAGAATCTGACGGTTTTGGTTTGAAATTACCCTGACAGAGCTTCTCTAACCGAGCTCGCTTTCTAAGTTCCATGCACTGCATGGAAGTTAACTCTTTCACCTACGGAGCAGTTCTAATGGTGGGACAAATTGCATCAGTCATAATATAGCAAGACTTCACGTTGTTTGAAAGTGAAGTGGGGAAAAGCATCCAAAAACTTCCCTTCTCAGTTGAGAACTAGAGAATCCAGGGGGACTGAGCCCAATACTGGGGGTCCGCAGCAAAAAAGATCTATCTGTGGAGTGCCCCATCTGGAGAAAATCACCTTCAAAACTAGGGGATCTAGGGACCATTCGTGATGGCCCTGAGATATCCTGCTGAGAGCATCTGCCAGGACATTGTCCTTCCCTGGGAGGTGCACTGCTGTCAGAGAAGTCTGCAGGGAATAGGCCAGAGACCACAACTTCATTGCTTCTGTGCACAAGGCCGTAGACAGAGTGCCCCCTTGCTTGTTGATGTACCAGTGATCCCCATTCATTAAAAATGAGAGGCGGGCCGCCATGCTATCTTGAATGTCCGCCTCTCATTTTGTATTGCCGCCACTCTTTCCTGCTTGATTGTGCTGCCCTAGTAGCGCTTAGCGCTACTGTCCCTTTAAATGTTCGCGATCGCACTAGGAGCATGCACGTTAGGAGCGCGCACGCAAGCAGCAGATTCCAGCATCCTAAGCGGTCACGGAGGTATTCATCATGCAACTGCAGTCAGTAGGTGATCACGGGGTTGTCGGTCTAGCAGTCAGCAGACCATGCAAGGCGCCAAATTGTGGAAGCAATCACGGAGGAAGCAGGATAGTGACAGCTAAGATGCCCTATAGTGGAGCAGCTACAACACTTAGGGGTAAGTCCCACTAAAGTAGTCTGCTGCCACTCGAGGGTTTTTGCCAGTGTGACTGAGTGTGTGTCAAGGAGATGATCGATTCGTTTTGTAATTTGTAGCATGTGGAAGTCGGGGCTATAGATTTGTGACAGCAGGCAGCTAAACCCCCCCCCAAAAAAAAAAACATAAATCTGTGTTGAAGAAGTAGCAGTGCTGATCACAGTGAAAACTAACTTAACTTTGCTGTTAATTTACTGTTACTTTGAAGTTGGCTGAGTGAGGTGGGCAGGGGAGGGAAAGATCATTGTGTGGACTCCACAGAGCAGCCAGCAGCTTTCACTGATTTGATTGCAGCTGAAAAATAATTTGCAGTAACTGGAAAAAAAAATACAGATTGCCTGTGAGTCAATGACTGATAGAGAAGTGTTGGCTGTGTTTAATAACTGACTGAGTAGGCAATTTTACTTAAATAAAAAACAATCTGAAGGTTTGAGGGGGAACTATTAATTGGGTTTGATTTGAGAGGGGAGCAGAATCATTATGTGGTCTTCACAGCGGACCTGGGCAGCTTTATTTGAACTGCTGAAGGGTAGGAAAAAATACTGGCAGTAAGAAAAAAAAAAAAAACACTGACTGCGCAGAAGATCAACTGGAAGGACCTTAGCCTGAATTAAACCAAATAAAAATAAACCTGACCACCAGAGATTTGTTTTGTAGCCAGCAAAAAAATATTTGTGTGAGAAAAAAAATTCTGGTCTCCTTAATAACTGTGCCACAAGGGGGTCTGCCCCACTAGTCAGGTTGTGCACTTAGCCTTGCTTCGTCAGTGGTCACTTGTTCTGAACCCTGATTCGGGGAGCAAAAAAATATTTGTGTGAGAAAAAAAAATTCTGGTCTCCTTAACTGTCACCAGGGGTCTGCACCACTAGTCAGGCTGTGCACTTAGTCTTGCTTCGTCAGTGGTCACTTGTTCTGAACCCTGATTCGGGGAGCAAAAAAATATTTGTGTGAGAAAAAAAAATTCTGGTCTCCTTAACTGTCACCAGGGGTCTGCACCACTAGTCAGGTTGTGCACTTAGTCTTGCTTCGTCAGTGGTCACTTGTTCTGAACCCTGATTCGGGGAGCAAAAAAATATTTGTGTGAGAAAAAATTCTGGTCTCCTTAACTGTCACCAGGGGTCTGCACCACTAGTCAGGTTGTGCACTTAGTCTTGCTTCGTCAGTGGTCACTTGTTCTGAACCCTGATTCGGGGAGCAAAAAAATATTTGTGTGAGAAAAAAAAAATTCTGGTCTCCTTAACTGTCACCAGGGGTCTGCACCACTAATCAGGTTGTTCACTTAGTCTTGCTTCGTCAGTGGTCTGTGTTCTGAACCCTGATTCAGAGAGCAAAAAAATATTTGTGTGAGAAAAAATATTTGGGGCTCAACCAGCATTACCAAACTCTCGTTCTGTATTGACAAATAAACACACGATAACACTTAGGAAAAAAGAAAAGCTTTATTATACACAATGCAGAAACTAACTAACTTTGGTTTCAAATTAACTCAAAACCGGAAACATCCTGATCAAGATGACAATTGTGAGTCGATTGGGACAATGCCAATTGGTCCAGTTGATATCGACGTCATTGTCCAAAAAACTCCCTGCACTTCTTCCTCCTGTAATACAGAAAAAAACACCTCTAAGCATAGAGCAACAGGATTTTATACTGGCTGGCTTAACAAATACTGTTGGTTACAGTACAAAAGAATGATGGCATGTTTTGTGCATTTTGCATAAAACATGAACAGATCTCAAATCAGGAACAGTTTGGGTACTCACTGGGTGCAAGACATTCAGAGAAGATGCTATAAAAAGGCATCAGAACAGTTCAGTTCACATTGTTGCTTCTGAACTGGAAGCTAACTGCAGAATTTCAGCTTCAAAAGGTGGAATAGAGCAGGCAATGCAGCAGGCCCTGACCCTGGAACAAGAAGCTTTTGTGGCATCCCTTCGTTGCATGTACTGGCTAATAAAAAATGAGCTGCCTAAACACAACGAAATATAGCTCACTGCTGGATCTCGCCAAATCATTGGGATGCAAATACCTAGACAATATACATATTGCTGATGCTGTTAAATATCGTTCTGATCGAACTGTCAGAGAAATGGTTCTCTCTCTGGGTGAGGTGGTCAGGAGATCAGTTCTTACAGATTTGAAGGCTGCCAAATTTTTTTCATATTTGGTGGATGAAACAACTGATATTGCTGTTATGAAGCAGCTCATTTTGTATGGTATGTACTGTAAAGAAGGGAAACCCAGAGTTTCTTTCCTGGGACTTGAGGAACTAATTGATGGAAAGGCAGACACAATTGTTAAAAAAATGCTGGAGTTTTCGGATAACAATCAAATCTTGATTGATCACCTTGCAGGGTTAGGCAGTGATGGAGCAGCCGTTATGCTGGGCAGGCAAAACGGGGTGGCTAAAAAGCTTTAAGAAGTCAGCCCAATTCTTGTTGAAAATCACTGTATGGCTCATCGGGAGGCCTTGGCTGTAAAGGCAGCAGCAAATGAAGTGAACGCCATTAAAAAGTTTAATCAAACACTAGATCACTTATACAGATATTATGAAAACTCTGCTGTTCGCATGGCTGCTCTGAAAGAAATTCAGCAGGCAATGGAAAACCCTGTTTTAAAGCCTAAACAGGCAAAAGCAGTTAGGTGGTTGTCCCATGATGCAGCATGTGACACACTAAGGAAGATTTTCCCATCCGTTGTTACGTCCTTGCATAGACAGGACTCTGAAAGGCATGATCCCCAAGCTGTGGGCCTAGTAAAAATGGTGGAAAACTGGGAGTTTTTCTCTATTTTATGCATGATGTGTGACATACTTCCACACCTTAGCATCTTATCTAAATGCTTTCAAACATCAGCTCTGAATTTTACTGATATAAAGAGACATTTACATTCCACTTTAGAGATTTTAAGGGCACGCCTACTGGTACCTGGTCAGTACTTCTCCGTTTCACCTGAACTAGTACTCCTAAATGATAATGGCCTGAACTTGCCATTTAGCGAACCACAGTTACATAATTTCAGAACCTCTGTACATGACAACTTTATTAGGACCCTAATTGCTCAAATTGAGCAAAGGTTTCCAAGCACAGAACTTTTGGATGCATTCAGTATCTTTGACCCCAGCATGATACCGGAAGGTGATATTGAAGAGTTGGAAGGGTATGGTAGTGATAGCCTTGAGATTATTCTTAGTCAGTATGCTACTGTTGTGGATGTAGGTGCTTCTGCACTGGAATGGGCTTCCCTGCATAGTCTCATGTTCACGGAAAAGATGGCCTTTAAGACTATTTCTGATGTGCTGCACGCTCTAACTACTAAGTATGTAGACCTGTATCCAAACATATCTACTTTGGCAGAACTGGCAATGATAATACCAATGTCAACTGCAGATTGTGAGAGGGGTTTTTCTGCACTGAATCAAATAAAACGCAAGACGAAATAGATTAAGTGCCAGTGTGCTAAATGCACTTATGCTTATCTCAATTGAGGGCCCTGATACTGACAGCTTCCTTATTTGAAGCGGCAGCTCATTGGGCAGGACTGCGAAACCGAAGATTAGATCTTGGCCTTGCAGGTACTAGTAAAGAGATGTAGTATGGCCGCACCAAAATGTCAAGACTCTCTCAAACTATTGCCTGGCCTGCAACTAGAATACAGAGGTTTTCCAGTATGTTTTATCACAATTTTCTTTTGCTACTGCACACTACAGAGGCCTCCAGATCATCATATTACTCTTATTTCTTGTTTCTTATGCATTTATTGCATCCCGACGGACTCCGCCCACTGGTAGCTCCGCCCCGGTGACCCGGCCCCCTGTGGCTCCTCCCCATTACCACCGCTCTATATTTCCACGCAATGTGGAACACTGTGTACCACATTGTGGTGGTATTGTCTGTTCTGATCTGGACTACTTTGTTCTGAACAGACTTGGAAAAAGCTTGCAGTGCCAGAAACACTGTTCTGAGTTCCAAGAGAATGATGTGAAGCAGAGATTCTTGAGGTGACCACAGCTCTTGGGTGGTCAGATCCCCCAAGTGGGCTCCCCAGCCCAAGAGGAAGGCATCTGTGGTAAGGATTAGAGAATGAGGTTCAGTGACAAAAGGAACTCCTTGCCATAGATTGTCCTGATCCTGCCACCATTGCAGAGCCTGGATCAGGGTTCGAGTTACTGGGACTAGTTTGGTCAGGGGATTCTTTCTCTGGGACCAGAAGGTTCTCAAGTGGAACTGGATGTCCCTCATCTGAAACCTTGCCCCCTGGACCACTGCTGTAGAGGCTGCCATGTGGCCCAGGAGCTGCAAGAAGTGCCTTGCTGGTCGAGACACCTGAAGGGTGAAAGAAGAGGCCAGTTTTACTAGTGTCCTTGCCCTGTCCAGGGGAAGGAAGGCCCTTGCTCTTATTGTATCGAGCTCCGCCCCTATAAAGGTGAGGAGCTGCACTGGTTCCAGAACTGACTTTGGAAGATTTAGGAGGAATCCTAAGGAAGTGAGCAGTTGCTGAGTTATCTGCAAATGTGACTTGACTTGATCTGGGGACTGACCCACTATGAGTCAGTTGTCCGGGTATGGGAAGATGGAGATCTTTTTTCTCCTTAGTGAAGCAACAATTACTGCCAGGCACTTTGTAAACACCCTTGGGGCTGATGTTAGACCAAAGGGCATTGCTCTGAATTGATAGTGGTCTGAGGGCAACTCGAACCTGAGGTACTTTCTGTGGGAGCACCTGATGGGAATGTGAAAATAGGCATCCTTGAGGTCCAGGGAGGCTAGCCAGTCCCCTGGCCTTAGAGAGGGCAGAATTATTCCCAGAGTCACCATTTTGAATTTTGGCTTTAAAAGATGCTTGTTTAAATATCTCAGATCCAGGATGGGCCGCCATTTTCCTGTCTTTTTGGGGGTTAGGAAGTACCTGGAGTACAAACCTTTTCCCTTGTGTAGGGCTGGAACCCTTTCTATGGCTCTGAGAGCCAAGATGGAAGAGACTTCTGCCTCTAGGGCAACGGCCTCTGAAGGATTTGCAGGTGGAAAGGATCTGGTTCTCATCTTGGGAAATTTTTTGAAGCTGAGAACCAGTCCCTGGCTTACTACTTCCAGGACCCACTTGTCTGATGTTAAAGACTTCCAGTCCTGGACAAAGTAAGCCAGCCTGCCTCCTTACAGGTAGTGGAGAATCGGCCCGGACAGACCCATCAGGGTGTCTGCTTGACAGGGGCTTTAGGCTGCGGGGTGGAAGCAGGACTGCTCATACCCCGTCTGCCTCTCCCTCTAAAGAACCCCCTCTGAGCAAAGGCAGAAGAGGAGGCCAGGGCTTGGTAAAAGGCCTATGAAAGGGCCTGCCCCTGCCCCTGGAATGCTCCCTCTGAGGAGTGGCTTGCCTTTCTTTTGCCTGAGCACTCCTGTAGGTGGTCCTGTACTGGTCCATTTTTTTTCATGTAATTCTCTGTCTGCTCCCCAAACACAGAGTTACCAATGATAGGAAAATCCATGGCCTTAGCCTGGGTATCCTGTGACAGGCTAGTACATCTGAGCCAAGCCATCCTCCGAAGGGCGACAGATGTAGCCATGACTCTAGATGAAACATCATTGGAGTCCACAGCAGCATGAAACTGCACCTTGGATGTCTCAATCCCATCTGCAGCCACCTGCTCCAGCTCCTTGGCAAGCTGGTCAGAGGCCTGTTTAGCTAGAGCCATAACAGTGTCCCACCTGGACTTCTGGTATCTAGCTGTGTAGGCCATATAATTAGCCTGTCTGAGTCCCAGGGATGCTGCCATATACTGTTTCTTTGCCATGGCATCAATCCTCCTGGAGTCCTTATCTGGGGGGTATGAAGCCAAGGGTATATTTGTCTTATCACAGGCAGCAGCCTGCACTACTCCAACATGGCTGCATTGCTGGGAAAGGAACTCCATGTCTGAGCCTGAAAGAGTATACCTCTTGTCCATTCTTCTGTCCACAGGAGGTATGGAATTAGTTTTTTAAATTTTAAATGTCTGTTTCCCCAAGACTTATGGAGGAACAGACAATCTCTGGACTCTGGGATGTCCATCATTTCAACAATCAGGCTCCTCCTGATCCTCTACTGCTTCTTCCATAGGAAGCCGGAGGGTTTCAGCCAATTTTTTGTAAAACATAAAATGGGAAGGGGACTCAGAAAGCCTAGGAAGAGAAACACCTGAAGGTCTGTCTGGGGAGATGTCTGGGTCAATGGGCACATCCAGACTTTCATAATCACCATCACTATCTTCATACTCTCCCTCCTCCGGTTCATAAAATTCTTCTAAAGTATAATCCGGAACCGGGGGACCCAACTGAACCGAGCCCCTGAGCGATGGTGCCGGTTCGGTCGGAACCGAAGTTAGCGACTGAACTATCCTTATCGCTTTGGCTATTTCATCAGCGGTCAGAGAGAGAACCTGTGGATCCGAACTGGCTGACTTATGCCTTCTTTTTCTTTTAACCGGAACCGACTCCTCAGAATCGGTTCTCCTTTTGCCCGAAGAAGTTTCGCCCTGGTCAGAGGGCACTCCTTCTGGTTCGGTCGGAACCGAACCGTCTGGCCATCCGGGGTCAGCTGACTTCTTGCCTCCTTTCCTCAGTCTACCTACTCTCTTATCCAGGGTAGCTTTGGGAAAACTTTACAAATTGGCAGTCTGAATCGGGGTGGTCAAACCCCAGACAATAAACACAGGTGGTGTGGGGATCAGCCTTAGCAAAGGCTTCCCCACACACACTACTGATGTTGAAACCAGTGGGCCAGTTTTTTCTTGGGTTTCTCAGACATGGCCAATCTAACCAAAACTTACCCCTTTTTGCAATCCACCAGGCAAGACACCCTATATCCATTCCTGACCGTGTTATGGTCTTGGGAAAAACGTAATGAAATCTGTTTTTTAGAACCATACGGACCGTTACCACACACTAATAAGAATAGAAAACTTTTTCACAAACCTGATCGGTTCAAACCGAACCGATCCAATGTTTTCAAGTTCCACACAGAAAACTAATATAGAAACCTATGCAGTACTCACGGTACCACAGACAGAGACTTAACCGACAGGTTAGATTGCAGAAATGCGGTTGAAACCGAGAGAAAAAAAACGACACTTTAACCGACTTTTTTGAACTGAGTGAAGGAGAAATCTCCGGAGCGACTGTTCAGTGAGGCGGAGTAAAGAATCTGGCAGTTGGGGTTCAAACAACAGCAGACAGAGGCTTCAACCGAGCTCGAGCTCAGTGTTCCATGCCTTGCATGGAAAGTTAACTCTTTCCTCTCCGGGGCAGTTCAAAGGTTGGAGATCACTGCAAATAGTCAGAATACAGTAAGACTTCAAGTTGTTTGAATCAACATGCTGGTTGAAGCCTGAATTTCAGCAGGACCTTGAAAATGAGAGGAAATAGAGGGAAAGCATATAGGAACTTCCCTGACCAATCCAACACCAGAGCATTAGCTGGGAGAGTTCCCAGGATTTGTGGTCTGCAGCAGAAGAGAGGAAGCTGGTGAATGAGAGGGGAAGAAAACAGATCTATTTCTGGGGTTCCTCACCTCCTGAACACTGTGGCTAGTACTTGTTTGTTGAGGCACCACTCGCTGTGTCCCTGACTGATGCGACTGAGGGCATCTGCCAGAGTGTTCTTTTTGTCTGGAAGGTGAATGGCTGATAGAGTCACATTGAGAGAATATGCCAGGCTGCAAATTTTCATGGCCTCTGTACAGAGGACTCCTGACCTTGTGCCACCCTGTTTGTTTATGTAGAACATGGCAGTGGTGTTGTCTGTCTTGACCTGCACCGTGTGGCCTTTGATTTGAGGGGCAAAGGTCTTTAGTGCCAAATAAATGGCCCTGAGTTCAAGAAGGTTGATGTTTGACCGTGACTCCTTTGGAGTCCAGGTGCCACCGACAGAGGAATTGTCCAGGTAAGTCCCCCCATCCTAGCAGGGAAGCATCTGTAGTGATGATTCTCGTAGGAGAGGGGATCTGGGAGGGGACACCTACCGACAGGTTGGCAGTGTCCTTCCACCAGCACAGGGCTTGAAGAAAAGTCTGTGTTACTGGTAGTAGTTTAGATAGAGCTTTGCTCTTTTGGGACCATTCGGAGCGTAAGTGATACTGAACATCTCTCATCCTGTACCTGACTCCCGGGACCACAGCTGTCATAGATGCCATGTGTCCCAGGAGTTTTAAGAAGTGTCTGACCGGCCCAGGGTGAAAGAATTTGCCACTGCCAAGAAATTCTGAATTCTTTCTCATGGCAAGAAGCCCCCTGCTCTGCTTTGTGCCCAACTGTGCTCCTATAAATGTTAGTTGTTGAGTTGGATCTAGGTGTGATTTCTTCAGGCTTATGTGTGTAACCCCTAGGTGGCACTATCCCAAGGGCTACTACCCCTGCCTGTTTGACTACGGACAGGTTGAGGGGCCTAGGTCCTATGGTGGGTGCCTCCACCCAGAGGTCAAGGTCTGTAGTGGTTAGACTAGCTTGGTCACAGCCCTCTGAGACACTGAGACTCCCTTTTGTTCCCTCTAGTGGCTCACACAGTACACCGGAGTTACAGCCCCAATACCCCACATATACACACTGTTCACTCATATAGATACCACTTACCCTCGAGACTGATTCTGCAGCACGTCTCTGAGGACCCCCTGTAAAATAAGGTTAAACAACATACACAGCAAAACACAATACTGTTTCCAAAAGTACCAACACCACAGACAGTATATAGTATAACAACAACAAATCTGATTTATTTAGGGGGCAGTAGCACGGAAGGGGGAAAATCAGGTTAATTGCATTAAATCACAGTACTATGCACACATACAGGGGCTGAAAAGTCACACTCTGGGTACCCAGGTTGGGGGGGGGCTAGGTCCATTGGCAGGCAGGAGCAGATGGATAGGGCCCTGTAGAAGAAAATATATGCACAACACCCAATTGTAATCCGGAGCCAGATGGCGCAGTCCATGAAGCAGTGAAACAAGAAGAATTAGATGACACACTTGTGATTGAAAACAGGCTGCAGGGGAACACCCTGACTTGTACTCATAATACCCAAGCTGAAAACTGGATGGTGGATGTTCTTCTGGATTGCTGCCAGTCTGACTGCCAGTGTTTCTGTTAACCCTTGGCCTCTGACAGAGGTTCTCACACCTGTCAAACGCTACCCTCTCTCACTCCCACCGTCCTGTTCCACAACTGCCCACTTCCCCCTCCCACTACCTACTACCTCCCCTTGACAAAGCCTCACCTTGGCTGCTAAGACATGCATTTCTGCAGACTGGGAGCACCCCGTCTGAACTGTAACATGATTGTTAAACACTGTACTGCACTTAATTAGTGCAGCATTAATATGTTTCTCTGGAAGTGTGGTCTTGTTTCTCCTTACTTCTTGTACCCTGCTTAATGTTGTAACTGCACACTAATACCACTTGTTAGTTGATGTCTTTCTGTTCTGCAATGTTTCATCACCTGTAAATGTCTTGTATTCCTTGTTGACTTGGAGCCTTTGTAAACGAGCCCCCGGCTCAAAGGTATTAATCCGAATTTGAAATAAATAAAAATAAATAAATAAATTGCCAGAACAACAAGGCATGGAGACAAAGTCCTTGTGACTGGACCCCACTGCAGTTGATAGCAAATGGATTTAGTCTGAGACAAGCTGGGGTTTGCTTTCAGCTTCAACACACAGCACACAGCACTGGGGACTGGAAATAGTGATTCCCCACAAGCACTACGCACATTCATATGTAAAAGGAAAGTACTATACCAGGCAGACTGCTCCTCGATCCCGATCGCAATTACTGCAAAATACCCGGGAGCACACACAGCAGCTTCAGTTCCTGACAGACTGAGCACGATTCAGCAATTTCTCCAGTCTTCTACAGGGTGAGCCTGGTTTCCACACTTCTAGTGCTTCTTTCTCCTCACAACTCAGATTCAGTCCAAACTGGCACTCACAAAGGCGGCAGACCAAAACTCAGGGCCTCACATGCACTTCCCGTGCAAAACTATACACCGCAGAAGCACAGAGCTCCTTCTCTCTTCACAGTCACAACTGATCTAATCTTTCCAGTCACAGAGCAGGGCATTTCCTTTAGCTCTACACCATTCTGTTGGCTGGTTCGGCTGTCATTCACAATAAGACTCCCTCCGTTGGTGGAAAAAGGCACCAAGGTTAAACCTACATTTCCCAGAGTCACTGCCCATACAATCCCCTTGTGGCTGGCTCAAAATTGAGAGTCCAAGTTCCGATTCGTCCACAGGCTCCATTTTAGGGTCTCCCTAGCATCCTGATTGGTTCAAGTCAGCTATTCAGGACCAAAATGAAAGAGTTACACTGAAACAGCTTGTGCTGAAATGAAGACAGGTTAGACAAACTACATTTTCTCAGTCACTCTAAATGATTTCTGGCAAACAGTTATATCTTTCAACAAGTCTCCCTCTGCACATGTAGCAACGACAGAAACGGAGCGAATTGACAGCAGCCCCGGCGGGATTCGAGCATTAAATACACAGTCCCCCCATACAAACTAATTAAGTCTGCAAGCAGACAGCTCTTAAACAGACAGTACGTGGAGGCTCAAATAGCACTCACTTGGAACCACATTTAAACAGATCAGACGTCGAACACTGCCCAGACTTGGAGCATTCAGGCAAGCTCCTGGAAAACTTTTGGGAACCCCCATTTGCAGGTGGGGTTACATGAGGAATCCCAAAGAAAGCAGGGTGCTTTTTGTGATAGATAGGGACTCCTGGCCATGAGCTGGGGTTTTTCCCACTATCAGCTAGTCATCCAGATAAGGGTAGACTGATACCCCTTGCTTCCTGAGACGTGCTGCTTTAACAGCCAGGCATTTGGTAAACACCCTTGGCGCAGATGTTAGGCCGAAGGACATGGCTGTGAACTGGTAATGTCCTGAAGGAAGCCTGAACCTCAGAAATTTTCTATGGTAATGTGAAAATAGGTGTCCTTGAGATGTAGAGAGAATAGCCAGTCTCCCTATTGCAGGTACTGAATGACCATATTTAGTGTCACCATCTTGAATTTTGGTTTCAGAAGGTGTTTGTTGAGATACCGGAGGTTCAAAATAGGTCATCACTCCCCATTTTTCCTTTCGGTGAGAAAGTACCTGGAGTAGAGACATCTGTTTCTGTGTAAGGCTGGTACTCTTTCCACCACTTTTTATGCCAAGAGGTTTTTGACCTCCAACTCCAGCAGAAGATTTTCTGATGGGGTTATTGGTTTTGAAAACAGGATGCCCCTTAAGGCTGGCATCTTCTTGACGTGAAGAGGCAGGCCCCTTTTCCACTGCCTCCAAGACCCACTTATCTGAAGTTATGAGAGTCCAGGCTTGGAGGGAGTGGGAGAGCCTGCCCCCTACTGGCAGAGGGGAAGCAACCAGGGCACTGAAGTCAGGGTTTGAACGGAGCCGCAGGGGCCTGGGTAGTGGCAGGCTTTCTCTGGCCCCTCCTGCCCCTTCCCCTGTAGTATCCTCTTATCTGGGAGTAGTCATACTGAGGAGGAGGACAGGGGTAATAAGGCTTAGGAAAACAACCCATTCCTCTGTTTGTCTTGAGCTGAGACTTCTGAGTGGAAGCTCCTTGCCTGGCAGTATTACTCTGACAAGTGGACTTGTACTCATCCACCTTTTTTATGTACTCTTCTGTCCTAGAATCGAACAGAAAATTTTTACCGCAGGGAAAGTCCATGACTTTGGACTGAGTATCCTGTGTCAAAGTAGTCATTCTCAGCCCGGCAAACCTTCTGAGAGATATGGCTTGAGCCATAACTCTGGATGCAGCATCATTATTGTCGTCTGCCACATGGAACTGATATTTTGTGGCTTCCAGGGCAGTCTTAGCTGTTTCTACTAAGTCCTGGACCATAGACTCAGATTCTTGTTGTGCAATGGCCAGGACAGAATTCCACAAAGCCTTCTGGTACTTGGCTGTATATGCCAACTAAGAAGACAGATGAAGAAGCAAAGAAGCAGAAGTAGAAGGAGAAGACTTGATTTGCTGGCCAAGGCACCTAGCTTCACCTGAGCTCTTTCCTTCTAAGACTGCTTGAAAGGCAGAGTAGAGAAACTTACCAGAGCAAGGGAAAAGGATTAAGACTTAGTTTGGCTAAGCAGATTTACTGTGTGGTGGTGTTTTTATTTTTTAATCACAGGGATTGCTACTGTTTGTTGCTAACATTTCATTGCTTTATTTTTTCTCTGATTCAAATTGTTGTTGCTGGTATACCTTCTTCTGCATTATTACAAGGTCTGCCTACAGGTGTGTGCTAACAGATTACTCCTGTAATCTTCTGATTCAAATTGTCTTTTGCAAGGTATATCTTCTGTTACTGCTTTATTTTTCTCTGGAGCAAAGTGTTTCTTACAGCGCATATCTTCTCTGAAATTATTACAGGTGGTGCTTTACAGGTTTTACAGCTTTATCTAACATTAGGATAAGCTTTCAGGGTTACCGCATTTGTTGTTGACTGATTGTTTCTGCCTTACCTCCTTGTTCTTTCGTGCTGTGGTTCTTCTTTTTAGGCAGGGAAGGCCCAGCCACACACCCCATCCCCAACCACCCCACGCTACACTCCTTTTATAGGGTACCACAGTTGTGACATTTCCTGTGGCAGAGCAGGAAGGGGTGATCAGTGGGGCTCCACAAGGTGATCTAATTTACAGGGCACTAGTAATTTAACTTGTTATAACAAGTTAAACAAAGCACAATTAAACCATTACTTGCATTTTGTTTTCCTTTTTTTTCTCCTTCTAATTACTCTGACTAGGTTACAAACCCAGCAACTTATTTGGAATGGATTTCATTAACTGCAGGTACTGTGGAACAATTTTCAGAAGGACATTCTTACAGGATTTAGGACACTGTCCTACATGCTGGGCCTTTGGAGATCTTAGGGCTCAGCTCCGGGCAGCATGGGTAGAGACTGCACGCCTCAAATTTCATATTGAAGAGGAAATACATTATAAGAACCACCCGCCATTTCCCCAGCATCCAACAGAAAAACCTCGACCGCAGAGGGTAGTTGGTCCAGGAGGTTGGCAGGTGGTTAGGAGGAGCAAATCAGGTGCCCCATCACTCTCTGCTCTCCAACATATTACCTCCAAAAACCATATAAACACTACAAACAGGTATCTGCCTCTATCTCTGAAATCAAATAAAGAGGCAGAAGACACTGCAGAGCAGGACACTGCAGCACAGGAGCTAGCACAACAAAACTCATCCAAATCAGGAACCAAAACAAACAAGCACAAAGGAAATCCAAAAAACTTCTGATCATAGGAGACTCCATGATTCGGGAGTTGATACCCATCTCCAGCCAGGGGTGATGGTCAGATGTCTCCAGGTACATCAGCATGGAGAGACACTGACCGCATTGCTAAAATTGTTCACAAAGCAGGAGAAAACATTGATGTCCTAGTACACATAGGGACTAATGATCTCGCCAGCCGGTCAGTTGTGGAGACCAAGGAACAACTGACTAGGCTGGGTGACAAACTATCATCTATTTGTCGGCATCTCCTTCTCTGAGATCCTGCCAGTCTGGGAGGGGAGCAGATGGACGGAAGGTCAGAGAAGG
Source organism: Neoceratodus forsteri (assembly GCA_016271365.2). Taxonomy (NCBI): domain Eukaryota; kingdom Metazoa; phylum Chordata; order Ceratodontiformes; family Ceratodontidae; genus Neoceratodus; species Neoceratodus forsteri. The sequence goes on along the minus strand of CM057459.1, from coordinate 559,242,080 downwards.
AGATAGGGAGCTAAACACGTGGCTCAAGGGCTGGTGCCAAGAAAAGGACACAGATTTGTAGGGAACTGGGCAACAGTTCTGGGAGCGAAAGTTCTTTAAATTTGATGGACTGCATCTGACTAAAGAGGAGTCAGTGCATTGGGGCAGAAGTTTGCGTCTTTGCAGAATATTTAAACTAGCAAATGGGGAGAGGTGCAGCACCCATACGTCGAATGGGAAGAACACCCCTCCCCTCAGCTAGTGGTCAAACAGGAATTCAGCATGTTTGCCGTTCATTTGCATCACCAGGTAAGAAAAAGTTTGTCTCCCCCACGACGACAGGGTAATGCCAAACTTCACCCAACAACTAACACACCAAAATCTGGCCAATGGAAAATCATGTACACAATGCTCACAGCCTGGGAAATAAGATCCCAGACCTGCAGGCAATAATGTCAGAGGCTAAACTGGACATAGTAGCAATTAGTGAGACGTGGTTTACCAGTAACCACACTTGGGAGACTTCAGTACCTGGCTATGTATTGTTCAGAAGAGACCAGGTGCAAAAGGGGAGTGGCCCTGTATGTTAATGAAAATATCAAAGCTACAGAAATTCAGAATACACATAAAGAGCCAGAAGAACTGTGGGTCACCCTGGAAACAGGAAATGGGACAGCCATAAGAACTGGGGTTGTCTACAGGCCCCAGACCAGAGGAGGACATAGACACATTACTGTTAGAAGATATACAAAACATGACAGCTAAAGGGAGGTTCTGATAATGGAGACTTCAACATGCCGGATACAGATTGGTCAATACCAGCAGGAACATCTGCCAGAAATAGACTCATAGTGGATTCCCTGCAGGGGAGGCCTCAAACAACTGGTACAGCAACCCACAAGAGACAGGGCTATCCTAGATCTAGTACTGACTAACAAAGAAGGATCACAGATCTCCAGGTAGAAGGTCACCTGGGGGCCAGTGACCATCACATGGTATGGTTCAATTTGGCTACTACATCTAAATCATCTCATTCCAAGGCAAAAATATGGGACTTCAGAGGAGCTGACTTTGATAAGATGGCCAACAGAGTTAAGCTAGCCCTGGCAAAAAGAAACACAGGTGAGGGTACAGGCAAAGTGGCAAGCATTAAGGATGCAATACTTGAAGCAACATCCATTGTGTTAGACAGAAAAGGAAGTGCAAAGAAGAAGGAAACCACTTTGGTTCTCAAATACAGTAGCAGAAAAGGTCAGAGCCAAAAGGCGGCCTTCAGGAAATATAAGGGAACACAGCGGATGAAGATAGGAGGCATACCAAACTGCCCTAAGGGAAGCAGGTAAGGCAGTAAGGCAGGCAAAGTCCCAAACTGAGGAAACACTAGCATGAACAGTAAAAGAAGGTGACAAGACTTTCTATAGATACATTAGTGAAAGGAGAAAGTCCAGAGGGGTATTGCTAGTTAATGGAGAAAAGGGAGCATGTGAGGAGGAGGACCCTGTAAAGGCATCTATCCTAAATAGATACTTTTGCTCAGTATTTACTGAAGAGAAGGTAGGAGGGCCCACGGCTCAGCATCATGGACACAGGGGAGGGAGGTGAGCACTATCCCTTCACAAAAAAGAAAGGGTCCTAAAAGAGCTTGCTAAGCTCAGGGTGGATAAGGCAATGGGACCTGATGGCATACATCCCAGGGTACTTAAGGAGCTAAAGGAGGAACTAGCAGAGCCATTAGCAGAATTGTTTAGTGAGTCTCTGAGCACAGGAGAGGTCCCAGAAGACTGGAGAAGGGCTCAAGTGATCCCGCCACAAGAGTGGTAGCAGGAGGAGGCGGGGAACTACAGACCGGTCAGTCTTACCTCAGTAGTGGGCAAGATTATGGAGGCACCCTTAAGGAAAGGATAGTGCAACACCTGGAATCCATAGGGGCACAGGATCCAAGACAGCATGGGTTTACAAAAGGAAGGTCCTGTCAAACTAATCTCATAAGATTTCTTTGACTGGGTAACCAGAGTGGTGGACCAAGGGGGAGCAGTTGATGTCGCCTACCTTGACTTCAGCAAAGCTTTTGACACTGTTCCACATAGAAGATTGATAAATAAGCTGGGTAGGCTCGGGGTGGGTCAGAAGTTGGTCAACTGGGTGGCAAACTGGTGGACGGGCAGAAAACAGAGAGTGGTGGTAAATGGTATACAGTCAGAAGAGATGCAAGTCACAAGTGGGGTACCTAGGGATCAGTCCTGGGGCCAGTCCTCTTCAACATCTTCATTAGTGACCTTGCAGATGGACTAGAGGGTAAGGCTTGTCTGTTTGCAGATGACACCAAGATCTGCAAAGAGTAGATGATCCAGATGGGGTGGGCAGAATGAGAAGAGATCTGGATAAACTAGCAGAATGGTCAGAAGAGTGGCAACTGGGATTTAATGCAAAGAAGTGCAAAATCATGCACATAGGGAAGAGAAACCTGAAGCCACCTATAGGCTGGGAGGGAGTTGCTAGCAGTCACAAAGGAAGAAAGAGACTTGGGCATCATCATCACTGATGACCTAAAATCATCCAAGCAGACCTCTAAAGCAGTAGGTAAGGCTTTGGGGGTGTTAGGGTGTATTAGTAGGGGTATCACAAGTCGTAAGAGGGAGGCAAATCCCTCTGTACAAGACACTGGTTAGGCCCCATCTGGAGTACTGCGTGCAGTATTGGAGGCCACACCTTCACAAGGACATTAACCAAATTGAGGCAGTCCAGAGAAGGGCAACTAAAATGGTGCAGGGACTGCATCAGAAGACATATGAGGACAGATTAAGGAGCTCAATATGTATACCCTTGAGCAAAGGAGGAGAGGTGATATGATCGAGGCATTCAAACACCTAAAGGGCATAAACAAGGTGAAAGAGTCTCAACATGTTTAAATATAAGAAAAATACCAGGACAAGAGGACACAGCATGAGATTAGAGGGAGGCCGATTAAGGGGAATGTAGGAAATTCTTTTTCACAGAAAGGGTGGTGGATGCATGGAATCGCTACCACAAGAAGTGGTGGCTATGAATACAGTGCAGGGCTTCAAACAGGCATGGGATAGGCATAAGGGAGCAATACAAATGACTATGAATAGATAGGCCACTGACAGAGCAAAGGCCGATGGCACATTTATAAGGTAGAAAAAGAAATGGGCAGACTGGATGGGCCTTGCGGTCCTTATCTGCCGTCAACTTCTATGTTTCTATAAGCTTTCTTTGCAATGCAGTCTATTTTCTTGGGAGTCCTTGTCCGGGGGTAAGGAAGACAAAGGCACTACCGCTTTATCACAGGCAGCTTACTGCACTACTCCCTCATGCCCAGGGTGGACAGACAGAAAGTCAGTATCTGCTCTGGAGAGCTGGTATTTCTTGTCAGTGCATTTATCAACCCCAGATAAAGAGGATGAAAGCTTTGTAAATAGGGAGAACCATCTTTTTAGGAGGAGGGAGACCTTTTATTTCTCTGTAGTCATCATCCTCCTCTTCCTCTTGGTTGGACTCCTGGCAGGATATGTCAAGAGCATCCACCAAGTGCTGGAGGAAGGTTAACATAGAGGAATTTTCCTCCTGATCCGAAGGGGAAGCACCAAAATTAGGATCAGGGGAAATGTCAGGCTCCAGGGGATTAATGTCTGAAATACTGTCTGGAGCATCATAGTAATCATCCTCATCCTCACGCTCATAGGCCTCTGCATTAGAGGGGGATGCAGAGGGGTGTTTGCTTGACAAGGCAGAGAAAAAGGATCCATGCCTTGTAAGGTCTGGAAAACATGCCAAGCCTTTGCCATATCTTTCAGCCGAAGGCAGCTCCTTCTGAAAATCTGGGAGACTCTCAGGCTGTGTGTGCTTGGACTTCTCTTTATGCGTTTTACCTCCTGCTTGATCACCCTTACCACTGCTGGAAGGAACAGGAGGTTGTTTATTTTTACTCAATTTTTTTGGTGCCACCTCATCAGAGGCTGAATCTGGCTTCCTTTTTGACACAGGCACTTCATCAGTACCCTTATTATTTCTAGATTTTGAAGGAACTTCATTAGCCCCTTTGGAAGCTTTTGATTTTGAAGGTGCTTCATCAGCATTTGCTTTATTATTTTCTTTCAAATGCAGTTCTTCAGCACCTCTTCTGGGCTCAGAGCTAGTGGATGCCTCATCAGCACCCATCTGAATTTTTAGAAGGCTCATCCTCAGTAAGCCTGGGTCTTTGTTTTGGGACAGACGAAGACCCTTCCTTAGCCATTTCTCTAAGCCTCTTTGCTCTGTTTCTCAAAGTTTTAGAACAAAATTTTGAACAAAGTGAACAGTAATGGTCTGGACCCAAATACTTCAAGCACAGATTGTGGGTATCAGCTTTGGCCACAATCTTGTGACAATTTAAACAATTTTTAAAACCTGTGGGTCTAGTCCTCTTTTTGGGGGTTTCTGACATGCCAATTCACAGAAACCGTTTTAAATTCAAAAGTTCCACTACAGTTAGTAGTAGAATACGGTCGGTTTCCTCATAATAAAGAACAGCTATTTCTGAAGTAAAAAACTAATGAAAACCGTGGTTCCTTAAGAAAAAAGGAACCGCGATTTAAAGTTTAAAAGGAACCATTGAAAATACACAAATGCAGTTAAAATAAAGAAATAAAAATATAGGAAGGAACTGCGGTGGAACCAACCGATAAAAGCGGTTCCCGGGAACCAAGGGAAACTGCAATAAAACCTCAAAAAAACACTCAGCACAGTAAAGAAATATAAAAAGATAAAGATTTACCACAAAAGTTCAAGAAAAAATGTTTTCTTGGCCAACTGAGTGGGAATACCTCAGAGGCAGTGTTGTTCAGTCAGCGGAGAAAAACTTATGGTGCCTTCTCTGGCAGGCTGTCCTCAGCACACCCCAAGCTCTTCTCTGATTGGCTGATGCTAAATTATTAGCATAAACCACTCCTCCAGGGCAGTACTACCTGGTCAGCTAACTGCTTTATATTACTGATGCTGAAGGACCCCTGGGGAATGAGAAGATATTTTCTCTGATCCACACCTGCCCAGTGTTGCTCAATAATCTTGGTCACATAGTAGCCTACAAGATGCAGACAGAGACGAATTCACATCCACTGTCTCCACGGACTGTACCTCCTGAGCTGTAAGGAACTATATGCCTCAGCTATCCATAAAAAACAAGGACTTATTATTAACCAGGGAAAGAAGGAATCCCTGATTTGGACTCCTTCCACTCCCTTTCCTCTTCCACAGAGCGAAGGGAATGTCCTCCTCATCTGAAGGACTTTTTTTTTTTTATGCTCCCCCTCTCCTCGCAGCTCTCCACCTCTTCGGGAGACACCTATGGCCTTTTTAGCCCTTGCTCACCTACCAGGTAACCGGAGCAGTCCGTCCCCCATGGAGCCATGGCTGTACCCCCCAGGCGGGTACGGGGCGGGGGCTTCACACCCCGAAACATCTATATTCGTCGGGACGCTGTCTCCGGGCCTGGTAGGGGCACTGAGGGTCGGGACCTGGTGCTCCGTCTACCAGGAGGCTGCGAGGCATTTCCCGTTTTCTCCAGACGTGGCATGTCCCCTGACGTCAAGGCGCTAAGGCGCCAACGTCTGGCACGTCGCCCCTTCATTCGGCATCGGACTTGCTGTACCTCAGGTCTCCACCCGGGGCCAGACAACAGCCGAGCTCTGGCACCCCCTCCCCCCGGAGAGGACGAGCGGTCCCTAGGATGCTCAAGTCCTCTCCCCCGGCTGGCCCTCCAGCTCCCCGGGATCGTTCCAGAACCCGGGTCACTGGCGTCGCAAGTGGAAATCCAACCGCTGTGCTGGCGGGCCGCCTTTTTTCTTTTTTTTAATTTTAAGGTCAGGAAATACTTCCACAAGATCCCTGTAATGCTCATCCTGGCCTAAAAAGGCAGGGGCGGGGTCTGCCTGCACATCTTTTAAAGCAGCCTATGTATTCTGCGCTGCACCTGGACGTCGCCCTCCCCCCGAACGTGCCGGGAAGCCCCCCCCCCCGAGGGGCCCAACTGGGATAGGGTGTGTCTGCTGGGATGTCCTGCAAGACATCAGGGCTCAAGCTCACTCAGGAGCAACAAATGTGATTTTCCTCACAATTCTGCTGCCACTGCCAAGTGAAAAACCAGATGCTCTCCCTCCCCAGGCAGGAGGACTGGTTAGGAGTGATGAGCAACACAATGAGGGCAAAAGGAACCCACAGGAAAGGGCCTCACCACCCTTGTTTTGCAGGTCTTACATAATTTCCTGATTAATGGTCTCCAACTGTTATGGTGTTGAGGGGTAATTTTTTTTTTTAATCATATTCATTGATGGCTGTGGGATTCAAATCCAGGTCTCCAGTATCACAGCCCAGAGACTTAGCCATTACACTACATCGCCTCCTATAACTGGGTGCCAAATAACAATTACTGAGGTAAAATATAATAATTAGCCCCAGGGTTTTAAATAAGCTGTGAAAATTTATTAGCACTTTCTGCTAATCAACTGTGAAGATGCATAGCATTTGCCTCAATTTGATTAGCAAAATTAAAAAATACTAAAAATGTGTTTATACATGCAGTTTAAAAAATATATATTTTATCCTGAATAAAATTTTTCATTAAAATTACCTCTGTCTTTGTGTGATCTGTTTCAATACACAGACACATGCCTAACTGGCAGTACAGCCTAGGGTTAGAATAATGAGCGTGAATTAGCTTGGTACAGCCAGTAGACCTGGGTTTGAGTCCCACAACCGACTCCACTTGCATACTGTACTCTGAGCAAGTCACTTATCACTTAACCTCCCCTGAAATCAGGCACTTGCATGTGTGGGCCATACCACTACCAAAGAATTAAGACACTCCCCTCACTCCAGCAGACCTAGGTTTGATTGCTCCCACAACCTTCACCTGCATACTGTGTGACTCTGAGCAAGTCACTAACCTCCCCTGAAAACAGGCACTTGCATGTGTGGGCCCCATATCGGGGTACCAAAGCATTAAGACACCCCACTCAAACTCCAGCAGACCTAGGTTTGATTGCTCCCACAACCTTCAGTTGCATACTGTGCGACTCTGAGCAAGTCACTAACCTCCCCTGAAAACAGGCACTATAGCATGTGTGGGCACCATACCTGGGTACCAAAGAATTAAAACGTCCCACTCACTAACAGACCTAGGTTTCATTTTTCCCACCACCTCCACTTGCATACTGTATGATTCTGACAGTCACCCCCCCCCCCACACACACACACACTCTCAGGTCACCCCTGAAAACAGGCACTTGTATTCATAAGTGTGCCATACCTGCAGCATGTTACTCTGGTTGCTGGTCTGCTGTCGTCTTCTCTGCTGTGCTGCCAGATAACTGCTCCCATGGTCCCAGCAGCTGCGCTTGGTGTCAAAACCCAGAACGAACAGGCACCGGGGGCAGACTGGATATGCAGCAGTGGGGAAGGAGGGGCGGTGCAGTCAGAGCGGAGGAACGACTACTTGAGAAGCCAAAGAGAGACTAGCTGTTTCCCCCTTGAGTTGCCTGGTGTTTTGCTGCTGCCACCCAAGTATACTATAATAGCCTCACCACCTCGGCCCCAAATCTGCCGGCAATCGCTTTCAGTAGTGCTTTGCAATATCGCAGAATTACTGGGAGCAACTGCCAGCATTTGGGGCCGTAGGCGATGAAAATATTACAATATGCTGGCAGCTGAGGAGGACAGGGAGGCTACAGAATGTATCGATTTTAGCGATCCAACGAAATGGTCGCATGAATGTCAAGACGCAGCGGCGCGACACTGGCTATTTAAACCCTGAGCCCTAATATCAGGACCTGGGCTAATGTCCTTCTGAAGAGGTTAAAAACTCTTCACTGAACTGTGTACTGTGATTAGTGGGCCAAAAAGTGCTAATCAGACATGAGCACTCACTACCAGGCAAGCGCAGGATGTTATCATGCTCACGCGGGTGTGCAGGCACTAGTAATTGCGCAAGTGCAATAGTGCGATGCAACAATATTGTACAAGCGCAATAGTGCGATGCAATAGTATTGCGCAAACGCAGGCATGTACTTCAGAGGTGGGAAACTGGCCTAAAGGAGGAACGCGTGCCCAGCCTAATGGTGGTTGCGCAAATGGAAACAAAAGGTGTGAGGAGAAAAAAACACCAAAAAACCTCTGAGGTACCCTAATTTCATGCAATAGTTGTGTACACAAAAAACACAGAATCTGACGCGGGGGGGAGATGAGCCAACACCAGAGCCGAGGGACCCACACAAAATGAAAATTACGTACCTACTGTAATTCTTGATCTCCTCTTGTATCTTCTCCATTCATTACTGCTGGGTGTAAGCCGGAGGCGCCACCTACACAGCAGCTTTTTCTGTGGGAGAGATTGCCGCCATGAGGCTGACGATTGTGTGCACACGAGGGTTGGCCATTAAGTGCTGAAGACTCCTCCTCCACCCCAGTTCTGTTCTGCTGGAGAGGATGAAGCAAAAGGGGGCTAGAGAAAACCAAAGAGGAGGCAAGGGAGCCAAGGGATAGGAAAAGGAAAGGATATCAACTGAAATAGGAATAAGCCGACCAGAGGACAGAGGGAAAAGAACTTCTCTAACTGGCCTTAGGGCCCCAGCCCCTGGGCGACTGCACATGAAAGGGGAGAGAGAGAAGAGAAAGACACAACATATGTGGGGGAAGAAGGAGGGCCCTCTGCCGTGCTGAGCTGGAAGATCATTGGCTTACTTTAGCTTCAAAAACCTGAAAGGTATGAAGACTCAGGAGCAAGGATCCCGCCAACTTCAAGGACCACTGGACGGAGGTCCAGAACAAGAGAATTTGAAATGGTTTTGGGGAATATAAGCATGGCGGAGTCAGCACCCCCTCCCACTCCTAAACTCACATTTGGGATGAAAGTCCTGGCCCTCTACAATTTATCACCTGACGGCTAAGTCAAGGGGGGAAAAAACCCTTAAACAGGAGAGGATGTTGTCCAGAATGACCTCTAAAAGTAGAGGGGAAATGAGAAAGGAGGAGGAAAAACCCTATGGGTCCTCCTACGAGATGCACTGACACAGTCCCCACTTCAAGAAGATAAAAACAAGATGGATCAAAATCTGTGCCAAGTTATGGAGGACACCACAGTGCACCCCCTGAGGATCTCAGGGAGTTAACTCCGAGGCTAGGGTGAAGATCCTACTCGTCACCCTCCTAGGATGAGTGCTCTGTGACATTAGAGAAGGAAACAGAGGGCCCTGAGGTATCAGGGGGACTTTGCCCCCAACTGGCCTCAAAGAGGAGGAGGGAGAGCAGGCTAGAGGTGGCGCCCAGGAGCTGAGTCCCAAGAAGAGACGATGGGCGGGAATCAGTAATGAATGGTGAAGATACAAGAGAAGATCAAGAATTATGGTACGTATGTAATTTTCATATCTTCCCTTGTCAATCCTCACCATTCATTACTGCTGGGCGAGTACCAAGCCCCCCGGAGGGGACCTGGCACTGCCCTGAGGGAACATACTCCCTCAGCCTCCTGCGGGGGACATGCAGGAGGGAGAGACCTTATTGCCATTCTAGGTCAACATGGTCAAAGGCTGTTCAGGCCAAGGACGCGTTCCCCATGGCTGGGGGGACGGAAGACGCCCCTGAAGATTCCTCCTCACCCTGTGGAAGAAAAGACAGGTCCCCCGGAAAGTGAAGGAAATCACCCTACACCGGGCAACGGGTGACAATCTAGACAGGTAAAGCCATGCCATCCGCCTGATGCAGATCACTGTCCCTTCCAGTCTGGAAGCCACCTCACTGGCGTCATACGATGCCCTTGCTTGGTGCCTTGCAAACTCCAGACCTTGTGTAGAGAGGTCAATGGCTTGCCTAGATTTCTCCGAATCAGGCAAGGATTCTAAAACCTGCGCCAGCATCAACCACAGGTGCCTGTTGTAGGCAGCATGGTGAGCCTGATGTGAGCTGATGCAGAGTAACACATGAGCTGAAGAGAAGAAAAAATTACTCACCTTAGTAATGCTGTTTCTTCTAATGGAGTCTTGCTATATTTCTACATATGCAATTAGGACCTGCCTTTCAACTGCCCCGGAGAACAAAGAGTTAAACTTTCCATGGCCAGCATGGAATGTTCACTTCGAGCTCGGTTGAAGCCCCTGTCTGCTGTTGTTTAAACTGCAACCGTAAGATCTTTACGAGCAATACTCACTAGAAGTTGTGTGTGGAAACTGTAAAACTCACACTAGCCAACTGGCAACTATATCTATATAAAGGGTTTTTGGTTTCAAAAGGAAGACTCAAGTAAGGAAACCCAAAAACAAAACACATCCAAAAACACAACCACTCACCCAAACTAGAAGAGGGTGAAAGAAAGGACACCCCTAGGGTGCTAACACTGCTCCTGCCCACCCACATCCCAAAAACTAGGTTCTGAGAGGGGAGGCTGGGAGGTCAGAATACAGCAAGACTCAATTAGAAGAAACAACATTACTAAGGTGAGTAATTTTTCTTCAAACATGAAGTCTTGCTGTATTCTATTTATCTGAACACCAAGCAGTACCTCCATTGGAGGCAGAAACCTACTTTGGAAACGGGCTCTGAAGTACTGCTGTGCCAAACCGAGCATCACTCCTAGCCTGCATATCCACAGAGTAATGCCTGGTGAATGTATGGACTGTTTTCCAGGTGGCTGCCTGACAAATTTCTAAAAGAGGAATATCTCTGGCTGTAGGGAAGCAGCTGTACCTCTAGTGGAGTGAGCCCTCAGGCCTGAGGGTGGAATTCTACCCGGTTTTTCATGGCAGAATTGTATACAAGAGACAATCCACCTGGCAATAGATCTCTTAGGGGCAGGTTTGCCCTTACCAACTTCCCCATATGCAAGGAACAACTGGAGGGATTCAACCTGTGACCCTTGGTATGCTCTATGTAGTAGCTAAGGGCTCTTTTAACATCCAAGCTGTTTAGCCTCCTCTCTCCAGAGGAGGAAGGGTCGGTGAAGAAAACAGGGAGAGATATAGACTGGTTGAGGTGGAAATCTGAAACCACTTTAGGCAAAAAAGTACAGTTACGCAACAACTTACCGTAACAGTAGATCTTCGAGAACAGCTCTTGCAGCAGGTTACACCATTAGGACTGAAGCCGTCAGGCGTCAGGACCCCACGGAAATTTTCTAGCTAGCAGTCTTCAGTGGGGACCTCCTCCGACATCGGTCCCGCCCCCGACGTCAGGCGTAGTACATAAGGAGGCGGTCCCCCCACAATCCCCAGTTCTCCCACCGGAGACTCCTGGCCGCTGGATGACATCAGAAGAGGAGACCGAGGATCTGCCATCAGATGGCCAAGACTAAGACAAATTGTCCCATCTCGTAAGATGGATGTTAGGCTATGACCTACCTCCTCAAGAAGGGGGATGGTGGTCGGGAAGGTACCTGCTGCAAGAGCTGTTCTCGAAGATCTACTGTTACGGTAAGTTCTTAGGTAACTGTACTATCTTACTTCGAGATACAGCTCTTGCAGCAGGTTACACCATTAGGACTGATTCCCAAGCAATAGCGGCAATCATATGCCATCGGGAGGAAGAAAGGCAGAGATTACAACCCTGCTCGAGCCTAGGACAGAAGTCCCTGGAGGACGGCTAGGCCGAAACCTGCCCTCCGCCTTGAAGCGATATCCAGGCTGTAATGCCTAATAAAGGTATGCACCGAGCTCCAGGTGGCCGCAGCACAAATAGCTGAAGTGGAGACATTCTTCAGCGCTGCAAAGGAGGTGTCCACTCCTCTGACTGAATGACCCTTGACCACACCTGGCAAGGGTTTGCTGCGCTTGTCATAACAGAAAGAGATACACTGGATGAGCCAACGCGAAAGAGACTGTTTAGAAATAGGCGCTCCTTTCATCCTCTCAGCAAAGGAGACAAACAGTTGATCAGATTTTCAATACTGTTTGGTTCTGGTCAGATAATATCTGAGACACCTGTGAACATCTAGGGTGTGAAGCAGTGCTTTTCCTCGATTGGTGTACCTGGGAAAGTACACTGGTAAGTCGATGTCTTGATTAAGGGTGAGGGCTGAGACCAGCTTAGGCAGAAACTTAGGATTTGTCCTCAGGGATACCCTATCCTGATGGAAAATTAAATAGGGCTCTTTACACATAAGGGCATGCAATTCGGAGATTCTTCTCGCTGAAGTAACTGCAACTAAAAACAATGTTTTCCACGACAGAAAATCCGCGGCTGGTTCGAAGGGTGGCAGCGTAAGCTGCTCCAGGACAAAGGGCAAGTCCCAGGGAGGAACCGGATCCTTGATAGGTGGCCTAAGGTGGAGGACCCCCTTAAAAGGCATGAGTAGTGTCCAATTGGGCCACCATCCGATGGCCTATGGGGGCATGATAAGCCAAAATTGCGCAGAGATGCGCTTTGATCGAGGAGTAAGCTAGTCCAGATTGGAAAAGTGAAAGCAGGTATTCCAGAACCAGCTTTTCGGGACAGTCTAAGGGCGAGAAACCATGCGTTTGAGCCCACAAGCAAAACCTGCGCCATTTCATGGCGTATGTTGCGTGTGTTGCCGGTTTTCTGGCGGTAGAAAGTACTTCTGCCACCTCTTGCGAGACCCCGTGTCGCATCATGGCTATGTCTCTAGGAGCCAGGCATGTAGGTTCAATGAACGTAAGTCCGGATGGACTAGTGAACCCTCCTCCTGAGACAACAGATGGGAGCTGACTGGCAAAGAAAGCGGAGGTTCCCGGGATAGCTGATGCAGAAGCGGGAACCAGATTTGCCTGGGCCAGAAAGGCGCTATCAAGATGAGCGTCGCGTGCTCCTTGCGAAGTTTGAGAAGAACTCTCTGGATCAACGGGAAAGGAGGAAGGCATAGAAATCTGCCCGCCAGGAGAGGGACAACGTCTCGCCAGAAAACACCAGGCCCTGGATCTAGCGAGCAAACATTGGGCAGTTTTCGTTGGATAGGGACGTGAAAAGGTCTAATTCTGGAGTGCCCCATCTGTGGAACAGATCCTCTGCCACCTCCTGTAAAAGCTCCCACTCGTGGACTCTGGCCTGAGAGCGATTCAGGCTGTCTGCAGCAGTATTGTCCACCCGGGGCGTGAACTGCAATAAGGTTTGCGCGTGTCGGACATACCACTCCCACACTCTCATAGCCTCCCTGCAAAGGGGGTAGGAGTGTGTGCCTCCTTGTTTGTTGAGGTAATACATCACCGCAGTATTGTCTGTTTGCAACAGGAGAGTACTCGGTGGGATCTCCGACTGGAAGGCTTGCAGGGCGTAAAGGACTGCCTTCATCTCCAATATGTTGATGTGGAGATGAGATTCCTGGATTGTCCATGTGCCCTGAGACCTCACCCCATTCAAGTGCGCTCCCCATCTCAGCCCTGAGGCGTCTGTGGAGAGAGTTACCGTTGGAGACGGTGCTGTAAAGGGAACCCCCTCGGAGAGGTTTCCCGGGTCTAGCCACCATTGCCAGTCCCGAATCATGGCCTTCGTGATTCAAACTGGCTGCTGCAGATGGTCTTGCCTTTGGTCCCACTGCACCCTTAACATCCACTGGGTTACCCGCATGTGGAGTCTTGCCATCGGGACTGTTGGAATGGCCGCAGCCATGTGTCCGAGCAGGCAAAGGACCAGCCTGGCCAGGACAGTCTTCTTCACCGACAGGTCCCTTATGAGGAATCGAATGTGTTCCGCTCTGTCCGCGGGAAGAAAGGCTTTTCCCTTGACGGTGTCCAGAACTGCTCCTATAAACTGCAGCCTCTGGGACGGTACCAGAAGAGACTTCTCGTAGTTGATGAGGATACCCAGTGACTGAAAAAGGGCCTGGGTACGATGAATGGCCGTCAACAATGCTTTCTTGGAGGAAGCCATGAGAAGCCAGTCGTCCAAGTGCGGGAACACATAGTGGCCTTGTCTCCTCAGAGACGCCGCCACGCACTGCCATGCATTTCAGAATACGCTGAGTGCGACAGCCGAAAGGAAGTGCTTGAACTGATAATGGCGGCTCTGAAACCTCAAGTGCAGGAACCTCCTCAGCGCCTGAGCAATAGGGATGTGCAGGTAGGTGTCCTGCATGTCCAACGACGCCAAGAAGGCGTCCCTCTTCAGCATGGGGATTAGACCCGGGAGGGTCATCATGCGGAAGCGTTTGTAGATGACCGACAAATTGAGGTTGCTGAGGTCCAAAATTGGACGGAGGTCCCCTGTTTTCTTTGGAACCAGGAAGAAGTGCGAATAGCATCCTAACCCTCTCTGGTTCTCTGGAACGTGCTCCAAAGCTTCCTTTTCCAGAAGCGCAAGCACTTCCCATTGTATAAGCAGGGCGTGTTGACCCGAGTAGCGGGAAAGCAGAGGAGGCCTTGTGGGTGGGTTGCCTATGAATTCTATACAATGGCCTTTTTCGACCAACTGTAGCACCCACCTGTCGGTGGTGATCGACCGCCACCCCTGCAGGTGGCATGCGATGCGACCCCCGACCTTCCTTTCCCGTTGATCCTGAGGAGGGGCGGGGGCCAGGAAGGAGTCATGCTGTGGCAGCATTGGATCCTGCAGGTAGGACCGACTTTGCAACTCGTTGGCCTCTGCCTGAGGATGTCTTAGCCTGGGCTTTTTGCGTGAAGGAGTCCCTTTGTTGCTGGCTGGAACGTGGTTGCCTTTGTGTCTGGCCACGAAAACGACTCTGGTTCCTGCGAAAGGAACTAAGTCGAGATCTGTATATAGCCTGCACAGATCTAACTGCCTTCCCGGCGTCTTGAAGTTTGGTGATCACCTTCTCCGAGGCTTTGCCAAACAAAACTTCGCCATGGTAAGGGACGTCCATGATGTTCTTCTGGACGTCCGGGGTAAAACCGGAGACACAGAGCCACAAGTGTCTCCGGAGACACACGCCCGAGGCTGCAGCTCTGGTCAAGAGTCCGCAGAGTCGATGGCTCTGAGCACCCGCGCCCCTATCGTCCGAACCAGACGGAGGAGGTTCAACAGCTCCTCCTATTGACCACCATCTGGCATTTTTTCAACCAGGTCCTGTCCCTGCTCCCACAATGCGTTCTGGAACTGAACCATGTGGGTGAGGTAATTTAATGACCTGATGGCGCAAGTCGCAGCCGCGTACGTGCGCCTACTCAGGACATCCAACTGTTTGGACTCCGGGTCCGGTGGCTGTGTGCTCAAGTGCTGAGGTCTTTGAGACCTGTCATGTGAGGCCGTGATGACCAGGGAATCGGCCAGATAATGGTTCACGAGGTACTGGTCCTCCCTTGGGGCCTTGTACAGGTGGTCAGCCTCCTTTGGCACTGCCGGAGTCGAATGCGGATGCTTCCACGCAGCCTTGGTGACGTCCGCGAAGGTGTCCACTAAGGGAGGCACTACCACAGGCTTTGGGTCTTTCTGCCAAAGACAGCGGGCAAGGCGTTGTCTCTCGGGGTCTAGTTCTTTGGCATCCCATCCCATGTTCTCCTGGATATGCCTCATGATCTCGGCAAACGAGGGGTCATCTGGAGGGGACCTGGGAAGGTTGCGTGGGTCTGGAGAAGGGACGCTGATGGGAGAAGGAGATCTGGAGCGCCCAGAGGTGTCAGATCTGGAGTCCTCCGCGGATGAGGTATACCGACGCCGTCTGGGTCTCTTAGGGCTGGGGGACCCTGAAGTGGATCTTGAAGGAGGCCTTCTCCTGTCCGAAGATCTGCCCCTAGGTGGGGGTGTTGGCTCCTTGGGGGTCAATGACCGTCCTACTGACCCCCTGGGTGGGAGTGGGGGCGCAGGCATTGAAGGAGTAGCCGGCGTAGGAGGAGGGTGTGCGGTGACCACATCCTTCTTGATGGTGTCCTACCAGAAGGTGAAGAGCTCCTTCACCTCTGTCAGATTCAAGCCCAACGACAGGCCAGGAACCGGTGGTCTGTCACCGGGGTCGGACGTCGGGTCCCCGGGGGTCTCCTGCTCCGGGGAGGGTTCCCGTGGGAGCTCGATGGTTCTGGAGTCGCCCGCCTGGTCTTCGGGCTGAGTAGTATCCTCCTCCGACGACGCTTTCCGACCAACGTCGGTAGGCGGTGGTGTGCTCCTCACCTCTGCAATGGCCGATGCCGGTCCCCCTGCCGACGTCCTCAGGGGCGAACGACTGACCGGCGACGGGTGTCTTACAGTAGCCGGTTCCTGGGAGTGCCTATGGAGCTTGGCCGAAGTCGGGTGGACCGACGTCTGCTTTAGGGAAGTCAGTTCCTTAGTCTTGCGCTGGGGTGGCGGCGGCTGGGAGACTGACCCGACGTCAGAGTCCGGGCGACAGGAGGAAGACTTGTGGCACTCCCCAGACCTAGATGAGGCCTTGGAAGGAGAAGATGAAGCCGCAGGCCTGGAGGTCTTGATAGGCTGCAGGGAGGAGGAGGAACCACTGGACGATCTAACCTGAACCGGGGGAGGCTGAGAGCGAGCGCTGGAGGGAGAGTGGTCAGACCTGGAGCCGGAGCTGCGGGAGTCAGAGGCCCTGGAAGGGGATCTGGGTCTTTCCTTCTCCCGGTGCCTATGGGTCTTCCCTGACGACTCCCCCTTGGAGGAAGGTTCTCTATCCATGGCCTTGAGTTTTTCCTCGAGAAGAAAAGCCTGAAGGGCCTTCTGGTGGCGGATCCTGGTGCGACTATTGAAGCCCTGGCAGAAGGAGCAGGCCTGGGTGTCGTGGTGGGGCCCAGCCAACACACAGGCAGAGTGAGGATCCTTGAAGGATCTGCTGCCGCAGCAACTTCGATGATGACCCTCCAAAGAGGTGTTTGGAGAGGACATCAGATGAATCCAGTATCTAAAGAGAAGAAAAAACGTTGAAGTTCCTAGTCGTTGCACGCTAGAAAGTGACCGAGAGGCCGATGCTGCGATGTCAACGGTGAGAAAAGAACTGGGGATTGTGGGGGGGCCGCCTCCTTATGTACTACGCCTGACATTGAGGGCGGGACCGACGTCGGAGACGGTCCCCATTAAAGACTGCTAGCTAGAAAATTTCCGTGGGGTGCTGACGCCTGACGGCTTCAGTCCTAATGGTGTAACCTGCTGCAAGAGCTGTATCTCGAAGTAAGATCTTTCTTTTAGTTCTTAGGACCACTTTATCTCTATGGAAAGAGATGAAATCAGATTCCACTGACAGGGCTTGCAATTCACTGATACGCCTGGCAGAAGTAATGGCTACCAAAAACAGTTTTCCAAGTCAAGTACTTAAGCTCTGCAGAGGACAAAGGCACAAAGTGGGGTTGCATAAGCTGAGCAATGCAAACATTAAGGTCCCAAGCAGGAGCAGGATCCCTAAAGGGGGGATTGGTGTGAAGCAATCCCTTGAAAAACTTACAAACCCAGGATGGGATGATAGAGAGGAAGGCTTGCCTACTGACAAGAAAGCAGAAACAGCTGCCAAGTGTACCTTCAGAGTCTGGAGAAATATTCTTCTTAGAACACCAAATGCTGAATCTTTTCCATTTGGAATTGTAAGTCTTTCTGGTGGAAGGCTTTCGAGAAGGCTTAAGGATATCCAGACCCCCCTGGGGAATATGCAAATCTGCAAACTCTAACTCTTCAAGAGCCATGCCTTGAGATTGAGAGACCGAAGATTCGGGTACCAAATCCTCCCCGAGAGGATGTCAACAGATTGTAATTCCTGGGAAGAGACAGGGGAAGGTGGACTGCTAGGGACAGCAACAGGGGATACCAAGGCTGTCTGGCCTAGTCTGGAGCAATCAGAATCACTTTGCATGGTTGTGACCTGATCTTGACTAATACTTTGAACAGGAGAGGGAAGGCATACATAAATTTCCCTTCCCAGTTCAGAATCAGAGCATCCAGGGGGACTGAGCCCAAGACTGGGGGCCTGCAACAAAAGAGGAAGTTGGTGATTGTCTGAGGCTGCAAAAAGATCTATCTCTGGAGTGCTCCATCTTGAGAAAATCACTTCCAAAACTAGAGGATCTAGTGTCCATTCGTGATGGCCCTGGGATATTCTGCTCAGAGCATCTGCTAGGACATTGTCCTTCAATGGGAGATGAACTGCTATCAGAGAGGTTTGCAGGGAATAGGCCAGGAACCACAACTTCATTGCTTCTGTGCACAAGGCCGTAGACCGAGTGCCTCCCTGCTAGTTGATGTACCACATAGTGGTGGTGGTGTCTGTTCTGACTTGGACCACCTTGTTCCGTACAGATTTGGAAAAAGCTTGCAGTGCCAGAAATACTGCTCTGAGTTCCAATAGATTGATGTGAAGCAGAGATTCCTGAGGTGACCACAGTCCCTGGGTGGTAAGATCCCCCAAATGGGCTCCCCAGCCCAGCAGGGAAGCATCTGTGGTGAGTATCAGTGAATGAGACTGAGTGACAAAAGGAACCCCTTGTCTCATATTGTCCTGATCCTGCCACCACTGCAAGGCTTGGATCAGGGTTCGAGTCACTGGGACTAGTTTGGTAAGGGAATCCTTTCTTTGGGACCAGAAGGCTCTTAAGTGGAACTGAATGTCCCTCATCTGGAATCTTGCTCCTTGGACCACTGCTGTGGAAGCTGCCAAGTGGCCCAGAAGCTGAAGGAAATGCCTTGCTGGTCGAGACACCTGAAGGGTGAATGAAGAGACCAGTTCCATGAGGGTCCTTGCCCTTTCCAGGGGAAGGAAGGCTCTTGCCTTTACTGTATCCAGCTCTGCCCCTATGAAGGTGAGGAGCTGTACTGGTTCGAGAACTGACTTTGGAAGGTTGAGAAGGAATCCTAAGGAAGTGAGCACTTGCTGGGTCACTTGCAAATGTGACTTGACTTGGTCTGGAGACTGACCTTCTATGAGCCAGTCGTCCAAGTAGGGGAAGATGGAGATCTTTTTTCTCCTTAGGGAAGCAACCACTACTGCCAGGCACTTTGTGAAAACCCTTGGGGCTGATGTTACGCCAAAGGGCATTGCTCTGAATTGATAGTGACCTGAGGGCAACTCGAACCTTAGGTACTTTCTGTGGGAGCACCTGATGGGAATGTGAAAATAGGCATCTTTGAGGTCCAGGGAGGCTAGCCAGTCCTCTGGTCTTAGAGAGGGAAGGATAATTCCCAGAGTCACCGTTTTGAACTTTGGCTTTAAAAGGTGTTTGTTCAGATATCTTAGGTCCAGAATGGGCCGCCATTCTCCTGTCTTTTTGGGGGTTAGGAAGTACCTGGAGCACAATCCCTTGCCCTTCTGTAAGGTGGGAACCTTCTCTATAGCTCAGAGCTAGGAGAGAAGAAACCTCTGCCTCTAAGGCAAGGGTCTCTGATAGATTCGCAGGTGGAAAGGATCTCGTTCTCATCTTGGGAAATGTTTTGAAGCTGAGAACCAGCCCCTGGCTTACTACTTCCAGGACCCACTTGTCTGATGTTAGAGACTTCCAGTCCTGGACAAAGTAAGCCAGCCTGCCCCCTACTAGTATGGGAGAATCGGCCCGGGCAGACCCATCAGGGTGTCTGCTTGGCAGGGACTTTTGGCTGAGGGGGGGGGATGCAGGCCTGCTCATCGCCCGTCTGCCTCTCCCTCTAAAGAACCCCTCTGAGAGAAAGAAGAGGAGGCCTGAGCTTGGTAAAAAGGCCTTTGGAAAGGCCTGCTCCTGCCGCCTGCTCCTGCCCCTGGACTGCTGCCTTTGAGGAGTTGCTTGCCTTTCTTTGGCCTGAGCACTCCTGTAAGTGGTCCTGTACTCACCCATATTTTTCATGTAGTTCTCTGTCTGCTCCCCAAACAGAGAATTACCAATTACAGGAAAATCCATGGCCTTAGCCTGGGTATCCTGTGAGAGGCTAGTACATCTGAGCCAAGCCATCCTCCGAAAAGCAACAGATGTAGCCATGACTCTTGATGAAACATCACTGGAGTCTACAGCAGCATGAAATTGTACTTTAGATGCCTCAATCCCATCTGCAGCCACCTGCTCCAGCTCCTTGGCAAGCTGGTCAAGGGCCTGTTTAGCCAGAGCCAGCACAGTGTCCCATCTGGACTTCTGGTATCTAGCTGTATAGGCCATATAGTTAGCCTACCTGAGTCCCAAAGATGCTGCCATGTATTGTTTCTTTGCCATGGCATCAGTCTTCCTGGAGTCCTTGTCTGGGGGGTGTGATGCCAAGGGGATATTTGCCTTAACACAGGCAGCAGCCTGCAATACCCCAACATGGCTGCATTGCTGGAAAAGGAACTCCGTGTCCGAGCCTGAGAGAGTGTACCTCTTGTCCATTCGTCTGTCCACAGGAGGTATAGAATTAGGAGACTTAAGAATTTTATGTGTCTGTTTCCCAAAGGATTTGTGGAGGGGAATAGACAGTCTCCTGGACTCTGGGATGTCCATCATCTCAACAAAATCAGGCTCCTCCTGATCCTCTACTGCTTCCTCCACAGGGAGCTGGAGGGTCTCAGCCACTTTCTGTAAAACATATAGTGAGAAGGGGACTCAGAAAGCCTAAGAGGAGAAACACCTGAAGGTCTGTCTGGGGAGATGTCCGGGTCAATAGGCACATCCAGACTTTCATAATCAATTACCATAATCATCCTCATACTCCTCTTCCTCCTCCTCCTCCTCCGGTTCATAAAATTCTTCCAAAGTGTAATCCGGAACCGGGGGAACCGACCGAACTGAACCCCTGCCAGATGATGCCGGTTCAGTCGGAACCGAAGTAAGCAATTGCACTATCCTTATCGCTTTGGCTATCCCACCGGTGGTCGGAGTATGAATTTCTGGATCTGCACCGGACGATTTATCTTTTCTTTTCCTTTTTACCAGAACCGACTCCTCAGAATTGGCTCTCCTTTTGCCCGAAAAAGTATCGCCCTGGTCAAAGGGCACTCCTTCTGGTTCGGTCGGAACCGAACCGGGATGGCCATCTGGGTCAGTGGACTTCTCTGCCTCCCTTTCCCTCAGCCTACCTAATCTCTTTTCCAGTGTAGATTTGGGAAAATTCTTACAAATTTGGCAGTCTGAATCAAGGTGGTCAAACCCCAGACAATAAACACAGGTGGTGTGGGGATCAGCATTGGCAAAGACTTCCCCACACACACTACAGTGTTGAAACCCAGTGAGCCTGGTTTTTTCTTGGGTTTTCTCAGACATAGTAATCCTATCCAAAACTACCCTTTTCGGCAATCCATGAGCAAGACTCCCTGTTGGTTCCTGACCGTGTCATGGGTCTTGGAAAAAAAACGTAATAAAATACCTTTTTTTTTTTTTTAGAACCGACATGGACCAGTTACCACACTCTAAATGAATTACAAACTTTTTAACCTCAAACTGATCGGTTCAGTCGAACCGATCCACAATTTACAAGTTCAACACTACACAGAAAACCTATCTAGTACTCATAGTACCACAGACAGAGACTTGAACCGATTGAGCGGTAACAGCAATGCGGTAGAAACCGAGAGAAAAAAAACGACACTTCAACCGACTTTTTTGAACCGAGCAAAGGAGAAATCTCCGGACCGACTGTTCAGTGAGGCGGAGTAAAGAATCTGACGGTTGCAGTTTAAACAACAGCAGACAGGGGCTTTAACTGAGCTCGTGGTGAACGTTCCATGCTGGCCATGGAAAGTTTAACTCTTTGTTCTCCGGGGCAGTTGAAAGGCAGGACCTAACTGCATATGTCAGAATACAGCAAGACTTCATGTTGTTTGACAAACTCTTTTTCCCTCACCAGTTGAGCTCCACAGAATCCGGATCCGGTGGTCAGTCATGTGCCGGGTGTTGAAGCCCAGAAGAAGTATCCAAAGCTGTCAGCCCTGAGGGTTGGTGAGGCAGAGAACCAAGAGACTCCTGGCGAGTAAAATACCCCCTCCTGCAGTCCACTGGGGCCTGGGATGAAACAGCTGGTGACTGCCGGGTGCGGACTTACACTTCCTGGAAGGGAATAGGCCAGGAAGGCACCACTAGGTTGTTGGCACTAAACTCACTAAGAAAAGAGCGCGTCTCCCGCTTGGTATTGCATCTTACCACATGGCAAGTGTGGAGTTCCTGAACTAACCTAGAGAGGAATCGCTGATATTCGGTGAAATCAGCGTCGGAGGAAAGGTGGACAGAATGTTCCTCTTCCTCAGATGAGGAAGCCGAGGAACTAGAGGAGCTTGGGTGTTCAGAGTCTTCCTGCGGTGGGGGAGACAGGTGAAAGACCTGCTCGTCCATGGTTCTAACACACCTAGGGAAGGCCGCCACAGTGGCCCTGAACGTTTCCCAGGTGAAAGGTCCTGTAGGGCCCACATGGCCTGGGAGAGCGGGCGGTGTCTGGAGAAGGACACCTCAACGAAAGTGCCCAACCTCTGCCAGGACTCTGGGACCCAGCAGTAGATCCTCCCATGTGAGGGGATCCGGGGGTCGATCCAGTCAGCGGACGCTGCAAATGTGAAGACAAATCCTGGCTGAGCTCTGAGGGAGAATCTCCCCTGTGGTGTGACTGAAGTTGCTTGGTTCCAGAAGGGCAACCCTCAGCGCTGCCCACTAAAGACGCCTCTCTAGCCTCAGAGGAGGAAAAATGGGGCTCAGCACTGTGGCTCCTCCCCACCCTCTGCACAGTAGAGGACGAAGGTCTCTGTACCTCACCCCGGCCTCTCAACCCCTCGGACTCCAAGGCCACCCTCTTTCTCGAACCCAGTGCTAAGGAGTCCCCCAATCCCCCAGGCCTCCCGAGGAAGACCACAGAAGAGGAGGTCCCCGTCCCCACCAAGGAGGCCACAGCAGCAACAGAGATGGCAGCTGGCCTGGCACCCCAAAGTTGAGACCGCCACAACAGGCCTCCCAGAGCTGCTATCCACCGTAGCACCCCCAACACTGGAGTCGGCGTGGGGGCTGCAGAGACCACAGATTCCGGGGAGGCAAACACTGGGCTGTCTGATGCCGTGTCCAAAAGGACTCCCTGACTCCGAGGAGTTGGGGCGCCAGTCCAGATCAGCCAGCGAGTCATCTGCCTCCGAAGAAGAGACCACACATACCACCAGACTAGTGACTCCGGGAGCTCTCCTATGAATGGT
Source organism: Neoceratodus forsteri (assembly GCA_016271365.2). Taxonomy (NCBI): domain Eukaryota; kingdom Metazoa; phylum Chordata; order Ceratodontiformes; family Ceratodontidae; genus Neoceratodus; species Neoceratodus forsteri. The sequence goes on along the minus strand of CM057459.1, from coordinate 559,219,138 downwards.
GCCACGTGGGACATAGCACTGCCCGCGGTGCCACCTCGAACACTGGCACCACAAATGGTGCCGGGATCTGAAGCGGCACTGGTAGGCGGCGCCGAGGGTCCGCTAGTGATGGGCCCAGCAGCTGTGGGTCACCTGCACCTCTGTGGAGGTGACTGCCGTAGCGGTGCTCTCAACCCGGCTCCTCAGGGAACTGAGAAGTTCCTCCAGCACTGTGGAAGACACCTCCTCGACAGCAAGGCTGAAATCCGAGGAGGTTTCCTCCTCACCAAGCCATATAGACACGGGACTGGACCCGGAGGCAGGGTCAAGAGATCTCGCCATGGCATCCCTAGAACGACGCTGTCCTCCAAAAGTCGGCGCGGCCTACTTTAAACGCACGGATCTCGAGAACACGGTGGTCCATGGAGAAACAGGCACTGCAGTTATTCATACTGTGGCTGGGACCCAGGCAATGCAGACAAACATCATGTCGGTCCGTCATGGAAAAATGCCAGCCACAGGGGCACCAACGCATGGGGACATGGCCCGCTTTGGATTTTTTCTTAGCCCCCGAACCAGACATGATGCAAAAGAAATTTAACAAAACTCACAGAAACAAGCATTTGTCAATGCCGAATGTTTGCTTGCTGGCATTGGTAGTGTAGAAGTTACAGAGCTGCATAATAGGAATGGCAGTGAAGTATTGAACTGAAGCCAACCCCACCACCACCCTGCAGAGAGTGACAGGCATTGGGGTGTGCCTTTGGGTCGTCCAGACCTTGACCACGCCATTTCACCACACCCTACCCTGCAGACACTGACAAGTGTCAATGTGTGCCTTTGGGGTCTTTTGGCCTTATGCTAATTCCATCCATCAGGAAATATGGTGAGATGGGTGCGGTATAGGAGAATGGGGTGAACTTTGGGGCCGAAGTGTCCAAGGCATACCTCGATGCCTCTCACTGGCTGCAGGATGTGGAATGGTATGAGCATTACAGGCACACCCCTGATGCCTGTCATTCTCTACAGGGTGGGGCGTTACGGTTGGAAACCCTAACAGCTCAGGCATTCGTTGGTATTTTCACTCCAAATTTTCAACATGTTTCTTTTGAGACCCCCACCTCATGAACAGTGGCAATATCAGTTTGTTAGTCGAAAGCTGCTTATGCACAGTGACTACAGCATTTAGCACCACAGGTGCAAAAACACATTCCACACAGAATGTGAAAAATGACAGCTGTACTGTTCAAGGGGAGCTGTAAAAAATGGCAATGTTGCAAATCTGCAGTAAAAATATTAAAAAAACTGGTGAAGTCACGAGCGTGCATAGAAACTGTGCAACGCATACCTGTAATGTAATTAGTTCGGGATTTTTTACAGCAGATTGTCAACTCAGGCATTTTGGGACCTCCGATCATGAACAGTGTCACTGTGATTTTCTTTATCTGTCCCGAACAATGATTTCCCACAGCGACCACGCATCTCTGTACTGAAAGTGTGAAAACACATTTCGACCAAGTTGTGAAAAATGACAGCTGTACTGTTCATAAGGAAGTGTGGAAAAATGCCACCGGTGAAAATCTGGACTGAAAATATTACAAAGTTATGAACTTATGAGGGTGCGTGGAAACTGCACAATGCTGACTCGTAACACAGTCATTTTATGGACTTTTGTCACCAAATTTTCAACATAGCCATTTTAAGACTCTGCTCATGAACAGTGTAACTGTGATTTTCTTAATCTGTCCCAAACATTGATTTCACACACCGACTACGCCATTGTGCACTACATGAAGTGGAAATACGTTTGGCAAGATGTGAAAATGACAGCATATACTGCTCATAAGGAAGTGTAATAAAATGGCAATGTTGAAAATCTGGAATAGAAATATTAAAAATTGGTAAACTTATTTAGCCGCGCGAGGAACCGCGCAACGCACGCTCGTAAAACAGTAATTTTTAGGAATTTTTTCACCAGATTTTCAACATAGCCACTGTAAGACCTCTGCTCATTAAAAGTGTCACTGTGATTTTCTTAATGTGTCCTATACATTGATTTCGCACACCGGCTGTGCCATTGTGCGCTACATGGGCGGAAACACGTTTTGGGCAAGATGAGAAAAATGACAGCTGTACTGCTCATAAGGAGGTGTGACAAAATGGCAATGTTGAAAATCTGGAGTGAAAATATTGAAAATTCGGAACTTACAGGCGTAGAACTGCAGTAATGCATGCTCTAAAACAGTCATTTTTAGAATTTTTCCACTAGAATTTCGAATATAGGCTTTTGAGAGCCCAACTTATGAATAGTGGCAGTGTCATTTCGTTACTCAGTCCCAAAAGGTGATTTCGCGCAGTGACCGCGAAATCACCCTTCGAGCCCGAATAACGCCATGACAGTGCAATAATTCATGAGGAGGGGTCCCAAAAACCCCATGTTGAAAATTTGGGCCCAAAACTCCCCAAAATGCCTGAGATATGCAACAAAGTTGAAAAAAACCCTATCTATCCCATTATACAGCTTACCGGCATTTCCTCAGTTCGCGGTCGACTTTGAAGAGTGCAGACGTGTTCCCGGTCCACCGAAGATCATCGCGCCGAGTCCGGAGGTAAGTATGGGGTGAGGGGGTATGGGGAGGCAGGGTACGCAGTGGGTGGTTGCGGGTTGTGGGGGGCAGGGAGACTATGAGGACCGCTTTTGAGTTTCAGGATTTTTTTGTTTTTTTATGACGGCGACGGTGCGTTTGCCAGCTGGGGTGGGCTCCCAGCGTGGCAGGATGGCTGGTTGAGGCGTGGAGCCGACGGGATTGGGCACCCCGTCGGCCATAGCATCTGTTGCCATGCTGGGGTGGGCTCCAGCGTGGCACCCTGTACTGGGAGGGAGACAGTGGAGCCGACGAGGTTGGGCACCCGTCATGGCTATATACTCCGTATCCATGCTGGGGTGGGCACCAGCATGGCAAATGGAGCTGTGTTTGGGGGCAGCACAGCCGACGTGGGATTGGGCACCCCCATCGGCTATACAGTGTGTGCGTGGGGGCGCAGCACGCAGCATGCATGTGTGTGTGTAGGGGGAGCGCGCATGAGCAGGCGATACCTTATCGCTGCTCACTGAAGCATAGCTCCCCCTTTCAACTGTACGCCACTGCATTTTGGAGCTGTCATAGACAGCTCCAGCAGGCATTGGAGAAAGTACAGTTACGTAAGAACTTACCGTAACAGTAGATCTTCGAGAGAGGCTCTTGCAGTAGGTAATTACATATAGGACTGACGTCGGCAGGCGGCAGGACCTCACGGAAAAATTTCTAGCTAGCACTCCCTGGCGGGGACCGCCCCCACGTCAGGTGACCGGCGTCAGACGACGTCGGTATAAAGGGGCGGTCCCAGACGCCCGCCTTCCAGTTCTTTCCCGCCACAGGCCCGGAAGGTCCGGACAAGAGAGAAGCAGACATTTTCCTAAATGGAAAAGGAGCTGAAAAAGCCTAGGGGGATGGAGGGTGGGAAGGTATTACCTACTGCAAGAGCCTCTCTCGAAGATCTACTGTTACGGTAAGTGCTTATGTAACTGTACTGTCTTACTTCGAGAGGGCTCTTGCAGTAGGTAATTACATATAGGACAGAATCCCAAGCAGTCTGGAACAAATTAAAGGCACCGGGAGGAGGAACAACTCCAAGAAGTAACAAACAACCTTGCAAACCTCAAGATAAGAGGCCTTGCAAGACCGCTAACCCGAAGCCTGCTCTACGGCGAGAGGCAAGGTCCAAACTGTAATGTTTCATAAAGGTATGGACGGAAGTCCAGGTGGCGGCAGCACAGATGTCTGCCGCGGACACATTTTTGAAGCAAGCCACAGAGGCTGCTACTCCCCGAGTGGAGTGACCTCTGACTTGACCCGGTAGGGTCTTGTTGTACTTGTCATAACAGAAAGTGATGCAATGAGCCAACCACTTTGATACGCATTGCTTGGAGACAGCATTGCCTTCCCTTTTGTGAGCAAAAGAGACAAACAACTGATCAGTCTTCCTAAGATCCTTCGTCCTATCCGTGTAGTATCTCAGAATCCTGTGGACATCCATGGTATGGAGCAAGTATTCTCCTTGACTGGAGTATTGCGTGAAAAAGGCAGGTAACTCAATAGACTGATTTAAGGTAGACTCCGCTACCACTTTAGGAAGAAACTTAGGGTTCGTGCGAAGAGCTACTCGTTTTTGTGAAAATCAGATAAGGGACTTTACACAAGGGCCTGAGCCTGAAATCTTTCGAGCCAAGTAATGGCCATCAAGAAGAGCCGCCTTCCACGATAAGAACTTCAAGTCTCGGAAGCCACAGGCTCAAAAGGAGGAAGGGTAAGTTTCTAGAACAAGTTCAAGTCCCAAGGGGAGCCGGAGTCCGAACAGGGTCTGAGATGAAGGACCCCTCTGAGAAAGGTCTGGATACCTCAATTGGGCAATGCTTTATCAGCGAAGGGACATGGTAGGCTGAAATAGCAGCCATGTGGACTTTCAAAGAGGAGTGACTGAGACCCAGGTCGAAAAGATGATGAAAATAATCAAGCAGAACGGCCACAGGACAGGAGAAAGGCTCCACGTTCCTGGAGGCAGCCCAAATGGAAAATCTCTTCCATTTCATGGCGTAGGTGGACCTAGTGGAGGGTTTTCTAGCCTCCACCAGAATCTCGACCACCTTAGGAGAGACGCCAAAGCGAGATTGGGCTAGGTCTGCAGGAGCCATGCATGAAGTTGAAGAGACTTGAGTCCTGATGGACCAGGGTCCCCTGATCCCGGTCAGCAATCCTCGAGATAAAGGGAAGAGGAAGAGGAGGAACCTCTGAGTATTGTTGAAGAAGAGAGAACCAGATTTGCCTGGGCCAGAAAGGAGCGATCAGAATCATTCTTGCTCCTTCCAATGCAAGTTTCTACAGACTCGAGGACCAGAGGAATTGGGGGAAAAGCATAGACGAATCTGTCCTTCCAGCTTAGAGATAGAGCGTCGCTCCAGAAAGTGCCTCGCTCTGGAGTGAGCGAGCAAAAGGTTGGAAGCTTTGCGTTTTGGGAGGAGGCGAACAGGTCTATCTGTGGAGTCCCCCAAATCTGGAAGATGCTTTTTAGAACTTTTTGGTCCATTTCCCACTCGTGTGGCAGAGCTGAAGAACGACTTAGCTTGTCTGCCAGGACATTGTCGACTCCCGGAACATGGATCGCCGTGAGGTGAAGGTTGTGAAGCGTTGCCCAATCCCAAACCCTCATTGCTTCCCTGCACAGTGGGTAGGACTGAGTCCCTCCCTGCTTGTTGATGTACTACACCACGCACATGTTGTCTGTTTGGACAGCTAGGTGACCGGGAAGGATGTATTGGTGAAGGGCCTGGAGAGCATACAGCACTGCTCGTAGCTCGAGCACATTGATGTGGAGAGCTAACTCCAATCTGGACCATAACCCCTGAGTTCGGTGAGGACCCAGATGGGCTCCCCAATCTTTGCCTGATGCGTCCGTGGTCAGAGTCTGGGCGGGGGGAAGATGAAAGAAGGGGACCCCCCGGAACAGGTTCTCTCAAACCATCCACCATTGCAAGTCTCTTGTCATCGGCGTGGAGATCAGCACCAGATGACCTAGGTCGTCTACAAGCTGATCCCACTGAGAGCGGAGAGTCCACTGAGAGATCCTCATGTGAAGGCGCGCACGCGGAACCGTCGGGATGGCAGCCGCCATAAGCCCCAGGAGATGGAGCACCGACCTCCCCGAAACCTTCCTGCGTTCCGAAAGAAGGGAAATCTGGGACTGGAGGGAGGCCCCCCTGTCCGAAGGCCCTGCACACTGTCATATCGAGGATTGCCCCGATGAACTGGAGTCTCTAGGAAGGGTCCAGATGAGACCTGGAATGGCTGATGGTGATACCCAGACCAGTGAAAACCCGCTGGGTGAGGGAGAGAAAATGCAGGAGTTCCTCCCTGGACGAGGCCGCCAGGAGCCAGTCGTCCAGGTAGGGAAAAACCTGAACTCCCAAAGTATGCAGGTGGGCCGCTACCACCGCCAGGCATTTGGTAAAAACTCGGGGAGCCGAGGAAAGACCAAAAGGGAGTGCCCGGAATTGGTAATGGTCCCCCTGGAATGCAAACCTGAGGTATTTTCGGTGCGAGGAGCGAATAGGGATGTGCAGGTATGCATCCTGCATATCCAGTGCACAAAGCCATTGGCCCGGCCGGAGAAGGGGCAAGAGGGTTTGAAGGGAGAGCATCCTAAACTTTTTGTATTCCACATAGAAGTTCAGGGAGCTGAGATCGAGAATGGGTCTGAGATCTCCAGTCTTCTTTGGTACAAGAAAGAAATGGGAATAGTAACCCGTCCCATGAAGGTGAGGGGGGACGGGTTCTATGGCCTGCTTCACGAGGAGAGCAGATATTTCTTCCCTGACCAAAGGAAGATGGTCCCTTGAGTAAGAAGAGTTCAGAGGGGTGGAGGAGGTTTCTGCAGAAACTCTATGGAGTGCCCCTCTGCTATGATCTGAAGCACCCATGAATCCGATGTTATCCTCTCCCAACCCGGAAGGTGGAGGGAGAATCTCCCTCCTACCGGTTCCTCCGGGGCGTCCGGAGGCGATGGGAGAGGGAAGGAGTCAGGTGGTGTGAGGCAGTGCCGCAGCTGGGGCGCCCGCTGCTTTTGTGGGCGGCGGGGCCTGGCAGCTGTGGGGCCAGACGCTTAGTGCCCCCTGCCCTGGGGGTTTCGCTGAGGCTGGCGCTCATGAAAAGGTCGGGCGCTCAGGGGATGGGGGACGGCATGGTAGTGGCAGATTTGAGGGCCATTCCCTTCTCCTGCAAGTTGGTGATGATGTCCTTGACATCACCACCGAAAAGCACTGAACCCCTAAAAGGTGCTTCTTGAATTACTGACTGCACCTCCAGGACCAGACCTGACACTCGGAGCCATGCGTGACGCCGAAGGCTTACAGCGAATGCGGAGCTCCGTCCTGCGGTGTCCACTGCATCATAGGTCGTCCTCAGAATGTGATGACTGGCCGAACGAGCAAAACGGACAAGGTCAGCTAACTCCTGCTTGACTTGGGAGTCAGGCAAGGAGTCAATCTTAGATTCCGCCTGGGTAAGGACAGCCCTCTGGTAATCCCCCACATGTGCTACATAATTTAGGGCCCTGATCCCCAGTGTGGAAGAAGCATAGATCTTCCTTCCATACTGATCCAGAAGGCGAGATTCCTTATCCAGGGGAGACGAGCTCAAAAGTTCGGTGTGCTGACCGCCGTGAGCGCGCTAATCACAACCGAGTCTGCATGGGGTGAGAGTCTAGAAAGTCTACACCTCAAGCCTGGTATAGCCTGTTGGACTCGAGGAAGTGGGGCTATAGCCGACAGTTGTTTCCAAATAGTGGAAACAAGGTGGGAATGAGGCTCCGATCCAGGTGGCACTAGAGTAGGGGCCGTAAGGGGCAAGTCCAGATGTTTGGCGAAGTTTAACCCGCTGGAGGATCTGGCTCATGAACGCCACTGATGCATCTTCCGAGTAACTCCTTGAAGGAAGGATCCTCCGGAGGAGACTTCGGAGGAGTCCTCGGCCGGGGCTTGGACGGAGAGCGAGGCTCGTCATCTTTCTCGGAGCATCCATCGGAGGAATCCGAGGAGTCCGAGAGGGAAGAAGAAGAATTTGAAGCAGAGTAAGACTCCCTAACTCGTCGAGGGGGAGGAACGGGTTCCTTAGGGGGGATCCCTGGACGCGTGTCCTGCCCCTCTCTGGATCCTGAGGGGAGAGCTCGGGAACCCGAGGCGGAGAGAGAGTGCCGCCTGGGCGACGGGAGCCAGAGGTGGCACTCGCCGCGAGGCGGCTCGATTTCCTTGGTGAGCTGAGCCTAGGCCAGCCCACCAGGAGACCAGAGTCTCTTGAAGATCCACCGCGCCGGGGGTGGAGGAGGAGGAGGAGGGATAGTTGTACGGATTATATCCATAAGGTGAGTATCCGTAACCCGGCTGCGGGAATACCGGAGCTGGGTATTGCGGCATCGGTGGAGTCGGTGCCAGGTATTGCGGCGCAGGATACTGTGGACCCAGGTAAACCGGCGTCAGATAGGACGGCAGATACCCAGGTACCGGAGGAGTTGCCGGAGCAGACGGCCCAGTAGGAAACTCCACGGGCGGATCAACCGTGATAGGCCCGTGGGGTGGAGGGCCCAATGGGAGAGGAATATCCCCCGCCGGCGTCGGAGGGGCCGGCGTGGGAACCGGCGTCGGCGGGGCCAGTGTCGGGGCTGGCGTCCGTGTCCGGGGGGGCTGGCGTCAGATCCGGTTCTGTAGGAGGAGGGTCTGACGACGGAAAAGCATCGCGAGCATCGCTTGGGGACAGAGGAGAGAAGTCCCCGGGGTCAGGCAGGGGGGACTCGGGCTCCCTGGAAGACAGAGAAGGCTGCGGGGAACCTGGGACGACAGACGATGAAGGGTCTGTTGTAGGCTCCGATGCCCAGCGCACGTCGGAGGAGCCAACGAGCGACTTAGGGGCCGAATCCTGGTGGACACCAGAGGAGCCGGCGTCCGACTTGGGGGGTCCCTCAAGGCGGGCTGAGGGTGACAAGCGGCCTGGTCCGGGGGGACATCTGCTACGCGCCGCCCGGAGGGTCGAGGCCTTGGCAGCCTTCTCCCGGCGGATGTCGGAGGAGCCGACGTCCGGCTTATGGGAGGTGCCCATGCAGTAGGCGCAAGCCTCGGCAGTACTGGAGGCAGAAGCCTCCTATGCTCCGGAGGCACCCAAGCGGCTCGAACGCAACCCGACGCCCTCCAAAGCCTTGAGGCTGCCGGCCGGGCCATCTCCGGAGGACGTTACCTAGCCGCAGCTCCAGCTGGAGTCGCGGAAGAGGAGGCCTTCTCCGTGCCTTTCTTTGTCCCTTCTTGTGTCCTTCTGGGGAGGTCGACGCCTGCCTAAGCTTCTTCAACTCCTTCTCCATTGCAGACATCTTCTTTTTAAGGAGATGGGCTTCCAAAGACTGCTGGCGTCGTCTGCGGGTGGCCGCGTTGAAATGCAGGCAATGCGGGCACTTGTCGACTGCGTGGTCGGGGCCTAAACAAAAAAGGCAGAGGGAGTGACCGTCTTTGTGAGGCAGTTGGGCGCCGGACGAGTCGCACTTATTTTTTGAAGGGGACGACATAAACAGACGTTCACCTGACAAATAAATTGCAAAATACTGATACTTTCGGTAAAAAAACGACAAAGCAACAGGGCTGAGCATGAACTTCACCGCAAGGCGCTGCACGAGCTGACGGCGGGAAAGAACTGGAAGGCGGGCATCTGGGACCATCCCGTTTATACACCGAAATCGTCTGGCGCGGTCACCTGGCGTAGAAGCGGTCCCCGCCAGGGACTGCTAGCTAGAAATGTTTCCGTGGGGTCCTGCCGCCTGCCGACATCAGTCATATATGTAATTACCTACTGCAAGAGCCCCCTCGAAGTAAGATCTGCGGCCGCGCCTGCAAACACACTGACTGAATTGGAAGAGGGCTAACACACTTCCGAAAACTTGGATGATGGCACTATGTTTCTTGCACATGCGTGCAAGCAAACATAAAAAGGACCCGGCACTGTCGGTAAGAAATGAGAGGAATGGCTTACCAGTTTCCAATGGCATCGGCAGATAGTCAGAACTGGGATGGAGATGTAGCAGGAACAGCATCGAATTGGTGAAGGCCTAGAGACATAGTGGTAAACTTCTGGAACTCGCGCAGCAGGTGCGACCTCGACGGCGGGAGAAACAGAACTGGGGTGGAGGAGGTGTCTGCAGCACCTAATGGCCAACCCTCGTGCGCCACGCAATGCATCGGCCTCATGGGTGGCGCCAACCCCCCCCCCCAAAAAGCTCCCATGCAGATGCATGCCTCTGGCTTACACCTAGCAGTAATGAATGGTGAAGACTGACAAGGGAAGATCACCCTACACTCCCAGAAAAATGTTTTATTTGTGCCTACTTGTGGCACTCTTTTTTTTTTTTTTTTAACGAAGATCATTAAAACACCCTAACAAGGTATAAGTGGCCCCCAATCCACACAGAGAATGAGAAAAAGGCAGGTAAATCAATTTGAAACTTGCAGCGTATTTAGTTAGTTATTTATTTAGTTAAACATCAGTTTAGAAACCTTTGAGCCAGAGGCTCATTTACAAAGGTACCTCGTCACAAAGAGGACATCAGAACAGTAGTACAAGGGACACAGTACTTACAAACAAAAAAGTTACAGTTCAATTACAATTTTGTTTCAATAGAATACAATCTCCAACGAAGCAAAAGATAACAAAAGGTGCAAAACTTATGGTCGGGGGAGAGCTGGTGGGAGTAGAAGGGAGGGAGATGGGAGGAGGAATTAGTAGGGAAAGGAAGGGGGGGGGGAGCCGCTCAGTGAGCACTGTCAAACAGAGTATATATATATATTTTTTTTTTTACACTAGGCTAGCGGCAGTTGCATTTGTGCTTAACAGGCACAATGTTAATTTAGGCAGCCCCAACCTGTAAGGCAGAATTGCAGCACCGAAGAAGTCTTGAAAATCTTGAAAGAAGATTAAAGTAGCTCTGTCCCCTTTGAATGGCGCACCTAAACTGGGGAGTTGCTGCTGATGGGATCGTCATGTGCCCAACATTCTAAAGCTTGGGCTGTGCCATTCCCCTGGTAGGGGTGCACTATACCCAGTTGTTATGATTACCAATTGACAATGTGGAGCACTACAAAAAGATAAAAAAGAAGGGGTATAAAAATCTGCCTTGATTTTAGAAAACTTAATCAAGTGTCTGAATGTGACAGTCATTCTATGCCCAGGAAAGATGATTTGGTGGACAAATTGGGGAGTGCCAAGTACATCAATACCCTCAATACCCTCGATCTCGCCAAGGGTTACTGGCAAATCCCACTAGCTAAAGAATCCAGAGACAAAACTGCATTTGCTACTCCTATTGGATCCATCATGCCATTTAGTTTACATGGTGCACCTGCCACATTCCAGCAGTACATGGGTGTAATTTTATCCCCTCACACTGGTTACTGTGCTGCATACCTGCATGATGTTGTGGTGTACAGTCCAGACTGGAAAAGCCACCTGGAACACCTACGAGCAGTTATGCAGTCTATCAAAAAGGCAGGTCTGACAATTAATAGTATCAAATGTGCATTGGGCATGCAAGAAACTAGATATTTGGGCTAGATTTCTAAGACAGAAGCTGCAGCTAACAGTTCTATTCCTAAAACAAAGAAACATGTCAGGTCATTTTTAAGGGCTGGCTGGTTATTATCGGAGATTTGTTTTCAACTTTGCCTAGATAGATTCTCCCCTCACTGAACTCACGAAAGAATGGTACCTGAATAATGTGAAAAGGACCCTGGAGTGTGATGAAGCTTTTTGGGCCATTAAGGCTGCATTATGTTCAGTCCCTGTTTTAAGAAGCCCAGACTCTGAGAACCAATTTTTGTTGCAGACAGATGCATCAGAGGTAGGCCTAGACGCAGTCTTAAGTCAGTATATATATATAGATGGGAAGGAACATCCCCATTCTATACATCAGTACGAAGTTGCATGGCAGAGAGAAGAGGTACTCCATCACTAAAAAGTAATGCCCTGTGGCAAAGTGGGCCATGGACTCCCTTAAATTTTATTAGCTAGGAGCTTACTTTGTACTTATAACAGATCATGATCCTCTCTGTTGGCGTAACCAAATAAAGAATAAAAATTCTAGAATCACAATGTGGTACCTGGCACTACAGCCATTCAAATTTAAAGTGATGCACAAATCTGGGAAAGAGAATGTCAATGCTGATTTTCTGTCAAGATATGGATCAGGAATTGAGAATTCTGAAGGTTGAAAAAACAAAATGTCCACGTTTAAACTTATGTTTGCTATACTGCATATGCATGGAACTGCAAAGGTTATAAGCTAATGTTAGAACAGAATTAACAGAAAGTTTTGGAAACCTGTTTTTTTAAAACAGGTTCCCTCTTTTGGGGGGTGGTTATGTAACAGGGTTAAAAAACGCCCTGTCCCATCTTTTACGCAGAAAGAGTTAAACGCAAGGATCTGTTCTACTCTCTCCTTTTCTGTCTCTTGCCTATCTGATTGCGCAACCAAATGTTCTCCTAAGACCTAGGAACTGATCACTCTGACGGTCATGCGATTCTCCGCCTCCATCTCTCTACCGTCACTTACTGTTTCTGTCTTTTCTTCCCCGTGCATATCTGCAGTTATAAAATATATGTGAATCTTTATGTGAAACTGGGATCCCCTGGTTTGAAATGTATATAACTATACTGTTGAAATTACTGCAAAAAGCTATTTGGAATTTAGGGGTTAACCTGAGACGCAGTTTGAGCTCCTCTCAGGCTTGTTTGCAAACTCTTTTGCAGAGCTGTCAGCAGGAGGCCAGCTTGGGACAATTTTCTATTTGCAAGCCTGCTCTGCAAAGAAACTGACAAGAACTCTGATACATTTTGCAAGAAACAGTATGTCTACTTAATACGCTCAGGACGAAGAAGGTAATTGTCAGGCAAAGACGTGTTATAAAAAGAGCAGCAATCTTTTGCTGGGGAGAGACTGAAACTTGGAATGAGATAACCTCAGACAAAGGACTTTATTTTCTCTGTTTGTACTGCCTTTCTAAATAGCTATACTGAAGAATTTGTATTTTGTATTTTACTGTTATTTAATTAAAATAAAACATTACTTGCGAATTTTACAACTGCTCCTGGTCTTCCTAAGCTTCCTGACCTATGCCTCAACAACATACATATACAGCAGTAGTTAAAGGCAGTGTGGTTTAAAAGTCAGATCACTGAACTGTGAACCTAAGTTCTCAGCTCTGAATCTGACCACAGCTTCTTGCTCACTGTATGACCTTAAAATCACCTGCCCTCTCCATACTTCAGTCCTCTAAGCTGTAAAATTAGAAGCAGAACCATACTCAAAATAAGATGCGTCTCAGATGGGCTATTTTGGGCCTGGGTTGATGAACTGTAAAATAAATAGAAAAAACAACCCCCCCCCCCCCAGAAAACTGGGCACTCATGACTACTGAAATACAAAGCCAGGAACTCCTAATGTCCAGATATCTTGCAGAAACACCATTTATTAAGCTGTGTAAAGTGCAGCATATAAGCAGAAATAGAAGTGGCTGGTGTTCCCTGAATACCACAACGTATGGCACCTTTTCTATTGCACTTCTTCAATGGGAGTCATGAGTGCTCAGTTTTCTGTTGTTTTTAGGGATGCAGGTAGGCGGAGCCTGCAGCTCTCTTACATTAGCTCTAAAAACAAGCTATCGTGGAACTTCCTTTTTGGACATTTGGAAGTATCCGTCCACAACTGCAAAAGTGTGCTCCCCCTCTGATTTTTATTTGCTGCTCTGTCTTAAAGGCATCTGAAGGAAGGGGGGATGCCAACTTCTCAGGATAGCACAGTGGTTTAAGGCTCTGAGCTGCAAATCTGGAGACCTGGGATTGAATCCCACAGCCTCCACCTGCATACTGTGTGACCCTGAGCAAGTCACTTAACTGCCCTGTGCTCCCAGGTTGCACCTGTAAACAAGCTTTCAGCTTAGTGTGCCACTTCTGGTTAAACAACTGAAGAAAAAAAAACCTTTGAAGCTGCTGTCTTTGTAGCCCTTCAATTTAACAATTGCAGGGCTACAGACTGAGCATCTGTTCAGCTCAAATAGATTCATTCTAGTTCTTTCAGCAGCGTAGGGGTCAACTCATTATCTCCTTGGCCATTCTGTGTCAGATGGAAATACTTTGACTGAATACTGACCCAGTAGCACATGGCTAATTAGGCACATGTGTTGACGTCGGAGACAGAGGAACATTGCAGCTAGCAGGAGACGGGCCAGAAATTGGTGGTCAGTAATTACAGGCTTTGTTTATAAAAGTAAGAAAAAAAATGACTCACTGTAGGAATACTGTTTCTTCCAAGGTGTCTTTCAGCATCAGTAACTAACTGGAGTAAGCTGACTAGGTTGAACTGCCTCGGAGGTGGAGCCATGAATATTCATATAATGAATTGGCCAATAGGAAAAGAGCAGGAGGGTGTGCTGATTGGTGTCTGCCCAGAGGGCACCAGAATTTTTTTGAAGGAAGAATGGGAACATGCCCATGTTAGTGTGGACCAAAATGATGTCAAAATCATGCACCAGCAAGCACAGAAAACCATTAAAAAAACCTGAAACCTTTGCTTTAAATGGCATTCAAAAACTTCAGGAAAACATTTGGCAATAATGAGGAAACAGAGTTCTCTTCAGATAGGTTTCCAGGGGAGGAAGGGTGGAATCTTACTGATGCTAAAGACGCCTTGGAACAAACAATATTACTACGATGAATCATTTTTCTTCTCCCCCCCGGGGGGGGGTCCTTTAGCATCAGTAACTGACTACAGACTACAAAGCAGTATAGCTGGGAGGTGGGTACAGAACCTACATCAGATCTAGACTGTACATTCAGATAGTAGTGTTTTGTGAATGTGTATACAGTCTTTCATGTGGCTGCTTTGCAGACATCTAACAAGGGAATGTCTCTTGTAGCTGCCACTGTGGCAACAGTGCCCCTGGTTGAGTGAGCCCTGAGGCCCTCAGGGGGCTGTTTACCAGCCTTGTCATAGCTGAACTGAATACAAGAGACTATCCGAGAGACAGTTCTCTTAGTGGCTGGTCTTCCTCTACCTACCTCCCCACAGGTGAGGAAAAGCTGGGTAGTGGAGCCCCTGAACTGCTTGGTATGCTCCAAGTAGTAGCATAGGGGTCTTTTAACATTCAGACTATGAAGTTTCTGTTCTCCAGGAGTGGATTTTTCAATGAAGAAAACAGGAAGAGTGATAAACTGGTTAAGGTGGAATTCAGAGATCACCTTGGGCAGGAATTTCCTGTTTGTTCTGAGCTCTACCTTGTCCCTGTGAGGGATAATGTAGTTGGGATCTGTGCAGAGTGCTTGCAACTCTGAAATTCTTCTGGCAGAGGTAATGGCTACTAGGAAGACTGTCTACCAAGTTACTATTTCAGATGGGCTGTAGCCTTGGGTTCGAAAGGTGGCTCCATGAGCTTGGCAATGCACAGGTTAAGGTCCCAAGGAGGAACAGGTTCCCTGACTGGGGGCTGAAGGTGGAGAAGGCCTTTGAAGAAATTTTTGAAAACAGGCAATGAAATGATCGTCTGCTTCTTGCCTATGGATAGATAAGCAGAAATTGCAGCTAGGTGTAATTTTAAGGATGAGGCCTTGAGGCCTGTAAGTGAGCCAAACAGTCTAGAATATTGGGAACTGATGCTTTGAGAGGACTGAAATGCTTCTCTTGCACCAAAAAGAAAATCTTTTCCACTTAGCTGCGTAAGTTTTCTTGGTACTAGGTTTCTTAGCCAATCTCAGGATTTTTAGGACCTGTTCCGAATACTGCGATTCTGGGTACTCCAATTTCTCAAGATCCAGGCTTTGAGGTGAAAAGACTGTAGACTGGGATGTCACCCCATCTGAGAAAGAGTCAGAAGGGAGTGAGGGGAAGCCAGATTGGCTTGCTGGAAGCCAGGGCTAGTAGAAGGGAGTACCACGACTGTCTTGGCCAATCCGGTGCTACCAGGATCATTGTTGCAGGCTGGGACCTTAGCTTCAATAGCACTCTGTGAATCAGAAGGAAGAGAGGGAAGGCATGAAGGAACTTCCCTGCCCAGTCCAGGGACAAGGCATCTCTTGGAACAGTCCCTAGTGCTGGAGGCCTGCAGCCATACAGAGGAAGCTGATGGCTGAGGTGAAAGGCAAACAGATCTATTTCTGGTGTGCCCCACGTTCTGAAAATTGTGGCAAGGACTTGCTTGTTCAGAGTCCCTTCGCTGTGCCCTTGGCTGCCCAGAAGGTGTATGGCTGAAACGCTGATGTAGAGGGAGTAGGCCAGAGACCAGATTTTTATTGCCTCTGTACAAAGCACTGTGGACCTTGTGCCACCCTGCATGTTTATGTAAAAGGTTGCAGTGGTGTTGTCTATTCTGATTTGCACTGAATGGCCTTTCAGCTGTAGGGCAAAGGATTTCAGAGCCAGGTAGATGGCCCTGAGCTCCAGTACATTGATGCAGCTTATTTATTCCTTGGGGGTCCAACTGCCACTGACAGAATGGCTGTCCAGATGAGCTCCCCAGCCTAGGAGGGAGGGATCTGTGGTAATGACTTTTGTAGGAGAAGGCAGTGTCACAAATGCACTCAGCAGGTCAGGCCCTCTGCTCCCACAGTGCCAACCTCCGAGCGCAGTAATGTGAACAGGTAACAGAACAGGGTAACCCTCCTGTCAGCTTGTGGGTCCGAATAACCTTTGGTCTCAAGTTCTGGGGGGATTCAAACTGTGAACCTTATGCTAGCATACCCAAATGTACAGACTCAGATCATCTGCTCTTCAGGGGATGCCAGATATCTTACGCCTAACGGCACCTAACCAGGTATCCAAAATGAACCCTTAAAACTCTATAAAAGACCGTAGGTATATTCTTACCTTTTCTCAGTTTGGTAACACCATTCAAGCTTCTGAACAGTTTTGTCAAATCGTAACCCTCAATACATCACATGCAAAAGAAAGAACTTCGAAGACCCAGGCAGTATTTGGAATAAAAGGTTTACTTAAATTGATAAAAATATGTAAAATGTAAACACAGAACACTATATCACAAACTATACAATTGTGTAAAAGCAAACAAGGAAAAGTACAAACTCCTACCAGCATACAGTTAGACTTTTTCTATCTAATGTATACCTCTACCAGTGCCTTAGTTACATCTGAGATCTTGTTTCTTAGGAGTCCAAAAAGGAATGTCACTCAGTGGAAATACAGAATACAGTTTAAACTCTGTGTCTCCACCCCTTCTATGATGCCATCTAGCTCCTCCTTTTAGAATATAAAAATTATACAAAACAGGATGTCCTATCAGGAGGTATATTAAAAAAGGTGGCATCAGCAAAACTCATTTCCCAAATTATAAGTCTGTCTTTTCATCAAGCCTTTCCTTTGATCTTCTGTGGTTTCCTGCTCTCCCAAGGATTCAAAGGATACTGTATTTATGACTTTCACACCATGATTTAAAACTGTTTGTTTCCTCTAAGCCGTCATAAAAGTTTACAAGCCCTATATCCTGGTAGCTGGGTCAGCTCTAAGTCAGGGAAACAGGAGACCCTTAATTATGTCTCTTTAGTCTTTAATTACCTCCTGGTTTCAGGTTAACATATCCTGTTGCTTCTCGGAAACCTGGGGGGCATTCATGGAAGCACTGACAATCACACACTACTGTATATTCTATATTACAAAAATCATAGAGCAATCATAACTAGCTGGTCAA
This sequence comes from Neoceratodus forsteri, assembly GCA_016271365.2. Lineage (NCBI taxonomy): Eukaryota > Metazoa > Chordata > Ceratodontiformes > Ceratodontidae > Neoceratodus > Neoceratodus forsteri. The sequence goes on along the minus strand of CM057459.1, from coordinate 559,201,842 downwards.
GCGTCACAAGCAGTTGAAAGGGGATTCCCACCAACAGGCTGGTCGGATCCTTCCACCAGTCCAGAGCTTGGAGCAAGGTTTTTGTGATTGGAACCAGCTTGGACAGAGAAGTTTTTTTGGGGAGGACCAGTAAGCCAGAAGGTGATACTGTATGTCCCTCATTTGGAATCTGATTCCTGGAACGACAGCTGTCATGGATGCCGTGTATCCCAGGAGCTTTAGAAAATGTCTGGCTGGCCTGGGCTGATCCAAGACAAAGGAGTTTGCCACAGCCAGGAATTTTTGTACCCTTTCTGCAGGAAGGAAGGCCCTGCTTTGCTGAGTATCAAGCTCTGCTCCCAATAAAAGTAAGGAGCTGAGTTGGAGTCAGCTGGGATTTCTCTTCATTTATGAGGAATCACAGAGACTGCAGAGTTTGCTGCGTAGTGGAGAGGGCCTCCTGCACCTGCAGAGGAGTCTTGCCCACCAAGAGCTTGTCGTCCAGGTATGGGTACACTGAAATGCCCTGTTTTCTGAGATAAGCTGCCACCACAGCCAGGCATTTGGTGAATATCTTTGGGGCTGAAGAAAGCCCAAATGGCACAGCTGTAAACTGGTAGGGTCCTGATGGCAGACTGAACCTTAGGAATTTTCTGTGGGACTGCCTTATTGGAATATGAAAATAGGCGTCCATGAGATCCAGGGAGACTAGGCAGTCCCCTTGCTGAAGAGAGTGGATTACTGTTGTAAGAGTGACCATTTTGAATTTTGGTTTGAGTAAGTGCCTTTTCAGATGTCTGTGGTCGAGGATAGGTCGCCACTCCACATTTCTCTTCCTTGTAAGGAAGTATTTGGAATAGAGACCTTTGCCCTTCTGTGAGGGAGGAACTTTCTCTATCACCGTTGCTATGAGCAACTTTTTCATTTCCAACTCCAGAAGAAGTCTTTCTGTAGGAGACTGGGGTTTTGACAGGAAGGGACCCCTGAGAGATGGAAATTTTTTGAACTGAGAAGGGAGGCTCTTTTCCACTACCTCCAGGAACAACCTGTCTGAAGTTATTAGGGTCCAGGACTGAAGGTAGTGGGAGAGCCTGCCCCCCACAGCATACATGTGATATAAATCTGTGGAGGAGGGAGTTTTTGTGAAGTTGGACGGGAGATTGGCTTTTTAGGTGGGAGAAAGTGTAAATGCACCGACGAGCTGAAAAAGGAAGGCAGAGAACAGTCAGGATGAAAAATAAAGGGCTTTACATATGTCTTTCCAGCTATTTTGGGTGTACTACTCCTTTAAATAGTTTCGGGTGAGTGAAGCACAACCCGTTTTCTCACAGAACAAAGCACTCGCTTGTATGTTAGTGTTTTCTCTTTCATCACTGAGCTTTTTTCTGCACAGTAATACGAGATAAACCCTCACCTCTTGCGGGCATCTGCTAAGTCGCAACAGGTGCCACCGATGTCAGGTGTCGCATCGGTTGCATGTTGCCAGATACTTTTAACGGGTACAAGCACAGTGGTTGCTGGCACATCATTGGCATTGCGGGTCCATTCAGTTAATGATGTGCCAACAGCTTGTAGTGCCCTGAGAGGTAAGGGGTTTTATGATCATATTTGCTGTGCAGAGAAGTCTGTTTGGAAAGGAGAGAACGAACCATTTAATGCTGATTTTTTTTTTTTTTTATGATTGACGGTCTAAATCAGGAGATTGCTCTCCCGTGGGGGGCGGGGGCGGGAGTTTAGTTAAAAAAAGGGACTCTCCCGGCCAAAACGGGAGACATCACATGTATGCTACTGGTAGAGGGGAGGCGACCTGGACACTGGAATCATGGCTTAGTTTGTTAGGCAGAAGCAGGGGTGGAGGTACCTCTCCTTTGTCTTCCTCTGAAAAAACCCTCATTTGAGAGTAGTCCACTGGCATAGGATATGGGAAGAAGGATCTAGGGAAATAACCCCTGCCCCCTGTTCCTTTTGTGCTTGGCTCTGTGGTTACTGGGAGCTTTCTCTCTGGCCGTATTACTTTGGTAGGTCATTTAGTACTCGTCTACCTTTTTCATGTAGGCTTCCATTCTGTCACCAAAGAGAGAGAGTTCTGGTCGCAGGGGAAGTCCATGGCTTTGGAATGGTTGTCCTTAGTCAAGCGAAGTGCTTGAAGGAGATGGCCTGGCTCATAACCCTTAAGGCTGCATCATTATTGTTTACTTGCATATGGAATTTGAACTTGTATGCGTCCAAGGCAGTTTTTGCTGTCTCCATTACCATAGTGTCTGGCTTATGCTGGGCAATAGCCAGGACAGAATTCCAGAGGGCCTTCTGGTACTTGGCAATATAGGACATGTAAGAAGAAAAGCTCAGCACAAGAAAGGCTGAAGTATAGGACTTCTTATCCATGAAGTCAAGTCTCCTAGACTCCTTCTCAGGGGGCTGAGAGGAAAGGGGGACGTTAGCATTGTCACAAGCTGCCTGCTGTATAACACCTTTATGACTAGGATGTATGAACAGGAAGTCAATGTCAGACCTGTAAAGCTGATATTTTCTTTTTTTTTTTATATATAGTTTTTATTAGGTTTATATAAATGAAACATACATTTCATATTTTAAATGAAAAAGTGCATGAGCACCGCAACATTACATCTATGGTCACAAGACTTTTACATATTAATCATGTCCATTCTCTAGTTTCTCAGTATAGAATTCTATAGACATCTTCACTGGTTGTTGGATGGTGAAAGAACAGAGTACCATTTTAAGTATTATAACAAAAAACTCTCCCCCTTCCCAGGGGGAGCAACGCACACCCGTCCACCTCTGTAACCATGACCCTACAGTACAAAAGATGTATCACCCTGCATCATGTTACCCATTGTTGCCATTTATCATTAAATTTTGCAATTTTATCATGCAAGATCGCTGTAAGTTTTTCCATTTGATAAATAGTCAGCACAGTATGTCTCAATTCATCTAGTGAAGGAATTATTCTAGTCACTCAACGTCTGGTGATGGCCTTTTTGGCCACCAGCAGGTAGACTGGCAACAGGGTGCATCCCCAAGGCGGGCTGTTGGGGGGCATGACAGACAAGAGAACCATTTCTGCTGTTAATTCAATTCCCTCTCCTAAGCAGTCCTGTAATGCAAGTTGTATTATGCACCAAAATGGAGTTAACAGGGGGCATTCCCCCAAAATATGGCCTAAATCAGCTATCCTACAATTGCAGCCACACCAGCAATGTCCATATAGCTCTGTGGTAAATATTTAACCAGAACTACTGGCGCTCAGAAGACTCTATAATGGCACTCCCAAGCGTATTCTCTCCATATGTGGGACAGAGTGACTTTGGCCGCTGATAAGGCACTGGCCTGCCAGGCCTCAGGCATAACTGATAGTTGCAGATCAGTATTCCATTTCTGGAGTACTGATATTATCCCCCAGCATCTAAGAATTTTATAAATACGCCAAATCACATGTCCCCCTAAATTACTATCAAGAATCTCTAGTAAAAAGCTCATTAAAGGCGGTCTGGGGTTGGGCAGTCAGGTTCTGGTTAGGGTTTGGTTTTGTATGTAAGCCCTTAGTTGCAAGAAACAGAAATGGTCCCCAGCAGGAGCCCATATACTCTCCACAATTTTCAAAGAAAGGATCCTCAAAAGAAAGGATCTCCATCTCTAGAATCCCTAGTTGTCTCCATTTATTGAAGGCTAAGTCAAGAAATGGTGGAATAAAGTTTTCATCTTTTGATATTAATCATGGATAGAAGAAAGTTTTATCAAATGTGGGGTGATATTTGATTGAATTGCAAACATGCGGAAGTTCACCCGTCAATTTCATAAATTGTTGAAGAGGAATGGATTTACTCCTAAATGAAAATAATATTGACGAGATGTTGTATAAGTCATTAAGTGTAAATTCTATATCCTTTCAGGGAGCTGAATATATGGGAGTAATCCACTGGAAGATAATCTGGAGACAGCCCGCCTAGGAGTACCACTCTAAATTAGGTAGATTAACTCCCCCTAAAGCCAGGGGTAATTGCAACACCGTGTGTCTAACTCTCGGGCGATGCCCTCCCTATATGAAGTTTGAGATAAGTTTATTCCACGAAGTGAAATAGTAGCAGGGGGTGTAAGACAAATTAACAAGTTTTGGAATATGTATAACATTCGAGGTAGGACATTCATCTGAACAATCTCCAACCTCTGGAAAAAGAAAAGGTGTAGTCATCCCCAGGATTCGAAATCCTGCTGTATCTGAAGAGTGAGGAGTTCACAATCCATAAGATCTAAATGATCTATATTTTGCGTTATGGTAATGCCTAGATATTTTAGTTTTCCGCCAACCCAGGGGCAATTTCTTTTTGAAAGTTGTCGAAGCGGTGAAAGTAAATGTTAAAACACCTGTCTTATTGACATTAAGTTTGAACTCCTCAATTTGCTCAAAGATTTCCAGTATTTCCCACAGCCTGGGGACCGACTGCACCGGAGATAAAAGGAGGAGAAGCACATCATCTGCAAACAGCGCTACCTTACGTTATGACTGGCCCATGGACATACCCTCTATCTCCGCCTCCCTGCATATTGCTGTAGCCAGTGGCTCCATGTATAAAGAGAATAGGAGCAGGGAAAGGGGGCAGCCCTGTCGGGGAGGTCGAAGATTCATTGACTCTTATATAGGCCTTTGGCTGAGCATAAATATTTTTCAACCAAGTTTGAAAAGTATCCGGGAAGTGGAAGGCCAACAGGGTGTCCCAGAGAAAGTCCCAGGACACCCTGTCAAATGCCTTTTCAGCATTAAGATTTAATAGAACAGCTGGGATCTTTCTGGTGTGCATGTATTCGAGAAGTAATAATGTACAACGAATATTGCCTGTTGTACTTCTGGTTTTGATGAAGCCAGATTGATGTGGGTAGGTCATTGTAGTCATTATCTGTTCTAATTGTGTTGCCCAAATGGCCATGTATATTTTATAGTCCGAATTTAATATTGAAATAAGCCGATACGTTGATGAGAGAGTTTTGTCTTTATCTGGCTTCGGGATAGCCACTAAAACTGCGTAATCCTACGAAGGGGGGCGAACCTCACCTTCTGCAACCTTGTGAAATAAGCGAGTTAATGTGGGAAGTATCTGTCCCCTAAATCTTTTATACCATAATGGCGTGAACCCATCGGGTCTGGGACATTTAAAGGGTTTAGCAGACTGGATTTGGTGGATTATTTCCTCCAGGGTTATTGGCGCCTCTTGTCTCTGCCGTTGCATCTCTGTCAAACGGGAAAGCTTAGGGTTTTTCAAGAGGTTTTGTCTTGATTCATGATTACTACTCAAGCTCTCTGTATAAAGAGTTTGATAGAAATTGACTAATATTTGCTGAATACCCTCTGCTGTATGGGGTACTTTATGGTTAATGGGGTCTCTCAATTTCAGGATGGTTGCAGCCCTGTGTCAGGAGTGAATTTTCTGAGCCAAATTGTGCATGCCCCCTAGAACTGCCCTCATAATTACTATGTTTAAGGTACATCAGTGTCTGTTGACCCTTGTAATCCATTATTTTCTGTATTTGTGTGTCTCTTATTTTCAGCTGAAGTTCCTTGTCTCCTTTTCTATATAATTGCTGATTGACCTGCCAGATTTTCAACCAACTGGTGATACCGAGTTTCATACTCCTTACGCTTTTTAGAAGAGTAGGCTGTAATTTCCCCTTGCAAGACAGCTTTAAGGTGTCCCATAAAATTGGAAGCAGATACTTGCTGGGAATCGTTGTCTTCCAGAATTTGAGGGATCCTATTCTGTATTAGTGATATAAATTGAGAATCTCAGAGCAGGGATTCATTAAGTCGCCAGAGTGTTTGTTTTTTCTTTTTACCCAGATCTATCTTCAGAAGAATAGGGTGGTGGTCAGAGAGAAGGCGCGGGCAATGTGACACATCCTGCAGCAGATGGAAATCTATGCAAAGATAAAAAAATAATCTTATCTAGAATAACTATGGAATCTCCCCAAGTATATGTGTAAGCTTTTTGTGTTCGGTACATTTTCCTCCACGTATCTACAATTCCCAACTGCTCAAATGAACCCCTGAGAAAGCGCAAGGCATTAGTCACCCCATGGGAGCAAGGGTTTGTGGAGTCCATAGCTACACTCCAAGTCTTATTGAAGTCGCTCCTTATAATCAGTTTTCCCCTGTGCAGATCTAAAATCATATTCAAGAAGGTTCGGACTACTGGTGTTGAGGTTTGTGGCGGGAGATATACATTAACCAGCTACATCTTGAGCATAAAGTGTACCCAGCAAAATCACATACCTACCCTGTTTATTCATACAACTATTCTGAACCTCTAACGGGGTAGATCTCGGAGATAAGATTGCTGCCCCTCTCCGTCTACCACTTAGGAGTGAGGAGGCATAAACCCCATATCTCTCCTCCCACTTCAATTTAGAATGCTCAGCCTCCAATAAATGAGTTTCTTGGATAAAATATAAGTCTGCTGGGTTTTTCTGTAAATACTGCAAAAATCTTGTTTTTTAAATTGGATTTTTCAATCCATTGATATTCTGTGAAAATAGCTTTACAGGTGCCAAGTACATCATCACAAACAAAAAGAGGTTGCTACTCCCATTGAGAAGGATCCTCCTCCACCCCAGACAAGAAAACAAACTCCACTGCGATTTCCAGGTGAAGAACCAGCTCCCTCTGCAGCCATCCTGAAGGATCTGAAGCTGCAGACCAGAGAAAGGAACCAGTGTGGAGATGAGTCCACCATCCCAGTTTCCCAGAACAGCCCTTTTTTATATAATAAAGTTCTGTCTGTGACTTATTGCTAGTGTTTGTCTCTCGTTTGTTAATTTGAATAAGTGTGGTCTAATAACCCTTGGACCAAAATATGGGATTACAAACTCTTTCCCATTACTTAGGGCACAAAAAAAGAAAAAAGGCATAGTGAACTAACCCTAGAACTCCCTCCATTTAAAATAAGTAGTCCCCCAACATGGGAAAATAAATTCTATTTCCAGATTAACAAAATTAAACCGCACCCACAACCAACCTTCGGGACATAAATCACAGCCCCATAACAAAATTGGTATTTGTGACAAAACTGAATAGTCCCTCAATGTTTTGACCCCCCCCCCCAGTCTGGGAAGTGGGATAAACCCAAACCTGGTTAAAAACATCATTTCCATTTCTCAGATTAACTATATTACAAGCCGATTTCCAAAATACAGGCATATATAAAAGACCACCTGTGAGGTCCCCGAGGGGCAAGGGGTTCTTTCTCCCAGGGCAGAGGAACTGAACCACAAGAAAAAATTACTCACCTTAGTAATGTTGTTTCTTCTAATGGAGTCTTGCTGTATTCTGACTGTTGCAGTGATCTCCAACTTTTGAACTGCCCCAGAGAACAAAGAGTTAACTTTCCATGCAAGGCATGGAACGCTGAGCTCGAGCTTAGTTGAAGCCTCTGTCTGCTGTTGTTTGAACCCCAACCGCCAGATCTTTACGAGCTATACTCACTGGGCGTCCTGTGTGGAAACTGTAAACTCACTCTAGCCAACTGGCAACTAAATTTAATAAAAAGGGTTTTTTGGTTTCAAAGCAAAGACTCGAGTCAGGAAACCCAAAAAACAAAACACAACACACACCCAAAAATTAAAGAGGATGAGAAAAGGAGGCACCTCTAGGGTGCCAACACTGCTCCTGCCCACCCACATCCCAAAAACAGGTTCTGAGAGGGAGGCGGGAGATCAGAATACAGCAAGACTCCATTAGAAGAAACAACATTACTAAGGTGAGTAATTTTTTCTAGAAACAACATGAAGTCTTGCTGTATTCTGACTATTGCAGACTACCAAGCAGTACCTCCATGGAGGAGGGACAGAACCTACTTTGGGAACAGGCTCTGAAGTACTGCTGTGCCAAATCAAGCATCACTCCTAGCCTGGATATCCAGAGTAATGCTTGGTAAAAGTATGGACTGTTTTCCAGGTGGCTGCTTGACAAATCTCTAAGATAGAACTATCCCTGGCAGCAGCCAGGGAAGCAGCTGTACCTCTAGTAGAGTGAGCAAGAGACAATCCACCTGGCAACAGATCTTATAGTGGCAGGTTTTCCCTTACCGACCTCTCCATAAGTGAGGAACAATTGGAGGGAGTCAAATCTGTGACCCTTGGTGTGCTCTGTATAGTAGCTAAGAGTCCTTTTTACATCCAGGCTGTACAGCCTCCTCTCTCCAGAGGAGGAATGGTCAGTGAAGAAAACAGGGAGAGACATAGATTGGTTAAGGTGGAAATCTGAGACCACCTTAGGCAAAAACTTCCTGTTAGTTCTAAGGACCACCTTATCTCTATGAAAAGAGATAAAATCAGGCTTCACTGACAGGGCTTGCAATTCACTGATGCGCTTCGCAGAGGTAATGGCTACCAAAAACAGTTTTCCAAGTCAAGTACTTAAGTTCTGCAGAAGACAAAGGCTCAAAAGTGGGTTGCATAAGCTGAGCAATGCAAACATTTAGGTCCCAAGCAAGAGCTGAAGGGAGGATTGGTGTGCAACAATCCCTTGAAGAATTTGCAAAATACAGGATGAGCTGAAAGAGAAGAGGGCTTGCCTACTGACAAAAAAGCAGAAACAGTTGCCAAATGTACTTTGAGTGTAGCTGGTCTGAGTCCCAAGCCATTGAGATGAACCATATAGTCCAGGACTGTAGGCAACCCAGCAGATTCTGGAGGAATATGCTACAGAGCACCAAATAGTGAACCTTTTCCATTTGGAGTTGTAAGTCTTTCTGATGGAAGGCTTGAGAAGCCTTTAGAATATCCAGAACACCTTGAGAGAGGTGCAGATCAGCAAACTCTAACTCTTCAAGAGCCAGGCCTTGAGATTGAGAGATTTGAGATTCGGATACCAAACCCTCCCCTGAGAGGTTGTCAACAGGTTGTAATTCCTGGGAAGAGACAGGGGAAGGTGGACTGCCAAGGACAGCAACAGTGGGTACCAGGGCTGTCTGGTCCAGTCTGGAGCAATCAGAATCACTTTGCAGGGTTGAGACCTGATTTTGACTAGTACCTTGAACAGAAGGGGGGGAGCATACAGGAAAGTACAGTTACGTAAGAACTTACCGTAATAGTAGATCTTCGAGAGAGGCTCTTGCAGTAGGTAATTACATATAGGACTGATGTTGGCAGGCGGCAGGACCCCACGGAAAAATTTCTAGCTAGCAGTCCCTGGCGGGGACCGCTCCGTCAGGTGACCAGCGTCAGACGACGTCGGTATAAAGGGGCGGTCCCCGACGCCTGCCTTCCAGTTCTTTCCCGCCACAGGCCCGGACGAGACAGAAGCAGACATTTTCCTAAATGGAAAAGGAGCTGAAAAAAAAACCTAGGAGGATGGAGGGCGGGAAGGTATTACCTACTGCAGAGCTCTCGAAGATCTATATATGTCTTCATCTGTACTATCTTACTGAGAGGCTCTTGCGATGTAGGTAATTACATAGGACAGAATCCCAAGCAGTCTGGAACAAATGAAAGGCACCGGGAGGAGAACTACTCAAGAAGTAGCAAACAACCTTGCAAACCTCAAGACAGGAGGCCTTGCAAGACTGTTAGCCCGAAGCCTGCTCTACGGCGAGAGGCAATGTCCAAACTGTAATGTTTCGTAAAGGTATGGACAGAAGTCCAGTTGGCGGCAGCACAGACGTCTGCCGCAGCCACATTCTTGAAACAAGCCGCAGAGGCAGCTACTCCACGAGTGGAGTGACCTCTGACTTGACCCGGAAGGGTCTTGTTGTACTTGTCATAACAGAAAGTGATGCAATGAGCCAACCACTTTGATACGCATTGCTTGGAGACAGCATTGCCTTCCCTTTTGTGAGCAAAAGAGACAAACAACTGATCAGTCTTCCTGAGATCCTTCGTCCTATCGGTGTAGTATCTCAGAATCCTATGGACATCCATGGTATGGAGCAAGTATTCTCCTTGATTGAAGTACTGCGTGAAAAAGGCAGGTAACTCAATAGACTGAGTTACCTGCCTTTTCCGCTACCACTTTAGGAAGAAATTTAGGGTTCGTGCGAAGAGCTACTCATTCTTTGTGAAAAATCAGATAAGGGATTTTACACATAAGGGCCTGGAGCTCAGAAATCCTGCAAGCGGAAGTAATGGCCAGCAAGAAGAGCGTCTTCCACGATAAGGACTTCAAGTCTGCAGAAGCCGCAGGCTCAAAAGGAGGAAGGGTAAGTTTCTCGAGAACAAAGTTCAAATCCCAAGGGGGAGCCGGAGTCCGAACAGGGGGTCTGAGATGAAGGACCCCTCTGAGAAAGGTCTTGGATACCTCCAATTGGGCAAATGCTTTATCAGCGAATGGGACGTGGTAGGCTGAAATAGCAGCCATGTGGACTTTCAAAGAGGAGTGACTGAGACCCAGGTCGAAAAGATGACGCAAATAATCAAGCAGAATGGCCACAGGACAGGAGAAAGGCTCCACGTTCCTGGAGGCAGCCCGAATGGAAAATCTCTTCCATTTCATAGCATAGGTGGACCTAGTGGAGGGTTTTCTAGCCTCCACCAGAATCTCGGCCACCTTAGGAGAGACGCCAAAACGAGATTGGGCTAGGTCTGCAGGAGCCATACATGAAGTTGAAGAGACTTGAGTCCCGGATGGACCAGGGCCCCCTGATCCTGGGTCAGCAGTCCTCGAGATAAAGGAAGAGGAGGAACCTCTGAGTATTGTTGTAGAAGAGAGAACCAGATTTGCCTGGGCCAGAAAGGAGCGATCAGAATCATTTTTGCTCCTTCCAATGCAAGTTTCTGCAGCACACGAGGACCAGAAGAATTGGGGAAAAGCATAGACGAATCTGTCCTTCCAGCTTAGAGATGAAACTTCGCTCCAGAAAGCGCCCTCGCTCTGGAGCAGCCCGAGCAAAGTTGGAAGCTTTGCGTTTTGGGAGGAGGCGAACAGGTCTATCCTGAGTCCCCCAAATCTGGAAGATTCTTTTTAGAACTTTTTGGTCCATTTCCCACTCATGTGGCAGAGCCGAAGAACGACTTAGCTTGTCTGCCAGGACATTGTCGACTCCCGGAACATAGATCGCCGTGAGGTGAAGGTTGTGAAGCGTTGCCCATTCCCAAACCCTCATTGCTTCCCTGCACAGCGGTTAGGCCCGAGTCCCTCCCTGCTTGTTGATGTACCACACCACGCACATGTTGTCTATTTGGACAGCTAGATGACTGGGAAGGATGCATTGGTGAAGGGCCTGGAGAGCATACAGCACTGCTTCGTAGCTCGAGGCACATTGATGTGGATGAGCTGAGCCTGCCCAGCCCACCAGAGGCCAAGTCTCTGAAGATCCACAGCGGCCTGGGGGCGGTGGAGGAGGAGGAGGGGGATAGTTGTACAGATTATACCCGTAAGGTGAGTATCCGTAACCCAGCTGTGGGAATACTGGAGCTGGGTATTGTGGCGTTGGTGGAGTTGGCGCCGGGTACTGCGGCACAGGATACTGTGGACCAGGGTAAACCGGCGTCGGATAGGACGGCGGATACCCAGGTACCGGAGGAGCTGCCGGAGCAGACGGCCCAGTAGGGAACTCCATGGGCGGATCAACTGTGATAGGCCCATGGGGTGGAGGGCCCGATGGGAGAGGAATATCCCCCGCCGGTGTCCGGGGGGCAGGCATCAGATCCGGTTCTGTAGGAGGGTCCCCGGATGTCAGCGAAGGCTGCGGGGAACCTGGGACTACAGACGATGAAGGGTCTGTCGAGGGTTCCAATGCCCGGCGCACGCCGGGTCCGAGGGGGTCACTGGCCGCGGCGCCGCCCGGAGGGTCGGGCGCTCAGCGCCTTCTCCCGCGACATCGGAGGAGCAGATTATGGGAGGCGCCAGCACCAGTAGGCGCAAGCCTGCGGCGTACGGGGCAGAAGCCTTTGCCGGAGGCACCCGGAGGGCTCGACGAATCCGACAGGCAGGCCGACGCCTCTAAAGCTTCTGGAAGCTGCCGCCGGGCGATCCTCTCCGAGGGGACAAGTATTTAGCCGCGGCTCCAGCCGGAGTTGCGGAAGAGGAGGCCTTCTCCCGTGCTTTCTTTGTCCCGCTTATCCTCTTGGGAGGTCACGCCTGCCTAAGCTTCTTCAACTCCTTCTCCATTGCAGACATCTTCTTTTTTAGGAGATGGGCTTCCAAAGACTGCTGGCATCGTCTGCGGGTGGCCACGTTGAAATGCAGGCAATGCGGGCACTTGTCGACCGCGTGGTTGGGGCCTAAACAAAAAAGGCAGAGGGAGTGACCGTCTTTGTGAGGCAGTTGGGCGCCACACGAGTCACACTTATTTTTTGAAGGGGATGACATAAACCGATGTTCACCTGATGAATAAACTGCAAAACACCGAAACATTCGGTAAAAACGACGAAGCAAAGGGCTGAGCATGAACTTCATCGCGAGGGAGCTGGGTACCGAGCTGGGACGGGCGGAAAGAACTGGAAGGGGCCGGGGACCACCCCTTTATACCGATGTCGCCTGATGCCGGTCACCTGATGGGGTCCCTGCCAGGGACTGCTAGCTAGAAATTTTCCGTGGGGTCCTGCCGCCTGCCACATCAGTCCTATATGTAATTACCTACTGCAAGAGCCTCTCAAGTAAGATCTTCCCTTCCCAATTGAGAACTAGAGCATCCAGGGGGACTGAGCCCAATACTGGGGGTCTGCAGCAAAAAAGAGGAAGTTGGTGATTGTCTGGGGCTGCAAAAAGATCTATCTGTGGAGTGCCCCATCTGGAGAAAATCACCTTCAAAATTAGGGGATCTAGGGACCATTCGTGGTGGCCCTGAGATATCCTGCTGAGAGCATCTGCCAGGACATTGTCCTTCCCTGGGAGGTGCACTGCTGTCAGAGAAGTTTGCAGAGAATAGGCCAGAGACCACAACTTCATTGCTTCTGTGCACAAGGCCGTAGACCGAGTGCCCCCTTGCTTGTTGATGTACCACATTGTGGTGGTATTGTCTGTTCTGATCTGGACTACTTTGTTCTGAACAGACTTGGAAAAAACTTGCAGTGCCAGAAACACTGCTCTGAGTTCCAAGAGATTGATGTGAAGCAGAGATTCTTGAGGTGACCACAGCCCTTGGGTGGTCAGATCCCCCAAGTGGGCTCCCCAGCCCAAGAGGGAGGCATCTGTGGTAAGGATTAGAGAATGAGATTGAGTGACAAAAGGAACTCCTTGCCTTAGATTGTCCTGATCCTGCCACCATTGCAAAGCCTGGATCAGGGTTCGAGTCACTGGGACTAGTTTGGTCAGGGAATCCTTTCTCTGGGACCAGAAGGCTCTTAAGTGGAACTGAATGTCCCTCATCTGAAATCTTGCTCCCTGGACCACTGCTGTAGAGGCTGCCATGTGGTCCAGGAGCTGCAAAAAGGCCTTGTTGGTCAAGACACCTGAAGGGTGAATGAAGAGGCCAGTTTCATTAGGGTCCTTGCCCTGTCCAGGGGAAGGAAGGCTCTTGCCCTTATTGTATCCAGTTCCGCCCCTATAAAGGTGAGGAGCTGTACTGGCTCCAGAACTGACTTTGAAAGATTTAGGAGGAATCCTAAGAAGTGAGCAGTTGCTGAGTTATCTGGAGATGTGACTTGACTTGGTCTGAGACTGACCCACTATGAGCCAGTCATCCAGGTATGGAAAGATGGAGATCTTTTTCTCCTTGGAAAGCAACCACTACTGCCAGGCATTTTGTGAACACCCTTGGGGCTGATGTTAGGCCAAAGGGCATTGCTCTGAATTGATAGTGGCCTGAGGGCAACTCGAACCTGAGGTACTTTCTGTGGGAGCACCTGATGGGAATGTGAAATAGGCATCCTGAGGTCCAGGGAGGCCAGCCAGTCCCCTGGCCTTAGAGAGGGCAGAATTATTCCCAGAGTCACCATTTTGAATTTTGGCTTTAAAAGGTGCTTGTTTAAATATCTCAGATCCAGAATGGGCCGCCATTCTCCTGTCTTTTTGGGGGTTAGGAAGTACCTGGAGTACAATCCTTTTCCCCTGTGTAGGGCTGGAACCCTTTCTATGGCTCTGAGAGCCAAGAGGGAAGAGACCTCTGCCTCTAGGGCAAGGGCCTCTGAAGGATTTGCAGGTGGAAAGGATCTGGTTCTCATCTTGGGAAATTTTTGAAGCTGAGAACCAGTCCCTGGCTTACTACTTCCAGGACCCACTTGTCTGATGTTAAAGACTTCAGTCCTGGACAAAGTAAGCCAGCCTGCCCCTGTAGGTAGTGGAGAATCGCCGGCAGACCCATCAGGTGTGATGCTTGGCAGGGGCTTTAGGCTGAGGGGTGGAAGCAGGCCTGCTCATACCCCGTCTGCTCTCCTCTAAAGAACCCCTCTGAGCAAAGGCAGAAGAGGAGGCCTGTGCTTGATAAAGGCTAACAAAAAGGCCTGCCCTGGAATGCTGCCTCTGGGGAGTGGCTTGCCTTCTTTGGCCTGAGCACTCCTGTAGGTGGTCCTGTACTCATCCATTTTCTTCATGTAGTTCTCTGTCTGCTCCCCAAACAGAGAATTACCAATGACAGGAAAATCCATGGCCTTAGCCTGGGTATCCTGTGACAGGCTAGTACATCTGAGCCAAGCCATCCTTCAAGGGCCACAGATGTAGCCATGACTCTAGATGAAACATCATTGGAGTCCACAGCAGCATGAAATTGCACCTTGGATGCCTCAATTCCATCCGCAGCCACCCGCTCCAGCTCCTTGGCAAGCTGGTCAGGGGCCTGTTTATTTATTTTTTATTTTATTTATTTGAGAAATCGGTTTACAACCTTTGAGCCAGAGGCTCATTTCCAAAGGTACCTCGTCACAGTGAGGACAATACATAACAGACTTACATATGATGCAGAAAAACAACTGAATTTTGGTTACAGTATTTGGATTAATGGTAGCAAGCACAGGAGACAACTGAATTTAGGTTACAGCATTTGGATTAATGGTAGCAAGCACCAGTGACTGCATCTGGTCAGCAGATAAGCAAGTTTGCAAGATGTAGCAAGGTCAAAGCGTATAAACAGCAATAGCTGAGGATTAGTGCAATGTGGAGTGGATGCTGCCAGTGGGCATTGTCAGGGTAATGCGCAGCAACCAGTTATACAGGTGCAGCCATGTGTTAAATAGTTGGCCGCGGGCGCAGTTTGAATTTGGAAATTGTGGGGCATCTGAGATGGGGGCAGGGAGCGAGTTATACCAGGACGGAGCTCTAAAGCAAAAGGATCTCTGTCCATGGGATGTTCTGGATCTTGGGACCAGAAGAGTGGCCTTGGAGGAGGACCGTGTGCAGACCAAGGGTTGGACTTGTCGGAGCAAGACTGTCAGCCCAAGTGGGGAAAGTCCTAGAAGGGTTTTTTTTGTTATTAGGCAAGTTTGGTAGTGAAGACGTTCGTCCAGATTCAGAAGATTCGCCATGTCATAGAGCTGGCAAGAGTGCGTCATCCTGGGGGCCCCAGTGATTAGCCTGCATGCTTCATTTAAGATGAGGCGAATTTTATTGAGGGCAGTTGTGTCAGCAGCACCATATACTGGGAGGCCATAGTTGACCAGGGATAGTATAGAGGAAGTGACCGCTATACGGAGGGCAGTCAGGGGGAGACAGTTTTTATGTCGGTATAAGATGCCAAGTCGCACATTAGTGGCGAGGCAAGTGCATCAATGTGGGTGTGGTAGGTGAGTGCTGAATCAAAGGAGACCCCAAGGTACTTATAGGAGTGGACCTGCTCAAGAGGCTGTTTGGACCGGGAGGATATGGAGGGGAAGTTGCTGGCTTTGTTTTGGGGTGGGCAAAGAGCATTGTCTTTGTTTTTTGAGATTAATGACCAGTCTGTGCTCTTCAAACCAGGTTTCAACATCATTATAGGATAGTTGTAGAGAGTCCTGGAGGGAGATAGGTTACGGTGGGTGGCAAATATGACGGCATCATCTGCATGCAGCAGAATTTTCCCAGCGCAAGCACTGGGCAGGGTATTAAGATAGAGAGAGAAGAGTAGGGTCCCAGGATGGATCCCTGAGGAACTCCTGATCGGATGGGACTAGTATTGGAAAGTGCCCATTAATTCTGACACATTGGGAGCAGGCAGATAGGTAGCTGGTGCACCATGCCAGAGGCCCAGTGGCGAGCCAATGCGGCAGAGGGCATCCAGCAGGAGGGGGTGGGAGACAGTGTCGAATGCCTTTGAGGAGGTCGATGAACACTGCTCCGGCTGGGGAGCCAGAGTCCAGAGAGTGCAGGAAGGTTGAGAATTCAAGTAGTGCAGTGCCGGTGCTGTGGCCTGCACGAAACCGTGCTGTTCTGGGCTGAGGATGTTGTATTTGGTCAGGTATTCAGAGATTTGTGTGGCAACCAGCTTCTCTAGTGTTTTGGAAAGGGGGGGAGTATGGAGATTGGACGGTAGTTCCCTGCAGCGGACCTGTCACCACCTTTGTGAATGGGGGTGACAATGGCAGCCTTCCATGCAGTTGGGAATTGCCCTAGACAGAGGGATTTGTTGAGAAGGCTAGTAAGTGGGGCAAGAACCTGATCCAGAACCAGACGGAGAATGCTGGGGTCCAGCGAGTCTGCACCTGGATTATTGCTTTTAGTGCTCTGACCAGGTGGGGTCTGGCTTCCTGGGCAGTTACCCTATGCAGGTGAAGCAGGGCACAGGAGGGCTGGAGCAGGTAGGGAGGGTGGCGGGTCAAAGAAATTACTGGGGAGGACGGAGCTCAGGTCCGTAAAGGCTGTGTTGAGGTAGTTTGCGATGTTTACTGGGTTGGTAATGGATGTGCCATCCATGGTGATCTGGGATGGGGGAGGGGAGCGTGCAGTCCCGTTTAATTGTTTGACACTGTCCCAGAAAGTACGGGCACATCCCCAGGAGGAGGTGAGAGTGGCCTGGTAATGATCAGCTTTGGCTTTACGGATGGCCCGGTGCACTTATTCCGGCAGCATTATAGGCCTGTCTGTCAGCCATCCGCCTGATTCTAAGGCGCGGTGCCATAGGTTATCCTATGCTTGAGCTGTTGTAATAGGGCAGGAGTAATCCAGGGCACATTGTGTTTTTGGTCTGAGCAGCGGATGGGTGCGAGAGGTCAGCAGGCTTAAAGGTTTGGGAAAGAGGCAAGGGCAGTATCTATGTCAGGGCATGGCGAATGGGGATCAGTTTATCTGAGTAAGAAGTTCCTTGAGGTTTCTCAGCCCACCTGGTCTGAAACACCGGCTGTGTGGGCGGGAGCTGTGGGTCTGGGTGAGGCGGTTACCCAGCGGAATAGGATAGGGGAGGAGTGGTCACTGAGTGAGTCAGGGAGGACTTGGATGTCCAGGATCTTTGGGGTGGTTGGTGATGATTACATCTAGGAGGGTGCTGGTGCCATTCTTAGTGTTACCTCTAGTGGGTTGGGAAGCGGCTGTGTCAAATCAGCCAGCTCGAAGGAGTCCCGGGCGGAGGCTGGTGGCATTGAGCCAGTTCACGTTAAGGTCCCCACAAGGACTTGTTCTGCCTTGTGAGGGAGGGTGGCAAGATAATCCGTTAAGGATAACAATGCGTGTTTGGTTCTTGGGGGAATGTAGACAGAGGTGGATAAAGGGGGGCCTTGGAGGTGTCTGGAATAAGTTTGGGGTAGGGCCTGTGCCCTGCAAGGGCTGGAGCAGGGAGTGCTTGGCTGATGAGTGTATCCTTGGCATAGATTGTACAGCCACCCCTACGTTTGCCCGCATGATCCTCCCGGTATCAGGTGTAGCCAGGGAGGGAGACAGAGGAGTCAGGGGTGGACTTTGAAAGCCAGGTTTCCACCAGTGCAATGACATCCGGTTTATGCAACATGACCCAGCATTGGAGGGTATCATATTTTTTCAATATGCTGCATATGTTCATGGAGGCAATGGTGAGCCCAGGGGGCCCAACTGGTGGGTTGGTATGGGTGGGGCCTGGGTTAGGATGTATATTGCCTGTAAGGAGTAGAAGGAGGATAACTGCTCTAGCCAGGGGGTGATGATGTGTGGGCTTCCGATGGGTGTGAGTGGATGGGGAGGGGACCCTAAGGGAACAGGGGATGGGAAGGGTTTGCCAGGTGGGAAGGGCAGAATGATTAAGCGGCAGGGAGCCTGGGAGGCAGCGGGGAGGTACCTAGGGATGGGTGCTGTAGGCTAGTGAACATGCACAGTGTGGGGTGAGATCTAACTAATTCAACATGAATTGTTGGCTGGGTACCAGTGAGCCAGGAGGGGTGACCGGCTGGTGGGACAAGGGTACTAGCAGGAGGATGAAGGGAGGCATTTTGGAGGAGGTGGACTAACATGGCTCTAGTAGCAGCTACATAGGGTAGGAAGGTAGAAGTATTTGGTTGAGTTCCAACTAGCGTGGATACCACTTTGGATTAGTAGGTCACAGACTCTGGTGAATAGGGTACCAAGTTCAAGTCTCACCCAGGGCAGCTAGAGGAGTGCCTGGGTGGGAGCAGAGATCCACGTTCTAGTGGGTCTGATGCAGTCAGGGTTATGGCTGAAAACAGGGTGCGGAATAGTGACTCCTAGTGGTCACTGGGTGTAGGTTTGGGGGTGTAGTTAGGAGTAGGATGCTGGGCAAGCTGTGAGGCTGGGTGCTGGGAGAGGTATGGGCAGAGGTAGGTATGGGTTCTAGAAGGGGAAGTGGTACAGGCAGTGGGGGAGGTTCTAGGAAGTGGTGGGGGAGGAAGTCAGATAGCAGAGCTTGAGGTGGGGGAGGGTCAGTCCCTCTAGTGGCCAGCAGGTATAACCTGCAAATGGAAAAGTGGGGACTTAGTAAATACAGCAGACAGGAAGTGACGTCAGGCAGGGATACCAATAAATGAAGGGATGGCCCTGGGTGGGAGGGTGGCTGGGGTGGATGGGGCAGTCGTAGCGCGTCGACGGGCTAACACCCCCACACAAGGGAGCTGTTCAAGAGGTAGATTTAATTACCTCTAGCAGCCGCGTTCCGTTCGGCCCCAGGAGGGAGCGTTTGTGTTGCTAGAGCCATCACAGTGTCCCACCTGGACTTCTGGTATCTAGCTGTGCAGACCATATAATTAGCCTGCCTGAGTCCCAAAGATGCTGCCATGTACTGTTTCTTTGCCATGGCATCAATCCTCGTGGGGGGTGTGAAGCCAAGGGTATATTTGCCTTATCACAGGCAGCAGCCTGCACTACCCCAACATGGCTGCATTGCTGGGAAAGGAACTCTGTATCTGAGCCTGAAAGAGTATACCTCTTGTCCATTCTTCTGTCTACAGGAGGTATGGAATTAGGAGTTTTCAAAATCTTAAATGTCTGTTTCCCAAAAGACTTATGGAGGGGAACAGACAATCTCCTGGACTCTGGGATGTCCATCATCTCAACGTAATCAGGCTCCTCCTGATCCTCTACTGCTTCTTCCATAGGAAGCTGGAGGGTTTCAGCCACTTTTTTATAAAACATAAAGTGGGAAGGGGACCCAGAAAGCCTAGGAGGAGAAACACCTGAAGGTCTGTCTGGGGAGATGTCCGGGTCAATGGGCACATCCAGACTTTCATAATCACCATCACTATCTTTATATTCTCCCTCCTTCTCCTCCGGTTCATAAAATTCTTCTAAATCATAACCCCGAACCGGGGGAACCGACTGAACCGAGCCCCTAACCAATGGTGCCGGTTCAGTCGGAACCGAAGTTAGCGACTGAACTATCCTTATCGCTTTGACTATTTCATCAGCGGTCGGAGAAAGAACTTGTGGATCCGAACCGGCTGACTAATCCCTTCTTTTTCTTTTAACTGGAACCGACTCTTCAGAGTTGGTTCTCCTTTTGCCCGAAGAAGTTTCACCCTGGTCAGAGGGCACTCCTTCTGGTTCGGCCGGAACCGAACCGGGCTGGCCATCCGGGTCAGCGGACTTCTTGGCCTCCCTTTCCCTCAGTCTACCTACTCTCTTATCTAGGGTAGCTTTGGGAAAACTTTTACAAATTTGGCAGTCTGAATCGAGGTGGTCAAACCTCAGACAATAGACACAGGTGGTGTGGGATCAGCCTTAGCAAAGGCTTCCCACACACACTACAGTGTTGAAACCCAGTGGCCTGCTTTTTTCTTGGTTCTCAGACATGGCCAGTCTTAACCAAAACGCATCTTTTTTTTGGCAATCCGCCAGGCAAGACACCTTATCGGTTCCTGACTGTGTTACGGGTCTTGGAAAAAAACGTAATGAAATCCGCTTTTTTTAGAACCAATACGGACCGGTTATCACACTCTAATAAAATAGAAAAAACTTTTTCACAAACCTGATCGGTTCAAATCCAATGTTTACAAGTTCCACACAGAAAACTAATATAGAAAACCTATCTAGTACTCACGGTACCACAGACAGATACTTAACCGACAGGTTAGAGTGTAGAAATTCAGTTGAAACCGAGAGAAAAAAACAACACTTTCACTGACTTTTTTGAACCGAGTGAAGGAGAAATCTCTGGAGCGACTGTTCAGTGAAGCGAAGTAAAGAATCTGGCGGTTGGGGTTCAAACAACAGCAGATAGAGGCTTCAACCGAACTCGAGCTCAGCGTTCCATGTCTTGCATGGAAAGTTAACTCTTTGTTCTCCGGGGCAGTTCAAAGGTTGGAGATCACTGCAATAGTCAGAATACAGCAAGACTTCATGTTGTTTGAAACTGTGTGGGTAAACCCCTCTGAGGGAGTATAAGCTCCCAAATAAAATACAAAACACCAAAATGGTGGTAAAACAAATAAAAGACTATATACAGTAAATGGCGATACCATGTGTGACTAACCAACAAAGTAAAAGGGTCGCGTTCTCCTTATATCTGAACCAGAAGGGTCCTTTGTTTTGTATTGTTTTCCCTTTAGTTTAAGATCTCTGTTTAAGTCTGAATGTGAAAATCATCTCGGAGTTCACCTGGGAAAGACTCAGTATCTACCCACTACAAGACTCCCCTCCCTTCTCCCTATCAATATGAATTTCACCAATGTATAAATGGGGCTACAAGTTCCAAATATAGCTCTACAAGTCTTAAGAATCAAACATCCAGGCGAGTCCCTCAATAAAGTAGCGTCCCCCATGAAGGTGTCGACTCAGGGAAACCCTGAAGATACAGGTTACTCACCTGTAACAGGAGTTCTAGGAATGGTATACGTTGTTCATCCACACTTACTGGCAGGTTCCTTGCCGCTTTAAATCTTGCCGGAAGGTCTTCAAGCTGGCTCCTCCCACCCACCCTGGTGATAAAACTCTCGGCTCTGCCCCATGACGCCAGATCTAGCCCGCTGGAAGCCAGGTTGTGCTTCGAAGCCGGGGAGGTCGGGTGGGTTGTGTGGATGAACAACATATACCATTCCTAGAACTCCTGTTACAGGTGAGTAACCTGTATTTCTAGGGACATGGATATGTTGTTCAATCCACACTTACTGGCAGACTCCTAGCAGTTCTCAGGGAGGAGGGAGGAAAGGCGCACACCCCCTACTTGGGAAATAAGGACTGGAGAACAGAGGTTCCAATACCAGCATCCCGGTGTGACTCAAGGTCGATGTGGTAGTGGGTAATGAAGGTGTGTGCTGACTTCCAGGTAGCAGCCCTGCAGATTTCCTGGATAGGGACATCCCTGGAAGCAGCCACCGACGCAGCGGTATGGCGGGTAGAATGAGCTCTTATCCCTTTGGGAGGCTCCATGCCCGCCAACCTATAGCAGAGATCTTTGCAGGAGGTGACACACCTGCCTATCGTCCGCTTGGCTGCAGGTCTGCCAGGTGCAGCTTCAGCATAGGTGACAAACAGCTGGTGAACCTCTTCCCGAACTTCAGCCGTCCGCTCCTTATAGTAAGAGAGCACTCTTCTAGGGTCCAAAGTATGGAGACTATATTCGGCCTCCGAGGTGTGACTGGGGTAGAACACTGGCAGAGTCAACACCTGGTTAAGGTGAAACTCCGACACCACCTTCGGAAGGAATTTCGGGTTGGGGCGCAGGACAACCTTGTCCCTGTGGAAGACCAGATAGGGAGACTCGATGGAAAGTGCCTGGAGCTCTCCCATCCTTCTGGCTGACGTGATAGGCACCAAGAAGGCAGTCTTTCACGACAGGTGAGAGATGTCACACCTGTGCATCGGTTTGAATGGCTTGCCCATGAGCTTAGCCAATACTAGCAGTAGATCCTATGGAGGTGGAGGTTCTCACACCAGAGGGGATATGTGATGAAGGCCTTTGAAAAAGCGCCCGACCACCTTCTCCTGCGCCGACGACTGCTTTCCGGCCCACGCCCGGCAAACAGAGATGGCTGCCAGGTGCACCTTAAGGGTCGTCGACCGAAGCCCTAGCTGAGAAAGGGACCACAGGCAGTCCAGAATGCTGGCCAAGGAACAGAAGGAAGAGTCCAACCCCGAATCCTGACACCAAATGGAGAATCTCTTCCATTTGAAGGCGTAGTATTTCCTGGTCGACTCCTTACGGGATGCCTCAACAACGTTGAGGACCTCGTCGGGAAGACCGAAGGCCTGGAACTCTAGCCGCTCAGGTCCAGGCGGGCTGGGAGCTGCCTCAGGAGCCTGGAGCTGAGGCTGAGGAGATCTGGATACCAGAACTGGCGGGGCCAGTCTGGGGCTACCAGAATCACCTGCACCTTGTCCCTCCTCGCCTTGGGAAGCACCCTGTGGATCAAGGGAAATGGGGGAAAGGCGTAGAAGAGACCCGGGGTCCATGGCCTCAAGAAGGCATCCCCTTGCAGCGAGCCCAACTGAGGGGGGCCGGCATGAAACAGCCTCAGCTTTGCATTCTCCCTGGAGGCAAACAGGTCCACCTGAGGTGTGCCCCAGTGGGAGAACAGATAGTGTACTACCTCCGGCAGGAGAGACCACTCATGAGAAGCAGCACCTATCCGGCTTAAGGCATCGGCCAGAGTGTTGGAGGCTCCTGCCACATGGATGGCTAGGAGATCCGCCTCCAGTCTGCTCACGAGTGACCAAGTGCGGAGAGCTTCCTTGCACAGGGGCAAGGAGCGCATCCCGCCCTGGTGGTTTAGGTAGTACATGGTCGTGGTATTGTCCGTCTGGACCTGGACCACTTGACCCCGCACAAACGGAGCGAAGGTGGTAAGGGCTAGTCGGACCGCTCGAAGCTCCAGCAGGTTGATGTGGCATCGAGACTCCTGAGGGGACCAGAGGCCATGTGCTCTGAGCTCCCCCAGATGGGCATCCCAACCCATCAGAGAGGAGTCGGTCGTTAGAGTGACCGTCGGCTCGGGGCGGACAAACTGGATACCCTCTTGCAGATGAGCTGGAACGATCCACCACTGGAGAGCTCTCCACATCTCCTGGGTCACTGCCATTGGCTGGCCCAGAGGAACGGAGCACTGTGACCATTGGTGGGCCAGTCCCCATTGTAGGGGACGTATGTGCCAATGGGCCCAACGGACCACGCTGGTGCAGGCCGCCATGAGGCCCAGGAGGTGCAGGAAGTCCAGGACAGGGCGCGATTGCCCAACCAGAAATGATTGGGCAAAGGAGGAAAGAACCTCGGCCCTGTCCGCCGGGAGCCATGCTCTGGCTCGAAGAGAGTCGAGCTCTGCCCCGATGAATTGAACCACCTGCATTGGCACGAGTTCTGATTTGGCCTCGTTAATGAGGAGGCCAATCTGAGAGCAGACCTGGAGGGCCAGATCCCTGGACCGCTCCACCTCCGGTCTGGAGGGGGCTGCAATCAGCCAGTCATCCAGGTAAGGGTACACACGGGCCCTTCGGCGCCGCAGGAATGCTGTCACCACTGCCATGCATTTGGTGAAGACCCCGGGAGCTGGAGAGAGGCCGAAGGGCACGGCCCGGAACTCGTAAAGGGACCTGTCCGCCCTGAAGCGGAGGAATCGCTGGTGGGACGGACGGATTGGGACGTGAAAGAACGCGTCCTGGAGTTCCAGAGAACAAAACCACACGCTTCATTCCAGGGATGGAATGATCTGAGCCAGAGTAACCATCCTGAAGGTTTGAGACCTTAAGAACTTGTTCAGGTCGTGTAGGTCTAGAATGGGGCGCCAGCCTCCCATCCGTTTTGGGACCAGGAAATACCTGGACACAAACCCTGGGTCTGGTGGAGGATCCCTCACCTCCTGATCACCTCCTTCTGGAGGAGCAGGGCAATGTCGGCTCGCGAGCTGATACAGAGAGGCTGTGGACTTATAGCTCTCGTGGGGCGAGCATTTGCTCGATAGGGTGGGGCCTGCTCAAATTCCAGAGGCAGACCCTTTCCTACCACTTCCAGCACCCAGCGGTCTGTGGTGATAGCGGACCAGGCGGAAAGGAAGTGGCGGAGCCGTCCCCCCACGGGAGGAACCCAGGGAGGAGTGACTAGGTTGGGGGCGACACCCCTTAACCCCTCACTGGGCAGGCTTGGAGGAAGGACCGGCCGAGGGGCCACCTGGGCCTTTCCCTCCTGGCTTAGTGCTGGAGGAAGCTGCAGCTTGGCTCTGGGGTGCCAAGTGCGAACCAGCTAGCCCTGATGCTGGTGTTGCTGGGCCGGACGTGCCGCAGGAGCAGAAGGCTGAAAGGGCTTACGCTGCTGCTGGCGGCCTTTGTCCTTCTGGGCAGACGTGACCGAGTCCAAGGTGGCATTGGACTTCTCGATCCTCTGCAGATGACCCTCCACCCCGGGACCGAACAAGTCGGTACCCAGTAAGGGAACGTCTGCCAGCTTGTGCTGGGTATCTGCCGTGAAAGTGGAGATCCGCAGCCAAGCTCTGCGGCGCATGGTCACTGCAGCCGCTACTGACCAGGCACAAGGTCTCCAATGTCTAGGGCAGTTTGGGGCTGCTGCTTAGCCACTGCCCTTCCCTGATCCTGCACCTGCTTGACCGTAGTCTGGAGGTCAGCCGGGAGATGAGGAATCACCTCATCCAGGGAGCCCAAAAGGGTGTGGGAAAAGTGTGCCATCAGAACAGCCCAACTGGCCTGACGAAGGCCTAAGGAGGACGCAGCATAGACTTTACATCTGGAGTAGTACACTTTCTTGGACTCTTTATCGGGTGGCTTGTCCATGTCCCAAGCGTTTCCAGAGCGCTGGAAAACACTGTTGGTCACCAGCTCCTCCGCGGAGGGGTGCTCTGAGAATCTGGAGAGTGAACCGGTGGGAACGGCATACTTTCGGGCCATCCTGGCCGAAGGTGCTGGACAAGAAGTCGGCCACTGCCAAAGCTCCAGAGCCAGGCCAACAATAGCTTCGGCCACCGGAAAGGCCTCCGTAGGGGAATCCCCTCGGTCCAGTATCTCCGTAATGGGATACTTGGCCCGCTTTGAAACGGGTTTGAGCTTCATCCCAGCAGATTCTGAGATGAGCCGAAGCATTCCCAGGAATGAGGATGGGCTCTCGTCCACCGATTGACCCCCAATGGACTCCAGGTCAAGGGGACTGGAGAACAGTGAGGAATCATCGTCAGACTCTGAGGAGTCTGCAAACAGCTGCCGAGGGTCTGAGCCACCCTCCACCTGCCGAGGTCGATCGGGAGTGAGGGTGACTGACAACCGATGGGGCAGCCCCTGACCCGACCGAGAATCCTTGGTCGGTGCCCCAGTTTTAGGTTGTGGAGGCGGGGGTTCCACCACGATGGGTGGCGCAGCTGGTTTGGGCCGAACAACCGGTGCTGGCTTCAGCTCCTCGATTACTATGAGGTGGTTTCGCCACCTTGTGACCCCACTTAATGGCCGGGAAGCACGGAGTCGCTTGTTCTGGTCAAAAGGAGCTCGCTGCCACATCAGGATCCTCAGAGCGCCGACGCACCTACGCCGGAGCCTATCCTCCAAGACGAGGATGAAGCGGCCGCTGCGCCTTGGTGCCAAGGACCGAGGCCGGCTGACAGTCGTGGCGGATCGCTGGACTGAGAAGAGGTCCGAGACCGAGACTGTCAGTGTTTCCAAGGGTGGGTCTGGGAGCGGAGCAGGGGAAACCCGCTCCTCCATCGGTTCAGGAACCTTAACCGGGGACTCCAGCACAGAAGGCAAAGGCAAGTCCTCGGTTTCCACTCGAGGAACCGGTGAAGAAGGGTTGTCGGCTTCTCCGGTCGACAATCCGTCCGACGGGTCGAGAACAATCTCGACTGCTTCAACGGGTGTCTCGGCCGGCTGACCTGACGGGGACACCGTGAAGCCAGCGGCCTTAGCTGCAACCTCGACTGAAGTCGAGTGACGACTATCCGTGGAAGGGGACCTCTCCCGCTCCCACGAACGTCGATGGTGGGACTACCATTAAGAGTCCTTCTTCTTGGACCGAGAGGAATGTCCCGAAGGGCCCTCTCCCTTGGTGGAGAGGGACTGACAAAGCTCCTTGAATGAAGCCGTGTAGGAGGAGTCCAAAGAGAGTGGGATAAATGCCGTGACCGAGGAAGAAGTCGATTAGGTTCCTGCCTCCCTCCTCGAGGGCAATCATCATTTGCTCGAGTTGTTCAACGGTGCCCGCAGTCGTGGAAACCGCCCAACGGGCCTCCTTGACTTTACCGAGGATAACGCCGGGCGCCAAGATGTAGTCTGCGCAGGATCTCAAGAACCGTGCGAGAAGGACTTGCACAATTCGCAGGCCTGCAAATCATGATCGAGCCCAAGGCAGTAAACGACGTGAGTGGATCAGTCCGGGGACATCTTCGTCACCACAGGGCACCGCCGAATATGAAAATTACGTACCTACCGTAATTCTTGATCTTCTTGGACGAGTCTCCACCACTCATTCACACTATTGGGACCTGCGCCGGAGGCACTAGGACCCATCAGGAGCAAACTTTTTGCTGGAGGGTCGACACCAGAGATGGCGCCGTGAGCACTAGCTTGCGCGGCAATGACTATCTCGGCGTCGACCCTCCAACCGCCTCAGTACCTTTTTTACCAAGGAGGTGCAGCGCAACTAACGAAAGAGTAACTCATCCTTAAGACCGACATAAGATAGTCCGAACACCTGCGTAAGAAGGGTCAACAAAGAAGTCTTCATGGCCTAAAGATTTGCGTGGAGTGAAGACCAAGACAGCGGTGAGCCTCGGGGATGGAGGGTGGGCGTGACTGAGGGTGAGACTCATCCAAGAAGATCAAGAATTATGGTAGGTACGCATTTTCTATATCTTCCTGGACATAAGTCTCCACCACTCATTCACACTATTGGGAGAGTAATTGAGCTAATAATCCTCGAGAGGGCGGCAGGAAGACCAAGAGCTCACGCTTCTAGGACAGAAGTCCATTAAGGATAGTTCTGTCAAGGTGAATGTTGCTTGTGATGAACATCCAGTGCATAATGCTTAACAAAGGTATGCACTGAGTCTCCAGGTGGCGTGCATTGCAGATGTCTGCAATCGAACATTGCGACTTCATTAGGGATGCCGCGACCGCTTCTGGTAGAGTGAGTATAACCCCTACTTCCAATTTAACCTGTGCCATGGAATAGCAATGTTAAGACATGCCACTAGCCACGATGAGAGATGCATCTGATAGCTTTACAGGTTGACCCAGCCGGGTCTCGCTGAAGGAAAAACAGTTGTCAGGTTTATGAAATTCTTGGTTCTATCTAGATAGAAACGCGAAGGCTCTCTTAACATCCAAGGAATGAAGAGATCGCCTCTTCATTTTGGAAGTCCGCAAGTAAGAGGGGAAGGACCAAAGGTTGGTTTAGATGGAATTCGCACAACCTTGGGAAGAAATTTAGGATGAGTGTGGAAGAACTACTTGTCCTTATGGAACACAGTACACGGAGGGTCCGTAACCAGGGCATGTATCTCAGAGACCCTGTGGGCTGAGGTAATGGCCACTAGGGAAGGCCGCCTTCCAGGTGAGAAATTCTTTAGCTCACAGGTAGCCAGAGGTTCGGAAGGTTTTGAGTGAGCATGTCTAGTACAAGATTACGTCCCAGGCTGCAACCGACGCCTTATAGGGGTCTGTATGCAGAATTTCTTTAAGAAATCTCTTAACTATAGGTAACTGGAGCTGAGACAAAGAAGAAGAAAACGCTCATGATACGCTGGAAATGGGGCACTAAGGTGAACTTTGACTGTAGAGTACTGAAGACCTGAATTTGAGAGGTCCAAAAGGTACTCCAAACCTTGTCTGGTGGACAGGAAAAGGATTCCAAGAGGACTTTGGTACACCAGAGCGAAAACGCTGCCACTTAGACGTGTAAGTTTTCCGAGTAGCTGGCTTCCGAGCAGCCAGAAGAATGTCTGAAACTCTTCGAGAGACATTGAACCGGTTCACTTCTACCTCTTCAGGAGCCGAAGGTGAAGTGATCTCAGGTTGGGATGGACCACCGGACCCTGAGTCAACAGGTTCATCTGCAGAGGGAGTGGTCTCGGAAGGGCTGCCAAAATATTGTTGAGTAGAGGAAACCATAGTTGTCGAGGCCAAGAGGGAGCAATGAGAATCATCTTGGTCCCCTGGGACTCGAATTTGAGAAGTACTTTGAATTAGAGTAAGAGGCGGAAAGGCGTAAGAAAGCTTTGGTCCACCGCAGCCTGAACGCATCCTGACAGAAAATGCCAGGCCCTGGATTTCTGGAGCAGAAGAGAGGAGTTTTGCGTGAGTGGGGATGCAAAGGTCCAGGTCTGGAGTTCCTCACTCTTGAATAGTGATAGGAACTATGGTTGAGTCGAGAGACCACTCGTGAGGATCTGCCTCTGTTCTGCTTGAGACGGTCCGCCAAGTCGTTTTGTACACCTGGCAGGTAGACCTTTTGAATTAGAGATTTGTGTTCCAAGCACCATTCCCACACCCTCATCGCTTCCCTGCATAAGGGGTAAAAGTGAGCACCGCCCTGCTTGTTGATGTAATACATCACAGCTTTGTTGTCCGTTTGAAGGAGAATGTTCTCGTGACAGAGGATGTCCTTCAAAGCCCGGACCGCATAAATGGCAGCTGCTCATCCCTAGGACATTTATGTGAAGCTGGGCCTCGAGTTGAGTCCATACACCTTGAGTGTGGCGAGAGCGACAATGGGCTCCCCATCCCGTTAGCGATGCGTCTGTGGTGATGGAGATTTGATGATCCAGAGGAGCAAAGGGAAATCCTTCCAGGAGATTGGTTTCTTTGGAGACCACCAGGTGAGAGACCTCTGTAAGGGTTCTGTCACCTTGATGGGATAAGACTCAGGTGAGTGGTTAGGGACCACTGAGCACTGAGCATCCATTGGGTGGTTCTTGTGTAGCCGACCTAGGGTACAGTGAACACTGAGGATGCCATGAGGCCTAATATACGCTGTATTGAGAGAGCTGTAACTGATCTGTTCTCCCAGTGTAACGGGCCATCTGAAGGATATCGAGCCTTCTGTCCTGGAAGGAAAGCCTGACAAGAGGTGTCCAGTAAGAGTCCCTATGAAAAGGAGTCTCTGGGAGGGCTGCAACTGTGACTTCTAGATTCAGCAGAACCCCATGGACGTGAAGAGGGGAGGCCGTCTGAACCGGCTTCCAGGGTCCCCTGTCTGGAAGGGCTTGCTAGGAGCCAGTCGTCAGGTAGGGAAACACTGGATTCCGAGCTTCCTGAGATGCGCCTGCAGAACTGCACAACACTTTGTAAAGACTCGCGGCGCAGAGGATAGCCCAAAGGGCAGGACTCTGAACTGATAGTGTTGACCCAGAGCCACAAACCTCAGGAATTTGTGATGCCTCGGGTGAATAGGAATGTGCTGGTAAGCGTCCTGCATGTCCAGGGAGGCTAGCCAGTCGTGTTGATGACGCAAAGGTAACAGGGTTCCCGGAGAAATTTGTTTAGCTTTCTGAGGTCTAGAATGGGGCGCATACCCCCAGACTTCTTTGGAACCAGAAAGTAGTGGGAGTAGAACCCTGTGTTTCGCTGATGCAGAGGCACCAGTTCTACTGCCCTGTTGTTCAGAAGGCCCTGGATCTTGGCGGCGAGAAGGTCTGACTGAAGGATTGACAGCCTGGGTTGTCGTTTGGGGGATCGAGTATCTGGAGGGGTCTCCAGAAAATTGAGAGAATACCCTCGCCGAATTATCCAAGGACCCAT
The DNA here is from genome assembly GCA_016271365.2 of Neoceratodus forsteri. Classification (NCBI taxonomy): domain Eukaryota; kingdom Metazoa; phylum Chordata; order Ceratodontiformes; family Ceratodontidae; genus Neoceratodus; species Neoceratodus forsteri. The sequence continues at coordinate 559,171,925 of CM057459.1, read as the reverse complement.
TTGTCTGAGGTTGCGGACTTCCACTGGTTGTAGAAGTGCATCAGACGACCTCCCACCGGAGAGGAAAAGTCCACCGGGCAGTGGAGATGGAACTTGGGCCGGCAACTCTTAAGGTAGCACTGGGCCAGGGGCCTTGGCTTTCTGTTGCGTCTTCTTTTGAGGTTGGGCAGGTTGGTTCTTATGGAAACTTCTCTGCCCCTGCCTCGAAAGGACTGACGTATTGCGAAACTGACGCTATCGGCTACGCCCTCGAGAGGGGGTAGGAGGGGTGAGCCAGCTTAATGGCCAGCCTAGTCTTCTGAGTAGCCTCTAGAGCTTGCTCTACCTGAGGACCAAAAAGATACGAGCCGTCAGCGGGCAACGCCATCACCTGCTGCTGTGCATCATTCGTGAAGTCTGCCAGCGCAGCCAGGAGGACGCAGTAGTACAAATACCAGCGGCTGAACGAGAAGCAGTGTCAAGCATCCATGGCTGCTTTGACCTGTTGGTTATTAGATTCAATACCTCTGGTAATGGTCAGAAGAAGCTCTGACTTAGAGTCCGGGTCCGGAAGAGCTTCAAACTATTTGTTTGATAGAGTGCCACAGGATATACTCATACTGGAGAAAAATAGCCCTGGTAACTGGCAACACGCATACTTGGGTGGACGAGCAAAGACTCTCTTTACCTAATGTATCAATCTTACGAGACTCTTTGTTAATAGGTCGAGCTATAGTAGCTTGAGGAAGAATGACCTTATCATTCTCTGCCAGGACTACAATAGGATCCGCAAAGGCTTGAGATGCCAAAATGGGATGATCCTTGGGGGCTGAATATTTCCTATCAATGGATTTAGCCACCGAAGGGGTAAGAGCAGGATTATTCCATACCATTTGAGACAGCGCTCAAGGAAGGTTGAATCGAGGAGTCAAATCAGAGGGATCTCCGAAGCTATGAAGATATTGGAGTCTTAACCGCTTCCCAGGATCGATGTTCTGTAGTCTGGAGAAAAGAGTGAGCTCAGGTTCTTCAACAGAGACTTAAGGACAGGTCCCGACCACAGGCTCTTGTAGCAGTGAAAGATCCTGCTTGCCACTTCATCACCCAACCGGGTCTGGGTCTGGGCTCAACGTCATCTCCTGATAGTCCAGGGAGGACTGTTTGGACAGGAAAGGAGTGAAATACAGAAGAGGAAAGAAGAATTGAGAGGAAAGAGGAGTCCTCGAGAGCTCCTGGCGCCGAGGAGGCAAACGGGACCGAAAACCGCGCCGAAGAACAGCGCGGCACCGAGGACGGCGCCGAAAAGGCACACGGCGCCGAAGACGGCACCGAGAAGCTCCGCGATGCTGCGGATGGCGCCGACAAGCCCCGCGACACCGAAAATGACGCCGACAAGCCCTGCGACGCCGCGGACGGCGCCAAAGGCGCCGAAAGCATCCCAGGACCCTGAGAAACATGGTTAGAAGGGAAAATAGCAGGAGATAAGGGCATCGGTGGCCCCCGCGCCGCAGCCATGTGAGGGGGAACACCTATGCCGGAGTCGCCGGGCACCGAGAAGGTGCCGCGCGACCAGGAAAGTCCAACCTCCTACCTGGTCGCCCGACAAGCCCGGCGGCTCACGGCAACCGAGCCAGGTAGCAGAACCAACCTCCGAGCCCACTGCTCCATAAGAGCGCCCACTGATGAAACTGCTCATCTGAAGACCTACCAATAGGCGGGTAGGGCCGATGCTGAAGACGGCGCTACGGAAGCAGAAGTTGGCGACTCCGAAGGAGGAGACCGACAACCACGATAACAGAGGCGTCGCCGCGAGACATATCACAGGCGACCACTTTGAGTGATGTCTCTCTTTTAGACCTGTGCTAAGAAGAGCTCGAGTACGAACGTGCCGAGAATGCGACTCGCTTGTTTTATGCCTCGGGACTGCCCATCCCCCGGCATTGACTGACTGTTGTCGGACCTCGTTCTGGGAGAAGGAGGCGGACCGACCCAGCCCGACTGACTGAACAGTTTTCATATAAGTCTCCCTCACCGGGCCACCTGACCTGCTCATGGTCGACCACAAGTAGGCTGGAGACTTCTTTATTGTATATTAAAATAGAAAACTTAAGCGATACTATATTGAGATAATACTACAAAAAAATAAACTGAAAACTATGCTGCTAGTTTGAAGTTTGACTGACAGGCGAAGGCGTCGTCGCATTGAAGCGCACTTGACAGCGGGAAAAAAGGAACTGAGGGTTGGAGGGTTGGCCTCGGACAGTCATTGCCTGGCGAGCTAGTGCTTTCTGGCGCCGCCTGCCTCGCGGCGCCATCTCTGGTGTCGACCCTCCAGCAAAAAAGTTTGCTCCCGATGGGTCCTAGTGCCTCCGGTGCAGGTCCCAATAGTGTGAATGAGTGGTGGAGACTTATGTCCAGGAAGATCCGGGACTCGACTTGTCCATCGCAGCCGCGAAGGAAGAAAAAGACCGAAGTCTAGTAAATTTTAATACAAGTTTCGGTTTAACCGACGAGTTAGGATCCAGGCCTAAAACGCAGAGCGCAAAGGAGGAAAACCTGAGCTTCCAAGCTGTAAGGAAGATCTGGCGTCATGGGGCGCAGCCAAGAGTTTTATCACCCGAGTGGGTGGGAGAAGCCAGCTTGAAGACCTTCCGGCAAGATTTAAAGCGGCAAGGAACCTGCCAGTAAGTGTGGATTGAACAACATATCCATGCCCCTAGAACTATCGTTTTAACTTCATTACATTCATAGTATATCATGAAAAGAAGAGTCAAGACTTCCCAGAATGACAAACAAAACTGAACAGTGCCAAGTGCTTAATACTAGGATGTGTAAACATTTTGCAGCCAGATGATTAGGGGGACTGGTTTAGGTGGCTGCATCAGCTGCTAGTGGAAAAGGCCTCTAACTCTATTCAGCAGCTGGTAATCAGCAGGGGAGCAAGATTAGGGGGAAAGCCAGGGTTTGCAAGACCAGGAGGCAGGTGCACCAAGGTCTGACATCCCGCTCCCCCCAGGAGGCCAGCTGCTGCACTTGCAGCCAGATCATACGATCCTACCACCGGGATGAGTCAGGGAGAAATCCCACCCTTCAACTGACCCCTGAAAGATAGAGCGGAGCAGAGACAGCCAACCCCGCCCCCAACCTTCGCCCCCCCACTCCCCAAACCCACCAATCTGGTCTCTTAGGTACATCCATTACATATCTTTATAAGTTAGGAGCCAGAGAATCCAAGAATGTCAAATAGTAACTGAGCTTTGTCCATGTGAGATCCAAAGTCCCAATGTAGATCTTACCACCAGTGAAGTTATAGCTACAGTTTTTAGAATTGTGTCTTTTCTCAGTTTATGAAATCACTGGCTTTCTTCTGTGACCAGCAGTCTTAAGGGGGGCCATGTTAGGGGGGAAAATCAGGGTGCGCAAGACCAGGAAGGCAGGTGCATGACAGCCCATCATCCCGCCCCTCCCCAAAACAGGCCAGCTGCTACAATCCTGGCCAGATCAACCGAAGCTACCACCGGGAGGAGCCAGGGAAGGGATCCCCCCATTTCAACTGATCCCGGAGGAGAGAGAGGAACGCCAAGACATCAGACCCCAGCACCCCACCCCTCCCTCGCCCTCCCACCCCAATTCACCAACCCTTTTTATCTATTTTATTGTCTACTCCAGACGAAGAGATAGGGGTCTGGAGGAGCTTCAAAGTGTTTTTTTCTGAAAGCCTTACATATAGGGAGGACAACCTTTTTTGGAGGGGGGGCCCATCATGTCCCTGTAATCCTCGTCCTCCTCATCATCCCGAGTGGACTCCTCTGAAGGGAGATCCAGGGTGTCCACCATTTGCTGGAAGAAAGTTAGCACAGTGGAAGCATCCTCCTAGTCACTGGGGGAAGCTTCAAAGTTTAGATCAGGAGAAACATTAGGCATTTAAAGGGCTTTTCCCTGCCTCATCACCTAGTCCATAATAATCTTCATCCTCCCCAAGAAAGTCACCTGTGTCAGAGGGAACTGCATTGGGAGGTATACTAGCAGTGGCAGGGGTTTGAAACATGGACCCCATGCCCTGCAGAGTTTGGTACAAATGCCAGGCTTTAGCCATTTCTTCAACAGAGGGTAAATCCCCAGGTAAATCTGTGAAATTATGTCCCTGAGGCTCAATGTTTTTAGTTTTTTCTTTCTGCGTTTTGCCTCCTGACGACTCTGCATGCTTAGGTGTGGGAGGGGCAGTGGCATGTTTGTCTTTATGAAGCTTCTTGGCAGGCACTTCATCAGTGACTTGATCTGGTTTTCCTTTTTGTGTTATCTTTTAACCTCCTCCTACATGCACCACTTTCAGCCTCTCCTTCGGGCTTACCAATGCTGGCTCTGGTCCGTCTGCACTCCAATCCTCCAGTCCCATATAGCAGCCAGCCCCCAGGGTAACCCAGACTAACCCTTCTCCGAATGGGTCCCTCTCTTCCAAGGGGGAATGCTCCAGCCAGGGGCAAGCCAGCGCTACACTTGGCCCCGGGGTACTGCTAGGACTGAGGACTTGGTAGGGTCATGAATGGCACCAGAGAGCCACGCAGCCGTCATTCGGCTCAAAGTGGGCAGTATTTCTGCTTTTTCTGGTACGTCTCCGACTTGCGACTGTTGTGCTCCCGGTCTCCACCAGGGCTGCTACAGCGTGATGTCAACCCACTATCCACCCCAGGAGAACTGAGAGACCCCACGGACGCTTGATCTTCTCCTTCCCTGCCAGCCCCTAGCGTCCCGAGTCTGTTCCTGAACCTGGGTCGCCGGAGTGGGTCGAGGTAAGGTGCAAGCGCCTCAGCCCTTTATGCAACCGGGCCGACTGGTTTTCTTTTAGTAGTTGGCATTTCATCAGTGCACTTAAATGTCTTGGGCTTTGCTGCCATTTTTTTCTTTAGATGGTACTTCATCAGCACCTTTATAATTGTTATTTTTGAGCTTTAAAGGTACTTCATCAGCACCTTTATTAGTGGTATTTCTAGGTTTAGAAGGTACTTCATCAGCACCCTTAATCTTAGAAGGCCCCTCATCGGTAGTCTTGGCAGCCATCATTCTTGATCTTTTTGCCCTGTTTCTAAGGGTTTTTGAACAGAACTTAGACCAAAGTGAACTGGACCGAAGCACTGTAAATACAGGTTATGGATATCAGTTTTAGCCACAATCCTGTGGCACTTCACACAATTTTTAAAACCTGTGGGTCCAGTTCTCTTTTTAGGCTGTTCTGACATGCCAAATCGTCAGAAAGTACAGTTACGTAAGAACTTACTGTAACAGTAGATCTTTGAGAACAGCTCTTGCAGCAGGTTACACCATTAGGACTGAAGCCAGCAGGTGCCAGGACCCCACGGAAATTTTCTAGCTTGCAGTATCCAGTGGGGACCAACCCCCACGTCGGCCCCGCCCCCGACGTCAGGCATCATACAAAAGGAGGCGATCCCCCAGAATCCCCAGTTCTCCCGCCGGAGACTCCCGGCCGCTAGATAACATCAGAAGTGGAGACTGAAGATACGCATCAAAAAGGTATTCAGAGCGGTGTTAGAAACACCTAATCCTAGGTAAAGAGATAACGGAACAACTCTACCTCCAGAGGGGATGGTGGGAGGGAAACTACCTACTGCAAGAGCTGTTCTCGAAGATCTACTGTTACAGTAAGTTCTTACGTAACTGTACTATCTTACTTTGAGAAACAGCTCTTGCAGCAGGTTACACCATTAGGACTGATTCCCAAGCAATACTGGAAATCCCTCGCAGGTGGGAGGAGGATAAGTAGAGATCGCGAGTTGGACTGAAGCCTAGGACAGGAGTCCCTGAAGGACTGCTAGACCAAAACCAGCTCTTTGCCGTGATGCAATGTCCAGGCTATAATGCCTGATAAAGGTGTGCACGGTGCTCCAAGTAGCTGCTGCGCAGATGGCCGGAGTGGACAAGTTCTTCCTAGCCGGAAAGGAGGTAGCCACCCCCCTTGTGGAATGTCCCTTAACCAAGCCCGGCAGGGGTTTGTTATATTTCTGGTAACAGAACATGATACAATGGATGAGCCACCTGGACAGCGATTGTTTAGAAACCGGAGCTCCCATCATCCTACGGGCGAAGGAGACGAAAAGCTGATCAGATTTACGGTGGTGCCCGGTTCTGGTCAGGCAGTATCTTAGACACCTATGCACATCTAGAGTGTGCAGCAGGGCCTCTCCTCTATTCGAGTATTTAGGAAAATACACTGGCAGGTCAATGTCCTGACTGAGGGTGAGAGCTGAGACCACCTTAGGTAGAAACTTTGGATTTGTCCTCAGGGACACCCTGTCCTGGTGAAAAACCAAATAAGGTTCTTTGCATATAAGTGCGTGAAGCTCAGAAATCCTTCTGGCTGAGTAACAGCACTAAAATAACGTCTTCCATGTCAGGAGACGTAGCTTGCAATCCGCGGGTGGTTCAAAGGTGGCAGCATGAGCTGCTCCGGACAAAGGGTAAATCCCATGGAGGAATAAGATCCTTAATCGGAGGTCTAAGGTGGAGAACGCCTCTCAGAAAAGCTTGTGCAGTGTCCAACTGAGCTATGGGCCGTAGGCCTATAGGTGTATGATAGGTTGAGATGGCACAGAGGTGTACTTTAATAGAGGAGTAGGCCAAGCCTGCCTGGAAAAGAGACAGAAGGTAGTCTAAAACTGACCTTTCCGGACAATCCATTGGGGAAAGCCCTTGTGCTAGAGCCCAGAGGCAAAATCTGCGCCATTTCATGGCGTATGTGGCATGAGTGGCCGGTTTTCTAGGAACCGCTAGAACATCTGCTACCTCTTGTGAGACCCTGTACCGCATGATAGCTATGTCTCTAGGAGCCAGGCGTGCAGGTTCAGAGAGTGAAGGTCCGGATGGACCAAAGAACCTGCCCCCTGGGACAATAAGCGAGAGCTGATTGGCAGAGGCACCGGAGGTTTCTGGGATAGCTGGTGTAGCAGAGGGAACCAAATCTGCCTGGGCCAAAAGGGTGCGATTAGTATCAGCGTCGCCTTCTCTCTGCGGAGTTTTAAAAGGACCCTCTGGATCAATGGGAAGGGAGGAAATGCATAGAGGAATCTGACCGTCCAAGAGAGGGACAATGCATCTCACCAGAAAACACCAGGCCCTGGATCTAGCGAGCAGAAATTGGGCAGTTTTGCGTTGGATGGGGGCGCGAAAAGGTGTAACTCTGGTGCGCCCCACCTGTGAAACAGATCCTCTACCACCTCCAGGAGTAGTTCCACTCATGGACTCTGGCCTGAGAGCGACTCAGACTGTCTGCGATGACGTTGTCCACTCCTGGGACATGAGCAGCAATGAGGTTTGCGCCATGTTGCAGAACCCAATCCCACACCCTCATGGCCTCCCTGCAAAGCGGGTAGGAATGGATGCCTCCTTGTTTGTTGAGGTAATACTTCACCATGGTATTGTCTGTTTGTAACAGCAGAGTACCTGGTGGGATCTCCAACTGGAAGGCCTGCAAGGCATAAAGAACTGCTCTCATTTCCAAAATATTTATGTGGAGATGAGCTTCCTGGGGCATCCATGAGCCCTGAGACCTGACCCTGTCGAGGTGTGCTCCCCAACTGAACCCTGAGGCGTCCGTGGAGAGTGTCACAATCGGAGACGGTGCAATGAAGGGGACCCCCACCGACAGGTGCTTTGAATCTAGCCACCGTTGCCAAACCCGGATGACAGCATTCGTGATCCGAACTGGAAAATGGTCTTGCTTCTGATCCCATTGTACCCGTAACATCCACTGGGTCACCCGCATGTGGAGACGGGCTAGCGGGAATGTTGCAATGGCTGCAGCCATGTGTCCGAACAGGCAAAGGACCAGTCTGGCTGGGACTGTCTTCTTTGTCAAGATGTCCCTGATGAGGGACCTGATGTGTTCCGCTCTGTCCTGGGGCAGAAAACTCTCCCCTGTACGGTGTCCAGAACTGCACCTATGAACTGCAGATTCTGTGATGGAACCAGATGTGACTTCTCCTGATTGATGATGATGCCCAACGCCCGAACAGGGACTGAGTACAGTGGATTGCGGACATCAGAGCCTCCCAAGAGGGGGTCAGGAGGAGCCAGTCGTCCAGGGATGGGAACACGTTGTGGCCTTGTCTCCTTAGAGCCGCCGTTACGACTGCCATGCACTTCGTAAATACCCGAGGTGCCAAGGACAGTCCGAAGGGGAGGGGTCGGAACTGATAATGGCGACCGAGAAATTCGAAGCACAAGAACTTCCTGTGCGCTCAAGTTATGGGTATGTGCAGGTAGGCATCCTGCATGTCCAAAGATGCTAGGAAGGCACCCTGCTTGAGCATGGGTATCAAACCAGGGAGGGTCACCATGCGGAAGTGTTTATAAAGGACCGAAGCGTCGAGATCGCTGAGATCCAGAATCGGACGGAGGTCCCCTGTCTTTTTGGGAACCAGAAAGAAGTGGGAATAGTAGCCTGCACCTCTCTGGCGCCTCTGTACTTGTTCTATAACCTCCTTTCTCAGAAGCGCGAGCACTTCCTGCTGTATGAGCAGTGCGTGCGGACCCAAATAACGGGAAAGCAGGGGAGGTCTTGACGGTGGGTGGGCGAGGAATTCTATAAAGTGTCCTCCCTTGACCAGTTGAAGGACCCACCGGTCGGCAGTTATCGACTGCCATCCTGATAAGTGGTGAGCGATGCGACCCCTGACCTTTTGTACCAGTTGATCCAGAGGAGGGGCGGGGGCCGGGAAGGAGTCATGCTGTGGCGGCATTACCCCCCGCAGGCTGGGCCGGTTTGGTATACCTCTGACCTTGGCCTGGGGAAGACTTAGGTTGGGCCTTATGGTGGAAGGTGCCCCTTTGCTGTCGGCCGCGAAAACGGTTCTGGTTCTTACGAAAGGAACCAGGTTTGGGTCTGTACATGGCCTGTACAGTCCTTACTGCCTTCCCGGCGTCCTGTAATTTGGTGATCACCTTTTCAGAGTCTTCACCAAATAGGACTTTGCCGTTATAGGGAATGTCCAGGATGTTTTTCTGGACGTCCGGGGTAAATCCGGAGACACAAAGCCATGAATGTCTCCGGAGACAGACGCCTGAGGCTGCTCCCCTTGCTGCGGAGTCCGTCGAGTCGTAGGCGGCTCTCAAAACCTGGGTCCCCACGTCTGACCCAGTGCGGAGGAGGTTGAGAAGCTCCTCCTTCTGTTCGCCATCCAGAAGTATTTTAACTAGGTCTTGACCTTGTTCCCATAGGGCATTCTGAAACTGAACCATGTGTGTCGGATAGTTCAGTGACCTAGTGAAGCATGTAGCAGTTGCATACATACGCCTACCCAGTGAGTCCAATTGCTTGGACTCCTGGTCCAGAGGTTGTGTACTCAAATGTTGTGGTCATTGAGACCTATCATGGGAGGCCGTAATGACCAGGGAATCAGCCAGGGGTTGTTGTGCTAAGTATGGGCCCTCTGCAGGGGCCCTGTACAGACGATCAGCCTTCTTCTGCACCGTGGGGGTGGTGTGCAGAAGTTTCCACGCTGCCTTGGTGACGTCTGCAAAGGTGTCCACCAAGGGTGGGACCACCACAGGCTTAGGGTCCTTCTGCCGAAGATAACGGGCTAGGTGCTGTCGTTCGGGGTCTAAATCTTCCATTTCCCATCCCATGTTCTCCTGGATGTGCCTCATGATTTCGGAGAAAGATGGATCATCCGGAGGTGACCTGGGGAGGTCTCGTGGGTCAGGCGATGGGATGCTAATCGGAGAAGGAGACCTGGAGGTATCTGAGGTGTCAGGTCTAGAGCCGGCCCCCTGCGGAGTGGACCGTCAATGTCTGGGTCGCTTGAGACTGGGACACCCTGAGGAAGATCTTAAAGGGGGCCTTCTCCTTTCTTTGGACCTGCCTCTAGGAGACGGGGTAGGCTCCTTGTGGGTCGGTGGTCTTCCTACTGGCCCCTGTGGTGGAGGAGGAGGAGTAGGCAGAGCAGTTTTTACTGGGACCACGTCCCTCTTGATTGTGTCCCACCAAAAAGTGATGAGGTCTTTAACCTCCTGAATATTCATACCAGATGACGGTCCTGACATCGGGGTTGGCCTGTCGCCGGTATCAGGCGTCGGGTTCCCAGGCTTCGCCGGGTCAGGTGAAGGCTCCTGCGGAAGCCCGACGTCCTCGCTGTCACCTGCCTGGTCATCAGGCAACGTTGTAGCTTCCTCTGTAGACTCCTGGCGACTGGTGTCCACCGGTGATGGAGAGGCAGTCGTCGGCTCCTTAGAACATGAGGCTGACGTTGGGTGTTTGCCCGACGTCTGGTCTGACGGGTGCTTAACCGGGGACGGGTCAGCAGCCTGTTTTGGGTCAGTCATCCGCTTAAGGGACGTCAGGTCTTTAGTCTTCCTGGGAGGGGCGGTCTGGTCCCCTAGGAGGCCGGGATGCAGATCTGGCGTCGGGCTCCCGGCGTTTATCAGAGGCAGAATGGGTGACTTTGGAAAAGGACTTGGACCGGTGACAGTCAGTAGACTTGGTGGAAGCCTGGGAGGGCGTTGGAGAAGGGTCTGAGGTCCTGGAAGTCTTAATCGGATGTAAGGAAGCCGAAGAGCTGGCAGAAGTCCTAACCTTCATGGAAGGAGGCTGAGAGCGAGCCCTGAAGGGACAGCGGTCTGAACGCATAGAGCCGCAGCTAGTACGCGAGTCCGAGGCCCCGTTCGGGGATCTGGACCTGGCCTTCTCCTGGTCCTTGTGGGTCTTAGAGGTGGACTCACCTCTGGAGGCAGGGTTTTTCTCCATAAGTTTTAATTGTTCTTCCAAGAGGAACACTTAAAGTGCCTTCTGGTGGTGGATCCTGGTGCGACTGTTGAACCGCTGGCAAGAAGGGCAGGCCTTGGTGTCATGTTCTGGGCCCAGGCACCGCAAACAGGATGAGTGCAGATCCTTAAAAGGTATCTGTTTGCTGCAGGCACACTTGGAAGGGTGTCCTTCTGAGGAAGGAGTAGGAATGCCAACATTTAGAGTAAAAGCTGAAAGTTCTGGTCGTTGTTCGCTGGAGCGGGACCGTGAGGCCGATGCTGGCAAGTCGATGGTGGGAAAAGAACTGGGGATTCTGGGGGACCGCCCCCTTTTGTATGATGCCTGACGGGGGCGGGGCCGACTTCGGGGGCGGTCCCCGCTGGATACTGCTAGCTAGAAAATTTCTGTGGGGTCCTGGCGCCTGCCGGCTTCAGTCCTAATGGTGTAACCTGCTGCAAGAGCTGTTTCTCAAAGTAAGATAACTGAAAACAACGGTTCCCTATAGGGAAGATTTGAAATTAGTTGTTCGTTCCTTCGTGGTAAAGAACGGCAATTAAAAAAAGCAAACAAGCGCTAAGAAAACAAGAAAATAGCGGTTCCTGGTGAAAAAAGGGAACCGCTAATAAAATTAACTAAACAACAGTGGAAAAGCTGTAACCACAGTAATGTTTTACCTCAGAAAGTGGAAAAGGGAACCATGGAAGAAAGGGAAAGATGCGGTTCCCGGGAACCGAATGGTAACCACTAAAAATCCTCAAAAATAATAAAAGTAAGAAAATACAGTCTCAGTACAAAAGTAAAATTTAAGGGCCAAAAAAGTGGTTTTCTCGTGGAGAGAGAGAGCACCTCAGAGGCAGTGTTTCTCTGTCAGTCGGAGAAAAAATTCTGGTGCCCTCTGGGCAGACTCCAATCAGCACACCCTCCTCTTTTCCTATTGGCCAATTCACAATGGGGCCCTATGCACGAAGGTGCGGAGTGGCTATGTGCCACGTATCCTGGGGTGTAGCCAACCCACTTACCTTACTGTACCTCACAAGGGTATGCACTAACGGGATGACGTGACCCAACACCCCTTTTCCCCCTCAATCATGGACCGCATTGCACTGGGGGCATGCCAGCACTACATGGTATTCACTAAACCGCGCAGTGCTGGCCGCAGGGGTGTAGAGGGTGATGCCAGGTATGCCAGCCGGGACCAAGCGCAACCCGTTACACTTCCCCACAGATGCCACCTGCCAGTTGTGAGAGCACTGGGAAACATCCCACAGTACTGCCCCAGCCCATGAGGCTGATCGGGAGGACTGGGCCAGCTAAGCCGCGGCACCAGTAGCATGTCTGGTGTCCAGCGGTGTTGGTGCCATGGGGGAGGGGGGCCGCTGGACTCCCGGGACAAGGCTGCGGGGGGGGGGGTGTCAGTCTCCCGGGTCAGACAATCAGAGGTGTGTGGTTCCATGGGTCTGGGCACCCACCGGGGCTATACATGACCTGGACCGGGGCGTAAGGGATCGACTCCTGGGCCCAGGACGGGCATCAAATTGGATGCCTGCCTGGGTCCGTGACTCCACCCCTGGCTGCCCTGCAGAGTCCTGCAAGCCAGGGGGGCTGCGAACAGGTGGCCGGCATTGGTGAATGCCGGAATGGGCACACTGTCTGCAGGGCTCAGGGACGCAGGCTGGGTATGCGACTTTTCTGCCTAACACCGCCTGCTTAGAGCACAGGATCCTATATGAATATTCATGGCTCCATCTCCGAGGCAGTTCAACCTTGTCAGCTTACTGCAATCAGTTACTGATGCTAAAGGGCCCCTTGGGGTGAGAAACAACATTTCAAATGTAGAAAATATGGTTCAAATGTTTTATTAGTTTAATAGGAGTTATAAAAGTTTTCTTAATGAGTTGTTTTTGAAGTACTGGTAAGTGGACAGGATGGCACAATGACATTTACAGGAGCCTATTTGAATACATAACCCCCCACCACACTTTCTCTGTTGGGACTGCTGACTGTCCTTTCCTTTCCAGGACCCCCTCCCCCCCAGGAACAGCAAGCAAGATTTTATCAGGTGCTTGCTGAAAATGCTATTTGTTCCCCACCCCTGAAACTGACCTGTGCCTACAAAAGGTAGTGTTCGGCTAGGGAAACATAGAGACACATACACACAGACAAGGGAGAAGCACTGCAGAATTCCAACACTGTCTTATGGGAGTGAACTAGCCAGCCTGGTGGCACTGAGGGTTGAGGCGCTGGATGCCACACTTCACGCCACACCACGCCGGCGACCCGGGTTCAGGAACAAGCCCGGGTAGGCACGGGAGAGAGAGGATCAAGCATCCAGAAGATAGCTCTCCTCTCTCTGGGGAGGGATCCAGGGCACGCCCGGCAGAGCAGCGGCCCCTGGTGGAAGCCGGAGGCACTGTGTACGCTTAGGGCAGAAGTAGAGAGACAGAGCTGAAGCAGACATAGGAGGATGTCACTGCACGTCCGAGCTCCGGGGGTTGGGTGAGGTGGGAGGAGGGGCAACACCGAGTACAAGGGAAAAATCCCATCTCAGGGACAGGCGATGGCTACCCCAGGGCAGAAGACCACACTCCCACAGTCATGCTCCTCGACCAGGGTGTGTCTCCTGACCCCAACCAGTGGATTAGATTGTAGATAAGAGCACCAGGGTGATGGCGGCCCCACCTCGGGGGGGGGGGGGCTCTGAGCTGGTCGAGGCAGGCCTGGCGAGAGGCTTCAGACCAGGAGGTAGAGTCTCTGGTGAGCAGGGGCAGCCGGAGAGAGGTCTCAGAGTTCAGGCACAGAAAAATAATTGCAAAAAAATATATTTATATATATATAGGAGTGAAATGCCCACCCTCTGTGACACAGGACGCCTTATATATATGAAAATAGCCTATATAAGAAGTAGACCCCCCCAAATCCAAAATATGCTTATTTCTTCAGCCTTGAAGCTGGGAGTCCTCATGTAGGAAATTCTACTCTCCAGATCAACACTCCCACTTTCTGGTTTATAATTTAAACATTTGGTAACCGGGAAAGGCACGTTGAGCCAAGGCTCAATTCCAGGTGCGACCTGGGGTGGGGGGAGTCGTGGAAATACAGACAATAAATGCAGATAATTAGTCAAGAGAACAATAGCTGCTAACTACAATCAATATAATACAGCAGTGAGAGCAAAAACATGACATGAATCTCTAGAGGTGAACTATACAACAGTAAGTGATCTACATAATGAATCTTTAATAAATGCTGGGGAGGAATTATAGGAAGGTAAAGTCAGTAGAAGTTGTGGGTTTAGCTCAGTTGTGGCAGCGACATAAAGGTGGAGGAAGGAGACGTAGCTGTTGCTTGCAGCTAGAGTGAGAGAGTGAATTTCTGATAGCAGAGGTAAGTTTGTTCCACAAGTAAGGAAGCTGGTAGGAGAAAGCAGCTTTGCCGGCTGCGGAAGAGGGTCGGGGCAGGGTGAAGGATCTTTCATTTCTGTGCCTGAGTTCATAGGAGGATAGGGAGTCTGAGGATAGACAGTCCTCAAGATAGGAGGGGAGCAAGTTAAACCAGTATTTAGATATAAGGTTGAGGGCGTGTATATAGCACCTTTGAGATAAGGGGCTTAGTTTGAGGAGGGAGTAAAGATTGCAGTGGTGGGTACATAAGGGGGGAGTTTGTAGCGAAGCGACAAAATGAGTTTAGAAGGGTATCCAGCCTGGCAAGGGTGGTTGCAGAGGCAGAACTGTGAACCACATCCGCATAATCTAGTATGGGGAAGATCATTTTAGAGACAATTTCATGTCTGGCAGGTAATGTGAGAGAGTCCCTGTTCCAGTATAGCATGCCAGGTTTGGGGAGCAGCTTGGAGGTGATAGAGTCAATGTGAGCTGAAAAAGACAGGTAGGGGTCCAGCCGAACAGCCAGGTACTTGTATCCGGTGACTTGGTCAAGTGGGGAGCCACTGAGAGAGGTGACTGGGGGGGGAGGTGTAGTATGGCTAAGTTTCTGGGCAGAGCTGAAAACCATGGAAACAGTTTGGTGGTACCTAATTTCAGTTGGTTTTGGCTGAACTAGTGCTGAATGTTGTTGAAGTCGCTTTGTAGGGTAGCTTGGACTTCAAGCAGGTTGAGACGGGAGGTAAAGAGGATGGTGTCGTCTGCATACATGTGTATTGATGAACTGGTGCAGGAGGGGGGAAGGTCATTAATGAAGATGGAGAAGAGGATGGGACCGAGAACAGAGCCTTGAGGGATGCCCGCCAGGATAGGGAGAGGGGGTGATGTGGTATCAGCGATTCTAACAGATTGAAATCTGGTGGATAGATAAGACTGAAACCACCTTACAGTAATGGGGGCAAGTCCAGCTGCCTCAAGCTTCTCCAGAAAAAGAGGGTGGGATACAGAGTCAAATGCCTTTGCTAAATCGACAAATACAGCTGCTGTTAAGGAAGCCTTGGTTGGAGGCAGTTTGGATATGGTTGGTGACAAGCAGGAGGGAAGAAATTGTGGAATGGTGTTTCCTGAAGCCAGACTGATGGGGTGAGAGGATGTTGTTTGTTGCAAGGTAGTCAGCTAGTCGGGTGTGGGCAAAGGATTCTTGTAGTTTGGCTAGGGCTGGGAGGAGCGAGATGGGCCTATAATTGCCTGGCAGGGAGGGGTCACTGCCTTTGTGAAAGGGAATTACACAGGCCAATTTCCAGGATTGCGGAACTCTTCCTGTGGAAAACAAGAGATTAAGAGGATGTGTAAAAAGCTTGGTGATCGCAGGAGCCGAGATCTGCAGGAACTTGGGGTGAGTCCCGTCTGGGCTGGTCTTTGCAGGGTTAAGTGAGCGTAGGGCTTTCCATACCTTGCATACAGTAAGGGGGGTGAATTTGAAGTCTTTATTAAGGGGAGGTGGTGGTGGGACTGGGGAAGGAGGGGGGAGCCCAGTGGTATGGCACAGGAAGTGAAAAACTGGCTTAGGAATTTCAGACGCGTGGGTCGGGTCAGTGACTGGTTGGCCGAGAAGTTTGAAGGCAGGGGTGGGTCAAGGAGTGTGTGCACAACTTTCCAGAACTGAGGGAGCTTAGCAAGTGAGAGTTGCAACCTAAAGTAGTCTGCCTTTGCTTTTCTTAAGGTCTTGGTGCAGGCATTATGTAGGATGTTAAAAGCTTGCCTGCTCTGAAGGTTGGATTTAAAGTACAACCAAGCCTTGTCTGTTCACTTGCATCTGGTGGGGATGGGTGCGGTGATCCAGGGGTGGTGCCGCTTCTTGACCCTGGACTTTTTCAGAGGGGCATGGATGTCCCAGATGTTTGTAAAGGTATGTGGGAATCTAGAGAAGGGCATGTCAACATCAGGGACTGAGTAGTCAGGTTGCCAGTCGACTTCGTATGGACTTGTAAGGAGGGCATCGGTGTCCAACTTGTTTAGCGAGCGAGTGTTGATGTACTTTGGGGCAGATTTGTCCAGTTGTGTTTTCCTGATACAGTAGGTAATACAGTGGTCACTTAGTGCGTTAGAGAGGACACTGCAGGAGGTTATTCTGTGAGGGTGGGAGGTAAGGATCCAGTCTAATAAAGAATGGTTTAGGGAGTGGAGGTTGTAGTGGGTGGGTTCACTGATCAATCGGGTGAGATTAAGGGACTCGATTTTGGAGGTGTAAGCTTTTGAGAAGGGGGCTAGCCAGTCCAAGTTGAAATCGCCTACAAGGACCACTTCCCCTCTGGATGCTAGGTTGGGCAGGGTGGTAAGGGTGGTGGTGAGGGAGTCACGGGATAGGCGTAGAGCACACCTAGGCAGAGTGGGAGTGAGGCCGGAAGGGAGAAATGAATCATAAAGAGTTTGTGGGAGCCGAGGCAAGCTTTTTTGTGAGTTACTGAACTCACGAGCAGCTATTTTTGTAGATAGCTACACCACCAGCTCTTTTACCTTTGTCTAAGTTATATAATTGAAAAAGGGGCAGAAAGTGTTCTGCTAAGGTTTCCCTCTGTTACAAAGAAATCATTTAGTGTTATGCAAGAGTGTTTAGATTTCTGACTGTATGAATTAGGCAAAACATAATAAAAAAGAGCCTGTTTTCCTTCCAAATCTTTCCCTCAGAATTGAAAACTTGAAGGTCTAAGGGTATAGGCAGCATCTGTAAAGTCTTAATTTCATTAATTTAATGTGTTACATTATTAGTGCTTCATTATCCCGTAACATACTCATGTGTCCATAAAACACCTGCTGGTACTCATAATGTTACCACACCTCCCCAACTGGGAAGAAAAAGTTACTTACCATAGTAACCTTGTTTCTCCCAGGGGATACTCCAATATTCATAACTCTTTTGCAGTGTGCCTTTAAGGTCAGAAAACATGGAGATGGAATGCTATGCAAATGATGGAATCATTGGCATGAGCCACTTTTCAAATGCTGCCACCTATCAACTGCCTACATTCTAACCCTCAGATTTCGTGGACGCCTGCAAGACAGAGCCCAAAATTTAAACATAACAAATTCTAATTTTAAAATTCCCTACCTAAAAAAACTCCAATTGGAGAGAAACATGAAAAGTAAGAACTTATCATTAAGCAAAAGTTCTCCACACACTCCTTATGTCAGAATCACCTGAAAAAAGGAGGAAAAAGGTAAACAAGTTTTTGTTTGTAACTTATATTTATTGGTTTTTACAATAAAGTATAAGTATGACCCGTAGGACAGTGTACAATAAAGCCATACAATACAACATTTGAATATAAGAAAAAATTCCTCACCTTAGTATTTTATTTATTTATTTATTTATTGGAGCATCAGTTTAACAACCTTTGAGCCAGAGGTTCATTTACAAAGGTACCTCATCACAGTGAGGACAAAACAGTGCAGGAAAACAAACAACCAAACAGACAAAACATCTGAGAACAATTAGGAAGCAGCCACAAAATGCAGGCATTTGTCAAACACAGTATACAAACCGGCTTACATGTGCACTTTACAGAGTAGACAATATACAGTAGTTACATGGAGATTGATTCAGTGGGAAGAATAAAGGTATGGCTGGGTGGGAGGTATCAGAAGAAGAGTGTGGGGAAGATAGTAGCAAGTAAAGGTAGAGCTGGACAGAAGGTCAGAGAGCGGCTCAGTGAGCCTTGTCTGGGAGGACAGGAGTAGGCTTAGAGGCAGGTACAGCTGCGTGTTGAGAGCGGCTAATTTCTAAGACTAGTTTTAAAGTACGATAGCGAGGTGGCATCAGTGACTCCACGGCAGGAGGCGGTATACCAACAGGGGGCTCTGTAGGAGTAAGCCCTTTGACCTTGCGAGGTTCTCGCCCTCGGTATAACCAGTGCAGTTTTGCGGGATATGCGGGTATGCACTGTAGGGTTAGCACAGTGGATAGTGGTTGACAGACCCGGTGGGGATAGCCCAAGGAGAGATTTTTTTGTTAGGAGGCAGGTTTGGTATTTGAGGCGCTCATCTAGGTTGAGTAGATTAGCAAAGGTGTAAAGATGGCAAGTGTGGGTTAGACCAGGAGCCCCAGTTATGAGCCTGCAGGCCTTCTTTAAGGTGAGGCGGATCTTGTTCAGGGCAGTCTGGTCTGCTGCACCATACACAGTTAGGCCATAGTCTACCAGAGATGTAGTAATGTTGTTTCTTCTAATGGAGTCCTACTGTATTCTGACAATAGCAGTGAGTCCCAACCTTCGAACTGCCCCGGAGATGAAAGAGTTAACTTTCCATGCCAGGCATGGAACGCTGAGCTCGAGCTCGGTTGAGACTCTGTCTGTTGCTGTTTAAACTCAAACCGTCAGATCTTTATGAGCTAAACTCACTAAGGTCCTGTGTGGAAGCTGTAAACCTACACTAGCCAACTGGCTACTAAATATAAATAAGATTTTTTGGTCCCAAAACAAAGACACAAGTCAGGAGACCCAAAAAATGAAAAAAACACAACACCCACTCACCCAAAGAGAGAAGGGGTGAAAACAACAAGGTGGGGCACCTCCTGAGTGCCAACACAGCCACTGCCCACCCACATCCCAAAAGAAAAAATTACTCACCTTAGTAATGTTGTTTCTTCTAATGGAGTCTTGCTATATTATGACAAGTTGCAGTTTGTCCCACCACTAGAACTGCTCCGGAGGTGAAATAGTTAAATCCATTCCATGAATGGAACTTTGAGCACGAGCTCTAAGACAGAAGCTGTCTGTGTAGTTTCAAACCTGAACTGTCAGATCTTTATGAGCAAAACTCACTAAGGTCTGTGTGGAAGCTGTAACCTACACTAGCCAACTGGCTACCTAAATAATAACACCATTGCTGGTCCCAACACCAAAGACTCAAGTCAGGGACCAGAATTAATAATATAATTTAACAATATGAGAAATAACACAAGAGAATAATAAACACCACACCCCAAACCCCAAAAGGGGTGAAAACGCTAAAAGGGCATAAATAGTACCCACACTAGGTTGTCCACACCATACCCAAGTAGAAGTTCTGAGAGGGCAGGCTGGGGAGGTCATAATATAGCAAGACTCCATTAGAAGAAACAACATTACTAAGGTGAGTAATTTTTCTTCAAACAACATGAAGTCTTGCTATATTATGACAAGTTGCAGACTACACAGCAGTACCTCCATGGAGGAGGGACAGAACCTACTTAGGGAATAGGCTCTGAAGCACAGCTGTGCCAAACCGAGCATCTCTCCCAGCCTGACATCCAGGAGTAATGCTTGTGAAAGTGTGTACCGTTTTCCAAGTAGCAGCCTGGCATATCTCCAATATAGGATGTCTCTGGCAGCAGCTAGAGACGCGCTGTACCTCTGGTAGAATGAGCCCTCAAGCCAGAGGGGATCTCTGTCCAGTTTCTGATAACAAAATTGGATACAAGAGACAATCCACCTGGCAATTGATCTCTTAGTGGCAGGTTTCCTTTCCCAACCTCACCAAAGTGAGGAAAAGTTGGAGGATTCGAACCTGGACCCTTGGCATTGCCTAAATAGTAACTAAGGGCCCTCTTAACATCCAACTGTGCAATCTCCTCTCACCAGAAGAGGAGTGTTCAGTGAAGAATACTGGAAGGAGATAGATTGGTTAAGATGGAAATCTGAAACCACCTTAGGCAAAAACTTCCTGTTAGTCCTGAGGACTACCTTATCCCTGTGGAAAGAAATAAAGTCAGTTTCTACTGACAAGGCTTGCAACTCACTTATGCGTCTAGCAAAAGTGATAGCCACTAGGAAAACAGTTTTCCAAGTTAGATACTTCAGCTCTGCAGAAAACAGAGGTTCAAAAGGGGGTTGCATTAACTGGGCAATGCAAACATTAAGGTCCCAGGCAGGGGCTGGATCCCGAAAAGGTGGATTAGTATGGAGTAATCCCTTAAAAAACTTGGAAAACACAGGGTGAGCGGAAAGAGAGGATGAATTTCCGCTGAAACAAAAAGCAGAGACAGCTGCCAAATGAACTCTCAGGGTAGCTGGTCTGAGGCCCAAGGAATTAAGATGGACCATGTAATCTAACACAATGGGCAAATCAGCAGATTCTGGGGAAATATGCTTCCCAGAACACCAAATGGAAAACCTTTTCCATTTAGAATTATAAGTAGCCCTAGTGGAAGGCTTCCTAGAAGCCTTTAGAATTTCAAGAACACCCTGAGAGAGGTGTAAGTCAGCAAATTCTAACTCCTCAAGAGCCAGGCCTTGAGATTGAGGGATTTGAGGTTCGGATACCAAACTCTCCCCTGGGCACAGGATAATAGGTTGTGATTCCTGGGGAGACACAGGGGAAGACTGACTGTCAGGGACAGAAGGAGTGGGTACCAGGGCTGCCTGGCCCAATCCGGGGCAATCAGAATCACCCTGCAAGGCTGGGATCTGATTTTGACTAACACTTTGAATAGGAGAGGGAAGGGGGGAAAAGCATAAAGAAACTTCCCTTCTCAATCCAGAAGGAGGGCGTCCAGGGGGACTGAGCCCAACACTGGAGGCCTGCAGCAGAACAGTGGAAGATGGTGATTGTCTGGGGCTGCAAAAAGATCTATTTGAGGGGTGCCCCATCTGGCAAAGACTATCCCCAGTACTTGAGGATCCAGGGACCATTCGTGATGGCCCTGAGAAATCCTGCTGAGAGCATCTGCTAGAACATTGTCCTTTCCTGGAAGGTGAACTGCTATGAGGGAAGTGTTCAGGGAATAGGCCAGAGACCACAACTTCATTGCCTCGGTGCACAAGGCCGAAGACCGAGTGCCCCCCTGCTTGTTGATGTACCACATTGTTGTGGTGTTGTCTGTTGTGACTTGTACCACTTTGTTCAGAACAGATACAGAAACCACTTGAAGTGCTAAAAAGACAGCTCTGAGTTCCAGCAAATTGATGTGGAACAGAGATTCCTGGGGAGACCACACTCCCTGAGTGGAGAGGTCGCCCATGTGGGCTCCCCACCCCAGGAGGGAAGCATCTGTAGTGAGAGTCAACATGTGAGCAGGGGAATGAAGGGGACCCCAATCTTAAATTGCTCTGATCCTGCCACCACTGAAGGGCCTGGATCAAGGTTCGAGTCACTGGGACCAACTTGGAAAGGGGGTCTCTTCTCTGAGACCAATAGGTTCTCAAGTGAAACTGAAAGTCTCTCATCTGGAATCTTTCTCCCTGCACTACAGCTGTGGATGCAGCCATGTGACCCAGGAGCTGCAAAAAGTGTCTTGCTGGTCGAGAGACCCGCAGAGTGAAGGAGGAGGCCAGAGCCACCAAGTTCCTTACCCTTTCTAAGGGAAGAAAAGCTCTGGCCCGGTTTGTGTCCAATTCTGCACCTATAAAGGTGAGTACCTGGACTGGTTCCAGAACCGACTTTGGTAGATTTAGCAGGAAGCCCAGGGAGGTGAGAAGCTGCTGGGTGACTTGCAGGTGAGATTTTACCTGTTCTGGGGACTGGCCTACAATGAGCCAGTCGTCTAGATAGGGAAAACAGCAATCCTTTGCCTCCTTAAGTGAGCCACTGCTACTGCCAGACATTTTGTGAATACCCTTGGGGCAGAGGTCAAGCCGAAGGGCATTGCTCTGAACTGGTAATGACCTGAGGGCAGTTCGAATCTGAGGTACTTTCGGTGGGAGCTTCTGATTAGGACGTGAAAACAGGCATCCTTGAGGTCCAGGGAAGCTAGCCAGTCCCCTGGCCTTAGAGAAGGTAAAATCATTGCCAGAGTTACCATTCTGAACTTTGGTTTCAAAAGATGCTTGTTCAGATATCTGAGGTCTAAGATGGGCCACCATTCTCCTGTCTTTTTTGGGGTAAGGAAGTATCTGGAATACAGACCCCTGCCCTGGTGTAGGGGAGGAACCCTTTCTACTGCTCTGAGAGCCAACAGGGTTGAGACCTCTGCTTCTAGAGCAAAGGTCTCTAAAGAACTTGCAGGTAGAAAAAGCCTGGCTCTCATCTTGGGGAACTTTTTGAAGCTGAGAACCAGACCCTGGCTTACTACTTCCAGAACCCACTTGTCTGAGGTTAAAGACACCCAGTTCTGACTGAAGTAAGCCAACCTGCCCCCTACTGGTAAAGGTGAATCGGCCCTGGGCACCCCATCAGGGTGCCTGCTTGGCAGGTGCTTTAGGCTGAGGGGTGGGAGCAGGCCTGCCCACACCCCGTCTGCCTCTGCCTCTGAAGAACCCCCTCTGAGCATAAGCAGAGGAGGCCTGAGTTTGGTAGAAAGGCCTGTGGAAAGGCCTACCCCTACCCTGAGGTGTGCCTCTGGGAGTGGCTTGCCGCTCCTGGCTTGAGCACTTTTGTAAGTAGTCCTATATTCATCCATCTTTTCATATAATTCTCTGTCTGCTCCCCAAAAGAGAATTTCCCACCACAGGAAAATCCATAGCCTTAGTCTGGGTATCCTGTGAGAGGCTAGTACACCTGAGCCAGGCCAACCTACGAAAAGCTACAGATGTGGCCATGACTCTAGAGGAGACATCATTAACATCCACAGCAGCATGAAACTGCACCTTAGAAGCCTCAATGCCATCGACAGCCACCTGTTCCAGCTCGCTAGCCATGGCCTTGTTTGGCTAATTCCATAACAGTATCCCATCTAGATTTCTGATACCTTGCTACATAAGCCATATAATTTGCTTGCCTGAGTCCCAAGGACGCTGCCATGTACTGTTTTTTTGCCATGGCATCAATCTTCCTGGAATCCTTGTCAGGAGGATGTGAAGCCAGGGGAATATTAGCTTTATCACAAGCTGCAGCCTTAACTACCCTCAACATGACTGCATTGCTGAGAAAGGAATTCTGTATCAGGACCTGACAATGTGTACCTTCTGTCCATCTTTTTATCTACAGGAGGCACAGAATTAGGAGTTTTAAGATTTTTTTGTTTGTTTCCTAAAGACTTATGCAAAGGAATAGACAATCTCCTAGACTCTGGAATATCCATCATTTCTACAAAATCAGGCTCCTCTTGCTCATCCACAGCTTCTTCCAAAGGAAGCTGGAGGGTTTCAACAACTTTTGTAAAACATAAAATGAGAGGGACTCAGAAAGCATAGGGAGATTCTAAAGGTCTGTCTGGGGAAATGTCCGGTTCAATGGGCACACCCAGACCCTCCCAGCCACATTCATACTGTTCATAATCATCCTCCTCCTCTGGTTCATAAAACTCCTCAACATCATATTCTTGAACCGATGGAACTTGGACGAATCGACCTTTACCAGATAGTGGCGGTTCGGACGGGACCGGAGACAGTGACTGGACAATTTGAATAGCTCTTGCTATCTCTGCAGCAGTTGGA
This sequence comes from Neoceratodus forsteri, assembly GCA_016271365.2. Taxonomy (NCBI): domain Eukaryota; kingdom Metazoa; phylum Chordata; order Ceratodontiformes; family Ceratodontidae; genus Neoceratodus; species Neoceratodus forsteri. Next base: position 559,148,460 of record CM057459.1, on the reverse strand, counting down.
GAAGGGATTTTGGACTCCAAACCTGCTGACTTCCTTGTTCTCTTTACTGGAACTGGTTCCTCGAACCAGCTTTTCTTTTGCCCGAGGAAGTCTCGCCCTGGTCAGAGGGCAGTCCCTCCGATTCGGTTGGCACCGAACCGGGCTGGCCATCCGGGTCAGCGGACTTTTTGGCCTCTCGTTCCCTGAGCCTGCCCAATCTCTTTTCCAGGGTGGCTGCAGGGAAATTCTTACAAATCTGGCAGTCTGACTGGAGGTGGTCAAACCCCAGACAATAAACACATGTGGTGTGTGGGTCAGCCTTGGCAAAGACTTCCCCACAGACATCACAGTGTTGAAACCCAGTGGGCCCGGTTTTTCTTTTGGGTTTCTCAAACATAATGCCAGCCTAACCAGAAAAACTTGCCCTTTGAGCAGCGGTACCAGGCAAGACACCCTTATCGGTTCCTAACCGTGTCACGGTATTGGAAAAAAACGTAATAAATCCATTTTTTTTAGAACCGATAAGAACCGGGAACCGCACTCTAAAATGACAAGCTTTAAAATTTTTAAGCTTTTAACCCAGCTGATTGGTTCAAAACCGAACCGATAAACTTACAAGTTCCACACAGAAAATACAATTTTAAATTACTTACGATACCACAGACAGAACTTGAACCGAACGGTTTTGAGGTTAAAATAAAACTATTCTCGGTTGAATCGAATCGAGAAAACACTGTTTAAACCGAGAAATGAACCGAGCAGTAGGAGAAATCTCCGGAGCGACTGTTCAGTGAGGCGGAGTAAAGAATCTGACAGTTCAGGTTTGAAACTACACAGACAGAGCTTCAATCTTAGAGCTCATGCTCAAAGTTCCATTCATGGAATGGATTTAACTATTTCACCTCCGGAGCAGTTCTAGTGGTGGGACAAACTGCAACTTGTCATAATATAGCAAGACTTCATGTTATTTGAAACAGAGGTTCTGAGAGGAGAAGGCCGGGGGGAGGTCAGAATACAGCAAGACTCTATTAGAAGAAACAACATTACTAAGGTGAGTAATTTTTTCTTCAAACAACATGAAGTCTTGTTGTATTCTGACAATAGCAGACTATCAAGCACTACCTCCATGGAGGAGGGACAGAACCTACTTAGGAAATAGGCTCTGAAGCACAGCTGTGCCAAACCGAGCATCACTCCTAACCTGGATATCCAGGGAGTAATGCTTGGTAAAAGTGTGAACTGTTTTCCAGGTAGCTGCTTGACATATCTCTAGAATAGGAATATCCCTGGCAGCAGCCAGGGAGGCAGCTGTACTTCTGGTAGAGTGAGCCCTCAAGCCTGAGGGTGGAAGCCTACCCAGTTTTTAATAACAAAATTGAACACAAGAGACAATCCACCTGGCAATGGATCTTTTAGTGGCAGGTTTCCCTTTACCAACCTCACCATAAGTGAGGAACAGATGGAGGGAGTCAAACCTGTGACCCTTGGTACGTTCTATGTAGTAGCTAAGGGCTCTTTTCACATCTAAACTGTGCAGCCTCCTCTCGCCAGAGGAGGAATGGTCAGTGAAGTACACAGGAAGAGACATAGATTGGTTAAGGTGGAAATCTGAAACCACCTTAGGCAAAAACTTCCTGTTAGTCCTGAGGACCACCTTATCTCTACGGAAGGAGATAAAAATCGGGCTCCACTGACAGGACTTGTAACTCACTTATGCGTCTGGCAGAAGTGATGGCTACCAAGAACACAGTTTTCCAAGTCAAGTACCTAAGCTCTGCTGAAGACAAAGGCTCAAAGGGGGGTTGCATAAGCTGAGCAATGCAAACGTTAAGGTCCCAAGCAGGGGCAGGGTCCCTGAATGGAGGGTTGGTATGAAGCAATCCCTTGAAAACTTAGAGAATACAGGGTGAGCTGAAAGAGAAGAGGGCTTACCTGCTGAAATGAAAGCAGAAACAGCTGCCAGATGCACCTTTAGTGTAGCTGGTCTAAGGCCCAAGCTATTCAAATGGACAGCATAATCAAGGACTGTGGGCAGATCAGCAGACTCTGGGGAAATATGCCTTCCAGAGCACCATATGGAAAATCTTTTCCACTTGGAATTATAAGTAGTCCTGGTGGAAGGTTTCCTAGAAGCCTTCAGAATATCTATTACACCTTGGGAGAGGTGTAAATCAGCAAACTCTAACTCTTCAAGAGCCAGGCCTTGAGATTGAGAGATTTGAGATTCGGGTACCAAACCCTTCCCTGAGCACAGGTTAACAGGTTGTAATTCCTGGGAAGATGGACTGCTAAGGACAACAGGAGAGGATACCAGGGCTGTCTGGCCCAGTCTGGAGCAATCAGGATCACCTTGCAGGGTTGAGACCTGATTTTGACTAGCACTTTGAACAGGAGAGGGAAGGAAAGCATATAGGAACTTCCCTTCCCAACTGAGAACTAAGGCATCCAGGGGGACTGAGCCCAACACTGGGGGCCTGCAGCACAAAAGGGGAAGTTGGTGATTGTCTGGGGCTGCAAAAAGATCTATCTGTGGGGTGCCCCATCTGGAGAAAATCACCTCCAAGACCAGGGGATCCAGTGACCAGTCGTGATGGCCCTGAGATATCCTTCTGAGAGCATCTGCCAGGACATTGTCCTTGTCTGGGAGGTGTACTGCTGTGAGGGAGGTGTTCAGGGAATAAGCCAGAGACCACAACTTCATTGCTTCTGTGCACAAGGCCGTAGACCGAGTGCCTCCTTGCTTGTTGATGTACCACATTGAGGTGGTATTGTCTGTTCTGACCTGAATAACTTTGTTCTGAACAGATTTGGAAAAAGCGAAGTGCTAGAAATACTGCTCTGAGTTCCAACAGATTGATGTGAAGCAGAGATTCCTGAGGGACCACAACCCTGGGTAGTCAGATCGCCCAAGTGAGCCCCCACCCCAAGAGGGAGGCATCTGTAGTAAGAATTAAAGAGTGGACTGAGTGACAAAGGAACTCCCTGTCTTAGATTGTTCTGATCCTGCCACCACTGTAAGGCCTGGATCAGGGTCTGAGTCACTGGGATCAATTTGGTCAGAGGGTCCTTCTTTGAGACCAAAAGGCTCTCAAATGGAACTGAATGTCCCTCATCTGAAATCTGGCTCCCTGCACCACTCGGTGGGAAGCAGCCATGTGACCAGGAGCTGCAGAAAATGCCTTGCTGGTCGAGACACCTGCAGGGTGAATGAGGAGGCCAGTGTGATAAGGGTCCTTGCCCTGTCCAGGGGAAGGAAAGCTCTGGCCCTTTCTGTATCCAGCTCTGCGCCTATGAAGGTGAGGAGCTGAACAGGCTCTAGAACTGACTTTGAAAGATTCAGAAGGAAACCCAAAGAGGTGAGCAGTTGCTGAGTTATCTGTAGGTGTAACTTGACTTGGTCTGGGGACTGGCCTACTATGAGCCAGTCGTCCAGGTATGGGAAGATGGCAGTCCTTTGCCTTCTTAGAGAAGCAACTACTACTGCCAGGCATTTTGTGAACACCCTTGGAGCAGAGGTTAGACCGAAGGGCATTGCTCTGAACTGGTAATGGCCTGAGGGCAGCTCGAACCTGGGGTACTTTCAATGGGAGCTTCTGATGAGAATATGGAAGTAGGCATTCTTGAGGTCCAGGGACACTAGCCAGTCCCCTGGCCTTAGAGAGGGTAGAATAATTCCCAGAGTCACCATTTTGAATTTTGGTTTTAAAAGGTGCTTGTTTAAGTATCTGAGATCCAGGATGGGCCGCCATTCTCCTGTCTTTTTTGGGGTAAGGAAGTACCTGGAGTACAATCCTTTGCCCTGATGTAGGGGTGGAACCCTTTCCACAGCTCTGAGAGCCAGAAGGGAAGAGACCTCTGCCTCTAGGGCAAGTGCCTCTGAGAGATTTGCAGGTGGAAAGGATCTGGTTCTCAGCTTTGGAAATTTTTTGAAGCTGAGAACCAGTCCCTGGCTTACTACTTCCAGGACCCACTTGTCTGATGTTAGAGACTCCCAGTCCTGGATAAAGTAAGCCAGCCTGCCCCCCTACAGGTAGTGGAGAATCAGCCCTGGCAAACCCATCAGGGTGCCTGTTTGGCAGGGGGTTTTGGCTGAGGGGTGGAAGCAGGTCTGCTTGTACCCCTTCTGCCTCTCCCTCTAATGAACTTCCTCTGAGCATAGGCAGAAGAGGAGGCCTGGGCTTGGTAGAAAGGCCTATGAAAAGGCCTGCCCCTGCCCCTGGGGTGCTGCCTCCGAGGAGTGGCCTGCCTTTCCTTGGCCTGTGCACTCCTATAGGTGGTCCTATATTCGTCAATTTTCTTCATGTAATTCTCGGTTTGTCCCCCAAACAGAGAATTACCCACAACAGGAAAATCCATGGCCTTAGTCTGGGTATTCTGTGACAGGCTAGTACATCTGAGCCAAGCCATTCTACGAAGTGCCACAGATGTAGCCATGACTCTAGATGACACATCATTGGAGTCCACTGCAGCATGGAATTGCACCTTGGATGCCTCAATACCATCAGCAGCCACCTGCTCCAGCTCCTTGGCAAGCTGGCCAGGGACCTGTTTGCTAAAGCCATGACGGTGTCCCATCTGGATTTTTGATACCCTAGCAGTACAGGCCATATAGTTGGCCTGTCTGAAAGTCCCACACGGACGCTGCCAGCGTACTGTTTCTTTGCCATGGCATCAATCCTCCTGGAGTCCTTGGCTGGGGGGTGTGAAGCCAAGGGAATATTTGCCTTATCACAGGCTGCAGCCAGCACTACCCCAACATGGCTGCATTGTTGTGTAAGGAACTCCGTATCTGAGCCTGACAATGTATACCTCTTGTCCATTCTTTTATCCACAGGAGGTATAGCATTAGGAGTCTTTAAAATCTTAAATGTCTGTTTCCCAAAAGATTTGTGTAAGGGAATAGACAGCCTTCCAGACTCTGGGATATCCATCATTTCCACAGAGTCAGGCTCTTCCTGGTCATCCACAGCTTCTTCCATAGGAAGCTGGAGGGTTTCAGCCACTTTTTTTATAAAACATGAAATGGGAGGGGGACTCAGAAAGCCTAGGAGGAGACACTACTTGCGGTCTGTCTGGGGAGATGTCCGGGTCAGTGGGCACATCAAGACTTTCAAAACCACATTCACTTTCCTCATACTCCTCTTCCTCCTCCTCCGGTTCATAATATTCCCCTAAATCATAATCTTGAACTGGTGGAACCGGCCGAACCAAGCACCTCCCTGATGGTGCCGGTTCGGTTGGAACCTGGGAAAGCGACTGCACAATTTTTATCGCTTTGGCTATTTCTTCAGCGGTTGGAGAAGAAAGTTTTGGATCCACACCAGCTGATTTTTTCCTTTCTTGTTCTCTTAGCCGGAACCGACTCCTCAGAATCGGCTCTCCTTTTGCCCGAAAGTCTCACGCTGGTCAGAGGGCACTCCTCTGGTTCGGTATGAACCCGAACTGGCTGTCCATCCAGTTCAGCGGACTTTTGGCCTCTCTTTCCCTGAGCCTACCAACTCTCTTTTCTAGGGTAGCTGCAGGAAAATTTTTACAAATCTGGCAGTCTGCATTGAGGTGATCAAACCCCAGACAATAAACACAGGTGGTGTGGGGGTCAGCCTTAGCAAAGACCTCCCCACACACACTGCAGTGTTGAAACCCAGTGGGCCCGGTTTTTCTTTTGGGTTTCTCAGACATTGTGCCAGTCCTAACCAAACTTACCCTTTTAATGGCAATCCGCCAGGCAAGACCCTCTTATCGGTTCCTGACCGTGTTACGGGTCGAGGAAAAAAACGTAATAAAATCCGTTTTTTTTAGAACCGATAAGAACCTGTAACCACACACTAGAAGTACAAATAAAGATTTTTTAACAACTTGATTGGTTCAAACCGAACCGATGAACTGCTTACAAGTTCCACACAGAATAGAAATAATAATAAACCTATCTAGTACTCACAAATACCACAGACAGAGACTGAACCGACAGGTTACGGTTTAAATTCGGTCGAAAACCGAAAAAAACGGTACTTTAACCGACAAATTGAACCGAGCAGAAGGAGAAATCTCCGGAGCAACTGTTCAGTGAGGCGGAGTAAAGAATCTGACGGTTTGAGTTTAAACAGCAACAGACAGAGTCTCAACCGAGCTCGAGCTCAGCGTTCCATGCCTGGCATGGAAAGTTAACTCTTTCATCTCCGGGGCAGTTCGTAGGTTGGGACTCACTGCTATTGTCAGAATACAGCAAGACTTCATGTTGTTTGAAACAGTATTTTCCACACTCCTTAGTTGTTGCATCAAGTGAGGGCTTACCCCTATATTGTACTTTATAACCTTAACATATTTATTCTCAAGGCTACTGCTGCCATGAGTAGGGAAAAGCAATGATAGCCAAAATTCAATTAGACCTTATAATAATACCCCATTCAAAAGGTATATTACTAACTCCCCAAGCAAAATAAGATAACCCTTAATAGCATAGCCTCCTCTCATCTCTTCTTCTCGACACACTTTACTCTATAGATGGCTTTTAACGCATTCTATAATATCTAATTATTTAAAGATCTTGACTAGTTAAGCCATAAACATCATCAGTATTTTCCCCCCAACTTCTTCACCCCTTCAAATCAGAACATTCTATCAAATTTGCACTTAATTGCCAACTGTGCTTATTAAAATAACATTTAGGCACTACATAGCTAGGCTAAACAGTTTAATATGTCCATGTTTCAACAGAAGATGGTTAACCAAACGTGTCTTACATGCTCCACTCCTTCTATACAATAGGACCAATTTTTTAAACTTTAATGCAGGTTACATCCTTGCAATCTTTTTAATTTTAAGTCCCATATATCTAGTTTGAGAGTGTTCAGGTATATATATATTTTACCCCAGTTCGTCAACAGCCATTAATGGATCAATGACTTACTGAACCCTTACTCTCCAGTTTTCAGGTGATCAGGTCCTCCTCTGATTCTGAGTCGGATCCCCTTGACCTACAGTCCGATTCGATTTTTGCCAACAGTTTACCGGCATCTGCGGGGTCTGTAAACAAGTATGTTTTAGTCCCATAGACAACCTTCAGATTCGCTGGCATTAGGAGTACATGGTGTACCTCCAATTGGCGTAGTTTCAGCTGAACTCCATCAAAGGCCTTACAGTGCTGGCAGGTAGTGAAACTCAAATCTGGGAAAATATGAATCGGAACTCCATGCCATGATGACTGCCCTTTCCTCCGCGCCAGTTGTAGGATGCTGTCTCTCTCTCTCTCTCGAATCGACCCTAGGACTGCTATTATCGCCCTTGTCGGTGGCTGCACTGCAATAGAGTGAAGGCGGGCTCCTCTCACATTCACCCGATAAGCTCTTTGTACTTTAACTGGACAGGATAGCTCAAAATGGTCCCGTAGCCAATTCTCCATGAAAGCAACCAAATCTTCCCCTTCCAACTCCTCTGGTGCACCTAAAATGTGTAGATTGGACGCCCGCGCCCCATTTTCTAAATTTTCAAGCCGCGCTGGAGGTTCAAATTTTCTTTTACCAGGTCCGTTGATATTGCTAGGGCCTTTTCAGCAGTTGAGGTGGCACCTTTAACTTCGTCTCCCACCTTAATAAGTCCTGTTTCTACTACCACCATTTGGGAAGTGAAGTCATCCATTTTGCCAACAATCACTTGTATTGCCTTTAATAAAGCAGCATTAGAAGGTTGACTCAATACGTTCTCTGGCGGTTCCCCGACTTTATCTGGGCCTTGCCTCATGTCTCTCTGCTTCGCCCCGTCTCCACTCATGTTGGCTTTTGTGTGCCCCATTTCACCAATCGTTGGACTTTTACTGCTCTTATTTAGTATCATTCTGCTCAGTAAGTGATGTTGTCTATCAATTAGATATTTTTATTCCGATTAGGAGGGATTCCAGCGGTGAAAAATCCAAAATACAGGCAGTGTGGAGCTCAAAGCTATCAAAGAAGCTGTCTTCAGCTTGGCTGCTAGCCACGCCCCCTCTAAACAAGTTTTAATAAAAGTAAAAGTGTGGCATGCAAACACTATGGTACAGCATGGAATACAGAGGAAACTGATTCTTAAAACGGGGAGGAGGGAGAGTTATGAATACTGGAGTATCCCCTGGGAGAAACAAGGTTACTATGGTAAGTAACTTTTTCTTCTCACCCCACGAATACTCCAATATTCCTAACTCTTCTGCAGACTAAAAGAAAAAATTACTCACCTTAGTAATGTTGTTTCTTCTAATGGAGTCTTGCTATATTATGACTGATGCAGTTTGTCCCACCATTAGAACTGCTCCGGAGGTGAAAGAGTTAACTTCCATGCAGTGCATGGAACTTAGAGAGCGTGCTCGGTTAGGGAAGCTCTGTCAGGGTAATTTCAAACCGAAACCGTCAGATCTTTACGAGCAAAACTCACTAAGGCTCTGTGTGGAAGCTGTAACCTACACTAGCCAACTGGCTACTAAAATATTCACACATTTTCCTGGTCCCAACACCAAGACTCAAGTCAGGGGACCAGAAACAATAAGATAAAATAAATAAAACACAACACCCAAACACCCCAACAAGAAGGGGTGGAAAACATAAAAGGGGCATCAATAAGTGCCAACAGTGGACAGCCCACCCCATACCCAAAGTAGAAGTTCTGAGAGGGGCAGGCTGGGGGGGAGGTCATAATATAGCAAGACTCCATTAGAAGAAACAACATTACTAAGGTGAGTAATTTTTTCTTCAAACAACATGAAGTCTTGCTATATTATGACTGATGCAGACTACACAGCAGTACCTCCATGGAGGAGGGACAGAACCTACTTAGGGAATAGGCTCTGAAGCACGGCTGTGCCAAACCGAGCATCCCTCCTGGCCTGGATATCCAGGGAGTAATGCTTGGTGAAAGTGTGTACTGTTTTCCAAGTAGCTGCTTGACATATCTCCAAGATAGGGATGTCTCTGCAGCAGCTAGAGATGCAGCTGTACCTCTGGTAGAGTGAGCCCTCAGGCCTGAGGGGGACCTTACCCAGTTTTTGATAGCAAAATTGGATACAAGAGACAATCCACCTGGCAATGGATCTCTTAGTGGCAGGTCTCCCTTTCCCAACCTCACCATAAGTGAGAAATAGTTGGAGGGAGTCAAACCTGTGACCCTTGGTACGCTCTATGTAGTAACTTAGGGCCCTCTTAACATCTAAGCTGTGCAGCCTCCTCTCACCAGAGGAGGAATGGTCAGTGAAGAACACTGGAAGTGAAATAGATTGGTTAAGGTGGAAATCTGAAACCACCTTAGGCAAAAACTTCCTGTTAGTCCTGAGGACTACCTTATCCCTGTGAAAGGAAATAAAGTCAGTCTCCACTGATAAAGCCTGTAACTCACTTATGCGCCTGGCAGAAGTGATGGCTACTAGAAATACAGTTTTCCAAGTCAAATACTTAAGCTCTGCCGAAGACAGAGGTTCAAAGGGGGGTTGCATCAGCTGAGCAATGCAAACATTAAGATCCCAAGCAGGGGCAGGGTCCCTGAATGGAGGATTGGTATGAAGCAATCCCTTAAAAAACTTGGAAAATACAGGGTGAGCAGAAAGAGAAGAGGGCTTCCCTGCTGAAATGAAAGCAGAGACAGCTGCCAAATGCACTTTCAGGGTAGCTGGTCTCAGTCCCAAAGAATTAAGATGGACCATATAGTCCAAAACAGTGGGTAAATCAGCAGATTCCGGGGAAATATGCTTCCCAGAACACCATATGGAAAACCTTTTCCACTTGGAGTTATAGGTAGCCCTGGTGGAAGGCTTCCTAGAAGCTTTCAAGATTTCGAGAACACCCTGAGAAAGTTGTAGATCAGCAAACTCTAACTCCTCAAGAGCCAGGCCTTGAGGTTGAGGGATTTGAGATTCGGATACCAGACTCTCCCCTGAGCACAGGTTAACAGATTGTGGTTCCTGGGGAGACACAGGGGAAGATGGACTGCTAAGGACAGAAGGAGTGGGTACCAGGGCTGCCTGGCCCAGTCTGGAGCAATCAGGATCATCTTGCAGGGCTGAGACCTGATTTTGACTAGCACCTTGAACAGGAGGGAGGGGGGGAAGGCATAGAGAAACTTCCCTTCCCAATCGAGGAGAAAGGCATCCAGGGGGACTGAGCCCAACACTGGGGGCCTGCAACAAAAAAGTGGAAGTTGATGATTGTCTGGGGCTGCAAAAAGATCTATCTGAGGGTGCCCCATCTGGCAAAAACTATCCCCAGTACTAGGGGATCCAGTGACCATTCGTGATGGCCCTGGGAAATCCTGCTGAGAGCATCTGCCAGGACATTGTCCTTGCCTGGGAGGTGAACTGCTATGAGGGAAGTGTTCAGGAATAAGCCAGAGACCACAACTTCATCGCCTCGGTGCACAAGGTCAAGACCGAGTGCCCTTGTTTGTTGATGTACCACATTGTAGTGGTGTTGTCTGTTCTGACCTGTACCACCTTGTTCTGAACAGATGCAGAAAAACTGAAGTGCTAGAAAACAGCTCTGAGTTCCAACAGATTGATGTGAGCAGAGATTCCTGAGGGGACCACAACCCCTGGGTGGAGAGGTCGCCCATGTGAGCTCCCCATCCCAAGAGGGACGCATCTGTAGTAAGGGTCAAGGAGTGAGATAGAGGGATGAAGGGCACCCCTTGTCTCAGATTGCTCTGATCCTGCCACCACTGAAGTGCCTGGATCAGGGTTCGAGTCACTGGGATTAACTTGGATAGGGAATCTCTTTGAGACCAGAAGGCTCTCAAATGGAACTGAATGTCCTCATCTGAAATCTTGCTCCTGCACTACAGCTGTGGAAGCAGCCATGTGTCCTAGGAGCTGCAGGAAATGCCTTGCTGGTCGAGGACCTGCAGAGTGAAGGACGAGGCCAGGGCCACCAGGGTCCTTACCTTTCTAGGGAAGGAAGGCTCTGGCCTGCTTTGTGTCCAGTTCTGCGCCTATAAAGGTGAGTACCTGGACAGGTTCCAGAACTGACTTTGGAAGATTGAGAAGAAAGCCCAGAGAGGTAAGCAGCTGCTGGGTAACTTGCAGGTGTGATTTGACCTGGTCTGGAGACTGACCCACAATGAGCCAGTCGTCCAGGTAGGGAAAGATGGCAATCTTTTGCCTTCTTAGATGAGCAACTGCTACTGCCAGACATTTTGTGAATACCCTTGGGGCAGAGGTAAGGCCGAAGGGCATTGCTCTGAACTGATAATGGCCTGAGGGCAGTTCGAATCTGAGGTACTTCGATGGGAGCTTCTGATAAGAACATGGAAGTAGGCATCCTTGAGGTCCAGGGAAGCTAGCCAGTCCCTGCCTTAGGGAGGGTAAAATCATTCCCAGAGTCACCATTTTGAATTTTGGTTTAAAGGTGCTTGTTCAGATATCTTAGGTCCAGGATGGGCCAACTCTCCTGTCTTTTTGGGGTAAGGAAGTACCTGGAGTACAGACCCTTGCCCTGGTGTGAGGAGAAACCCTTTCTACAGCTCTGAGAGCCAGGAGGGTTGAGACTTCTGTTTCCAAAGCAAGAGTCTCTAAAGGGTTTGCAGGTGAAAGATCTGATTCTCATCTTTGGAAATTTTTGAAGTGAGAACCAGACCCTGGCTTCACTACTTCCAGGACCCACTTGTCTGATGTTAAAGACTCCCAGTCCTGGACAAAGTAAGCCAGCCTGCCCCTACAGGTAATGGAGAGCCGACCCTGGGCATCCCATCAGGGTGCCTGTTTGGCAGGGGCTTTAGGCTGAGGGGTGGGAGCAGGCCTGCTTGTACCCGCCTCTGCCTCTCCCTCTGAAGAACCCCTCTGAACATAGGCTGAAGAGGAGGCCTGGGTCTGGTAAAAGGCCTGTGAAAAGGCCTGCCCCTACCTGGGGGCTGCCTCTGAGGAGTGGCTTGCGTTCCTTGCTTGCACTCCTATAAGTGGTTCTATATTCATCCATTTCTTCATATAATTCTCTGTCTGCTCCCCAAACAGAGAATTTCCCACCACAGGAAAATCCATAGCCTTAGACTGGGTATCCTGTGACAAAGTAGTACACCTGAGCCAAGCCAATCTATGAAAAGCCACAGATGTAGCCATGACTCTAGAGGATACATCATTAGAATCCACTGCAGCATGGAATTGCACCTTAGATGCCTCAATACCATCAACAGCCACCTGCTCCAGCTCCTTTGCAAGCTGGCCAGGGGCCTGTTTGGCTAAGGCCATGACAGTATCCCATCTAGATTTTTGGTATCTGCAACATAAGCCATATAGTTTGCTTGTCTGAGTCCCAAAGATGCTGCCATGTATTTTTTTGGCCATGGCATCAATCTTCCTGGAGTCCTTGTCAGGAGGATGTGAAGCCAGGGAATATTAGTTTTATCACAGGCTGCAGCCTGAACTACCCCAACATGACTGCATTGCTGTGAAAGAAATTCTGTATCAGGACCTGACAAAGTGTACCTCCTGTCCATCTTTTTATCCACAGGAGGCACAGAATTAGGAGCTTTTAAAATTTTTTATTTGTTTCCTAAAAGATTTATGTAAAGGGATAGACAATCTCCTGGACCCTGGGATATCCATCATCTCTACAAAGTCAGGCTCCTCTTGCTCATCCAAAGCCTCCTCTAAAGGAAGCGGAAGGGTTTCAGCAACTTTTTTATAAAACAGAAAATGAGAAGGGGACTCAGCAAGCCTAGGGGGAGATTCCACACAGGAAACCTATCTATTACTTACAATACCATAGACAGAGCTTGAACTGATCAGTTTGCGGTTAAAATAAAGAATATCGCAGTTGAAGTTAACCGAGAAAAAACACTTTAAACCGAGAAAATGAACCGAGCAGCAGGAGGAGGAATCTCCGGAGCGACTGTTCAGTGAGGCGGAGTAAAGAATCTGACGGTTTCGGTTTGAAATTACCCTGACAGAGCTTCCCTAACCGAGCTCGCGCTCTAAGTTCCATGCACTGCATGGAAGTTAACTCTTTCACCTCCGGAGCAGTTCTAATGGTGGGACAAACTGCATCAGTCATAATATAGCAAGACTTCATGTTGTTTGACAGCAGTACCTTCGGAGGCGGGAAGAACTTATTTTGGAAACAGGCTCTGCAGTACAGCTGTACCAAACCTGGCATCAGCCCTTGCCTGCATATTCAAGCTGTAATGCTTGACAAATGTGTGTACTGTTCGCCAAGTTGCTGCTTTACAAATATCCACCAAGGGTACTTCCCTTGCAGCTGCCGATGCTGCAGCTGTACCCCTTGTGGAATGGGCTCTAAGCCCTGCTGGGACTTCCTTGCCCACCTCAGAATAACAAAATTGGATGCACTGAACAATCCAGCGAGAAACTGGCCTTTTAGATGCTGGGTTACCCTTTCCCACATCCCCATAATTGAGGAAAAGCTGTGTTCTATCCTGCCTATGGGGCTTAATGGCTGTCATGTAGTAGCTCAATGCTCTCTTGATACCCAGGCTATGTAGCCTACGCTCACCAGTAGAAGACTGGTCAGTGAACAACACTGGCAAAGTAATGGACTGGTTCAAATGGAAGTCTGAAACCACTTTGGGAAGGAATTTCCTATTTGTTTGAAGGATTACCTTATCCCTGTGGAAAGCAATGTAGTCCTTTTCAATACATAAGGCCTGAAGCTCACTAATTCTTCTAGCCAAAGTGATGGCTACTAGAAACACTGTTTTCCAAGTGACATACTTCAAAAGTGCTGAAAACATAGGCTCAAAAGGGGGAGCCATGAGCTGAGCAATGCAAATATTAAGGTCCCAAGCTGGCACCGGTTCTCTTACTGGTGGGTACATATGTGAGAAGCCTTTGAAAAACTTTTTAAAAATTGGGTTTCATGCTAAGGAAACAGGCTTACCTGCCGGAAGCACAGGAAGGAACTGAAGCTAAATGAACTTTCAGTGTAGCAGGCTGTAAACTTAAGGAGTGTAGATAGACTAGGTAGTCCAGCAACCCTGGCACTCCTACCTGGGTTGGCACTGCACTCCTGTTAGAGCACCAAATGGAAAACCTCTTCCATTTTGCAGCATAGGTTTTCTTAGTAGAGGATTTTCTATATCCTCTTAAAATATCCATAACTGACTCAGAGAGATGTAAACTAGCATACTCTACGTCCTCAAGAGCCAAGCTTTGAGCCTGAGTGACCTGAGGTTTGGATACAGGAGTCTGCCCTGATTGGAGGTCAGGAGACTGTGCCTCCTGGGAAGGTGTATTGGTTGTTCCATGGACATGGACAGCAACAGGGAGTACCATGGCTGCCTGGCCCAGTCTGGGGCTATCTGGATAATTGTTGCTGGCTGAGACCTGAGTTTCAACAGCACCCTGTATACCATGGGAAATGCATAGAGGAATTTTCCTGACCAATCCAGGACAAGGGCATCTAGAGGAATCATGCCCATTACTGGAAGTCTGCAACAGAACTGAGGCAAGTGATGGCTCTGAAGAGAGACAAAGAGATCTATTTCTGGGGTGCCCCACCTCCTGAATAGAGTCTGTACCACTTGCCTGTTCAGGGACCATTCGTGATGGTCCTGACTGATTCGACTCAGAGTATCTGCCAGAACATTGTCTTTGCCTGGCAGATGAATGGCCTATAGTGAGGAGCTCAGTGAGTAAGCCAGGGTCCAGATTTTCATAGCCTCCGTGCAAAGGAGGCTTGATCTTGTTCCCCCTTGTTTATGTAGTACATGGTGGTAGTGTTGTCTGTCCTGACTTGCACTACCTTTCCCAGTATGTGGTTTGAAAGCATGCATCGCCAAAAACACTGCTCAGAGCTCCAACAGGTTTATGTGCAGAAGAGTTTCTGCACTTGACCAAGTGCCCTGAGCAGTGTGCTCTGCTAGATGAGGCACCCAGCCCAGGAGGGATGCATCTGTTGTGAGAATCACTGAAGGGAGATCTTTTTGGAAAGGAACCCCTTCTCTGAGGTTGGCTTCCTCTTTCCACCATTGAAGAGCTTGAATAAATGTTTTTGTTACAGGGACAAGCTTTGACAGGAAATCCTTCCGTTGGGACCAATGAGTTCTTAAATGAAATTGGATGTTCCTCATCTGAAACCTGGATCCCAGCACTGTGCCTGTTGCAGCTGCCGTGTGACCCAGGAGTTGAAGAAACTGCTTTGCTGGCCTTAGAACAGTGAGCCTGAAAGAGGCTGCCAACTGCAGGATGCTTTTTGCTCTGTCTCTGGGTAAGAATGCTCTGCCCACCTTGGCATTCAATTCTGCACCTATGAACTGCAGAATTTGAGAAGGAATCAGAACTGATTTTTCCAAGTTTAAAATGAACCCCAGAGACTCCAGCAAATGTTGAGTGAGTTAGAGGTGCTCTTTTAGCTGTTGTGGTGAATCCCCCACCACTAACCAGTCATCTAAGTAGGGGAATACTGAGACACCTTGTCTCTTCATAAGTGTGCCACTACCACAGCCAGACACTTTGTGAACACCCTTGGTGCTGAAGTGTGACCGAAAGGAAGAGCTGAGAACTGATAATGTCCTGATTGGAGTCTGAACCTGAGAAACTTTATGTGAGACTCCCTTATGGGAATGTGGAAATAGGCATCTTTTAGGTCCAATGATGCCAACCAATCCCCTTTTCGGATTGCTGGTAGAATCAGAGACAAAGTTACCATTTTGAACTCTGGTTTTGTTAGGAATTTGTTGAGGACCCTGAGATCCAGGATAGGCCGCAGCTCTCCATGTTTCTTTGGTGTAAGAAAGTACCTTGAATAAAGTCCTTTTCCCCTTAGATGCAGTGGCACTGGTTCCACTGCCTTCAGTGAAAGAAGGTGTTTCACCTCTTCTTCTAGCCTTCTGCTTTCTAGGTGGGAAGCTGGTTTAAAAGCTCTGTTTCTTTGAACAGGGGAGTACCTGAAGTTTAGGCACAGGCCATGACCCACTATCTCCAGAACCCACTTGTCTGTGGTGATGGTTTTCCAGTTGTAGAGAAAATGAGTCAACCTGCCCCTACTGGTAAAGGAGAGGCAGCCTGAACAAAGGAGTCAGGGATCCTGTTTAGCCTGGGGCTGAGACTGGGTACCACGCCTGGCACCTCTTCTGCCCCTACCACTAAAGTACCCTCGCTGTGGGTATTGGGGTGCTTGAGGGAGTACCATGGCCTGGTAAAAAGGCCTGGTATGAAATTGTCTGTCCCTACCTTCCCTACAGAATCGTCTAGAGGAAGTGGAGGGTCTTTCTTTTGTAGAATTACTACAGAAGGTGGCCTTACACTCATCCACCTTCTTCATGTAAGCTTCTGTATGGCTGCCAAATAGAGAATTGCCCTCCATAAGAAAATCCAGAGTCTTATTCTAGGTATCCTAAGTTAGGTTTGTGGCTCTTACCCAAGCAAATCTTCTCTGTGCGATGGTATTTGCCATCCACCTTGCAGCAGTCTCATTGCTGTCTGCTGCCATCTGGAATTGGTTATTTGGCAGCTTCCAGGCCAACCCTAGCAATTTCGGCTAGGTCTGCTGAAAGAGGAGGAGGAGATGCTTTTTCAGCCATGTCCAGGACAGACTGCCAAAGAGCCTTCTGGTACTGTGCTGCATAGGCCTGATAATTTGCTTGCCTAATGGCCAGAGAGACTGACAAATAACCTTTCTTGGCCATGCTTTCAATTTTCCTAGAGTCCTTCTCTGGAGGGTGAGAAGCCAGAGGGACTTTAGCCTTATCACAAGCTGCAGCTTGCACCACCCCCTGGTGATCAGGGTGTGAAAATAAGAATTCAGCCCCTGCTCTGTCAAGCTGATATTTTTTGTCCACTCTCTTGTCCAAAGAAGGGACAGACCCAGGAGCTTGGAGGAGTTTGAAAATATCCCTTTTGAAGAATTTATTGATGGGAAGTGAAAGCTTTTTAGTAGGAGTCAGTCTCATCATGTCCATATATTCAGCCTCCTCCTCATCCTCTACAGCTTCAGTGGTAGGGATGTCTAAGGCATCAGCAATTTTCCTAATGAAGGAAAAATGAGAAGAATAATCTTCAGTAGTCCTGGGATGAGAGACAAACTCCTGTTCAGGGGAGACCTCAGGCTCTATAGGCTCACCTTCTTCTTCTTCCTTCTCCTCTCCCTCACGCTGTTCAGGAAAACAGAGTGGGATGGAGGGTGCAGAAGTCTGGACTGGAAACTGTGATACCACAGGCAGCACACCCTACAAGGTCTGCATAATTTTTATTGCTTGTGCAATCTCAGCAGGAGAATGCACAGTGGCAGGCACCACAGAAGTCCCCTTTTCCATAGGGTGTTCAATGTGCTTTGCCTTTTCCATTTTTTAACAGGAACTGGAGAGCTAGCCGGTTCAGAAGGTCTCTTTTTACCCGTGTCAGAGGCAGAAGTAGCAGAAATTGTGGTATCACCCACAGACCCTGAGGGTTTCGACTGATCACAGCCAGAGGGACCCTTAAATCTTTTATTTAGTCTGTCCAGACGTTTTTCTAAAGTCTTGTCTGGAAAAGATTTACAGTTAGCACAGTCAGACTTTAAATGGTCAAAACCCAAGCAGAAAATACAAACAGAGTGTTTATCTGCTTTGGCAAAGACTTCACCACTCTCAGAACAGTTTTTAAAACTGGGTTCACTGGTTCTCTTTTTAGGTTTTTCTGACATAATGGAGAAAAACCGCAATAGTAAAACCTTTTAAAACTTACATTTTTACACTTTTTATTGGTTGCAGTCGGTTCAGGAACCGACTGGAGAAACCGAGCGGAACCAGGAACAGATAAAATTTGAACCAAGATTAGCGGTTCAGAACCGGAGTTATCGGTTCTAAAAAACTAAATTTAAACAGTCAAAATATACACAAATGAATAGAAAAAAGACTAAAACTAACCTAAAATATCTCGGTTCCTCAGTGGTTATTCCGAACCGAGAGAAACCGAGAAAACTATATAAAATTAACTACAGGCTATAGAAAAACACAAAGATAAGAGGCAGCAATTGAAAATAAACAAGAAATACTTAAGCATTTATGAAAATCAAGGCTTCTTGTGACTAGATGTTGAGGAGGAAATCTCCAGGTGTTTGGTCTTGACAGGCGGAGAGAGAAATCTGAGGGTTAGAATGTAGGCAGTTGATAGGTGGCAGCATTTGAAAAGTGGCTCATGCCAATGATTTCATTATTTGCATAGCATTCCATCTCGGGGCATTCTGACCTTAAAGGTACACTGCAGAAGAGTTAGGGATATTGGAGTATTCCTTAGGTAACAAGGTAAGTTCCACTAGGCCCAGGGCCTGTTTTCAGTGGAAACCCAAGGACACTAGGAAGGCTAACTGACTTACGCAGGGTCACACAGTATGCAAGAGAAGGTTGTGGGTATCAAACCCTGTTCTGCTGGATGTATCAAGCTCATTCTTCTAATGTGTTTTGCCAGCCCTGTGCTGTGATTTAACAGCCCCACTATACAATGCAATTACACAATGACCAAGCAATAGAAAACAGCACACAGGGGTAAAACACAAACAAAGGACAAGGGATAAGGTTTATTAGAGAAGGCAGGAACAAGGCTCTGGGGAAGGAAAGGGAAGGGTTAAAAACTAAAATAACTGGCAATCCCTGCAATCCCCTCTCCACCTCCCCCATCCCTGTCAGTCCCAGCTAACAGACGCAACAATTATACCATCTCCCCAGTCCCTAAGAGCCCCTGTATTTTACTGGGTAATACAGTTGTTGAATCATCATAGGCTGCCCAATGCTCGATGCAGATGTGGCTATTTAACCTGCACAGTTATTAAGTTTAAAATTAAAGGAAGCACTATTTGTAATCCAAGACAAGGCCAAATGGCCAAAATGCAGTTCTTCTACTTGTCCAGAAGCAAATGATTTGATACCTTTTAATGGACCAACATAGATGTAACAACAAGAACAAAGTGCTCTAGCTTTCGGACCAACCAGTCCTTCTTCTGAAGCTACTGGCCATTAGGCTTCTGAAGAAGGACTGGTTGGTGCGAAAGCTAGAGCACTTTGTTCTTGTTGTTACATCTATGTTGGTCCATTAAAAGGTATCAAATCATTTGCTTCTGGATCTGTTCTTGCAAGGACCAATACGGCAAATAGTCAATCTGGTCTTCTACTTGGGCACTCCCAAAAGAGACAGTCCAGTCCTGCCTTAGCTATCTAACTAAAAGAATTGTAGGGACAAAGGTCTGATTCAGTACTCATGGTATGCAAATCAAATCAGACCCTGAAAGATTTCAGATGTATAATGCTGGTATCTCTGGTATGCAGTAGCTGCAGGTTGCATGCTGTGGCTCTTTACTGTGTCACAGCGGACATAGTCACGTGAGAGGCTTGTAGGCCTATGATGATTCAACAACTGTGGTACCCAGCAGAATACAGGGGAGCTCTTAGGGACAAGGGAGAGGAGCAACAAAAAAAAGGATAGTGGTGGTGATTTACCCTAATGGTTGGGAGGGAATGGCCCTGCTGCACCCCCCCCCCGCAACACTGCTTGTCAGGGGGCCCTGCCATTGAGCTTTGCATGGGGCCCCAGCAGGGCAAAAGCTTCCATTGGCTGAGGGAGCGAGTGAGAGAGAGAGAGAGACTCAGCTGTTGCATGCTTTGAAGAAATTAAGTGTGTGTGTGTGTCTCTCTTTCTCTCTCTCTTTACCCCTACAGCAGCACCGCTCGGGAAAGTCAATGAGAGTGAAGTGTTGTGAGCAGTGTCTGTGGCTCTGTCATCTACTTTAAGGTAGGTGGACCACATAAGGGCCTTTTACACACAGTGACCTGTATCGCAACGAGCGATACAGATCAACTGCAACGTTGCCCCACTGCCATGTAAAGGCGATCTGTTCCGCAAGGAAAATGAATGGTCACCCATTCCATGAACCCTGCTTTCCTGGGTTCACAGGGTTTTGTTTTGTTCTGCCGGGCCGTGTAGAAGCGCCCTTCTGCTCGTTTCTCTCCCCTGACAAAGGTGAATCCCGAACTCTCCTGGGTGTTGCAGAGCAGATCACCTTTACATGGCACGAAAGGGTAATGTTAGGGTTGATCTGTACCGCACATTCCGGTACAGATCCCGGTGTGTAAAGGCAATACGTTCCGCAACAGTCAGGGCAGAAAAAAGCGGGTCACAGAATGAGTGGTACTGACAAGTGCTGTGTAAAAGTGCCTATAGACACTGTTCCTTTGAGACACACACACAGACATACAGTATGCACTTCGCACCACAAAGGCAAGTATGAAAAGTACATGTTGTATATGATGCTGCAAATTCAAGAGCCTTTCTACCAAATTCCCACCTCCTCCAGGTAATTGAGAAATATGGTCTTCTACTCTACTTGCTGCCACTGGACAAAGTTTAAGACTGAATCATCAGCTACAGGCCCTGATAAAAAAAATTATTTTAAAAGTATTTAGTCAATCAAATAATTAGCTGCAACTAGTCAAGACATTTAACTGGTAGTTCACAAGTATGGTCATTCTGTATTATAAACAGTCTTCTCACTAAGGGTTAGAGAAATAACCCATTGGCAACTTCCATTTGGCTTTAAACCCATACATTTGGTTCAGCTTTCAGAATTTAGCAAAACTATTTCGTCTACAAATACAGTAACTGTCATGGTGCAAACTGACCCAAACAGGGCATAGGAAAGTCTTAAGGTCAGCAATGAATATGAATTATTATTGCTTACTAGTTGCAGGTGTTGTTGGCATGCATCTGCTGTGGATTGCTGTTTGTGGTGTTGTGACAGAGTCTGCAAATCCAACAAAAACACCCACAGCCCGGTGTGAGCTACAGTAATAGTTACTATTCATCGCTGACATCAAGACACACTATTTACCCCCATGTAGTCTCTGCTTTACATGCGTGCCACTTTCTATATTTTTTCTGTGTCTGGCTACATTGATTTTCAAATTACATAAGCATAACCCCTACCCAAAAACAAAACAAAACAAGTTATGCATCAAAAATCCAAAAAATTAAAAGATATTAAATGTACAGCATTACACTGCATGTGAGGGATCTTCATTAACTGATACCGAACTCCGTATGCTCTGTGTTCTCAGTGGAACACCAGATCATATGGATCTTGTTGATGACGACAATGTGAAATTTGTTAGCGTTGTCATAAGAGGAAGGAGTTGCCTCACTACTGCTGGGGTAGTATGCCAGACTATGGGGCCAGTGCCAGTGGGAAAAGCCTTGCCACCAGGAGATATAGCAGTGGGACTAACAGTGGATGTTTAAGCAATAAGATATCACAGAGTGTCAGTGGGAAACCTACCTGTGCCTGTTGTGGTGTGGCATGAGGTGCAGTCATGAACCTTCAACCACACAGGAAATGGGTAAATCGCAAAACAAACCTTGTCATGGAGTACATGATTGTGACAATAAAATGGACCCAGTTGTGAAAAACACTAAAACACAAAATTAACAAATGTTTTTATTACTCAATACATAATAATGTGATGTATCCACCACTCAATAAAATAGTCCTTAATTCAATTGTTTTGCGCAGCCGAAAGTAGATTGTCTGTGTCACAGAAGCTGATTTCTCCTAAACAAGTTCATGCCTACCTGATTCCAATACATGTGCTTTTAAGAACTACTTGTTTTGTTGCCTGCCAGATGCTAGGGCTATGGATCTCACTTCAAAATGCTGGTGGGGATAGAGGGAAGAAATGAAAATTACTTATTTACCGTAATTCTTGATCTTCCAGTGTACCTTCACCATTCATCACTGGTGGGTGTCAGCCATGAGTGCATTTTTTTTTTCAAGGGAAGGAGCCGATGGCACCGCCCACAAGGCCGATGCATGGCGTAATGCTCATGGGCTGGCCAGTAATGGCCGTTGGCTCCTCCTCTGCCACAGTTCTGCATGTCGGAGAGACTGAGGGGGGAAGGGAACCCAAGAGATAGCAAAAGGAAAGGATATAAACTGAAAAAGGAATAGGCCGGCCAGGGGAGGAGGAGAATCTGGAGGACATGGGCCAAAAGGCTCCAGTCCTTGGACGGCCAGAGCAAATAGGAAAGGAGAGAAGAAAAGAAGAGATAGAGAAAAGGAGGAAGGGGAAGAGAGGGGGGATCCAACAACCTGATCGATCAGCCCAGAAGGAGACAGAAAGTGCTTCCAGAGGTAAGCAGGCTTAAGAATAGTTGCAGGAGTGCAATTAGCAACTCTAACGCCTTTAGATAGACAGGCGATCGGGGAAGACCCACCCTCCTCTCCATCTGAATCAAGAAGGACTTCCCCTGGACAGGAGACCCCCTCCCCGGCCAAAGCTCACAGAGGAGAACCCACAGGGTTTGGGGGGTGGGGAGTGAGGTCTCCACTCGTTCAACATCTCCCTCTGTAGGCAGAGGGAGACTGAAGGGGTAGAAGAAAGAGATAGAGAGGGAAGTGGGAAAAGGAGGGAGTCCCGCTGACTCTCTTTGACCCCGTCCCCAAACCAAGGGGCATCCCAAGGAGCCGGCACACCGAGGGGGAGGTGGACTGGCCCTGGAGTTTCCCTTGCGGGCAGAGGGGAAAAGGGCCCACCTGGAGCCCCCCCCCGATCTCCAAAAGGAAAAACCCTACTGGTTCTCCTCCCATAAGAGACCCCTCCTCCAATTTTGGGAGAAATGAGTCCTAGGGCTGCCGGAAGACAAGAGGTCTCCCCTTTGAACCTAGGGAGGAGAACCAGCAGGGCGGAGGACTGCTCAGGGACCAGGGCCTTCTGAGGGGAAGGTGGGTCGGATTCTCAGTGATGAATGGTGAAGATACACTGGAAGATCAAGAATTACACCAGGTACATAATTTTCATATCTTCCCAGTGTCACTCTTCACCATTCATCACTGGTGGGTGAGTACTGAGCCAGTGTTCCCATTTACCCCCATCTGTACTTGATTCAAGTACAAATTATGCAATTCAAGTATATTTTTGAGTGAAGGGGGTACACTGTACCCCCATAATTCTGTTTGAAGTATATGTACCCCACAAAAATGTTGTACAAATGGTAGAATGAATCCTTATAATTTATTTTGTAACCCTGAACATTTTTGGAGAGGGTGCAGTGCACCCCCAGATCAGCAGCCTTAATGGGAACACTGTACTGAGCCCCCTGCAGCGGGTTCAGCATTTCCCTAAGCAACAGATGTCCCTCAGCCTCCCGTGGGGGAAAACACTGGAGGAGATCCTTTACAGATCAGCTAGGCCTGAGACTGGTCAGGACGAGGCAGGGTACCTCATTCCCCCGGGAAAAGGAAGGTGCCCCTGCAGTTCCTGCCTCGCCCTGTGGGAGAAAAGGCAGCGCCCACGGAACATGGAGGCAATCACCCTACGCCGGGCCCGGGGTGATAACCGAGACAGGCAAAGCCACGCCGTCTGCCTGATGCAGATCTTTGTCCCGGCAAGCCCTGAAGCGACCTCACTGGCATAATCATAATCTTAAGATGCTCTTGTTTGGTGCCTTGCTAACTCCAGGCCTATAGTGGAGAGGGCTGTGGCCCTGCCTGGTTGCCTCCGGATCAGGCAGCGATGCCATTACCTGACCCAGCATCACCCACAAGTGCCTGTTATAGGCAGCATGGTGCACCTGATGTGATGCAATGCAAAGAAGCATCCGTGCCAAGGAGATGACTCTCCGCCCCAAGCGGTCGAACTCCGCAGAGTCCAGATCCGGTCGCAGACAGGACATCAATTCCCGGTAGGGGTGTCCAGTCGCATCAGTCCTGCAGGGGAATGCGGCAATGAACCTGGAGACCTCTGGGGTGCGTAGTACTGATGCTGGCAGTCCAGCGGGGCTGGAGCTGGGGCAGATGGAAGCTGCCAGGCGCTGTACAATGCCTCCTGGAAAGGAACAGGCCAGGACAGGACCAACAAGTGATACGCACTGTACTTGCCTAAGAAGGCTGGCGTCGTACGCTCAGTATTGCATTGTGCAATATAGGGGACGTGTAGGTTCTCGACCAACCTCGCGAAAAAGCGCTGATAATGTCTGATCAGCATCCGAGAACAGGGGGACAGAGGTCTCCTCTACCTCGATGGAGGAAGATGAGGAAGCCGAGGAACCTGACGATTCAAACTCCGGCTGCGTTGGGGGAGACGGGTGAAAGACTTGCTTGTCCATAGCCCTAACATAGCGGGGGAAATCTGCAGCCTGGGATCTGAACTGTTCCCAGGTCAAAGGCTCTGAAGGACCCACACGGCCTGGGAGAAGAGGGGCTGGATGCAGAGGTAGGGAAGAAAAACTCATCACAGCAAGTGAAGTGCCTCTGCTAGGGCTAGGAGACATAGCTGGCGATCCTAGACGACCAAGGGATCTGCAAATCTGCTCTGTCAACGGCCGCTGAAGAAGCTCGAAGCAGTCCGGACTGAGCCCTGTAGGAGAAGCATCCCTATGAGGGGACTAGTGCCACATAAGTCCAAAGGGTGGTCCCCAGCCCCACCCAAAGGGGACGAGGGAGAGAACTTGGGCTCAGCGCTGTGGCTCCTCCCCGAGCCCCGAAGGACTACAGAGGAGTGCCACAGCCCCTTGCCCCATCCCCTCAAACCTGCTGACTCCAAGGAAGACCTCTTCCTTGCACTCTGTGCCGTGGACCCCCCCAAATTTCACAGGCCCCCCCCCATGGAGGGGGGCCACAGAGGAGGGGGTTCCCGGTCCCAGCATCAGGAAGGGGGACAGCATCAGGGATGGCAGCTGACCCCTCTCCCAATGCCCAGACCACCACAGCCTCAGCCCTGGGACCACTATCCTGCGCCGTGCCCCCGGCACCACAGTCGGCACGAGAGTCGATACTGACAGTAGTCACCGGAGCCATGGGTACCTGGGAAGACATAAGGGTCCTGGGCCCTGGAGAACCCACCGACTCCGAGGAGTCAGGTCGCCAGTCCGGATCGGCCTACTGATCATCGGGCCCCGGAGAGGAGGAGATTCAAAAGACCTCCAGCCTGGTGACCCTGGGGGCCCTCCTGTCTACGGTGCCGTGAGTGGGCCCAGTACCCTTCGCGGCGCTATCTCGATCACCAGAGCCACGAGCAGCTCCAGGATCCGAGACGGCACTGGTGGGTGGTGCCGAGGAACGCCCCACATCGGGCCCAGCGACCGTGGGCCCCGACAACAGAGAGGGGAAGCCTGCACCTCCAAGGAGATGACTGCCAGGGTGGTGCTCCCAGCCCGGCCCCACTTTCCAAAGGTCGGCGGAGCCCTGTTGACTTTGAATGCGCAGTACTCGAGAACGTGGCAGTCCATCAAGAAGCCAGCGACGCAGTGATCCATGTTATGCTGAGGTGTAAGGCAGATATGGCAGACATCATGGCGGTCTGTAACAGAAAAATGCTGGCCACAGGGACACCGAAGCATGGGAGGCCGGCCTGCCTTAGAAGAGCGCTTTCTGTCCCCTGAACCGGGCATGATGCAAGCGGAAAACTAAAATGACAAACAGTGCAGACTTAATGCCATTCAGGTAAAAAACAGGAAAGACCTTACTGGGATTCCAGAGACGACGTCGAGTAACTTGGAAGGCAGAACTGAGGTGAAGCAGAGAGGAACGACATTGATGGCGTTGAGAAACACAGCCCCGAACTCGAGGTGCAGTGCTGCACTGAGACTAGGCCACTGACGCAGAGGAAATACCATAAAGCAGTTGCGAGATGCTGTCTCGAATGGCAGGAGAAGCAGAACTGAGGCAGAGCCAATTGCAGTTACTGGCCAGCCCGCGAGCGTCATGCCATGTGGGCTGCACCGGCTCCTCCTTCTTGGAGAGAGAGAGAGAGAGAGAGAGAAAGAAAAAAAAAAAAAGCTCCCGCATGGTGCTGCGCTCATGGCTGACAACCACCAGTAATGAATGGTGAAGACTGACACTGGGAAGAACTGGTAGTTGTTCATATTGGGGAGCCTGCAACACCCATTTAGAGGCCTACAGTAGGTGAAAAGATCAATAAGGACCCTTATCTCTGAGAAAGCAAATACAAATTTGTTGCAGGTAAGAAGTCACCTTAATTATGGCATCAGAGGTAGCTGTAGCCCACTCCTGTGGTCTTAATATAACAGGGTTGTGCTTCTACACACTTCTTTCCATGGCAGTTCATAAGGAGTAAAAAACCCTGCCAGTACGTTTATTTTTTTTTTTGCATAATTTATTAGATTTTAAGGATTAAATATGAGCATTTCATATAACAATAACAATCACAACTTACATTCAAACAAAACCATACAAAAATAACAAAAACAAAGAAACATGCCACATTCTCAAGACCTAGCCTTCCAACCAAAATTCCTTATATAAATCCATCAGTTAGTTATAGAACAAAGGGGAGAAAAAGAAATTAAGTTAAATTATACTAAAATCAATTATGTGTTCTTATTGCACATATAAATGATCTCCTCACACTAAGTTCATCTTAGCCTATACAGTCAGAGAGTGTACTTAAGTACAAAAGGGATTTTTCATTTATCCTTAAGGTTTCCTCTGCATTTTCATATCTGTGGACCTTCTCTTAATGTTGCGGCCTCACCTGGTGAGAGAGACACAAGCAGGGGTTCCCATACTGACAGAAGACACTCCTCCTTGTTCTTTACAATATATGACAGGTACTCCAAAACCAGGATCTGTATGGTCATGGCACGCTGCTGAATCGCTGGGTTTTCTGCTGACACCCAGGTATTAAGGATACAATGTCTGGCCAAGATCAGCAAAACCCTAACCCACCTAGGATAAGGAGACCCTTTCTCAGGGTCCGAGTCATCAATCCCAAACAGTAGGGACAATGGGGCTACCACCAGTTGTCTTCCCCATATTTTCCCTACCTCCTGTGCAATCCCCTCCCAAAACCCCTGCAGGACTGGGCAGGACCAAAAATAATGAAAGTACGTACCAAGCTCAGTGCTGCATCTGTCAGACACAGGAGAGACTGCAGAGTTAAATTTGTGTACCATAACTGGGGGACAATACAGCCTGTGAACGAACTTATAAAATGATTCCTGGTACTTCTTGCATATTAAGATCCCTTTATGAAGTCTCAACAATGCCAGTATGTTTAGAATTATTGAGCTTGACTCTACAGTCATTTGTTTTAAAAAGTTTCCAATGTTTATCTGCTTGTGACCACTGGTGAGCTCCCTTATACAGTCAGCATGCACTATACTACTTTTATGCGGTACTTCTGCATTTACTTCCACACTTGAGTGACAGACTCTGCTGTGGTGAGAACATGGCAAGAGCTCCGAGCATTCTTTTACTCACTCTTGCCACACTCCCATCGCTCTACCCAGCCGTATCGGCTCTGACCAGAACTTGTATATTTTTTGTAAACATCCCTCTGATGATACATTTTCATTTTACTACCTTTAGTCTTGCACTTTAGTCCACCCATTGCAAAAAATGTGCCATAATTGTGAATCGATTTACAAGACTCAATTCAAATCGAGATATAAGGTTTATTTCAGGGATACAGTCCCACCATACTCCACCCTGTCATAGCTGACTAACCTTTGTTGGGGCAATGGGCTGAAGGCGATTAATCTTTTATAAAATGGGTAGGCTAAATCCAACAATGTGATTGGCTAGTTACCCATGCATGAAATATGTTCCATGCATGGGTAAAAAAAAGGGCTGGCAGTAAAAAGGCCAATATCCATAAGCCATGGAACGTTGGCATTTTTACTGTCTGCCATCTTTACATTTGCCAAGCAGGACAAAAAGCTACAGATTATTGTAACAAAAAGCGAGACGTAGTGTGAAAAAAAAGAAAAATCAATAAGCTGCTCAAATGTTCCTTGTGCAAATGCTGCCTTTTTAATTATTTATTTATTTTACACACACACACACACACACACACACACACACACACCCAGTGCAGCTCATCAAGCGCGCAACCGATCGGGAAACTCTGGTGCCTCTGCCTCATTTCACAGGCTAAAATGAACGTCCCTGATAACAATTTAAAAAATCTACTGACTTTTACATTTGTCACATGGTCTCGCCAACCGATCGGGTAACCTTAGTTGCAACTTGCTCTCCCTTCATAGGCTATTTGAGCAAGGCTGTGATGTGCTGTCTAGCGAAACGAAAAAATGTGCAGTTTCAGGCTTTCAAAGTGGCGCTTGGCTGTGGAGAGGCAAGTAGAGATTGGCATGTGTGTGCCCATCTGTAGACTCTACAGTTTACAAATACCGCCAGGACTTGTGGCTGGCCATGTAAACTGTGGTGCAGCTCTATTTATCGTTTTCTCCGTGGCAAAAGTACACTTTCTTCTTAGTAACACCAGTGTGTGTGTGTGTGTGTGTATATATATATATATACGCTAGCTGCTACTTCTGGGGAAAAACAGTTGTCTCTCTCTCTCTAGTTCTCTACTTTCAAAGAGCTCCTTAATATTAAAAACTCCAGAACACTACATGTTAATAAACAAAGCAAAAACAAAACAGTACTTGTTTGGGGGAGTGCCATCACTTTGTCCAGCACAGACATAATTACATCACAATGATGTCATTATGTGGTAGGCGGAAGGACTATTTTATCTTAACTCTACATAAACAAATACTGTTTTCCACATGTAAAACAATTTTCTAACTGAAAAAGTTGTAAAGCAAGAGGCCCCATTTATAAGCGCAATCAGACACTCCAGGTGTGAGCATGGAATATTTTATCAGCACGCTGGTTAGCGCACTCGCCAAGGCCTTCGCGGCCTTATTACGCCCTGGCCGGCGTGTAATATGTTCCATGCACACCCTGTCGTGTCTTATTGCTTACGTATACCAAGGTGTCTCCAGCAAGAGAATGAATAATAATGGGTTACATGGTAGTGGAGTACAACCCTCCGAGAAGCTGTCCTTATCCATTTCCCTCCCCAAGTAGCCTTACCCAGCAATACCACACCAGCAGATGAACAGACATTGGTAATACAAAGTGAACAGGAACAAACACATCACCTTTTGGGCAGGAGTTGAATATCTGCCCTTCTTCATGAGACAGGGTCATAACAAGGCTATGCTGAAAAGTTGGTTTGCAAATATAACAAACAACTAATTCATGAGCCTATGTTACATTTTGCTAATGCAGGCTCTTAACTTTGGACATTTTCAATATTTTTACACCAAATTCCTCACCTGCAGCCCTATCGGTTCTGGCCAGAGTTTGCTTAATCAGTTACCAATGGCACCATGCATCTCTGAGTATGGTGGGGGCTGCAAAAGGGGAATAAAGTAACCAGACTAAATGTAAAAAGATACATTACCCCGCAGTAAGTGTCACCATTAAATATTTGAGGGGGAATGGCCTCAGGGTTGCCAGACTTGTTTCTCATGTCTTCAAGTAGCTTCCCACTTTCTGCTACATCTACTAGTTTGTAACTTAGTTTCTTAGCTTCCAGTATTCTGATTACTTCTTGCTGCTTGGATTTCATCTAGAAGTAAACATTTTTAAAGTTACGGTTCCACTGTCTGGTATTAATACCATCTTGAGTCTAGATGGTTATGCATTTAAGAGGTCATTAAGATTTCTGCACTCAGCACTTTTGCTACAAGTCATGAGTAAATGTTGTATAATGCAACTGTCCAAGGCCATGACTGTGACTGCCATGCTGCTGAACAGAGTGAAATAATGGGTGCCAAGCTCACCAGCATGTAACCGTAACCCTTTTGGGCTAGTGGATCTTATCACACTGTTACAATTTAAAAAAAACAAATATCTTTTTAGTGCCATTTGTTTTTAGGTGCAGGCCCTACTGATGGTAATTAGAGGAAAAACGCTATCACTAAGCAATCAGTCTGAATGACAGCTGCAGATTTGACTGGCAGGTGTATCTGGGAAAATTAAAAGCCATATTGCTCTAATATACGATAAGTTGTCCTTCTTTTTACAGAACCTCTGTGTTAGAAGCCTGGCAGTGGTGGTGGGTACTGGAGTTTTATTTATTGAAATGTTTCACCAGGAAGGCACACTGAACAACAAGTAGCTTGTCTCCCGGTGCAACATGGGGGTGGGGGGTACAATTGGATGAAGAATTAGACACACAGTTTAACATTTAACATATCTGAGAAATTAAACATTCAATCACATTTGTAGAAAGACATACAGTTAAAACATATAATAACATAAAACAATCTTATAGTCGCATTTGTGACATAACATACAATTAAATCTATCATACCTTTGGAATATGCATTTAATTACAAGTGGCATATCTGAGGAACATAGTGTGACACTCAGACCGCTGGTTCTGATTCATCTATGATTTTGTTTTTTTATCACAACTGATATTTCTCCTCCCCGATAGCCCCTTCTGCTCAACCCCCATCTCCATCCCCAAATTACGGGGCTTACCTTATGCCCAGCCCGGAGCGGTGCCTGCAGGGGAGTCGGGCGTCATCCTGCCGCCAGGTATTTTCCATTTTCGCCCCCCCTTTTATGTCCGTGCACCGTGCAATGGGTGCAGCAGCCGTCTCCACCTCCACGGAGGCAGCCAAGCACCCTGGGTGCGGGCAGATCTCCTGGCTGTGCTATTCACAGCACAGACCCCCCAACCCGAGGAAGAAGAGCTGTAATGCTCAATCCTTACCTCCCCACCGAGCGACCCGAGTCCGTTCCTGAACCCGGGTCGCCGGCGTGGTGCGAGGTGTGGCGTCCAGCGCTTCAACCCCCAGCGCCACCGGGCTAGCCAAATCTATGATTTTTGTAATATAAAAATGTGTTACTGAGTGTCTCTCATGATACATGCTGTATCAGCCTATGGAATGACACTCCTTCCCAGGTTTTAGCTGCAACGTATTACCTGTAGGACCAAGAGATAACTACAGGTTAGAAGAGACTTAACATTTAGGATCTCCTGTTTATATGACTAATTGCAGCTTACCAACTGCCAAGATAGGTCATAAACTTTTACGACGTTCAGAGGAAACAAATTTAATATTCACAAGGTGATACAAAGCATGTTGTTCCACCGTGAGATCTGGCAGAGGGACATAACAAGTCCTTTGATGTCCTGGAAAGGGGAAGCTGATCATAAGATCAAAGAAAGTCATATGAGAAAATGAGTTATGCTGAGATCACAGAATTTAATACTTTGATAAGACATCCTGTTTTGCATAGATATATTTTTTTATATTCTGACAGGGAGGAGCTAGGTGACCTCATGCAAAGAGGTTGGCAAAGCCAGTTTTTAAACAGTACTCTGTTTTCCATTTAGACACAAATATGTTTGGACTCTCTTGACAACAACATCTGTCTATCAGCATTGTTAGAAGAAATACTTTAGACAAATCTAAGTGTATGTTTTGAAAATCGCACTTTTTAAAACCTTATTATTTTAAGTGATTGTATGGTTTCGTGATATATGGTTCAGTATTTACACTTTACATTTTTATCTATTTTTAAGTAAACATCTCATTTTTTAATAGACTATGTGTGTCTTCTAAGTCCTTCTGTTTTTGCCTGTGATGCGTGGATGGTTAAGAGTGTGACAACACTGTGCATGAGCTTATATGGTAATACCAAACTGGGAACAGGTAAGAGTTATCTGAGATCTTTATTAAGAGTTTTTAAGGGTTCATTTTGTACAACTGGTTGGGTGCCCGTAGGCAACAGATATCTGGCCCCCCCACCTCCGAAGAGCAGAATTATCTGAGCCTGTACATTGGGTATGCTAACAAGAGGTTCACAGTTTGAATCCCTCCAAGACTTGAGACCAAAGTTTGATTCAAACCCACAAAACAGACAGGAGGGTTACCCTGTTTCTGTTAACTGTTCACAAGACTGTGCTCGGAGGTTGGCACTGTGGGAGCAGAGGGCCTGACCTGCTGAGTGGGTTTGTGACACATAGTACAGAAATTTAATGTAGCCTTGGAGCCAACCCCTTGCAGGAATGGATCACGTTTAAGAGGCAGATTATTTAGCAATTACTGAATGAATGAGGTCCAGTGGGGGGACATCAAGGAGGGTAGAGGAGTAGACAGGGAAAACCAGCTGGGGGAAGGAGAGGATAAAGATGGGGGGAACATTACCGGAGAAAAGTGAGCAAAAAATAAAAAATTAAAATAAATCAGTTGTGAAGAGCAAATTAACACAGGGCTAGTGCAATCTGGGAGCAACTCAGACAGAACAAAAGGTGCAAATTATTAGCTCAAGTGATTCCTTTGATTAAGTGTAGGGAGGTAAAGAGGGAGGGGCAGTAGAGAGGTGGAGGTAAGGGATAGGGAAGAACAAGTCATACCTGGAACTGGCCCCTTCAGAGTGCGGAAATTGCTGCCAGTGGCGGAATGAGGTGAGGACTTAGAATAAGGGTCAGGAGTAGGCAAGGACAGGTTGGGTAGAGATAGTAGAGGGGATGGTGAAGGGAAGAAGGAGGGGGGCTGGGAGAAACTTGCCTAAGACTAGGCCTCTTCAGGATGCTGAGAACCCTGCCAGGGAGCAGAGTCAGGCGAGGACGAGTTAGGTAGAGAGGATGGAGAGAAGCCCTCCAGGATGCTGAAATACCTGCCAGGGGGGCAGAACTAGGTGAGGACAAGTTGGGAAGGGAGAAAAAAAAGGATGAAGGGAAAGGAGGAAAAGAAGCAGCTTGCCTAAGACTAGGCCACTCCAGGATGCTGAGAACCCTGCCAGAGCACAGAAGCAGGTGAGGACTAGTTGGGTAGAAAGGATACAGGGGGAGGGGAAGTGAAGAAGAGTAATTGCCCAGTGCTGGGCCCCTCCAGGATGCAGAGACCTATGCCAGGGGATAGAATTAGGCGAGGACAAGTTGGGCAGAGGGAATAGGGGGGATAGAACAGGAAAGGAAAAAAGGAGAGAGGGAAGAAAATGAAAATTACACACCTACCATAATTTATGATCTTTCTGTGCATCTTCACCATTCATCACCTTTGGGTTTGGCTGGAGGTCACGACCCCCGCGGGAGCTCTTTTTTCTTTTGATATGGAGGTCGGCCACACCTCGAGGCCAACATACCGCGGGCGCTCGGGTTGGCTGCGAGGTGTCGCCGACCCCGCCCTCCCATCAGTTCTGAGTCGCCAGAGAGTAAGAAAGAGTTGGGGACAAGGAAGTCCAAGGGACAGACAAAGGAAAATATATAAACTAAAAGGAGAAATAAACGATGGAGAGGACAGATAGGAGATTGAGAAAAACTAAGGGATTAGGAAGGGGCCCCAATCTCCGGAATCAGAAAAGGAAAGGGAAGGAGGGAGGGAGGGAGGGAAAAACGAGGAGTGTGGGGGGAGGGGAGGACATACCCTGGGCTCATGATCGTTCCCAAACTGGATTAAGAGTTGCGCAGGAGTAGCCAGAAGGCTGTATTACCAGAATTTAAGGCACAGAATCACTGGTAACTAACTCCAGCAGAAGCAGAAGTGACTATTCTGGGACAGAAGAGGACAGGAACGCAGGGTTGTCCCTCCGCCCCCCCGAAACCATATAATTGGATAGGGGAGAAACAATAAGTCTCCCTAATTAAAAATAAGGGATGAGTCCCTAAGGACAAGGATGGAGGAGGAGGATAGAGGGAGAGAGAAGAGAGAGGGCAGCCACCAACTCTGGTGGAGCCAAGGCATTGAGGAGTAAACCACCCTTTCCCCTGATCCCTCTCCCCCCCCATCAGAAGACGAAGGAAAAATCCCTGTGTGACCAGTGGAAAGGGGGGGTTAAGGGGGACACACAGAGGGAGGGAGACCCAGAGACTGAGGCCCCAGGGGGATGGAGGATGGGATTTGTGATGAATGTTGATGCTACACAGAAAGATCAGGAATTACAGTAGGTACATAATTTTTATATCTTATCTGTATCAATCTTCACTATTCATCACCTTTGGGTGAGTACCTGCCCCCCTGAAGGGGGCCCTAGACCCCAAAGGACTAAGTCCCTTAGCTCCCAGTGGAGGAAAACACTGAGAGGGAGAACCTTTACGGGCCTGGCGAGGCCAGAGACTGGGGAGAGTGAGACAGGGACCCCCCGGAGGGGGAAGGAGGTTGCCAGACAGATGCCGCCTCACCCTATGGGAGAATAGGTGGGTTCTCCAGTACGTGGAGGAAATCATCCTACACCGGGCCAAGGGTGACAACTGGGAAAGACGTAGCCATGCCATCCGTCTAGTGCAGATCACTGTCCCTATGATCCTGGAAGCTACCTCACTGGCGTCATAAGATGCCCTGGCTTGGTGCCTTGCTAGCTCCAGGCCACGTCCAGAGAGAGCAATGGCTTGTCTGGTTGCCTCCGAATCAGGCAAAGAGGCTAGGAGTTGACCTAGCCTGGACCACAGAAACCTATAATAGGTAGCATAGTGGGCCGGTTGAGCAGAAATTGAAAGTAGCAACTGTGCCGAGTAGAAGCTCCTCCTCCCCCAGAAATCAAAATCAGCGGAATCTTGATCTGGGGGCAGGTGACGGCCGAGGGCGCAAAGCCCATCGGGAGTGTCCAGCTGTGTCAGTCCTGACTGAGGATGAGGTATATGACCTGGAGACTCCGGGGGCGGGGGCACAATACCTCTGGCTCAGGTCCCTAGGGGCTGGGACTCCGGAAAAGGGCCTTTGCTAGAGTCGCAATGACACTTCCTGGAAAGGAGCAGGCCAGGCGAGCACCACAAGAGTGGCCGCACTGAAAGCGCCTAGGAAGGCACACGTCGAATGCTCCGGATTGTGTTGAGTGGGTGGGGTGACATGCAGGTCTTCCATCATCCTCACGTGGAAACGCTGATACTCAGTGAGATCAGCAGCAGGGGAGATGCAGACGGAAGGTTCCTCTCCCCCAGAAGAAGAGGATGAAGAAGTGGAAGACCTCAGAGATTGGCTGCTCAGGGAAGGGTGGAACATCCACTCGTACATGGCCCTGACGTAAGTAGGGAAGTGAGCAGCCGCACCCCTGAATTGCTCCCAGGAGAGAGGTCCCATAGGGCCATGAATGCCTGAGAGAGCAGGAGATGGTGACAGAGGAATGAGGGCTAAGTCCACAACAGAAGGTGATAGTCCTCTGTCCGGGCAAGAGAGTGCACCAGGAGCTTCAAGGGAAGGAGGAACTCTGGAAAGCCCAACAGCCGACAGCTTATCAACCACGCTGGAACTACCTAGGCCATGCCCTTAAGAATCCCCCGTGAGGTGACCAGGACCGTGCAAACCCAGAAGGATGGTCCCTTCCCTCCAAAAACCAGGGCCCTCTCGAGAAGACTGAGAAGGTAGGGCGGGGGTCCGCGCTGCGACTCCTCCCCAAACCCAGATGGGTCCCAGAAAAGGGTCGCCGCATCGAACCCTGACCCCTCGACCCCTCAGAGTCCGAAAGAGCCCTTCTCCTCGCAAACACCAGCCTAGGCAGCTGACAACCCTGGTCAACCCGAGGGGACCACACATGGAGTAGTACCCTCCCCTCCTGAGGGCGCTCTGGTCGGCCCTAAAGTTGGGCGATCCAGGTGCACCACCTGAGGGGGGCAGAAACCCCCCAAGCCCAGGCTGCAGGGCAATAGTGGACTGAACCACCGCCTGCTGGTCAGCACCCCTGACCCCAGACTCGAGGGCTACTGCTTGCTCCTCAGAGGGAGGCTGGATCCGGCCAGCCGAAGTAACCACCAGGGTGTCCACATGGGCTGCCAACTCCAAAGAGTCGGACAGCCAGTCCAAACCAGACTCAGAGTCTGCCTCTGAAGAGATAGAGACTGAGGTCCGGTGCCAGACCGTAGGTGGACGCCTGCTCCTGTCTGGACCGACAGAGGCGCCAGTCCAGGTGTCCACACCAGAGTCAGCACCGAACTCCCCCATGGCACCGCGAACAGTGCCAGAAGAAGAGACGGCGCCGAGAGCAGCAGAAGAACTGGAGTCAAGGTCTGCCACGGCGCCGTCTTGTCCCATGGCACTGCAAACAGCACCGGAGTCAGGGACGGCGCCGAGAGCGACGTCTCCCATGGCGCCGTGTATTCGCTCGACGCTGCAAGCGGTGCCGGAGCTAGACATGGTGCTGGCCCCAGCCTTAACGCCGTGAATGGCACCGAGACGAGAAATGGTCGAAGACGGTGCCGTGGAACTTCCCATAGCGCTGCCAGCGCTATTGGCGTTGACAGCAGAGACAGTGCCGAGCAGCGGACCGATGCCGACCACAGCGCCATGAGCGGCAGTGAAGCCCTGGCACCGACTCAGGCTTTCCAGCCCAAAGAGATGACACGGGGGCCTTACGCCCCAGGCGATTGAGAGCGGGAATGAACTGGGCCCCCTGCACCTTGGAGGGCTTCTGCCATGCGCAGCTACAAAGTGGGCTCCTCCTCTGTGGTCCGTATACAACTGGGAGGGCAGCGCTGCGATTAAAAAGTATTTGGTAACACGAGGATTAACAGTCCAGTGTGTCAGATTGATAACTGTAACAGCTCACACACAAAATAAGTTACTGATTTAAAAAGTTAAGAAATATATCATTGTGGTTACAGTCTAAGTTCCCTACCTGTTTTATTTTTCCGGGTGTAAACTAGTGTAGCCGTAGATTAGGGAAGAAGATGGCTTCCAACTAGAGCGAGTACACTGCAGACCACCTTAGGCAGCTGTGCCAGGAGAGAGGAGTCCGGTGCAAGGGGCGAAAAAAGCAGCACCTCATGGAAGCTCTTGTGGCAGCCGATGCCCAAGACCTCGCGTCACAGTCGGTAACTGGAAAGGACCAAACCTTGGGCTTGGAGGGTTCAGGGGCCAGCGCAGTGTCCAGATCCAGGGAGCAGGACAGCAGGACCAGTGTAAGCCGAGAGCCACCGCAGCAGGGAAGCTCGCCAACATGCTGGAGCCTGAAGGGATCAGTCTGCAGATGGCGTTGCGGAGAATGGAGCTGGAGTTTGAACAGAAAAGGTTCGAAGCCCAGCAGCAAAGGAAGCTTGAACAGAGGAAGATGGAGAGAGAACAGAAGCGAGAGCAACTTCAGTGACAGGCCGAGCGAGAAGAGAGTGCCAGAGGAAATTTGAACTGGAGAAACTACAACTCGAAAGACCAGTGCCACAGCAGGTAAATGGCTTGGGTGAACCGGGAATTCCAGAACTGGGTTACAAATTAAATTCTAAATTGATAGCTTAATTTAAATAGGGTGAAGATATGGATGCATTTTTAAATTCACTTGAAAAAGTATGTATTCAGGCAAAACTTCACAGAGTCCTGGAGCTTTCAGCTATCCCCGCTGCTTACCGGGAAAGCTTATGACGCATTGAGTCAAATGCACAATCAGGACAGTAATAATTATGGCAAACTTAAAACTGCACTGTTAAAAAAATATGATTTGACAGCAGAGGCATACAGAGTTAAATTCTGTAAGCTCAGGAGAAGCCCTGATATGAGCTACGAGGAGCTAGCCACTAAACAACATCAGTTTTTAAAACATTGGTGGGAAGGAATACAAGCAGACTCTGTAGAGAAAATTGAAAATGTTTTACGTTTAGAGCAGTTCTTTTGGGCTTGCCCTACAGAGCTGAATACCTGGCTAGAGGACTGAGATCTGAAAACAGTGCAGGAGGCTGCCGAGCTCTTGGACCGCTATGCCAGGAGCAGACCTGCTCTGAAAGAGAGTGGGGCGGGCGTGACAGCACAGAAAGGGAAAAGTGCGCCTTTAGGGCAGCTAAAACCCTCCCTGCCTCCACTAAAATCAGGCAGCCCCAGGTTACAAAGAAAAGATTTGCCTGACAAAAGAAATGATTGTTGGCTTTTCAAACTACGTGGACATCTTGCCAGGCAGTGCCCCAAAAGGGCAGAGATTGCACAAAGTGGTGCTAGGAAAGAAGTTTTTTTTTCTGTGTATCCCTGAAAGCAAGCCAGTAAACATGAGGGAGCACGTGCAGCCAGTTACTGTGAATGGGGTGCAGACCCATGGGTTAAGGGACACGGGGGCATCCCTGACTTTGGTAAAAGGGAATTTGGTTGAGCCTGAACAGCTTATACCCAATCAGTTTGTTACTGTACGGGGATTCATTGGGGAGGAGAAAACACTGCCAATTGCAAGTGTTCTCCTGGACTGGGGTGAGACAGGAGAGAGTGTGCAAAAAGTTAAAGTGGCAGAAAATCTTGCCCTGGATGTGTTTATCGGGAACAATCTCCAAAAGGGGATGGTACGTGCAGTTACCCTCAGTCGAGCAGCAAAGGTAAATTGTAGTTCCCTGGACCTCATAGAAGCCCCTCTAAAACACTGGGAGGCTGGTTCCCCAGCCTGTGTCTCCTGATATGAAGCATAGTAAAAGGGGGGGGTAGAAATTCCCCAGGTAGCAGTTAACAGAACAGCTACAGAAGGTTACTCTAAGGAAGGAGGGGTAGCCAATGGTCAGAGGGTTAGGGAGGGCAGTGACCCTGAATGCCCTGACGCTAGAGCTAGGGGCCCTAGTTTAGAAAGTGGAAGGGACCTGTCTCATGCCTTGGGAATGTGTAAAGACTTTTCAGCTGCTCAGAAAAATGACCCTAGTTTAGAGAGGCTGAGGGCTTGGGTAGACTCTGACATAGCACTGGGAGCTGATGGGAAATACAGGTTACTCACCTGTAACAGGAGTTCTAGGAATGGTATATGTTGTTCATCCACACTATCTGGCAGGTTCCTTGCCACTTCAAATCTTGCCGGAAGGTCTTCAAGCTGGCTCCTCCCACCCACCCGGGTGGTAAAACTCTCGGCTCTGCCCCATGACGCCAGATCTAGCCCGCTGGAAGCCAGGTTGTGTGCCGAAGCCAGGGAGGCCGGGTGGGTTGTGTGGATGAACAACATATACCATGCCTAGAACTCCTGTTACAGGTGAGTAACCTGTATTTCTAGGGACATGGATATGTTGTTCATCCACACTATCTGGCAGACTCTTAGCAGTTCTCCGGGAGGAGGGAGGCAAGGTGCACACCCCCTACTTAGGAAATAAAGACTGGAGAACCGAGGCCCCAAAGAAAAAATGACTCACCTTAGTAATGTTGTTTCTTTTATTGGAGTCTTGCTATATTATGACATATGCAGTGAGTCCCAACCTTCGAACTGCTCTGGAGGTGAAAGAGTTAACTTTCCATGCCAGGCATGGAACGCGGAGCTCGAGCTCGGTTGAAACTCTGTCTGTTGTTCTTCAAACTCAAACCATCAGATCTTTACGAGCTAAACTCACTGAAGTCCTGCGTGGAAGCTGTAAACCTACACTAGCCAACTGGCTACTCAACATAAGAACACATTTTTTGGTCCCAAAACAAAGACTCAAGTCAGGAGACCCAAAAAATGAAAAACACAACACCAAGTCACCCCAAAAAAGGAGGGGTGAAAAACAACGAGGTGGGCACCTACTAAGTGCCAACACTGCACTACCCACATCCCAAAAAAAGAGGTTCTGAGAGGGGCAGGCAGGGGGGAGGTCATAATATAACAAGACTCCAATAGAAGAAACAACATTACTATGGTGAGTAATTTTTTCTTCAAACAACATGAAGTCTTGCTATATTATGACATATGCAGACTACAAAGCAGTACCTCCATGGAGGAGGGACAGAACCTACTTAGGAAATAGGCTCTGAAGCACAGCTGTGCCAAACTGAGCATCACTCCTAGCCAGGATATCCAGGGAGTAATGCTTGGTAAAAGTATGAACTGTTTTCCAGGTAGCTGCTTGACATATCTCTAGAATAGGCATGTCCCTGGCAGCAGCCAGGGAAGCAGCTGTACCTCTGGTAGAGTGAGCCCTCAGGCCTGAGGGAGGAACCTTACCCAGTTTTTCATAGCAAAATTGGATACAAGAGACAATCCACCTGGCAATGGATCTTTTAGTGGCAGGTTTCCCTTTACCAACCTCACCATAAGTGAGGAACAGTTGGAGGAGTCAAACCTGTGACCCTTGGTACGCTCTATGTAGTAACTAAGGGCTCTCTTCACATCTAAGCTGTGCAGCCTCTTCTCTCCAGAGAAGGAATGGTCAGTGAAGTACACTGGAAGAGATATAGATTGATTAAGGTGGAAATCTGAAACCACTTTAGGCAAGAACTTCCTGTTAGTCCTGAGGACCACCTTATCGCTATGAAAAGAGATAAAATCAGGCTCCACTGATAAAGCTTGTAATTCACTTATGCGTCTGGCAGAAGTGATGGCTACCAGAAACACAGTCTTCCAAGTCAAGTACTTAAGCTCTGCTGAAGACAAAGGCTCAAAGGGAGGTTGCATAAGCTGAACAATGCAAACATTAAGGTCCCATGCAGGGGGCAGGGTCCCTGAATGGAGGGTTGGTGTGAAGCATTCCCTTGAAAAACTTGGAAAATACAGGGTGAGCTGAAAGAGAAGAGGGCTTACCTGCTGAAATAAAAGCAGACACAGCTGTCAGATGCACTTTTAGGGTAGCTGGCCTCAGCCCCAAGGTATTTAAGTGGACCATATAATCCAGGACTGTGGGTAAATCAGCAGATTCTGGGGGAAATATGCTTTCCAGAGCACCATATGGAAAACCTCTTCCATTTGGAATTATAAGTAACCCTGGTGGAAGGAGGTTTTCTAGAAGCCTTCAGGATATCCATTACACCTTGGGAGAGGTGTAAACCAGCAAACTCTAACTCTTCAAGAGCCAGACACTGAGATTGAGAGATTTGAGGTTCGGGGTACCAAACCCTCCCCTGAGCACAGGTTAACAGGCTGTGATTCCTGGGAAGACACAGGGGAAGATGGACTGCTAAGGACAGTAGAAGTGGATACCAGGGTTATCTGGGCCAATCTGGAGCAATCAGGATCATCTTGCAGGGTTGAGATCTGATTTTGACTAGCACTGTGAACAGAAGAGGGAAGGGGGGGAAAGCATAGAGAAACTTCCCTTCCCAATTGAGAACTAAGACATCCAGAGGGACTGAGCCCAACACTGGGGGCCTGCAGCAAAAAAGGGGAAGTTGGTGATTGTCTGGAGCTGCAAAAAGATCTATCTGCGGGGTGCCCCATCTGGAAAATACCACCTCCAAGACCAGGGGGTCCAGTGACCATTCGTGATGGCCCTGGGAAATCCTGCTGAGAGCATCTGCCAGGACATTGTCCTTGCCTGGGAGGTGAACTGCCGTAAGGGAGGTGTTCAGGGAATAAGCCAGAGACCACAACTTCATTGCTTCGGTGCACAAGGCCGTAGACCGAGTGCCCCCTTGCTTGTTGATGTACCACATTGTGGTGGTGTTGTCTGTTCTGACCTGTACAACTTTGTTCTGAACAGATTTGGAAAAAGCTTGAAGTGCTAGAAAAACTGCTCTGAGTTCCAACAGATTGATGTGGAGCAGAGATTCCTGAGGGGACCACAACCACTGGGTGGTGAGATCGCCCATGTGAGCTCCCCACCCCAAGAGGGATGCATCTATAGTAAGGATTAAGGAGTGAGACTGAGTGACAAAAGGAACCCCTTGTCTGAGATTGCTCTCATAATGCCACCACTGTAGGGCCTGGATCAGGGTTCGAGCCACTGGGATCAATTTGGTTAGAGGGTCCTTCCTTTGAGACCAAAAGGCTCTCAAATGGAACTGAATGTCCCTCATCTGAAATCTGGCTCCCTGCACTACTGCTGTAGAAGCAGCCATGTGCCCCAGGAGCTGTAGAAAATGCCTTGCTGGTCGAGACACCTGCAGGGTGAATGAGGAGGCCAGAGACACTTGGGTCCTTACCCTGTCCAAAGGAAGGAAGGCTCTGGCTTTCTCTGTGTTCAGTTCTGCGCCTATGAAGGTGAGGAGCTGGACAGGCTCTAGAACTGACTTTGAAAGATTCAGGAGGAAACCTAGAGAGGTGAGCAGTTGCTGAGTTATCAGTAGGTGTAACTTGACTTGGTCTGGGGACTGGCCCACTATGAGCCAGTCGTCCAGGTAAGGGAAGAAGGCAATTCTTTGCCTTCTTAGAGAAGCAACTGCTACTGCCAGGCATTTTGTGAATACCCTTGGAGCAGAGGTGAGGCCAAAGGGCATTGCTCTGAACAGGTAATGGCCTGAGTGCAGCTCGAACCTGAGGTACTTTCGATGGGAGCTTCTGATGAGAATATGGAAGTAGGCATCCTTGAGGTCCAGGGACGCTAGACAGTTCCCTGGCCTTAGAGAGGGTAGAATAATTCCCAGAGTCACCATTTTGAATTTTGGTTTTAAAAGGTGCTTGTTTAAGTATCTGAGATCCAGGATGGGCCACCATTCTCCTGCTTTTTTGGGGTAAGGAAGTACCTGGAGTACAACCCTTTGCACTGGAGTAGGGGGTAAAACCCTTTCCACAGCTCTGAGAGCCAGGAGGGAGGAGACCTCTGCCTCTAGGGCAAGTGCCTCTGGTGGATTTGCAGGTGGAAAGGATCTGGTTCTCATCTTTGGAAACTTTTTGAAGCTGAGATCCAGTCCCTGGCTAACTACTTCCAGGACCCACTTGTCTGATGTCAGAGACTCCCAGTCCTGGACAAAGTAAGCCAGCCTGCCCCCTACAGGTAGTTGAGAATCGGCCCTGGCAACCCCATCAGGGTGACTGTTTGGCAGGGGGGTTTTGGCTGAAGGGTGGAAGCAGGTCTGCTTGTACCCCTTCTGCCTCTCCCTCTAAAGAACTCCCTCTGAGCATAGGCAGAAGAGGAGGCCTGGGCTTGGTAGAAAGGCCTATGAAAAGGCCTGCCCCTGCCCCTGGGATGCTACTTTTGAGGAGTGGCCTGCCTTTCCTTGGCCTGTGCACTCCTATAGGTGGTCCTATACTCATCCATTTTCTTCATGTAATTCTCTGTCTGCTCCCCCAAACAGGGAATTACCCACACTAGGAAAATCCATGGCCTTAGTCTGGGTATCCTGTGACAGGCTAGTACATCTGAGCCAAGCCATTCTGTGAAGTGCCACAGATGTAGCCATGACTCTTGATGACACATCATTTGAGTCCACTGCAGCATGAAATTGCACCTTGGATGCCTCAATACCATCAGCAGCCACCTGCTCCAGCTTCTTGGCAAGCTGGCCAGGGACCTGTTTTGCTAGAGCCATAACAGTATCCCATCTGGTTTTCTGATATCTAGCAACATAAGCCATATAATTTGCCTGTCTGAGTCCCAAGGATGCTGCCATGTACTGTTTCTTTGCCATGGCATCAATCCTCCTGGAGTCCTTGTCCGGGAGGTGTGAGGCCAAGGGGATGTATGCCTTGTCACAGGCTGCAGCCTGCACTACCCCAACATGGCTGCATTGTTGTGAAAGGAACTCCGTATCAGAGCCTGACAATGTGTACCTCTTATCCATTCTCTTATCCACAGGAGGTATAGTGTGAGGAGTTTTTAGAATTTTAAAAGTCTGTTTCCCAAAAGATTTATGCAAGGGAATAGACAGTCTCCTAGACTCTGGGATATCCATCATTTCCACATAGTCAGGCTCCTCTTGATCATCCACAGCTTCCTCCATAGGGAGCTGAAGGGTTTCAGCCACTTTCTTATAAAACACAAAATGAGAAGGGGACTCAGAAAGCCTAGGAGGAGACACTTCTGAAGGTCTGTCTGGGGAGATGTCCAGGTCAATGGGCACATC
The DNA here is from genome assembly GCA_016271365.2 of Neoceratodus forsteri. Classification (NCBI taxonomy): domain Eukaryota; kingdom Metazoa; phylum Chordata; order Ceratodontiformes; family Ceratodontidae; genus Neoceratodus; species Neoceratodus forsteri. The sequence goes on along the minus strand of CM057459.1, from coordinate 559,105,160 downwards.
CAGACTTTCAAATCACATTCACTCTCCTCACTCCTCTTTCCCTCCTCCGGTTCATAATATTCCTCTAAATCCATACTTGAACCGTGGAACGGCTCAACCAGGCGCTACCTGATGGTGCCGGTTCAGTCGGGAACCAGGGAAAGCGACTGGACAATTTGAATCACTTTGGCTATCTCTTCAGTGGTTGGAGAGGAAAGTTTTGGCTTCACACCAGCTGATTTCCTAGTCCTTTTTGCTGGAACCGACCCCTCAGAGTCGGCTCTCCTTTTGCCCGAGGAAGTCTCGCCCTGGTCAGAGGACACTCCTTCTGGTTCGGATGGAACCGAACCGGGCTGGCCATCCAGTTCAGCGGACTTTTTGGCCTCCCTTTCCCTGAGCCTACCAACTCTCTTTTCCAGGGTAGCTGCAGGAACATTTTTACAAATCTGGCAGTCTGCATTGAGGTGGTCAAACCCCAGACAATAAACACAGGTGGTGTGGGGGTCAGCCTTGGCAAAGACTTCCCACACACACTGCAGTGTTGAAACCCAGTGGGCCGGTTTTCTTTGGGTTTCTCAGACATAGTGCCAGTCCTAACCAAACTTACCGCTTATGGCAATCCGCCAGGCAAGACCCTCTTATCGCTTCCCAACCGTATTCTGGTCAGGAAAAAAACAAAATCCGCTTTTAGAACCGATAAGAACCGTAACACACTCTAAATGACAGATTAAGATATTTTAAACAACCTGATTGGTTCAAACCGAACCGATAAACAGTTTACAAGTTCCACAAAGAAGAGAATTAATGTAAACCTATCTAGTACTCACAAATACCACAGACAGAGCCTGAACCGACTGGTTGCAGTTTAAATTCAGTCGAAAACCGAGAAAAACAATACTTTAACCGACAAAATGAACTGAGCAGAAGGAGAAATCTCCGGAGCGACTGTTCAGTGAGGCGGAGTAAAGAATCTGACGGTCTGAGTGTGAAGAACAACAGACACAGTTTCAACCGAGCTCGAGCTCAGCGTTCCATGCCTGGCATGGAAAGTTAACTCTTTCACCTCCAGAGCAGTTCGAACTTTGGGACTCACTGCATATGTCATAATATAGCAAGACTTCATGTTGTTTGAAACTAGCATCCCGGCGTGACTCAAGGTCGATGTGGTAATGGGGGATGAAGGTATGTGCTGACTTCCAGGCAGCAGCCCTGCAGATTTCCTGGATAGGGACATCCCTGGAAGCAGCTACCGATGCAGTGGTATGGTGGGTAGAATGAGCTCTTATCCCTCTGGGAGGCTCCATGCCCGCCTATCGTCCGCTTGGCTGCAGGTCAGCCAGGTGCGGCTTCAGCGTAGGTGACAAACAGCTGACGAACCTCTCCCCTAATTTCAGCAGTCCGCTCCTTATAATAAGCGAGCGCTCTTCTAGGGTCCAAAGTATGGAGCCTATATTTGGCCTCCGAGGTGTGATTGGGGTAGAACACCGGCAGAGTCAACACCTGGTTAAGGTGAAACTCCGACACCACCTTCGGAAGGAATTTTGGGTGGGGGTGTAGGACAACCTTGTCCCTGTGGAAGACCAGATAAGGAGACTCGATGGAAAGCTCCTGGAGCTCTCCCATCCTTCTGGCTGACGTGATGGCCACCAAGAAGGCGGTCTTCCACGACAGGTGGGAGATATTGCACCTGTGCATTGGTTCAAATGGCCTGCCCATGAGCTTAGCCAATACCAGCAGTAGATCCCACAGAGGTGGAGGTTCTCGCACCGGAAGGGATATGTGATCAAGGCCTCTGAAAAAGCGCCCGACCACCTTCTCCTGCGCCACCGACTGCTTCCCGGCCCGTGCCCAGTAAGCAGAGATGGCTGCCAGGTGCACCTTAAGGGTCGTCGACCAAAGCCCTTGCTGAAAAAGGGACCACAGGTAGTCCAGAATGCTTGCCAAGTAACAGGAGGAAGGTCCAGGCCCTTGTCCTAACACTAAATGGAAAATCTCTTCCATTTGAAGACGTAGCATTTTCTGGTCGACTCCTTACGGGATGCCTGAACGACATTGAGGACCTCATCGGAAAGACCCAAGGCCAGGAACTCTAGCCGCTCAGGAACCAGGCCGTCAGGTGCAGGGATTGAAGGTCCGGATGGAATACCTTCCTCTGACTGACTGAGATCAGGTCCGGGCGGGCTGGAAGCCGCCTCGGAAGCCTGGAGCTGAGACTGAGGAGATCTGGATACCAGAACCGATGGGGCCAGTCTGGGCTACCAGAATCACCTGCGCCTTTGTCCTCCTCGCCTTGAGGCTACACTCTGTGGATCAAGGGAAATGGGGAAAGGCGAGAACAGGTCTTCGCTGGGTCCACGGCCTCGAGAAGGCATCCCCTGCAGCGAGCCCTGCTGAGGCGGGCATGAAACAGTCTCAGCTCCGCATTTTCCCTGGAAGCAAACAGGTCCACCTGAGGCGTGCCCCAGTGGGAGAAGAGATCTTGTACTACATCAGGCAGGAGAGACCACTTGTGAGATGTAGTCCCTATCCGGCTTAGGGCATTGGCCAGGGTGTTGGAGGCTCCTGCCACGTGAATGGTAAGGATATCCACCTCCAGGCTGCGCACGAGAGACCAAATGCGGAGAGCTTCCCTGCACAGAGGCATGGAGCGCATCCCGCCCTGGCGGTTTAGATAGTACATGGTCGTGGTATTGTCCGTCTGGACCGGAACCACTTGACCCCGTAGAAATGGAGCAAAGGCAGTAAGGGCTAGACGAACCGCTCGAAGCTCCAGCAGGTTGATGTGGCATCGGGACTCCCGAGGAGACCAGAGGCCGTGCGCTCTGTGCTCCCCCAGATGGGCACCCCAACCCATCAGAGAGGCATTAGTCGCTAGAGAGACTGTCGGCTCAGGGCGGACAAACGGGAAGCCCTCCTGCAGATGTGCCGGAGCGGGCCACCACTGGAGAGTGTTCCACATCTCCTGGGTCACTGTCACCAGCTGATCCAACGGGTCAGGCGCTGTGACCACTGGCTGCCAGTCCCCATTGAAGGGTGCGCATGTACCACGGGCTCAACGGACCACGCTGGTGCAGGCCGCCATGAGGGGCAGGAAGTCCCGGGCAGGGTGCAATTGCCCAACAAGAAATGATTGGGCAAAGGAGGAAAGAACCTCAGCCCTGTCCGGCGGGAGCCGTGCTCTGGCTCGAAGAGAGTCGATCTCTGCCCCAATGAAATGCATCACATGCTTTGGCACGAATTCCAACTTGGCCTTGTTGATGAGGAGGCCAATCTGAGAGCAAACCTGGAGGGCCAGATCTCTGGGCCGCTCCATCTCCGCTCTGGAGGGGGCTGTTATCAGCCAGTCGTCCAGGTAGGGGTACACCCGGACCCTTCAGCGCCGCAGGAATGCTGTCACCACTTCAGCTAGGGAGAGGCCGAAGGGCATGGCGCGGAACTCGTAAAGGGATCCCTCCGCTCTGAAGCGGAGGAATCTCTGATGAGACGGATGGATTGGGACGTGAAAGAACACGTCCTGGAGGTCCAGGGAACAGAACCACGTCTCGTTCCAAGGATGGTATTATCTGAGCCAGAGTGACCATCCTGAAGGTACGAGACCTAAGGAACCTGTTCAGGTCATGCAGGTCGAGAATGGGACGCCAGCCCCCAGTCCGTTTTGGGACCAGGAAATACCTGGACACAAACCCGGGGTCTGGAGGAGGATCCGCCACCTTCCTGATCACCTCTTTTCGAGGAGCAGGGCAATATCGGCTCAGTGGGCCGAGAGCGAGGCTGCGGACCCCGTAGCCCCCCGAGGGGCGACGGCTCAAAAGGGTGGCGTCTGCTCGAACTCCAGAGGCAGGCCCTTTCCTACCACCTCCAACACCCAGCGGTCCGTGGCAATAGCGGACCAGGCGAAAAGGAAGTGGCGGCACCATCCCCCCACTGGGGGCATCCAGGGGGGAGTGACGGGGCTGAGGGTGACACCCCTCAACCCGTCACTGGGCAGGCTTGGAGGAGGGACCGGCCGAGGGACCTCCTGGGCCTTTACCTCCCTGCTTCCTGTTGGAGGAAGCCGCGGGCTTGGGTTTGGGATGCCAAGCGCGAGCCTGTTGGCACTGATGCTGGTGCTGTTGGGCCGGACGTGCCGCAGGCGCAGAAGGACAAAAGGACTTATGCTGCTGCCCACAGCGGCCTTTGTCCTTCTGGGCGGAGGTGACCGAGTCCAGGGTGGCATTGGACTTTCCGATCCGCTGGAGGTGACCTTCCACTCTAGGGCCGAAGAGGTCGGTCACCAAGAAGGGGACATCCGTCAACTTGTGCTGGGTATCCGCCGTAAGAAAAAATTACTCACCTTAGTACTGTTGTTTCTTCTAATGGAGTCTTGCTGTATTCTGACAATAGCAGTGAGTCCCAACCTTCGAACTGCCCCGGAGATGAAAGAGTTAACTTTCCATGCCAGGCATGGAACGCTGAGCTCGAGCTCAGTTGAGACTCTGTCTGTTGCTGTTTAAACTCAAACCATCAGATCTTTATGAGCTAAACTCACTAAGGTCCTGTGTGGAAGCTGTAAACCTACACTAGCCAACTGGCTACTAAATATAAAAAGAGATTTTTTGGTCCCAAAACAAAGACTCAAGTCAGGAGACCCAAAAAATGAAAAAAACACAACAAGGTGGGGCACCTCCTGAGTGCCAACACTGTCACTGCCCACCCACATCCCAAAAGAAAAAATTACTCACCTAAGTAATGTTGTTTCTTCTAATGGAGTCTTGCTATATTATGACATATGCAGTGAGTCCCAACCTTCGAACTGCTCCGGAGGTGAAAGAGTTAACTTTCCATGCCAGGCATGGAATGCTGAGCACGAGCTCGGTTGAAAACTCTCGTCTGTTGTTCTTCAAACTCAAACTGTCAGATCTTTCTGAGCAAAACTCACTAAGGTTCTGTGTGAAGCCGTAAACCTACATTAGCCAACTGGCTACTAAATATAACAAACATTTTTGGTCCCAAAACAAAGACTCAGGTCAGGATCCAAAAATGAAAAACCTAACCCAAACACCCCAAAAGGAGGGTGAAAAATAAGGTGGGCATCTAGAAAGTGCCAACACTGCACTGCCACCACATCCAAAAAGCAGAGGTTCTGAGAGGGGCAGGTGGGGAGGAGATCCATAATATAGACTCCATTAGCAGAAACAACATTACTAAGGTGAGTAATTTTTCTTCAAACAACATGAAGTCTTGCTCTATTATATATACAGGCTACACCTATGATACCTCCATGGAGGAGGGACAGAACCTCTTAGAAATAGGCTCTAGAGCTACAGCTGTGCAAACCGAGCATCACTCCTAGCCTGGATGTCCAGGGGTAATGCTTGGTAAAAGTGTGAACTGTTTTCCAGGTAACTGCTTGACATATCTCTGGGATAGGGATGTCCCTGGCAGCGTATAGACGCAGCTCTACCTCTGTAGAGTGAGCCCTCAGGCCTGGGAGGGAACCTTACCCAGTTTTTCATAGGCAAAATTGGATACAAGAGACAATCCACCTGGCAATGGATCTTTTAGTGGCAGGTTCCTTTACCAACCTCACCATAAGTGAGGAATAGTTCGAGGACTCAAACCTGTGACCCTTGAACTGCACTTCTATGTAGTAACTAAGGGCTCTTTGACATCTAAACTGTGCAGTCTCCTCTCCCAGCAGGAGGAATGGTCAGTGAAGTATACAGGAGAGACACACAGACTGATTAAGGTGGAAGTCTGAAACCACAGTAAGCAAGAACTTTCTGTTGAGTCCTGAGGACCACCTTATCTCTATGAAAGGAGATAAAATCCAGGCTCCACTGACAATGCTTGTAATTCACTTATGCCCTGGCAGAAGTGATGGCTACTAAAAAACACAGTTTTCCAAGTCAAGTACTTAAGCTCTGCTGAAGACAAGAAGGCTCAAGGGTTGCATAAGCTGAGCAATACAAATATTAAGATCCCAGGCAGGGCAGGGTCCCTGAATGGAGGGTTGGTATGAAGCAACCCACTTGAAAAACTTCTAGAATACAGGATGAGCTGAAAGAGAAGAAGGTTTACCTGTTGATAAGAAAGCATGACAGGCTGCCAGGTGCACTTTAGGGTAGCTGGTCTCAGCCCCAAAGTATTCAAATGCACCATATAATCCAGGACTGTGGATAGTCAGCAGATTCTGGGGAAATATGCTTGCCAGAGCACCATATGAAAATCTCTTCCATTTGGAATTATAAGTAGCCCTGGTGGAAGGCTTCCTAGAAGTTCAAGATATCCAGATACCTTGGGAAAGGTGTAGGTCAGAAAACTAACTCTTCAAGAGCCAGGCTTTGAGATTGAGAGATTTGAGATTGGTACCAAACCCTCCCCTGAGCACAGGTTAACAGGTTGTGATTCTGGGAAGACACAGGGAAGGTGGACTGCCTAAGGACATAGGAGTGGGTACCAGGGCTGTCTGGCCCAATCTGGAGCAATCAGGATCATCTTGCAGGGTTGAGATCTGATTTGATCTACCTTGAACAGACAGAAGGGAAGGGGAAAAGCATAGAAACTTCCCTTCCAACTGAGAAGAAGGCATCAAGGACTGAACCCAACACTGGGGCCTGCAGCAAAAAAGGAAAGTTGGTGATTGTCTGGGCTGCAAAAGATCTATCTGCGGGTGCCCAACTGGCAAATACCACCTCAAGACCAGGGGTCCAGTGACCATTCAGTGATGGCCATGAGAAATCCTGCTGAGAGCATCTGCAAGGACATTGTCCTTGCCCAGGAGGTGAACCGCCGTAGGGAGGTGTTCAGGGAATAAGCCAGAGACCACAACTTCATTGCTTGGTGCACAAGGCCATAGACCGAGTGCCTCCTTGCTGTTGGATGTATCCACATTGTGAGTGGTGTTGTCTGTTCTGACCTGTACAACTTTTGTTCTGAACAGAGGTGGAAAAACTTGAGTGCTAGAAAACTGCTCTGAGTTCTAACAGATTGATGTAGAGCAGAGATTCCTGAGGGGACCACAATCCCTGGGTGAGTGAGTTCACCATGTGAGCTCCACACCCAAGAGGATACATCTGTAGTAAGGATTAAGGAGTGAGACTGAGGGGTGAAGGGGACCCCCTGTCTCAGACTGCTCTCAGTCCTGCCACCACTGAAGGGGCTTGGATCAGGGTTCGAGTCACTGGGATCAATTTGGTCAGAGGGTCTCTCCTTTGAGACCAAAGGCTCTCAAATGGAACTGGATGTCCCTCATCTCGAAATCTTGCTCCTGCACTATTACAAGCAGCCATGTGCCCAGCAGCTGCAGAAAATGACTTGTGGTCTAGAGACCTGCAGGGTGAAAGAGGAAGCCAGAGAGATCCAAGGTCCTTGCTCTTTCCAGAGGAAGGAAGGCTCTGGCCTCTTTTGTGTTCAGTTCTGCACCTATGAAGGTGAGAAGCTGGACAGGCTCTAGACCGACTTTGGAAGACTGAGAAGGAAACCTAGAGATGTGAGCAGTTGCTGGGTTACCTGAAGGTGTGGTTTGACTTGTTCTGGAGACTACAGCTACTATGAACCAGTTGTCAGGTAAGGAAAAATGGCAATCTTTTGCCTTCTTAAGGGAACTGCTACTGCCAGGCATTTTGTGAATACCTCGGGGCGGAGGTGAGGCAGAGGGCATTGCTCTGAACTGGTAATGGCCTGAGGGCAGTTCGAAGCTGAGGTACTCGGTGGGGCTTCTGATAAGAACATGGAAGTAGGCATCCTTGAGGTCCAGGAGCTAGCCAGTCCCCTGGCCTTAGGAGGGTAAAATAATTCCCAGAGTCACCATTTGAATTTTGGTTTTAAAAGGTGCTTGTTTAGGTATCTGAGATCAAGATGGGCCGCCATTCTCCTGTCTTTTTGGGGTGAGGAAGTACCTGGAGTACAACCTTTGCCCTGGTGTAGGGGTGGAACCCTTTCCACAGCTCTGAGAGCCAGGAGGTAGAAACTTCTGTTTAGCAAAGCACCTCTGATGGATTTGCAGGTGGAAAGAGGACCTGGCTCTCATCTTTGGAAATTTTTGAAGCTGAGAACCAGTCCCAAGCTTCTATTCCAGGACCCACTTGTCTGATGTTAGAGACTTCCAGTCCTGGACAAAGTGAAGCTCACGCCTGCCCCCGCAGGTAGAGGAGAATCCGCCTGGCCATCTCCCATCAGGGTGCCTGCTTGGCAGGGGCTTTGGGCTGAGGGGTGAAGCAGGCTTGCTTGCAGTCTGCCTCTCCTCTAAGAACCCCCTCTGGGCATAAGCAGAAGGAGGCCTGGGCTTGGTAAAGGCCTATGAAAGCCTGCCCCTGCCCCTGGGATGCTGCCTTTGAGGTGGCCTGCCTTTCATAGCTCTATGCACTCCTATAGGTGGTCCTATATTCATCCATTTTCTTCATAGCAATTCTCGTCTGCTCCCAAACAGAGAATTGCCCTACAACAGAAAAATCCATGGCCTTAGACTGGGTATCCTGTGACAAGGTAGTACATCTGAGCCAAGCCATTCTTGAAGTACAGATGCCATGACACTGATGACACATCATTAGAGTCTACTGCAGCATGAAATTGCACCTTGGATCTCAACAATACCATCCGCAGCCACCTGTTCCAGCTCACTGGCAAGCTGGTCAGGGACCTATTTTGCTAGAAGCCAGCACAGTATCCCATCTGATTTCTGGTACCTAGCAGCATAAACCCATATAATTTGCCTGTCCGAGTCCCAAGATGCTGCCATGTACTGTTTCTTTGCCCATGGCATCAATCCTCCTGGAGTCACTTTTCAGAAGTGTAAGCTAAGAGGAATATTTGCCTTGTCAGAGGCTGCAGCCTGCACCCCACCCCACATGGCTGCATTGTTGTGTGAGGAACTCCGTATCAGAAGCCTGATAATGTAACCTCTTGTCCATCCTTTTACCAACAGGAGGTACAGTGTGAGGAGTTTTAGAATTTTTACTGTCTGTTTCCGAAAAAGATTTATGCAAAAGGAATAGACAGTCTCCTGAACTCTGGAATATCCATAATTTCTACATAATCAAGCTCCTCTTGGTCATCAGCAGCTTCCTCAACAGGGAGCTGGAGTTTCAACAACTTTTTTATAGAACATAAAATGAAGGACTCAGAGGCCTGGGAGGAAGAAACCCAGCGGTCTGTCTGGAGAGATGTCCAGTTCAATGGGACACATCCAGACTTTCAAAAACCACATTCACTCTCCTCATACTCCTCATCCCCCTCCTCCGGTTCATAAAATCTCCCCAAAATCATAACTTGAACCGATGGAAACAGAAGAACGCAGCTTTCTGATGGTATCGGGATTGATCCGGAACTCGAGGAAAGTGACTGGACAATTTGAATTGCTTTAACTATTTCCTCCAGCGATTGGAGAGAGAACTTTTGGCTCCACCAGCTGACTTTCCTAGTCCTTTAGTTGGAACCAGCTCCTCAGGCGCTCTTCGTTACTTGAGGAAGTATCGCCTGGTCAGAGGCACTCCTCCAGTCCGGTTGGAACCGAACGGGCTATGCATCCCGGGTCAGCGGACACGCTGGCCTCCCTTTCCCTGAGCCTACCAACTCTCTTTCTATGGTGGTAGCAGGAAAATTCTTACAAATCTGGCAGTCTGCATTGGGGTGGTCAAACCGGACAATACACACAGGTGGCCAAGGGTCAGCCTTGAGCAAAGGCTTCACACAACAACAGTGTTGAAACCAGTGGGCAGTTTTTCTTTTGGGTTTCCCAGACATAGTGCAGCTAGCAAACTTGCATTTGGCGATCCGTAAGCAGACTCTCTTAGCAAGTTCCCAACACGTGTCACAGGTCGTGGAAAAACGTAATGAAATCCGTTTTTTTAGAACCGATAAGAACAAGAACACACTAAATAAGGACTAGTAAATTTTGAAAATAGCCTGATCGGTTCAAACCCGGAACGAAAAGCGCTTACAAATTCCACACAGAATAAATATAAATGTAAGCCTATCTATTACTAATACCAAGACAGAGCTTGAACCGACCGGTTGCAGTTTAATTCCGGTCATAAAAGCGATAAAATAATGCATCAAACGACAAAGCGAACCAAGCAGAAGGAGAAATCTCACGGACTATTCAGTGAAGTAGTAAAGAATCTGACAGTTTGAGTTTGAAAGAACAACAGAGTTTTCAACCGAGCTCGTGCTCAAGTTCCATGCCTGGCATGGAAGTTAACTCTTTCACCTCCGGAGCAGTTAGAAGGTTAGGACTCACTGCATATGTCATAATATGCAAGACTTCATATTATTTAGAAACAGAGGTTCTGACGAGGAAGGCAGGGGGAGGTCAGAATAAGCAAGACTCCATTAGAAGAAACAACATTACTAAGGTGAGTAATTTTTCTTCAAACAACATGAAGTCTTGCTGTATTCTGTTTAATAACAGACTACCAAGCAGTACCTCAGGAGGAATGGAGACACCTACTTGGAAATAGGCTCTGAAGCAAGCTGTGCCAGAGCAGGCATCCTCCTGGCCTGGATATCAGGGAGCAATGCTTGGTAAAAGTGTGAACTGTTTTCAGGTAGCTGTGGCATATCTCTAGAATAGGAATATCCCCCTGTTCCAGCTCCCTGGCAAGCTGGTCAGGACCTGTTTTTGACAGAGCCAGCACAGTATCCCATCTGGGATTTCTGGTACCTAGCAGCATAAACATATAATTTGCCTGTCCGAGTCCCAAAGATGCTGCCATGTACTGTTTCTTTGCCATGGCATCAATCCTCCTGGAGTCCTTTTCAGGGGTGCAGGCCAGAGGAATATTGCCTCTGTCACAGGCTGCAGCCTGCACTACCCCACATGGCTGCATTGTTAGTGAGGAACTCCGTATCAGAGCCTGATAATGTATACCTCTTGTCCATCCTTTTATCAACAGGAGGTACAGTGTGAGGAGTTTTTAGAATTTTTACTGTCTGTTTCCGAAAAGATTTATGCAAAGGAATAGACAGTCTCCTAGACTCTGGAATATCCATAATTTCTACATAATCAGGCTCCTCTTGGTCATCAACAGCTTCCTCAACAGGGAGCTGGAGAGTTTCAGCAACTTTTTTATAGAACATAAAATGAGAAGGGGACTCAGAGAGCCTGGGAGGAGAAACCCCTGACGGTCTGTCTGGAGAGATGTCCGGTTCAATGGGCACATCCAGACTTTCAAAACCACATTCACTTCCTCATACCTCTCATCCCTCCTCCGGTTCATAAAATCCTCAAAATCATAACCTTGAACCGATGGAACCAGCCGAACCGAAAGCTATTCCTGATGGTAGTGCATCGGGTTCGGTCGGAACCGTAGAAAGTGACTGGACACCTGAATTGCTTTAGCTATTCCTCAGCGGTTGGAGAGAGAACTTGGCTCCACACCAGCTGACTTTCTAGTCCTTTAGTTGAACCAGCTCCTCAGAGCTGGCTCTTCGCTTGCCCGAGGAAGTATCGCCTGGTCAGAGGCACTCCTCCAGTTCGACTTGGAACCAACCGGCTGGCCATCCGGGTCAGCTGGACTTTTGGCCTCCCTTTCCCTGAGCCTACCAACTCTCTTTTCTATGGTAGAAGGAGAAAATTCTTACAAATCTAAGCAGTCTGCATTGAGGTGGTCAAACCCGAGACAATACACACAGGTGGTTGAGGGTCAGCCCTAGCAAAGGCTTCCCCACAAACACTACAGTGTTGAAACCCAGTGGGCCCGGTTTCTCTTTGGGTTTCTAGACATAGTGCCAGCCTAACCAACCTGCCTCATTTATGGCAGTCCGCCAGAAGACTCTCTTATCGGTTCCCAACCGGTGTTCACTGGGTCGTGGAGAAAACCTAATGAAACCGTGCTTTTAGAACCGATAAGAACCGGGAACCGCACTCTAAATAAGGACTAGTAAATTTCTAGAATAACCTGATCGGTTCAAACCGAACCGAAAACCTAAAGTTCCACACAGAATAAATATAAATGTAAGCCTATCTATTACTTACAATACCAAAGACAGAGCTTGAACCGACCGGTTGCAGTTTAATTTCGGTCATAAAAACGATAAAATAATACTTTAACCGACAAAACGAACCAAGCAGAAGGAGAAATCTCCGGAGCGACTGTTCAGTGAAGTTGAGTAAAGAATCTGACAGTTTGAGTTTGAAGAACAACAGAGTTTTCAACCGAGCTCGTGCTCAAAGTTCCATGCCTGGCATGGAAAGTTAACTCTTTCACCTCCGGAGCAGTTCGAGGGTTGGGACTCACTGCATATGTCATATATAGCAAGACTTCATGTTGTTTGGAAACAGAGGTTCTGAGAGGGAAGGCAGGAGGAATATGAATACAAGACTCCATTAGAAGAAACAACATTACTAAGGTAGAGTAATTTTTTTCAAACAACATGAAGTCTTGCCTGTATTCTGACAATAGCAGACTGGTCAAGCAGTACTCTCCAAGGAGGAGGGACAGAACCTACTTAGAAATAGGCTCAGCAAAGCTGTGCCAAACCCGAGCATCACCCAAGCCTGGATATCCGGGGAGTAATGCTTGGTAAAGAGTGAACTGTTTTCCAGGTAGCGCTGTGACATATCTCTAGAATAGGAATATCCCGGCAGCAGCCAGGGAAGCAGCTGTACCTCTGGTAGAGTGAGCCCTCAGGCCTGAGGGTGGAACCCTACCCAGTTTTTCATAACAAAATTGAATACAAGAGACAATCCATCTGGCAATGGATCTTATGGCAGGTTTCCTTTACCAACCTCACCATAAGTGAGAAACAGTTGCAGGAGTCAAGCCTGTGACCCTTTGGGTATGTTCTATATGGGTAGCTAAGGGCTCTTTTCATCATCTCCAACTGTGCAGCCTCCTCCTCTCACTGCAGAGGAGGAATGGTCAGTGAAGCACAATAGGAAGAGGACACAGATTGGTTAAGGTGGAAATCTGAAATCACCTTGCAAAAACCTCCTGTTAGTCCTGGAGGACCAATTTTATCTCTATGGAAGGAGATAAAATCAGGCTCCACCTGACAGGGCTTGTAACTCACTTATGCGTCTGGCAGAAGTGATGGCTACCAGAAACACAGTTTTCCAAGTCAAGAGTCAAGCTCTGCTGGGAAGACAAGGCTCAAGGGGGTTGCATAAGCTGAGCAATGCAAGCTGCTAAGGCTTCCAAGCAGGGCAGGGTCCCTGAATGGAGGGTTGGTATGAAGCAATCCCTTGAAAAACTTAGAGAATACAGGGTGAGCTGAAAGAGAAGAGGGCTTACCTGCTGAAATGAAAGCAGAAACAGCTGCCAGATGCACCTTTAGTGTAGCTGGTCTAAGGCTCAAGCTATTCAAACTGACCATATAATCAAGGACTGTGGGCAGATCAGCAGACCCTGGGGAAATATGCCTTCCAGAGCACCATATGGAAAATCTTTTCCACTTGGAATTATAAGTAGTCCTGGTGGAAGGTTTCCTAGAAGCCTTCAGAATATCCATTACACCTTGGGAGAGGTAAATCAACAAACTCTAACTCTTCAAGAGCCAGGCCTTGAGATTGAGAGATTTGAGATTCGGGTACCAAACCCTCCCTGAGCACAGGTTAACAGGTTGTAATTCCTGGGAAGAGACAGGGAAGATGGACTGCTAAGGACAACAGGAGAGGATACCAGGGCTGTCTGGGTCTAAGTCTGGAGCAATCAGGATCACCTTGCAGGGTTGAGACCTGATTTTAACTAGCACTTTGAACGGGGTGGGGGAAGCTAGGAACTTCCCTTCCCAACTGAGAACTAAGGCATCCAGGGGGACTGAGCCCAACACTGGGGGCCTGCAGCTAAAAAGGGGAAGTTGGTGATTGTCTGGGGCTGCAAAAAGATCTATTTGTGGGGTGCCCCATCTGGAGAAAATCACCTCCAAGACCAGGGGATCCAGTGACCATTCGTGATGGCCCTGAGATATCTTGATGAGAGCATCTGCCAGGACATTGTCCTTGTCTGGGAGGTGTACTGCTGTGGAGGAGGTGTTCAGGGAATAAGCCAGAGACCACAACTCATTGCTTCTGTGCACAAGGTCGAGACCGAGAGCCTCCTTGCTTGTTGATGTACCACATTGTGGTGGTATTGTCTGTTCTGACCTGAATAACTTTGTTCTGAACAGATTTGGAAAAGCTTGAAGTGCTAGAAATACTGCTCTGAGTTCCAACAGATTGATGTGAAGCAGAGATTCCTGAGGGGACCACAACCCCTGGGTAGTCAGGTAGGCCAAGTGAGCCCCCCACTCCAAGAGGGAGGCATCTGTAGTAAAGATTAAAGAGTGGGACTGAGTGACAAAGGGAACTCCCTGTCTTAGATTGTTCTGATCCTGCCACCACTATAAGGCCTGGATCAGGGTTCGAGTCACTGGGATCAGAGGGTCCTTCTTTTGAGACCAAAAGGCTCTCAAATGGAACTGAATGTCCCTCATCTGAAATCTTGCTCCCTGCACCACTGCTGTGGAAACAGCCATGTGCCCCAGGAGCTGCAGAAAATGCCTTGCTGTTCGAGACACCTGCAGGGTGAATGGGGAGGCCAGTGTGATAAGGGTCCTTGCCCTGTCCAGGGGAAGGAAAGCTCTGGTCCTTTCTGTATCTAGCTCTGCGCCTATGAAGGTGAGGAGCTGAATAGGCTCCAGAACTGACTCTGAAAGATTCAGAAGGAAACCCAAAGACGTGAGCAGTTGCTGAGTTATTTGTAGGTGTAACTTGACTTGGTCTAGGGACTGGCCTACTATGAGCCAGTCGTCCAGGTATGGGAAGATGGCAATCCTTTGTCTTCTTAGAGAAGCAACTACTACTGCCAGGCTTTTTGTGAACACCCTTGGAGCAGAAGTTAGACCGAAGGGCATTGCACTGAACTGGTAATGGCCTGAGGGCAGCTCAAACCTGAGGTACTTTCAATGGGAGCTTCTGATGAGAATATGGAAGTAGGCATCCTTGAGGTTCAGGGACACTAGCCAGTCTCCTGGCCTTAGAGAGGGTAGAATAATTCCGAGTCACCATTTTGAATTTTGGTTTTAAAAGGTGCTTGTTTAAGTATCTGAGATCCAGGATGGGCGCCATTCTCCGTCTTTTTGGGGTAAGGAAGTACCTGGAGTACAATCCTTGCCCTGATGTAGGGGTGGAACCCTTTCCACAGCTCTGAGAGCCAGAAGGGAAGAGACCTCTGCCTCTACGGCAAGTGCCTCTGAGGGATTTGCAGGTGGAAAGGATCTGGTTCTCAGCTTTGGAAACTTTTTGAAGCTGAGAACCAGTCCCTGGCTCACTACTTCCAGGACCCACTTGTCTGATGTTAGAGACTCCCAGTCCTGGACAAAGTAAGTCAGCCTGCCCCCTACAGGTAGTGGAGAATCGGCCCTGGCAAACACATCAGGGTGCCTATTTGGCAGGAGGTTTTGGCTGAGGGGTGGAAGCAGGTCTGCTTGTACCCCTTCTGCCTCTCCCTCTAAAGAACCCCCTCTGAGCATAGGCAGAAGAGGAGGCCTGAGCTTGGTAGAAAGGCCTATGAAAAGGCCTGCCCCTGCCGTGCTGCCTCTGAGGAGTGGCCTGCCTTTCCTTGGCCTGTGCACTCCTATAGGTGGTCCTATATTTGTTCATTTTCTTCATGTAATTCTCTGTTTGTTCCCCAAACAGAGAATTACCCACAACAGGAAAATCCATGGCCTTAGTCTGGTTATCCTGTGACAGGCTAGTACATCTGAGTCAAGCCATTCAAAGGCGCCACAGATGTAGCTATGACTCTAGATGACACATCATTGGAGTCCACTGCAGCATGGAATTGCACCTTGGATGCCTCAATACCATCAGCAGCCACCTGCTCCAGCTCCTTGGCAAGCTGGCCAGGGACCTGTTTTGCTAAAGCCATGACAGTGTCCCATCTGGATTTTTGATACCTAGCAGTATAGGCCATATAGTTGGCCTGTCTGA
Source organism: Neoceratodus forsteri (assembly GCA_016271365.2). Lineage (NCBI taxonomy): Eukaryota > Metazoa > Chordata > Ceratodontiformes > Ceratodontidae > Neoceratodus > Neoceratodus forsteri. The sequence continues at coordinate 559,089,289 of CM057459.1, read as the reverse complement.
GTCCCAAGGACGCTGCCATGTACTGTTTCTTTGCCATGGCATCAATCCTCCTGGAGTCCTTGTCTGGGGGGTGTGAAGCCAAGGGAATATTTACCTTACCACAGGCTGCAGCCTGCAATACCCCAACATGGCTGCATTGTTGTGTAAGGAACTCCATATCTGAGCCTGACAATGTATACCTCTTGTCCATTCTTTTATCCACAGGAGGTATAGTATTAGGAGTCTTTAAAATCTTAAATGTCTGTTTCCCAAAAGATTTGTGTAAGGGAATAGACAGCCTCCTAGACTCTGGGATATCCATCATTTCCACATAGTCAGGCTCCTTCTGGTCATCCACAGCTTCTTCCATAGGAAGCTGGAGGGTTTCAGCCACTTTTTTATAAAACGTGAAATGGGAGGGGGACTCAAAAGCCTAGGAGGAGACACTCCTGAAGGTCTGTCTGGGGAGATGTCCGGGTCAATGGGCACATCCAGACTTTCAAAACCACATTCACGTTCCTCCTCCTCCTCCTCCTCCTCCTCCGGTTCATAATATTCCCGTAAATCATAATCTTGAACCGGTGGAACTGGCCGAACCGAGCACCTCCCTGATGGTGCCGGTTCGGTCGGAACCGGGGAAAGCGACTGCACAATTTTTATCGGTTTGGCTATTTCTTCAGCGGTTGGAGAAGAAAGTTTTGGATCTACACCAGCTGATTTTTCCTTTCTTGTTCTCTTAGCCGGAACCGATTCCTCAGAATCGGCTCTCCTTGCCTGAAGAAGTCTCGCCTGGTCAGAGGGCACCCTCCTGGTGGTATGAACTGAACCGGGCTGGCCATCCGGTTCAGCGGACTTTTTGGCCTCCCTTTCCCTGAGCCTACCAACTCTCTTTTCTAGGGTAGCTCCAGGAAAATTTTTACAAATCTGGCAGTCTGAATCGAGGTGGTCAAACCCCAGACAATAAACACAGGTGGTGTGGGGGTCAGCCTTAGCAAAGACCTCCCCACACACACTGCAGTGTTGAAACACAGTGGGCCCGGTTTTTCTTTTGGGTTTCTCAGACATTGTGCCAGTCCTAACCAAACTTACCCTCTTAATGGCAATCCGCCAGGCAAGACCCTCTTATCGGTTCCTGACCGTGTTACGAATCGTGGAAAAAAACGTAATAAAATCCACTTTTTTTTTTAGAACCGATAAGAACCGGTAACCACACACTAGAAGTACAAATAAAGATTTTTTAACAACTTGATCGGTTCAAACCGAACCGATAAACCGCTTACAAGTTCCACACAGGATAGAAAATAATATAAACCTATCTAGTACTTACAAATACCACAGACAGAGACTGAACCGACAGGTTACGGTTTAAATTCGGTCGAAAAATGAGAAAAGCAGTACTTTAACCGACAAATTGAACCGAGCAGAAGGAGAAATCTCCGGAGCGACTGTTCAGTGAGGCAGAGTAAAGAATCTGACGGTTTGAGTTTAAACAGCAACAGACAGAGTCTCAACCGAGCTCGAGCTCAGCGCTCCATGCCTGGCATGGAAAGTTAACTCTTTCATCTCGGGCAGTTCAAGGTTGGGACTCACTGCTATTGTCAGAATACAGCAAGACTTCATGTTGTTTGAAAGGTGGATTTCCTCAGCCATGCCCTGTGGCGCATGGCCACTACGGCTGCCACAGGAGTCCCCTATGTCCAGAGCTGTCTGGAGCTGCTGCTTCGCCACTGCCCTACCCTGGTCCCGGATTGTGGTCTGGAGGTCGGCTGGGAGATGAGAGATCACCTCATCCAGGGAGCCCATGAGGGCGTGGGAGAAGTGTGCCATCAGCACGGGTTGAGCTGGCCTCGCCGGAGGCCAAGGGAGAAGCAGCGCACACCTGCGCCCGGCGAGTCCAGCTTTCTGGACTCTTGTTGGGGAGGCTTGTCCACGTCCCTGGCGCTCCGAGCATGAGACGCGAAACTGTTGGTGACCAACCCCTCAGCAGAGGGGTGCTCTGAAAAACCGCCAGAGAGCGGTAGGGACCCATACTTCCTGGCCATCCTGGCCGAGGTCGCAGGACAGGAAGCAGGCCACTGCCAAAGCTCCAAGGCTGGGCCGACAATGGCCTCAGCCACAGGAAAGGCCTCCGTGGGTGAATCCCCTCGGTCCAGTATCTCCATCAGGGGAAACTTGGCCAGTTTGGAAACGGGCTTGAGCTGCATCCCGGTGGACTCAGAGATGAGCCGAAGCCGACCCATAAAGGACAATGGGCTTTCGTCTAGTGACTGGCCCCTGGAGGACTCCAGGTCAGCCTGCCTGGAGAACAGGGAAGAGTCGTCGTCGGACTCCGAAGAGTCCGCGAAGAGCTGCCTAGAGCCTCAGCCACCCTCCACCTGCTGAGGATGGTCGGGAGTGAGGGTGAACGACAACCTGTGGGGCAGGCCTTGAGCCGACCAAGAGTCCTTGGTCGTTGCCCCCGATTTCGGTTGTGGAGGCGGAGGTTCCACACAATCGGAGGGGCAGCAAGTTTAGGCCGAACAACCAGCCCAGACATGGGCATCTCGACTGCAGCGAGAGGTTGCTTCAGCCGTTCGGGTGACAGCCACTTGATGGCTGGGGAAGGCGTCGGTGTTGACTTAGCCCAGGGCAAAAGTAACTGCTGCCACATCAGCTCCTCGTAGCGTCGACGCACTTGCACAAGGCTCTCTTCATCCGAGGAGTAGGCGCTCCGCTTACCTCGGTGCCGAGACCGCCGATGTCGGCGGGATCGGCTGGACTGAGAAGAGGTCCAAGACCGAGAACCTCGGTGTGTCCGACGGCGGGCCTGGGAGGGAGCAGGGGACACCCGCTCCTCCCTCAACTCGGACGCTCTTAAGAGGATGCTGCACCGATGGCAGGTAAATCCTCGGTTTCCACACGGGAACTGGCAAGACGGGTTGTCGGTCTCACTAGTCGAGAAACTGTCCGGAATGGTCGAGAAAAATCACCGCATCGAATGCGCTGTCTCGCCGGGTTGACCTGATGGGGACATCAGAAGCCAGCAACCTTAGCCGCAACCTCGACCGAAGTCGACGGCCGGCTGTCCGGGGAAGGGGAACTCTCCTGCTCCCATGAACGCCGACGATGGGACTTACCCTTGGGATCCTTCTTCTTGGACCGAGAGGAATATCCCGATGGCCCCTCTCCCTTCGTGGAAAGGGAATGACAAAGCTCCTTGAACGAAGCAGAATACAAGGAACCCAAAGAGAGCGGGATAAATGCCGCGACCATGGAGGAAGATGCAGCCTGGGCCGCCTCCTCCTCGAGGGCGATCATCTGCTCGAGCTGCTCAGCCAAGCCAGCCACCGCGGTAACGGGCCTCTTTTGACTTAACCGGCGGGTAGCGCTTCTTTGGGCACCTGAGCTTCAACCGGGCAGCGCGGTCCTCCAAGATGTTGGACGAGAACGAACAGCAAGACTCCCAGGCCTGCGGGTCATGTTCTAGGCCGAGGCAGTAGACGCACGTGGAGTGCGGATCCGTCCTGGACATCTTCTGCCCGCAAGGGCACCGCCGAAAACCGGGAGTCGATTTGTCCATCGCAGCCACGAGGGAAAAGGAAGACCGAAGTCTCGAAAATTTTAAAACGAGTTTCAGACGAACCGAAGAATTAGGATCCAGTCTAACACGCAGAGCGTTAAGGAGGGAAACCTGAGCTCAAGCTGTAAGGAAGGTCTGGCGTCATGGGGCAATCAAAGAGTTTTACCACCCAGGTGGGTGGGAGGAGCCAGCTTGAAGACCTTCCGTCAAGATTTAAAGCGGCAAGGAATCTGCCAGATAGTGTGGATGAACAACACATCCATGTCCCTAGAAACAAAGTTTACTGGGACAGTGGACTCCTGTATACGCAGGATGTAAGGACAGAAGGAGGGGTGATGGGCAGGCAGCTTGTCGTCCACCAGGGGTACTGTGAGCAGTTGCTCAAGATCGCTCAAGATATTCCCCTGTCTGGCGAGCTGGGAATTGTGCACACTATGCAGCGACTGGCCCAGAATTTCTAATGGCCCAGCTTCACCCAGCAGGTGAAGGAGTGGGGAAGGTGGGTAGTAAAACCAAAGTCACCCTAATTCCCTTGCTCACAGAGGAGGAGGAGCCATTCCAGAGGGTAGGAATGGATGCTGTGGGGCCTTTGAATACCCCCAGCTCCTTCGGGAAGAGGTTTATCCTAACAGTGGTGGATTATGCCACCCAGTACCCAGAGGCAGTCACCCTATTCTCACTGAGGACAGACAAAGTGGTAGATGCCTTGCTAGGGATTTTCTCCTGTGTTAGGTTCCTGCAGGAGGTTATCACTCATCGAAGGGGTTCCTTCATGTCGGACCTGATGAAATGTTTGTGGGAGAAGTGTGGGTGGTGCAGAGATGCACGACACCTTATCACCCGCAAGCAAATGGCCTTGTGGAAAGATTCAATGGTACCCTTAAATCAATGCTCCAAGTGTTTGCGGAATAGCATGGGAGGGACTGGGAGAAATACCTTCCCCACCTGTTGTTCGCATACAGGGAGATGCCCCAAGAGTCAACAGGGTTTTCCCCCCTTTGAGCTCTTATATGGACACTGGGTACGTGGGCCCTTAGACTTGATCCGGGAGGACTGGGAAGGCAAGCACGCCACCCAGTGAACTCCCATTGGGGATTATGTCCTTAAATTTAGGGAAAAGCTGAAGAAGTTTATGGGAACAGCCCAGCGCAACCTGGCAGCTGCCCTGCAAAAACCAAAGGTATGGTATGACCACAGAGCCAGAGCTCGCTCGTACACTGTGTGTCAGGAGGTCATGGTCCTAATCCCAGAAAGATAAGCTGCAGGCCAAGTGGGCAGGACCGTACAAAGTCAGACAGGTAAATGACGTAAACTACATTATAGAACTGCCTGACAGGAGACATACCCAAAGAATGTACCGTGTCAACATGATGAAGCCATATGCAAATAGGGCTGACATGGTCTTTGCAGTATGTAGTGCTGGGGAAGGGACAGATGAAGGAGACCCCTTCTGGACTCCCTGGAAGAAAGTAAGCGGAAGTCCTCTGTGGAGGCAATTAAAATGTTGCCCCAGTTGACCCTGGACCAGATCCAGGAAGTAAAAGAGGTTTTAGCAGACTTTGCCCCATTGTTTAGCGCCAAGCGTGGACTAACCCCGAGCAACACACGATGTGGAGACGGGGACGCAAGCACCCATATGGTGGACAGCATATCGGTGTCAGAGGCCGTCCAAAAGGACATTAGAAGGGAGGGGAGGAAATGCTGGATTTAGGGGTAATCCAGAAATTCCATAGCCCCTGGGCCTCACCCGTAGTCCTTGTTCCCAAGCCAGATGGCTCTACTCAGTTTGTGTGGACTATCTTGGACTCAACGCAGTCATGAAGTCAGATGCCCACCCAATGCCATGGACAGACGAACTACTGGACAAGTTGGGAGAGGCGACATACCTTACCACTACTGACCTGATGAAAGGGTATTGGCATGTAGAGTTAACTGCCAGAGCGAGGGAGAGGTCGGCCTTCATCACGCCGATAGGATTATTTATTTATTTAGCTTTTGTTGACCAGTAAGTACACTAGACAAGTTATATGCCTATTTTCAGGTACGACCCAGGAGAGTACAATGAGAATACAGGTTCAAACAGAGAACATAATGACACAAGTAAGGCAGTATATGGAGTCAAAAAGGAACCAGGTGAACATAAATAGTCTATAGTAAGCATAGTTAAAATATATACACAAAATCTATAGACATAGAGACACCAAGGCTAAGAGCAGTAACATTTTACTAAGTATAAGTGACTCTGAGCCGAAGCCAGAGCCACATTATAAGTAACTCCTGAAACAAAGAAAAACACACATCATATGCATCTCAGAGTACAGTAAGGCAGGCAGCGTCAGCGGAGGCTGCAAAAAGGGTACGCAGAAGGTCAGGTGAGCCCAGTATAAGGGTCCAGGTCTAGCTATGGTGGCTTAGGACACCCTGACGCAGAGGAAAGATTCACGTAACCCCACAGGGAGCTCCAGAAGCACAAGTGGGAGGAGGAGGAGCGAACATGGGTGGGAAAGTAGTTCCATAGCCTCAGAATACATGAAGCAAAGTCCCTGTCCCCCATTTGCATATGGGTGTTAGGAACTTTGAGCACACCAGGGCCCAGAGACCTGAGGGAGTAGGAGGAAGAGTCAGCTGGTTTGACGAGCTCAGCCAGCCCGGGGGAGGGGGGGGGCAGTTCTGAGCACCTTGCCCATGAAGCAGCCCAACCCAAAGTGCATGTGGTTGGCCGGGGAGAGCCATCAGAGTTTGTCATATAATTCACTGTGATGGATGTTGCGAGGGGCAGCAAGGGCAAAGCGACAAATGTTATTGTAGGTCGTGTTCCACCTAGTAAGGTGGACCTTGGAGGCGCATGCAAACAGGAGATGGTCATAGCAGAGCAAGGGGAGAAGCACACCTCTGGTCAATGCCAAACGAGCAGCAGACGTAAGATTTTTCTTTGCTCTGTAGGCTAGGCCCAGTTTACAGCTCTGCATACATTTTGGATATGACATCCAAGATCAAGTTGGGGATCAAGTGTCACCCCAAGTTGTTTGATGGAGACTGTGGTTAGAAAAGGAGTGCCATTAGCACCAACAACATGCAGAGGGACAGGGGAGGCCTTATTTTAGCCAATGACCCGAAAAGCATGGCCTGAGTTTTTTTTAAGGTTGAGGACCAGCTTGTCAGACATTACCCAGGACTGAATATTCCTGAAATCCTCACTCAGTTGAAGGTTGATGACCACAATGTCCCGGTAGTGAGTAAGGATGACCAGGTCATCCGCATGGAGAGTAGCACTACAGTTGGTAGCAGTAGCAGGAAGATTGTTGACAAAAACAGAGAAGAGGAGGGGCCCCAGGACTGATCCCTTGGGGACACCAGAGGTTACAGAAGTGGTGTCCGAGAGGACCTTGCCGAATCTGGTAAGTTGTTGTCTGCCCTGGAGGTAATTACTAAACCAACTCAGGGCAGGAGGGGACAGGCCAAAGGACCGTAGTTGCGAGCAAAGTAATGCATGGTCCACTAGGTTGAAGGCCTTGGATAGGTCAATGAATATGGCCACATAGAGTTTGCCCTTGTCCATGGCCACCCTGATACTAGAGGAGACAGAGACAAGGGCAGAGGACGTACTTTTCCCTTTACGAAAGCTGTGCTGTACAGGGGACAGTAAATCATGGGCCTGAATGTACTCCGTAAGTTGCCCAGCCACAACTTTCTCAAGGAGTTTACTAACAGCCGACAGGATGGCAATCAGCTGGTAATTGTCAAGGATCTTAGGGTTGCCCTGCTTCAGAACAGGGACAATCCTCACCACCTTCCAGATGTCAGGAATAACACCAGAGGCAAGGGACATGCTAAAGATGTGGGCCACTGGGAAGGCTATGAAAGGGGCACCCAAATGAAGGAGCTTGGGCTCCATGCTATCATGGGCAGCACTAGAATGTGGGGAGAGACCAGAGAGAAGTCTCTGCATCTCCAGTACCGACACGGCCCTAAGATAAAATAAAATAGTTTAAAGTAGTGCCATTCGAAATGAAGAACGCCCCTGCCACCTTTCAAAGATTGGTGAACCAGGTGTTAAATGGTGCTGAAGAGTATGCTGTGGGTACCTGGATGACATTGCCATCTTAGTGCCAGCTGGAAGGAACACCTGTCCCACCTTAGGGAAGTGCTCGGCAGGATACAGAGGGCCGGGCTCACTGTAAAAGCTGAAAAGTGCCAGGTGGCCATGGCTAAGGTGGCATACCTCGGGCATGTAGTAGGCTGGGGACAGCTCCATCCTAATCAAGCAAAAATTGAGGCAATCAAGACATGGCCCAGACCTGAAACACAGAAGCAGGTTTGGAGTTTTCTAGGGACCGCAGGGTACTACAGGAAATTTGTACCAAACTACACTGCCCTGGCTGCTCCCCTATCTGGCCTGTTCAAGAAAAGGATGCCTAAAAAACTTATCTGGGAACCAGCATGTGAACAAGCCTTTACATGGCTAAAGGAAGCACTGTGCAGTGCTCCTGTATTAGCTAGTCCAGACTATAGTAAACCCTTTGTAGTCCAGAGACTGATGCCTCAGATGTGGGCATTGGGGAAGTACTTAGCCAAATGTCTAACCAAGGGAAAGTTCACCCAATAGTGTACCTCAGTAAGAAGTTACTTTCCAGGGAGCAGGTTTATTCTACAGTGGAGAAAGAATACCTTGCAATGGTGTGGGCACTAAAGAAGTTAGTGCTGCACCTATACGGGTGACATTTCGAGGTACGAACAAATCACAACTCCCTCGTTTGGCTGGCACAAATGGGTAAAACAAATGGTAGGCTTTTAAGATGGAGCCTTGCCTTGCAGGGGTACGACATGACTGTTACTCATGGGGCAGGGGCAGCAAACATAAATGCAGACAGGTTATCACGTCAGTTTGAGCAGTGAAATGAATTTGGGGAACTCATCCCATGTCTAGGAATAGATTCCTCCAAGTTCAGTCTAGGAGGGAGGAGTGTAACGTGTTAACCCTCTACTAGCTATGTGTATACAATTTTGTTATAAATATATGTTTTTATATTTCTGTCATGAGACATGGCAGGTTCAGCAGGCTCATCTGGAAGACTAGCTTTTAAAGAGGCCTGACATTTTGAACCTAAGCAGTTGCTTGCTGTAGCTACAGTAAATAGCTAGTTTCCTTTTCTGTGTTGACACATAGTTGCAAGACTTCCTGGGACTATAAGGACACCAGGATATCACACACTGTAAACCATTTACTTTGAAGTCCAGGAACCAGAATGCATTTTACAGCCTATTGGGAGGAAACAAGTTGTGAACAGCTACCTATTACATCTCTCACCACTAGGAGAGAAACATTTGTCAGGAAGGTGCTCTGGAGATCAAAGGAGAATGCTCTGCTCAGAGAGACTGTCAATTTAATATTGCTATCTTTGCAGATTTCAAGCAAACAGTAAAGTGACACCCTTTGGGATATACTTGGTTATGTTACAAACTAATTACAACAGTGACCTCATGAGCTGTGACCTCACAGGATGGGAGGGACATTTTGGCTTATTATCAGTCTGGCTGAAAGGAGTTTGTTCTTCTATCTCTGGACTCCTAAGAGAACACACACTGTGTTCTGGACTTAAAGGCACTTCTGTCACAAATAGGTAATACCCAACTGAAAACCGAGTTAGAATTAGAAATTCAAGTACCAGGCGTTTTGCTTCTGTAATTTCCATTTCTTTTGGACTGGAAACATTTATGTATATGTGTTCTATGTTTTGTATGTATTTACTATTTTTTTAATTGTAGTAAACTTTTTGTTTCCTCAATTCTGCCTGAGTCTTTTCTCATTTTTGCATGTGAATGCTGAGACAGTATTTAATAAGTCTGACAGAACTGTTAAGGGCTTAACGTGTGTTACCATCTTGCTCTAAGGTAAGAAAATACCTAGGTCTCAAATGAGTTAAAAGGGGAGAATTGTGAACCAGGCTGGGTGCCCGCTGGGTTAAGCATTGCACTGCATTTCCCCGAAGAGGGAATAATATTTGATCCTGTTAACTGGGCATGCTAGCGAAAATGGGTTCATATTTGACCTCAAGACTAGTAGGAATTTCTGACCCAAAACAGATAGGAGGGTTACCCTGTTTGTCTCCTGTTCACATATGTACTTCGAGGTTTGGCACTGTAGAAGCAGAGAGCCTGACCTGTGGAGTGCGTTTGTGACAGATCAGCACTTCTGTCACACCCACTACTGGACATTTGCAAAGCAGCTACCTGGAAAACAGTGCACAACTTCACAAATCACTATTGTCAGGACATACAGTCCAGAAGGGATGCCAGCTCAGGACTGCTGTCTTGCATAATCTTTTTTTCTAAGCAGGTTATGGACCCAGCTTCCCAAGGTACTGTTTTGTAAGAGTCTGCTTGTGTAAAGCATCAGTGAGGGATTCCTTGGGTTAGAAGAAAAAAATACTCACCATAGTAATGTTGTTTCTACTCATGGATCCCTCACTATGATTTATACTCCCTAATCCTGCGTCCCCTTCCAGAAACTGAAAACAGGTTCACACAAGAATCAGTTTTTTTTTCATTAAGGCTGTTGGAGCATTACTATTACAGTTTCTTGACAACTGTAAAATTTAGTCAGCTAAAATTTTTTGTAACTATTTCTTTAATATTTTTCCAGCTGAAGTTTGCCTTAAAATTGTTTGGTGTTAATCTTAGAATTCTAATAGGAGGGGATTTCAACTTACTAATGGACACAGAGAGAGACAGTTCCAACTTATATCCCTCAAGAGCATCGACAGGACAGAGAAATGGAAAAAGACTGATAAAAGACTTAGGACTGATAGACGTATGGAGACACTTAAAACCAACAGAAAGACACTACACAATTTATTCAGGCATCCACCACACTTACTCTCGCTGAGATTACTTTTTTTTAACTTTCTTTTTATTGCATTTTTGGAATTAGTATTTCAATAATACAAATCCATTAGAGGTGACGTAGAATATACATTAGGTTATACATCTTTACAAACAAAGACACAATAGCACCTCTTTACTATGGCACCACACTGGGGACGCATATTCTAATATTTACTATTCATTAATGTCCAAGAAACCCTAGCACTGCACAGGGCATGGGCCACACACTTGTCCATGAATCCTGTTAATAAAAACAAGTTTTCAGACATGTGTTTGGCTTGGTGCCCAGTACTTCTATAAATATTAATATTAAAACATTACAAGCATAGAGAGAGTTTTATTAACAACGTAAAAAATCTTAGAACTGATTTAATCTAAGAAATTTAGGTAATAGTAACTAGTACATTCAACAGTCTATGTATCAATTAAGCAAAACCTGTTGCACTGATCTGCAACGGCAGGAAATATAAGTGCTCAGTGGAGAGGGGGAATTCAGAAAGCAGATGTTGCAAAGCACTTGAAGCACTATTTTGACCACAAGGCCACTCCAATAACAATAAACTTGTACAAGCAATATATGCCTGATTCATCTAGAACGTTACTTGAATCCCAAACCCATTACCTTATAGCCCTTAAGAGCCTTTTTTTGTCAGTTCTATTTATGCACTCTCTACAGTGGGGGTGCTTACCCCTTTCAACCAGATACATGGACAGTCAACTAGTCCCATCGCCAGCCTCCACCACATCTCGTGAAGCGGGGAGGACCGCAGCTTATCCCCTATGGAAGGGCCCCTCCTGGCAGGGAGGTTTATCGGGAGAGGAGACCACATCACCCTGGAGCCCTAGCCCCAACTGTCGGGCTTTGTTTGGCATGGGACTGGTCATCCATCACATCATGCTGTTGCGGAGAGGGATTTTACAATGTAGTTGTCCCTAGGGAGCAGATGTGCAATGATGTCCAGTGCACAGCGCGCACGCTCCCGTGCGCGCTCACAGGACATCTGCAGCTCCCAGTCCTCAATTACTGGTCCACTGATCACTGCTTCCCCCAGTCTCCACTGGGGGGCCACCAGTGCAGTGGGTGAAGCCCCCCAGGAGAGGAGAGCAGTCCTCCGGACGATCAATCCTCCCCTTCCCTTGCCAACCCCCCCCCCCGACGACCAGAGTCTGCTCCCGAACCCGGGTCGCCAGCATGGAGTGAGGTGTGGTATCCAGCACCTCAACCTTCAGCGCCACCGGGCCAGCTCCTTAAGAGCCTTATCTATTAAATCGCTTGAAACAAAAACAACAACAGACATTGGGAGCACTTTGAAAACTTTTAACTGCGACTGGTTTACTTAAGTGTCTAAATCATCTTCCGATTCTTCTTCGACTCTTGTTGTGAATTCCTTATGAATCTTCTCCACCAACTTCCCAACATCTGAGGATTCGAAAATATGAAAGTCTTTCCTCCATAGTGGATTTTAAGACATGCTGGCGTGAGTAAACAATGGTTTACACTCAGTTCTCTAAGAATCCACCGGAGACCGTAAAAAGCCTTCCTCTGAGACCTGATGCTGTAGTTTAGGTCTGGGAAGAGCTTTACTGTCCCTGTGTCCAGTTTAATCCACCCAGATTATTTAGCTGCAAGCAGCAAAGCGTCCCTCTCTTCAGGGCCTCCAGCAACCACTAAGACAGTGTGGGCTGCATTCTCCTCCTGCGCTGCCTGCCTTGGGTTAATGCGGTATGCTTTCTGGAGAGAAAAGGGAAAATCCAAAGTAAGGGATGCTGTGATCCATTCTTTTAGGAAAGCCTTCCATTGCCTCTGGTAAGCCAAGTATTTGTATGTTTGCAGCTCCTGAGAAATTCTCCAACTACTCTAGCCGCGCCTGTAAAGCTGAATTTTCTTCTACTAATCCAGTGCATGCTACCAGTGCTTTTTCTACTACTTCTCCAGACTTACTGGCAGCAATTTGAGATGAGTCAGTCTTTTTTCCAGGAGTGCTTTTCGACTGTTAAAGTCCTCCATTCTCCTATCGAGTCCTTGCATAGCTGTTAACAGGGATATCAGGGACGGTTCCCCACTGGCGGTATTTGAAAATTCGACACCCGTGGTAGCCCTCATAGTTGGGCCTTTCCCTTTTAGTGATTCTGATGACTGCTGTTTTTTCGGCTTTTCCCATCGTTGCGGATTCTTAAATTTTGCGCAGGATCTCTGCTGGATGAATAATTCCACCTCGATCGCGACTGGTATCAAACACTTCACTTTTTAAGTACTTTTTAACCAATATTTGGTTAGCTCTGTACTGGAGCTCTCTCTCTGTGCATCTGATCATGCTGGCACTCAGGCTATGCCCCTTAGATTACTTCTTAAAAACAAAAGAACATGTAGACTTAGTTAGAAACGTAAGTATAGATCTCATACTGTTATATGACCTTGTTCCCATAACTACTGAAATAGATACACCAGAGGAATATACTCCAAGACAATGGCGTCTCAATAACACTCTACTGAGAGACTCACAACTAAAAGAAATGCTCAAAGAGCGGATTTCACAGATGATACAAGAAAATACATCCCCAGATGTGACCACGGGGACTGGCTGGGACATGATGAAAGCAATATTAAGAAGGGAATTAATCAGCTATGCATCAATAAAAACGAGACAAAAAAACGGAAAGAACTAGAAGAAGAAGAGCAGCTAGAATTCCTGCAAATGGCTCATATGCAGGGAGACAACACAGTCCTCCCTCAGACAGCCAGAGTAAAAGAACAATTACAAAATATATTAACTTACAAAACGGAGCAGACCCTAATGTATTTAAAATGGAGATACTACAAAGGGGATCAAAAGCATCTAAAATACTGGCCTACAGACTTCAACAACAACAAAATCAGGCCACAATCACCAAGATCAAACACCCTACTACACATATAATTCTAAACAAAACAAAAGACATTCTAGAAGGCTTTAGGGATTATTCCACATTATACAATTAGGACTCAGAACTGGAAGACTATAAATATAAGGAATTCTTTCAAACACTTAAAAGGAAGATTACGTACCTACCGTAATTCTTGATCTTCTTGGACGAGTCTCCACCACTCATTCACACTAGTGGGATTGGCGCCGGAGGCACTAAGACCATCGAACAAACTTTTTGCTTGGAGGTCGTAGCGAAGAGACGAGCGCCAGCGAGACACTCAAGCGCCACGGAGCAGCGCTTGAGCGGTAATGACCATCTCGGGCGACGACTCCTCCAACCGCCTCAGTACCTTTTACCAAGGAGGTGCAGCGCAACTAACGTGAAAGAGTAAACCCAACATTAAAAAGCGGACATAAGATAGTCCTTATGACCCGTGTAAGAAGGGTCAGCAAAGAAGTCCTCACGGCCTAAAGATTTGAGGGTGAAGACCAATACAGCGGTGAGCTCGGGGATGGAGGGTGGGCGTGTGAATGAGTGGTGGAGACTCGTCCAAGAGATCAAGAATTACAGTAGATACGTAATTTCCTATCTTCCTGGACATAAGTCTCCACCACTCATTCACATTAGTGGGAGAGTACCAAGCTGATAATCCCCCAAAAGGGCGGCAGGAGAGCCAGAGCTCACGCGTCTAAGATAGAAGCCCATTAAGGATAGTTCTGCCGAATGCGGAATGTCGCCTGGCATGAACATCCAGTGCATAGTGCTTAACGAAGTATGCACTGAGCTCCAGGTGGCGGCGTTGCATATATCTGCAATTGGAACATTGCGAATTTCCGCTAGGGATGCCGTGACCGCCCTAGTAGAGTGAGCGTACACTCTACCTTCTAATTTAACTTGAGCCATGGAATAGCAATGATGAAGGCATGCCACTAACCATGAAGAGATGCATCTAATAGCGACAGGTTGACCCAGCCGTGTGTCGCTGAAAGAAACGAACAGTTGCTGAGTCTTGCGAACATCCTTGGTTCTATCTAAATAGAACCGCAAGGCTCTCTTAACATCCAAGGAATGAAGAGCTCGTTCCCCTTCATTTTGGAAATTAGCGAAATGAGGGAAGTACCAGAGGTTGGTTCAGATGGAATTCTGACACAACCTTGGGAAGAAATTTAGGATGAGTACGGAGAACTACCTTGTCCTTATGGAATACAGTATACGGAGGGTCCGTAACCAGGGCATGTATCTCAGAGACCCTGCGGGCTGAGGTAATGGCCACCAGGAAGGCAGTCTTCCAGGTAAGAAATTTTAGCTCACAGGTAGCTAAGGGTTCGAAAGGCTTCCGAGTGAGCATGTCCAGCACCAGGTTAATGTCCCAGGCTGCAACTGGACGCTTAACAGGGGGTCTGGTATGGAGAATCCCCTTAAGAAATCTCTTCACCATAGGTAACTGAGCCAGAGTTAAGGAAGAAACCGGCTCATGGAATGCTGAGATGGCACTAAGGTGAACTTTAACTGTGGAGTACTGAAGACCTAAGTTTGATAGGTCCAAAAGATACTCCAGAACCTTGCCAGGAGGACAGGAAAAGGGATTCCAAGAGGATTTTGCACACCAGAGAGAAAAACGTTTCCATTTGGAAGCGTACGTTTTTCAGGTGGCTGGCTTCGAGCAGCCAGAAGGATGTCTGAGACTCGAGAGACGTTGAACCGATTCACTTCTATCTCTTCAGGAGCCAAGCATGAAGGTGAAGTGATTTCAGGTTGGATGGACCAACGAACCCTGAGTCAAAAGACTGATTTGCAAAGGAAGTGGTCTGAGAGGCTGCCAACATACTGTTGAGTAGAGGAAACCATAGTTGCCGAGGCCAGGAGGGAGCAATGAGAATCATCTTGGTCCCCTGAGACTCGAACTTGAGGAGTACTCTCTGGATTAGAGAAAGCGGTGGAAAGGCGTAAAGAAAGCGTTTTGTCCACCGTAGCCTGAACGCATCCTGACAGAAAATGCCAGGCCCTGGATTTCTGGAGCAGAAGAGAGGCAGTTTTGCGTTGAGTGGGGATGCAAAAGGTCCAGGTCTGGATTTCCCACTCTTGAACAGGGACCGAAGCTACGGCTGGATCGAGAGACCACTCGTGAGGGTCTGCCTCCGTTCTGCTGAGGTGATCTGCTAGGTCGTTTTGTATACCTGGCAGATAAACCGCTTGAATCAGAGACTTGTGCTCCAAGCACCACTCCCACACCCTCATTGCTTCCCTGCAAAGGGGATAAGAATGAGCACCGCCTTGCTTGTTGATGTAATACATCACTGCTTTGTTGTCCGTTTGAAGGAGAATGTTCTTGTGACAAAGGACATCCTTCAGAGCTCGGATTGCATAAAGGACCGCTCTCATCTCCAGGATATTTATGTGGAGATGAGTTTCGAACTGAGTCCATACACCTTGAGTGTGGAGGGAGAGACAGTGAGTTCCCCATCCCATTAGCGATGCATCTGTGGTGATGGAGATCTGATGATCCGGGGGAGCAAAGGGGAATCCTTCCAGGAGATTGCTCTCTTGAGACCACCAGGTGAGAGACCTTCGAAGGGGCTCCGTCACCTTGATGGGATAAGACTGGGGTGAGAGGTCGGGACCACTGAGTGGAGAGCATCCATTGGGTGGTTCTCATGTGCAGTCGGGCCAGAGGACAGTGAAGACCGAGGACGCCATGAGACCCAACATGCGCTGTATCGAGAGAGCTGTAACCGATTGGTTCTCCCTGATGTAACGGGCCATGTAAGGATGTCGAGTCTTCTGTCCTCTGGAAGGAAAGCCTTCGCTGAAGAGGTGTCTAGAAGCGTCCCTATGAAAGGAGCCTCTGGGAGGGTTGCAGTTGAGATTTTTCAAATTCAGCAGAACTCCCATGGACGTGAAGGCAGTCGTTTGCAGCTTTCAAAGTCCTTGGCGGAAGGGCTTGCTAGAAGCCAATCGTCCAGGTAGGGAAACACTGAGTCCGACTTTCCTGAGATGCGCCACAGAACTGCACAACACTTTGTAAAACTCGTCGCCGAGGATAGCCCAAAGGGCAGGACTCTGAACTGATAATGCTGACCCAAAGCTACAAACCTGAGGAATTTGCGGTGGGTCGGGTGGGACGAGGATATGCTGGTAAGCATCCTGCATATCAGAGAGGCCAGCCAGTCGTGCTGATGCAGCAAGGGTAACAGGGTACCTAGGAAATCATCTTGAATTTCTCCCTGGGAGAATTTGTTTAACTTTCTGAGGGTCTAGAATGGGCGCATCCCCAGATTTCTTTGGAACCAGAAAGTAATGGGAGTAGAACCTGTGTTTCGCAGATGCGGGGCACCAGTTCTATTGCCCTGTTGTTCAGAAGGCCCTGGATCTCCAGCGGTGAGGAGGTCTGACTGAGAGGCCGACAACCTGGGTTGTAGTATGGGAGGACAATTGGGGGTTTCCAAGAAATTGAGAGAATAACCCTCGCGAATTATCCGAAGGACCCATTTGTCTGAGGTTATGGACTTCCACTGGTTGTAGAAGTACATCAGACGACCTCCCACCGGAGGAGAAAGTTCCACCTCGGGCAGAGTGGATGGAACTTGGGCCAACGACTCATAAGGTAGCGCTGGGAGCTTTAGGTCCCTGCGCTTTCTGCTGCGTCTTCTTTTGAGGTTAGGCAGGTTGGCTTTTATGGAAGCTTCCCCTGCCTCTGCCTCGAAAGGACTGACGACTATGAAACTGACGTCTGTTCACATGCCCCCGAGAGGGGGCAGGCGGAGGTCTGGCCAACTTAATGGCGATCTAGTCTTCTGAGTGGCTCTAAGCCTGCGCCACCTGAGGGCCAAAAAGAAAGAGCCATCAAAGGCAGCGCCATCACCTGCTGCTGAGCATCATTTGTGAAGCCAAATGCTGCAGCCAGGAATGGCGCAGTACAAATCCCGGCTGCTGGAGAGAAGCAGTGTCGGAAAGCGTCCATGGCGGCTTTGACCTGTTGGTTATTGGACTCAATACCTCTAATAACGGTCAGAAGAAGCTCTGACTTGGAATCCGAATCTGGAAGAGCTTCAACCATTCTTTTCATAGAGTGCCACAGGATATACTCATACTGAGAAAAATAGCCTTGATAACTGGCATGACGCATACTTAGAGTGGAGGCAGCAAAGACTCTCTTACCTAATGTATCAATCTTACGAGACTCTTTGTTAATAGGTGAGCTGTAGTAGTTTGAGGAAGAACGACCTTGTCATTCTCTGCCAGGACTACAATAGGATCCTAAAGGCTTGGGATGCCAAATGGGACGATCCTTGGGAGCTGAATACTTCTTATCAATGGATTTAGCCACTGAGGGAATAAGAGCAGGGTTATTCCATACCATTTGAGACAGCGTCTCGAAGGAAGGCTGAATCGGAGGAGTCAAATCCGTAGGGATCTCCGAAGCATGAAGATACTGGAGTCTTAATATCTTCCCAGGATCGATGTTGTAGTCTGCAGAGAAAGAGTGGATCCCAGGTTCTTCAACAGAGACTTAAAGGACAGGTCCTCGACCACAGGCTCTGTAACAAAGAAAGATCCTGTTTCCTCCACTTCATCACCCAACCGAAGGTCTGGGTCAGGCTCAACATCATCTCCTGATGGTCCAGAAAGGACTGTTTGGACAGGAAAGGAGTGAAAATTAGGAGAGGAGGAAATGGCAGAAAAACAAGGAGAGTCCCCAAGGGCTGCCGGCGCCGAGACGGCAAAACAGGCTGAAGACGGCACCGAGGAGGCGCACGGCGCCCGAAGAGCCAGTGACTATAAGCGCCCAGCGCCTTGGTGACCGCCCGGCGCCTGGCCCAGCCGGCCGAGCCAGCGCCGTGGCCCACATTTCCGCATGGCACCGCCCAATCCAGCAGCACCACCGGCGGCACAGCGAGACCCGTAGCGCCGCCAGCGGTACCGAAGACCACCACCAGTAGCCGCCAAGCTCAAGCGGCCAGCAGCGCCGACAAGGCCACAGACCCTGCAGAAGGCGCGGAAAAGCCCAGGAACCTGGAAAGCAAGAGAAGGAAAAAACCAGGAGATAAGGGCATCAGTGAGGCCCCTGCGCCCGCAGCCATGTGAGGGGGAAACACCTAAGCACGCAAGTCGCTAGCACCGAAGAAGGCGCCGCGCGACTAGGAAGGTCCAACCGCCCTACCTGATCGCCGGAGGGCCCGAGGGCTCCGAGGTAACCGAGCCAGGCAGAAGAACCAACCTCCGAGCCCATCGCTCCATAAGAGCGGCCCACTGATGAAACTGCTCATCTGGAGCCCTACCTATAGGCGGGGAGGGGCTCCGATGTCGAGGACGACGATTATCGGAAGTTGGCGACTCCGAAGAGGGAGACCGGCAACTAGCAACGATAACCGACCGTCGACGCGCAGACATACCAGAGGGCGACCTCGAGTGATGCCTTCTCTTTTTTGACCTGTGGGCCGAAGAAGAGCTCGAGGCCGAACGGCGCCGAGAATGCGACCGTTTATTTTTATGCGGCGGGGGCCCGCCATCCCCAGGCATTGGACTGACCGTAGTCGGAACCCGCTGAGGAGAAGGAGGCTGACCGGACCCAGCCCGGCTGACTGAACAGCTTTCATACGAAGTCTCCCTACCGTCACCTGACCTGCTCATGGTCGACTCCGTCCAGTAGGCCGAGACTTCTTCAAGTAAGTTAAATTGAAATATTAGAAAAATTTTACGAAAAATAGAATAAAACTAAGCGATACTACTATCGTGATAATGTTACAAAAAAACAAACTGAAAACTATCGCTAGTTTTGAAGTTTGACTCCATTTCAAGCGGCGGCGTCGTCACTGAAGCGCACTTTCGACAGTGGGGAAAAAAGAACTGAGGGGTGGAGGGTCGCGCGAGATGGTCATTACTGCCCGAGCCGCTGCTCATGGGCGCCGTGTCTCGCGGCGCCGTCTCGCGCGTCGACCCTCCAGCAAAAAGTTTGCTCCCGATGGGTCTTAGTGCCTCCGGCGCCAATCCCACTAGTGTGAATGAGTGGTGGAGACTTATGTCCAGGAAGATCTACCCCACCTCACAGAAGAACAAAGGGAAACAATGGCAAAACCCATTTCAACAATAGAAGTCATAACAAGTGTAAAAAAACTCAAAACTAGGCAAAAGGACTTCCGGTGACATCACCTGGGAAATGGCAGCCTAGACTATCAGCTCCATCCACCCTCCCGCATCAAACTCCATCCTACATTTGAACTCACGACCCAGACCAGCAGAAGAGGATCGCTCTATTGCTGACATGTCCACTAGGCAAAAGTAAAAGGAATCGGCGGCGACCTCTTCGCAGAAAACAAGCCACTTTGAGCTGGCAGCCATCCCCTGCCACAACTACAACGGCGGTAGGGCACGGAACCAATGCGGAGCCCAATCAGCCTAATCTGGCGAAGAATGAACCAGACAGAGCTGAACGTTACCATCACATCCAAACAATTAGTGGGCCAACTGCAAAAGACTGGGGACACCCTCCTTAAAATGGAGACTCTGGTAGCTGACAACACCCGGGACATTAAAGCCCTAGAGAGCTGAACGGTGAAATTAGAAGAGGCAGCAGCAGACTACTCAAACACGCTGGACAAGCATAATTCGGCCCTGATCGACTTGCACCATCGGGAAATGGAATTATTTGGTAGAATCGAGGATCTTGAAAACTGCAGTAGAAGGTGTAACATTCGGCTGCACGGGTTACTGGAAAAAACTGAATCCAGTATGTAGTGTAACATTTTACTGAAGTGTGATTTTATTTAGGTATAACCTTTCATAACATGATCATATGTCTTGTAATAATCTTGATAATTTCACAACACTTTATATTTCACATATTTAACGTCAAATGTCCTATAATTACCTTTATCAGGATGGTGTGCCCTTATTAGGATGGTATATATCTATTAAAGGGAGGTGTGCACACAAAGAAACTTCTGTAAGTGTAGTCAACACTTATGAGATAGTGTAAGAAGAAAAAATGACTCACCTTAGTAATGTTGTTTCTTCTAATGGAGTCTTGCTGTATTCTGACTATTGCAGTGATCTCCAACCTTTGAACTGCCCCGGAGAACAAAGAGCTAACTTTCCATGCAAGGCATGGAACGCTGAGCTCGAGCTCGGTTGAAGCCTCTGTCTGCTGTTGTTTGAACCCCAACCGCCAGATCTTTACAAGCTATACTCACTGGGTGTCCTGTGTGGAAACTGTAAACTTACACTAGCCAACTGGCTACTAAATATAATAAACAGATTTTTTTGTCCCAAAACAAAGACTCAAGTCAGGAAACCCAAAAAATAAAACAAAACACAACACCCACTCACCCAAACTAAAGGGGTGAGAAAATAAGGGGTGGGGGCACCTCCCGAGTGCCAACACTGCTACTGCCCACCCACATCCCAAAAACCAAGGTTCTGAGAGGGGAGGCGGGGAGGTCAGAATACAGCAAGACTCCATTAGAAGAAACAACATTACTAAGGTGAGTAATTTTTTCTTCAAACAACATGAAGTCTTGCTGTATTCTGACTATTGCAGACTACCAAGCAGTACCTCCATGGAGGAGGGACAGAACCTACTTTGGGAACAGGCTCTGAAGTACTGCTGTGCCAAACCGAGCATCACTCCTAGCCTGGATATCCAGAGAGTAATGCTTGGTAAAAGCATGGACTGTTTTCCAGGTGGCTGCTTGACAAATCTCTAAGATAGGAATATCCCTGGCAGCAGCCAGGGAAGCAGCTGTACCTCTAGTAGAGTGAGCCCTCAGGCCTGAGGGTGGGATTCTACCCAATTTTTCGTAGTAGAATTGTATGCAAGAGACAATCCACCTGGCAATAGATCTTTTATTGGCAGGTTTTCCCTTACCGACCTCTCCATAAATGAGGAACAATTGGAGGGAGTCAAACCTGTGACCCTTGGTGCGCTCTATATAGTAGCTAAGGGCCCTTTTTACATCCAGGCTGTGCAACCTCCTCTCTCCAGAGGAGGAATGGTCAGTGAAGAAAACAGGGAGAGACATAGATTGGTTAAGGTGGAAATCTGAGACCACCTTAGGCAAAAACTTCCTCTTAGTTCTTAGGACCACCTTATCTCTATGAAAATCAGGCTCCACTGACAGGGCTTGCAATTCACTGATGTGCCTGGCAGAGGTAATGGCTACCAAAAACACAGTTTTCCAAGTCAAGTACTTAAGTTCTGCAGAAGACAAAGGCTCAGAAAGAGGGTTACATAAGCTGAGCAATGCAAACATTTAGGTCCCAAGCAGGAGCAGGGTCCCTGAAGGGAGGATTGGTGTGCAACAATCCCTTGAAGAATTTGCAAAATACAGGATGAGTTGAAAGAGAAGAGGGCTTGCCTACTGACAAAAAAGCAGAAACAGCTGCCAAATGTACTTTGAGTGTAGCTGGTCTGAGTCCCAAGCCATTGAGATGAACCATATAGTCAGGACTGTAGGCAACCCAGCAGATCCTGGAGGAATATGCTTACCAGAGCACCAAATAGTGAACCTTTTCCATTTGGAGTTGTAAGTCTTTCTGGTGGAAGGCTTTCGAGAAGCCTTTAGAATATCCAAAACACCTTGAGAGAGATGCAGATCAGCAAACACTAACTCTTCAAGAACCAGGCCTTGAGATTGAGAGATTTGAGATTTGGATACCAAACCCTCCCCTGAGGGGATGTCAACAGGTTGTAATTCCTGGGAAGAGACAGGGGAAGATGGACTGCTAAGGACAGCAACAGTGGGTACCAGGGCTGTCTGGCCCAGTCTGGAGCAATCAGAATCACTTTGCAGGGTTGAGACCTGATTTTGACTAGTACCTTGAACAGAAGAGGGAAGTGGGGGGGAAGCATACAGGAACTTCCCTTCCCAATTGAGAACTAGAGCATCCAGGGGGACTGAGCCCAACACTGGGGGTCTGCAGCAAAAAAGAGGAAGCTGGTTAATGTCTGGGGCTGCAAAAAGATCTATCTGTGGAGTACCCCATCTGGAGAAAATCACCTTCAAAATTAGGGGATCTAGGGACCATTCGTGGTGACCCTGAGATATCCTGCCGAGAGCATCTGCCAGGACATTGTCCTTCCCTAGGAGGTGCACTGCTGTCAGAGAAGTTTGCAGAGAATAGGCCAGAGACGACAACTTCATTGCCTCTGTGCACAAGGCCATAGACCGAGTGTCCCCTTGCTTGTTGATGTACCACATTGTGGTGGTATTGTCTGTCCTGATCTGAACTGCTTTGTTCTGAATGGACTTGGAAAAAACCTGAAGTGCTAGAAACACTGCTCTGACTTCTAAAAGACTGATGTGGAGCACAGATTCTTGAGGTGACCACAACCCTTGGGTGGTCAGATCCCCCAAGTGGGCTCCCCAGCCCAAGAGGGAGGCATCTGTGGTAAGGATTAGAGAATGAGGTTGAGTGACAAAGGGAACTCCTTGCCTTAGGTTGTCCTGATCCTGCCACCACTGCAAAGCCTGGATCAGGGTTCGAGTCACTGGGATTAGCTTGGTCAGAGAATCCTTTCTCTGGGACCAGAAGGCTCTTAAGTGGAACTGAATGTCCCTCATCTGAAATCTTGCTCCTTGGACCACTGCTGTAGAGGCAGCCATGTGGCCCAGGAGCTGCAGAAAATGCCTTGCTGGTCGAGACACCTGGAGGGTGAATGAAGAGGCCAGTGTAACAAGGGTCCTTGCCCTGTCCAGGGGAAGGAAGGCTCTTGCCCTTATTGTATCCAGCTCTGCCCCTATGAAGGTGAGGAGCTGTACTGGCTCTAGAACTGACTTTGAAAGATTCAGAAGGAATCCTAGAGAAGTGAGCAGTTGCTGAGTTATCTGTAGGTGTAACTTGACTTGGTCTGGAGACTGACCCACTATAAGCCAGTCGTCCAGGTATGGAAAGATAGAGATCTTTTTTCTCCTTAGAAAAGCAACCACTACTGCCAGGCATTTTGTGAACACCCTTGGAGCTGATGTTAGGCCAAAGAGCATTGCTCTGAATTGATAGTGGCCTGAGGGCAACTCGAACCTGAGGTACTTTCTGTAGGAGCATCTGACGAGAATGTGGAAATAGGCATCCTTGAGGTCCAGGGAAACTAGCCAGTGCCCTGGCCTTAGAGAAGGTAGAATTATTCCCAGAGTCACCATTTTGAACTTTGGCTTTAAAAGGTGCTTGTTTAAATATCTCAGATCCAGGATGGGCCGCCATTCTCCTGTCTTTTTGGGAGTTAGGTAGTACCTGGAGTACAATCCTTTTCCCTTATGTAGGGGTGGAACCCTTTCTATGGGCTCTCAGAGCCAAGAGGGAAGAGACATCTGCCTCTAGGGCAAGGGCCTCTGAAGGATTTGCAGGTGGAAAAGACCTGGTTTTCATCTTGGGAAATTGTTTGAAGCTGAGAACCAGTCCCTGGCTTACTACTTCCAGGACCCATTTGTTTGATGTTAAAGACATCCAGTCCTGGACAAAGTAAGTCAGCCTGCCCCCTACGGGTAGTGGAGAATCGGCCCGGGGAAACCCATCAGGGTTACTGTTTGGCAGGGGCTTTAGGCTGTAGGGTGGTAGCAGGCCTGCTTGTACCCCGTCTGCCTCTCCCTCTGAAGAACCCCTTCTGGGCAAAGGCGGAAGAGGAGGCCTGGGCTTGGTAGAAAGGCCTATGAAAAGGCCTGCCCCTGCCCCTGGAATGCTGCCTCTGGGGGAGTGGCTTGCCTTTCCTTGGCCTGAGCACTCCTATAGGTGGTCCTGTACTCATCCATTTTCTTCATGTAGTTTTCTGTCTGCTCCCCAAACAGAGAATTACCAACGACAGGAAAATCCATGGCCTTAGTCTGGGTATCCTGTGACAGGCTAGTACATCTGAGCCAAGCCATCCTACGAAGGGCCACAGATGTAGCCATGACTCTAGATGAAACATCATTGGAGTCCACTGCAGCATGAAATTGCACCTTGGATGCCTCAATACCATCTGCAGCCACCTGCTCCAGCTCCTTGGCAAGCTGGCCAGGGACCTGTTTAGCAAGAGCCATCACAGTGTCCCATCTAGACTTCTGGTATCTAGCTGTGTAGGCCATATAATTAGCCTGCCTGAGTCCCAGGGATGCTGCCATGTACTGTTTCTTTGCCATGGCATTAATCCTCCTGGAGTCCTTATCTGGGGGGTGTGAAGCCAAGGGTATATTTGCCTTATCACAGGCAGCAGCCTGCACTACCCCAACATGGCTGCATTGCTGGGAAAGGAACTCCGTATCTGAGCCTGAAAGAGCATACCTCTTGTCCATTCTTCTGTCCACAGGAGGTATAGGATTAGGAGTCTTTCAAATTTTAAATGTCTGTTTCCCAAAAGACTTATGGAGGAGAATAGACAGTCTCCTGGACTCTGGGATGTCCATCATCTCAACATAATCAGGCTCCTCCTGATCCTCTACTGCTTCCTCCATAGGAAGCTAAAGAGTTTCAGCCACTTTTTTGTAAAACATAAAGTGGGAAGGGGACTCAGAAAGCCTAGGAGGAGAAACCCCTGAAGGTCTGTCTGGGGAGATGTCCGGGTCAATGGGCACATCCAGACTTTCATAATCACCATCACTATCCTCATACTCTCCTTCCTCCTCCTCCGGTTCATAAAAATCCTCTAAATTATAATCCGGAACCGGGGGGAACCGACCGAACCGAGCCCCTAACTGATGGTGCTGGTTTGGTCGGAACCGGAGTTAGTGATTGAACAATCCTTATCACTTTGGCTATTTCATCAGCGGTCGGAGAAAGAACTTGTGGATCCGAACCGGCTGACTTATCCCTTCTTTTTCTTTTAACCGGAACCGACTCCTCAGAGTCGGTTCTCCTTTTGCCCGAAGAAGTTTCGCCCTGGTCAGAGGGCACTCCTTCTGGTTCGGTTGGAACCGAACCGGGCTGGCCATCCGGTCAGTGGATTTTTGCCTCCTTTCCTCAGCCTACCTACTCTCTTTTCCAGGGTAGCTGTGGGAAAACTTTGCAAATCTGGCAGTCTGAATCGAGGTGGTCAAACCCCAGACAATAAACACAGGTGGTGTGGGGTCAGCCTTAACCAAAGGCTTCCCCACACACACTACAGTGTTGAAACCCAGTGGGCCCGGTTTTTCTCTTGGGTTTCTCAGACATGGCCAGTCCTAACCAAACTTACCCTTTTTCGGCAATCCGCCAGGCAAGACACCATCGGTTCCTGACCGTGTTACGGGTCGTGGAAAAAACCATAATGAAATCCGTTTTTTTAGAACCGATAAGGACCGGTTACCACACTCTAAAAAGCAGAACAAACTTTTTTTAACAAATCTGATCGGTTCAAACTGAACTGTTCTGACGTTTACAAGTTCCACACAGAAGCAAACAATAATAAACCTATCTAGTACACACGGTACCACAGACAGAGACTGAACCAACAGATTAGATGGAATAAATTTGGTTGAAACTGAGGAAAAAAAACAACACTTTAACTGACTAAATTGAACCGAGCAAAGGAGAAATCTCTGGAGCGACTGTTCAGTGATGCGGAGTAAAGAATCTGACCTTTTGGGTTCAAACAACAACAGATAGAGTCTCAACTGAGCTCGAGCTCAGTGTTCCATGCCTGGCATGGAAAGTTAACTCTTTCCTCTCCGGGGCAGTTTAATGGTTGGATATCACTGCAATAGTCAGAATAGAGCAAGACTTCATGTTGTTTGAAGGTCCACAGGGACTAATCCCCAGGTCCCATTTCTGCCCAGCGCTGCAGTGCTACTGCCTAGCCCTACGCAATGTGTTTCCTCAGTGGTCGTTGACCAGCAGCCTGGCGCATGGAATGCGCTACAGCTGCGAGGCCCCTTCAACGCTCGTCGACGACAGGTTTAGCCGGCAACGGGCGCCTGGCACTAGAATTGCGCAGACGAGATGTGCCATGACGAGCGGTTGAAAAGTTTCCCTCGGAGCCGATCATCAGACGGAAAAAAGGCACTACCGGGCTCGATAAAACCTCCGGTGCTGAGTAGTGCCTTGACGGAAGTTGTTCTGCCCACGCCTGTGTCGCTTTCACCCACTCTTGAACAGGCTCCTAGTGACCATTAGTCTGTGACCTCCTGCGCAGGAAAAAGGAGCTGCTGCAAGGTGGGTCCAGTCTGTGCAGCTTGCAAGGCTGAGACTGGAACACACCTAGGCTGGGCGATAACGTCGTCCTTAGAGTAGAAAGTAAAAATAGGATCCAAAATAAACTTACAGTCTCTTCAGCCCAGCCATGTGTGACAGGGCTCTGCTGCAGAGTACCTGCTTCACTGAAGGCAGGAAGTAAACTGGAGATGACCGGATGTGGAGGGCTTCTTATCCCCCTGCTGCAGGCTTTAGTCCTGCCTACAACCAGCATCAAAAAGTACAGCTCAGGTGTAATGAAGCCCGGAGACCAGCTCAGGAGAGAGAAAGTTTCTTTTCACCTAGGCATCAGCAATACTCTAGACTGGACTTCTTCCTGCCGTCTTTAGAATGGGCTTACACAGTAGAAACCACTAAAATTGAAATCTCAACAATTTCAGACCATGCACCAGTCAGTATGCATATGACCTTTGACCCTCAACAAAGGGCACATCATGGAGACCAAAATGTCAGCCTCTTGAAGAGAGAGGACTTTAAAGATTTGATAACCAAGGAGACAAAGTCCTTCCTGGATTTAAATGGGCAGGATTCCCCTTCTCCCTCTATACTATGGGATATACTGAAGGCTTATCTACGGGGAAAGATCATATAGCATGCTTCACACTTTAAAAAGCAGTCCACACTGCGCCAGGTGCAACTGGTACAAGAAACAGAGGCCCTAAAGGACCAACATAAACAAAATCCAGAACTAGGGACAGAGACTATACTGAAAGAGGTAAGGAAGGAGTTAGGCAAACTGGTAGATTCAAAACTGGAGGGACGCCTAAGATATGCCAAACAAAAGTATTACGAGCACGGAAATAGGGCGGGCACCATACTGGCTGCCCAGCTTAGAAAAGAGATGGTCAACAGAACA
Source organism: Neoceratodus forsteri (assembly GCA_016271365.2). Lineage (NCBI taxonomy): Eukaryota > Metazoa > Chordata > Ceratodontiformes > Ceratodontidae > Neoceratodus > Neoceratodus forsteri. The sequence goes on along the minus strand of CM057459.1, from coordinate 559,061,966 downwards.
GTCCTTAGGCTTAGAAGTCACCCAAATGCCCCATCTGTAAATAAACCAAAAGAGATAGCTGGGACTTTTACAGCCTTCTATGAGGCATTATACAAACCAGAGAGAACCACCCAGCATGCCCAGAAAGTGGACACATATTTAAGGAAAATTACACTACCATCAGTTGGTGTACTGGAAGCAGAGGCCCTGGGGGGCACCAATCTCCCTAGATGAGCTAAAAAAGCAGGTGACAAGCTTGAAAAATCAAAAAGCACCAGGCCTAGACATTTTTCCATCAGAATTGTATGAGTTTTCTCTCTGACCTTATAGTACCATTACAGAAGGCCTTCAACTCGATATTGAGAGATGATGAACCAGCACCCCCTTCCTGGAGCTACGCACAGATAACAGTACTACCCAAGATGGGTAAAGACACCGATGGAGTGCAGCTCATATAGACCAATATCATTGTTGAACACTGATCGTAAGTTGTTCACTGGGATCTTGGCAAACAGACTACAACTAGTAATTGTCTCAGTGATACATCATAATCAAACAAGCTTCATCAGGGATAGACTTATCCAGGATAATATCAGGAGATTTCGAAATATCATTTCATCACAAAAAAACCAAAAACAATTTCAAATAGCCATAGGGGTAGACGCAGAAAAAGCGTTTGACCGAGTAGATTGGTATTTTTTTTTACAACAAGCTTTATCCAAATTTGGGTTAGGGGATAGGTTTATTGGAGCAGTCGAGGCCCTTTATGCAAGGCCAGAAGCAGTGGTAAGGGTCAATGGCTGTCAGTCAGACAGATTTAATCTAGGTAGAGGCACTAAGCAGGGTTGCCTCCTCTCACCCCTCCTTTTTGCTTTATCACTGGAACCCCTGGCAACCATAATTCGGGACTGTGAGTCAATAAAGGGAGTGGAGGCGGGTGGGGTCGAGCATAAGATTGCTTTGTACACAGATGATGCACTGCTTTTTTTGTCTGACCCCCCATATCTCTCCCCCCTTTGCTGGGAGGTATTGACTGAATACCAAGACCTGGCAGGTTATAAAATGAATCAAAGTAAATCTGAAGCCCTTTTATTAAGTGGTGCCCCACCTCAAGGATTCAGGGATACCTTCCCATTTGCATGGGCCAAAAAAAAAAAAAAAAAAAAAAACACAATCGGATATCTGGGGCTTCAAATATCAGTAGATACTACATCATTGTATGCAAACAATTACAAAAAGTTATTACATACTGTAAAACAAGATTTAGCCAGTTGGAAAATTTTCCCCAGCGACCAATGGTAGAGCCCAAGTAATTAAAATTAACATCTTATTCATTTTTATTTTATTCCAAACCCTGCCAGTTACGATCCCTGAGGTTTCTGGAAAGAGCTTATTACTTCCACTAGAAAATTTGTTTTTTTGGGAGGGCAGACCAAGACTCTTCCATAAATTATTGATGGCACCTAGGAAACAGGGGATCTGGGGCTTCAGACTTTAGAAGTTGTTATTCAGCAGCCCAAGGACCATGGATTCTTACCTAGCTAAAGCAGAAAGAGGAGTCAGGCTGGTAAAGAATAGAAAATGAGCAACTGGCAGGCATGCCTTTATGGGCAATGCCCATGGCCAAACTTCCTAAGATAATTTAGGCTAAAATATGTAATCCATGGACCAAACATATAGTAGAATCATTGACAAAATTAAGGGATAAGGGTAGGTACACTGAATGAGCTCAGCCCTATGTTCCTGATCAGATATCATGCTGACTTTGCCCCTCCTACTACTGATAAAGGTTATGCACACTGGGAAAGGAGAGGGTTGGTGTGTTTCTCCCACTTTTATTCCACGGGCACATGTATGAGCTTCTTACAGCTCAAGCAACAGTTTGGCTTAAGAAAAGAAGACCATTTCAGATACCTCCAGGTCAGGAATTTTCTTCGTCAACGTAATCATTAGGAGTTAATCCTGAGACCACACACGGACTTGGAGGATTTCTTCTTTTGGTGCGATCGGTTGGCAGTCAAATTAAAGCCTATCTCTGAACTATATGGACTATTAACGGAATACACCCCCTCTTTAACTGACAAAATTCGGACACAATGGGAAAGAGAAGCAAATACACAAATATTACCAACCACATGGTCACTGAGACTGGGGAAGGGATGGGCGGTCACGTCATCTCCTAACTGGAGAGTTTAATTGGAAATTACTTACTAGGTATTTTTGACTCCCACCCAAACCAAATATTTTGATCCCTCAAATACCAATGGATGCTGGAGGAAATGTGGAGAGTGAGGTACCCATTGGCATGTTTTCTGGGGATGCCCTAAGTTGAGGCCTTTTTGGCAGCAAATACATGCTGAAATTCAATCTATTCTTGAATTTCCATACCCATGTTCTTTCCAGGCATTAGTACTGGGAACTAATGCACATTTGGTGAATGCTAGGGGGAGACACAGGCTATTTCATATTTTAAGACTAGTGACTAGAAGGAGAAACATCACCACCAAACAACTGGCAATATGCAAACATATCAGCCATTCTAAAACCCAATAAGGATCCCTTCAATTGCGACTCATACAGGCCACCACTACAGATCCCACCGGGGTCCCGCTACGGATGTCGTGAGGGCTGCTGTTCCTGCCCTCCCCCACCCCCACCCCCCGAAGCTCGCAAACACTGAAGGTGCTACAGAACCCACCGGGGTCCTGCTACGGAGGTCGTGAGGGCAGCTGTTCCTGCCTCCCCACCCCCCCCTGAAGCTCACAAACACTGAAGGTAATTTACTTGTTGGAAGGCATCGTAGCGTCTCTAAAATAAGGCCAAATTAGGCTGTTTTCTTGAACACTCGGACAAAAGCGAAGAAAAGAGCCAGCAATACATACCAGCAATCGCCAGGCCGCTCGTCCGCCACGCTGGTTGTTCCTCCGAGCTGGTGCTGCGTGGAGATTTTTGAACTTGGCGCCTTTTTGTCGGCGCAGATGTTTAGATAGTTTTTATAAGTGGAATCACCGCGGTACTCGCTGTTTTAAACTGCAATTTAAAGTTACTTTAAGTGATTTAAAATTATAGGCATTGCTGGTCTAACTGAAAAAGTTACTTTAAGGAATCACTGCGCTACCAACTGTTTAACTGCACTTTAAAAGTCACTTAAGGGATTCAGAAGTACAGGCATTGCTAGTCTAAACTATTAATAAGTTACTTTAAAGGGCCCTCCTATTACATGCATATGGGTCTGTATTGCTGGGGGTAGGGGGGTTTAGTGCTAGACTCCTAGCCATTAAAGCCATACTGTGCCTGTTGTTGAATTAGAGCCACTGTTTCTGTGCTGTACTGTGTAGGCTGAACCTGCTTCCCTCTGCTCTCACCCCATGTCCTCTATCTCCTCCCCCCTCTGCACTGTATAAAAGCCTCACCTCGACTTCTATTATTTCAGGTACTACAGATCCCACCAGGGTCCCGCAACGGAGGTCGTGATGGCTACTGTTCCTGCCTCCCCACCCCCCCCAGCTTCGCAAACACTGAAGGTAATTTACCTGTTGGAAGGCATCGTAGCGTCTCTAAAATAAGGCTGTTTTCTTGAACACTTCGGACAAAGCGAAGAAAAGAGCCTGCAATACAGCAGTATGTACCAGCAATCGCCAGGCCGCTCGTCCGCCACGCTGGTTGTTCCTCCGAGCTGGTGCTGCATGGAGATTTGACCCCGCCGGCTTCGCCAGCTGCTCCACCGCCCCCACCACCACTCTTGGTCGTCACTGCAATATATACGCATGATCACGTGACGAGCAAAAACCTATCAGCCCACTTTGTCATCTGCAGGCTATACTGTCTCTCCACTAGGGGCATCCCCATTGATACTGCCTTTTCAGTATAATTCTGTGTCAGTCTTCCCTAAGAATACTGTTCTTCTGTTATTCCCTCCCCACCCACCCTCTCGTCCAGCCTTCATATAGTCAATCCCTACATGAAGCTACCCTTAGGGCACCAGGCCACGGACCCCTCAGTTTTTCAGAAATCCTCTGTACTGCAAGGGATCCAGTGTGCCTTGACCAGACCATGGACCACTCAATTTCTGGAACCTAAACAGTTTTTCAGAAATCCTCTGTACTGCAAGGGATCCAGCATGCCTTGACCAGGCCACGGACCCCTCAATTTCTGGAACCTAAACAGTTTTTCAGAAATCCTCTGTACTGCAAGGTACTAGCCCTGACTTTTGGATTTGGTACCAGTGGAAGCTGATTTCCAAGTGGCCCACACTATCTCCTGCTGAACACACTTCTAACTACTGTGTCTCTAGTTGAATTTATGTGCTAGGGTTTAATAATTTGTTTAATCCTTACAGTCATTTTAAGTTCTGATTTGATATTAGAAGTGAATTTAGAGCTTTTTTTTTTTTTTTTGACTTTTCCATTAGCAGATTATATCCTCTCACCACTAGAGGGCTATCTCTCTATCTCTTTATCTAGTACGTAAGCCATGTGGGCTCTCTCTGCCTTTCTCTCACCTCTCCTCCTCCTCCTCCTTGCCCTGGCCCCCTTCTTCTCTCTCCCTGGTCCTAGCCACCCCCACCCCCACCACCCTCTTCTCTGGTTTCCACTGCTACTCCAAGGGAACTCTCCAGTTCCACTCAAGACTTGTGTTTGGTTCACCGTTTGGATATTCCTGGTTACTTAACCCGACCACTACTCTCAACAAGTGTGGCCACCCTCTACACTGTACCACCTTGCAGTCCATATGGGACACCGCCTGGAACCTGCAACTTCTACTCCAGAAACAACAATCAAAACTATCTCAAGAGCTGCGACTCTGCTCCTTAAAACTCCTCCTCCTCCTCCTTCTCTCATCTCAGGCAGCGTCCATCCCAATCTAGCCCTAGAAGCTCAGGCCACACACAAACCCCAGGTGCCCTTATCCTTGTAACCATTAATATCTGCAGCCTACTACCAAAGCTGGATGCACTCCAAGCCTTCATATGCCAACACAACCCTGACGTCCTTGCAGTGGTGGAAACTTGGCTGACACCTAAAGTTCCTGACTCAGCAGTAACAATACAGAGCTACAATGTCCACAGGCTGGACCAGATATCCAAAAAAGGCGGTGGTTGCGCAATCTATATCAAAGACTCCCTGTCTTGGCACCCTGTATCAACTCCATCACTTTCTGCCTCAGCCCAGATTCTGCCAATAAAAATCGTCCTACAGTAGGTCCCAACCATAAAGCCCTGACTATTGTCTCCGTATACATCCCACCCAGGGACCCTAAACATGGATTCAACGACGTCCTAAACTTTATCAACTCTCATCCTCCTGAAGCTGAACTTATTCTACTAGGGGATTTCAACATAAACTGGTTAGCATCGAGTGCCAGTGCCTATAAAGACTCCATCTCAACTGCTAACCTCATGCAAATGGTAAACTCCCCTACTAGGATTAACTACAAGACTGGCACCAGTACCCTCTTGGATTGGGTCCTCACCACTCACCCCACAAGGATTTCTCGTACGATCATTCTCCCAGACTCACTCAGTGACCTCCCCAGTCATGTGCATGGTCTAACAAATTCCATAAGCCCTCTCCCAAAATTATAGCACAGAGTCCCTCCTCGTGGAAAGCTTCCACATCTCAAACAACACCTGCTTCTACAAGACTGGCTGCCCATCTATGAAGCAACAGATGTTAACAGCTCTTGATCACTTCATCTCAATTTTCAACAATGCCTGCGACCTCTTTGCCCCTGCTAAAGGCGTAAACAAAATCTCTCTCTAACCCATGGGTCACCTGGCTCTTCTCTCACAGCTGAAACTAAGGGATCACCTCTGGGCAGTTGCCAGGGCCACTGGCAAACAACTGGACATCCAAAATTACAAACAAGCACGAAATGCCTGCACAAAAGCCATACGGCTAATGAAATCCACCTATTACAAACGCTCTCACCAATACATGGGGAAATGGTCGTGCTTTCTGGGACAATGTCAAGGATGTCACAGGGAAGCAGCCAAAAACCTCTCTGGCCATGTTAATGGTTAATGGATCCTCAACCCTTGACCCCAAGGTGATCGCAAACATCTTTAACACGGCTTTTTCAGACCTTAGTGCTGTTCTACCCCATTTTTTTTCCGAAAACAGGGCCTACTCCCCAAATACCTAAGCCCCTCAGTCTAACCATCCCTTTTTCTACTTCAGGAAGGTAAGGCTGAATGAAGCTCGCCGCTATATTACTGCAGCTATCTCTAAATCTAGATCTAGTAGCGACACCGTGGACCTTAAGCTTCTGTTGCTCACCCTCGATGAGGTAATTCATCCATTAACAAAATCCTAAACCTCTCTCTCAGCTGTGGAGAATTCCAGGACCTAGGAAAACAGCCACACGACACCAGTCCAAAAGTGGGGACAAGACGATTCACTCAAATTATCGCCTATCTCCACACTGCCCCCACTCTCTAAGAGCACTTAAGCGCATCGTGGCTGATCAACTTACCGACCACTTGGATAAATACAATATACCTTGTCCACAACAACATGGCTTCGAATGGTCACAGCACCACCACAGCCCTTCTTGAGTTCACTGGAGCTTTGCACAAATCCCTTGACAGCGGCCTTCTCACGGGGCCGTTTTAGTCGACCTCTCAAGGCCTTGATACAGTACACCATGGACTACTAATACACCAACTACTGAATGCCGGGCTATCACCTGACTCTTCGCTCTGGATTAAAGCTACTCAGAAAACCGGTCACAGAGAGTAAAAGTGCAGACGTCTTTCCTAACACCCTGCCTGTTAAACTCGGGTGTCCCACAGGATCCATACTGGGACCCCTCCTTTTAGCCTTTTCTTAAACTCCCTCCCTTACCACTGCTTTGAGCAGATCATACTATATACCGATGATGCTATTGTATTCTCCACTCACAAAGATCCTGCAACTCTTCAACACAACCTTCAACTTGGTTTCAGTTCTGTAGAGACATGGTTGCTTAATCATAAACTGGTCCTCAATGACAAGAAAACCAAACCTATGCTCTTCTACAGCTCTCATAATCCACACAAGCTACACCATTTGGCTGTCTCCACCACCCAGGGGAACACTCTAGATCAGGTGGTGTCCTTCAAATACTTATGGATACAGCTTGACCCTAATCTCTGCTATGGACTTCATGTAGATAATGTAGCTAGAACTGCTAATACACAGCTTGGTCTCCTCTACAAACACAGACCACACCTCACGCCAGAAGCTTTGAAGGTTGTAGCCCTGAGCTCTGTGATCTCTGTAATAGACTATGGTCTCATCATTTATGGCAAGTACAACCACAACCCTTAGATGCCTCTCAACTGCCTTAAATAAAGCATGTCGGCTCATCACGGTGCTCCCGTCTCACCCACACATGTGACCTGTACACTCAGACCGGCTGGCTCCAACTATCAAACCGCATAAAGTTTCTCACCTGCTCCATAGTCAAAAAATCTACCTTGGCCTTGCACCTTCTGGGGTCTCAACTCTGTTACAACATCAGATTAACAAATGGTGCCTTAGGAGATCATGCTACAGCTACTGAAAGTCCCCACTGTCACACTTCACAGGACAGCGCTCTTTGCTTATCGAGCACCACTCTGGTTCAATGGCCTCAGCCCAACCATCTCCTCTGCCCCAGCTACTGGTATGTTTAAAACTAGGCTCAGGACCATCTCTACACAACAGCTCCTGTGACTGCCCAACTAACCTTGTTTCTCTACTTCCCTTTCTGCTCTAGTTGTCCCCCTCCCTCCCTCCTCACTGGATTCTACCCTCACATCTTGGTATACCCAATGCCACTTTCACCCTCTCACCCTTCCTACATTCCTTCTCCCCCACCCTCTTCCCTCTCTCTCTATGACTCTGGCACTTCTTATCTATTGTCTATTTTCTCTGACAAATGCAGCTGGCTGCCTGTTACAATGCTACCCTTGAACTGTATTAATTTGTACTCTGTTTACAATATCCACATTGTTGTAATGCCTGTCTTGATGTTCCCCATAATTTGTATTTCTCTGACGTGGAACCTTTGTAAAAGAGCCATGGCTCAAAGGTATTTGTAATCCTAGACTTGATAAATAAATAAATAAATAAAATAAACCAAAGCGGCCTTCAGCCCTATAAAAGTTGTGCCCCCCTTCCTTTCCTTCCCGAGCTCTCTTGAGACTACCCTGAGGGCACGCTCCTGCATCCTACTAACTGGGAGCTCAAACTTATTCCACCCCTGCCCTGCTGCCAGGGTGCGACCTCACACTTGCCAAAGTAAATTCTCAGGCACTCCTGCTAGCCAGCACCCGAAAGACGCCCACACTGCTGCCATATACTGCTGACCGTTACATATTTTTCTTTTTTCCTTTCTGAAGGGATTCCTTCCCCGCAGGGTTACAGCGATCCTTCCCCACTGGGATCACTTAAGCTCACCGGCTGGCTTCAAGAGCTAGGGCCATGGCCCCTCATGTACAGATAGGAAGCCTAGGCAGCTGCCAAGGTGCCCCGCCCTCCCTGACAGCTCTCAAGCCCCCTCCAACCTGGCTAATCGCCAAAGGTTTAAAAATTGCACATCTCAACATCCGCAGCATCCTCCAGAACCTGGCTGAACTAATGGCCTGGGCAGCCCATTACCAGCCTGACATCTTGGGCATCTCAGAAACCTGGCTTAAGCCCAGCACTCCCAACTCCGCTTGTGCCCTCCCAGGCTACAGCCTTGTTCGGTAAGATAGGGCAGGTGGTAGGCGTGGGGGAGGAGTGCTCCTATATTATAAAGTGCACCTAAATGTGTCGATAGTTGCTCACTCAACTCTTTCTGTCCCAGCCTTTGAGTTCCTCCACTCCCTCCTCCTGCTCGGGAACACAAAAAAGGTGCATCTTGTCTGCACCTACAACCCCCCGAAAGGGGGCGCTTGAGGGCTCTCCTCACTTCTGGACCAACTTAGGGGCAAGGTTGGCTCTAACGAGCTGCTCATCCTGGGGGACCTTAACTTAAATTGGCTGTGGCCCTAATGCCAAGCAGTTCGAGCCTCTACTCTCAGGCCTTGCGCTCAGTCAGATCATCACAGAACCCACAAGGACCTCCTCCCGGGGGGACAGTGGGTCTCTCATTGACTGGGTCATGTGCAATAGACTGGATAAAATTGTCCACTTTGGGACACTCCCTGATGCCATCTCGGATCACTCCCCAACCTACTGCATATGGGGATTCAACTCACCCAAAGTTCCCAGCTGAGTGATCCAGATGAGGGACTATTCCAAACTTATACTCAATGACTACCTTGAGGACCTACGACGAGTAGACTGGTTCAGGGTCACTGCCACAAATGACCCTGTAGCAGCCTGATCAATTCCTCGCTGTGTTCATCCCCATGCAAAACACGCATGCACCCCACACACCAAAGGGAGGGTCGTGGCGCACAGTCATAGTGGCTCCATGAAACCTCTTCTCCCTCATGGAAGCAGAGAGACAAAGCTGGGTAAAACATAAGATCTCCAGCAGCGAGCGGCCTCCTCAGATGCCAGCAGCTTAGAAGCATGCAGAAGGGCTGCCAAAAGCGAGTACTGCAAATCTGCCTCTTGCCTCGCCAACAACCCAGGCGCTTCTGGAAGAACGTCAAGAACCTTGTTGGGTCTGCCAAGGAACAGGTCACCGACATGCTCATCCGGGGGGGGCCAACTGTAATAACCCCCAAACCATTGCCACTGCTTTTAATCGCATGTTCTCTGACCTGCCGGCTCCCCCCACCAACCGCTCTGCCCCTGTACCGGTGAGTGGGCGCACCCCCCCTCATCCGCCCTTCTACCTCAAATGGATCTCAGTTGCTGAGACCCAGAATCTCCTGGCAGGACTCTCCCACCACACGGGGGCTGGATATGTCTGCTTTGAACCTAAATTACTTAGCCTGGGAGCTCCCCTCCTTGCCCGACCAGTCGCCCATATCTTTAACTCTTCCCTCATCTCAGGGATCATCCCTGAAGTTTGGAAGATTGCCAAGGTTGTCCCTGTTTACAAACAAGGGGACCCCAAAGATACTAATAATTATCGACCCATCGCTATACTGTCTGCCACCTGCAAACTCCTTGAAAAGGCTTTGCTTCCCAACCTCCCACTACCTCCAGGGTTATGATGTTTCTATCCCTGCCCAGCACAGTTCAGAAAAGGGTACAGTACATCGGCCGCACTTTGCCGTGGTTACCTCCGAGATCAGGTCCGCGACTGACCAAGGCAAAATGACTGGGGCCATATTCGTCGATCTTTCTAAGGCCTTCGATCGGGTTGACCATTCCCTCCTCCACTCCGCTCTTCAGTCTCTTGGATTCTCCAACCGAGCCCTCAACTGGTTCTCCAACTACCTTGGTGGTAGGCAGCAATACACCTGCTTCAATCGAACCTTCTCAGCCCTCTCCCCAATTAACTGCGGGGTCCCGCAGGGATCCGTCCTTGGACCCATTCTGTTTTCCCTGTTCATTAATGAACTGCCCTCAGCCACTACCCATGGGCTCCCAACTCTATACGCGGATGACCTCGTCGTCCTGGCCAGCTCTCACGATATTAATATCATCAACTCTCGGCTCAACTCCGATTTCGAACATATCCAGAACTGGCTGGAGGGCCACAAGCTTATCGTCAACTTGAAGACGACCCAGGCCATGCTTTTTAGGTCTGTGGCTAAAACTTCTGTCTGTCCGGTGCCGCTAAAAATCTATGGAGTAAATTGGCACCCTCCTGCCAGTCACTGACTCTGTCAAATATCTAGGGGTTACCCTCCATCCACAACTTGACCTCACCATGCATATATGGAATGTATGTAAAGCCTTGAATGGCAAGCTCGGCCTTGCCTACAGAGCCAAGGACTGCCTCACCCTGGCTGCTAGGCTCGCCATAGCCAGGGAACTACTCCTTCCCACACTTTGCTACGGGCTCGTTGCCTTCGCTCCTGTCCCAAACTCTAGCCTTGCAAAATGGGACACTGCTTACAACAATATATACCGCTTCACACTCTCTGCCCCTCGCCTTACGCACCGCTGCGAGCTCTACTCACGGCTGGAGTGGCTCTCCCCTGAAAAGCACCGTGCTTTTGTCCTTTGCAACTTCATAGATAACACAGTCAAAACAGCCACTCCCTCGGCACTTGCCCTTCCCCTGAAACTCGCCACCCCTGCCTACCACTTAGGATCTAGCACTGTGCAGGCCCAACTGGTTCCAAAGACCCGCACCCTCAAAGGTGACCGCGCCTTCTCTGTCCACATGCCTAAAATGTGGAACTCCCTTCCCGCCCAAGTCCGTGCCTCTCCCTCCCACCCCTGCTTTAAAACATCCCTGTGTAGTTTCCTCAAAACTGCCGTGGCCTTTGTTCTACATAGACCCTACTTACTCTCTCCCTTCCCTGATTCTCTGAGGGAGCGGCTAGTGAACAGTTTCTACCGGTGCTGTCGTACCTCTGCTGTAAACCCGAAAATGGCACTTGCCGTCCCCCTCTTGGATGGCGATCCGATCTTATCAGTACACGCCTCCCTTCTGTACAGTATTCTAGCCTTCTCTCTTGTTAGGCAATTATTTTAAGGTAATTTCTAAACTTGTATGCTCTAAAATTTCTTGTTGTTTTTTTTTTTTTCTTTTCGTGCTGTTTCCCTTATGCTCATATCGAGCTGTGATTAGTTATTAGTCAATATTCTACCACCCTATGCTGTTCGTGACTGTCTAGACTACTTACCTCACCATGTTTTGGCCCCAGTTGTACCACGCACTTGTTGGAGCCTGCTGGCTCCTGTATGTTACCTTGACTCTGTGTCATGTTTTTTGTATGCTCTGTAACTCTCCCGGGTCGCACCTGAAAATAGGCACCTGGTTGTCTAGTGTGCTTACCTGGTTAACAAAAGCAAATAAATATCAGTTTTAAACCAAGATTATAAATACTATGCAAGCATACTGGCCAAAAGATTAGAAAAAATACTTTCAGCTATAATCAATAAAGACCAAGCAGCATTTATAACCCAAAGACAATCATCAGATAATGTTAAACACACTATAACTCAAAGAAAAAAACCTGCGACATGAAAAAATTACTCACCGAAGTAATCTTCTTTCTTCCAAGGGGTCCCTTAGCATCAGTAACTATAGCAGTTAGCTGGCTAGGTGCAACTGCCCCAGAGGTATGCCTTTCAGAGAATTATAATGAGCTAGGGCATCAGTCAATCAAAACACAGGAGGGGAGTGTGCTGAGTGAGAGCAGCCTGCAGGGCTTCAGAATTTTTTTTTTAGAAGAAAATGGGCACATGCCCTGAAAAGTGAACCAACAGGATTCAAAAAATATGCAAATGTCCAAAACCTGAAAACAGGTAACAACGACCTGAGCATGAAACTCATTAATAAAAAAAACAAATTTGGTAATAACTGAGAACAGAGCCCTTCTCCTGACAGGTGAACCGGGAAGGAAGGGTGGGAACTTACTGATGCTAAAGGACCCCTTGGAAGAAAGAACATTACAACGGTGAGTAATTTTTTCCTTCTTACCCCAGGAGTCCTTTAGCATCAGTAACTATAGCAGACTACCGAGCAGTACCAAGTGGGAGGTGGGCAGAGAACCTACTTGGGAAAGAGGCTCTGCAGAATCGCCCTGCCAAATTTGGTATCGGATCTGGACAGCACATCTAAACTGTAGTGCTTAATGAAGGTGTGCACAAATTTCCAGGTAGCTGCTTTGCAGACATCCAGAAGGGGTATGTCCCTTGCTGCTGCCACAGAGGCTGCAGTGCCCCTGGTGGAGTGGGCCCTGAGCCCCACAGGAGGTTGATGACCAGCTTTTCCATAGCAGAATCTAATACAAGAGACCAACCAGGGGAAAAAGTTCTCTTGGTAGCTGGTCTTCCTCTGCTATATCCCCGAAGGTGAGGAACAACTGTGTGGAAGAGCCTCTGGACTGCCTAGTAATGCTGTAGGTAGTAAATGAGAGCTCTTTTGACATCCAAACTGTGGAGCTTTTGCTCCCCAGGAGTGGATTTCTCAGTAAAGAATACAGGTAGTGTAACGGACTGGTTTAGGTGGCACTCTGAAACCACCTTAGGCAGAAACTTCCTATTTGTCCTAAACTCAACTTTCTCTTTGTGAAGAATGATATAATTAGGCTCAGTGCACTGGGCATGTAACTCTGAAATCCTTCTGGCAGAGGTAATGGCCACCAGGAAGACCGACTTCCAGGTCACAAACTTGATATCTGCAGTGGCCATAGGCTTAAAGAGTGGTTCCATGAGCCTAGCAATGCAGAGATTCAGGCTCCAAGGAGGAACCGGCTCCCTAACTGGAGGTGCAAGAGGCCTTTGAAAAACTGAATATGGTGTGGGAAAACAGACTTTTTCTTCCCCACCGAAAGGTTGGCCGAAATTGCAGCCAGGCGTAGCCTGAGGGAAGAGGGATTCATCATCATATTTTATTTGTTCATCCAATACAAAACAGTTTAGACATTACAAAAAATAGAGTACAATTTCCAATTACATCAGTTAAAAAGCACCATATACTTAAATTGCAGAGAAAAATAATGCAAACAACTCCATCTTACATCAATATAATATTACTGTGCAATTAATTGCAGCACTACGGTCTATTATTTTCCTTATAATTCTTTTTTTTTTTTTAGATGAATAACAGACACAATACATTTAGCAACCAACATTGCTTCCTCTAGTGTCGTGGGGTGTATTAGAATAAAAACAGGATCATAATGCTGATTCATATATTTTACTAAAAACTTTTTAAATTAAGATCTTTTACATGGTTATACAAGGAACGTTGTATTATAACATGTTTCAATGTTTCATGGAAGCCCCTGTTACACCTATAGAGGTTATCTTTTTGAACTTCATTAATTTTAACCTGATTAAAATACATATATTTGGACGTCGCAAGTCCAAGCCTAGCCCAAGTAATCGCTTTCCATATGTCTCGAGATAAAGGTAACAATAAATAATTTTCAATCTCTGAATCAACCTTATACAGTATTGGCTAAACCAGATTGCCTGTTTTTGGCCCTTAACTAACTCCATCTGTTCTTTTTGTGCTAATCTAAAAATGTTTTCTTTAATTTTATTTCTATATTGCATAGATATCAATATTCCCTTATTATAATCTTTCCACAGATGATAACTGTTAATACTTCTAAGAGTGGTAATCAACCTTTTTAGGCATGGAGAGAAAAAAAATTCTCTGTAATCCAGAGGATTTTTTTCTGATAAACAGAGAAGAGTAATATCACCTTTACACTCCTTTTTATGATTTTTATTTATAACTCTCAACCAATATGATACCAGTCTTAGGTTCATTATAGCTTTTACTGGAATCCTTCCTAGCTCAGATCGTACCACTGAATTAGAAGTAGAGAGAGGAACTTGTAAATAGCCTTACAGTAATAGGATAATGGGAGTTCTAAATTGGGTTGCTCTTTAGTACCCCAAACTTCAGCCCCATATAAAAGTAATGGAGTAATTTTTGCTTCACCCGCTCTAATAGCAGGTAATGCTGTAAAACCTCCAAACCTAGAATTGAAACGTCCCACAGCCCATTCAATGTAAATGTGACACCTAAATAAACATATGACTGTACTACCTCTATAAATTGTTTCTCCATATAAATTCTTGGGACCAAAGATTGATTACCGAAAACCATAACTTTAGTTTTAGATTAATTCCCAGATGGTATTGATTAAATTTTGCTTTAAGTTGGTCCATTTTCCTTTGAAGCCCTATATTTGAGCGAGAAAGTAACACCAGATCGCCCGCATAAGCCAATATAGGAACAGGGACATTACTGACTTTGGGAGAAGATAACGGTGATGATTCATCAAAAGTAAGTAGGGAGTCTATATAAATATTAAATAGCAAAGGGGCTAATAACCCCCCCCCCTCCATTTAACCCCTCTATTAGTTAAAAAATAATCTGTAATATTGCCCGTATTATGAAATCTCACTGCGGTATAAGTATTGGAGTATAAAAGTACAATTGAGTTTAGAACTTCTGGAGGTGTACCTCTTTTATAAAGTACGTCCCACAAAATTTCTCTCACTACAGAATCAAATTCCACAGTCAAATCTATAAACAAAGCATATAACCTCATATTCCTATATATCTTGTATTTTTCTAATACATGAGCTAAAATAAATATATTATCCAATGTTGAACAGCCATGGCAAAAGCCCATTTGAAATTTTGAAAGTGGGCTGCAATTTTCAACCCAAGATTGAAGTTTATCTAGGAGCATTCTAGAGAATAGTTTACCACTTACATCTAACAGACTTACAGGTCGGTAATTTGAAGGGGACTGATAGGAACCTTTTTTATGTATAGGGACTATTATATTCTTATTCCATAAATGTGGAATACACCTTTCTCTAAAACAGAGATTAAAAATTTTTTAAATGAAAGGAACCCAAAAGTTCTTATGATTTTTATATATTTCACCAGGAATAGAGTCCTGGCCAGGAGCTTTATTAATAGGTAGTTTACACAAAGCAAGTTCAACATCATAAAAAGTGACAACTAGTGGTTGGTATTCTACTGAAGAGATCCAAGATGAAATCGGATATAAACTAAATATCTGAGAGTTTACAGTAAACAATTTTTTAAAATAAGTGACCCAAACATTTTGTGGAATATATACTGATAAAGAAGAAGAATTCTTTCTTTCCCCCTAGAGACCATTTGACAGAAGGCCTTTGTTTCATTAGATCCTATAATCTCATACATTTTGGCCCATTGCTGTTGTTTGTATTCTAATTTTTTATTTTCAAAAAATTTATGGTATACTTTCCTAGCTCCTTTTAAATGAGCAAAAGTCTGTTTTACTGAATCTTTCTTAGTATGCCTAATAATTTTCCCTAATTTCTGTTTTTCCTTTTTACATTGATTATCAAACCAAGTGATAGGCTTAGAGGATTCAGATTTGAAATTATATATTTTGGATCTGATTATTTGATATGAATTCTCTAATACATTATATAGGTTCTGGGGAGAGCAAGAATCATATGCTAAGGAGAATAACTTAGACATATGAGGGGAGTACATCAGGTTTAACACCCTTGCTTTATTAATTGCATTTAATGATAATTTTAATCCACATCTTACTTCTAACTGGATTTGATTATCTTTTTTTTTCTTTAATTTCCCCAAGCTTTTCCTTGTTACCCAATGTGTCAATTTCAGCTATCAGAGCTGCGTGGTCACTTTCAGATCTCATTAAAACTACCAGAGAACAAAAGTGTTCATAGCTATCAGGAGAAATAAGCAGATAATCAATAACACTTTTCCCTAATGAAGAAAAATACATACAATTTCCCTTTAAATCTCCCTTTATCCTACCATTAAGAACCAGTTTCTTCCCCGCACTGTTAAGAACAGTGTCTGTGAAATTTCTTATACCTAAATCACCCAAATAGATTGTAGGTTGAAGCAATGATAAGTTGTCTGCATTAGCAATCCAGGCATTAAAATCTCCACCCAGTAGAATTATATCAATGTGATGTTTTAACATTATTTGACCTAACTCAGCAGTCAATTTAGACCATACATCATTCTGAGCTAGAGAATAATAATTAGGAGGAATATAAATATTTACTACAAGAAGTACAAAATTATCCCATTTTATAACATGTAGCATCATTTCATTATTCGGGACAATATAATCTGAAACCAAAAGGCCCTTACATATTTTTATAAATGTTGACAACCCCCCTAGGTCTGCCATTATGCTTTACTTTTTTTGCAGGAACAAAATAAGAAGCATAACCATTTAACAGAGTTAGTTCCATGGCCCAAGTCTCCTGAAAGAGGATTACTTCAATTTTTTTGGCAAAACTTCCACCAATCAGGATCTATAAGTTTTGCAGTAAGACCCACTATATTCCAAGATAAAAAATTTGAATTTGCAATTAATGAACAAGTATCAGACAACTGTGATTCATCCAGGACAATATCTAAACATGTGTAGCCTGAACTGGCTAGTCAGGAGCTAATTTCAGAGGTGCCCTTCTGATTTACTTGAGTTAATAAATCTCTGAAATCCACTATGTAAAGTTGGGCACAATCCAATTTGGTCAAGTTTGGCATTATAGTGGAATAGAGATTTAAATTTATTACTATATTAATTTGTGTCTCGTTAGCTTGTGAATAAACTCTTGATACTGATCTTAAATCTGCAGGAGAAATAATATTTGAGCAGAAGCTCAATAGTTTGCAAATATATGAATACAGCATCTGAGGGTTTTCATCCTGAGGATGTTCTATATAGAATATTGAAAGGGTTTTCATAACTGTATCATTAAAATTCCAATACAAAATAGACAGGGTATCCCTTACCATGTCTATGGAGAGGCTAGGCATTGTTTTTACTTCTCCAGGAGCGTATTTCCAAATAGTAATCAAATTTACTGGAGATGATATCAAAATTCCCAATCTATCTAGGTCTCTTTGTTTTACCCATATTTTTTTTGCACTAGCCATATCAGATAATAGAACATAAACAGGATTCGTGGCTGCTACTCTGTCTCTATAAACATGTCTAATTGCATTTACAGCCTCAGGTACAGCAAGTTCACATCTAAACAAAAACTTAAGTTCAGTAAGTGTTTCAGTAGTTTCATACGACTTCACAAAGATATTTTCAAATTTAAAGACAACCTCTCCTCCATTCATATCTAAACACTTGTGCTGATTTTTAGAACAATTTTCATCTTTAACTAAGCAAAGAGAATCCTGTCTAACCGGGGAATTTAAAACTCCAGCAATAAAACTCGTCTTATTCACAGTAGAGAGCATGGGAGCAATCTCTGTGGATCAGCCAGAATGATGGAACTTTGCTTTCACTTTTAAGGTTTTTTTTTTCCAAAGACGGGCTAATTGTGGCAGGCTCAGCTATGGAGCTCTTCACCAAATCATTATGTAAATTAACAATAGTAGGTTCATTAATAATTTCAGCCTTTTCCCTCAGTGTATTCAGGAGTGGAGTAAAGGAGCTGTTTAGGTTAAAGAAGGGAGGAGCTACCAGGGGTCACGAGTGGAAGATGAAGGGGGGAAATTACAGGGGGCAGCGTAGGAGGTATTTTTTCACTGTGAGGGTGGTGGAGCCGTGGAATGTGCTGCCTGGGTGGCTGGTGGAAGAGGGCACTGTGGAGGGCTTCAAGAAGGGGTGGGACAGGTATAAAGGAAATCTGAGTAAAAAGAAGACTCTTGGGAGCTGCGGGGTGGTAAGGCGAGCAGTCACTAGGTTGCTGGCTTTCAAGCAGACAAGACAGACTATTTGGCCTATTCTGCTGACTCTTTAGTATGTTAGTATATTTTTATTTTCCTTTTTTAGATTTTTACCATTTTCAGGGAGTATCCTAGAATCTTTCTTACCCTTTTTATTCCCCTTTGTTTGTTTTTTCTTTTTTTTAAGGGTACTGGGAATATAAATTGATGAGAATGATAGGTGGCGAGTTTTTTTTCTGTAAGTGCTTTCTCCAAATTGTCTATTCTCTCTGTAAGTTTAGTCTGAGTTTCGACAAATAAACTAGTAAGATCCCTCATGTGATGTTTAAGTTCATTAAGGGCTTCAAGCAAAACTATACTGGCCATCATTGGATGTGCTAAGGCTTTAATTGTATAATTAGAAATAGTATCCGGGCATTGTGCTAAAATCTCTGGTGGGATATTTATTTTCTCAACTTCTTGATCTAATCTTGCAAATACTCTATCCAGAGATCCTGCTAAAATAGAATGATTTCCCAAGGAGGGGGGGTAGGGCAGTGGAGAAGTACCTGTAAGTGTAACATCACTTAACATGATAACACTAGACTTCAATGGATTGAAAAGATTTAACCTTGTAGGGTATAAGCAGATTATATCCCCCTCTAGAGTCAGTCTCTTGTCCATATCTAAAGCTTTCTCTTGTGTATTTATACTGGGCTCCCTACTTTCATTAATAATATTATTAGAACTGTTATTATTAGGAACTTGCTTTTGGTAAATGAAAGTAATCAGTAATTTTCCCTTGCCGATGGTGTTTAGGGTGTTTAAGATGTTTAGGGGAAGAAAGAATGGGAGAAAAGAGATCAATATTACTTGATCTACATTACTCTCCGACAGTATACAAATTCCATGTTTAAATGCCTCTCGCTCTCCATGTTCTAAGAAATCAGTTTCTACAGCTGACTTAAATTGAGTATGAGCTAAACAGTTTTCCACCTTTTGCTCCAATACATGCTGAGAATGCAAAGGGGACCAAGAATGCTGGGAATGATCTAAAAGACTCCCAGCATAGGACTTGACGCTAGACGTAGCATTAGTGAGATTATTAGGATTAAAAGGGTCGGGGTTAGATAATTGTCTGTAGTCACAATTTACTTTCTCTCTTATTAGTGATATAATATTTTACACTTCTACTTTAGATGTAGATGAAACATAGAAACATAGACTTTGACGGCAGATAAGGACCACTTGGCCCACCCAGTCTGCCCATTTCCCTACTTACTGGATAAGCTGCAGATTCTAGTTAACCAACAGCCTACTTCCTGCCACCCCCTACTACAATTGCCTTGTGTCTGTCCCATGCATGTTTGAATGATGAGGAAGGTAAAACCGAAAGCGACAAATCTTGTGTGTAAACACAACCATTTTTACCACTCATTTTAAGTGCTTTCGAGGAAGATTTGTTCTTTTTAAGCAAAACTCTCCCACTCCTAGTGTACATATTTATAATGCCAGTATCTAATTCTATAACTCCATAAAAACTCTATAATACTAATATCAATATCAAATGTCAATATTACAACAACCAATTCAGGTGAACAATAAGTGATCCATGAAATTAACCAAAAGGTCTACAATTTCTTGTCCAATCCAATTTCCAGAAGGGGAAGCCTATAAGCTATAGTTCTTCAAAAAGTGCGAGGCAAAAATCCAGCAAGCTTCTATAGATCGTAAATGTTGATGTCTTAAAAGACCAAATTTTCTTTGTTTTTCTTTTTTCTTTATCTTTAGTTCCTTTATAATTCCTCCGATACGGAGTGTGAAAGGTAAACAGGGGAAGGTATTGCAGGCCAGAATAAGATACCAATCGAGAGTGATCCACGACACTTGGTATTAAAACACAGAGGATCTGTCCAATATTCCAACAAGCAATGCAATCGAGGGTTAAATTATCCAAAGTGCAATGTGCAGATACTAGAATAAAGGAAATAAATACTTGTTTAAAACTACTGGAAATCTATTTAGTTATAACCTGTAACCATAGACCACCTTTCAGCAGTTATTTTATCGGCTGGCGCAAAGCTGAATTGGGTTTAAAAAAGAAATAGAAGGGTACAATAGTTCTTAAAAATCTGTAATATCAGGTTACCCGGTAAGGCAAATAAAAAGTAATCAGTAAAAAGTTACACAAAATAATACTATTAAATCTGCAGTTAATCCTACTTCACAAATCGTGCAACATAATATTAAAAAAGGATACTCATATGTTAAAAAAGGGGTACTTATTCTTTGCAGGTAAAATTAAAGTATACAATACGCAGCCGAAATCCAATGAACCAAGGGACCCCAGATTTTCCTATCCCTCTGTTACTCCGTCATTCTGTGACGGCCTGGGTTTCATAAACGGTCTGCCAAAAATATTTAACCCGTCTGCTCTCTTCAACTCTCAAAGCCGGCGACAGAAATCAAAATACACGGATAATACGGGTATAGTGAAAGAAAACTAAATCCTTAACGGTTTAGCATGGGGTATAGTGAAAGAAAACTAAATCCTTATCGGTTTAGCATAGAATAAATTGCTTTGCAAGTTCTTTCACAGCGTTTAGGGAATCAAGGTGCATTTCCTGGAATCCTAAGGCAAAATGCCACACATGTACTATTAGTACCCTGAGTGGGGTAAAAGCAATTTCTGATTGGTTGAAAGAAATCACGTGGGTTGATAACCCCTGCGAAAATTCGAAAAAAAAAATACTATTAAAATAACATTAAATGGGTTAAATGTATAAAATATGTTTAAAACCAAAACAATTCCTCCTTGAGGTTAACAAGAGGTAACAAATGCAAAAATAGACACCACAAAAAGAAACATAAACAGCATAACTTTAAAAAAAAAAAAAAAAGAAAGATGTAAATTACGTCCCTTATATGCCAAATATACAGGCAGATTTTCCTTGTTCTGAAGGGAAGGAATTCCAGACAACTTTCCAGTTACACTCCAATTGCCAGAAACACTGAAGCAATACAACAATGGTCAGGCTCCCTCCATGGCACCGGTCCGAACCGCATCTCTCAATGTCCTCAGTCCTGCTCAAATGCCATCACTAGAGCAGTCGATACAAAAAACTGGAGGAACAAAAAGAGAAGCAGAGGGAGAAACAGACCCGGCCAGGGCTCACAATAAGGTAGACTGGTAAAATCGCATATCACTTTGCGAGGGTGACACAGATTCCATACCTTTTAAAAAATCTGAACAAGCGTAGCGGTCCTGCTATCAGTGGCTTCTCCTCCGGCACTGACGCGCGTTGCTCCACCTGGCTCCTCTGTGCAAAGGCCCCTCTACATGGATTCACAAATGTTAGGTATCGCTAAATCAGGACGAGGGAAGAGGGTTTCAAGCCTGACGCTTGAAGATGTACCAGGTAATCCAGCAGCTGAGGGTCTGCAGCTGTAACAGGACTGACCTTTTTGCTCTTGCACCAGAGGGATAACCGTTTCCATTTGGCTGCATAAGTCTTTTTTGTGTTAGGTTTTTTAGCCATGCTCAGGATCGTAAGGACCTGTTCCGAGGTCCTTAAGATCCTGAGAGGATGGAAACTAACTCCTCAAGAACCAGGCCTTGAGGTATAGAGAGTGTATGTCTGGATAATGCACTCCTGTCTGAGGAAGGGTCAGCACAGAGTGAGATGGCGGCAGGCGAATGGGCCTGCTGCAGGATAGTGAGAAAAGGAGAGGGTACCAAGCTTGCCTAGGCCAATCCGGAGCCACCAGAATCATTGATGCAGGCTGTTGTCCGAGTTTCAGCAACACCCTGAGTATCAGAGGAAAAGGAGGGAATGCATACAGGAACCTCCCTGACCAGTTCAGGATCAAGGCATCCAGGGAAGCGTTCCCGGGACTGGGGGCCTGTAACAGTACTGGGGAAGCTGGAAGTTGAGGGTAGAGGCAAACAGATCCACTTCTAGTGTGCCTCACCACCTGAACACTGTGGCTATTACTTGCTTGTTCAGGGTCCATTTGCTCTGACCTTGACTGGTGCGATACCTTAGAGCATCTGCCAGGGTATTGTGTTTGCCTGGGAGGTGAATAGCTGAAAGACTGACTCCCATGGAGAAGGCGAGAGACCAGATTTTCAGAGCCTCTCAACAGAGTATCCCTGATCTGGTACCACCCTGCTTGTTTATGTAAAACATTGCAATGGTGTTGTCTGTTCGAATTTGTACAGTCTGTCCTTTTATGACAGAAGCAAATGCTTTGAGAGCAAGAAAGATTGCTCTGAGTTCCAAAAGGTTTATGTGTAACTGTGACTCTTGGAGAGTCCAGGTGCCACTTATTTAGGCACTGTCCAGATGTGCTCCCGACCCCAGGAGGGAAGCGTCTGGGGTGATTACCTTTGTGGGAAGCAGAGCCTGGAAGGGTATCCTTGCTGCCAGATTTGCAGGGTTCTTCCATCAAAGCAGAGTCTGAAGGAACTGCTCCGTCACAAGTATCAGTTCTGAAAAATTGCTGCTTCTTTGAGACCAGCGAGCAATGAGGTAGGCTTGTGGGTGTCGTGTCCTGTACCTGACTCGTGGGACTACTGCAATCATTGAAGCCATGTGTCTAAAGAGCCTGAGGAAATGTCTGACTGGTCTTGGCTGTCCTCAGACGAAAGGATCTGCCACTGCGAGGAAACTCTGAATTTTCTCATGTGGGAGGAAGGCATATCCTTTCTGGGTGTCCAGCTGAGCTCCTATGCAGGTGAGTAGCTGGGTGGGTTCCAGGTGAGACTTCTTTAGATTTACCAGGAATCCCAGAGACTCTAAAGTGTGCACTGTAAGGGAAAGGGACTCCTTGACCTGACAAGGAAACTTTGCCACTACAAGTCAATCATCTAAATAGGGACAGATAGCGACACCCAGCTTCCTGAGGTGTGCGGCTACCACTGCCAGGCACTTGCTAAAGACACTTGGGGCCGAGGACAGGCCGCAGGGCATTGCAGCAAACTGATAGTGGCCCGAAGGGAGTTTGAATCTAAGAAACTTCCTGTGAGACCTCCTTATGAGTATACAGAAGTAAGCGTCCTTTAGGTCCGGGGAGGCTAGACAGTCTCTCTGCTGTAAGGACTGTATGACTAGTGACAGAGTGACCTTCTTGAATTTGGGTTTTAGCAGATGCTTGTTTAAATATCTGAGATCCAAGATAGGTTGCCACTCCTCCATTTTCTTTTGTGTCAGAAAGTACCTGGAGTAGAAGCCCTTGCCCTTTTCGTGGGCCTGGACCCTTTCATTGCTTCTAGTGCTAGAAAGTTTTTTACCTCCAATTCCAACAGTAGCACCAGTGTTGGGGTTAGAGGTTTTGACACCTGGGTACGCTTGAGGTTTGATATTTGCTTGAACTGTAGTGGCAGACCTTTTTCTACTATCTCCAGAACCCACTTGTCCAAGGTAATGAGGGACCAGTTCTGAAGATAGTGCGAGAGTCTGCCTCCTACTGGCAGAGGGAAGGTGACCTGGACACTCGCATCAGGGCTTAGACTGCAAGGCTGCTGGCTGGGTAGAGGTGGCCCTTCTGCCCCTTCCTCTGAAAGCACCCCTGTACTGAGAGAAATCAGACTGGGGATAGGAATGTAAGGCCTGGCAAAGTAACCTCTGCCCCTATTTCCCCTCGGGTGGGATTTCTGTGGCACAGGAGCCTTAGGTTTAGAAGAGTGACTCTGCCAGGAGGCCTTGTACTCGTTGACCTTTTTCATGTAGTCTGTTGTTCTGGAATCGAACAACATGTTTTGATCAACAGGGAAAGTCTATGGCCTTAGGCTGGGCGTCTAGAGTCAGACTGGTAATTCTAAGCCAGGCAAAGCACCTCAGAGAGATGGCATGGGCCACTGCCCTGGAGGCGGCATCATTGTTGTCATCTACCATGTGAAATTGGTATTTCGTAGCTTCCAGGGCAGTTTTTGCCGTATCCACCAGCTCCTGTACCATTGTATTTGACCCATTGTGGGTAATGGCCAGGAAAGAATTCCATAGTGCTTTCTGAGATTTGGCAGTGGAAGCCATATATGATGAAAGTCTGACCAGCAGGGAAGCTGTGGTATACATTTGCATTGCTATGAAGTCTATTGTTCTGGAGTCCTTGTCCAGGAGTAAGGGGACAAGGAGACCGCATCTTTGTCACAAGCTGCCTGCTGTACTATACTCTCGATGCTAGGAAGTACAGAAAGGAACTCAGTATCTGTTTTAGATAATTTGTACTTTTTCTCAGCCTGCTTGTCAACCTCTGCCACAGAAGTGATGGTTTGAAGCAGTTTCATGGTATTTTTTCTGAAAGCATTATAGATAGGCATGACCAGTCTTTTAGGGGGTTGGAGACCTTTCATCTCCCTGTAGTCTTTATCCTCATCTTGGATGAGTAGGGAGGTCCAGGGTGTACAGCATCTTTTGGATAAATGTAAGCATAGAGGAGGGGTCCTTCTGGTCAGCAGAGGAAGCTCCAGAAGGAGGGTCGGGGACACATCAGGTTCTAGGCCCTCAAAAGTCATGTCAGGGGCATCATAACAATGTTCACCATCATCTGCATAACCCTCACAGTATTCAGAAGAGAGAACTGTAGAAAAATGCTTGCCAGACCTAGTAACTATAGACCCCATCTTTTGTATGGCCTGAAAGACGTGCCATGCCTTTGCCATGTCTTGCACAGATGGAAGTTCCTGCGCAGATTGTGGCTGTACATGCTTTGTTTTTTCTTTATGCTTTAAGCTGCCTGTTGTCTCACTATTGGCTTTCCCAGGAGCAACAGGAGCGTTTTTGTCTTTGCAGACCATCTTTTTAGCCATTTCATCAGAAGCTTGATCATGCTTCCTTTTTTGTACAGGACACTTCATCAGCCCCTTTATTATTTTTAAATTTGTGAGGAACTTCATCAGCTCCTTTGGAAGCTTTACTTTTTGGCTAGGACTTGGGAGACTTCATCAGCACCCCTGCTTGAATTTTTATTGTTATTAGTTTTAGAAGGCTTCTCATCGGTAACCTTTGATTTATCCTAAGCCATATATATTTTTCTTAGGTCTTTTTGCTCTGAGCCAAATTTGAAAGAGACCCAGTAGATCTGAACCAAAAACAGCTGAGGCACAGGTTGCTGAAAACGCAGTTAAGCTAGTTCTGTGACAGCTGGCTTTTTTTTTTTTTTAATCCTGTAGGTCCAGATTTCTGTTTGTTCTGGAAATCTCTGACAAGCCAATTCACAGAGAACCCAGGAAACACAGAAGTTGATGGCAGATAATGACCGCAAGGCCCATCCAGTCAGCCCATTTCTTTTTCTACCTTATAAATGTGTCATTGGCCTTTGCTCCGTCAATGGCCTATCTATCCATACTCATCTGTATTGCTCCCCTATACCTATCCCATGCCTGTTTGAAGTCCTGCACTGTGTTCATATCCACCACTTCCTGAGGTATGCCGTTCCACGCATCCACCACTCCTTCTGTGAAAAAGAACTTCCTCACATTACCCCTTAATCGGCCTCCCTCTAATCTCATGCTGTGTCCTCTTGCCCTGCTATTTTTCTTATACTGAAACATGTTAGACTCTTTCACCTTGTTAATGCCCTTAAGGTGTTTGAATGTTTTGATCATATCACCTCTCTCCTTCCTTTGCTCTAGGGTATACATATTGAGCTCTGTTAATCTGTCCTCATATGTTTTCTGATGCAGTCCCTGCACCATTTTGGTTGTCCTTCTCTAGACTGCCTCAATTTAGTTAATGTCCTAGTGAAGGTGTGGCCTCCAGTACTGCACGCAGTACTCCAGATGGGGCCTAACCAGTGTCTTGTAAAGAGGGATTATTACCTCCCTCTTCCGACTTGTGATACCCCTACTAATACACCCTAACATCCCCTAGCCTTACCTACTGCTTTAGTGGTCTGCTTGGATGATTTCAGGTCATCGGTGATGATGATGCCCAAGTCTCTTTCTTCCCTTGTGACTGCCAGCAACTCCCCTCCCAGCCTATAGGTGGCTTCAGGGTTTCTCTTCCCTATGTGCATGATCTTGCACTTCTTTGCATTAAACTGTCAAAGTTTCTCAGTTACCTCACGGTAGGGACCCACGATTTCTGAGGTAAAAAATTACAGAAAAAACTTTGAACTCGATGGTTTCCACTAGAAAAGGGGAGCTGTGGGAATTTCATGAGAGAAAATTGCTGAAAATACTGAATCGCGGTAAAATAAATGTGAAATAAACAGGGAACCACAGAAAGCCAAACCGCTAAAAAATAGTAAAGATACACTCAGCACACTAACAAATTAAGTTTGTGAGGAAAACTTTACCAAGATAAGCAGAAATAAGCTGTCAACAAGGAAAGTTCAGAGACACCTCTGGGGCAATGTTGCTCAGTCAGCGGAGAAAAAATTCTGAAGCACTTCAGGCTGCTCTTACTCAGCACACTCCCCTCCTGTGTTTTGACTGGTTGATGCCCTAGCTCATTATAATTCTCTTAAAGGCATACCACCTGGGTAGTTGCACCTAGCCAGCTAACTGCTATAGTTACTGATGCTAAAGGACTCCTGGGGTAAAAATCTGCCCCACTATTATTGCTAAGCATGGATGCACAGAAAGCATTTAACTAGGTATCATGGAAATTCCTTCAACACAACCTAGAACAATTTAAATTCCCAGAAAAGTTGCGTCAAGTAATAAATAAGTTTTATACATCCCCCCAAGCAGTAGTTAAAGTAAATGGCACATTCTCAGACCGTTTCCCCCAGACAAGAGGAACCAGGCGGGGTGCCCTTTTTCCCCATTGCTATTTGCATTATACGTAGAACCACTGGCTCAAGCAATCAGAGAAAATCCACAAATAACAGGACTCTCACACTTAGACAGGGCTTGCGGGGATCCATGTCCTTTACGCAAATTTTGTGTTTCGTGTCACTTGCTCGCCAGCCCCGAGAGTCACTGTAGTACAGGCCCTGGAGTCCTGAGCAGGCAGAGTACTGCGCATGCGCAAAATGCGCAATTTGGTTTATTTTTTTCCCCTTCCCTCCCCTCTGTCACCTGGTGGTTTTGGTGCCTTGGAGAGTGGCACACACCACAAGGTGAGGTGGGGGGATGAGGAGGAAGGGCTGCGAGCAGCAGTATTTGTGGGGGGCAATCAGACCCTTGGAGCCACTGCCTTGGTTCATCCAGAGGATGAGAGCTGAGGACTGACAGGCTCTAAGGAGCCATTTTGCCATCGATGGAGAAACGTAGCAGGAGAGAAAGAGCAAACAAAAGAAGAAGTGTTTAAATACAAAAAAAAAAAAAAAAAACTTGCGGTTGGACAGTCTGCCCCAGTCGCCTGAGTAGAAGGAGGTGTTCGAGTGTACTTGTGCGGCCAGCGGGCTGCACACATTCACTGGAGGCACCAGTGTGTTTTCTTAACACAGAGAGGGTAATTTTTCAATTTACAATTATTTTAGGCAGTTAGGGCATCGCAACTATTTCTGGCCGACTGTTTAGAAAGCTTAGGGTTTATACTGTGTCTTTTTGTGCTTTTTTGTGCAGGGCCAAGTCAGGAGTGCATCACAGCCAGGAGAGGAGGAGGAGAGTGAAAAATCTGGGTGGGAGAAGCCTCATAAGTGGCACACAGCATGTCTCAATGAAGCCTTACTGATTATTTTGGTGGAGGAGAATCCTCCACACCAAAGGATAAGGAAATTAAAATTACGTACCTACCGTAATTCTTGATCTTCTCTTGTATCTTCACCATTCATTACTGTTGGGTGTAAGCCGGAGGCGGACCTGCCACAGGAGTTTTTTTTTTTTTGGGGAGAGTCGACACTGATGGCACTGCCATGTGGCTGACACACCAGTGCAGAGCACACGAGTTGGCCATTACGTGCCGCAGACTCCACCTCCATCCCAGTTCTGTAGAGCTGGAGAGGCAGAAAAACAGGGTTCAGAAAAGATAAAGTGAGGCAAGAGAACCGAGAGATAGGTAAAGGAAAGGATATAATCTGGATAGAGGACAGGAGAAGAGAACCATTCCCTAAGTGGCCATAGGGCCCCAATCCTTGGGCAGTCTCAGGGAGAGGAGTAGACAAGGATAGAAAGAAAAGAGAGAAAAGAAGGAGAGAGGGGATAAGAGTGAGGGAAGGAGAAGGCTGCCACCGCAATTTGGAAGACCACTGGCTTGACAGTTTCAAAGTCCCAACGGGTCTTGAAGACAAGGGAGCAGGGATCCCACCAGTTAAAGGGTTACTGACCCAAGGTCTAAGAGTAAGAGGGCAAGGTCTTAAGAGGCTTGGTGAAAGTAGACTTCTCTCCCCTCCCCCAATCTGGTAATTTAAAGACAACTAGAGCCTAGGTCTCCCCAACTGTCCCCTGAAGGGAAATCAGTCTAAAATAGAAGAGGAGCGAGTCCTTCATAGGTGCAGGGAAAAAAAAAAAAAAACTACTGGAAGAGTTTTTCCATGGAGGACTGACACAGATATTGCTCTAGGAGAAAGGAATCACAGCTCATCCGTGTCAAGGAAGAAGAGGGACAGGGATTTCCCACGGACTCTCTTAGGGCTGTACAGAAAGAATGGCAGCCAAAGGGGCCCACTAGAGGATTATTCAGCCCGGGGGCACTCTAAGAATTGTGAAGAGAATCCGAGGGAGTTCCCGCAGGGATTTTTGTGGAGAAAAACCCTACTCATCCTCCTCCAGGGCAAACTCTCTGTGACTTTTGGAGAAGGAACAGAGCGCTCCGAGGAACCAGGGGGACTGAGCCCCCAACTGGCCTCAAGAGGAGGAGGGCGAGCAGGGCGGAGGTGACGCCCAAGAAGTGAGGCCCATGAGGGGATGGAGGGTGGGAACCAGTAATGACTGGTGAAGATACAAGAGAAGATCAAAAATTATGGTAGGTACGTAATTTTCATATCTTCCCTTTGTCAATCTTCACCATTCATTACTATTGGGTGAGTACCAAGCCCCCCAGAAAGGACCTGGCATATCCCAGAGGGAACAGATCCTTCAGCCTCCTGTGGGTGAGAAGCAGGAAGGGGAAACCCTAGTCATACTAGACCGAAAGGTCTAAGGCTGCTCAGGACGAGGAGGTATCCCCCGTGGCCAGGGGGACGGAAGGCACCCCTGAAGAACTCTCCTTGCCCTGCGTGAGAAAAGGCGGGTCCCCCAGAAGGCGGAGGAAATCACTCAACGCCGGGCAACAGGTGACAATTTGGATCGATGAAGCTATGCTGTCCGCCTAATGCAGATCGCTGTCCCTGCTAGTCTGGATGCCATCTCATTGGTGTCATAGGACGCCCTTGCCTGGTGCCTTGCAAGCTCCAGACCCTGAGCAGAGAGGGCAATGGCCTGTCTAGATTGCTCCGAATCAGGCAAAGATGCTAACGCCTGAGCTAACATCAACCACAGGCGCCTATTATAGGCAGCGTGGTGTGCCTGATGAGAGCCTATACACATCAACGCATGGGCTGAAGAGAAAACTCTTCGTCCCCACCAGTCGAACTCTGTGGAATCTGGATCCGGGGGACGATCGTGCGCCAGGCGCTGAGGCCCGGAGGAAGTGTCTAGGGACATCAGGCCCGAAGGAGGGTGAGGTAGGGAACCCAGAGACCCCTGGGGGGCGCAATACTGTCTCCTGCAGTCTGCCAGGGCTGGAAAAGGGGCGTCTGGAGACTGCCAGGCACGGATAGATGCTTCCTGGAATGGGCCAGGAGGGCACCACCAGGTGGTGAGCGCTGAACTCACTAAGAAATGAGCGCGTTTCCACTCGGTATTGCTCGTCAAAACATGGGAGATGCGAAGCTCCTGTACCAGCCTCGAAAGGAACCGACTGGCCCGGTGGAGCTGAGGGTTGAGGCGCTGGACGACATACCTCGCGGCACGCTGGTGACCCGGGAACGTACATGAGCCCGGGTTGTCGGGGGTCGGCTGGGGAGGACATGATTGGGTGTCCAGAGGACTGCTCTCCTATCCTGTGGAGGGATGTGGGTCTCCACCGCTCTGCAGCGGCCCCTGGGGACGCCCAGGGGCACTGCCAGAGTCGGTGCAATGGATGTCAGCACATCAGTGCTTGATGTCATTGCACGTCTGCACTCCTGGGGAACAAAGTCGGTGGAAAATGGCAGCACTGTCCGCCGTAGCCTGATGGCCGCGCTTCCTAAGCCTGGCGTGGCTCGTGGGCACGGAACTGGGGCCGGTACTGGATCCTGGCCTGGCGCAGGGACTGAGGGGGGGGGGTCCCTTTCGCGAGTACAGCTGCATATGCCAGCTGGCCCAGGCGGATGTGTCCCGTGGTAGTCTGGGGAAGTGAGTGGTGGCTGGATGATAAGGCAGGTCAGTGGCTATAGAGGAGACAAAAACAGAAAGATGATAAAAAAGAAAGAAGCCAGTGATATTCAGTGAAATCAGCGTCAGAGGACAGGTGGACAGAGTGTTTCTCTCCCTCAGAAGAGGGAGACGAGGAGGAAGAGGAGCTTGAGTGTCCAGAGGACTCCTGCGACAGGAGAGACATGTGAAAGACCTGTTCGTCCATGGCCCTGAGGTAAGTGGGAAAGGCTGCCGCAGTAGCTCTGAACGTCTTCCAGGTTAAGGGCCCCGTGGGACCCACATGGCCCAGGAGAGGAGGAGGAGGTGTCTGTCTGCAGAGAAATGGGCGATGGGCACTGAACTGAGAGTGCCCGACCTCTGCCAGATCTCTGACACCCAGAGACTGGTCCCGCCAAACTGGGGGGGGGGGGTGTCCTGAGGCCATACTGGGTTGCCAAGGCTGAACTTGAGATGGCAACCTCCAGAAGAGAACTGAGGGGAAGTCTCCCCTGTGACGCACCTGGGGTTGCATGTGTCCAGAAGGGCAACCCTCTGTGCTGCCAACCAAGGGTGCCTCCGAGACTTTGAGGGAAAGGCGGGGTTCAGTGCTATGACTCCTTCCCAACCCCCGCAGGGTAGTGGAAGGGGTCAGCCGCACCTCACCCTGGCCCCTCAACCCCTCGGACTCAGAGGCAGCCTTCTTTGACCCCAGCACAGTGGGATCCCCCAATTCCACAGGTCCCCAAAGGAGACCGCAGAATAGGGGGTCCCCCCCCCCCGGAAGAGCCACAGCAGCACCAGGAACGGCAACTGCCTGAGTCTTCCCAGAGGAGGACATCCCACCCCGAGTTCCCAAACCACCATCCCCAATGGATCCACGGCCGTCCCCAGCCAAAGGATCCTCGAGAACAGCAGGCTCCGGGGACTCAGGGCTAGGGGCGCTGGGCCACCTGGTGCCGTGTCCCAAGGGGTTCCCAGACTCTGAAGAGTCTGGTTGCCGGTCTGGGTCGGCATTCGAGTCATCCCCCTCTGGAGAGGAGGCGATGAGGCAGACCTCCAAGCTAGTGACCCCAGGGGAGCCCCTGGCAGCGGCGCCATTGCAGGACACAGCACCACCTACGGCGCTATCCCAATCACCAGTGCCGGGATCCTGGGCGGCGCTGAGGATCCGCCAGTGCTGGACCCAGCAGCCACGGGCCGCGACACTGGGGGAGCCTGCACCTCCGTGGAGGTGACTGCCGGGGCAGCACCAGCAACGCAGCTCTGCAGGGAACCGCGATGCTCCTCCAACACCATAAAAGAGGGCTCTTCCTTGGCAAGGTTAGAACTAAAGGAGGCCTCCTCCTAGCCAGGTCGTATAGACCCGGGAAGGAACTGAGAGAAAGGGTCAAGAGTCCTGGCCATGGTGACCTCAGAGCGACGTTGTCCTCCAAAAGTCAGCAGGGCTCTGACGACTTTGAACGCGTGGATTTCCAGAACACGGCAGTCCATGGAGAAGCAGGCATCACAGTGGTCCATTATTGTGGTTAGGTCCCAGGCACTGCAGGCAAACATCATGCCAGTCCGAAACGGAAAAGTGCTGGCCACAGGGGCACTGACGCATGGGGGCACAGCCCGCTTTGGATTTACGTTTTGCCCCAGGACCTGACATAATGTGAAATAAACACAACTTTAGCAAAAGATCCCAGCGCCTCTGACAAAAGTGAGGAACAGTCTCACTGGACTCCAACGGCGTCGGGATGAGAACCAGGATGAAGGAAGGTGTTGACTGAATATCAACTGAAGGCGTCAATGGAAGGCAAAGCCCTAATGGTGTACTTCAGAAGCTCTCTCATGCAGCAGGTGCAACCTTGATGGCGGGAGAAGCAGAACTGGGATGGAGGAGGAGTCTGCAGCACCTAACTGCCAACTCGCATGCTCTGCACTGGTGCGTCAGCCACGTGGGCGGTGCCATCGGCGAGGACCTCCTCCTCCTCAAAAAAGCTCCCATGCGGATGTGCACCTGTGGCTTACACCCAACAGTAACAAATGGTGAAGACTGACAAGGAGAAGATCAAACATCATCATCCTCTGGGTGTGACTTTAGCACATCTCTGGAAAAATACTAACACTGTGAATGTTGAAACTGAAAATGATAAGCAGTCTGAACAGACTGCATCTGCTAAAAGCAGCACAAAATTAAGGTTGTGGAAGGGCGGCTGGACAAAGTTATTTCCATGGCTTGTAAAGGAGGAAGTAGAGGGGAATATTGTTGGGAAGTGCGGTTATTGTAAAAAAGGTGGCAAAAAATGGAAATTATGTACCTACCGTAATTCTTGATCTTCTCTTGTATCTCCACCATTCATTACTGCTTGGGTGTAAGCTGGAGACGCGCACCCGCCACGGGAGTTTTTTTTTTTTGGAGAGGAGTCGACGCCGACGGCACCACCCCCAAGAGCGACGCACTACGTGGTGTGCGAAGGGTGGCCGTTAGGCGCCGCAGACTCCTCCTCCATCCCAGTTCTGTTAGCCGGAGAGGCGATAAAATGATAAGAAAAAAGGTGAGCGAGGCAAGAGAGCTGAGGGATAGGTAAAGGAAAGGATATAAACTGAAAAAGGAATAAGTCGATAGAGGACAGGAAAGAGAAGAACCTACCCTATGAGACCGCAGGCCTCACTCCTAGGGCGGCTCCGAGGGAGGAACAGGTAAGGGAGAAAGAGAAGAAGAAAAAAGAAAGAAGGGGATGTTGGGAGGAGGGAGAAGCTCTGCCGAGTTGTGAGGATTGGCTTGAAAGCTCGTAAGCTTGGGACCAAGAGAGGGAGCAAGGATCCCATTTAAGAAAGACTGATGAAAAGATTCGACTGAACCTTTGCACAGCTTGGTACACAAAAGGCAGACTCTCTGCACTTCCCACTGTCCCTAAGCCCTTACACTCCAGCTGAGAGTTCACAGACTGCCCAGGCAGAAAATCTGTTCCGAAAGGAGAGCGCCCAACTAGGAAGGGGAAGGAAGCCCACTAGCACCCTGTTTCGTGCTAACACAGATGTGTGTAGGGAGGAGGGGGGATTTGAAGCCCCACAGAGGGCCCCCACTGTGAAAAGAACAGAGTGGAAACTCAATCTGACTCCCCGAAGGTTAGGAAAAGCAGATCACCAGGTCAAGGCAATGGATTGCCAGGACAGCGTTTGACTAGCAAAGGCTGACGCAACAGGAGATTTAGACGTGCCAGTGGGGACCTAGAAAAAGGAACTGAACCAAGAGGAACGGTTTCTTTAACTGTGAATTGAACAACATGGCTTAAGAAGGAGCCAAGAGGTCACCCCCGGGGCAATCAGAAAGAGTTCCCTTAGGATAGAGTTTAAAACTACTCATTCCTCTCCCCGCCAAATAAGAGGATCTGTTCTTGAGAGAAGAATGGAAGGCTCAAGAATGTTTTTTTTTTTTGCATGAAAAGGAGAGGGAAGGAATGAACAGGGAGGAGGAGATGCCGAAGAAGGAGACCCGTGAGGGGAAGGTGGGCGGGTATCAGTAATGAATGGTGAAGATACAAGAGAAGATCAAGAATTAAGGTAGGTACGTAATTTCCATATCTTCCCTTGTCAATTTTCACCATTCACTACTGCTTGGGTGAGTACCAAACCCCTCCCCCCCCAAAAGGGGGACTAGGAAAAACCCTGAGGGAACAAGGCCCTCAGCCTGCTGCTGGTGAGAAGCAGAAGGAAGAGACCCTGGCCTTAAAGACAGGACTTTAAGGCCGAGAAGAGCTAGGAGGTGTCCCTCGGAGATGGAGGAAGCCCCTGTAGAAGCCTTCTAGCCCTGGTGGAAAAGAGGCGGGTCCCTCAGAAGGCAAAGCGGATCACCCTACGCCAGGCCTGGGGTGACAATCTTCATAGATGAAGCCATGCCGTCCGCCTAATGCAGATCACTGTTCCCGCAAGCCTGGAAGCCACCTCACTGGCGTCATAGGATGCCCTTGCTTAGTGCCTTGCCAGTTCCAGGCCTATAGCGGAGAGGACAATGGCTTGTCTGGATTGCTCTGTTATCAGGCATCGATGCTAGGACTTGGGAGAGCATCGACCATAAATGCCTACTGTAGGCAGCATGGTGAGCCTGATGTGATGCAATGCATAACATCGCATGAGAGGAAGAGAACACTCTTCGCCCCCCACCGGTCAAATTGTAGGGAATCTGAGTCCGGTGGATGGTTGTGCGCCAGGCGACAGAGCCCGGAGGGAGTCTCTAGGGACACCAATCCCGTGGGCGGGTTGGGGAGTGTACCCAGAGAATCCAATGGGGCACAATACCTCCTCCTGCAGTCTACTGGGGCTGGAAAAGGGGCAGCTGGAGACTGCCAGGCGTGGACAGACGCCTCTTGGAAAGGAAAAGGCCAGGATGGTACCACCAGATGTTGGGCACCAAATTCCCCAAGGAATTCACGTGTCTCTCGCTCGGTATTGTCACGTCTGAGAAAAGAGATATGGAGATCCTTAACCATCTTCGACAGGAATCGCTGATATTCCATGAAATCAGCGTCGGATGAAAGGTGAGCAAAGGGTTCCTCTCCCTCGGAGGAGGGAGACAAGGAAGGTGAGGAGCTCGAATGTCCAGAGGACTCCTGCGGTGGTGGGAGATGCGAAACACCCATTCATGCATATAAATAACATATGAGGGGAAGGCCTCCGCAGAGCCTCTGAACGTCTCCCAGGATAACGGGCCCGTAAGACCAGTATGACCTGGAAGAGAGGGAGGTGGCTGCAGAGGAAGAGGAGAGGGGCACCTACAAGAAGGCAACTGTCCTCTGCTAGGGCTCTGAAATCCAGGGAACGGAGCCCGAGCTGGCGGGGTTCCGAATATCAAATCAGATCGCAAAATGGAACCCTGGGAAAGCGAACTCTGGAAGAGTCTGAATAGGGAACCACCCCTGCGACGCACCTGGGGTTGCAAGACTCCAGAAGGGCAACCCACAGCAACGCCACCAGAGGGGTCCCTTGAGCCTAAGAGGGAGAGGTGGGGTTCGGCACTTCGGCTCCTCCCTGCACCCCGAGGGGCGGAAGGCGGAACTTGACGCCTCTCACCCTGGCCCCTCAACCCCTCAGATTCTGAGGACGCCCTCCTCCTCGACCCCAGCGACAGGTTCCGTCAAACCTGAGGCCTCCCAGGGGGGCCCTGGAGACAGAATCCCTAGTTCACCCTGAGAAGGCGCGGCAGCACCGGGAACGGCAGCAGCTACAGCCCCCTCCGGGGAGACAGCTTGCTCCTTAATCTCCAAACCGCCCTCCCCGATGGACTCCAGGCCACCCCCAGCCTGGAGATCCTCGGAGGAAGATGGATCAGGGGACTCAGGAATGGGAATGCTGGTTCGCCTGACTCTGCATTCCAGAAAAGACTCTGATTTCGAAGAATCAGGGCGTCAAGTCGGGTCAATCTCTGAATCGTCTGCCTCCAAGAAGGAGTCGAGCAGAAGGACCTCAATGCTGGCCATCCCAAGAGTCCCTTGAGAAATGGCACCAGAGTCAAGCACGATGCTGCGTGATCCTTGCACATCACCCGCAGCTTCAGAGCCTGGCCCTGATCCGCCCACGGCTCCAGCTAGGTCCTAGGCGCTGCCCGCGGCACCGGAATCCAACATGGTGCCGCTAACGGAGTCAAGCGGCACCAGAAACCAACACGGCACCCACCCAATCACTGGTACTGCGAACGGTGCCGATCCGAGACGCACCGAGGGATGACGCCGAGGGTCCACTATGACGGACCCAGAAACACTGGGGGAGCCTGCACATCTAAAAAGGTGACTGCCGAGACGGTGTCTCCATCGCAGCCCCGGGAGAGACCACGACGTTCCTCAGACACCGTGAAAGAGGCCTCCTCCTCCTCGGTAAGGCTTGAAGATGAGGAGACCTCCTCCTCACCAGACGATGGTCCAACCAAACACCTAAGTACCTGAAGGAGGATGTGTCCTCAAGTAAAGTCCCATCAAGGGTGTGGAAAGTGGGTAGGGAGGGAAGCCTAGAGAGTCTCTGCCTTGTGCCAAAGGTCATGGAGACAGTCTTCTTGGCATTGAGGAAAGGTTGATGGTTAGCAAACCAGAGCTGAACCTTGTCAAAGTCTTGCTGTAAGCTGGTTGTACACTCATCAGGACAGGAGTCAGATGCATACAGGACTGTATCATCAGCATACATATGTATAGTGAAGGATGGGAAGCAAACAGAGGCAAGGTAATTTAAGAAGATGGAGAATAGGAGGGGCCCTAATACCAAGTCCTGGGGGACTCCAGTGCTAATCAGGAGGGGAGGGGAAGTGGCATCCAAGATCTTAACTGACTGGGTTCTGCCAATAAGGTTGGCCTTGAACCAGTCTGTGGCAGAGGAAGACTGGCCAGCTGCCATAAGTGAATCGAGGAAAAGGGAGTAAGAGATGGTGTCGAAGGCCTTGGCCAGGTCGACAAAAATGGCAGAGTTAATTTGTCCAGTGTACATCCCGGTTGGGATGGAGTCTGTGAGCCGTAGGAGAGAGGTGGTGGTTGAGTGTTTTTTCCTGAAACCAGACTGGAAAGGGGTGAAAAAGGAGGTGTCCGAGAGAAAAGAAGTGAGTTGGGAGAGGATAATGTGTTCCTGAAGCTTGGCAAGGGTAGGGAGGAGAGAAATGGGGCGATAGTTGCCAGGGAATGGGGGGTCACCCCCTTTGGGTAGAGGGAGGACCACAGCATGTTTCCATGAAGAGGGGACCAAGGCAGTACAGAATGAGAGATTTAAGATTATTGAGAGGGGGTAGGCAATGGCTGAAGCGGAGAGGGAGAGGAGTTTTGGGTCAAGGCCATCAGAGGAGGCACCTTTAGAGGGGTTGATGGTGAGAAGGGCATTTGGGGCATAATTTGGGGTTACAGCAGCGAAAGAGAAGGGAAGGTGGGAGGATGGTGGAGGGGCACACTGGTAGAGGGTGGGAGGGGAAGGGGTAGAGGGGAGGGATTTCAGGAGCTCTGTGGCGCAGGAGGTATAGTAGGAGTTAAATTCTGCAGCTACAGCTGATGGGTCGGATACTAGTGAGCTATTTACTTTAAGTACCGGGGCGGTGGGCGAGATGAGGGGGTAAATAGGGTGTGGACCACCTTCCAGAACTTTGAAGAGGAATTTATGTTGGTGATGAAGACAGATTTGAAATATTAGGACTTGGCTAACCGGGGGAGTCACGTGATGCTCAGCTCTGGCTAGCAGCTCCAGGACCTAGCTCCCGCTTCACCTGCCTAATTTCTACTAAAATCAGCATTTTCTCTCTACATTTTCTTCCCGAGTGGTTGGACACCTAACTGAACTCACAGAGGACATGATCGTTTGATTTTGGGAGGAAAAGAGTCTGATTCCATGTAATATGGAGGCAGAAATGCGGCAAGCAGCTCCGCGCCATACACTTCCACAAACTCCTGAAAAGATGCCGAAGTGCACCAAAGGCCAGGCACCAATGACCGGGGAGAAAACCTCTACTACCACTGCGGTTGCTCCTACCACCCTTCTCACTGAACAGAAGTTCCTGGAGGAGTTCACCCTGTTTAAATCGGTCCTTCAAGACCTGGTCACTGACCTGAAGTCTCTTCGCTCAGACCTGGGAGAAGCCACGATGGCAATTAAGGACGTTGCGGCCCGCACCTCCTTCCTATAAACTTGGCGCACCAAAATGGACCCTGAAGTCATTCATCTGAAGCAGAAACTCACCAGGATTAAAAATAAGCTGGAAGATCTGGAAGACCAAAGTCGCCGGAACAATATAGTCATCTTCGGCCAGTACATGGCAAAAACGAGTTGCCTACCACCTGCTGGTTACCAAATTGATAGCTGCCAGTATCCAATTTAAAGTAGCTTACCCAGCCCGATTATCAGTCCTCCATCACGGATTCTGGATTAGCTATGAGCCTGCTGAACAGGCCGCGCCGGCCCTGAAGGCCTTATTACCAGCGTTATTTCAGGAACGTTGAGTTCAGCCACCAGAGGGAGACAGTCACTCCTAGTAAACCTGCACGAACATGCGATTAATGTGTACACATATGTGACCTCACGTCTCGAACGTGTGGATCCTGCTACTTGATCTGCAGCTCATGGCTAACTCCACAAGACGTCCCTTGTGCTTCCATAAGGCCCACTTTACCTTACTGGACTGATATTGCTACTGCAGATGATGCGACTTTCAGACTCTTCTAGGATCCCATATATACTTGTGTTTACTTATTTTTCTTTCTATGGTCAATCGCTACTGCTAGTGGTTCTGCTTCACTTGGGCTCTTTATTTCTTTCTTATTGGTTGCGTATGCCGATGGAGGTCTCCCCGAGCTTTGATGGACACAGTAAGAGGCCTGCACAATGCTTTGCCTACACGGAAGCTGCTTAATTTTTTTTTATATATTTGGGTGGAGCGGGGGGGAAGGGAAATGGATGCCACTGCTCCACAGTTTGACCATTACGAGCCAAATTGATGGGGGACTTTATCCAGCAGGTTCTAAGCGATTCACTTTTCTACAAATTATTTTTCATTATGTGTACCAGTTATGGACTATAATCTAGTTAGCTGGGTACCGACTTTATTTCACTAATCTTGCTACTGCCGGATTCAGGGGAGGGATGGGGAGAACGTTGTTCAAGTCCTACTTCTATTTCTTTAAATGTCTTTTGTCCTTCTTGTTTTTGGGGTGTTTGGGGGTGGGAAGGGTGCAGGATTGGTATAGGGTTTTTCTCTATACTAAAACTGTTAGCTTAGTTGTACAGGGAGTTTGTTGGGTAGGGGAGGGCTGCCACAGGAGAGATGTATGCTGACGTACTGGCACAACTGACTGGCTGGATTACACTTACAGGGGCTACAATAATTTTTATTTCATCTGTAAGAACATACCATGGCAGTGTATAATTTTTGTACATGGAATGTAAGGGGCACTCAATCCCCAACTAAAAGATCAAAGATTCTACTTCATTTGCAGAAGCTACACACTGATGTTGCTTTCCTCCAGAAGACCCATCTCCCCCCAGCTCAAATTCCTTTACTCAGACGCTCCTGCGTGGGACAGGTTTACAGGGCTGGACTAGACTCTCATAGGAAAGGATTGGCTATCGCCATAGCCAGGAAGATACCTCTCCATCTCCTCCAAGAAATCTCCGATCCTCAAGGCCGTAATGTCCTCTTGCGTGTCCTGCTAGGACATTTGGAGACGGTTTTGGGATCTATTTATGGCCCCAACTCTGATGACCCCTACTTCTTTACCACCCTGATGTCTCATCTTGCCCCCCTGTCCTCCCTTCCTATTGTTCTTGGGGGAGACTGGAATATTGTCCTGAACAATGAGCTGTATAGATCAGGCCCAACAGTCCAGATGCTGACCCCGGGGCAAATGGCACTCCGAGATTTTATGCACTCACTGGGTTTGATAGACCCATGGAGGACACTGAACCCAGACCATAGGGAACACTCATTTTCCTCGTTTCCACATCACTCCCTCTCTTGGATTGATTACTTTTTATTGGGGGTAAATTATCTTTCTGGAATAGGGCTTTGTCATTACTCCACTAAAGTTCTCTTGGACCACCACCCCGCTCTCCTGCAGGTCAACTTCCTCCCAACCATAACCAGAGATAAAATCTGGCATTTCAATAACCAACTACTTCAATCGGGGGACCTTATCCAACTGTTGAGACATTCCATTACAAACCACATGGAACTGAACACCTCTTCCATGTCCAAATTGGATATCCTTTGGGGTAGTTTAAAATGTGTACTCCAAGGATAAATCATACGCCTGGCAACTACGCGGAAAAAAAAGATGTTAGCCTCTCTTTCCGACATACTATCTCACATACAATTTGCAGAGCAAAATATAGCTGTCATCCCCCCCCCCCCCAGTAGAATGGGAACAACTGGAATCCCTCAGATCCCAGTATAACTGTCTGCTGGGAGAAAAGGCAGAACATCTTATTTTGTTTTCAAAGATCTGCTATTTTGATCAACGTGAGAGGGTGGGCAAACTTCTCGCCCTCCACCTCAGATCTCAAGAGATGGACAGGATTGTTCCTTCCATTCTGTCAGATTCTGGTCAACTTCTTACCTCGCCCAGAGATACTGCGGATGCCTTTCAGACCTTTTATCAACAGTTTTACTCCGCTTCTTCTCTCCCGTTCAATGTATCTCAATTTGAGTTTTTTCTTCAAAATACCCCCCTTCCCCATTTAACTGAACCCCAGATAGCTAGTCTTAATGCCCCCTTAACCCTTTCAGAGATCTCTCAGGCAATAGAGTCCCTATCTTTGGATAAATCTCCCAGGCTAGATGGGTTTACAACCAACTTTTACAAAATTTCTAAGGACCAACTAGCTCCCATTCTTCTTAACATGTATAATTATATTTTTCAGGAAGGCTTATCTGCTGTATCACTTACGTCAGCCATTATTGTTGTAATCCCCAAACCAGGGAAAGATCCTAAACTGGTCTCAAATTATAGACCTAACTCACTCATTAATGTAGACTTCAAAATCCTAGCCAAGGTCTTGGCCTGTCGATGGAGTAGGGTATGGGACACATTGATAAGCAGGGAGCAGGTGGGATTTGTTCAAGACAGACTATCGGCTGACCACCTCAGGAAGTTGTCCCATCTCTTTTCCGCATCCAGGCACTACCTTACCCCTGTGGCTTTGGTGTCCCTGGATGCCGAAAAGGCCTTTGGTAGGGTCTCCTGGGATTATTTGTTTGCCCTGCTTCCCAAGTATCGCATCCCCTCTGTGTTCATACAATGGATAAAAGTTTTATACTCCTTTCCCTCCGCTCAAGTGCTTTGTAATGGGACCCTGTCAAAGTTGTTTCCGCTTCTTCAGAGCACCAGGCAGGGTTGCCCCATTTCCCTATATCTCTTTAACTTGTTTTTGGAACCCCTTATCTGGAAAATTAATTCTTCCCCCAATATTTTCGGAATCCCTATTGGTGACAAGGAATACAAACTGTCAGCATATGCAGATGACATTTTGTTGCATATCTCCTCACCATTTACATCTCTCCCCATAGCCCTCCAGATTATTTACCAATTTGGGGACATCTCCAATTATAAACTGAACCTTAGCAAATCTGAGATTATATCTCTGAACAGTACTACCCTTAAACTGGATGTTGGCATGGCATGGAGGACAGATAAGATGAAATATTTGGGAATCTATCTCAGTACCTCCTCTCGTAAAATACAACAATACAATCTGGACTCCATGATAGTCCAACTAAAGGTGGATCTTAACGGTTGGTCCCCCCTACCACTCTCCATGTGGGGGGAGACTGAGTATTATAAAAATGAACGTCCTCCCTTGGTTGCTGTACCCCCTGCAGATGTACGATGG
The DNA here is from genome assembly GCA_016271365.2 of Neoceratodus forsteri. Lineage (NCBI taxonomy): Eukaryota > Metazoa > Chordata > Ceratodontiformes > Ceratodontidae > Neoceratodus > Neoceratodus forsteri. The sequence continues at coordinate 559,020,181 of CM057459.1, read as the reverse complement.
CTTACTTCCTCAGTCATGGTTCACCCATGTCCATAGGTTGCTTGCCTCCTTTCTCTGGCAGGGAAAACAGGCTAGGTGGGCCTGGTCCAAATTGATGCATCGGAAATCTGATGGGGGACTGCAAGCACCCAAGTTTTTTTTTATACTACCTGGCATTACACTTAGTTAGACTCTCTCACTGGTTAAAACCCCCAGATGTTAATCCTTCCAATTGCCACATTCCCCTTTGGGTGGAGATCGAGCGTTCCTTATGCAGGGTTACAGGTCTGGATATATGTTCCCTTCCTTTTCTACTAAGAATAAGTTGCCGAAACAACTGTAACACACACCCTTGGGAGCTTCTCTCCAGACTCAGGTACAACTTAACTCTTACCTGAAGAGCAACCCAAGTTTGGATATTTCCCAACTACTCTTTGGGAATCTGAATTTTCTGATCTCTGGGAAGATGCTCTCCAAGAACAGATTTTGGCCCGATATTAACATAGACCTCGTCAGCGATTTGGTAGTTCATCACAAACTGATGCCTTTCCAGGAAGCGAGCTCATGTTACGTCGATTTTTCTTCATCTCCAAATCTTTCACTTATTATTGAGACACTTTAGCAGTGATCTCTGGCATGGTGAGTTCAGTACCTACCTCCTTCCCCTACTTAACTCGGCACCAAAATCTCATTTGATCTCATATTACTACCGCTTAGTACAATCAACAACAGAGGGCCCATGGTATTATGGGTGGGACCAGGTTCTTCCATCTTATCTTCCGGACAGGAATTGGACACTCATCTGGAAGCATCTCTATGCTTACATCAAGTGGGACTGATACCGTTTTATGCAATTCCGGATCATTCACGATCTTTTCTACACCCCGGTCAAGTTGCATAAGATGGGTCGACTCCAGGTTCAATTCCCAGTGGGTACCCCTCTATACATAGCTGACAGTTTAAAAGATGCCTACCGCCCTTCAACATTAGGGCACCGTACCAGTCAGCTATGGTCAGGAGCTTTTTGCTCTTATTGTCTCCAATCCTCCTGTGGCAGAGGGGGTTGGGGGATGGGAGGGGAGGAATATGTAATCTACTATTGTTCTGTTTTACGCTTAAAGTTTAGGGTTCTTTTACAGTAAAGTAAGTAAGAGAAACAGTACATTACTTCCTTGTCTTACTGCATGTACAATGTCTGTACTACAATTCTCTCATTGCTTTTGGTTCATGTTACCTGTATGTGCTGGACCTCAATAAAATATATTCGATTTGAAAAAAAAAAAAAAGGACTTGGCTAACCTTGTAGCCCTGGTGCAAGTGTTTCTGAGCATGCGGTAGTTCATGAGGTCACTAGGATGCTGGGCAGCTTTATGTGGCTTCCAGGCTCGCTCTCTAACCCTGAGGCAGGCCAGAAGTTCAGGGGTTATCCAAGGTAAGTGGTTGCCTCTGACTCTGGTTTGTTTGAGTGGGGCAAAGGCGTTCTAGTTTGCAAGAAAGACTTCTCTGAAGTAGGCAAGGGCCCTTTCAACTGAGGGGAAGGAGGTTAGGGGGACCAGTCAGAAGTGGCAAGGTTACTCAAGAGAGGTTCAAGGTCAAGAGACTTGAAAGTGTGTAGCTGTATGGTTTTGTGTGGTGATTTAATTCTGTGGACTTTCCTTACTATGAATATTGGGTTATGGTCACTGAGAGCACTGGGGAGGATGCCAGAGGTGATGACACGGTGAGGGTGGGAGATAAGGGCCCAGTCGAGTAGGGAATGTTGTTGTGTCTTGTGGTTTGGTCTGGTTGGTTCGGAGATCAGTTGGGAGAGGTTTAGGGCTCTGATTTAGTTTTTAGTTTTGGTAGTTTTAGGTAACAACCAATTTATATTGAAGTCGCGTAGGATGAATAATTCCCCAGAGTGAGCAAGGGAAGTGATGGAGGTTAGGAGGTCTAGCGCAACCGAAGGATGGACATTTGGGTGGCAGTATATGCCGGCTACGAAGATTGGGAGAGTGAAGGGGAAGGTCACATGGATAGCTAGGGCATCATGGTCTCAGGACTGGAGGATGAGTAGATGATGGAATATTGGATGGAGGCTAGGACATAAATGGCCACACCACCACCTCTGCTAGCATGGTCTTGCCTTAGCAGTGAGTAGCCAGGAATGGAGACCGAGTGGTCAGGGATAGTACTCTTTAGCCAAGTTTCTGAGATGATTAGAATGTCTGGTTTTAGAGTGCACACCAAACTGAAACTGGTCTATTTTTTGCAACAAGCTGCAGGTGTTAAGATGAAGGATCTTTAAGCCCTTTGGGAGGGCTGAGAGAAGACAGCGGGGGGAGGTAGTAGAGAAGGAAGCACTAGAAGAGCAAGGGGCAATAGGGCCTGGGTTAGGGTGGTTATCCCTGGCAGAGAGCAAGAGGAGGGCAAGTACAAGAAAGTGGAGCTTAGGGGATTTTGAAGGGCTGGCAAGGAGGTTGGGAGTTTTGAGTAGAAGGGAGTGGATGAGTGAGGAAGAAGAGGGTGGAGAACCGCAGTGAAAGTGGACACTGTTATCAAAGCCGCATGAGGAATAATGTTAGAGTGAGACCATATTTCAAATGGCAGGGAAGGAGTGATAGCATGGATTTGGGTAGGGGATTGGAGATAGTAACTGATGGGTTGGAAGAGTTATTAGGAACAGGTGAGTAGAGAGCAAGTGGTGGTAAAGAGAGGGATATGAGCAGAACATGGGGAAGAGAGGAGAGCAGGGGATGCACTGTTGATAAAGGCAGAGAATTATTGAATAATTGATTTAGGAACAAGAAGAGGAAGAATTTCTAAGCAGGGAGCACGGAGGAGGGGGCTGGTCAGATGTAGGGGGAGCTGTAGTTCAGGAAGATATCTATATGAACAACAGGCAGGGATTGCTTAGATAAAGATTATGTCCCTCTAGTGGCAGTACAATACAACTTGCAAATGGGTAAATGGCAACTAAAAATGTCAATGTGCTGGAGAGAATGAAGAAGTATTTTGGGCAGGATGTGACTGGGAGACATAGGTAACTGTCAGCAGTGACTGTTGGTCATAAAAAAATGTTTACATCTAATGGCAAACTTTGTGGCAGTTTGGCAAATAAATCGGACCACTGCACTCAACTGCAGCAGTAGAATTCCCAGTTCAGTCAATGTACCAGAACTGCAAAACTGTAAGTACACTTTTCTCATAATTGTTAAATTGTGACAGTGAATAAATGAATGAACAAGTCACCACAGGTGAATTCTTTATTTGTAATTATGTGTGGTCATTCACTGCTGCGATTTTTAGCCATCTGGTACTTTTGTAAAAGGACTGCAAAACAACACTGCTGAGAAAAAACAAACAAAAAAAAAACCAAAACTTTTTGGGGTTATATCTGCAAAATAATGACTCAGGAAAACAAAAATACATGGGTATATTAATAAACAACACTGAAACGAACTTTCCAGACTCGTGCCATTCATTTCAATGGTGACTCCCAAAGATTTCACGGGGACTTCCAGATTTTCGGCCTGGACCTCAATTTTTGTTTTTCCAAGAAAGTCTGGGACTCCTCAACAAAAAATCCTACTGACAGCCCTGCTTAGAAACAGAGCATAAGGTGGCATTCTACACAGACAATCTCCTTATATACATGACAAATACAGAAACATCACTACCAGGGCTAGAAATAATTTTTTGTGGATGGCTGTCCAAGGAACAGGTAAAATATTTATTTTGACTGCCCCACAGGATTTGTACCTGTCCTGTTGATTCTTGTTTACTAATTTTACATTTCTGTTTCCAAATACCAACTAATAATAAGTGTGCCCCTTGCTGCCACAGTGCCCTGAAAAAGGCTTAATAACTGATGGTACTCATTGTGAGGTGCCCTAAAAAGAGCTACTAAATATTACCCACTAGCTAGTACAGGGTCCTGAAAAGAACTTAAGTTTACTCCCTGTTCACTGCCGTAATAAGGGCTTTTAATGTCCTTCCCTTCTGCTCAGTAGTAGCCCAGACAAGGGCCCTTAATTAACTCCATTCTGCTCTGCCCTGACAAGCTGATCAGCTTCCACTGTTCTTTATGTAGCTTCCCCTACTTAATAACTCTGACAAAGGCCCTTTTTTATTTATTTATTTTTTTTTTACATAGTTTTTCCTCTCATTGCCTGTGCTGGTGGTGAATATACCTGCTTAACTGGTCTTACCTGGCTGGGGACCATCAAAGGGCCAGGGGTTGGGGGATTTTCCCCTTGTCTCCCATTCTGCCAAGGAAAGGACTAACCCCTGGGCTGGTGATGTGCTGACACATGTCTCAGCCAAGTGCCTGATGGCATTTTCCCTCTCCCTACGTTGTTGTCCTTGCATGCCAGCCATGCACCCACAGTGGCAGTGTCAAGTGGTGCGACAGCCCTCCTCCCTCCCAGAGGAGGCATCTCCTGAGATGCTCAGTCCTCTTCTTCCCAGTCAGCCACTGATGACCCAGACTCATTTCTGAACCTGGTTCACTGGTGTCACAAATGGTAGTGCTACCACTGCGCTGATGGGCCAGCTCTGACAAAGGCTTTAACCAGCCTCTGCATCTCCTTTCTCTAGAACCCTCCTGACATAATGTGCGTTAAGTGGTTGTCTCAGCCCTTCAGTTTCCTCTCCCAATCTCTAAATACAAGTCTTCCCTCCTTCTGCCTTGACTTCCCTGAAAAGGGCTTTCAGATACTGTTTTCTAGCCCTTACAGGGCTTTTTATTAGCCTACCCAGACCCCTCTTCATTAGTAGACAGTGCTGTAAAGGATTTTTAATCTGCATCACTAAAACTCTGCTGCCTGTGATCAAAAGCCAGTCTTGGTCTGCTATTACAGGAACAGCACACAAAGACTTGAGGTATGCAGCGCAGAAAGTAAAAAGAAGATAAGCAGTTGCACATGCATGGTGATGAGGAACACATCTACAACCTAGTCCTGCTGCAGCACTGGTTTAATTTCTGCAGCTTGATGAAACCACCAACTGCACAGAAGAGCCCATCATGGGATGTTGGGTTGAATGGGCATCTCTTAACATATGACATCATGATGTTGGGATGTTCAAAGCCCAAATTTATAGGCAGCAGCATCTCAAGGGTCCTAGTGTTCCACATAATGCTTTTTCTCTTGGTGCCTGTCCCAGAGACAGGCAGGGAAATTAAACCAGCTGTCCCTGGTGAAAACTGGGTGTCTGGGACAGGCAGACAGGTGGTTATTTCGACCCCTGATCACTACCTATACTATTCGACCTCCTAATGGAAATGGAAGAATGTGCAGGATATATGCTAAACAAAAATAAAACAGGTTTCAAGATTTAACTACACACTGAGCACGGACACCAAACAAGATTTTCCCTTCCGCTGGAAATACAAAACATTTAGATATCTAGGAATTATAATACTTCAAGATCTAACTACCCTATATAAAACAAATTACGACCCTCTAACAGCAGCTATTCAAGAGAATCTGCAGAGATGGGGTTATTTACCCCTCCTCCGATACAAAGAATAGATATTATTAGGATGAATATCCTGTCCAGATTATTATATCCGTTTCAAAATATTCCTTTATTAACCCCCCCCCAAAAAAAATGATTTCAAGAAATGGGACAAATTACTATCAAAATTCATTTGGGCTGGGGGAAAACCGAGAAAAGCATACACATAACTACAACTTCCTAAAAATAAAGGAGGTTTGGCCCTGCCCAATCTTGAAAAATATTGTCAAGCAGCTCAGATTTCACATGTACTACACTGGTTAGATAGGGGATCAGACCAACACTGTAAGGACTTAGAATTAAAAGATTATATAGAACAAACAAAAGGATGGTTACTCAAGAAGATAAACCAAATAGAAAGTGTCGAGGAGATACACTCAATATACACAAAACATATCTTGGAAAAACCTGGAGTAACCTGCTAACTACTCCAGAAATCAAACCAATGAAGAGATATTTAGAAATTCTAACTGCACACCAGAATTTTGGTCCAGCTATGATAGATTACACCTTTAAACGATGGCAAAAACTAGGCCTAATCCACAATTATCAATACGAACAAGGCATCTTCCAAACCTTTCAGTCACTAAAACAAAAGTACCAACTTAGAAATCAGGATAATTTCAGGTATCTACAAGTTAGGCACTACTTTGAAGAGATGTTTGGGTTTGACATGGCATACGACAGAGCCACATCCTTTAGTACAGTTTATCACAGAAACAGTAGAGAGGAAAATGTCAGAGCACATAATATCGCTTGTGAATAAATCCATTCTGGCAGAGAAAGACAAGGCCATAGAAAAAATACAAAAAAAGATGGACAGAGGAAATGGGATGACACTGATGGACAAGGACTGGACAAACATGCATGGTACAACATAAAGTCACAGTATCACACATAAGAAACATAGAATCTGATGGCAGATAAGGACCGCTTGGCCCACCTAGTCTGCCCATTTCTCTACCTAACGGATAAGCTGCAGATCCTAGTTAACCAACAGCCTACTTCCTCCTACCCCCCCACTAGAATTGCCTTATGTCTGTCCCATGCAGTCTTGAATTCCCCCACAGTTTTTGACTCTACGTCCTCCTCAGGAAGGCTGTTCCATGCATCTACAACTCTCACTGTGAAGAAATACTTCCTCACATTACCTCTGAGCCGTCTCTCCTCTATCTTCAAATTGTGACCCTTTGTTCTTGCACATCTCTTTTTCTGAAAGATGCTACCCTCTTGGACTTTGCTGAATCCCTTGAGGAATTTGGAAGTTTCTATCATGTCCCCCCTCTCCCTCCTTTCCTCGAGGCTATACATCTTAAGCTCCTTTAGTCTTTCCTCATATGTCTTCTGGTGCAGACCCTGCACCATTTTGGTTGCCCTCCTCTGGACAGCCTCCACCCCTGTCTATGTCTTTGTGGAGATGGGGTCTCCAGAACTGTACACAGTACTCCAGATATGGTCTTACCAACTGTCTGTACAGAGGGCCAACAACGCCCTGTTTTCTACTGGTGATGCTCTCCCTATGCATTCCAGTATACCCCCAGCCCTCCTTACTGCCTTCTCACATTGCTGGCCCACCTTTAGGTCGTCTGATATGACTACCCCCAGGTCCCTTTCCTTTTTTGTTGTTGTCAGTATCTCACCCCCCATTGTGTACTGTTACCCTGGGTTTTTGTTTCCCAGGTGCATTCCTTTGCACTTCTTTGCGTTGAATCTAAGCTACCATACATTTGACCATTCCTCCAACCTTGCTAAGTCCCTTTTCATCCTTTCCACTCCACCTTGCATATCAGCCCTGTTGCAGATCTTTGTGTCATCTGCAAAGAGACATACTTTTCCTTCCAGTCCCTCTGCAATGGTCACTTATACAGACATTAAAAAGGACCGGCCCCAGTACTGAACCCTGCAGTACCCCACTAGTAACCCACCTTTCTTCACTGTGGACTCCATTTACTATTACTCTCTGTGTCCTGTTGTCCAGCCAGTGTTTTACCCAGGCTACCACCCTAGGACCCACTCCCAAGTTGGCTAATTTGTTTATTAATCTTTTGTGCAGGACTGTGTCAAATGCCTTGCCAAAGTCTAGGTAGGCCATGTCCACAGCCCCTCCCTGGAGAGAATATGGGTGGAAGTGTGCCATCAGATACTTCTAAACAATACAAATAACGGAAATACGACATGACCCAAGATACAGGATGTTGTAGAGAATGGGGGGAAACCAGTGCAACACATACACACATATTTTGGAGCTGTAGGGATCTGCAGCGACCATTCTGGCAAGCGACAGAGAGAGAGAGCCCTTACAGAGCTCTTTCCAGAGATGAAGGAATTGATGCCTTCTAGTGGAATATTGCTTCATTTCCCAGCTCAGATGAAAAATAAACATTCTAAGAAATTGCTAGCCATTATGCTGACAGCAGCCTAAAAGACAATTACCCAAAAATGGCTACAAAAAGAAATTCCTACACAAAGGGACTGGGAGGATGTGGTACAACAAATTTATCAGTTAGAAAAGACAACATTAGGACTTAACCTCAGAATGAACCATTTCATTGACTTATGGAATAAATAGCTGCTTTGGATTATGAATCATAGACTGGAAGGAAAAATTACTCACCTTAGTAATGTTGTTTCTTCTAATGGAGTCTTGCTGCATTCTGACATATGCAGTTAGGTCCTGCCTTTCAACTGCCCCGGAGAACAAAGAGTTAAACTTTCCATGGCCAGCATGGAATGTTCACCACGAGATCGGTTGAAGCCCCTGTCTGCTGCTGTTTAAACTGCAACCGTCAGATCTTTACGAGCAATACTCACTAGAAGTTCTGTGTGGAAACTGTAAAACTCATACTAGCCAACTGGCAAATATATCTATATAAAAAGGTGTTTGGTTTCAAAAGGAAGACTCAAGTCAGAAAACCGAAAAACAAAACACAACCCCTCACTCAAACCAAAAGACAGTGAAAAAAGGACACCCCTAGGGTGCCAACACTGCTCCAGCCCACCCACATCCCAAAATCTGGGTTCTGAGAGGGGAGGCAGGGGAGGTCAGAATACAGCAAGACTCCATTAGAAGAAACAACATTACTAAGGTGAGTAATTTTTTCTTCAAACAACATGAAGTCTTGCTGTATTCTGATATTGCAGACTACCAAGCAGAACCTCCATGGAGGAGGGACAGAACCTACTTTGGAAACAGGCTCTGAAGTACTGCTGTGCCAAACCGAGCATCACTCCTAGCCTGGATATCCAGAGAGTAATGCCTGGTGAAAGTATGGACTGTTTTCCAGGTGGCTGCTTGACAAATTTCTAAGAGAAGAATATCCCTGGCAGCAGCCAGGGAAGTAGCTGTACCTCTAGTGGAATGAGCCCTCAGGCCTGAGGGTGGAGTTCGACCCAGTTTTTCATAGCAGAATTGAACACAAGAAACAATCCACCTGGCAATAGATCTCTTAGTGGCAGGTTTGCCCTTCAAACAACATGAAGTCTTGCTGTATTCTGACATATTGCAGCGATGTCCAACCTTTGAACTGCCCCGGAGATGAAAGAGTTAACTTTCCATGCCAGGCATGGAACGCTGAGCTCGATTGAGACTCTGTCTGTTGCTGTTTGAACTCAAACCGTCAGATTCTTTACTCTGCCTCACTGAACAGTCGCTCCGGAGATTTTTCCTTTGCTCGGTTCAATTTTGTCGGTTAAAGTACCGTTTTTCTCGGTTTTCGACCGAATTTAAACCATAACCTGCCAGTTCAGTCTCTGTCTGTGGTTTCATGAGTACTAGATAGTCTTATTTTTGCTGTTCTTCTGTGTGGAACTTGTAAACGTGGGATCGGTTTGGTTTGAACCGATCAGGTTGTTCAAAAAAGTTTATTCTGCTTTTAGAGTGTGGTAACCGGTCCTTATCGGTTCTAAAAAAAAAGAAACGATTTTATTAATGTTCATTTGACCTGCAACACGGTCAGGAACCGATAGGGGTGTCTTGCTCATGGATTGACCTAAAAAGGGTAAGTTTTTTGTTAGACTGGCCATGTCTGAGAAACCCAAAGAAAACCGCCCACTGGGTTTCAACGTTGTAGTGTGTGTTGGGAAGTCTTTGTTAAGGCTGATCCCCACACACCTGTGTTTATTGTCTGGGTTTGACCACCTCGATTCAGACTGCCAGATTTGTAAAAATTTTCCTGCAGCTACCCTGGAAAAAAGAGTTGGTAGGCTCAGGAGAAGGGAGGCCAAGAAGTCCATGAGACCCGGATGGCCAGCCGGTTCGGTTCCAACCGAACCAGAAGAATGCCCTCTGAACATGGCAAAACTTCTTGGGCAAAGGAGAACCGACTCCGAGGAGTTGGTTCCGGTTAAAAGAACAAGAAGGGATAAATCAGCCGGTGTGGATCCACAAGTTCTTTCTCCGACCGCTGATGAAATAGCCAAAGTGATAAGGATTGTTCAGTCGCTATCCCCGGTTCCGACCAAACCGGCACCATTAGGAAGGGGCTCGGTTCAGTCGGTTCCCCCGGTTCCGGATTATAATTTAGAGGATTTTTATGAACCGGAGGAGGAAGAAGGAGAGTATGAGGATAGTGATGGTGATTACGGAAGTCTGGATGTGCCCATTGACCCGGACATCTCCCCAGACAGACCTTCAGAAGTGTCTCCTCCTAGGCTTTCTGAGTCCCCTTCCCATTTTATGTTCTACAAAAAAGTGGCTGAAACTCTTCAGCTTCCTATGGAAGAAGCTGTGGACGACCAGGAGGAGCCTGACTATGTTGAAATGATGGATATCCCAGAGATCAGGAGGCTGTCTATTCCCCTTCATAAGTCCTTTGGGAAACAGACAAACATTTTAAGACTCCTAATTCTATACCTCCTGTGGACAAGAGAATGGACAAGAGGTATACTCTCTCAGGCTCAGATACGGAGTTCCTTACCCAGCAATGCAGCCATGTTGGGGAAGTGCAGGCTGCAGCCTGTGATAAGTCAAATATACCCTTAGCTTCACACCCCCCAGATAAGGACTCCAGGAGGACTGATGCCATGGCAAAGAAACAGTACATGGCAGCATCCTTGGGACTCAGGCAGGCTAATTATATGGCCTATACAGCTAGATATCAGAAATCTAGATGGGACACTGTAATGGCTTTAGCTAAACAGGTCCCTGGACAGCTTGCCAAGGAGCTGGAGCAGGTGGCTGCGGATGGTATTGAGGCATCCAAGGTGCAATTCCATGCTGCAGTGGACTCCAATGATGTTTCTTCTAGAGTCATGGCTACATCTGTGGCCCTTCGTAGGATGGCTTGGCTCAGATGTACTAGCCTGTCTCAGGATACCCAGACTAAGGCCATGGATTTTCCTGTTGTCGGTAATTCTCTGTTTGGGGAGCAAACAGAGAACAACATGAAGAAAATGGATGAATATAGGACCACCTACAGGAGTGCTCAGGTCAAGGAAAGGCAAGCTACTCCCCAAAGGTAGCATTCCAGGGGCAGGGGCAGGCCTTTTCATAGGCCTTTCTACCAAGTCAAGGCCTCCTCTTCTGCTTATGCTCATGGGGGTTCTTTAGAGGGAGAGGCAGACAGGGTACAAGCAGATCTGCTTCTACCCCTCAGCCTAAAGCCCCTGCCAAACAGGCACCCTGACGGGTTTGCCAGGGCCGATTCGCCACCACCGGTAGGGGGCAGGCTGGCTTACTTTGTCCAGGACTGGATGTCTTTAACATCAGACAAATGGGTCCTGGAAGTAGTAAGCCAGGGACTGGTTCTCAGCTTCAAAAAGTTTCCAAAGATGAGAACCAGATCTTTTCCACCTGCAAATCCTTCAGAGGCACTTGCCCTAGAGGCAGAGGTCTCTTCCCTCTTGGCTCTCAGAGCCATAGAGGGTCCCACCCCTACACAAGGGAAAGGATTGTACTCCAGATACTTCCTAACCCCCAAAAAGACAGGAGAATGGCGGCCCATCCTGGATCTCAGATATTTAAACAAGCACCTGTTAAAGCCAAAGTTCAAAATGGTGACTCTGGGAGTAATTCTACCCTCTCTAAGGCCAGGGGACTGGCTAGTCTCCCTGGACCTCAAGGATGCCTATTTCCATATTCTCATCAGAAGCTCCCACCTAAAGTACCTCAGGTTGGGGCTGCCCTCAGGCCACTACCAATTCAGAGCAATGCCCTTCGGCCTAACTTCTGCTCCAAGGGTGTTCACAAAATGCCTGGCAGTAGTAGTTGCCTTCCTAAGGAGAAAAAGGATCTCCATCTTTCCATACCTGGACGACTGGCTCATAGTAGGCCAGTCCTCAGACCAAGTCAAGTTACACCTACAAATAACTAGCAACTGCTCACTTCTCTAGGTTTCCTTCTGAATCTCTCAAAGTCAGTTCTAGAGCCCGTACAGCTCCTCACCTTCATAGGGGCAGAGCTGGACACAGTAAAAGCAAGGGCCTTCCTTCCCCTGGACAGGGCAAGGACCCTTATCTCACTGGCCTCTTCATTCACCCTCAGGTGTCTCGACCAGCAAGGCATTTTCTGCAGCTCCTGGGACACATGGCTGCCTCTACAGCTGTGGTGCAGGGAATAAGATTTCAAATGAGGGATATTCAGTTCCAATTGAGAGCCTTTTGGTCTCAGAAAAGGGACCCTCTGACCAAACTAATTCCAGTGACTTGAACCCTGATCCAGGTGTTACAGTGGTGGCTGGATCAGGACAATCTAAGACAGGGAGTTCCTTTTGTCACTCAGTCTCATTCTCTAATCCTTACTACAGATGCCTCCCTCTTGGGGTGGAGAGCAGACTTGGGAGACCTGACCACCCAAGGGTTGTGGTCTCCTCAGGAATCTCTGCTTCACATCAATCTATTAGAACTCAAAGCAGTGTTCCTAGCACTTCAAGTGTTTTCCAAGTCTGTTCAGAACAAAGTAGTTCAGATCAGGACAGACAATACTACCACAAAGTGGTATATCAACAAGCAAGGAGGCACTCGGTCTATGGCCTTGTGTAGAGGCAGTGAAGCTATGGTCTCTGGCCTATTCCTTGAACACCTCTCTTACAGCAATACACCTCCCAGGCAAGGACAATGCCCTGGCAGATGCTCTCAGCAGGATATCTCAGGGCCATCACAAATGGTCCCTGGATCCCCTGGTTTTGAAGGTGATCTTCTCCAGATGGGGCACCCCACAGATAGATCTTTTTGCAGCCCCAGACAATCACCAACTTCCCCTCTTTTGTTGCAGGCCCCAGTGTTGGGCTCAGTCCCCTGGATGCCCTAGTTCTCAATTGGGAAGGAAGTTCCTGTATGCTTCCCCCTTCCCTCTCCTGTTCAAGGTGTTAGTCAAAATCAGGTCTCAACCCTGCAAGGTGATTCTGATTGCTCCAGACTGGGCCAGGCAGCCTTGGTACCCTCTCTTGTTGTCCTTAGCAGTCCACCTTCCCCTGTCTCTTCCCAGGAATTACAACCTGTTATCATGTGCTCAGGGGAGGGTTTGGTATCCGAATCTCAAATCTCTCAATCTCAAGGCCTGGCTCTTGAAGAGTTAGAGTTTGCTGATTTGCACCTCTCTCAAGGTGTTATGGATATCCTGAAGGCTTCTCGGAAGCCTTCTACAAGAATCACTTACAACTCCAAGTGGAAAAGATTTTCTATATGGTGCTCTGGGAAGCATATTTCCCCAGAGTCTACTGGCCTGCCCACAGTCCTTGACTACATTATTCATCTTAATACCTTGGGACTCAGACCAGCTATACCAAGAGTGCATCTGGCAGCTGTTTCTGCTTTCGTTTCAGCAGGAAAGCGCTCTTCTCTTTCAGCCCATTCTGTATTTTCAAAACTTTTCAAGGGATTGCTTCATACCAATCCTCCATTCAGGGACGCTGCCCCTGCTTGGGACCTCAATGTTTGCATTGCTCAGCTTATGCAACCCCCTTTTGAGCCTTTGCCCTCAGCAGAGCTTAAGTACTTGACTTGTAAAACTGTGTTCTTGGTGGCCGTCACTTCTGCCAGACGCATAAGTGAGTTACAGGCCCGGTCGGTGGAGCATGATTTTATCTCTTTCCATAGAGATAAGGTGGTCCTCAGGACTAATAGGAAGTTGTTGCCTAAGGTGGTTTCAGATTTCCACCTTAACCAGTCTATGTCCCTTCCTGTTTTCTTCACTGACCACTCCTCCTCTGGGGAGAGGAGGCTACACAGTTTGGATGTGAAAAGGGCCCTTAGTTCTACATAGAGCGCACCAAGGGTCACAGGTTTGACTCCCTCCAACTGTTCCTCACTTACGGTGAGATTGGTAAGGGAAAACCTGCCACTAAGAGATCTGTTGCCAGGTGGATTGCCTCCTGCATTCAATTTTGTTATGAAAAACTAGGTAGGACTCCACCCTCAGGCCTGAGGGCTCACTCTACCAGAGGTACAGCTGCTTCCCTGGCTGCTGCCAGGGATATTCCTATCTTAGAGATTTGTCAAGCAGCCACCTGGAAAACAGTACATACTTTTTACCAAGCATTACTCTCTGGATATCAGGCTAGGAGTGATGCTCGGTTTAGCACAACAGTGCTTCAGAGCCTATTTCCTAGGTAGGTTCTGTCCCTCCTCCATGGAGGTACTGCTTGTAGTCTGCAATATGTCAGAGACAGCAGACTTCATGTTGTTTGAGAAAAAAATGACTCACCTTAGTAATGTTGTTTCTTCTAATGAGTCTTGCTGTATTCTGACCTCCCCCCGCCTCCCCTCTCAGAACCTTGGTTTTTGGGATGTGGGTGGGCAGTAGCAGTGTTAGCACTCGGGAGGTGCCCCACCCCTTATTCTCACCCCTTTAGTTTGGGTGAGTGGGTGTTGTGTTTTATTTTATTTTTTGGGTTTCCTGACTTGAGTCTTTGTTTTGGGACCAAAAAATCTGTTTATTATATTTAGTAGCCAGTTGGCTAGTGTAAGTTTACAGCTTCCACACAGGACACCCAATGAGTATAGCTCGTAAAGATCTGATGGTTTGAGTTCAAACAGCAACAGACAGAGTCTCAACTGAGCTCGAGCTCAGCGTTCCATGCCTGGCATGGAAAGTTAACTCTTTCATCTCCGGGGCAGTTCAAAGGTTGGACATCGCTGCAATATGTCAGAATACAGTAAGACTCTATTAGAAGAAACAACATTACTAAGGTGAGTAATTTTTTTTTACCAACTTCTCCATATGTAAGGAACAACTGGAGGGATTCAAACCTGTGACCCTTGGTACGCTCTATGTAGTAGCTAAGGGCTCTTTTAACATCCAAGCTGTATAGCCTCGTCTCTCCAGAGGAGGAATGGTCAGTGAAGAAAACAGGGAGAGATATAGACTAGTTGAGGTGGAAATCTGAAACCACTTTAGGTAAGAACTTTCTGTTAGTTCTTAGGACTACTTTATGTCTATGGAAAGAGATGAAATCAGATTCCACTGACAGGGCTTACAATTCACTGATACGCCTGGCAGAAGTAATGGCTACCAAAAACACGGTTTTCCAAGTCAAGTACTTAAGCTCTGCTGATGACAAAGGCTCAAAGGGGGGTTACATAAGCTGAGTAATGCAAACATTAAGGTCCCAAGCAGGAGCAGGATCCCTAAAGGGGGGATTGGTATGAAGCAATCCCTTGAAAAACTTACAAAACACAGGATGGGATGATAGAGAGGAAGGCTTGCCTACTGACAAGAAAGCAGAAACAGCTGCCAAGTGTATTTTAAGGGTAGCTGGTCTGAGGCCTAGGCCATTAAGATGGACCATATAGTCCAGAACCGTAGGCAATTCAGCACAGTCTGGAGAAATATTCTTCTTAGAACACCAAATGCTGAATCTTTTCCATTTGGAGTTGTAAGTCTTTCTGGTGGAAGGCTTTCGAGAAGCCTTAAGGATATCCAGAACCCCTAGGGAAAGATGCAGATCTGCAAACTAACTCTTCAAGAGCCATGCCTTGAGATTGAGGGACTGAAGATTCGGGTACCAAATCCTCCCCTGAGAGGATGTCAACAGGTTGTAATTCCTGGGAAGAGACAGGGGAAGGTGGACTGCTAGGGACAGCAACAGGGGTACCAGGGCTGTCTGGCCCAGTCTGGAGCAATCAGAAGAAAAAATTACTCACCTTAGTAATGTTGTTTCTTCTAATGGAGTCTTGCTATATTATGACATATGCAGTTTGTCCCAGCCTTAGAACTGCTCCGGAGGTGAAAGAGTTAACTTCCGTGCCAGGCATGGAATCTTGAGTGCGAGCTCGGCTGAAAAAACTCTGTCTGTTGATCTTCAAACTGAAACTGTCAGATCTTCTGAGCAAAACTCACTAAGGTTCTGTGTGGAAGCTGTAAACCTACACTAGCCAACTGGCTACTAAAATAATTAACACATTTTCTGGTCCCAAAACCAAGACTCAAGTCAGGGATCAAAAATAAAATAAAATAAAATACAACACCCAAACACCCCACAAAAGAAGGTGAAAACACAAGGTGGGCATCATTAGTGCCAACACTGCACTGCCACCCACATCCCAAACAGAGGTTCTGAGAGGGGCAGGCGGGAGGTCATAATATGCAAGACTCCATTAGAAGAAACAACATTACTAAGGTGAGTAATTTTTCTTCAAACAACATGAAGTCTTGCTATATTATATTATCTGAACTACACAGCAGTACCTCCATGGAGGAGGACAGAACCTACTTAGGAAATAGGCTCTGATGCACAGCTGTGCCAAACCGAGCATCACTCCTAGCCTGGATGTCCGGGGTAATGCTTAGTGAAAGTGTGTGCTGTTTTCCAGGTAGCTGCTAGACATATCTCTAAGATAGGGATGCCCTGCGCAGCTAGGGGCTGGCTGTACCTCTGGTAGAGTGAGCCCTCAGGCCTGAAGGGAACCGCACAGTTTTTGATAGCAAAATTGGATACAGAGACAATCCACCTGGCAATGGATCTTTTTAGTGGTAGGTTTCCTTTACCAACCTCACCATAAGTGAGGAACAGTTGGAGGAGTCAAACCTGTGACCCTTAGTACGCTCTATGTAGTAACTAAGGGCTCTCTTTACATCTAAACTTTGCAGCCTCCTCTGCCAGAGGAGATGGTCAGTGAAGTACACTGGAAGAGATACAGATAGATTAGGTGGAAATCTGAAACCACCTTAGGCAGAACTTCCTGTTAGTCCTGAGGACTACCTTATCTCTGTGAAAGGAGATAAAATCAGGCTCCACTGACAAAGCTTGTAATTCCTTATACGCCTGGCAGAAGTGATGGCTACTAGAAACACAGTTTTCCAAGTCAAGTACTTAAGCTCTGCTGAAGACAAAGGCTCAAGGGGTTGCATTAGCTGAGCAATGCAAACATTAAGATCCCAGGCAGGAGCAGGGTCCCTGAATGGAGGTTGGTGTGAAGCAATCCTTGAAAAACCTGGAGAATACAGGGTGAGCAGAAGAAGGTGCTTTCCTGCTGAAATAAAAGTAGAGACAGCTTCCAAATGCACTTTCAGGGTAGCTGGCCTCAGCCCCAAAGTATTTAGATGGACCATATAGTCAGGACTGTGGGCAAATCAGCAGATTCTGGGAAATATACTTTCCAGAGCACCCTATGGAAAACCTTTTCCATTTAAAATTATAAGTAGCCTTGGTGGAAGGCTTCCTAGAAGCTTTCAAGATATCGAGTACACCTTGAGAAAGGTGTACGTCAGCAAACTCTAACTCCTCAAGAACCAGGCCTTGAGGTTGAGGGATTTGAGATTCAGATACCAAACTCTCCCCTGGGCACAGGTTAACAGACTGTGATTCCTGGGGAGACACTGGGGAAGGTGGACTGCTAAGTCAGAAGGAGTGGATACCAGGGCTGTCTGGCCCAATCTGGAGCAATCAGAATCATCTTGCAAGGTTGAGATCTGATTTTGACTAGCACCTTGAACAAGAGAGGAAAGGAGGGGAAGGCATAGAGGAACTTCCCTTCCCAATCAAGAAGGAAGGCATCCAGAGGGACTGAGCCCAACACTGGGGGCCTGCAACAAAAAGGAAGTTGGTGATTGTCTGGGGCTGCAAAAGATCTATCTGAGGGTGCCCACCTGGCAAATACTAACCCCAGTACTAGGGGATCCAGTGACCATTCGTGATGGCCCTGGGAAATCCTGCTGAGAGCATCTGCCAGGACATTGTCTTTGCCTGGGAGGTGAACTGCCATGAGGAGGTGTTCAGGGAATAAGCCGAGACCACAACTTCATCGCCTCGGTGCACAAGGCCGAAGACCGAGTGCCCTTGCTTGCTGATGTACCACATTGTAGTGGTGTTGTCTGTTCTGACCTGTACCACTTTGTTCTGAACAGATGCAGAAAAACCTGAAGTGCTAGAAAAACAGCTCTGAGTTCCAACAGATTGATGTGGAGCAGAGATTCCTGAGGACCACAATCCCTGGGTGGTGAGGTCGCCCATGTGAGCTCCCCATCCCAAGAGGGACGCATCTGTAGTAAGGGTCAAGGAGTGAGATTGAGGGATGAAAGGAACCCCCTGTCTCAGATTGCTCTGATCCTGCCACCACTGCAGGGCCTGGATCAGGGTTCGAGTATCTCTCCTTTGAGACCAGAAGGCTCTCAAGTGGAACTGGATGTCCCTCATCTGAAATCTTGCTCCTTGCACTACAGCTGTGGAAGCAGCCATGTGGCCAAGGAGCTGTAGAAAATGCCTTGCTGGTCGAGAGACCTGCAGAGTGAAGGAGGAGGCCAGAGCCACCAGGGTCTTTACTCTTTCTAGAGGAAGGAAAGCTCTGACCTGCTTTGTGTCAGTTCTGCGCCTATGAAGGGTGGGTAGCTGAACAGGCTCTAGAACTGACTTTGGAAGATTGAAGAAAACCTAGAGATGTAAGCAGCTGCTGGGTAACCTGAAGGTGTGATTTGACTTGGTCTGGAGACTGACCTACTGTGAGCCAGTCGTCCAGGTAAGGAAAGATGGCAATCTTTTGCCTTCTTAAGTGAGCAACTGCTACTGCCAGGCATTTGGTGAATACCCTTGGGGCAAGGTGAGGCCGAAGGGCATTGCTCTGAACTGGTAATGGCCAGAGGGCAGTTTGAATCTGAGGTACTTCGGTGGGAGCTTCTGATGAGAACATGGAAGTAGGCATCCTTGAGGTCCAGGGACCGAGCCAGTCCCTGGCCTTAGGGAGGAGTAAATAATTCCCAAGTCACCATTTTGAATTTTGGTTTTAAAAGGTGCTTGTTTAGGTATCTTAGATCCAGGATGGGCCGCCATTCTCCTGTCTTTTTGGGGTAAGGAAGTACCTGGGTACAGTCGTTTGCCCTGGTGTGAGGGAGGAACCCTTTCTACAGCTCTGAGAGCCAGGAGGGTTGAGACTTCTGTTTCCAAAGCAAGAGCCTCTGATGGATTTGCAGGTGGAAAGGATCTGGTTCTCAGCTTTGGAAATTTTTTGAAGCTGAGAACCAGTCCCTGGCTTACTACTTCCAGGACCCACTTGTCTGATGTTAAAGACTCCCAGTCCTGGACGAGTAAGCCAGCCTGCCCCACAGGTAATGGAGAATCGGCCTTGGGCATCCCATCAGGGTGCCTGTTTGGCAGGAGCTTTAGGCTGAGGGTGGGAGCAGGCCTGCCATTGCCCGTCTGCCTCTCCTCTGAAGAACCCCTCTGGGCATAAGCGAAGGAGGCCTGGGCTTGGTAAAAAGGCCTGCCCCTGCCCCTGAGGAGTGGCTTGCCTCTCCTTGGCCTATGCACTCCTATAAGTGGTCCTATACTCATCCATTTTCTTCATGTAATTCTCTGTCTGCTCTCCAAACAGAGAATTACCCACAACAGGAAAATCCATGGCCTTAGCCTGGGTATCCTGTGACAGGCTAGTACACCTTAGCCAAGCCATTCTACGAAAAGCCACAGATGTAGCCATGACTCTTGAAGATACATTATTAGAGTCCACTGCAGCATGGAATTGCACCTTGGATGCCTCAATACCATCAGCAGCCACCTGTTCCAGCTCCTTGACAACTGGCCAGGGACCTGTTTCGCTAAAGCCATAACAGTATCCCATCTGGATTTCTGGTATCTTGCAAATAGGCCATATAATTTGCCTGTCTGAGTCCCAAGGATGCTGCCATGTATTGTTTCTTTGCCATAGCATTAATCCTCCTGGAGTCCTTGTCAGGGGTGTGTGAAGCCAAGGGAATATTTGCCTTATCACAGGCTGCAGCCTGCACTACCCCAACATGGCTGCACTGTTGTGAAAAGAACTCTGTATCAGAGCCTGACAATGTGTACCTCCTGTCCATCTTTTTATCCACAGGAGGTAAAGAATTAGGAGTTTTTAAAATCTTTATTGTCTGTTTCCTAAAAGATTTATGTAAAGGAATAGACAATCTCCTGGACTCTGGGATATCCATCATTTCCACATAGTCAGGCTCCTCCTGTTCATCCACAGCTTCTTCCAAAGGGAGCTGGAGGGTTTCAGCAACTTTTTTATAAAACAGAAAATGAGAAGGGGACTCAGAAAGCCTGGTGGGGACACTCCTGAAGGTCTGTCTGGGGAGATGTCCGGTTCAATGGGCACATCCAGACTTTCAAAATCACATTCACTCTCTTCATAATCCTCCTCCCCCTCCTCCGGTTCATAAAATTCTTCTATGTCATATTCTTGAACCGGTGGAACCGCCCGAACCGACCGTTTACCTGATGGTGCCGGTTCGGACGGAACCGGGGAAAGCGACTGGACAATTTGGATCGCTTTGGCTATCTCTGTAGCGGTTGGACAAGGAAATTTTGGCTCCACATCTGCTGATTTTCTAGTCCTCTTTGCTGGAACTGGCTCCTCCGAGTCAGCTCTTCGTTTGCCCGAGGAAGTATCGCCCTGGTCAGAGGGCACTCCCTCTGGTTCGGTTGGCACCGAACCGGGCTGGCCATCCGGTCAGCTGGACTTGTCCTCTCGTCCCTGAGCCTACCAACTCTTTATCCAGGGTAGCTGCAGGGAAATTCTTGCAAATCTGGCAGTCTGCATTGAGGTGGTCAAACCCCAGACAATAACACATGTGGTGTGTGGGTCAGCCTTGGCAAGGCTTCCCACAGACACTACAGTGCTGAAACCCAGTGGGCCGGTTTTCTTTTGGGTTCTCAGACATAATGCCAGCCTAACCAAAACTTGCCCTTTTCCGGCAAATCGTAAGCAAGACACCTTATCAGTTCCCAACCGTGTCAGGGTCGTGGAAAACCGTAATGAAATCCGTTTTTTAGAACCGATAAGAACCGGAACCGCACTCTAAATGTAATTTAATAAGTTTTAACAACAACCTGATCGGTTCAAACCGAACCGATAACACGTTTGCAAGTTCCACACAGAGAAATGTAAAACCTATCTATTACTTACGATACCACAGACAGAGCTTGAACCGACCGGTTGCGGTTAAAATATACAATTGCGTTTAGAAAACCAAGAAATAACACTTTTTTAACCGACAAATGAACCGAGCAGTAGGAGGAATCTCCGGAGCGACTGTTCAGTGAGGCGGAGTAAAGAATCTGACAGTTTCAGTTTGAAGATCAACAGACAAGAGTTTTTTCAACCAAGCTCGCGCTTAAGATTCCATGCCTGGCATGGAAGTTAACTCTTTCACCTCCGGAGCAGTTCTAAGGCTGGGACAAACTGCATATGTCATAATATAGCAAGACTTCATGTTGTTTGAATCACTTTGCATGGCTGTGACCTTATCTTGACTAACACTTTGAACAGGAGAGGGAAGAGGGAAAAGCATAAAGAAATTTCCCTTCCCAGTTCAGAATCAGAGCATCCAGGGGGACTGAGCCCAAGACTGGCGGTCTGCAACAAAATAGAGGAAGTTGGTGATTGTCTGGTGCTGCAAAAAGATCTATCTCTGGTGTGCCCCATCTCGAGAAAATCACTTTCAAAACTAGAGGATCTAGGGCCCATTCGTGATGGCCCTGGGATATTCTGCTCAGTGCATCTGCTAGGACATTGTCCTTCCCTGGGAGGTGAACTGCTATCAGAGAGGTTTGCAGGGAACAGGCCAGGGACCACAACTTCATTGCTTCTGTGCACAAGGCCATAGATCGAGTGCCTCCTTCCTTGTTGATGTACCACATGGTGGTGTTGTCTGTTCTGACCTGGACCATCTTGTTCTGTACAGATTTGGAAAAAGCTTGCAGTGCCAGAAACACTGCTCTGAGTTCCAAGAGACTGATGTGAAGCAGAGATTCCTGAGGTGACCACAGTCCTTGGGTGGTAAGATCCCCCAAATGGGCTCCCCAGCTCAGCAGGGAAGCATCTGTGGTCAGTATCACTGAATGAGACTGAGTGACAAATGGAACCCCTTGTCTCAAATTGTCCTGATCCTGCCACCAATGCAAGGCTTGGATTAGGGTTCGAGTCACTGGGACTAGTTTGGCAAGGGAATCCTTTCTTTGGGACCAGAAGGCTCTTAAGTGGAACTGAATGTCCCTCATCTGGAATCTTGCCACTTGAACCACTGCTGTGGAAGCTGCCATGTGGCCCAGTAGCTGAAGGAAATACCTTGCTGGTCGAGACACCTGAAGGGTGAATGAAGAGGCCAGTTCCATGAGGGTCCTTGCCCTTTCCAGGGGGAAGAAAGGCTCTTGCCGTTACTGTATCCAGTTCTGCACCTATGAAGGCGAGGAGCTGTACTGGTTCGAGAACTGACTTTGGAAGGTTGAGAAGGAATCCTAAGGAAGTGAACACTTGCTGGGTCACTTGCAAATGTGACTTGACTTGGTCTGGAGACTGATCTACTATGAGCCAGTCGTCCAAGTATGGGAAGATGGAGATCTTTTTTCTTCTTAGGAAAGCAACAACTACTGCCAGGCACTTTGTGAAAACCCTTGGGGCTGATGTTAGGCCAAAAGGACATTGCTCTGAATTGATAGTGGCCTGAGGGCAACTCGAACCTGAGGTACTTTCTGTGGGAGCACCTGATGGGAATGTGAAAGTAGGCATCTTTGAGCTTCAGGGAGGCTAGCCAGTCCCCTGGCCTTAGAGACAGAAGGATAATTCCCAGAGTCACCATTTTGAACTTTGGCTTTAAAAGGTATTTGTTCAGATATCTTAGGTCCAGAATGGGCCGCCATTCTCCTGTGTTTTTGGGGGTTAGGAAGTACCTGGAGTACAATCCTTTGCCCTTGTGAAGGGTGGGAACCCTCTCCATAGCTCTGACAGCTAGGGAGAGAAGAAACTTCTGCCTCTAGGGCAAGGGTCTCTGAGAGATTTGCAGGTGGAAAGGATCTGGTCCTCATCTTGGGAAATTTTTTGAAGCTGAGAACCAGTCCCTGGCTTACTACTTCCAAGACCCACTTGTCTGATGTTAGAGACTTCCAGTCCTGGACAAAGTAAGCCAGCCTGCCCCGTACTGGTATGGGAGAATCGGCCCGGGCAGACCCATCAGGGTGTCTGCTTGGCAGGGACTTTAGGCTGAGGGGTGGATGCAGGCCTGCTCATCCCCTGTCTGCCTCTCCCTCTAAAGAAGCCCCTCTGTGAAAAAGAAGAGGAGGCCTGAGCTTGGTAAAAAGGCATTTGGAAAGGCCTGCCCCTGCCCCTGGACTGCTGCCTTTGAGGAGTTGCTTGCCTTTCTTTGGCCTGAGCACTCCTGTAAGTGGTCCTGTACTCATCCATCTTTTTCATGTAGTTCTCTGTCTGCTCCCCAAACAGAGAATTACCAATTACAGGAAAATCCATGGCCTAGCCTGGGTATCCTGAGACAGGCTAGTACATCTGAGCCAAGCCATCCTACGAAGAGCCACAGATGTAGCCATGGCTCTTGATGAAACATCACTGGAGTCCACAGCAGCATGAAACTGAACTTTAGATGCCTCAATCCCATCTGCAGCCGCCTGCTCCAGCTCCTTGGCAAGCTGGTCAGGGGCCTGTTTAGCCAGAGCCAGCAAAGTGTCCCACCTGGACTTCTGGTATCTAGCTGTATAGGCCATATAGTTAGCCTGCCTGAGTCCCAAAGATGCTGCCATATATTGTTTCTTTGCCATGGCATCAATCTTCCTGGAGTCCTTGTCTGGGGGGGTGTGATACCAAGGGAATATTTGCCTTATCACAGGCAGCAGCCTGCACTACCCCAACATGGCTGCACTGCTGGAAAAGGAACTCCGTGTCTGAGCCTGAGAGGGTGTACCTCTTGTCCATTCGTCTGTCCATAGGAGGTATAGAGTTAGGAGACTTAAGAATTTTATGTGTCTGTTTCCCAAAGGATTTGTGGAGGGGAATAGACAGTCTCCTGGACTCTGGTATGTCCATCATCTCAACATAATCAGGCTCCTCCTGATCCTCTCCTGCTTCCTCCACAGTAAGCTGGAGGGTCTCAGCCACTTTTTTGTAAAACATATAGTGAGAAGAGGACTCAGAAAGCCTAGGAGGAGAAACACCTGAAGGTCTGTCTGGGGAGATGTCTGGGTCAATAGACACATTCAGACTTTCATAATCGCCATAATCATCCTCATACTCTCCTTCCTCCTCCTCCGGCTCATAAAATTCTTCCAAAGTATAATCCGGAACCGGGGGAACCAACCAAATCGAACCCCTGCCAGATGGTGCCAGTTCGGTAGGAACCAAACTAAGCGATTGCACTATTCTTATCGCCTTGGCTATCTCATCGGTGGTCGGAGTATGAATTTCTGGGTCCAAACCGGACAATTTATCTTTTCTCTTTCTTTTCACTGGAACCAACTCCTCAGAATTGGCTCTCCTTTAGCCCGAAGAAGTATTGCCCTGGTCAGAGGGCACTCCTTCTGGTTCGGTCGGAACCGAACTGGGCTGGCCATCCGGGTCAGCGGACTTCTCGGCCTCCCTTTCCCTCAGTCTACCTAATCTCTTTTCCAGGGTAGATTTGGGAAAATTCTTGCAAATTTGGCAGTCTGAATCGAGGTGGTCAAACCCCAGACAATAAACACAGGTGGTGTGGGGATAAGCCTTGGCAAAGACTTCCCCACACACACTGCATTGTTGAAACCCAGTGGGCCCGCTTTTTTTCTTGGGTTTCTCAGACATGGCCAATCCTATCCAAAACTTACCCTTTTTTCGGCAATCCGACAGGCAAGACTCCCCTATCGGTTCCTGACCGTGTCAAGTCTTAGAAAAAAACGTAATAAAATCTGTTTTTTTTAGAACCGATACGGACCGGTTACCACACTCTAAATCAAGCACAAGCTTTTTTACCTCAAACTGATCTGTTCAGCCGAACCGATCCACAATTTACAAGTTCCACACAGAAACAAAACAAAAAACTTATCTAGTACTCACGGTACCACAGACAGAGATTTGAACCAACTAAGCGGTAACAGCAATTCGGCAGAAAATGACCGAAAAGAAACGACACTTCAACTGACTTTTTGAACCGAGCAACAGGAGAAATCTCCGGAGCGACTGTTCAGTGAGGCGGAGTAAAGAATCTGACAGTTGCAGTTTAAACAGCAGCAGACAAGGGCTTCAACCGAGCTCATGGTGAACATTCCCTGCTGGCCATGGAAAGTTTAACTCTTTGTTCTCCGGGGCAGTTGAAAGGCAGGACCTAACTGCATATGTCAGAATACAGCAAGACTTCATGTTGTTTGAAATTGTACCATAAGAAAGAATATGGATATCTTAATGTAATGGTGTTAACTTGGGATCAGACCATCTCCTAAAGCAATAGATGTAAATGAATAATTTCAAAAGCGTAAATGAAAAAAGAACATTGATGTTAAAATGTTAACTGAGATATCCTGTAACTATATATAACATAACAATGACATATACTTATGCACTGCTCCTGAAAAAGTTAATAAAACTTAAATTATATATAAACAAAATTGTTTGATGTTTTTAAAAATTCTATCTAAAAATTTCAGATAATTTTGGTAGCCACTAGCTAGATTTAGTAGTCATGGCTCCCTCTAGCCATGTAAACAAATTTGTCTGTAAGGGCTAGAGCGGAGTGTTAGCACAGTGCAGAACTTGAACCTTAAGTTCTAAATTCCATCATTAGCGTAATTTTCGATCTCCGGGGCATCACGCTCTGCTGGGAAGATGATGCCTGCGTAAATCACACTGGGGGATCCTTGAGAAGCAACATTATTTCTTTCTTCAGGGTCATGTATAAAAAGGAAACTATCAGCAAGGGCAAGTCGTTGAAGTGCCTTCAGTTATGCGATGAGGGACTTGAGGAAGAAGAGGAGGAGGAGGGGGGCTAGGAAACACTGCAGGAGTACTTCTCATTAACTTTACATCCAAACACACACTTAAAATGAAAATTACATACCTAACGTAATTCTTGATCTTCTTGTATATCTTCACCATTCATCACTGGTGGGTTCTAGCCAGAGGAGCTCGGACCCCGCGTGAAACTTTTTAGCCAAAAGCCTTCTCTCTGGAGGAGGGGCCGGCATTGGAAATGGCACCAACCTCGAGGGCAATGTATTCCGTGCTGCTCGCGGGTTGGCCAGTAACGTACACCGGCCCCTCCACCACCTCAGTTCTGCTCGCCGGAGACAGAGACAGAGAAAAAGGGTCTGGAGGGTGGGACAAGGGAGCCCAAGAGATAGAAAAAAGGAAAGGATATAAACTTGAGAAAGAATAAGCCAACCAAAGGAAAGAGCTAGGCCCTAAGGTCTGAGGGTGGGAGACTGCAACCACTGGGCAGACAAGAAGTGGGTGAGAGAATGGGTAGAGAGACTGAGAGGAAGGTAAGAAAGATAGAGAGAAAGACATTAAAGTATAAGGAGGTGGGTGGGAGGGCAAGAGACAAGAACGAAAAGAAAGAGAGAAAGCATGGAGAGAGGTGAAGAGTTAACCCCAAGAGGACAAACCACCAAGGAAGTTCCTCTGCTGCTTGAGGAGTAAGGGAGGAGTTCCTCTCAATTTTTTTTTTTTTTTTTTTTAAGGCTAGGGACCCTGGACAGGGTCTGCAGTTTCAGAGCCACAGAGTGGAGGAGCAGAGAAGATCTCTGATACTGCTGAGAAAGGGAAGAATCTCCCCATCACAGAGCGAAGGGAGTTGGGAGGTCCAACTAATTCCCCCCCTCTCTCACCCAATGTACAGGGGTGAGGAAAACAGGAGGGTCCCTCCGGACACAAGGGGAGGTGATCACCTGGTTAGAGCCCCACCCAAGCTTAAATGGAGGAGAGCTGCGTGCACCTAGGTCCCTCCACCCAGGGTAGATGATCTACCTCTCAAGGAGTCTGGTGATCTGAGGGGACCTTGCCCCATGGGCAACCCAGGAGCCGGTTGCCCACAAGAGTGTAAAGGAGGGACCAAAGAGGAGGCAACGGATGGGCTCCAAACAAGAAAAGGGGTCCCAACTGGGGCTTAGGTGCAGGATGCCTTACCTCACGTCATGCTTGCAACCCGGGTTGAGGCAGAACCAAGGTCATCGGAGAGAGCCAGGGGGGGCAGGTCGAGCAGCGAAGGTAGCTTCCCCTCCTGGGAGGGGAGCCCTGTCACCCACCGTGGTTTCCACTGCCCAAAGGTGGAGGTCCGAGGGCAGTGCAGGTGAAGCGACAAAGAATGGCGGGAGGGCAGCTTGGTACTGTCAGCGCACCCGTGCCTCCCCACGCTTACTAGTCGAGACAGGGGCAGGGGAGAAATGAGGGATAAAAACAAGATATAAAAGATAATTAAAAATAAAGAGAAGAAATACCACGGCCTGAGAGTTTGGATTTCCTTGTGGCCTTAGCGACCAGGTTCAGGAATGGACCCGGTCGCTGGAGGGCCAGCCAGGAGGAGAAGGCTCCAGCATCCGACAACTGCTTGCCTTCTCCCGGGGGGAGGAAGAGGTTGCAGCTCACTGTGTGCCGCCTCCTGGCAGAGGCCAGGAGCGTGACAGCACAGTGAGCCCCGCTGAATGCAATGGGAATGGTGGACGTCGGCATAGCCTTGATGTCTATGGCACACCACGCCCCAGGTGAGCAAACAGGAAAAACAACCTGCTTCTCGGTCGGCCGGATGATGGCCTCCGGCTCCTGCCGCCACGAGTGCCCTGAGCCCCTGAAACCACCTCAGCAGCACCTAGGGACTGAAGAGTTAGTGTGCTGGTTGTCCCCCCCTGGCGACTTCCCCCTCTTAGAGGGACCCATCCGGTGAAGGGATACACTGGGCTACCCATGGGACGGCAGCAAATATGAGGCAGGTAGAGGGGGACGGGGCGAGGGTGTCGTGGGGTCCATGGCTGGCTGGAAGGAGTGGTGGGTCGGGAAGCCTAAGAGGGAGGAGCAAAAAAAAGAAAAAAAAAAGGGGGGGGTCCCAAGGAACCAGGATTCTCTGATACAGGATGCCATCCCAGGGGTGTCCCTACTAGGCCATATGGAGCCCTGAGGAACCCCTGGCCAAAGAGGGCAAGAGCCCCTGCTTGCCCTCCCCCCCCAGAGGTGGATTCCCGGTGCTTCAATGAAGTGTCAGTGAACCCTGAGGTGCCAGCAGGATTTTACCCGTAATTGGCCTCAACTGGGGGGAAGGCAAGTAGGAAGGAGGCACTGCCCTGGAAGCTGAGGTCTAAGAGGGGATGGTGGGTGGGAAACAGTGATGAATGGTGATGATATACAGGAAGATCAAAAATTACGGTAGGTATGTAAGAAAAAATTACTCACCATAGTAATGTTGTTTCTTCTAATGGAGTCTTGCAGTATTCTGACAATAGCAGTGAGTCCCAACCTTCGAACTGCCCTGGAGATGAAAGAGTTAACTTTCCATGCCAGGCATGGAACGCTGAGCTCGAGCTCGGTTGAGACTCTGTCTGTTGCTGTTTAAACTCAAACCGTCAGATCTTTACGAGCTAAACTCACTAAGGTCCTGTGTGGAAGCTGTAAACCTACACTAGCCAACTGGCTACTAAATATAAATACAGATTTTTTGGTCCCAAAACAAAGACTCAAGTCAGGAGACCCAAAAAAATGAAAAAAAAAAAAACACAACACCCACTCACCCAAAGGGAAAAGGGGGGAAAACAACAAGGTGGGACACCTCCTGAGTGCCAACAGTGCCACTGCCCACCCATATCCCAAAAACAGAGGTTCTGAGAGGAGAAGGCAGGGGGGAGGTCAGAATACAGCAAGACTCCATTAGAAGAAACAACATTACTAAGGTGAGTATTTTTTCTTCAAACAACATGAAGTCTTGCTGTATTCTGACAATCAACAAACTACAAGCAGTACCTCCATGGAGGAGGGACAGAACCTACTTGGAAATAGGCTCTGAAGCATGGCTGTGCCAGGCAGGCATCCTCCTAGCCTGGATATCCAGGAGTAATGCTGGTAAAGTGTGAACTGTTTTCCAGGTAGCTGCTTGACATATCTCTAGAATAGGGATATCCCTGGCAGCAGCCAGGGAAGCAGCTGTACCTCTGGTAGAGTGAGCCCTCAGGCCTGAGGGTGGAACCTTACCCAGTTTGTCATAACAAAATTGAATACAAGAGACAATCCACCTGGCAATGGATCTTTTAGTGGCAGGTTTCCCTTTACCAACTTCACCATAAGTGAGGAACAGTTGGAGGGAGTCAAACCTGTGACTCTTGGTATGTTCTATGTAGTAGCTAAGGGCTCTTTTCACATCTAAACTGTGCAGCCTCCTCTCACCAGAGGAGGAATGGTCAGTGAAGTACACAGGAAGAGACACAGATTGGCTAAGGTGGAAATCTGAAACCATCTTAGGCAAAAACTTCCTGTTAGTCCTGAGGACCACCTTATCTCTATGGAAGGAGATAAAAATCAGGCTTCACTGACAGGGCTTGTAACTCACTTATGCATCTGGCAGAAGTGATGGCTACCAGGAACACAGTTTTCCAAGTCAAGTAGTTAAGCTCTGCTGAAGACAAAGGCTCAAAGGGGGGTTGCATAAGCTGAGCAATGCAAACATTAAGGTCCCAAGCAGAGGCAGGGTCCCTGAATGGAGGGTTGGTATGAAGCAATCCCTTGAATAACTTAGAGAATACAGGGTGAGCTGAAAGAGAAGAGGGCTTACCTGCTGAAATGAAAGCAGAAACAGCTGCCAGATGCACCTTTAGTGTAGCTGGTCTAAGGCCCAAGCTATTCAAATGGACCATATAATCAAGGACTGTGGGCAGATCAGCAGACTCTGGGGAAATATGCCTCCAGAGCACCATATGGAAAATCTTTTCTACTTGGAATTATAAGTAGTCCTGGTGGAAGGTTTCCTAGAAGCCTTCAGAATATCCATTACACCTTGGGAGAGGTGTAAATCAGCAAACTCTAACTCTTCAAGAGCCTTGCCTTGAGATTGAGAGATTTGAGATTCGGGTACCAAACCCTCCCCTGAGCACAGGTTAACAGGTTGTAATTCCTGGGAAGAGACAGGGGAAGATGGACTGCTAAGGACAACAGGAGAGGATACCAGGGCTGTCTGGCCCAGTCTGGAGCAATCAGGATCACCTTGCAGGGTTGAGACTTGATTTTGACTAGCACTTTGAACAGGAGAGGGAAGGGGGAAAGCATACAGGAACTTCCCTTCCCAACTGAGAACTAAGGCATCCAGGGGGACTGAGCCCAACACTGGGGGCCTGCAGCAAAAAAGGGGAAGTTGGTGATTGTCTGGGGCTGGAAAAAGATCTATCTGTGGGGTGCCCCATCTGGACAAAATCTCCTCCAAGACCAGGGGATCCAGTGACCATTTGTGATGGCCCTGAGATATCCTGCTGAGAGCATCTGCCAGGACATTGTCCTTGCCTGGGAGGTGTACTGCTGTGAGGGAGGTGTTCAGGGAATAAGCCAGAGACCACAACTTCATTGCTTCTGTGCACAAGGCCGTAGACCGAGTGCCTCCTTGCTTGTTGATATACCACATTGTGGTGGTATTGT
This sequence comes from Neoceratodus forsteri, assembly GCA_016271365.2. NCBI lineage: Eukaryota > Metazoa > Chordata > Ceratodontiformes > Ceratodontidae > Neoceratodus > Neoceratodus forsteri. The sequence continues at coordinate 558,989,935 of CM057459.1, read as the reverse complement.
CTGTTCTGACCCGAATAACTTTGTTCTGAACAGATCTGGAAAAAGCTTGAAGTGCTAGAAACACTGCTCTGAGTTCCAACAGATTGATGTGAAGCAGAGATTCCTGAGGGGACCACAACCCCTGGGTAGTCAGGTCGCCCAAGTGAGCCCCCCACTCCAAGAGGGAGGCATCTGTAGTAAGGATTAAAGAGGGGACTGAGTGACAAAGGAACTCCTGTCTTAGATTGTTCTGATCCTGCCACCACTGTAAGGCCTGGATCAGGGTTCGAGTCACTGGGATCAATTTGGTCAGAGGGTCCTTCTTTTGAGACCAAAAGGCTCTCAAATGGAACTGAATGTCCCTCATCTGAAATCTTGTTCTCTGCACCACTACTGTGGAAGCAGCCATGTGCCCCAGGAGCTGTAGAAAATGCCTTGCTGGTCGAGACACCTGCAGGGTGAATGAGGAGGCCAGTGTGATAAGGGTCCTTTCCCTGTCCAGGGGAAGGAAAGCTCTGGCCCTTTCTGTATCCAGCTCTGCGCCTATGAAGGTGAGGAGCTGAACAGGCTCTAGAACTGACTTTGAAAGATTCAGAAGGAAACCCAAAGAGGTGAGCAGTTGCTGAGTTATCTGTAGGTGTAACTTGACTTGGTCTTGGGACTGGCCGACTATGAGCCAGTCGTCCAGGTATGGGAAGATGGCAATCCTTTGCCTTCTTAGAGAAGCAACTACTACTGCCAGGCATTTTGTGAACACCCTTGGAGCAGAGGTTAGACCGAAGGGCATTGCTCTGAACTGGTAATGGCCTGAGGGCAGCTCGAACCTCAGGTACTTTCGATGGGAGCTTCTGATAAGAATATGGAAGTAGGCATCCTTGAGGTCCAGGGACACTAGCCAGTCCCCTGGCCTTACAGAGGGTTGAATAATTCCCAAAGTCACCATTTTGAATTTTGGTTTTAAAAGGTGCTTGTTTAAGTATCTGAGATCCAGGATGGGCCGCCATTCTCGTGTCTTTTTTTGGGGTAAGGAAGTGCCTGGAGTACAATCCTTTGCCCTGATGTAGGGGTGGAACCCTTTCCACAGCTCTGAGAGCCAGAAGGAAAGAGACCTCTGCCTCTACGGCAAGTGCCTCTGAGAGATTTGCAGGTGGAAAAGATCTGGTTCTCAGCTTTGGAAATTTTTTGAAGCTGAGAACCAGTCCCTGGCTTACTACTTCCAGGACCCACTTGTCTGATGTTAGAGACTCCCAGCCCTGGACAAACTAAGCCAGCCTGCCCCCTACAGGTAGTGGAGAATCAGCCCTAGCAAACCCATCAGGGTGCCTGTTTGGCAGGGGGTTTTGGCTGAGGGGTGGAAGCAGGTCTGCTTGTACCCCTTCTGCCTCTCCCTCTAAAGAATCCCCTCTGAGCATAGGCAGAAGAGGAGGCCTGGGCCTGGTAGAAAGGCCTATGAAAAGGCCTGCCCCTGCCCCTGGGGTGCTGTCTCTGAGGAGTGGACTGCCTTTCCTTGGCCTGTGCACTCCTATAGGTGGTCCTATATTCGTCCATTTTCTTCATGTAATTCTCTGTTTGTTCCCCAAACAGAGAATTACCCACAACAGGAAAATCCATGGCCTTAGTCTGGGTATCCTGAGACAGGCTAGTACATCTGAGCCAAGCCATTCTACGAAGTGCCACAGATGTAGCCATGATTCTAGATGACACATCATTGGAGTCCACTGCAGCATGGAATTGCACCCTGGATGCCTCAATACCATCAGCAGCCACCTGCTCCAGCTCCTTGGCAAGCTGGCCAGGGACCTGTTTTGCTAAAGCCATGACAGTGTCCCATCTGGATTTTTGATACCTAGCAGTATAGGCCATATAGTTGGCCTGTCTGAGTCCCAAGGATGCTGCCATGTACTGTTTCTTTGCTATGGCATCAATCCTCCTGGAGTCCTTGTCTGGGGTGTGTGAAGCCAGGGGAATATTTGCCTTATCACAGACTGCAGCCTGCACTACCCCAACAGAGCTGCATTGTTGTGTAAGGAACTCCATATCTGAGCCTGACAATGTATACCTCTTGTCCATTCTTTAATTCACAGGAGGTATAGTATTAGGAGTCTTTAAAATCTTAAATGTCTGTTTCCCAAAAGATTTGTGTAAGGGGATAGACAGCCTCCTAGACTCTGGGATATCCATCATTTCCACATAGTCAGGCTCCTCTTGGTCATCCACAGCTTCTTCCATAGGAAGCTGGAGGGTTTTAGCCAGTTTTTTTTATAAAACATGAAATGGAAGGGGAACTCAGAAAGCCTAGGAGGAGACACTCCTGAAGGTCTGTCTGGGAAGATGTCCAGGTCAATGGGCACATCCAGACTTTCAAAACCACATTCACTTTCCTCATACCCTCTTCCTCCTCCTCTGGTTCATAATATTCCTCTAAATCATAATCTTGAACCGGTGGAACCGGCCGAACCAAGCACCTCCCTGATGGTGCCGGTTCGGTCAGAACCGGGGAAAGCGACTGCACAATTTTTATCGCTTTGGCTATTTCTTCAGCGGTTGGAAAAGAAAGTTTTGGATCCACATCAGCTGATTTTTCCTTTCTTGTTCTCTTAGCCAGAACCGACTCCTCAGAATCGGCTCTCCTTTTGCCCGAAGAAGTCTTGCCCTGGTCAGAGGGCACTCCTTCTGGTTTGGTATGAACCGAACCGGGCTGGCCATCCGGTTCAGCGGACTTTTTGGCCTCCTTTCCCGAGCCTACCAACTCTCTTTTCTAGGGTAGCTGCAGGAAAATTTTTACAAATCTGGCAGTCTGCATTGAGGTGGTCAAACCCCAGACAATAAACACAGGTGGTGTGGGGGTCAGGCTTAGCAAAGACCTCCCCACACACACTGCAGTGTTGAAACCCAGTGGGCCCGGTTTTTCTTTTGGGTTTCTCAGACATTGTGCCAGTCCTAACCAAACTTACCCTTTTAATGGCAATCCGCCAGGCAAGACCCTCTTATCGGTTCCTGACCGTGTTACGGGTCGTGGAAAAAAACGTAATAAAATCATTTTTTTTTTTTAGAACCGATAAGAACCGGTAACCACACACTAGAAGTACAAATAAAGATTTTTTAACAACTTGATCGGTTCAAACCGAACCGATGAACCGATTACAAGTTCCACACAGAATAGAAAATAATATAAACCTATCTAGTACTCACAAATACCACAGACAGAGACTGAACCGACAGGTTACGGTTTAAATTCGGTCAAAAACCGAGAAAAGCGGTACTTAACGACAAATTGAACCGAGCAGAAGGAGAAATCTCCGGGGCGACTGTTCAGTGAGGCGGAGTAAAGAATCTGATGGTTTGAGTTTAAACAGCAACAGACAGAGTCTCAACCGAGCTCGAGCTCAGCGTTCCATGCCTGGCATGGAAAGTTAACTCTTTCATCCCTGGGGCAGTTCGAAGGTTGGGACTCACTGCTATTGTCAGAATACCGCAAGACTTCATGTTGTTTGAATTTTCATATCATATCTGTATCTATCGTCACCATTCATCACTGGTGGTTGAGTACCAAGCACCTTCAATGGCGCTGACACTTCCCTGTGAGAGAAATCTCCCTTAGCCTCCTGTGGGGGATAACACAGGAAGGCAGGGACCCCTTACCAGCCTGGCAAGGCCCACGAGCAATCAGGCTGAGACTGGGACTCCCGCTGCCTGAGAGAGGGATAGCACCCTGCTTACTCCTGTTTCACTTTGCGGGAGAAAAAGTGGGCCCCTTGGAAAGGGGAGGCAATCACCCTACACTGGGCCAAGGGTGACAACCTTGATGGGCGAAGCCACGCCGTCCGTCGAATGCAGGCCACAGTTCCTGCTTGTCTGGAGGCCACCTCGCTGGCATCGTAAGATGCCCTTGCCTGGTGTCTCGCCAGCTCCAGACCACGGGCAGAAAGGCTGATGGCTTGCCTGGTTGCCTTTGAATTAGGCATAGATGCCAGGAGTTGGCCCAGCATTGTCCAAAGATACCTGGTGTAGGCAGCCTGGTGTGCTGCTATGCACAAAGAAAAAATTACTCACCTTAGTAATTGTGTTTCTTCTAATGGAGTCTTGCTGTATTCTGACAATTTGCAGTTAGCTCCAGCTCTTGAACTGCCCCAGAGAGTGAAGGGTTAAAATTCTATGCCAGGCATAGAACGTTGGGCTCGAGCTCGGTTGAAAACTCTGTCTGTGTCCTTTTGAAACCAAACCATCAGATTCTTACAAGCTAAACTCACTGACTATATAATGTGAAAATTGTAAAACTCCTAGTAGCCAACTGGCAACAAAGACTTTGGATTCCCTAAAAGACTCAAGTCAGGAAACCCAAAGAACAAAAACCAGGTAATAAGAACTAAAAACTCTTAATTAAACAAATACAAAGCACCCAACACAACAGGAGTGGGCTAAAGACACCCCTGGGGTGCAACACTGCACCTGCCCACCCACTTTCCAAAACAGGTTCTGAGAGGGGAGGCAGGGAGGGAGATTAGAATACAGCAAGACTCCATTAGAAGAAACACAGTTACTAAGGTGAGTAATTTTTTCTTCAAACAACATGAAGTCTTGCTGTATTCTGACAATTTGCAGACTACCAATCAGTACCTCCATGGAGGAGGGACAGAACCTACTTTGGGAATAGGCTCTGAAGTACTGCTGTGCCAAACCTAGCATCACTCCTAGCCTGGATATCCAGAGAGTAATGCTTGGTGAAGGTATAAACTGGTTTCCAGGTGGCTGCTTGACAGATTTCTAACAAGGGGATATCCCTAGCTGCAGCCACAGATGCAGCTACCTCTAGTGGAATGAGCCCTCAGGCCTGAGGGTGTAGTTTTTCCCAGGTTTTCATAGCAGAATTGAATACAGGACACAAACCACCTGGCAATGGTTCTCTTGGTGGCAGGTTTTCCCTTACCTACTTCCCCATAAGTGAGGAACAACTGGAGGGGGTCAAACCTGTGACCCTTTGTACGTTCTATGTAGTAACTAAGGGCTCTTTTAACATCTAAACTGTATAGCCTCCGTTCCCCTGAGGAGGTGTGATCAGTGAAGAACACAGGAAGAGACATAGACTGGTTTAAGTGGAAATCAGAAACCACTTTAGGTAGGAACCTTCTATTGGTTCTGAGGAACACCTTATCTCTGTGGAAAGAAATGAAGTCAGGCTCCACTGACAGGGCTTGCAATTCACTGATACGTCTGGCAGAAGCAACAGCAACCAAAAACACAGTTTTCCAAGTTAAGTACTTGAGCTCTGCTGAGGACATAGGCTCGAAGGGGGTGCATCAGCTGAGCAATACAAATATTAAAATCCCAGGCAGGAGCAGGATCCCTAAAAGGGGGGATTGGTATGAAGCAATCCTTTGAAAAATTTACAAAATACAGGGTGAGATGACAGAGAGGAAGATTTCCCCACTGACAGGAAAGCAGAAATAGCTGACAAATGAACTTTGAGTAGCAGCTGGTTTGAGGCCTAGGCCATTAAGGTAAACCATGTAATCCAGAACTATAGACAGCTCAGCAGTGTCTGGGGAAATGTGCTTCTTGGAACACCAAATACTGAACCTTTTCCATTTGGAGTTGTAGGTTTTTCTTGTGGCAGGCTTTCGAGAAGCCTTGAGGATATCTAGAACCCCTTGGGACAGATGTAAATCTGCATACTCTAAGTCTTCAAGAGCCATGCCTTGAGATTGAGTGACTGGAGATTGGGGTAACATATCCTCCCCTGAGAGGAGGTTAGCAGACTGTAATTCCTGAGAAGAGACAGGGGAAGATGGACTGCTAAGGACAGCAACAGGAGGTACCAAGGCTGCCTGGGCCAGTCTGGAGCAATCAGAATCACTTTGCATAGTTGTGACCTTACCTTGACTAGAGCCTTGAACAACAGAGGAAAAGGAGGGAAGGCATAAAGCAACTTCCCTTCCCAGTTCAAAATCAGAGCATCCAGAGGGACTGAGCCCAAGACTGGGAGTCTGCAACAAAACAGAGGAAGTTAGTGATTGTCTGGGGCTGCAGAGAGATCTATCTCCGGAGTGCCTCACCTTGAGAAGATCACCTTCAACACCAAAGGATTCAGAGACCATTCGTGATGGCCCTGGGAAATCCTGCTCAATGCATCTGCTATCACATTGTCCTTTCCTGGGAGGTGGACCGCTACTAGAGAGGTCTGCAGGGAATAAGCCAGGGACCATACTTTCAAAGCCTCCGTGCACAAGGCCGTGGACAGAGTGCCTCCCTGCTTGTTGACATACCACATCGTGGTAGTGTTGTCTGTCCTGACCTGTACCACCTTGTTCTGTACTGACTGAGAGAAAGCTTGTAGGGCGAGAAGTACTGCCCTGAGCTCCAGGAGGTTGATGTGAAGAAGGGATTCCTGAGGGGACCACAGTCCCTGGGCTGTGAGAGCCCCCAGATGGGCTCCCCACCCCAAAAGGGAAGCATCTGTGGTAAGAACTACAGAGTGAGTTTGAGAGACAAATGGAACACCTTGCCTCAGATTGTCCAGGTCCTGCCACCACTGAAGGGCCTGAATTAAGGCCCGAGTAACAGGAACCAGCTTGGTAAGAGGATCTTTCCTTCGGGACCAAAAGGTTCTCAGATGGAACTCAATGTCCCTCATCCGAAACCTGGCCCCTTGGACCACTGCTGTGGAAGCTGCAGAAAATGCCTTGCTGGTCGAGAAACCAGAGGGAGAAAGGAAGAGGCTAGCTGAGAGATGGCTTTTGCCCTTTCCAAAGGAAGGAAGGCTCTTGCCTTGAGGGTGTCCAGCTCTGCTCCTATAAAAGTGAGGAGCTGTACTGGTTCGAGAACTGACTTGGGAAGACTGAGAAGGAACCCCAGGGAAGTGAGAACTTGCTGGGTGACCTGCAGATCTGACTTGACTTGGTCTGGAGACTGGCCCACCAGAAGCCAATCGTCCAGATATGGAAAAACAGAAATTCTTTTCCTTCTTAAAAAGGCCACCACTACTGCTAGGCACTTTGTAAACACCCTTGGAGCTGAGGTTAGACAGAAGGGCATTGCTCTGAACTGATAATGGCCTGAGGGCAATTCGAACCTGAGGTACTTTTAGTGGGAGCACCTGATGGGAATGTGAAAATACGCATCCTTGAGGTCCAGTGAGGCTAGCCAATCCCCTGGTCTCAGAGAGGGAAGAACTGTTCCCAGAGTCACCGTTTTGAATTTTGGCTTTATTAGGTGCTTGTTTAGGTATCTTAGATCTAGGATGGGTTGCCACTCCCCTGTCTTTTTTTGGGTAAGGAAGTATCTGGAGTACAGACCTTTGCCCCTGTATGGAGTAGGAACTCTCTATGGCCTTTAAGGCCAGTAGAGACGAAACCTCTGCCTCTAGAGCAAGGGTTTCTGAAGTATTTGCAGGTGGAAAGGATCTGGGTCTCAGTTTTGGAAAATTTTTGAAACTGAGAACCAGCCCCTGGCTTACAACCTCCAGGACCCACTTGTCTGAGGTAACAGACATCCAGTCCTGGACAAAGTAAGCCAGCCTGCCTCCTACTGGAATGGGGGAGTCGACCCGGGCTGACACATCAGGGTGTCTGCTTGGCAGGAGCCATAGGCCGAGGGGTGGATGCAGCCCTGCTCATCCCCCTTCCACCTCTCCCTCTGAAGAACCCCATCTGAGAAAAGGAAGAAGAGGCCTGCGCTTGGCAGAAAGGCCTATGAAAAGGCCTGCCCCTAGCTTGCTGCCTTTGAGGAGTTGCCTGCCTCTCCTTGGCCTGGGCACTCCTATAAGTGGTCCTGTACTCGTCCATTTTCTTCATGTAATTCTCTGTCTGCTCCCCAAACAGAGAATTACCCACTACAGGGAAATCCATGGCCTTAGCCTGGGTGTCCTGTGAAAGGCTAGTACATCTGAGCCAAGCCATTCTCCGAAGAGCCACAGATGTAGCCATGACTCTTGATGACATCATTGGAGTCCACAGCAGCATGAAATTGCACCTTTGATGCCTCAATCCCATCAGCAGCCACCTCCTCCAGCTCCTTGGCTAGCTGGGGGGAGCCTGTTTAGCCAGTGCCAGTACAGTGTCCCACCTGGACTTCTGGTACCTGGCTGTATAGGCCATATAGTTAGCCTGCCTGAATCCCAAAGATGATGCCAAGTACTGTTTCTTTGCCATGGCATCTATCTTCCTGGAATCTTTGTCTGGGGGTGTGTGAAGCCAAGGGGATGTTTGCCTTGTCACAGGCAGCAGCGTGCACTACCCCAACATGGCTGCATTGCTGATAAGGAAATTCCATATCTGAGCCTGACAAGGTGTACCTCTTGTCCATTCTCTTGTCAACAGGAGGTACAGAGCTGGGAGACCTAAGAATTTTTTGTGTCTGTTTCCCAAATGACCTACGAAGGGGAACAGACAGTCGCTTAGACTCTGGGAGGTCCATCATCTCTATGTATTCAGGCTCCTCTTGATCCTCTACAGCCTCAATAGGAAGCTGGAGGGTTTGAGCCACTTTTCTGTAGAACAGAAAGTGGGGAAGGGACTCAGAAAGCCTAGGAGGGGAAACACCAGAAGGTCTGTCTGGGGAGATGTCCGTTTCCACAGGCACATCCAGACTTTCACCGTCGTAATCATCCTCTTCAAAATTCCCCTCCTCATCAAACTCTGGTTCGTAAAAATCTTCAGGGGAATAATCCTGAACTGGGGGAACCGACCACACCGAACCCCTGCCAGAAGGTGCCGGCTCGATCGGAACCGGACGAAGCGATTCCACAATCTGAATTGCTTTGGCTATTTCTTTGGCAGTCGGAACATGCAGTTCTGCATCCGAACCGGCTGATTTATCCTTTTGTTTTCTTTTTGTAGCAACCGATCCCTCAGGATCGGCTCTCCTCTTGCCCGAAGAAGTATCGCCCTAGTCAGAGGGCACTCCTTCTGGTTTGGTAGGAACCGAACCAGGCTGGCCTTCCGGGTCAGCAGATTTCTTGGCCTCCTTATCCCGAAGTCTACCTAACCTTTTTTCCAGGGCAGACTTAAGGAAATTTTTGCAAATTTGGCAGTCTGAATCGATGTGGTCAAACCCCAGACAGTAAACACAGGTGGTGTGGGGATCGGCCTTAGCAAAGACCTCCCCACATACACTGTAGTGTTGAAACCCAGTGGGCCTGGTTTTTTTCTTGGGTTTCTTAGACATGGCCAACCTAACCAACTTACTCTTTATATGGCAACCGCCAGGCAAGACTCCTCTATCAGTTTCTCACCATGTCACGGGTGATGGAAAAAGCATTCAAATCACGTTCTTTTTAAAACCAATACGGACCAGTAACCACACACTAACATTTTTCAAGGATTTTACTACAGGATCGGTTCAGCTGAACCGATTGAACAAATTTACAATTTCCACACAATAACTGTCCACAATACTAATCTAAGCACTTACGGTACCACAGACAGAGTCTCAAACCGCAAAACGGAACAAAAAAAAAAAAAAAACCAGACTAAAACCGACACTTTAACCGCGTTTGAACCGAGCAGAAAGAGAAATCTCTGGAGTGACTGTTCAGTGAGGTGGAGTAAAGAATCTGACAGTTTGGTTTCAAAAGGACACAGACAGAGTTTTCAACCGAGCTCAAGCCCAACGTTCTATGCCTGGCATAGAATTTTAACCCTTCACTCTCTGGGACAATTCAAGAGCTGGAGCTAACTGCAAATTGTCAGAATACAGCAAGACTTCATCTTGTCTGGAAGGAGGCATGCCGCTGAGAAGACTCTACGACCCCAATGGTCAAACTCAGCTGAGTCTGACTCCGGGGGGCAGTCATGCCTTGGGTGACGGTACCCGGAAGGGGTGTGCAGGAGCTCCACTCCCAAGGTGGAATGAATCATAACACCAGGAGACCCCAGGGGTGCGCAACACCAGCAGTGACAGTCACTAGGGGCTGGAGATGGGGCAGAGGGACTCTGCAAGACCCTGTGCAATGTTTCTGCAAAGGGAACAGGCCATGGAGGAATGACCAAGAGGTCGGCACCGAATTCGCCAAGGAAGGCGCATACTGCACGGCCAGGACCACATGTTGCAAAATGGGATAGATGGAGTTCCTCTAGCATCCCCGACAGGAACCACTGATAGCTGGTGAGATCAGCGTTGGAAGAGAGATGGATGGAGGAGACCTCTTCCTCAGGGAAGGAAGACGAGGAGGCTGAGGCAAAACGACCTCATCCATGGCTCTAACATAACTGGGGGGGGGGGGCAGCTGCTGAAGCTCTGAATTGTTCCCAGGTCATGGGTCCCATGGGGCCAGAGGCCTGGAAGAGTTGTGGGAGGAGGCAGAGGGGTAGGGGAAGGAGATCTCTGGCTGGGCAAAGCTGACCCTCTGCTAGGGCTGTGGGAACACGCAGGGGACCCCTCCCGAAGGAGGGAGCTGCTGACACCACCCACCGAAGGATGCTCAACCACAGTGGTGCCCTTGGGGAGAATCCCCAAATGGAGTGAACTGAGCTGTATAGGCCCTTACGGGCGGCCCCTGACCCCACCAACCGCAAACCCCCTCAAGGAGGAAGAGGCCAAGAGGGAAGGGTCAGCACTTCTGCTCCTCCCAGGGCAACCAACTGCTCTGGAAAGGAGGCTCTGTGCATCCCTCCACCTCCCAGCCCTCACCACCTCAGAGAGGGACCTGCTCCTCAGAGGGACCTCAAAGCCTGGTGTCAGAAGGGCCGAGGCATCCCCCACACCAGAAGTGGTGCTGCAGACTGCCTTGGACCCAGACGCAGCACTGGAGTCCAAAATGGTTCTGCGACCGTCACCGACATTGGACCTGGCACCGACATAGACACCGGCCACTGAACGAGCACCAACCTCTCCAATGAAAGCGGAAATGGAACTGGCAACAATCCCAGCACCAGAATCCACTATGGCACCAGGCCCGACCCAGGTGCCACAAGCGGCACTGGAAACCACGGCACCGATCCCTGCACCGTCCCCGGCACTGGCGTGAGGAGAGGAAGCACCGGCGTCAGTGGAAGATTCCCAGGGCTCAGAGATCCCGCAGATGATCAGAGGAGAGCCTCAGAGCTCCAGAGAGTCGGGCCGCCAGCCGGGATCATCCCAGTCCTCCTCCTCCAAAGAGGAAGAGACCAGGGAAATCTCCAAAGTGGCGACCCCGGAAACCATCCCTCCTACAGCATCGTGAACAGCACTGGAGGGAGACCCAGCACCAACCCTGGCACCGCCCCACTCGCTGACACCGGAGGCGGTGTCAGAAACCGAAACGGTGTTGGAAGGGCACCACCGGCTCGGGCCGCATGTATAGCTCTGACCGCGGCACCAGGTCTCCGAGGAGGCAACGGACTGTGAGGGGTGCTCAGCCCCCCCCCCAGAGGAGGACAACTGTCCACCTGACCCCTCAGGCAGGCATCCGGCCTTGGCGAGACCAGAAATGGAGTCCTGCTCCACCTCAGTACGTGCAATACCGGAGGGAGACCCAGGGGAAGGGCCTAAAATCCTGGCCTTGGAGTCCTGGGACCAATGCTGTCCTCCGAAGGTGGGAAGTGCCCGACCCACCTTCACCACACGTGACTCGAGGATCCAGCGGTCCATGGAGAAACAGGCGTCACAACTGTCCATATCGTGATTTGGACCAGGCAGGGTAAACAGCGACTATGGCAGTCAATCACGGTCATGGGCCTGCCACAGGGGCACCAACATACGGGGGCATGCCCTGCCTTGGATTTAGAACTAGGCCCCAAACCGGACATAATCACATGGATTAAAATAAAAACAAACAAAGTAACAGATTCAGCACCAAAGAACAATGAAACAAGAAATAAAGAAAGAAAAATGGTGTTACCAGTTTCCTGATGTCTATGGTGTTGAGTAGCGGAGGTGGCAGAACTTCGGCTTCAGCAGAATTCTCACACTAAGCAGCAAGATGGCTTCAGCTCCCACGGGGTGATGGACACTCGACAGCGGGAAAAGAAGAACTGAGGTGGTGGAGGGGCCAGCGTCCATTACTGGCCAACCTGCGAGCCCCACGTAATATGTCGCCCTCCTGGGCAGCACTGTTCCCGACGTCAACCCCTCCTTCAGAGAGAAAGCTTTTCGATAAAAAGCTTCCCGCGGGGCCCTAGTGCCTCTAGCTAGAATCCACCAGTGATGAATGGTGAAGAATGATACAGGTAAGGTCATGCTCTATACACACATGCAGAAAGTCTTGGGGGGAATTGGTCAGCTACAGGGGTTGTAATTCTGTCACTTTCCAGAAGGAGTTCCAGGAGGCTGGTTAGTACCCAGTTTGTAGGAGATTTATGGCCCACAGAACAGAGTTAGCTGCCCGCAAAATGGAAGTGCAGTACCACAGAAGCAGCCTGGCATGAGAACAGATGAGTGTTTCAAGCCCATTATGTCAATGTGCACTATCTGTCCACACTGTAGGATGAACTCAACAGCAGTTTTTAGGGGGGGGATTTAGGGAAGAAGGACTGGAACCAACATGAGGGAACAGGACTATGTGTATGTACTCAGAATTGATTCATGCCACTACCACCCTACCTTCCTGGTAGTGCTACCAATGCCACATGCTATGTACCCCCTAGGTATTCCAAAATATTAGCCAAAGTGGCTAATGTGAACCCATAAATTCTGGCTACCCTGAAAAAACATGAGCTACACATGAACATTACAAAAAAATGATGATGGTCTCTCTCAGGCATGCACGGTCGCTGTAGGAACCAATGTGGCACACCGGCAGCCCCCCCCCCAACCTCGATCGTAACTATAAGCTTTTCCAAAAAAAAAAACTGTTGTTACGCTGTCTTTACTGCTTTCTCTCCCCCATTTGTATTAAAAAGGGAGATCACAGTCCCGTTTCATTTAAAATAAATGTAGCAGATTCCCGTTCCCCAGGCACTGAATGACAGCAGTCTGTGTAACAGATTGTTCAAATAACAAATACTGCTGATGTAAAAAACAAAACAAAACAAAAAACCTTAGACACTGCTAACAGAAGCTTGCTATCAATATATATATGTGTGCGTGTACGTACATACTTCAGGTGAGGGGGAATGTCCATTTACCTACCAACCCAGGGCTATTTTTTTCTGCGGAAGCAGATCTCTTATTTCCATTAAAAAAAAATTTGTTTTAAAAAAGTTTGCACCTAAAATTTTCCTCTTTTCCTTATTTAACTCATTGTATAATCGCAATAAACCACTCTAGGGTGTGTGTTATGCTGAGATTTACCACGGCTGGCCAGGATTTGACTACTTGGCCTACAGCCTCTGAGGAGAGCCAGAGGCCTCTTCTTTCCTACGACATACGCCTTGGCAAGGCAGACCCTCACCCACCTAGCTAGGGTGGCCTCGGAGGCTTTTTGTCCCTGCTTAACTGCTCCAAAAAGAGCAAACAACCTATTCAATTTCAATAACTTAGCAGCCTGTCTAAGACATGTCCTAACAGCCTGTCGCAAATCTAACTTCTGCCACTCCTTCTCCTTTGGATGAGTAGGGTGCAGACAGAAAGATCGAAGACAGATTCCCTAATTCACATGGAAGGTCATGGGGATCTACGGAATGAAAGCTGGGACTGTCCTGAACACCACCTTGTGCTTATGCACAAGGTATGGTTCTCTGTGGGACAAAGCCTGGAGCTCACCAATCCTCCTGGCTTAGCACATAGCTACTAAGAAACACACCTTCTAAGACAGTGCATCCAGTGCTACTGATGAAAGTGGTCTGAAAGGCTCCTTACAAAGAGCATTCAGAACCAAATTCAGATCCTATGGGGGAACAAGGGATCGGAACAAAGGTCAAATCCTGTTGATAAGCCTGCAGAAAATGAATAACCACCCTGTTAGTTCCTAGGGGTGACGCCGAGGAGGCTCCAAGGTCCGACACCTGACCTCTGAAGAAGCTGAAGGACAAGCCTTTTCTCCACTCTTTCCTGCAAGAGGTCCTAAATCTGCGGACCCATGGCTTTAGAAGGCCAGAGATTTTTTTTTCCATTTCTTGGTCCAACCTGAAAAGGTGGTCCATACGCAAGCATAAACTGCCGACGTGGAATTCTTGCTGGCAGCCATGAGGGTGTTCACCACCTTCTTAGAGAAAACCTGTTTCAGAAGTCTCCTCCTCCTTCTAGGAGCCAGGTCGCGAGCTGCATTGCTCTGAGACTGGGATGCAGAATGGGGCTCGTGCAAGAAGGCCCCCCTGCACTGGAAGGGAAACAGTACACGTTGAGCTAGGTTTCACTAAGTCAGAGAACCAAGGTTTTCTGGGCCACTCCGGCGCTTGTAGAAGAAAAATTCCTCGAGTGCCTTATTTTGTGTATGTCCTAGGAGAGGAGTGACAAAAGAGGGAAGGCATACACTCTGTCGAAATCCCAAGCTTGTGACAAGGCACCCACTTTCTTAGCCTGTGGACACCAACAGCGGCAGAAGAACTGCTGAATTTCAGTATTGAGGCTGGAGGCAAACTGGTCGATCTGAGGACGACCAGATCTTTGATACAGAAGGTCGAACACCTCTGGGTTCAACATCCACTCCCCTGGATGAATATTTTCACAGCTTAGCCAACTGGCCTGAATGTTCAGCTCCTCCGCCACGAGAACTGCTGACAAGAATTGGTGGCTTCTTTCGGTATCTCCCTGCTCCTTGTGCCCCCTTGATTATTTAAGAATACCACCATGACCGCATTGTTTGATCTTATTTTCACAACTTTTGCCTGCACCGAACGTTGAAAATGATGAGAGAGTGAGGCGCACATCCCTCATCTCCAGAACATTTATGCGTACTGTAGGTGTTCCTGCACTGAGCATGTCTCCTGCACATCCCTCATCTCCAGAACATTTATGTGTAGGTGTTGTTCCTGCACTGAGCAAGTCTCCTGAATGGGAATGTAGTCCAGGACTGCCTCCTCCCCAACCAGACAGGCTGGCATCGGATGTCAGAATCAACTCTGGGGGGACTTCCAAGGGAGAACCATTTCTCAGATTCTCCAAACTCACCCACCGACTTAGAGACTGCTGCAGCTGGGGTGAAATTGGGATCCTGGCCTGATAATGCTCTGAGGTCAGCTCCCAGACTGACAGAAACTTGATCTATAGGGGGCTACATGTGAAGGGGAGCCCACAGAAATGGAAATTACATAGTTACCATAATTCTTGATCTTCTTGGACGAAGTCTCCACCACTCATTCACACTAATGGGACTACGCTGGAGGAGCTAGGACTCCGCAGGAGCCAAAAATCTTCAGGAGAGTGGGCGCCAGGATATGACCGCGCATGTGCGACACCGTGAGACTAGCTCACGCCGTATAGGCTATCTCGGTGTCAACCCTCCAACCACCTCAGTACCTTTTCGACCAAGGAGGTGCAGCTTAAACTAATGAAAGAAAACCTAACCCTAACTTCCAGGCACGTGAAGGCCCGGATGACTCATGTAAGAAGGGTCAAATCAACAGTGTTTTCACAGCCTGAGCAACAAGGAAGTGAAGACCAAAACAGAATGAGTGAGCTTGAGGGATGGTAGGTGCGCGTGTGAATGAGTGGTGGAGACTTCGTCCAAGAAGATCAAGAATTACGGTAAGTACGTAATTTCCGTATTAGGTAGGGAAATGGGCAGACTAGGTGGGCAAAGGGGTCCTTATCTGCCGTCAAATTCTATGTTTCTGTCTTCCTGGACTGCAAGTCTCTACCACTCATTCACACTAATGGGAGAGTAAGGAGCTAAAAATCACCCTCCCCCCCGAATAGGGTGGTAGGAGGCAGAGCTCACTCAGGACAGAAGTCCATTAGGTCTGTCCTGCCAAAGAAAGTTAACTGTCAGGCATGGACATCCAGAACATAGTGCTTTACAAAGGTATGCATTGAGCTCCAAATCGCCGCCTTGTAGATGTCTGCAACAGGTACATTATGAATCTCTGCCAGGAAAGCCACAACCGCTCCGGTAGAGTGGTGAGAACCCCACCTTCCAACTTGAGCTGTGCCATGGATTGGTAGTGTCGAAGACATGCTACTAACCAAGCAGAAATGCATCTCATGGCAACAGGCTGACCCAGCCAAGGCATTCGGAAAGATACAATACTTACTCAGATGCATATCTCTTCGTTCTGTCGATGCAGAATTGCAGAACCCTCTTAAAATTCAAAGAGATAAAGGGAGCGCTGTCCTTCATTCTGGAGTTAACGATGTAAATAGGGAGAAGCAAAACTTGACTAACGGTGACTGAGCCAGTGACATGTTGTCTACTGGATAAAGATAGTCTGAAAACGCGGAGAGGTGAACATTCTCTGCCAAGAAATGCAGAGCTGAGTTCGACAGGTCCACGAGGCATCCCAAAATTTGACTTGGTGGGCAACCTTAAGGGTCCAGACGGAACTTTGCACACCAGATGGCGAAGTGAAACCACTTAGCCGCGTTAAGTCCTCCTGGTGGATGGTCTATGCGTGGCTAAGAAGATTTTTACAATTGTCTGGAAACCTAAAACTTGCCCATTTTCATCTCCTCAGGAGCCTGGCATGGAGATGAAGGGAGTGCAGGAAGGATGGACCAAAGTCCCTGTGTCAGAGGGTCCGCTCGTAGAGGGAGTTGCCTCGGGGACATTTCTGACTGACAGTTTATCTACGCAAATTATATCTGCCAAGGCCAGTCTGGGATGATGAGAATCATCCTGTCCCCATTTGCCTACAACTTGAGCAGCACCCTTTGAACTAAGGGAAGAGAAGGAAAGCGTACAGGAGCATCTTGTCTACTAATAGTGAATACATCCTGACAGAAAACACCAGGGTCTGGATTTCTGAAGCAGGATAGAGTCAGATTTGCGTTGAGAGGGGACGAAGAAAGGACCAGGTCTGGACTGCCCCACTCGTCGAATAGCGACTGCACAATGACTTGAATGGATGCAACATGCTCAGGGCACCACTCTCACCCCTCCACGGCCTTCCTGCATAGAGGGTAGGAGAGTGCTCCACCCTGCTTGTTGATCAAAACACCACAATTCTGTCATCTGTCCGAAGTGGGATCACTTCATGGCAGAGGGCCTCCTTCAGGACTTGGAAAGCGTATAAGACAGCTCTCACCTCTAAGAAATGTATGAGAAGATGATGCTTCTCCACCTGGCTCCACACCTGAATGTGGAGGTCTTGACAATGAGCTCCCCAACTGATCAGAAGGGCAACCATAGTGATGGTGATCTGGGATTTAGGAGGTAAGGGTAGACCTAGCAGAAGCTAGGCCAAATGCATCTACCATGTAAGTAATTTTGTCTGAGGTTTTGTCATTTATGCGGAGGATTGCGGATGCGTGTTTGGAGACCGCTATTTGTTGTGGACGAAGGCATAAGTCCCAGCATCCACTGCATCGAAAAGGCCCAGACAGAGTCGCTTTCCATGAAGTAACGAGACATCTGAAGATGTCATTTCTTCCGTTCTCTGACAGGAAGAACCCATGCCCTGGAGGTATCCAGCAGGGCTCCTATGAAAAGGAGCTGCTGGGAAGGTGAATCTGGCACCTTCCCTGAATCAGAAAACCCCTCCTGGAAGAAAGCTACTGAGAAGCTGTGGCAACTGCTTCCTGAGACTCTTGCCCGGATGGGCTGGCTCGGAGCCAAACATCCAGGAAGTGAAGACTTAAATACCGAGGTTGTAGTGAACTCCTCCCTGAACAGGCACTTGTTTAACCTTTCAAGGTCGAGAAATGGGCGCATGCCGCCTCTTATCTTGGAACCAAGCAAAGGAAGTAGGAACCTGTGTTCTGACTTGTCGTGGAACAACTTCTACTGCTCTGAGGCCCCGTCTCTCAGAGGAAAGTGGGTCTGACAGAGAGGCAAACAGACTGGGCTGCCACCTGGGTCTAGGAAAATCTCTGTGAAATTGGAAGAGTATCCCTCTCGGAGAATCTTGATGACCCATATGTTCATTGGACTGGACTTCCACTGGTTATAAAACCAAATTACGTGCCCCCCACTACCACCGAGAGGCATCCACCTCAGAAAGCTGAGGTGGGACCTGGGCTGGATCCAAGAGGATGGTACCGGGTGCTTTCAGGCCCTGTGCCCTCTGCTGCGATTTTTTGTTGTTTTGTTTTGCAGTTGAGGAGTTGGTTCCTGACAAAGGCTTCCAGGCCTCTACCTAGAAAGGACTGTCTGTTACAAGAATAACGATGGTGCCGTGCCTCTGAGGGGCAGCAGGAGTCTGAGTGCCCTCCAGAGCTCAATCTGAGGGTCGAATCAATAATCACTGCCAAAGAGATGTCAATCACCTGCTGCCAATGGTAGCCATCCTAGGGGCAGTGTCACAGGGGTCTATAAAAGCATTTAGTTGATTATTGGGCTATATGCCCCTATCAATGGAGCGGTAGAGTCCAGGAGGCTCTTGACCACTGAATTTAGTGTGTTCCACAGGGTGTACTTATACTGAGGACTGAAGGAACTCCAGACGTAGAAGTCTGCTTTGATCCACAGATGAAGTCTGAAATGTTATGGTGGACCCCATATCCCTGAGGAAAAACTGAAAACAAGATCTTCCATCACAGGCTCTGTTGATACAGAAGGCTTGCATTCCAGCCTCTAAAATGAGTCATCCTCTGCGTCTCTGACAAAGTAGGACAGGGACAGACTCATCCAGATCCACTTCTACCTCACAAGAACCTCCAAAAAGCAGGTCCAGGCTAGAATCACGAGAGACGCCACCACCCGGAACGACGTAGAGGAGTTTGGCAACATTCATGGCGCAGGCATCACCCACGGGGCTGGCACCACACACGGCGTCAGGCGTACTGGCCCTAGAGCTGAAGAAAAAAGGGGGGGAAGGAAAGCAGTATCCATGCTGGCCCCTGCAGAGGAAAAGGTGAGGGGGTAGGCACGCAGGGTCGATGGCGCTGGCACCAGAGAAGGCACTGTGCACATCCTGCCCGCACGACTCGGCCTTGGCCCAGTGACTCTGAGGCCCAAAGGCCCCGGAACCAGGTCCACTGGCCAAATCAACTGGGCAGACGTCGTACCCCCTGCTCTAAAAGAGCGGCCCAGCAGGAAACTGTCACCGAGCCCCATCGAGAAAGAGATGGGGCCCGGTGTCAAGATAGTGGTCGTATGAACGGAGCCAGAGAACCCCACATCAAGTCGGGCCAGGGCTCATCACATCCACCACCAATGATCCCCTGCAGACGTATTCAGAGGCTGCACTGAGCGGTACCATTTCTTTTTCACTGACAGGAGGAGGAAGAGCTCTAAGTCAGCGAGCGGGTCCCGATCAAGGCCGGGAATGGGCCAGCTGCTTTTGTGCTTCAGGCAGACTGTCCTCCCCTCCCCCGCCCCGAGCACCGGACTACCCGTGATTGGACCTCCCTCCCCGCAAAGGCGGCAGACTAGACACAGCCCCACTGCCATCAGAGCTTTCAAACAAAGTCTCCCTACCGTCACCGCTACCGTCTAAGGTCGACTCCATTGATGGTAGGCTGAGAATTTCTTCTTGTTCATCTTCTTCTCTCTCTTTTTTTTTTAAATAAAAAAAGAACACTAAAAGTAGTAAATTAATCGAATACTGAACGGCTATAACTGCTGTCATATAGATGAAGACTTGACTCGAGGAAGGCGAGTGTCGTCGTCATTGAAGCGCACTCGACGGCGGGAGAAAAGGAATTGAGGCAGTTGGAGGGTCAATGCCAAGATAGACTTTTAGTCCAGGAAAATCTAGTTTTATCGCTGCCATCATGAGGCCCAGAATTTGCAGAAGATGGAGAGCTGAAGCCGACAATTGGCTCCTCAGCCACTGAACCTCTCTAAACAGGGTCTCTTTGCTGGCTGCCAAGGGGAAAACCTTCCCCTTGTCTGTCTTGAACACTGCTCCTAAGTGTTCCAGGGTCTGTGACGGCTCAAGAGAGCTCTTCTCCCGATTCACAACCCAGCCGTGAGACTCCAACACAAAGTTCCTTGCCAATGGCGAAGACATCGATCGAATAAGATCGTCCAGGCAGAGATAGACATGATGTCCCTCTTGTCGGAGTTGAGCCACCAGGACTATGAGCGCCTTTGAGAAAACCCTTGTGGCTGAAGCTAGCCCAAATGGGAGTGTGAATCTGAGCAAACTCTGATGAGACTGTTGGACAGTTACATGGAGATACGCATCCCTCAGATCTACGGAAGCCAGATAATCCCCTGGCTGGACAGCCTGGATGAATGAACAGAGGGGCTCCATCTTGAGGGTTGTGTGGCAAACAAACCTGCTTAAGTGTTTCAGATCCAGAATGGGTCTGCAACCCCCCCTGACGTCTAGGGAACTACAAAATAGATAGAGTAAAATCCCTGGCCCTACTTGTTGGGAGGGCCAGAAGAAAACGCCCCTTTTTGTACTAAGATTCATACTAAGGTTGGAGAGAAGCTAGACAGTAGTGAGGCCCATAAATGCTTCTTACAACTAATAATAACAAGGAATAATACCAGACAGAATCAGAGTGTCTAATCGGGATTTAAACAAAGACTTGGAACTGCTAGAAATAACCTCCACTGGTAAGGCATTCCAAGGTTTTATGATATGTAAAGTATAGAAAAATTTCCGTGGCATTAGATTGAATTTTCTTTGTTTTAGTTGGAGCAGGTGACCTCTAAGGTTAAAAATATCATCCTACTCGGCACAGTGGCACTGAGGGTTGAGGCGTTGGATGCCACACCTCGCGCCACGCCGGCGACCTGGGTTTGGGACCGAGCTCGGTAGCCAGGAGTCAGCAGAGGCAGGATAGGATGTAGCGCCCGCTGAGCTGAGGGGGAGTGAGTTGGGTGGCTTGGTGCTCCGGCAACCCCCGGTGGAGAACGGGGGCGTCACAGTGCTGGACAACATGTACATCTGCGTGGCCCGATGCTGGCAGGGTTGCCGTGCGCTGAGAAGTCGGGATGCATGCACCACGCATGGGAGGGGACTAAGGGGTGTAAAAAGAGGAGAAAAACCCTCCTCGGCCGGATAGGTGACAGCTTCCTCCAGTGCCGCAGCCACATGTCCAATGCCGATCTCCTTTCACTGCCCCTTCGACCTCTCCGGGGCTGTTGCCCCCGCGACCCCGGAGAGTCGTAATGACTTTGAAGATGACGGGGGAGACGGCGGACGGTAGAGCGGTTAGGCCAGTGGGGATAGCCCAAGAGAGTTCCGGATCGGGGAGCGAAGAAAGAGAATTGAAGAAAAAAAAAAAAATCATCCTTAAACACCAGTCCTAGGTTGGTCAATAAGAAAAAAATTACTCACCTTAGTAATGTTGTTTCTTCTAATGGAGTCTTGCTATATTATGACAGATGCAGTTTGTCCCACCATTAGAACTGCTCCGGAGGTGAAAGAGTTAACTTCCATGCAGAGCATGGAACTCAGAGCCCGAGCTCGATTAAAGAAGCTCTGTTAGGGTGATTTCAAACCGAAACCGTCAGATCTTTACGAGCAAAACTCACTAAGGCTCTGTGTGGAAGCTGTAACCTACACTAGCCAACTGGCTACTAAAATATTCACACATTTTCCTGGTCCCAACACCAAGACTCAAGTCAGGGGACCAGAAAAATAACTAAATAAAACACAACACCCAAACATAAAAGGGGGCATCAATAAGTGCCAACAGTGGACTGCCTACCCCATACCCGAAGTAGAAGTTCTGAGAGGGGTAGGCTGGGGGTCATAATATAGCAAGACTCCATTAGAAGAAACAACATTACTAAGGTGAGTAATGTTTTTCTTCAAACAACATGAAGTCTTGCTATATTATGACAGATGCAGACTACACAGCAGTACCTCCATGGAGGAGGGACAGAACCTACTTAGGAATAGGCTCTAAGCACGGTTGCTGTTAAACCGAGCATCCTCCTGGCCTGGATATCCAGGGAGTAATGCTTGGTGAAAGTGTGTACTGTTTTCCAAGTAGCTGCTTGACATATCTCCAAGATAGGGATGTCTCTAGCAGCAGCTAGAGATGCAGCTGTACCTCCGGTAGAGTGAGCCCTCAGGCCTGAGGTGGGAACCTTACCCAGTTTTTGATAGCAAAATTGGATACAAGAGACGACCCACCTGGCAATGGATCTCTTAGTGGCAGGTCTCCCTTTCCCAACCTCACCATAAGTGAGAAATAGTTGGAGGGAGTCAAACCTGTGACCCTTGGTATGCTCTATGTAGTAACTTAGGGCCCTCTTAACATCTAAGCTGTGCAGCCTCCTCTCACCAGAGGAGGAATGGTCAGTGAAGAACACTGGAAGTGATATAGATTGGTTAAGGTGGAACCGAAACCACCTTAGGCAAAACTTCCTGTTAGTCCTGAGGACTACCTTATCCCTGTGAAAGGAAATAAGTCAGTCTCCACTGATAAAGCCTGTAACTCACTTATCGCCTGGCAGAAGTGATGGCTACTAGAAATACAGTTTTCCAAGTCAATACTTAAGCTCTGCCAAGACAGAGGCTCAAAGCGGGTTGCATCAGCTGAGCAATGCAAACATTAAGATCCCAAGCAGGGCAGGGTCCCTGAATGGAGGATTGGTATGAAGCAATCCCTTAAAAACTTGGAAAATACAGGGTGAGCAGAAAGAGAAGAGGGCTTCCTGCTGAAATGAAAGCAGAGACAGCTGCCAAGTGCACTTTCAGGGTAGCTGGTCTCAGTCCCAAAGAATTAAGATGGACCATATAATCCAATACAGTGGGTAAATCAGCAGATTCCGAGGAAATATGCTTCCCAGAACACCATATGGAAAACCTTTTCCACTTGGAGTTATAGGTAGCCCTGGTGGAAGGCTTCCTAGCAGCTTTCAGGATTTCGAGAACACTTTGAGAAAGTTGCAGATCAGCAAACTCTAACTGCTCAAGAGCCAGGCCTTGAGGTTGAGGGATTTGAGATTCGGATACCAAACTCTCCCCTGAGCACAGGTTAACAGATTGTGGTTCCTGGGGAGACACAGGGGAAGATGGACTGCTAAGGACAGAAGGAGTGGTACCAGGGCTGCCTGGCTCAGTCTGGAGCAATCAGGATCATCTTGCAGGGCTGAGACCTGATTTTGACTAGTACCTTGAACAGGAGAGGGAAGGGGGGAAAGGCATAGAGGAACTTCCTTCCCAATCGAGGAGAAAGGCATCCAGGGGGACTGAGCCCAACACTGGGGACCTGCAACAAAAAAGTGGAAGTTGATGATTGTCTGGGGCTGCAAAAAGATCTATCTGAGGAGTGCCCCATCTGGCAAAAACTATCCCCAGTACTAGCGGATCCAGTGACCATTCGTGATGGCCCTGGGAAATCCTGCTGAGAGCATCTGCCAGGACATTGTCCTTGCCTGGGAGGTGAACTGCTATGAGGGAAGTGTTCAGGGAATAAGCCAGAGACCACAACTTCATCGCCTCGGTGCACAAGGCCGAAGACCAAGTGCCCCCTTGTTTGTTGATGTACCACATTGTAGTGGTGTTGTCTGTTCTGACCTGTACCACCTTGTTCTGAACAGATGCAGAAAAACCTGAAGTGCTAGAAAAACAGCTCTGAGTTCCAACAGATTGATGTGGAGCAGAGATTCCTGAGGGGACCATAACCCCTGGGTGGAGAGGTCACCCATGTGAGCTCCCATCCCAAGAGGGACGATCTATAGTAGGGTCAAGGAGTGGACAGAGGGATGAAAGGCACCCCTTGTCTCAGATTGCTCTGATCCTGCCACCACTGAAGGGCCTGGATCAGGGTTCGAGTCACTGGGATTAACTTGGATAGGGGATCTCTTCTTTGAGACCAGAAAGCTCTCAAATGGAACTGAATGTCCCTCATCTGAAATCTTGCTCCTTGCACTACAGCTGTGGAAGCAGCCATGTGTCCTAGGAGCTGCAGGAAATGCCTTGCTGGTCGAGAGACCTGCAGAGTGAAGGATGAGGCCAGGGCCACCAAGGTCCTTACCCTTTCCAGGGGAAGGAAGGCTCTGGCCTGCTTTGTGTCCAGTTCTGCACCTATAAAGGTGAGTACCTGGACAGGTTCCAAAACTGACTTTGGAAGATTGAGAAGAAAGCCCAGAGAGGTAAGCAGCTGCTGGGTAACTAGCAGGTGTGATTTGACTCTGGTCTGGAGACTGACCACAATGAGCCAGTCGTCCAGGTAGGGAAAAATGGCAATCTTTGCCTTCTTAGATGAGCAACTGCTACTGACAGACATTTTGTGAACACCCTTGGGGCAGAGGTAAGCCTGAAGGGCATTGCTCTGAACTGATAAGGGCCTGAGGCAGTTCGAATCTGAGGTATTTCGATGGGAGCTTCTGATAAGAACATGGAAGTAGGCATCCTTGAGGTCCAGGGAAGCTAGCCAGTCCCCTGGCCTTGGGAGGGTAAAATCATTCCCAGAGTCACCATTTTGAATTTTGGTTTTAAAAGGTGCTTGTTCAGATATCTTAGATCCAGGATAGGCCGCCACTCTCCTGTCTTTTTTGGGGTAAGGAAGTATCTGGAGCACAGACCCTTGCCCTGGTGTAGGGGAGAAACCCTTTCTACAGCTCTGAGAGCCAAGAGGGTTGAGACTTCTGTTTCCAAAGCAAGAGTCTCTAAAGGGTTTGCAGGTGGAAAAGATCTGGCTCTCATCTTTGGAAATTTTTTGAAGCTGAGAACCAGACCCTGGCTCATTACTTCCAGGACCCACCTGTCTGATGTTAAAGACTCCCAGTCCTGGACCAAGTAAGCCAGCCTGCCTACGAGGTAATGGAGGCCGACCCTGGGCATCCCATCAGGGTGCCTGTTTGGCAGGGGCTTTAGGCTGAGGGGTGGGAGCAGGCCTGCTCGTACCCCGTCTGCCTCTCCCTCTGAAGAACCCCCTCTGAGCATAGGCTGAAGAGGAGGCCTGGATCTGGTAAAAAGGCCTGTGAAAAGGCCTGCCCCTACCCCTGGAGGGCTGCCTCTGAGGAGTGGCTTGCCGTTCCTTGGCTTGTGCACTCCTATAAGTGGTTCTATATTCATCCATTTTCTTCATATAATTCTCTGTCTGCTCCCCCAGAGAATTTCCCACCACGGAAAATCCATAGCCTTAGACTGGGTATCCGTGACAAAGTAGTACACCTGAGCCAGGCCAATCTCGAAAAGCCACAGATGTAGCCATGACTCTAGAGGATACATCATTAGAATCCACTGCAGCATGGAATTGCACCTTAGATGCCTCAATACCATCAAGAGCCACCTGCTCCAGCTCCTTTGCAAGCTGGCCAGGGACCTGTTTAGCTAAGGCTATGACAGTATCCCATCTAGATTTCTGGTATCTCGTAACATAAGCCATATAGTTTGCTTGTCTGAGTCCCAAAGATGCTGCCATGTATTGTTTTTGGCCATGGCGTCAATCTTCCTGGAGTCCTTGTCAGGAGGATGTGAAGCCAGGGAATATTAGCTTTATCACAGGCTGCAGCCTGAACTACTCAACATGACTGCATTGCTGTGAAAGAAAATCTGTATCAGGACCGACAAAGTGTACCTCCTGTCCATCTTTTTATCTACAGGAGGCACAGAATTAGAGCTTTTAAAATTTTTATTGTTTGTTTCCTAAAGATTTATGTAAAGGGATGGACAATCTCCTGGACTCTGGGATATCCATCATCTCTACATAGTCAGGCTCCTCTTGCTCATCCAAAGCCTCCTCTAAAGGAAGCTGGAGGGTCTCAGCAACTTTATTATAAAACAAAAAATGAGAAGGGGACTCAGAAAGCCTAGGGGGAGATTCACCTAAAGGTCTGTCTGGGGAGATGTCCGGTTCAATGGGCACATCCAGACTTTCAAAGTCACATTCACACTGATCATAATCATCCCCCCCCTCCTCTGGTTCATAAAACTCTTCTATATCATATTCTTGAACTGGTGGAACCGACCTTTTGCCAGATAGTGGCGGTTCAGAGGGAACCGGGGACAGTGACTGGACAATCTGTATTGCCCTGGCTATCTCTGCAGCAGTTGGAGAAGGAATTTTGGACTCCACACTTGCTGACTTTCTAGTTCTCTTTGCTGGAACTGGCTCCTCAGAGTCAGCTTTACGTTTGCCCGAGGAAGTCTGGCCCTGGTCAGAGGGCACTCCCTCCGGTTCGGCTGGCACCGAACTGGGCTGACCATCCGGGTCAGCGGACTTTTTGGCCTCTCGTTCCCTGAGCCTACCAACTCTCTTATCTAGGGTGGCTGCAAGGAAATTCTTGCAAATCTGGCAGTCTGCACTGAGGTGGTCAAACCCCACACAATAAACACATGTGGTGTGTGGGTCAGCCTTGGCAAAGGCTTCCCCACAGACACTACAGTGTTGAAACCCAGTGGGCCTGGTTTTTCTTTTGGGTTTCTCAGACATAATGCCAGCCTAACCAAAAACTTGCCCTTTTGATGGCAGTGCCAGGCAAGACACCCTTATCGGTTCCCAACCGTGTCACGGGTCGTGGAAAAAACTGTAATGAAATCCGTTTTTTTTAGAACCGATAAGAACCGGGAACCGCACTCTAACGAGCCTTAAAAGGCTTCAAAACCAAGTTTAAATACAATTCGATCGGTTCAAACCGAACCGATAAACATTTACAAGTTCCACACTGAAAACCTATCTATTACTTACAATACCATAGACAGAGCTTGAACCGATCGGTTTGCGGTTAAAATAAATAATATCGCGGTTAAATTCAACTGAGAAAAGACGCTTTAAACCGAGGAAATGAACCGAGCAGCAGGAGGAATCTCTGGAGCGACTGTTCAGTGAGGCGGAGTAAAGAATCTGACGGTTTCGGTTTGAAACCACCCTAACAGAGCTTCTTTAACCGAGCTCGCGCTCTAAGTTCCATGCTCTGCATGGAAGTTATCTCTTTCACCTCCGGGGCAGTTCTAATGGTGGGACAAACTGCATCTGTCATAATATAGCAAGACTTCATGTTGTTTGAAATATGGATCCT
This sequence comes from Neoceratodus forsteri, assembly GCA_016271365.2. Taxonomy (NCBI): domain Eukaryota; kingdom Metazoa; phylum Chordata; order Ceratodontiformes; family Ceratodontidae; genus Neoceratodus; species Neoceratodus forsteri. The sequence goes on along the minus strand of CM057459.1, from coordinate 558,963,126 downwards.
TCATGATATCAAACTTAAGAAGGAGATCCCCTCTTAGCTGCCGAGTAGTGAGTGACATTAAGTTCAATGAAGTTAGTCTGGATTCATATGACTCATTCTGTAGACCTTTCACAAATTTAATACAGCGTCTGTACTTTCCCCAATCGCAGAATGTCGTGTTTCCTAAAGGGGCACCATAATGGGGAAGAGAAATCCAGATGTGGGTGAACATAAGTGCTATATAAGGGCATCAGAATATTGCTATTTCTTGATTTAATGTTTCTCTTGATAGACCAGATAACCCTGTTAGCCTTAAGTATTACCGAATTAATTTGTGAATCGGGCCGGAAATCATCAGACACGAACACCCCCAAGTCTTTCTCTAAACCAGTATTGGTCAACACTCTATTGTCTAATGTAAAAGCATGAGAGGGATTGCTGATACCAAAATGCATAACCCTGCATTTATCATGGTTTAATTTCATGCCCCAAGTATTTATTCATTTAGTAATGTAATCCAGGTCATTCTGAATAGATGCAATCTGCTCTGAGGTGAAACACAGACCTCCGATTTTTATGTTATCCGCATATTTAATGGTATTAGAAGAGCAGCTATCTGTTATATTGGCTATAAAAAGCTGAAACAGGCTAGGGCCCAAAACAGAGCCCTGTGGTACTCCACTAGTGATTAACCCCAGATCAGACAGTTATCTGTTAATCAGAACTCGCTGAGTTCTGTTAGTCAACCAATTGGATATCCATCTTACAATAGTAAAAGAAATATTAACGGAAACGAATTTATGTATTAATGCCCAATGAGGAAAAAGGTCAAACGCTCTACTAAAGTCGATATAAATCACATCATATGGGAGTCTGTTGTCTAGCTGTAAACTGACATCCTTGCAGAAACACAATAAGTTGGTTAAGCAACTATAGCCCTTCTTAAATCCGTGTTGGTCAGCATCTAAATTAACCAAGGTAGAGGAAATAATATATTTTAATCAGACTTTCCAAAATTGTACACATTGGGGAGGTTAGACTAATTGGTCTATAATTCTCCCAATAATTGTTTGGTCCTTTTTTGTGCAAAGGAATTACATATTCGGTTTTCCAAAGTTCAGGCACAAAGTTTTGATTTATACAATGTTCATAAAGTAATTTAAGGGTTAGAGTCAGACTGTCCGACAGCAAATATAAAAGGTGCCCCGATACATCATCCGGGGATACACTCATTTTTCCCTTAAGCGTAATCAGTTTAGCGTGTACTGCAGATTCAGAAATGGTAATGTTCCCATCCGTAGAATCTTTGATTATATCCACAATTTGTTCGTTTGAAAACATTTTACAAAAATTAATGTTAAATACATTTGCCATTTCAAGGGGATCATAAATTAATGTATCATTTAACTGGATCGGCCCTACTTGATAGGTGGGTTTCTTAAGACAGTTTTTATATGCAAAACAGGACTTACTATTTTCCTTACTTGCATTAACTGCTAATCTAAGCTCCCAAGATTTTGTTTTTCTAATACAATTTTTAAATTTATTTTGAATTTTAAGGTATAAACACCAATTTGCTGACGTTTGTGATTTCAGATATGCTACATACCGTTTGTTTTTTTAATAATTTTTTTTATTGAGTTATTCATCCATTTAGGCTTATACTGACTACAGGTGTTTTTTAACTTAGTCGGGATGAACATATTCCTTAAGTTAGTAATTTTATTATGTAGGATAGTAAAATACTCCCCAATGCCTACGGTATTTAGAAAAGATTCCCAATCCTCACTATCCAAACCAGTTATGATACTAGAGATGGCAGCTTTCTCGTATATACACATATATATTTTGGAACTGTTCTTCAACAGAACTACCATATGTTCTAAATCAAACCTAATGGAAATGGAAATTACGAACCTACTATAATTCTGATCTTTCTGTGTATCTTCACAATTCATCACCTTTGGGTACTTGGCCGGAGGTCATGATCCCGTGAGAGCTTGATTTGTTTTTGGATGGGCGATTTCAACACACCATCGGAGCCGCCCTTGAGACTGACGCATTGCATGGCGCTTATGGGTTGACCATTAGGTGTTGCCGACTCCACCCTCCCGCCAGTTCTGAGTCGCCACAGAGGTCAGAAAAGGATTGGGAGAGTGGAACAAGGAAGTCCAAGGGACAGACAAAGGAAAAGATATAAAACTAAAAGGAGAAATAAATGACTGAGAGGACAGAAGAGGTTCAAAGACTAAGGGGGAGATTGGGTAGGGGCCCCAATCTTTGGAAGTAGAAAGGAGGAGGTAGGGAGGGTTAAGGTTTTAGAAGTAAGGAAAAATTGAGAAGGGGGGAAGGACAGGAGAAACATACCCTGTAACCTTGACTCTTCTCCAGTCTATATAGGAACTGCAAAGGAGTAGCTAAAGGCTAACTTGCCAGAATTGCAGGCAAACTCCCATAAGCAGAATTGGCTATTCTGGAAGAAAAGGCAAGAAAAACAGAGATATCCCCCCCCCCCCCAAAAAAAGAGATTTTGGTGCAAGAAACCTAGTTTTTTAAAATAACTGAGGTTATGTCTACAGGACAAGAAAATCAAGGGAAATCGAGGATTGACACGAAAAAGGGGAGAAGGAAAGAAAACAGGGGTAACTGCCAACTTTCACCCCACAGGGGTGGAGCCGAAGCACTGAAGGAGTGCCCCCACCTCTGACCACTCTACCCCTTAGAAAACTATCCCTGTATGTGCCCCAGTTTACCCCGCTCCTAACTAACAGAAAGGAGGGGGCACACAGAGGGAGGGAGACCCAGAGACTGAGGCCCCAGGGGGATGGAGGGTGGGATTGTGATGAATGGTGAAGATACACAGAAAGATCAGAATCACGGTAGGTGCATGATTTCAATATCTTATCTGTGTCAATCTTCACCATTCATCACCTTAGTAATGCTATTCTGAAGAAACTTAAACCCCAAGGGATGAGTCCCTTAGCTCTCAGTGGGTGACACACTAAGAGGGAGAACCGTACAGGTCTGGAGAGGCCCGGGAGTGTGGAGAGTGAGATGGGGAACCCCTGGAGGGGGTAGGAAGTTGCCCCGACAGATGCCGCCCTACCTACGGGAGAAAAGGCAGGTTCTCTGGTGAGCGGAGTTAATCACCCTATGCCGGGCCAAGGGTGACAACCGGGAAAGATGCAGCCATGCCGTCCACCTAGTGCAGATCACTGTCCCTACGACCCTGGTAGCCACCTCATTGGCATCATATGGTGCCCTTGCTTGGTGCCTTGCTAGCTCCAGGCCGCGTGCAGGGAGTGCAGTGGCTTGTCTGGTTTTCTCCATGTCAGGCATCGAGGCTAGGAGCTGACCTAGCCTGAACCACAGGAACCTGTCATAGGTGGCGTAGTGGGCCTGATGTGCTGCAATGGAGAGCAGCAACCGTGCCGAGTAGAAAGTCATTCTCCCGCAGAAGTCAAAATCCATGGAGTCTTGATCAGGGGGCCGGTCACGGTCAGGGGCACAAAGTCCATCAGGAGTGTCCAGTTGTGTCAACCCCGACTGGGGATGAGGCATGGAACCTGGAGACTCCGGGGGGCACAATACTGCTGACAGAGATCCCTAGGGGCTGGGACTCCAGAGAAGGGTCTCTCAGAAGCGCATCGACGCCTCGCGAAAGGGAGCAGGCCAGGGAAGCACCACAAGGGTGTCTGCACTGAAATCGCCAGAAAGGCGTGTGTCGAGTGCTGCGGATCGTGCTGAGTGGGCAGGGTGATGCACAGGTCCTCCATCATCCTCACAAGGAATCGCTGATAATCAAAGAGATCAGCAGCTGGAGAGATGTGGACAGATGGTTCCTCTCCCCCACAAGAGGGGGATGAAGAGTTAGAGGATCTAGAAGGTTCAGAGGCTGGCGGCTTAGGGGAGGTTGAAAAACCTGACTGTCCATAGCTCTGATGTAAGAGGGAAACTGAGCAGCCTGGGCTCTGAACTGCTCCCAGGAGAGATGCCCGCTAGGATTAAGAATGCCTGGGAGCGCAGGCGAATGTGGCACAGTCGACAACGGAAATCGGCTGACTTCTGCCTGGGCTAGAAAGCGCACCAGGAGCCCTAGAGGAAGGAGCTCCGGAAAACTCCACAGCCGACAGCTGATCAACCACATAGGAACTGCCTAGGCTGCGCCCTGAAAAATCCCCCCTGTGAAGCGACCAGGACTGTGTAGGTCCAAAAGGACGGTCCCCTACCTTCAAAGAACAGGGCCCTCTCGAGGAAACCGAAAGGGAAGGGCGGAGATCCGCACTGCAGCTTCTCCCAGAGCCTGGGTGGACTCCGGAAAAAGGCTGTCGCACAGACCCCATGCCCCTCGGCCCCTCGGAATCCGAGAGTGCCCTCCTCCTCAAGAAAGCTAGCCTGGGCAGCTGACAGCCTGTGTCGGCCCCCAAAGGCTATCCAGGGAGCAGCACCTCCCCACCTGTGGGTGTCTGAACGCCCCAACGCTGGGCGATCCAGGCACAGCACCTGCGGCGGTACCACCGCTGAAGGGACAGAGAACCCTCCAAGGCCAAGTTGCAGGGCAATGCTGGCCTGCACCACTGTCCACTCCTCAGAGCGGGCTGACTCCGGCCTATCAAGGACACTACCAAGGTGTCCACGCCAGCAGCCAACTCCAAGGAGCCAGACTGCGTGTCCGACTCAGAGTCCGATTCCTCCTCTGAAGAGGTAGAGATCGAAGTCCTGTGCCAGACAGTGCGCGGATGCCCACTGTCATCCCTACTGAATAGGGCAATAGAGCCAGAGACCGCACCCAAGTCGCCACCTGTGCCCCCCCTCCGCACCGCGAACGGTGCCAGAAGAGGACACGGCTCCAATAAGGGCAGCAGTCTTGGAGCCGAAGCCTGTCACGACACACAGCAGCACTGAGGACAGAGATGGCGCCGATGATGGCTCCGACTGCGCTCTCGGTGCTGCAAACGGCACCGAGGCCGGAGACACCCACGGCGCCAACCCGACAGAGACTGTGCCAACGACGGCCCCGACAGCGCCCTCAACAACGCGGATGGCGCCAAGCTCCAAAACCCCCACGTGCCGTGTCCCTGTTCGGAGCCGTGTACGTCTGCCAAACTGGACACGGCGCCATGCTCAACCACAGCGCTGAAAACAGCGCTAGGGTGAGAAACAGAGAGGAACGGCGCCTTAGAGCCTCCCACGGCACTGACAGCTGCATCGACGCCGCGAATGGTGCCAACAGCAGCAACGGCGTCGAACGACAGACCAGCGCCGATGATGGTACCATCAGGGTCCATGGCACTGCAAACAGCGCCAAGGCCCCAAGATGGCACCGACAGATGGCATCGAGGATGGCGCTGACCCAGGCCTTGTGAGCCACGGGTGCGACACCAGGGGAGCCTTCGCCCCCAAAGGGGCGATTGTCAAGACGGTGCCTCCCGTCTGTCCCCCGGGGGAACAGACTGGGCCTCCTGCACGCGGGAGGGGCCCTGCCACGGCTAGGCTAGAAGAGGCAGAGGCCCTCCTCCTCGAGTCCGTATAGAACCGGAGGGACCCATAGGAATGGCCGAGATCGCAGCTTCACCGAAAAGCAGCCCGATCCCCGAAGTCAGGAGCTCACCCCACTTTCCATGCGTGTTGCTCGATGACCCGGTGGTCCATGGAGAAGCAGGCATCGCACGAATCCATGTCATGTAGCGGGCCAAGACATGCAAGGCAACGGTCATGCTGGTCAGTGACGGAGTACTTATGGCCACATGGGCACCGACGCATGGGAGGCCTTCCCGTCTTCACAGTCCCCCGACTGAGACATGACCTACGGAAAAAGAACGCCAAACAAGACCCAATGTCGCAAATAAAATAAAGAACAGTCTTACCAGGTGACATTGAGTAGGCTAACAGAACCGGCAGGATACTTGGAGCCGACGGACTTCGACACGGAGTTGATAAACGGAGTCGAACTACGACACGCAGGCTTCAAAAGTAGGCGTCAAGAAGATTTTCTTCAGAGCAGCTTCCCATGAGGTGACCTTGACGGCAGGAGACGAAGAACTGGCAGGAGGGCGGAGTCGACAACACCCTAACGGCCAACCCGCTGAAAGTGCCACGTGACCGCGCCGCCTCGAGGGCGGCTCCGATGGTGCGTCAACTGCGCCCATTCCAAAAAGAAGCTCCCGCGGGGTCATGACCTCCGACCAAGTACCCAAAGGTGATGAATGGTGAAGACTGACACAGATAAGATCAGTGATCGCTATTCCCAATTGGTGTGGAAACATTAAGGTTGTCGAGAACCAAACTGCTACTGTAAAGAACAAGATCCACAATATTATGACCCCTAGTAGGCTGCTTTACACCCTGAGTAAGATGACACTGTTTACAAACAAGTAGTTTTCTACCTAAACATGTGATGGCTACATGCTCTTTCCAGTCAATTTCTCCTAGGTTAAAGTCCCCTGTAAGCATAATATCCTCCAAAGTACAGGCTGTTTTTATTTCTGAAATAAGTCAAGAAGGTCAGTGGAGGCACTGGGCGGGCGATAGCAAACTCCTAAAATGAGATGTTGATTTTTATTTAATATTAGTTTGATCCATAGAGACTCTGAAGGACTAGCAGGATACTTGACTTTATTTGAGATATCAACAGACTGTAGTGATTCCTTAAGAAAAATGGCTACCCCACCTCCCTTTTTATTCTGTCTATTATGGTTATATTCCCTCTGAGGGAACTGTTGAAAATTCTATTGCATAACGTAAAACCAGAATCTCCAAAACCAAAGCATCTGATGTTACCTGGGCCTAACTTGTGTAAAAATTGTGCAGTCTTCGACAAAGGGAAGGCTGGCAGAGATGGGCCTGCGTACCCTCACTGTGAGGTGCCTGTTTTTCGCCCTGGGCCTCTGCTGCATCTTCGGGTGAGGGCTCCTCTGCTACTACTGCTCTTGAAACCCCATTACGCTCTGCTGACCACCTCCCTCGCATTTTGAAGTGGATGCGGCCTTTTGCTGTTGCTGTGATCCTGGAAGGTGGTCATTTTATCCTGGATGTCCTTCAAAATATCATCCAGGCCACAACCAAGTAACAAGTCTCCCTCGAAGGTTAGATTGAACAGCCTGGTCTTCAAAGCCTGGTCAGCTACCCAATGCCGAAGCCATATACCTGACACAGCTGACACAATGTGATAGGCAGAACGAGCTCACTTGTGTAGTTTTCCACCGTGGCATCCCCTGGGAAGGTGAAGGCCATAGATACCAGCTGCAAAAAACTCACCTCCTCTGAATCTGGGGGAGCAAAACTGCCCAGGGTCGTAACCCATAAGTTCAAGGTTCTGGTAACAAGAAAAGAGGCATAGAAGGTGCACAGGTTTGCACTGTTGGGAGGTGAAGGCTCTTCTGCATGCAGCATCCACTCGCAAGTCGTGCAAATCCGTTAAGGCTAAGGACCCTTCTATGTGAATAGTGGTGTGTCTGACAGAATTATAAACCACCTTATCCACCACAGGAGGGGTTTCTCACTTGAGAGCATTTTCTTCCAAAAAAGGGAAAACATCACACCTTAGGCTTTGGCAGATATTTTCTTTGGTCTGCACCTACACTTTCCTGTTCAATAATTTGGTCACAGCGAATAACGTTTGGAAAACACTTTGGAGTGAAGAAGGATGTGGACAGGACAGGACTGACATCCACAGCCTCCATGGATTGCACTCCTTGGGCTGTAATGCAAGGTTATGCATCTCGGGGCAAAGAACCCAAGGAGGGAGTATTGGCTTGGGGGTAAAGCTTGGAATCACAGAGGAGGAAAAGGACTTGGGAGTTATGGTAACGGGGAGCATGAACAATATGTCCAATGCAGGAAGGCGGTGGCAAGGGCGAACAAGATGCTGGGGTGCATAGCGCGGGGGTTCACATCTAGATGCAGGGAGGTAATCTTGTCCCTCTACAGGTCACTAGTCAGGCTGCACGTGGAATACTGTGTGCAGTTTTGGAGGCCATACTTGAGGCGGGATGTCAAGCTGCTGGACGGAGTGCAGCGGAGGGTGACGAGGATGATTCAGGGGATGGAGGAAAGGGACGAGAATGGGCTGAGAGAATTGAATATGTACACACTGGAAGGGAGGAGGGATGGGGGGGCATGATCGAAACCTTCAAATACCTGAAGGGAATCATCAAGGGGGGAGAAGATGGGGCATTTAAACTAAGGAATGGAAGAGATGCTAGAGGCATGGGCAAAGAATAGAGGGGTAGATTCAGGAGGGAGATGAGGAGGCATTACTTCACAGAGAAAGTGGTACCTAGATGGAACGCTCTACCAGTAAGGGTGGTATCAAGCAAAAATGTGGATAGCTTCAAGAGGGCATGGGACAGAGAGCGAGGGTGGGTAAAGGTAGGTGAGGCAGTGGGCAACCAGGGGATAACAAGGCGGGTGGGGGGAGGGGCAGCTGCAACTTGAGGAGCTAGCTGCACAATCGAGCAGACGTGATAAACCAGGAGGTCTGTTTCTGCTGGCACGTTCATATGTTCGTAATGACCTACACATCTCAGTTATCAGACAGGGCAGAGATTTAGTATCAAACGGGAGGGACAGGAATGTTCCCTGCTCGGCTCCGTCCACTCCCCTTCCTCCTTCTCAGAGGGTTCATCCCCATCAAGAACTTTGTTGGGTCAGGATTATTTACAAGATCCCCAATATCTTCATCCTGACCCTCAGAATGGTCAGGGTCGGGATCTGCCAGCAGATCTGTAAGAGTAGCCCAGTCCTGCTGCCCACCTGGACATGCTTGTGTGGTCCCCCCTGACATGAAGTGCCTGGTTTGGGGCTGGATGTGTCTGCTGAGATGTCCTGCGAATGTCAGGGCCCTAAAGCTCTCCTAAGAGCAGTAATAATGAGTTACGCAATTCTGCTTGCCACTGCCAACTAGTACCCACCGCAGCTCAGAGATACATTTGGAAGGAACTGTAAGAGACATATTACCTTGAGGAGCACAAAGGGTGTAATAAGAACCTATGAGGGAGAGAGAGAGTCTCATTACCCTTTTGCCGGCCTTACTTGTCTGTAAAATACAAGGTCTCAGATATGCCATGATGCCAATAGAAAAAAACAGCCCTGCAGAGTACAAGAATAACAGGCTGATGTTAATATACATAAATAATATTGATTAAATTTAATTTTTATATAGGTACAAATATTAGAGATTAAAATCTCTGTTTTCAAAGTAAGCCCTGTACAAAACAATAACAAATACTCACTGCATACAATACATTCATAAAATAGTAGTGTTGCATACAGTCACTGGGCACATATAACAAAGTTCAAGTAGATGTCAATTCATTAATTGAGGTCAGCTCAGCATTTACACTGCTTTTGCAAGGACTTTCTTAAGGCCATCTGGAGGACTGCTGCCAAGACCCTCAGAATCAAGGTGGGTCAGAGGGGCTAATCAAAGCTAAATAATCTTCCGATCAGCCACACCTGCTGCTAAGATAAAGATTACGCAGACCACCAGGCTGAAATACAAAAAGTCACAAGCAAGAAAAGAGAATCGCCGCTGCTAGCCTGTATCGATGCAGTGAAGTGTGCGGTCTCTTAACAAGCATGTGCATGACGTCACAACGCTAAGCGTGGCTCTGGCACGTCGGGGGGAAGGGTGCATGCAACACATGCACAAGACAAGACCACACTAACAAAGAGAAAACAGAGCGCAGCCCCAACGGCCACAGAAGCCGGTAAACAGTGGGAAGAAACTGTGCGGCTCAATGGAGCCGATAGAAAACCGCCAGTCGACTGAAGGGCAGACAAAAATGCTGAAACTGTGGAGAAAAGGAGACTCTGCTCTTGACATAGTCAAAAATCTCAGGCAAGCTCTGTGTTAAAACTGGACAGAAATTAAAAGGGGGCTGTCCCTCCACAATGGAAACCAATTAAAAGGGCAATGTCCCCAAAAAAAGAACACAAAACCACATACAAGAAAGGACGGGGGGTGGGGCGTGGCCAAGCCAAGTACCAAGATGGATGTTTAATCTTGGAGCTCCATGCCCATCCACCTTTTATTTCTACCATCCTGAGTTTAAATCATAATTTCAGCATTGGCAATCGATGTTATATATATGAGAATGGCATCAACAGCAAAATCTACTAAAAAGCAGGCGCAGATCAGTTTTAAAACAACCAGAGACATCCAGAAACTAGCGGGCCCAGATGCGCCAGTTACTTGTGCTACAGTGAAGGCTGGTGTGGATGAAAATAAACCCGCAACTCGCAGCATGGAGCAAGCTAATGAAACTGCCTCACTTCACTAGAAACCCTCCTGAAAGAGCTTAAATACAACCTCACTACACAAATGCGGGCAGGATTTGAAAATGTTAATTCCCAGCTCACTCACTTGTGGAAAATAGTTAACAGCACAGGCGACACTACAGAAAAATATGGAGGTCGACTAAATGAAGTAGAGTCTCGGGTTAGCGAGCAGAAGGATAGAATGCACAAAGCTGAAACTGCACTGCAAGGGGTACAAAAAGAGATCAAGCAGCTGAAAAACATACTCAACGATCACAAAAATCGGGGAAAGAAGGTGCGATATTCATATTGTCGGCTTACCTGAGGGATTGGAGGGCCAGGACTGTGCCAACTTTATTGGATCCTGGCTGATCAAGAAACTGCAACTTTCTGACAACAGTACTCTGGAAATTCAGAGACCTCACCGGTATTCAGGCAGACGTCCCGGTCCCAATGAACGCTCAAGGCACCTGTTGGTGAAATTCCTCCGATATCAAGATCGACAGACAGTACTGGAAGCAGCCAGGAAGATTGGGATGCTTAAGGAACAGAATAAAAGAGTCAACACAGGCTAGGAAAAAAACCATTGCCCAGCAGCCCGGAACAACAGAACCCCCCATATCAGGACAACCTAAATAAATTTGTCTTGTCCACTGGACAACCAGATTATCTTTCCTGGTATTGGTGGAGGGAAGCTCGGCCCCTGTAAGAGTGCAGCAGGCAGGCACAGCATTGGTGCATGTGGGTGGTTGCCATGGAGAAGAAGCACGTGGGATGAACCAGATCTGTGGTGGTGCAGTAATTTTCCTGACAACGGTCCATCCCGCTCCTACTCATATACTGGAGACTCGGAGAGAGAACCTGTATGCAGAACCTCACCTGTTTGCCTGTTTAAGGGACTACAGAAGACTTAGTCCGTCTCCTCTCTACAACCCCTCGCCAAGTCACCAGACACACAAGAAAGGACAGGCGAGTCCCGTCGCGACCGGTTCCATGGGGAGCCCCATCTACTCCCACTATCCACAGTTTACCAGCAGCTTCAGTGGTCCAAGAAGGCATGGTGAAAATGGCATCAAAGTTACTTATTCCAAAATGAGAATTTTTATTTAAAAAAAAAAAAAAAAAACATTTTACCTACTGTGGGCCACTCCTGGGTATTAAGGTGCTAAACGTGAGCATCTCACTATTATTATATTATTGTCAGCGGCAATGTACTTTTGAAGTCTTGACTGCTGTTTTCACTTGACTGAGATTCATGAAGGGTTAGCCAGAAGCACACTGCCAGCTGCGACAATGAGATGCAAGAAAGTATTGGCAGTCTGTGTGCAGGCAGCCAGGAGGACTTAATGTAGTGACAGAAGCGAGTGTCTGTTGATGGAGAAGTAAGGGGTGTTAACTGAAGACAACATGTAGAGTATCTGCTCTAGTGGTAGACTTTCTTTGGGCTTGTGTGATGTTTTTTTTCACCATGTAAAGTTTTACCCACTGTGAGTAGATGGGAGGTAAATAGGATGGAACAGCATTTTGGGAACAGATGGCAATAGAGTAACAGATGCGTGTTAAACAATAACTTGGCGATGAATATAAAAGAAAAGAAAAATCACATTGTTTAAAGCTAATTTTGATTACTAAGTTGGCCAGCAGCTTGTAAGGCTTTGGGGGAGCTGCATTTTATTTAACAAAAAAAAAATACCCCACTTAGGCAGGACTGAGAGCAAATGACCTTGGGCGTCTTATCACTGGGTATGTAAGAGAGACAATAGCAGACCAGCAGCTGTTTGTGCCAGAAAACAGTCTTTCATTTTATAGATCCCCTCAATCTCAGTCATAGACTACTAGAGAATCAGACTATAGAACCATTCACATAAAATAGCAGTTCTTGAGCCATTATGGCACGTAGGGAGGGGAGTCAGAAAAAAAGACTCATTGGGCTGGAGGAGTAATTTTTTTTTAAAACTGCAGGACAACAGGAAATGTGTGTCGGACAACCAAATTCCAGGTCATGGCTGCCCATACACAAGTTATTCTCGAAACCTTTTTCCTAGCCTGTCAGCATATTTCCTGATTACTCCAGGAAACTACAGAATGAACGACAGACATTTCAAGAAGCCAAAAAAGAGACTTCATGAACTTCAATGGCCCCTTGCCCTAGTTTACCCGGCGAGGTTGATCATCCGGAAACCTGGCGAAGAAGTAAGCAATAAGACATGACAGGGTGTGCGTTAGACACTTTAACACACGGCTAGGAGGCATGGTGAGGCACGAGGCCACCGGCTGATGCTGCCCACCTCCTAGCTGTGTGTTAAAGTGTCTAACGCACATCCTAGAGTGTCTTATTGCGCTTATGAAATGGTTATCTAAAATACAGATGTACGTGATAACTAAAATGCATAATATTTAATAGTAAAAATTAACATGTTTGTCCTACTGTTTTATAAAATAGTTTCTCTGCCTTTTTTTTTATTTTTTTTTTACTTGAGGACTCTTGAGCTGCCAAGGCATCCTTACTTGTATTTCTGTAGTTGTCATGGCACCCCAACTAGCAGTACTCATACTTCATTTAGTTTAAACAAGAAATGATGCTCTCTTGTTTTTATGATTTCTGTACGTTATGGTAACAGGTAGTACTAGGGAGAACAAGCTTCTTTTGTTTAGAGAACACAGCAGAAAGCCGTTACGCCATATGGAAGCGAAGTATGAAAGTGGAAGAGTTCTGTAACTGCTGCATTAAGCTATCGTTTCAGGTACAGTTTTCTCAGAACAACATGGGAAATATTGTTAGGGTATGAATACTGTGTTGGGACACTGTGGTGCTAACAGAGTGAAGTATGGAGTGCCTGCCTGCTCATTTAGTTAGAGAGAGCGCGCGGGGGCAGGGGAGTTGAGAGAAAGCAGTTCAGCCGTACAGTGGGTGGGCGGGCTGTGATTTTATCCTGGCAGTTTTTCTTTTTAATGATGCAAGTCTTGAATTTCGTTTAGAAATATGTTGACAGACTGAAAATATAGCCTTGCATGTCACTCGCAGTTGGTGAAAAGAAGATGGTTGAGTTTCAGTTTGCCAACATTCTAACTGGCATCTTTACTAGGATCAGTGCCCACAGGGCACTGCTGGTCCTTCTTCCTTGTGTAAGAAGGAATATCACACAGGTATGCACCAATCAGGATGCCTAAATTCTGATGCCCATTTCATAATCCAAATCATTCACCGATCCAGAAGTGGCACTAGCCTACATCAAAACAGCCTCGGCCTTTCCAGGAAGACCGCAGCGCAATCAGGAGCAGCAACCCGGTGACCTGAAACAGCTCCAGAGAGGGCCAGGTACTATTTTGTTAGCAGTTCGACACTGCCAGTGACTGGGGGGGAGAGCGGGTTTGAACTAAAAGCAAGCCACTGACCATCTGGATGGCTCCTACTGCTTGGTGACCACTTTGGCCATCATTATAAGAATTCCCGGGCGAACTCAAGATGGCTTTGAGAGGTCACTTGGAAGGACCTCATTTGAGTTCCGATGTTGGCTCGCTTGGGAAAAGTAGACTCATTTAACATGTTCCCCCCTCACAAAGTTTAAGGGCAGCCCAGATGAACGCTACCATGAATAACTTGTTGGATCGTTACCCCTCTAGCCCTGAACTGCTTTTTGAACTTCTAAAAGAGAAAGAACCTGTAACAGCAGTCAGCGGGGATACATCTATTCTGTGGTCAATGGGAAGGTCTCTTCTATTTGGCCGCCCAGTTTGCTTTGCGGAAGGGCTGTTTGCTGTTTTAAGCCACTTGTTCCCTCCACCACAGCTTGTCCGTACTATATATATATATATATATATATATATATATATATATATAACACACACACACACACACATACACAAGGTTTTATTTAACTCTAAAAATTGATTAGCATTTTGCTCATAAAAGTTCTAAAACATTGTGAAAATGCATAGCACTTGTCTCACTGTGTTTAACAAACATAACGCTTCTAAACAAGCATTTGTCAATGCCGAATGTTGCTTGCTTCTATGTGCTGTTTAGGTATTTGGAAGTCATTGGAGTGCAAATATTGAAAATTTGAGAACTTACGAGCGTGCGTAGAAACTGCGCAACGCACGCTCGTAAAACAGTCATTTTTTGGAATTTTTTCACCAAATTTTCAACATAGCCATTTTAAGACCTCTGCTCATGAACAGTGTCACTGTGATTTTGTTAATGTGTCTCATACATTGAGTTTGCACACCAACTGTGCCACTGTGCGCTACATGGGCGGAAACATGTTTTGGGCAGGATGTGAAAAATGACAGCTGTAGTACTCATGAGGAGGTGTGGTAAAATGGTAATGTTGAAAATCTGGAGTGAAAATATTGAAAATTCGAAAACTTATGAGCCTGCGTAGGAACTGCGCAACGTACGCTAGTAAAGCAGTCATTTTTAGGAAATTTTTCACCAAATTTTCAACATAGCCATTTTAAGACCTCTGCTCATGAACAGTGTCACTGTGATTTTCTTAATTTGTCCCGTACATTGATTTTGCACACTGACTGCGCCATTCTACGCTACATGGGCGGAAACACATTTTGGGTGAGATGTGAAAAATGACAGCTGTACTGCTCAAAAGAAGGTGTGGTAAAATGGCAATGTTGAAAATCTGGAGTGAAAATATTGAAATTTCGCGAACTTACGAGCCTGCGTAGGAACTGCACAATGCACTCTCGTAAAACAGTCGTTTTTTGGAATTTTGGCACCAAATTTTCAACATGGGGTTTCTGGGACCCCTTCTCATGAATGATGTCACTGTCATGGCGGTATTCGGGCCCAAAGGGTGATTTCGCAGTCACTGCACGAAATCACCGCCGACGGCCCGTAACGCCATGACAGTGACATCACTCATGAGAAGTCCCAAAAAACCCATGTTAAAATTTGATGCAAAATTCCACAAATGCAGATATGCAACAAAGTTGAAACCCCATCTAGCCTATTATACAGCTTACGGCATTTCCTCAGTTCGCGGTCGGCTTTGAAGAGTGCAGACGTGTTCCCGTCCACCGAAGATCGTCGCGCCTGAGTCCGGAGAATAGCAGAGGTGGGGGTGTGGGGAGGCTGGAGTGCGCAGTGGGTGGTCTGCGGGTTGTGGGAGGGGTTGGGAGGCGGCGCGGCAGAACCGTTTTGTGTTACAGGTAAAAAAAAAAAAAAGAGCGTCATGGGACTGTTTGCCACGCTGGGGTGGGCTCTGGCGTGGCACAGAGGCGTTCAGCCCGACGGGGATTGGGCACCCCTGTCGGCAAAGACTGCTTGCCACGCTGGGGTGGGCTCCCAGCGTGGCACCTACTCTGGAGAGAGCCCAGCTCAGCCGGGCGGGGATTGGGCACTCCGTCGGCTATACAGTGCGCAGTGGGAGCGGCAGCGGCCGCGGTGTGTGTGGGGGAGCTGCGGTGAGCAGTCGATATCTTATCGAAGTCTCACTCGCCGCAGCTCCTTCAATCAGGATGCCACTGCATTTTGGAGCGTGCATACACAGCTCCAAAATGCATTGGCTTACAGGGTCGCACCTGCCAGCACACTGACTGAATTGAGGAGGAGGTGACACACCTCCGAAATCTCCGATGATGTCACTATGTTTCTTGCACATGCGTGCAAGCAACATAAAAACCTATATAAATGCTTGCCGTACAGTTAGTATTGTCCCAAGAAAAAAAGTGCTAATCAATTATTTAAAACCGATATATATATATATATATATATATAATAACTGGTCAGCAACTTCTCTCAATGTACTGACCAGGTTGATATTTTCCATAGCAACCGGCTGGTTGTTATGACATTCATGAGCCATGCCAGTCAAACTATGCTGCTGCCTCATTGGCCAACATTCTGTATGTGGGCGGGGCCAAACAGTCTCACAAACTGCTGGAGAAAAATTGCTGGCCTGTTATTATAAAAAATAAAAGATGGGGAGGGTGTTTCATATGAGAATTTAATGCACACCCTCATTGTGGCATGCTCTGATAAACCCCTTGGGCTTCGCCCTCAGGGTTTATGTAGCATCCCACAACTTGGGTGTGCATTAAATTCTTATATCAAACCCTTCCCCATCCATTATTCTCTCTCTCTCTCTCTCTATATATATATATATATATATATATATATATATATATATATAGCGTTAAATCCACAGTTCTATAAAAAGTGTGGTGGATTTACTTTGGCACCACTGATCAGTTACTTGGGCTAAAAAGAAGGTGTCTTTTTTTTCCCCTTAACTGCAGCAATTTAATGAGGACCTTGTACATTTAGACAGGCTTTACGTTGTCAGTTTGTTTTTGCTTGCTGCCTTCAAATACAAGTTTACAGGGCATCTTAAGTTCAGCAGTTTATTTTATCTTCTCTACCACTGCCCCTTTTGAACTGTATCTTGACCACTCACGGCAGGCGCATTCACATTGAGGAGGTCGACTGAAGCAACCTGCCCAAGTATTTGATAAGACTAGCTTCAAGATTCGGCCAATCAGGTTATGTTTACCGTCCTCTCTGTTTAACTATTTAAAACCACTGGTTTACTCTTTCACTGCTTGTATCTAACTTTTGTATATGCTTCGTTCAAGGTGTAGATTTTATAACAGAGGTGACTTACGTATCTTGGCACTGCTACTCGGCGACCAGAGTTAGAGAGAAGGTGGTCCTTTATCTTTTTTTTTTTTTTGATCGCTCAAGTTTAGTGGCGATCCTGTATATTTAGGCACGATCCATGCAGCCAGTCAATTCTGCCTAATGCCTCACTATATTAATTTAATAGGCATATACAGTTTTGTCACTAAAGAGAACAAAAAGGGAAAGAGAAAGGGGAAGGAAGAAAAAAAATATTCCAATTGTTTATCCAGAATTGCTATGCTTGAAGGAGGGGAGAACCAGCTCCCCCAGGTGCCGTTGGTGGTGAAGATTGGGGGGGGGACATTTTGGGGGAAGGGATACTGTATAGCCTTGGTCAAAATATTGTAGGAGGCATACTGCACCATTTATGCACAACAATACACAATAAGGACGGAGGTCTTTAAGTATATAATAGGCTGAGCTATTACAGGCAAACTGAGACACGCATAGCAGTGGGAGGGAGAGAGTAATCGAGAGATGCCAATCTGGGCATAGCAGTGGACTGCTCTCTCACTACCCGGACCTCTGAACAAAAGCCTTCTGTGGCACTCATAGCCCCTAGGGATGCAAGGAGGTCAGAGGAAGCTGATCCTGCCCCCCCACCCCAAATGGCACCAGAGTCATTCTAGGATGGTAGACTCCTCATTTCATTTGCTATATAGGGTTCCACAGATGGAATGCACCTTTGGGCTCATTCCTCGCAAAGAAGTGGGCACCATGAATACTTTCCTCGCTAGAGAAGTACCTGGGGGTGGGACTTTTAATTGAGAAGTGGGTATTGATAGATAAGCATGATAATTTCGAGAGGGAGGGAGGGACTGGGGAAATGGTGGGTTGTCAAGGCTGAGAATGGTGGGGGGGAGGAAGGATAGTAGCCGAGACGGTTTGTGTTAAGTTAGGGGATGAAATGGGGGTCACAGATATTGGGGGGTGGGTTACACTTGATGAGAGAATTTTGTGGGTACACCAATGAAATGGCATCACTGTGTTCATTATCTGAGACTAGGGGTGGGAGGGAAAATGTTGGGGTTAACAAGTTTAGCTGTTTTGGTTGAGTGTTTGTTATGGAAAAAAGTTAACCGTTTCAGCAAGCAAGATAGTTTTGTCTTTAAACCAGTAACAATTTCAGCTTGTTAGATTTTTGGATCTAGGGAGAGAGTCCCACTGTATGAAAATAAACACAGGTTTGACTCCTGTCCTCAAGCTGCGAGACTGCCTTATGGTGGTGAGGCAGATCAGGCATGAGTACTGATGCTAACTCTTAATTTTTTACTGTGCTGCATGATTTTGAGGGGTAGACTGGTTACAAGGTGAGCCTATGGGTTGCAGTCCGTTTTGACTTAGTAAAGGACTACAGACCACCGGACTTCCTGAGGGGTAGTGATAAAAACTATTGGGTTCATTGAGCAAATCGACTGATAGGAATATATTCCCCTATTTACTCTCCACAAGTGCCGAACTACTGACTTTTGTGGTTTTAAGAATAATTTTATTTAGTTGAGGCACCAAGGCTACGGCTAGAGGGCTGGTCACATGACTGGAAAAGTCTTCTGGTTCCCGTGCAGATAAAGTTCACCCCATGCAAGCACACGGTTGGCGTGCGCAAAGACACACGCAGCACGTCTGCGCGTATCTGCACGGGAAGCGGGGAAGAGGTCTCAAAACCCTAGAAAGTGCAGTCTAGTTTGCTCCAAATACTATATCATTGCCTGTTAACTTTAGAGCCTGTCTAATCTGTTGTTGTTGAACTACAAATATGGACACAAATGTAGTTAAATTAGAGGGGGGGGGGGCCAATTGGGCATAAGATGTATTATTTGCAGGAAAATCTGTACAGACGTGGCTAATGAAGCATTGATTTTCACCTGTAATGAATGCCAGCAAATCAAAGAACTAAAGTATAAACTGCTTCAAGCAGAAATGACCATAGTTTCTATGCAGCAGAATAAAATGTTACAGGACGTAGTAGTTGTTCAGCGTAACGGTGTCTATGTCTTCTGTTGGCACCCTTTGCAAACTTTGTGAGAGGCCTTTCGGCACCATGCATTTCTGCTTAAAGTTGAACCAGCATAATATTCTGTAGTGATTTGCATATGCAGCCCATGATGCTTTGCATTGTGGGGTCATGTGTGATTTTGTATTTCTTTGAAACTTGGCTTCCCAGACAAATGCCCTTTGGGGTAACCATTGCCTCAGTGCTTGTGCACAGAGGTTCTTTGCCTTTTAAATAGTTTTTTGTTTTAATTGGGTTCACCACAACATAACCCAGATAGACTATCTTAGGGTAGCTGGTTCATGCCACTGGGGTGTCAGACAGATGAAGCATACTGATGAGTCCTGGTAGGATGAAACACGTGTCTGTGTCTTCTGTTGGCACCCTTTGCAAACTGTGTGAGAGGCCTTTCGGCACCATACATTTCTGCTTAAAGCTGAACCAGCATACTATTCTGTGGTGATTTGCATATGCAGTCCATGATGCTTTGCATTGTGGGGTCATGTGTGATTTTGTATTTCTTTGAAGCATGTACTACTGAGTCAGATGGAAGGGATTCTAGAAAAAGAGCAAAGGATCAAGCAGGAGAGGGTGAGTGGGAAATAGAACAAAGAAAATATAAAAAGATTAGAAGGAAAGCTATGGGATCTACTGTGGAGTTATATAATAGCTTTGAGCAGCTACTTTTATTGGATGAGGTTGATATCAAGTGTTGCAGCAAATAAAAACATGGGAGACAACCCTACTCCATCCACAAGTAATGCACAAGCATCTGTAGTAATAAATGGAACACGCACATGTACCACATCAACACTGGGGGCAGATCCAATGGTAACTGTAGGCAACAAGCATTTCCATGACCCATGCTACCCATCACAAGAAACTCAGTCTAATCATGGAGTTCCTAACAACAATCAGGAGATTTCAGAGGAACATGAGTCAAATAGTACAGATCCAGATCATGATAACATGGATACTGAGAACCTTCCAAAAAGGATGGTATACGTACTAGGCGATTCTATAGTGAAATACACAGACAAATATATATCGGGAGCTAATAAGGAAAATGTAACAACTAGTTATTTCTCAGTGACAAAAACGGATGGTAATGCTACAGCATAGCGCAGTGGTTTAAGGCTCTGAGCTGCAAATCTGGAGACCCAGGTTTGAATCCCACAGCCCCCACTTGCATATACTGTGTGATCCTGAGCAAGTCACTTAACTTCCCTGTGCTCCCAGGTTGCACCTGTAAAAAAGCTTTCAGCTTAGTGTGTCTCACCTGGTTAAACAACTGGAAATTAATCTTACATTTAGGGGCAACAACATAAAACATCAGAGCAGAGCGGATATTAAGCAGCAGGGTTCCCCACTGTCTGAAAATGTAGGGCGGTGGCAGTGGTGCTCAGGTCAAAATGTGCGTTATTTTTGTGGACCTCCTATATGCACTGTATATGTGCATAAGCTGATTTTAAGTAAAATATAGTGTGCTGGTATCAAAACGGGGGTAGATGTGCAGTAAAGGATGTCAATAAAAAACTATTTTGGAGAATTTTGTAAAACAAACAATCAGTAATGGATAGAAATATAGGGTGGTGGTAAAAAATATAGAGTGGTGGTAAAAAAATATAGGGTGGTGGCCCACCACACTAAAACAGTGAATGGGGAACACTGAGCAGGAATATAAGGATATATGGGAAGAAGCAAACAGACTTAAATGTAAGGTTTACTTGTCAAAAATACTACCGGTACCAAGGGAAAATAAATTCAACATGGATAAAATTAGGGATATAAACAACTAGTTAAAGTTATGGACAACTAAGGAAGGAACAGGATGCATTACGCACTGGGAGGACCTACTTATTTCTGCAAAGACGGTCTTCCCCTCAACAGAAAAGGCAGTAGAAAACTGGGACTGGCATTAAGAAAATTTGTGGAGAGAGCTTTAAACTAACAAAGCAAGGGAGAGGAGTTAGGACACAGAAGAAAAAAGAAGGTAGGACAGTTGAGAATACTCTTACTGATATCAAGACAAGGAAAAAAGTTGCAGATTTGAAGATACGGTCCCTAAACGCAAGAAGCTTAAATGTTAATAAAAAATCTGAGGTGGAAATATTGCTGGCAGTAGAGAACATCAATATTTGTACGATCACAGAAACTTGGTGGGAACCTGTTGTAGAATGGAACAGAAATATAGAAAGTTACAAACTATTCGTTAAGGACAGGCAAAATAAAAAAGGAGGGTGTGTGGCAATTTATATGAAAAACAATATAAACGTTAATATTGTTACTGGACTTAGAATCATGTTCGGAATCATTATGGTTAGTCTTGGAAGGCATAAACAGGAAAAAGCTATACTAGGGCTTTACTGCAGGGCCCCAAACACTAACAGAGAAATGAACAAATGCATTGAGAAAGAAATGGAGTATATGACTCAGAAGGGTGACATAATTGTTTATGGTGATTTTATCCACCCAGAACTGAAGTGGGAAAATCCATCTTATTCGGATTTACTCAGTAACCATTTCACTGATATACTAAATATGGCTGGACTGTCTCAACTAGTACATAAACCTAAAAGGGGCAACAACGTGTTGGACCTAATTATTACTAAGAGGGAGGATCTGATATTGAAAATAGGAGAAGAGAAAATTTGAGTAACAGTGACCACAACATTGTTCAGTTCTGTATCAAAAAACATCAAGTTTATAATGCTAGAGGAGTTACTATTGTTAGAAATTACAAGAAAGCTAATTTTAATAAAATCAAATACGAACTATCAAAATTGGCATGGGACAAAGATTTTGCGGGTAGAAATGTTAATGAAACGTGGTTACTTTTCAAAAACAAACTGCTACAACTGGAGGAGACCTATATTCGAACCGAAAAAATGTATAATAAAAACGGAAAAAGACCTGCATGGTACGCTAATAAGGTGTTGAAGTTAAGCAAGCAAAAGAAAGGAGCCTTTGAAAGGATGAGATTGGGGGGACCACTGACAGAAGGCAACAGTACAAAAAACTGTTAAAACAACTTAAAATGACTATTAGAACAGAAAGGAATAAGGTTGAATTCAGTTTAGTTCATTCTAAGGACAATAGTAAAAGCTTTTATGCTTATATAAGCAATCAGAATAGAGCCAATAATCAGACTGGCCCATTAGTAAAAGAGGGAAATGAGATAAACACCCCTAAAGATATGGCTGAGACATTTAATAAATATTTTGGGACAGTATTTGAAAGAGGAAATAATGGAAATTATGATATAAAAGAGAACATATGTCCAAACTTAGATTTGACCTTTAGCATTTTGCAACTTAAAGATATGATAAAGAAATTTAAAGAGGAACTTCAGTGATGGTCCAAAAAATTACAGCTTGTAGTCATTATATGCAGTACTAGACCTGAAAGGGTATGTGCATTTGTGATTTGTGGCCAAGGTTTATGCTGCCTTCCATAATTTGGATTTGTTTTTGAGCCCTGCTGCACTTGCCTTTGATGTTTAGCTGCTGGGCTGCTAGTTCCTGGTGACATCATTGTAGGATAGGGGAGTGACTCACACTGTGCAGTACCATGCAGTTGCAACAATGTTGCAAGGGAAACCTACCAGTACTCACTATACATACTGTGTTCCCCCTTCCCCAAGACACCCTGTAAGCAATGCATTATGCCAAAATCCAAATACCTTGTCAGTATGTTTTTTTTTTTTGTGTGTGAAATTGACGCTGCCCTACAGTGATGTCCGCAGTACAACCCAAGGTCCACAGAAGCCCTGGTACACCCTGCAATTTTTGGCAGCTCAGAATGCAAAAACTAACTGCAGCAGACGGTAATGAAATACAATTTCAGAATCAATGCAAGAAGGGGTAATGTATGCATGGAAGTCGAAGGGACTGGTGAAGGTCCTCTTTAAGGTGCATAAATCCGCAGGACCAGATTTTTTAAGCCCTAGACTAATTAAGGAGTTAGAAAATTATATTGTGCGTCCATTAAGTAGAATTTTCAATGCCTCTTTTATTACAGAGTTGGTGCCAGATGAGTGGAAGCATGTAATAGTAATACCATTGTATAAAAAAGGAGACAGGTCTGATACATCCAATTATAGGCCTGTCAGTTTAACTGCAATTCTATATAAAATTGCTGAAAGCTTCCTAAAGCTAAAGTTTGAGAAGAATATAGCTATTTTGGGTTAGTCGACAATACACAACACGGGTTTAGGAAACGGAGAGGTTGCGCTATCAACCATTTATACTTTTATGAAACCATTAATAGGGCACTTGATAACAACATACCTATGGATGTCATATATTTAGATTTTCAAAAAGCGTTCAACAAAGTACCACATAAGAATTTAATTGAAAAAAATGGCCTCACTAGGAGTAGACAGCAGGTGGGTCAGATGGACTAAAAACTGGTTAGAAAATAGAGTTCAGTCAGTAAGAGTATTAGGTGAGTGCTCAGCTCCTGTAGGAGTTATTAGCGGTGTACCACAGGGCTCAGTACTGGGGCCAATGCTATTCTCTTTATACAACTCTGACCTAAATGAAGGTATTGTCAATACTACTGTGAAATTTACAGATGACATCAAATTAGGTGGGACAGTAGGTACATTAATACAACAAAAGAACATGAGACATGATTTAAAAAAGATTGAAGACTGGTCAATAAAAAATAAAATGCCATTCAGTATTAACAAATGCAGAGTCGTGCACTTGGGTAGATCCCAATGAGGCACAAACGTATACATTATATGGCAATAACCTGAATGCAACCAACCATGAGAAAGATTGTGGTATAACAGTTAATAAATCAGATTTCAAGCCACACACGACACACATTATAAAAAAGGCTAATTTTATGATTAAGAATATCAGAAGTTTTACTAACAAATCAATGGGTTGTTTGTTGCCTTTGTACAAAATGTATGATCGTACATACTGTAGATTTTGGGTCTCAATTATGGTTCCCCTGCAAGAAAGGTGAAACAAATGGAATGGAAAGAATCCAGCGAAAGTTTTCCAAAATGATTAGATCAATGAAAACATTGAGCTACAAAACTAGACTCAACAGGACTAGCCTGTTTTTGCTGCAACAAAGAAGAGTTAGAGGAGATTTAATAATGATGTTTAAAGTTATGTTGGACCAAGGTTTAAGAAATAATATGGGGATTTATTTACAAGCTAAACCTGAAAACTTAAGGGGACATAAAAAACAAATTAGATTAGATACAGCAAAAAAGAATGTTGGACATTTTCCTTTTATTCATAGAACTGGAATACTTTGCCAAAAGATATAGTGACCTGTACTTTGGTATCTACCTTCAAAGTTAAAATTAGATAGGTGGCTATCAGAGAATGGTTCAAAATGGTCCCACTGATGTGGGGAACGGTTATAATGGGCTGTATCGCCTTTTACCATTCTAATCCCAGTATAAATGCCAAGTATAAACCATGGTGCAAGTTATACTTTGCATCCTAAATAACTGGATCATTAAGAATTCTCTCTTGGAACATAAATGGTCTGAAAACGGCGGTGAAGCGGAAATGGGTCTAGTCCTATACTAAAAAAGAAAAAAGGCTATATGATCCTTGTACAGGAAACCCATCTAACAAAAGAGGAGTCAGACAAATTAGCGAGTGTGTGTGTGTGGGGGTGTATGTTTTTAGCAGCCCCGTTTACATCCAAGGTGAGGGGTGTTGGGATTTGGTTTCACCCAGGTCTTAGGGGCACCACCCATACACAGTTATCCGACCCTCAGGGTAGTGGTGGATGCCACTGTGGGAGGAGTTTGGCTTACCCTTGTCTCCCTGCATGGAACAAATTTTGATGACCCGGAATTTTTTCACCACCTGTCGCTTGTCCTGGATCCTTTCCCAGATAACACAGTTATTGAGGGAAATTTTAATATCTTTTGGGATCACATCCTGGACCATTCAGGGACCTGGACTCACCCACCACTGAAAAGCGCTGCAGCGTTACAGTCCTTGGCTTAAGGAAAGAGCCTTAACAGAAGTGTGGTGATACCTTTACCCCGAGGGGCAGACATACTCCTTTTTTTCACATGTGCACCGCCTCTATACTTGCACTGATTATGTCCTGGTATCCCTAGAGGTATTGGGGGGGGGGGGTGGAGGCCTTCTACAGGCCCGTATGTGTGTCAGATCATGCTCCTCTTGAAGTAAATTTAGGGGTAATTAAGGAGGAACAGGCTGCAAGACAATGGCGCCTGGATCCCACCCTTTTGGCTGATAGTGAATATAAAGAATAATTTTCGAAAGCCATATTAGAATTTATTGAAAACAATCAAGTAGGGGACAGTTCCGTATCAACTATTTGGGAGGCCAGGAAGGCTTATGTAAGGGAAAATATCTATATTGTATGCAGCTTATAAAAAGAAAATTGTCATCAAGGAGGAAAGAGATTTGGAGCTCCAGGTGACCAATTTAGAAAAACGGGTGATGGCAGGAGTTAAGGCAGTTACACTGGGGGAGCTGAAGATACTTAAGGGAAAGCTGAACCAGACAGCAACACGACAGATAGAAAGGGACCTCCTTTTAACTAGAACTATGACTTACTTTTAGGGAGACAAAGCAGGGAAATGGCTGGCCTGGCAGGTGAAACAAAAACAGGTGGATAGAGTAATTCTGAGTACAGAAATGCAACAGGGTGACGTCTCTGCCAATCAAAAATCCATTAACCAGGCCTTCCAAACTTTTTATGAAACTTTATATACATCAGAGGTGCCACTGAACAACTCCCCCCAGTCCTTCCTGAAGGATATTCCCCTGCCAACTTTGGAGCACTCCTGGAGGGAGAAACTAGATCGCCCAGTAACATGTCTTGAGGTTAAATCAGCCCTGTGGAGCTCCAGCTCAGGTAAGGCCCCAGGCCCTGACGGCCTCCCGAAGGAATTTTACAAAACTTTCTGGGAGGATCTGAGTCTGCTCCTGTGTCAGAGGGTGGACGAGGCTCTGGAGATGGGACAACTCTCTCCCCCCCCCCCCCCCGGCAGACCTTGGCCACCATCAATTCTCCTTAAGCCGGGCAAGGATCCTACTAAATGCAGTTCATGGCGTCCTATATTTCTGCTAAATGCAGATTATAAAATCATCACTAAAATTATGGCGACCCGGCTGGAGACGGTGCTTCTGGGACTAATCCACCCAGATCAGGGTGGCTTTATCAAAGGTCGGCAGGCGAAACACAACATTCGCCGCACCTTGAATGTCATGAAACACTGGGCTGTGAGGGATGCACAGGGACATCGTGGCCTCCTGGCACTCGGCGCAGAGAAGGCATTCGACCATGTCAAATGGTCCTTCATGTTCGTGGTCTTGGATAATTTTGGTTTGGGAGCCCAGATTTGCCCTGGATTTCTGCCCCGTATACAGCACTGAGGGCGCAAATACCAACAAATGCTTATATCTCCCCACCGTTTAAATTATCCAGAGGCACGAGACAGGACTGCCCCCTTGCCCCTTTTATACATCTTAACCATTGAGACCCTGGCTACAGCTATTCATAACCATCCTGATATTCAAGGATTCCATTGGGCAGAACACCACCATGTGATATCTCTTTTTGTAGATGACGTACTTCTGTACGTTGCCCACCCTGACGAGGCCCTCCCTGCCCTTTCAGAAATTTTTAGGCACTATGGTCCTTTGTCAGGACATACAATCGAGTGGGTGAAATGAGAATGGCTCCCCCTGAGCCAAAATAACAAGCCAATAACTATTAATAACACTACTATAGCTCCAACTACAGACATTAAATATCTACGGATTAGGCTTCCTAGAAAGTTGTCTGTGATAGTGAAGTTGAATTACGAACCCCTGTTACAAAAAATTTGGGCAGATTGTAAGCGTGGTGCTCTCTTCCTCTAATTCTTTTGGGAAAAGTAAATTTGGCTAAAACATGTGTTCTGCCCCAGTGCCTTTACCGTTTCCAGACCCTTCCCGTACACGTCCCTAACAGTTACTTTAAAGCGATAAGGGGCTATAACACCACACCGTTGTGGTGGCTTCGTAGACCCCGAATAAAACAGGAGCAGACTCAGATCCTCCCAGAAAGTTTTGTAAAATTCCTTCGGGAGGCCGTCAGGGCCTGGGGCCTTATTTATTGCAGCCCGGTGAAAGAGGGGGTCTGGGGCTCCCAAATTTCCGTTTATATTACCTTGCTTCCCAATTGGCCTTTCTTAAACACTTGATCCCCCAATCTAGACCTCGTAAAGCCTGCATACAATTGGAGGAGCCTCTGGGGTGGGGGTTGGGGGATCTCCCTTATACAACAGTCTATGTGCCCCGGCATTAGCTAGACTATTGTCCAAATGGGTGGACAACCCCTTTACCAGAGCATCGATTCAGGTGAGGCTAACTGTGCACGCTCTTATTCAATACCCTTGGCACTTTCTTGCCCGACGCCACTATTCGTCATGCTCTATGGGAACAATCCCTCATCCCAGAACCGGTCAGGGAAATTCTGGCCAGGTGGGAGTCTAGGGGTTTGGGTCTGAGCTCCCACTTATTTGAAGGGGACATTATAATATCTTATCAACAAATAGCTAAGAAATTCAGTTTACCTCCCACTAATTTTTTTACTTACCTGCAGGTTAGAAATATATTGGGAGAGGGGATAGTGGCCTCCCACCGCCTAAATACTCTCCACTCGAGAAGGTGCTGCTGGTCCGTCAGCTAGAAAACAGTCCAGGCCCATTAACTAAGTGTTATAGGATCCTACTGAAAGCCATGCAGGATCCCCTAATGACATTACGAACTAGATGGGAAACTGACTTGGGCACACGGAGGTTCACTGTACAGGACTGAGACAGGGCCCTGAAAAGAGGGATAAAATGCTCAGTTAATAACAAGCTCTGAGCAATTCACTACAACATCCTCCACAGAACTTATTTACCCCAAAACTAGCAAACAAGATAGATTCAGGAAAATCAGATGCTTGTCCCAAATGCAAAATTACCATGGGCATATTTTCCACTTGATATGGGCCTGTCCTAAAGTTTTGAGGTTTTCGCACGCCATAACAGATTTGCTGAATAAGGTTCTGGGAGAAGATAAGCAATTAGGTGCAAAAGATATATTAGTCTACACCAGATACCGGGAAGGGGATGTGTGTGGCTTTTGTCCATCCAGTGAAGAGTTTGGAGGTCGTGGTGGGTAAGCAGGTGCTGGCCCAGCATTGGTGGTCAGAAAAGGAAAAAATACTTACCGTAGTAATCTTGTTTTTTCCAAGGAAAGCTTACTGTACTCTGACTTCTGCAGTATGGTCTCACCATAAAACTGCCCTGGAGCCGAAATGGTTAATAGAACCTATGTTAATCAGGGAATGTTAGGCTCGAGCTCAGTTTTCAAACCACTGTCCCTGGTAAACATTCTACAACTGTCAGATTCTTACAGAGCATGCAGAATAACAAGCTATCTAAACTACACTGACAATTATTATTTTAAAACATGGGCAAAACTAAGACTCAAGTCACTAGGCCAAAAAAAGAAACACCTACAGGTTCCAAACAGCGCTGTGTTTCAGTGTCTATAGGTGCTAGCAGGGGAGGAAGTGTGGGAGCTCAGAATACAGTAAGATTCCCTTGTAAGAAACAAGATTACTATGGTAAGTAATTTTTTCTTCAAACCCCAGAAAATCGTACTGTATTCGGACTTCTGAACACTACCCAAGCAGTACCTTTGGAGGAGGGTAGAGAACCTATTTAGGAAACAGGCTCTGTAGTACTGCTGTGCCAAACCTGGCATCACTTCTGGCCTGAGTATCCAGGCTGTAGTGTTTGGTGAAAGTGTGAACTGTTTTCCAGGTAGCTGCTTTGCAGATTTCTAACAAAGGGATATCTCTTGCAGCTGCTGTAGAAGCAGCTGTACCCCTTGTAGAGTGGGCCCTGAGGCCTACAGGAGGCTCTTTACCCACTTTGCGGTAGCAAAACTGGATACAGGCAATGACCCAATGGGCAATGGTCCTCTTTAGGGTGGGTTTGCCCTTCCCCACTACTCTATGGTCAGGAAGAGCTGGTTCCTATCCTGCCTGTGTCACTTCGTGTGATCCAAGTAGTACCTTATAGCTCTCCTGACATCAAGACTATGCAGTCTGCATTCTCCTGAACTGGAATGATCAGTAAAGAAGACTGGCAAAGTCATAGACTGGTTAAGGTGGAAGTCTGAGACCACCTTACGGAGGAACTTCCTATTAGTCCTAAGGACCACCTTGTCCCTGTGGACTGCTATGTAGTCTGGCTCTGTGGACAAGACCTGGAGCTCACTGATCCTCCTAGCTGAGGTGATGGCTACCAGGAACACTATTTTCTATATCACATACTTAAGCTCTGCTGAGGACATGGGTTCAAAAGGTGGTCGCATTAGCTGGCCTATGCATACGTTAAGGTCCCATGCAGGCATGGGTTCCCTGTGACAGGGATGCAAGTGCAGTAGGCCCTTGAAAAACTTCCTGAATACCTGGTTGGCAGCCAGGAATGCCCCTTTTCCACAAGAAAGGTAAGCACAGACAGCACTAAATGCACCTTAAGAGTGGAGGGCCAAAGGCCCAGGGAATGCAAGTGTGCCAGACAGTCCAAAACTACTGCCAAGCCAGCTTGGTGGTGGCTTAGCTGTCTTTGCCCGCACCAAACAGAAAACCTGTTCCATTTAGATGAATAGGTCTTTCTGGTAGAAGGTTTACTACATACCCTGAGTACCTCTAGTACCCCTTCAGGGAGGTGTAGGTCAGCATATTCTAGGTCCTCAAGAGTCAAGCTCTGAGCCTGAGGGATTGAAGACTGGGGTACAGAGCTCTGCCCTGGGAGGAGATCAGTAGGTTGTGCCTCCTGGGCAGGGAGACTGGTCTGGATACTGACAGGGCCACTAACAGTGAGTACCAAGGCTGCCTGGCCCCTGAGCTTGTTCAGTACTCTGAGCAGCAAGGGAAATGGTGGGAAGGCAAACAGGCACTTCCCTGTACAGTCCATCAGGAGTGCATCTAGTGGCATTGTGCCCACTGCCAGAGGCCTGCAACAGAACAGTGGCAGTTTGTGATTGTCTGAGGCTGCAAAGAGGTCCACCTCTGGGGTACCCCACTATCTGAACACAACTTGTAGGATCTGTCCGTTTAGTGACAGCTCATGGTGGTTCTGGTTGATTCTGCTGAGGACATCTGCTAGGACGTTGTCCTTCCCTGGGAGATGGACTGTTGAGAGGGAAATTCCCAGGGAATAAGCCAGATTCCATACTTTCATGGCTTCTGTGCACAGGGGGAGGACCTTGTGCCCCCTTGCTTGTTGATGTAGCACATTGTGGTTGTACTGTCCGTCCTGATCTGAACCACTTTGCCCTGTAGTATAGAGGCGAAGGACTGAATGCCCAGATAAACTGCCCTGCATTCCAGCAGGTTTATGTGAAGCAGTGACTCTTGCTGGAGCTAGGTACCATGGGCAGTATGCTCCCCCAGGTGGGCACCCCATCCTAGGAAGGAGGTTTCTGTCGTCAAAACTGCTGCTGGTGGAAGCTGGAGGAAGGGGGCGCCTTCCCTGAGGTTGACTTTTTCCTGCCACCACTGCAGAGCTTGAAGGAGGGTTCCTGTGACTGGTATCATCTTTGACAAGGAGTCTCTTTTCTGAGACAAGTGAGCCCTGATATGGAACTGAATATCCCTCATTTGGAATCTTGATCCTAATACTGTTGCTGCGGCCATGTGCCCTAACAGCTGGAGGAAATGCCTCGCTGGTCTGGGGATATGAAGCTGAAAAAAGCCTGCCAGCTGAATCAGACTGTCTGCCCTTACCTGAGGGAGGAAGGCACTTCCTTGCCGAATATCCAGTTCTGCCCCTATAAACTCCAGGAGCTGAACTGGTGTTAGCTCTGACTTTTTCTGGTTTACTAGGAAACCCAGTGCCCCCAGAGTATCTTGAGTGGTGGTCACTGCCTGCTTTACCTGCAAGGGAGACTGACCTACCACCAGCCAGTCATCCAGGTATGGAAAGACTGTAACCCCTTGCCTCCCTGGGTGTGCCACCACTACTGTTAGGCACTTGGTGAATACTCTTGGAGCTGATGTCAGGCTGAAAGCCATGGTCCTGAACTGGTAATGGCCTGATGGCAATCTGAACCTGAGGTACCTTCTGTGTGACTGCCTGATGGGAACATGGAAGTAGCCATCCTTTAGATACAGAGTTGCCAGCCAGTCTCCCTTCCGGAGTGTAGGAAGGATGGTAGCCAGAGTTACCATTTTGAACTTTGGCTTTGTCAAGTGTTTGTTTAAATGTCTGAGATCCAGTATGGGTCGCCACTCCTCTGTTTTCTTTAGAGTGAGGTAGTATCTTGAGTAGAGACCCTTTCCCCTCTAGGGCAATGGAACAGGCTCTACTGCGTGGTCCTGAATGAGCGTTGCTACGTCCTCCTCTAACAGAGATGCCTCTGACGGGTTGGCAGGTCTGAATAGTCTTGCTTTCAACTTGGGCAGAAACTTGAAACTGAGAGGAAGGCCCTGGCTTACCACCTCCAGGACCCACTTGTCTGTGGTGATAGATTCCCAGGCCTGAAGGTAGTAATCCAGCCTGCCCCCTACTGTGAGTGGGGAGGTGGCACTGGCAGACTTCTCAGGGAGTCTGCTTAGGCTGAGCACTAGTCTGAGTGATGGGGCCAGCTCTGCTGCCGCCTCTTCTGCCACTGCCTCTAAAATACCCCCTCTGGGGCTTGTAGGAAGGCAGGGCCTGTGCTTGGAAGAAGGGCCTATAATGGGTTCTACCCCTCCCTCTTCCTTGGAATTTCTGGGGTGTTGCTGCTTTCCCTTAGTAGCAGTACTCTTCTAAGCTGCGTTGTAGTCATCCATTTTTTTCATGTAAGCCTCAGTTTGCTCCCCAAACAGTGATGCGGGTTCATAGGGAAAATCCAGTGCTTTCGTCTGGCTATCCTGAGACAAATTTGTTGCTCTCATTCAAGTAAAGCACCTCAGGGACACTGAGGTAGCCATTTGCCTGGCTGCAATGTCACTGGCATCTACTGCCATGCGAAATTGACACTTAGAGGCTTCAATGCCCCTCTTAGCTGCTTCCGATAGGTCAGATGCCATAGGTCCAGTACATGCCTTGGCTTTCTTAAGTACTGTGTTCCAAAGGCTTTTTTGATACCTGGACACATAAACCATGTAGGCAGCCTACCTGATAGCTAAAGAAGCCCCCAGGTATGATTTATTTTGCTACGGAATCCATTTTTCTGGAATCCTTCTCAGGAGGATCCAATGTCAAAGGGATGCCTGCCTTGTCACAAGCAGCAGCCTGCACCACTCCCTCATAGCTAGGATGTTCAAAAAGGAACTCAGCTCCTGATTTGGCCACCCAATAGTTCCTGTCCAGCCTCTTGTCCATTGGGGGGGATGGACATTGGTGTCTGCAGAATTTTTGAGGCTTGTCTTTTTAATGATTTGTGGATGGGCAACAAGAGCCTCTTTGTTGCTGGAACATCCATCATTTCCAAATAATCTGGTTCTTCCTCCTTCTCAGTGGAGAGGTCCAGGGTCTGTGCCACCTACTTCATAAAGGCAAAGTGGGTAGAGTAATCTTCCACTGCCTTATCCTGTGAATCTGCACCATGGGGATCAGGAGAAACCTCTGGTTCTATGGGTTTTCCAAAGTCATCTTCTTCATCGTCATAATCATTATCTTCCTCAGGGAAAACATCAGTTGATTGTTCCAGTGAACCAGGAACCGAAAGGGAACCCGAATCCGAAATCGACAACTGTGAACCGGGGTGCTGGACCAATACTGCAGTACCAGTTTGCAACTTCTGTAAAAGGCTTATGGCACTAGCTATAGCTTCTGCAGTAGGAACCGCTGGAACTGTCAGTTTTTGGTTCCTTAGCGGAATACTTTTCTTTTCTCATCTTTTTTACAGAACTTACCAGTTCAGCGACAGTTTCTACGGTTCTCTTTTTTGTTGAGGAACTATCACCCTGGTCAGAGGGCTGCTCACTCGGTTCATTAGACTTCTCCTTTTGGGGCCGGCCCGTCGGTGCAGCGGTTGGATTTCCCCATGTGACTCCGGTGCCCGGGTTCGGAAATGGACCAGGGTCGCTGGAGGGCCGACCGTGGGAGAAGGATAGTGTCCCAAGGACTGCTCTCCTTCTCCGGGGGGAGGGTGGGGAAGTGCCCGAGCATCGATGACCCCTGGCGGAGGCCGGGAGTCACACAGCCACCGGCACTAGCACTTACAGGAGACAGGGCGGATGCCAAACGTCATTGCACGACCCCGCCTCCCCCAGAAAATGGAAAAAATGGACAGCTGCCAGCCACCTTCAATCAAGCCTGCCACAGCTTCAATCAGCTCCTCAGGCCAGCCCTCCAACCTATCCCGAAGACTGCGGCATGTAGGGGGAGTGCCGCAGCCCCGCTGTGGGGGGAAAGCCACAGGGTATCGGAGGGCTCGAGGCAGATTTGAGGAGGAAGTCCGTACCCGTGACCGGGCCGAAGTACCGGGTGGCAGGCGGTTTGGGAGGAAAATAATAAAATTAAAAAGACTTCTTCTTTTGAGAAGCAGAAGCCTTTTCCGCAGCTGGGTCAGCAGCTTTCTCTGACATTTTTTCCTTCAGTCGGTTCAAGCGCCTATCCAGCGTCAACTGAGGAAAATGTTTTGCAAATATCACAATCTGCCTTTAAGTGATCGAATCCCAGGAAGAGAACACAAATTAAGTGAGGCTCCGCTTTCGGAAATGGTTCCCCACACTCTGTACAATGCTGAAAACCCATTGGGCCGGTTATTTTCTTGGGTAGTGACATACCAACCCAAACCCCTAACAGTGGGATCTAGTGAGTCTAAGGCCACCACACAAATAAAAATACTTTTTTTTTTTTTTCTGATGGTCGGTTTAGCGACCGAAGAAAAAACTGAGAGTTACACTGGTTTCACCACAAAATAATCAACTGGACCCAAAAAGGGTTTAAAAGTAAAACTAAAAGTGTTAAAAATATAAACAAACAATCTGTTACCTCCCGATTAAAAGAACCGAGAAGAAACCGAGAAAATTTATCGGAATAACACTAAATCTAGACTAATCTATCTGTAAACTCGAGGACAATGCTTTAAAATCGAGCAGAAATAAACTTTTACTTCAGAAAACCGACAAAATAAAATCTTCAAGAAAGATGAAGGAGGGCTCTCTGAGGCATCTGTACTAGGCAAGCGGAGTAAAGAATCTGACGGTTGTATAATGTTTACCAGGGACAGTGGTTTGAAAACCGAGCTTGAGCCTAACATTCCATGATTAACATAGGTTCTATTTACCATTTCAGCTCCGTGGCAGTCTTATGGCGAGACCACACTGCGGAAGTCAGAATACAGTAAGATTTCCTGGGGTTTGAAAGTATCAAAAGTGGCATTGTGGATCAAGATACAACTGCAGAACATGAAAATTGAGCATACACGATATGCAGCCAGAAATCAGATGGACCGGTACCACCAGATCTGGGGGTCCATTAGAGGATACACTAAACCACCCACGGTTCTCCACTTTTTAGGAATGAGTCTAATTACTGAAGTAAATTATTAATCAGGCGAGATAACATTATTATTTACTAAGGGTTATGAGAAGAATTGGGCGGAGAGGTATTGATTATGCACAAAATTTCAAAGGATTCAAGAAATAAATCTTACATGACTGGACCACTGATGTTCCAAATCAGGTTTTAAGGTTTATACACCATTTATATTTAATTTTTTACAGGTTCGTTAGCACCATGTTGACATTTTTTTATGTATGGTGCTCTCTAATGTAAACTACTTGTACCATGGTATGCTGAATGGAAATGTATAATTCCTTGCTGAATTTTTAAAGTAAAATTTACAAAAGAAAGAAAGGACTGGGGAGAGGGAGGTGAATCGATGCCCAGAGACTGGGAGGGAGACTCCAGGGAAGACCTAACTAAACAGCAAGAAAAGACAGGTACTTACCTGAGGCACCACTGTTTTTTTTTTTCAATCTGAGACCGCCCAAAAAACAAACACCCTAGAAAAATGTGGCAGATGTTGCCCCCAATCCAAGCACATGCAGTGGAAATGGGAGAAGCAGGTTAACCAATTTGAAAGCCGCAGCTTAACAGGCATGATTTTAAATTAGGGGTGCTCCCTGTTACCAGGAGGCCCTAATCTGCTATGCAGAATTGAAACCCCAAGACCTAGAAGCCAATGTCTTCTTCAGAGAAGCTTGAGAGATGCTTTCCCCTTCAATGGCATAGCTCAGACTGGAGAGTTGCTGCTGTCCGGAATGCTCATGTGCCCAACATTCTAAGACTTTGGGATTGTGCCATTTCCCCTATTAGGGGTGCACAGTACCCAACTGTAATTACTACCCACTGACAATGCAGACTGCTACAGAATTAAGTAATAATGCACAACAGAGTGTGGTATATCATGGGATATCATCACGTCTCGGGTGGTTGGGCACGAGGCCGCAGGCCGAGTGCGTCCAACCGCTCAAGAAGTGACGATATCCCATGATATACCACACCCTGGAGTGCATTACATTATTGCTGTTATGAACAGGAATACAAGTTTTAGCAGTAAAAAAAAATTAAAAAAAAATTTATATATATATACATTTTAAATCGTTCTGAAAATGTGTTTTGTGAGGTGTTGGAGGAGTACCTTTTAATAAATAGTTCCTGGACAGCTCTGAACAGCAGGTGGCACTGTTGTAAGTTGAGTTATGGAGAAGGAGTGTACTGTGTATATCTCTCTCAAAACGTTATCTGTGGCAAGAAGGAAGCAGCAATGTAAATGGGAAGAATGGACATCTTCCAGAAAGTCATCTGGAAATGTGAAACTGTCACTTGGACGGCTGTACTGTTTAAAAAACAAGTCATGGGTTGGTTTTGGATCCTTTACTGTTTTTTAAAAAGATGCTTGCTCAAGGCGCGACTCGTGCCATTCTGCCCTATAGACAGATTGGACATGCTTTGCGACTGCCGCCTAACGTTACGTTTCTGTGGGGAATGGAACTGTAGGATACGGAGGATGTTTTGGGCAGCTCGGTCATTGTTCTTCCCGGCTCCCAGCAGCTTGTGTTGTGCTGCATTCTGTCATGGGCATATTTGTAAAGAGTTTTTTTTTTTTTTTTTTAAACAGCGGCGAACTGGAGGTCTGACTCGGACTGTGGGAGATGAGGAACACTGCACGGCAAATGAGGAGGCTGGTGACCGGAGGTTTTCTGAAGCCGTGATGATGTAGCCCGATATCATCATGGCTTCAAAAACCTCTCGGCCAATCAGCTTCCTCCATTTACGATTGCTAGTTCATAACAGACAGCTTAGAATAGTTCTCCTTTTCAGAAAGATGCATGATGTGCTGCAATATCTGCTTCAGGTGTATCAATGTGTGTGACTGTTTGCACAAAACCAGTTATGTCTTTCTCAGAAGCCCGGAGAGCAAATGCTGTTTCGAAATCAAACAGGCCTATATTATCTGGTGCCTCAATCAAAACGTCACAAGACCATTAACATGCCCTACTTTATGCAGACTTGATGTTGTTGTTGGCTCCCCACACCACGTTCGCATTCAACAGAAGTTGATGATGTTGCTAAATATACTGCATATACAATTGTTATATTCATCCATGAATCTTTGTTGAGAACAATGACCTTCATATTAATCCCTTCAAAACTGCAGTCTTTGTGTGATCCAGAGTATGTAATAAAGACCACTTCACCTTGGCTGCATCTGGGTTATCAAGAAGCCTTTTTAGGACACCATAGTAAGCAATAATGAACTCAAGCTCCTCTCCACCACATTGTGAATACTGTCATCATCTGGTGCAGTATGAGTGTCTAAGATGAACCAGTTGTCCAAAAATGTTCCTTTTAGAAAGCAGTTCTGAAGTTCCTCAACTGTTACCGCTACATAAGATCTTCTAAAGACTCACAAAATTATTGTTTGCATAAAAAGAACAGTAAAACAAGGGACAGCAGGAGGTATTGCAGCGAACATGTGCGCAAATTAGACAGCACGAGTAAGCTGCTCCCTTTCTCCGCCACGCACGCTGATATGGGGCAAAAGAGGCAATTTTTTTAGTCTCCCACGGTATGCTTTTGGTGAAGCCAACTTCAGCTCCTGGTATTCGAAGCTGTTCTTACCACGACTCCTAACTGCCGGTCCCACGATCTATTTTGAATCGGCAGCGTTAATAATGCAGCAGTGTTACTGCGAGCTAGCCTGTTGGCGTACAAATACACAAAGGAATTCACCAAACACTCACTGCTTGGAGGACGACTGCAACAAGGTTCAGTTCTGCAGCTCAACTTTCTATTACTCCAAGGAAAACTAAGTTTTAAGCAGTGAAACACTAAACATAATTTGTACAGCACCAGCAGTTTTCTTTCAAGCCCAACAGAACAACTACGGGATTCCTAAGCGAAGCCATGAACCAAATAAGGAATTTTTGAATCTTACAAAATGGAGAAGAAAAAATTACTCACCTTAGTAATGTTGTTTCTTCTAATGGAGTCTTGCTATATTATGACAACTGCAGTATGACCGCAGGTTAGAACTGCTCCGGAGGTGAAATAGCTAACTTTCCATGCAGGCATGGAACTTAGAGCGCGAGCTCGGTTGAAAACTCTGTCTGTTGTGCTTCAAACGCAAACTGTCAGATCTTTACGAGCTAAAGCTCACTAAGGTTCTGTGTGGAAGCTGTAAATCTACACTAGCCAACTGGCAACTAACATAAACACTCATTTTTTGGCCTAAAACAAAGACTCAAGTCAGGAGACTCAAAAATGCAAAAACACAACACCAATTCACCCAAAAAGGTAGGTGAAAAACAACAAGGTGGGCATCAAAAAAGTGCCAACCCTGTACTGCTCACCCACATCCCCAAAACAGAGGTTCTGAGAGGGGCAGGCAGGGAGGGAGGTCATAATATAGCAAGACTCCATTAGAAGAAACAACATTACTAAGGTGAGTAATTTTTTCTTCAAACAACATGAAGTCTTGCTATATTATGACAATTGCAGACTACACAGCAGTACCCCCATGGAGGAGGGACAGAACCTACCTAGGAAATAGGCTCTGAAGCACGGCTGTGCCAAACCGAGCATCACTCCTAGCCTGGATGTCCAGGGAGTAATGCTTGATAAAAGTGTGAACTGTTTTCCAGGTAGCTGCTCGACATATTTCCAGAATAGGAATGTCTCTGGCAGCAGCCAGAGAAGCAGCTGTACCTCTGGTAGAGTGAGCCCTCAGGCCTGAGGGGGGAACTTTACCCAACTTCTCATAGCAGAATTGGATACAAGAGACAATCCACCTGGCAATGGATCTTTTAGTGGCTGGCTTCCCTTCACCAACTTCGCCATAGGTGAGGAACAGTTGGAGGGAGTCAAACCTATGACCCTTGGTACGCTCTATGTAGTAACTAAGGGCTCTCTTCACATCTAGGCTGTGCAGCCTCCTCTCCCCAGAGGAGGAGTGGTCAGTGAAGTACACTGGAAGTGAAATAGATTGATTAAGGTGGAAATCTGAAACCACCTTAGGCAGGAACTTTCTGTTAGTCCGAAGGACCACCTTATCTCTGTGAAAAGAGATAAACTCCTGCTCCACTGACAATGCTTGTAATTCACTTATGCATCTGGCAGAGGTGATGGCTACCAAAAACACAGTTTTCCAAGTCAAGTACTTGAGCTCAGCTGAAGACAAGGGCTCAAAGGGGTGCATAAGCTGAGCAATGCAAACATTAAGATCCCAGGCAGGCAGGATCAATGGAGGTCTGTAAACATCAAGAGCCAGGCCTTGAGGTTGAGGGATTTGAGATTCGGATACCAAACTCCTCCCTGGGCACAGGTTAACAGATTGTGATTCCTGGGGAGACACAGGAAGGTGGACTGCTAAGGACAGCAGGAGTGGATACCAGGGCTGTCTGGCCCAATCTGGAGCTATCAGAATGACTTGCAAGGTTGAGGATCTGATTTTGACTAGCACCTTGAACAGGAGAGGGAAGGGAAGGCATGAAACTTCCTTCCCAATCTGAGGGCTAAGGCATCCAGGGGGAGTGAGCCCAACACTGGGGCCTGCAGCAAAAAAGAGGAAGTTGGTGATTGTCTGGGGCTGCAAAAAGATCTATCTGTGGGGTGCCCCATCTGGCAAATATTACTCCCAAGACCAGGGGATCCAATGACCATTCGTGGTGGCCCTGGGAAATCCTGCTGAGAGCATCTGCCAGGACATTGTCCTTGCCTGGGAGGTGAACTGCCGTAAGGGAGGTGTTCAGGGAGTAAGCCAGAGACCACAACTTCATCGCTTCGGTGCACAAGGCCGTAGGACCGAGTGCCCTTTGTGTTGATGTACCACATTGTAGTGGTGTTGTCTGTTCTGACCTGAATACTCTTGTTCTGAACAGATTTGGAAAAGCTTGAAGTGCTAGAAAAACTGCTCTGAGCTCCAACAGGTTGATGTGGAGCAGAGATTCCTGGGGAGACCACAGACCCTGGGTGGTGAGGTCGCCCATGTGAGCTCCCCAGCCCAAGAGGGACACATCTGTAGTAAGGATTAGAGAATGAGACTGGGAGACAAAAGGAACCCCTTGTCTCAGGTTGCTCTGATCCTGCCACCACTGTAGGGCTTGGATCAGGGTTCGAGGTACTGGGATCAACTGGTAAGAGGATCCTTTCTTTGAGACCAAAAAGCTCTCAAATGGAACTGGATGTCCCTCAGCTGAAATCTTGCTCCTTGCACAACTGCTGTGGAAGCAGCCATGTGTCCTAGGAGCTGCAGAAAATGCCTTGCTGGCCGGGAGACCTGCAGGGTAAATGAGGAGGCCAGGGAGACTAGGGTCTTTGCCCTGTCCAGGGGGGGAAGAAGGCCCTGGCTTCCTGTGTGTTCAGTTCTGCGCCTATGAAGGTAAGAAGCTGGACAGGCTCTAGAACTGACTTTGAGAGATTCAGAAGGAAACCTAGAGAGGTAAGCAGTTGTTGCGTTATCTGAAGGTGTAAATTGACCTGGTCTGGTGACTGGTCTACTATGAGCCAATCATCCAGGTAAGGAAAGATGGCAATCTTTTGCCTTCTTATGTAGGCAACTGCTACTGCCAGGCATTTGGTGAATACCCTTGGGGCAGAAGTGAGGCCGAAGGGCATTGACTGGTAGTGGCCTGAGGGCAGTTCGAACCTGAGGTACTTTCGATGGGAGCTTCTGATGGGAATATGGAAGTAGGCATCCTTGAGATCCAGGGAAGCTAGCCAGTCCCCTGGCCTTAGAGAGGGTAGGATAATTCCCAGAGTCACCATTTTGAACTTTGGCTTTAAAAGGTGCTTGTTTAAATATCTGAGATCCAGGATGGGCCGCCATTCTCCTGTCTTTTTTGGGGTAAGGAAGTACCTGGAGTACAAACCTTTGCCCTGGTGTAGGGGAGGAACCCTTTCCACAGCTCTGAGAGCCAGGAGGGTAGAGACCTCTGCCTCTAGGGCGAGTGCCTCTGATGGAGTTGCAGGTGGAAAAGATCTGGTTCTCAGCTTTGGAAATTTTTTGAAGCTGAGAACCAGTCCCTGGCTTACTACTTCCAGGACCCACTTGTCTGATGTTAAAGACTTCCAGTCCTGGACAAAGTAAGCCAGCCTGCCCCCTACAGGTAGAGGAGAATCGGCCCTGGCAATCCCATCAGGGTGCCTGCTTGGCAGGGGCTTTGGGCTGAGGGGTGGAAGCAGACCTGCCTGTACCCCGTCTGCCTCTCCCTCTAAAGAACCCCCTCTGAGCATAGGCGGAGGAGGAAGCTTGGCTTGGTAAAAGGTCCATGAAAGGCCTGCCCCTGCCTCAGGGAAGCTGCTTCTGAGGAGTGGCCTGCCTTTCCTTGGCCTGTGCACTCCTATAGGTGGTCCTATAGTCATCCATTTTCTTCATGTAATTCTCTGTTTGCTCCCCAAATAGAGAATTTCCCACAACAGGAAAATCCATGGCCTTAGACTGGGTATCCTGAGACAGGGTAGTACATCTGAGCCAAGCCATCCTGCGAAGTGCCACAGATGTAGCCATGACTCTTGATGA
The DNA here is from genome assembly GCA_016271365.2 of Neoceratodus forsteri. NCBI lineage: Eukaryota > Metazoa > Chordata > Ceratodontiformes > Ceratodontidae > Neoceratodus > Neoceratodus forsteri. Next base: position 558,922,229 of record CM057459.1, on the reverse strand, counting down.
AACATCATTAGAGTCCACTGCAGCATGACACTGCACCTTGATGCCTCAATACCATCCATAGCCACCTGTTCCAGCTCCCTGGCAAGCTGGTCAGGGACTTGTTTTGCTAGGCCAGCACAGTATCCCATCTGGATTTCTGGTACCTAGCAGCATAAATCATATAATTTGCTTGTCTGAGTCCCAAAGATGCTGCCATGTACTGTTTCTCTGCCATAGCATCAATCTTCCTGGAGTCCTTCTCAGGGGTGTGAAGCTAGGGGAATATTACCTTGTCACAGGCTGCAGCCTGCTACCTCCACATGGCTGCATTGTTGAGTGAGGAAATCTGTGTCGGAGCCTGATAAGGTATACCTCTTGTCCATCCTTTTATCCACAGGAGGTATAGTGTGAGGAGTTTTTAAAACTTTTACTGTCTGTTTCCGAAAAGATTTATACAAAGGAATAGACAGTCTCCTAGACTCTGGAATATCCATCATTTCTACATAGTCTGGCTCCTCCTGGTCATCAACAGCTTCCTCAACAGGGAGCTGGAGAGTTTCAGCAACTTTTTTATAAAACATGAAATGAGAAGGGGACTCAAAAAGCCTTGGAGGAGAAACCCCTAGGGGTCTATCTGGAGAGATGTCCGGATCAATGGGCACATCCAGATCTTCAAACCCATATTCACTCTCCTCATATTCCTCTTCCCCCTTCCCCGGTTCATAAAAATCTTCAAAATCGTAATCCTGAACCGGTGGAACCAGCCGAACCGAACGCTTACCTGAAGGTGTCGGTTCGGTCGGAACCGGAGAGACTGGACAATTTGAATTGCTTTAGCTATTTCCTCAGCAGTTGGGGAGAGAACTTTTGGCTCTACACTAGCTGACTTTCTAGTCCTTTTTGCTGGAACCGGCTCCTCAGAACCGGCTGTTCGTTTGCCCGAGGAAGTATCGCCCTGGTCAGAGGGCACTCCCTCCGGTTCGGTTGGCACCGAACCGGGCTGGCCATCCAGGTCAGCGGACTTTTTGACCTCCCTCTCCCTGAGCCTACTAACTCTCTTATCTATGGTGGCAGCAGGGAAATTGTGACAAATCTGGCAGTCTGAATTGAGGTGGTCAAACCCCAGACAATAGACACATGTGGTGTGTGGGTCAGCCTTAGCAAAAGCTTCCCCACAAACACTACAGTGTTGAAACCCAGTGGGTCCGTTTTTCTTTTGGGTTTCTCAGACATAATGCCAGCCTAACCAACTTGCCCGTTTATGGCAATCCACCAAGCAAGACACCCTTATCGGTTCCCAACCGTGTCACGGGTCGTGGAAAAAACCGTAATGAAATCCGTTCTTTTTAGAACCGATAAGAACCGGGAACCGCACTCTAAAAAAGGACTAGTAGATTTTAATACAACCTGATCGGTTCAAACCGAACCGATAAAGAATTACAAGTTCCACACAGAAAAAATAAATGTAAAACCTATCTATTACTTACATTACCACAGACAGAGCTTGAACCGACCGGTCATGTTTAATTTCGCAAAAACCAAAATAATACTTTTAAACCGACAAAATGAACTGAGCAGAAGGAGAAATCTCCGGAGCGACTGTTCAGTGAGGCGGAGTAAAGAATCTGACAGTTTGCGTTTGAAGCACAACAGACAGAGTTTTCAACTGAGCTCGAGCTCTAAGTTCCATGAGTGCATGGAAAGTTAACTATTTCACCTCCGGAGGAGTTCTAACCTGCGGTCATACTGCAATTGTCATAATATAGCAAGACTTCATGTTGTTTGAATCACTGCATTTACTAGCAACGGTGGAAATTATTCTCAAATTATTCTCATCAGGCTGATTAAGGACTACTAGACTATTCAGGAGCATATGAATAAGAATTATTCTATGGGAGACTTGAAAGTGTTCCTTTCTGATTCTTCCCATTTTCAAATTACAAAGTGTGACCAGTACAGGCCCCTGCCACATCCACCCTCCCCTTTTTCTTAATTACAAATCTGGTCAATGCAGACTGCGAAGCTTGAGGTAAATTTGGGGGTAAAGAGGAAAAAATAAAAGCCTTTATTCAGCCTCTACCCTGGAACTCATAGAGAAAAAATCTAAAAGAGTGTTTAAAGCCTTAGACAAAAGAAGTAATGTTAAAACACCAAAAGGTAAACATTCAAGACTGACAAGCAAACTAGATACCACAAAAGGCCCGTCTCATTTAAAGCAATCCCATATCAATTTCTCCTCTAAGTTAAGAGTACCTGGTCCAAAACGTCAGCTAAAAGCAGCAACGTTCAGCCGGCCCAATGGTGCAGAGGGTTGAGGAGCCGGACGCCACACCATGCCAGCGACTTGAGTTTGGCCCGCCAGGGTTCGGCAGGGGGAGGGGGGTGCAGAGCAGGATCAAGATGCCACAAGGAAGTGCTCTTCTCTGGGGAGGGATGTAAGGGTTTCCCGTCTCTTGGCTGCCACCCGGTGGAGGCTAGGTGGTAGTGCCAAGCCATAAGGGAACCCTGGCATTAGTCTGGGTGGTTGGAAGGGGCCGTCACTGGAGCCGCGGAGCGCATATGTGCCTCCATGTGCATGGACAACTGCGTTCCAGGATCCTGGGATAATGGTGAGAAATCCAGAAAACATGCACGTCTCCCCTGTTGCCAAGGAAGGTGCAGGTAGTAACGAGGGAGCAAAAAGCAAAATGGAAAAAAAAAAAGGCAGCAACGATCTGCCAGTGATGATTCTGAGTTTGACCACAGCAATAGAAGTCTACCCATGTCAGAGCACATACCTGAAGAAGTGCCCTTAGAACCAAGAATCACTAGAAACAGGATATTACAAAATGCACAGAGTTATTTTTCCAAACATAAAAAACCTGAGCTAAGTGCTGCTATTATGTCTCAGGACGCTGGCCCTAGTTTTCAAGTCAATGAATCAGCCAATATAAAAATTCAGAAAAAGAAAGTTTCAAATGAGGACTCTCACCCTAAGACGGGCAAACAAGCTTATCAACACTGTTAATAGTAGTCAAGATAGCATTAAACAATTAAGCTCTATGCCCAATACCCTCCAAGAGTTAAGTAAGAAAATGGCAGACTTGGTAGGGAAGCTACCAGATTAACTGCACTGGAGTAGAGGCGTGCATCTCTGGAAGATAATTTAAACCCACTCCTTCTAGAGATTAAAGACTTAAAACAACAAGAGGAGATGAAAAATCAACTAGAAGGCCAAGAACACAGAGCCAGGAGAGGAAATATTCTTATTTTTTTGGAATGTTACAAATCTGAGAAAAATCCTCAACTCTGACGCAATTGGCTACCGAATTATTTCAACAACTTCTTGGTGACTCTCCTGATTCTTCTGTCCTAATAGATCAAATTCATTGGACAGGGAAGGCCTTAGATAAAGATGTCCCCAGACCAATTACTGTCCAATTTTTGAAATCTGAGGACAAATTTAGAGTTAGCAATGCTATCATTCAACAAAAGAACAGCAAGTTTAGGAGACCAAAATATATCCATAAAACAAGACTTTTCTCACGAGTTTACAAAAAAGGAAGACGTGTTCTCCCCAATACAACAAACACTCTAGAGAGAGAGAGAAAAAATAAGAGCATATTTGGCATATCCTGTGAAATTAAGAGTTACCAAATTTTGATATATGGCACACATGATGATGCATTGAGAGACTTAGAATTGTGTTTAGCAACTACCTTTAAATGACTACATTACTACTGATCTAAGATTTGGTCTCTGGCCCATTAAGTCAGCATCAATAGAATTTAATTTTGACAGTATGGAGGTGGGAGGGGATATGGAAGAGCAGGGATGAAAAACTGATGGTATGGGAGCAAGGATACATTTAAACTGGCCATTTAGATCAAACATTCTGTTACCTGATATACAAAAAATAAAATCCAACACATATTTAGGTTCAGATGGCATGGGTGTAGGGTGAGGGGGTAATTTGAGCCAATGGAAGTTGTCAGGGGTCGACAAATCCCATAGCCCAATGTCCCGGGCAGGGGTCGACTTTATTAATAATAATAATAATAATAAGCTTTATTTCACCTAAGTGCCTTTCAGACTACCAAGGCGCTCTATAAAAAAGTTTAAAACAACAGTAATAAAATCAACAAATACAAAACAATAACAATAGTTGGACAGGTTTCGCTCATTCAATGCCACTAAAGGCCTGGCACCATAAAAAAGGTTTTAACGCCTGTTTGAAACCTCCCACAGTCATGCACTCCCGCAGCCGACAGGGTAGAGAATCCCAGAGGGTAGGGGTCACGTACATAAATGCACGGGCCCCTGAAGAGTTCAAAGACACTCTCGGAATCTCCAGCAACCCCTCATAGGCCGAACGGAGCTTTCGCTCAGGGCGATAGGAAACAAGAACCTCGTTCAGGTAGTCAGGGCCAAGTCCATGTAGGGCTTTATAAGTCAGTAAACCAACTTTAAAGGTGATCCGCCACCGAATCGGCAGCCAGTGCAGAGTGCGCAGCACCGGGGTGATATGAGAGGCTCGAGAAGTCCCCGTCAGCAATCATGCTGCAGCACTCTGCACTAGCTGCAGGCGGCGGATATCAACCCCAGGAAGCCCTAAGTACAGGGAGTTGCAGTAATCAAGGCACGAGGTCACAAAGGCGTGGACCAATGTAGGTAGATCCCTGGACGGAACAAGGTGCTTGATCCTGGCGATGTTTCCAAGACGGTAAAAGGAAGACTTGATGACCGCCGACATCTGAGATCGTAAAGTCAGCCCACAGTTAAGCACCACCCCCAGGTCCCGTACCCATTCAGAGGTAAGGATCTGGGAGCCCCCTAGATAAATTCCAGAAGGCTGACCAGTCCTCATCACCTCTATCCGGCAACCCGGATTCACAACCATCACCTCGGTCTTTCCCGCGTTCAACTTTAGCCAGCTCAAACTCATCCAATCCTGAATTTCAGCAAGGCAGCTGTTAAATACCGAGAGAGCACTATCCTGGTCAGGTGCAAAAGACAGATAGAGCTGTGTATCATCAGCATAGCAGTAAGACCTCAGCCCATACCGTCTTACAATGTCTCCGAGGGACAGCAAATACACTGTAAACAACATGGGGAACAGTACTGAGCCCTGAGACACCCCACATGACAGAGAGAATGGGTCAAAGGAAAAAATCCCAGACACCACTCTCTGAGTTCTGCCAGTGAGGAAAGATGTAAACCACATGAGGACTGTACAAGACAGGCCACAGATGGACCTCAAGCACCCAAGCAGTACCCCATGGTCCACAGTGTCAAAGGCTGAAGAGAGATTAAGGAGCACCAAGATAGAACAGCTTCTCTGATCTCTCGCCATCAGGAGATCATTGAGCACCCAAACCAGCGCAGTCTCAGTACTATGCCTCTTTCAAAAAACGGACTGGAAAGGTTCGTAGATGTTATGGATAGTCAAGTGGTTCTCCAATTGTACCGCCACTACTTTCTCAATAACCTTCCCTATAAAGGGGAGGTTTGAGATTGGTCTGTAGTTGGCCAGAGAGTCCAGGTCCAAAGAAGCTTTCTTCAGGAGGGGTGTTACCACCGCCTCCTTCAGGGAGCTTGGGAACTCACCCGAATCAAGGGAGCACCGGACTATCTGTACCAGGACTGGGCCGATAATATCACAACATCCCATAAACAGGGAAGTTGGACCCGGATCCAAATTACACCATGTAGGGCGCATACTCTGGGCAATCCGCATGACATCCGCGAACTCTGGCAGGTCAAAGGAACTCCTGGAAGCACGAGGTGAGGTGATCAAGCACCGATCAACAGAATCCCCCACACTGTGAGTCAAGAGGATCTCCGACCTGATGTTGGCCACCTTATTAGCAAAGAATTGAGCAAGCTCATCGCACTCCACTTGCGAAAAAGGTCTTCGGAGCTGCAGACAGGTTGGGTTGCACAACCTGTCCGTAGTTCGAAAGAGCTGAGCTGGTCGATTCTGAGTGGCAGCAATCTCCCTGGACAGGAATTCTGCCTTCTTACTGGAGATCGCCGATTGGTAGGCCTGATAATGCTCTACCAATCTAAGGTGGTCAACCTCCAGGGTGGATTTCCGCCAAAGCTGCTCTAACCTACGTCATAGTCACTGCAACTCCCTCAAGGATCCATCAAACAAAGGGGCCTGAGGACGAAGGAGGAGAGGACGAACACGGACAGGAGCAATCAAGTCCAGGGCCACGGAGATGGCCTTATTATAGGCCAAAACCAAAGTCTCTGGACTCGTGCTGGCCACAGGAAACTCTGAGAGATCAATCACCTCCGCCAGGCCTTCAGGGCTCACCTCCCATAAAGGGCAGTAACTGACCATCTCCACAGGGGCAGGCCTTTGGAGGGGGGTACAAAAGTTGAACCTCACGGTGCAGTGATCGGACCAACCAACAGGTTCAACCCCCAAATTGGAGGCCTCAATCCCCAGGAGGAAAACCAAATCTGGGGAGTGACCGTGTTTATGGGTAGCAGAGGTAACAAGCTATGTAAGGCCCAGCGATGTCATCAGCTGGATGAAGTGCTGTCCAAATTGCGAGAGTTCGTCGTCGACCCAGGCGTTAAAGTCGCCCAGAACTATCAGTCTGGGTGACTCCAGCGCCATGTCGACCACGAAGTCTGCTACTTCCTGTAGTAAATCGCTTCTTGTCCCCGGGTGGATGGCAGACAAGAGCTATTCTACAACCTACACCTGCCACCACGGTACCCTCAAAGGATTCGGCCTCCTCAACTGGTAGACTTGTGAAGCCCAACTCGGTCTTGAAAGAGACCCCGATGTGAGAGACCCGTTCATTGGTCCTCTGATGTCCACACCTCCCACCCTCCTCACAGAACAATACCCAGCACTGACAGCATTGGTAAGTTGACATCAGCCGGGGCGGAGGCAGAGGACCAAATAGCACATGACCGGGAGGAAGGCCTACATCCTACAGGCTAACCAAAACCAAAATACACAACATCCAAGCACCTGACCCAAGAGGGAAACCCCAAACAGACGATAATAAAATTACCCAACCCAAGCAAATAAAACAAAATAAATAGGTAAGTAAAAATACCCACCCAAGACAGATAACAAAAACACAATAAAATAAAACCTTTCCCAACACTACATGGATAATTCAGTCCAACACTTAGCTCATGGAAAACATAAACGGAAGAATAATAATAGCAAATAAAACCAGAACAAAATGAAATCTCCTGCAGTCCCCTCTCACTGGAAATGCAGAAAAGTTATGAATCCCCAACAGGCCCTCTCACAGCCTGGGAGTAGAAGAAGTCAGGGTACTCTCACTGTTCAAAATTAAAAGTCCAGGATCTGCTCAAAAAAGTCAAGACAATTAGGAATCCAGAAAATCTTACCTCAAAATTTAACAGAAAAGTAAATAAAATGTGGATGCCCAGGCCCTCTCACCACCAGGGAAAACCATGGAAAAAGGACACTCTCACTGTACAAAATACGAAGATAAACCATAAATCCAGAGCTAAGTAAGAAAAAATCCAGAAAGTGCACGTAATCCAAGCAGAGACTCCAATTCAAACGGAGACCGGCCAAAAATTCGGGTCAGCAATCGGCAATAAGCAAGGGCCCGCCAAACTCCATTTCCAGCGACCACAGCCGGAAATATTTACTGTGCCACTTCAATACTCTGGCAATAACCACACAGTGGCCAAACCCCGAGGATCTAGGGGAGCTACAGGTCCCCATGTAGCAGCAAATCAGCTTTAGCAATGGTCCTGTGGCCTGAGGCCACCAGAGACAGATTTGGGCCACTGTATTAACTCTGGCTGCAGGCTCGATTGGCCAGCAAAACTTTACTCATTAATGAGGCCATTTCGGTAATGCGCAATTTAAAACAGGCTCAGCTGCTCAGTCAGGTGCATGCGCGTAGAAGTGTCCACTCCACATCACAGGAAGATGGAATAGAGCACAGCGATACACTTACATGTAAGTGGGAGCCCAGCACGATGTGTCACTTTAAATCTCATGTTGGTTTCAGGGCTCCCACTTGCATGATCACAAGGTAATGTGCTCAGATCGTGGAAACAGTGCAGTGCAAAGAAACAATTACTCACCGTAGTAATCTTCTTTCTTCCAAGGTGTCCTTTAGCATCAATAACTACTAGCAGCAAGCTGGCCAGCTTGAACTGCTATGGAGGTGTGGATATGGTAATGAGCTATGCCATCGGCCAATCAGAAGACAGAAGGAAGTAAGCTCAGGGTTGAAACATAGAAGTTGATGGTAGATAAGGAACGCAAGGCCCATCCAGTCTGTCCATTTCTTTTTTTCTACCTTATAAATGTGCCATCTGCCTTTTCTCTGTCAATGGCCTATCTATTCATACTCATCTGTATTGCACCCCTTATGCCTATTCCATGCCTGTTTGAAGCCTTGCACTGTATTCATATCCACCACTACCTGAGGTAGGCCGTTCCATGCATCCACCACCCTTTCTGTGAAACCGAACTTCCTCACATTACCCCTTAATCGGCCTCCCTCTAATCTCATGCTGTGTCCTCTTGTCCTGGTAGTTTTCTTATATTGAAACATGTTAGACTCTTTCACCTTGTTAATGCCCTTAAGGTGTTTGAATATTTTGATCATATCACCTCTCTCCCTCTTTTGCTCTAGGGTATACATATTGAGCTCCGTTAATCTGTACTCATATGTTTTTTTGATGCAGTCCCTGCACCATTTTGGTTGCCTTTCTCTGGACTGCCTCAATTTGGTTAATGTTCTTGTGAAGGTGTGGCCTCCAGTACTGCACGCAGTACTCCAGATGGGGCCTAACCAGTGTCTTGTAAAGAGGCATTATTACCTCCCTCTTACAACTTGTGATACCCTTGCTAATACACCCTAACATCCCCCTAGCCTTACCTACTGCTTTAGAGGTCTGCTTGGATGATTTCAGATCATCGGTGATGATGACGCCCAAGTCTCTTTCTTCCCTTGTGAATGCCAGCAACTCACCTCACAGCCTATAGGTGGCTTCAGGGTTTCTCTTGCCTATGTGCATGATCTTGCACTTCTTTGCATTAAACCCCAGTTGCCACTCTTCCGACCATTTTGCTAGTTTATCCAGATCTCTTCTCATTCTGTCCACCCTATCTGGATCATCTACTCTGTTGCAGATCTTGGTGTCATCTGCAAACAGACAAACCTTACCCTCTAGTCCATCTGCAATGTCACTGATGAAGATATTGAAGAGGACTGGCCCCAGGACTGATCCCTGAGGTACCACACTTGTGACTTGCATCTCTTCTGACTGTATACCATTTACCACCACTCTGTTTTTTCCCCATCAACCAGTTTGCCACCCAGTTGACCAACTTCTGACCCACCCCGAGCCTACCCAGCTTATTAATCAATCTTCTATGTGGAACAGTATCGAAAGCTTTGCTGAATTCAAGGTAGGCACCATCAACTGCTCCCCCTCGGTCCACCACTCTGGTTACCCAGTCAAAGAAATCTATGGGATTAGTTTGACAGGACCTTCCATTTGTAAACCCAAGCTGTCTTGGATCCTGTGCTCCTATGGATTCCAGGTGTTGCACTATCCTTTCCTTAAGGAGTGCCTCCATAATCTTGCCCACTACTGAGGTAAGACTGACTGGTCTGTAGTTTCCTGCTACCACACTTGTGAAGCGGGATCACATGAGCCCTCCTCCAGTCTTCTGGGACCTCTCCTGTGCTCAGAGACTCACTAAACAGTTCTGATTATGGCTCTGCTAGTTCCACCCTTAGCTCCTTTAGTACCCTGGGATGTATGCCATCAGGTCCCATTGTCTTGTCCACCCTGAGCTTATCGAGCTCTTATAGGACTCTTTCTTTTGTGAAGGGACTAGTGCTCACCTCCCTCCCCACTGTGTCCATGGTGCTGAGCTGTGGGCCCTGCCCTACCTTCTCTTCAGTAAATACTGAGCAGAAGTATCTATTTAGGATAGATGCTTTTACATGGTCCTCCTCCTCACACGCCTCCTTATCTCCTTTGATCTTAGCAATACCCCTATGGACTTTCGCCTTTCATTAATGTATCTATAGAAAGTCTTGTCACCTTCTTTTACTGTTTGTGCTACTGTTTCGTCGGTTTGGGCCTTTGCCTGCCTTACTGTCTTCCCTGCTTCCCTTAGGGAAGTTTGGTATGCCTCCCTATCTTCACCCCACTGTGTTCCTTTATATTTCCTGAAGGCCAGCCTTTTGGCTCTGGCCTTTTCTGCTATTGTTTTTTGAGAACCAAAGTGGTTTCCTTCTTCTTTTGCACTTCCTTTTCTCTCTAACACAATGGGATTGCCTGTACAGGCGCCAGAATTTTTTCCAAGGCAGGTGGGCACATGTCTAAAAAGTGAAACAACAAAATTTAAAAAACATGCAACTAGCATGAACCATAACAACAACCAATAAATTTTGCCACCACTTTAGCTGAACGACCACATAACAAATTTGGTAGAAAAACCGAAACAGCCCTTCTCCTAAAGGGTGATCAAGGGTGGAGGGTGGGCGCTTATTGATGGTAAAGGACACCTTGGAAGAAAGAAGATTACTACGGTGAGAATTTTTTTTTTCCTCGCCCCAGGGATCTTTTAGCATCAATAACTACTAGCAGACTTCAAAAGCAGTATAGCTGGGAGGTGGGCAGAGAACCTACTTAGGAAAGAGGCTCTGCAGAACCGCCCTGCCAAATCTGGCATCTGTTCTGGACTGTACATCCAGGCAGAAATGCTTCGAGAATGTATGTACAGTTTTCCAAGTAGCTGCCTTGCAGACATCCAGAAGGGGTATGTCTCTTGTTGCTGCCACAGAGGTTGCAGTGCCCATAGTGGAGTGGGCCCGGAGGCCTTCAGGAGGCTGCTTGCTTGCCTTTTCATAACAGAAGCAAATGCAAGAGACTATTCAACGAGAAATAGTTCTCTTAGTAGCCAGTTTTCCTCTTCCTACCTCCTCATAGGTGAGGAACAGCTGAGTGGAAGGGCCCCTGAACTCCCTGATATGCCTCCAGATAGCAAAACAGGGCTCTCTTAAGATCCAGACTGTGGAGTTTATCCTCCCCAGGGGTGGATCTCTCAGTAAAGAACACAGGTAGAGTAACAGACTGATTAAGGTGGAATTCAGAGACCACCTTAGGCAGGAACTTTCTATTTGTCCCGAGTTTCATTTTATCCCTATGAGGGATAATGTATTTAGGCTCAGTGCATAGGGCCTGTAACTCTGAAACCCTCCTTGCAGAGGTAATGGCCACTAGGAAAACAGTCTTCCAAGTTACATACAGTATTTCAGATGAGCCGTCGACATGGGCTCGAATGTTGGCTCCATGAGTTGGGCAATGCATAAGTTCAGATCACAAGGGGGAGTAGGTTCCCTGACTGAGGGATGAAGATGGACAAGGCCTTTGAAAAACTGTTTAAACACTGAGTGTGAATAAACACACCTTTTCTTTCCCATGGAAAGATAGGCTGAGACTGCAGCCTGGTGGAGCCTCAGAGAGGAAGGCCTTAGGCCCGAGATCTGGAGATGCGCCAAGTAGTCAAGCAGGTGGGCATCTGAAGCTGTGAAGTGATCAGTTCCGTTACTCTTGCACCAGAGGGAAAATCTTTTCCATTTGGCTGCATAAGTCTTTTTTGTGTTGGACTTCCTGACCATCCTCAGGATTGAACCTGTTCAGAGTATTGAGAGGCAGGAAACTCTAACTCCTCAAGAGCCAGGCTTTGAGGTGAAGAGAGTTGAGGTCTGGGTAAGTCACCCCTGTCTATGGAAGAGACAGCAGGGAGTGAGATGGTGGCAGGCGGATGGGCCTGCTGCAGGATAGAGTTAACAGGAGAGGGTACCAGTCTTGCCTGGGCCAATCCAGTGCCACTAGAATCATTGACACTGATGCTTGTCTGAGTTTCAGCAACACTTAGAAGATCAGTGGAAAAGGCGGGAGTGCAAAAAGAAACTTCCCTGACCAGTCCAAAATCAAGGCATCCACCAGGAGTGTTCCCAGGACAGGAAGCCTGCAGCAATACTAAGACAGCTGATAGTTGAGGTTTAGTACTTGCTTGTTTAGAGTCCACTCGCTCTGACCCTGGCTGATACAACTGAGGGCATCCGCCAGGGTGTCGTCCTTGCCTGGGAGGTGAATGGCCGACAGGCTTACCCCCAGGGAGTAGGCCAGGGACCAGATTTTTAGAGCTTCTGAATAAAGAGTCCCATATCTGGTACCACCCTGCTTGTTTATGCAGAACATTGCAGTGGTGTTGTCTGTTCTTATCTGCACAATCTGGCCCTTTATTTGCGAAGCAAAGGCCTAGAGTGCCAGGAAAATAGCTATAAGCTCGTGGAGATTTATGTGAGCCTGTGACTCCTCTGCAGTCCAGATGCCACCTACTGAAGCACTGTCCAGATTTTTAAAATTTTTTTTAAATTTATTTAATTAGTATTTCGGAAAGACCTTTGAGCGTGAGCTCTTTTACAAAAGTTCCACATCAGGATGGACAATAAGACAATACACATATTCAGTGGTTACAGAAGCCTGACCATTAGGCATTAAAGAGCGATTACATGACAATTAGACAAATAGGAGAAAAACAGAGCAGTTGTAATAGAATACTAAGCTATTTCTAATTGGTTGCCCTAGGTAGCACACCCCTGGAAACCTCCAAATCCGTTGACTGACTATGGCAGAGTAACTGCGTAGGGTTTAACGCTATCCGAGATGGCGAGAGGCTGGGTGACAGTGAAAAAAGGGGGATTGGGTTTGAACCTACCGCAGAGAGAGAGAAGTGGGGGATAGTGAAACGGGGGGGGGGGCAGCTCCAGAGGGCTTTGTCGAGTAAGGGGTGTGTGTGTGTGTGTGGGGAATACCAACTTGCTGCCTACATAGCCAAGGTTCCCCATGTCAGACTTGAACCCTGTACCTTTGGCACCAAAGTTTGGGATCCTTCCACTGTGCCACTGGGTCAGTACCGAGGTCAGATGAGCTCCCCATCCTAGCAGGAAGGCATCTGTAGTGACCACCCTTGTGGAAAGAAAGCTCTGGAAAGGAACCCCGACTGACAAGTTTGTGGGGTCTTTCTACCACACTAGAGCCCGAAGGAATGCTTTTGTTACTGGCACCAGCTTTGACAGGGCATTGCTTTTTTGGGACCAACGAAACCTTAGGTAAAATTGCAGGTCCCTCATTCTGAACCTGACCCATGGGACCACTGCAGACATGGATGCCATGTGACCCAGGAGCCTTAGGAAGTGCCTGGCCGGCCTTGGCTGGCTGACCACGAATGAATTTGCCACTGACAAAATGTTTTGAATTCTTTCTGGTGGCAGGAAGGCCGAGCCTTTCTAAGTGTCAAACTGAGCTCCTATGAATGTAAAGAGCCAAGTGGTGTCCAGATGGGATTTCTTTAAATTTATAAGAACCCCTAGGGATTTTAGAGTCTACTCTGTTAGAGAGACTCTTTTTACCTGCTGGGGAGACTTTGCCACAACGGGCCAGTCGTCCAGGTATGGGTAGACTGAAACTCTTGTTTTCTGAGACGTGCTGCTATTACTGCTAGGCACTTTGTGAAAACCCCTGGTGCCGAAGTCAGGCCAAAGGGCATGGCAGCAAACTGATAGTGTCCTGAAGGAAGCTTGAACCTCAGAAATGTGCTATGTGACTTCCTTATAAGTATGTGAAAGTAAGTGTCCTTTGGATCCACAGAGGCTAGCTAGCCAGTCTTCCCTGCTGTAAAGACTATATTACCATTTTCAGTGTGACCATTCTGAATTTGGATTTTAGCAGATACTTGTTTAAATATGAGGTCTAAAATAGGTCGCCACTCCCCACTTTTCTTTTTTGTCAGTAAGCACCTGGAGTAGAGGCCTTTGCCCCTTTTGTGGGCAGGAACCCTCTCTATGGCTATTACTGTCAGGAGATTCTTTACCTCTAACTCCAACAGGAGTCTTTCTGTTGGGGTCAGAGACCTGGACAACTGGGTAAGCCTGAGGTCTGGCTTTTTCTTGAACTGAAGTGGCAGGCCCTTTTCCACTATTTCCAGGACCCATTTGTTTGACATAATGAGGGTCTAGGCTTGAAAGTAGTGGGACAGCCTGCCGCCCACGAGCTTGGGGGAGGTGGCCTTGGCATTTAAGTCAGGCTTTAGGCTTGGTGGGCAGAGATAGCTCTTCTCAGGCCCCTTCTGCCCCTCCCTCTGTAATATTCCCTCTGCTGAGAGTAGTCGAACTGAGTAGAGTAGGAAAAACAAGGCCTGGGAAAGTACCCCTCTGCCTCTATTGCCCTTGAACTGCGGTTTCTGAGAGGTAGAGGCTTTTGGTTTGGATGAGTTACTCTGCCAAGTGGTCTTGTACTCATCCACCTTTTTCATATAGTCGGCTGTTCTAGAATCGAACAGCAGATTCCGGTTACAAGGCAAGCCCACAGCTTTAGACTGGGCGTCTTGTGAGAGAAGCTGGTAGTTCTCTTCTAAGCCAAGCAATGCGCCTGAGGGATATGGCCTATAACCCTAGAGGCCGCATCATTGTTATCATCTGCCATGTGGAATTGGTACTTAGCGGCTTCCAGGGCAGTTTTAGAAGTTTCTATCAAGTCCTGTGCCATAGTCTCAGAGTCATGCTGAGCAATGGCCAGGATCGAGTTCCAAAGTGCTTTCTCTGATACTTGGCAGTGTAGGCCAGGTATAAGAAAAGGCGAATAAGCAAATATGCTGTAGTGTAAATCTTTTTAGCAACAAAATCAATTTTTCTGGAATCCTTGTCAGGCAACAGGGATGACAGGGAACTCCAGCTTTTTCGCAAACAGCCTGCTATACAATACTCGTGTGGCCAGGATGCACAGACAGGAACTCAGTATCATTTTTTGACAGCTGATATTTTCTATCGGACCGCTTGTCAACCCTGCCAGAGATGTGTGGGGTTTGGAGCAGTTTCATTGTATTCTTTCTGAAAGCCTTGTAAATAGGCAGGACCAGTTTCTTAGGGGGAGGAAGGTCTTTCATGTCCCTATAATCCTGGTCCTCATCCTGGATGGTCTCCTGGGTCGGGAGATCCAGGGTGTCCAGCATATGTTGTAAAAATGTCAGCAGAGAGAAGGTATCCTCCTGATCATTAGGAGATGCTCCAAAATTGGAATCGGGGACCCATCTGGTTCAAGATCGCCTTCTGATGTGTTGTCAGGTGCATCATAAGAGTTCTTCCTCTTCTTCCCCCTCATAGGCTCCAGACTCAGATGGCGCCACAGAGGGGTGTTTATTAGATGTAGTAGAGAAAACAGACCCCATACTTTGTAGGGTCTGGAAAACCTGCCAAGCCTTAGACATTTCCTCCACAGATGGCAACTCCCTGTGTGTGTGTCCGGGAGGGTCTGTGGTTGTGTATGCTTTGCTTTATCTTTATGTTTTTAATTTCTGTTGTCTCACCCTTGGCTTGCCCAGGAGGAACACAGACAGGCTTTTCTTTACAATGTTTTTTTGCAGCCACTTCATCAGTGTCTTGATCATGCTTCCTTTTCGATCCAGGCACTTCATCAGTACCTCTGTTATGTTTTTATTTTGAAGGAATTTCATCAGCCCCTTTGGAAGCTTTAATCTTTGGTACTTCATCAGCACCTATATTATTTCTCTCTTTATTAGGTACTTCATCAGCACCTTTCTTAGGCTTCGAACTATTAGATGCCTCATCAGCAGCCTTGACTAAACTTTTTATTTTGGAAGGCCCCTCATCGGTAGCCTTTGATTTCAGTTTAGCCATTATATTTTAATTTTTTTTTCAGTTTGCTCTGCTTCTCAAAGTTTTTATCACACAAATTTAGAGCAAAGTGTGTATTGGACCCAGGTACTCCCAGCACAGTTCATGGGTATCAACTTTAGCAAGGATCCTGTATCACTAAGAGCAATTTTAAAACCTGTGGGTCCAGTTATTTTCTTAATTTACTGGGATCTCTGACCTGCCAAACAACAGAGAACCCTGCCACCAAAACGTTCCAAAACAGCTGGGGTTTGAAAACCCAGCGGTTTCGTGGTAAAAAAAAAAAAAAAAAAAAAAATACAATTCTGAAGTAAAAAGTTAAAGAGGGACTCTGGCCGTAAGTGCTACATTGCAGAATTTGAATAAGTATACCCCCAATAAATCTCATACCAAATATTAGATTTCTGTGTTACTTCATTTTAAAGTTATGGGCTGTTTTGTAACCCTATTTCACTACCTGTTCAAAAAAGCCAATTTCGGTGAAGAAGTGCTGATGATGTCATCTCCTGAACTCACAGTCTAGCCCTCCCTGTCAGCAAGCTTACAGGACCTGTTTCTCCAAAGTTAAAATATCATTCTGCAATGGTTTTCACAAGTAAAACAGGCAGCACCATTCTAAAAACAGTGCTATAGAACCTATGTGTTTCAGGTTTTGTAACAAAGTTGACAAATTTATATTTGAATGCCTTTTTGGTGTGGTTCATTTCGCCCGAGTTGCAGGATGCTGAGTCAGGCATGCCTCCAAGTTGCTGATACCATGTGAAGTGCTACTCTTCAGTGCCTGTTTGGAAGCTGTACTGCTACAAGTGTTGCAATGTTAGTAACTGCACTGCTGTTTGTCAGGGTCTGCTTTACAATAAATTTTAATAGGGGCCTTATATTTATTTCCTACTGGGGTGGAAGTGTTAGCCCTAGTAAAACAATCATTGTAATGTGGAGTACAGTGCAGATGAGCCTGGATATAGCTCAAGTAACAGCCTGTCACTGGGAAAACATAAAATGAGCTCTGCTCAACTGAGTATCCCATTCATTCATTCATACTTTGATGATGAATAAAATATTGATTGATTGAGTGATTAAGCACTGAGCTGGCTACTGCACAGAACCACTTAGTAGGATTTCAAAACAGCACTGCCTCTCCCACCCCCATTTACAGGGTGATGGAATAATTTATTTAAAGTGCCGTCCTGAGAAATCACCTCAGTTGAATGATAGGTGTGAATGATCACAGCCTTTCACCACAACAGAGAGATGCAGTCTGCAAATCTCATATTAGTGTGCTGTGACTTATCATCCAGCAACCCAGGAGAAAAGGACCACAACAAAAAAGCACCAAAAACCAAAATACAACTTTGTCAATTTTGTTACAAAACCTGAAACACACATTGGTTTTAAAGTAATGTTTATTGAATGGTGCTGCCTGTTTTACTGGAGAAAACCATTTGTACATAGTTTTTAAACTTTGGAGAAGCAGGTCCTGTAAGCTTGCTGACAGGGAGGTCTATACTGTGAGCTCAGGAGATGACATCATCAGCACATCTTCGCTGAAACTAGCTTTTTTGAATAGGCAGAGAATTCAGGATTGTAAAATGATTTGTAACTTTTAAGGAAAGTAACTTAGGGATCTCAATGTTGGCATGATGGTGATAGAGGCTATGTTGACCCATATTCTGAATTTATTGATGCCAGTAATTTGTGACCATAGTCCCTCTTTAAGCAAAACAGTGAAAATCACCGGTTCCCGACTTGAAATGGGAACTGCGATTAAAGTACAGAGAAATCCGCTGAATAATACCATACGCGATTAAATAAATGAAATAAGTGAGCTTAACCCACGATGGAAAAAAAAAAACGCAGTTTACAGCTCAAAATAGTGGTTCCCAGGAATCGGCGGCTACCGCTCAAACAGTAGGAGGAGGCAGTAGCAGCAAGAACATCCCATGCCGCATACTGAGTTTGTGGAGTGAAGGAGGAAGCTCGTTCATGCCTGGCAACAAGCCACGAGGGAATGTGGACGATTTGCTCCCTTTGCAGCCATCCAAAAAAACAAACAAAGCAAGTGCAGCCCAGCTGTAAACGATAGATCATCAAGGCGAATACTGAGGTTTTGGTTGATGGCAGGGGATGAGGATCTAGGAGGGTTTGCTTCATGCATCACAGCGCATGCAAGCCCCAAGAGGCTGTAATGTTTTACTAGGGGAGGGACAAGAAAAACAGTAAAGAGATAGCATTTGGGCTAAAAGAGCCTGCAAACAGCTAAATGAATAAAGAATTTTTCTTGGTCAGCTTATACGCAGGTCACTGTTTTTTTTTTTTTTAAAAATGCATCTCAGGTTGGGGGGCTCGGCTTATACGCGGATCAGCTAATACACGAGTATATACGGTATGTAAGAACGTACCATAACAGCAGATCTTCGAGAGGAGTTCTTGCAGCAGGCCAACTAAGCCACCAGGCCCACACAGAAAATTTCTAGCCAGCAGTCTACCACGGGGGACCACCCACCGCCAACATCACCCTCTGACGTTGGCCTATCCTATAATGGCGGGCGGTCCTCCACACCCTCCTCAGTTCTCCTGCCGGAGACACCGAGAAGGCATGAAAGAAGAACCAATGAGGTTTCTGAGAGCCAAGTAGGATAAGGGAAGCAGAAAACCCATGCAAATGGAAGAAGAATACAGCAGAGAAAAAGGAGGCGGAAGGAGGGAGGGAAAATTAGGGCCTGCTGCAAGAGCTCCTCTCGAAGATTTACTGTTACTGTAAGTTCTTATGTAACTGTACTATCTTACTTCAAGGGAAGTTCTTGCAGCAGGCCAACATCAGTAGGACTGAGTCCCAAGTAATTCTGGCAGTGAAAAGGAAACAGCATTGGGAGGAGGTGAAAGAGCTGATAACAGCATATAAGAGAAGGCCATGCAGGGCAGAGAGGCCGAAACTGGCACTGCACCTAGAAGCACTGTCCAGACTGTAATGCTTGGTAAAAGTGTGGGCAGAACTCCAGGTGGCAGCTGCAGAAATGTCCACAGCAGAAACATTTTGGAAACGAGCTGTGGTGGAGGTGGCCGTACCCCTGGTGGAATGGCCCTTAACCACTCCTGGAAGATCACTGTTCTACTTACGGTAGCAATAACCAATGCAATTTGCTAAACACTTAGGCCCTGAACACACTAGAGAGCTTAAAACGGTTTAACTGCCTTAAACCGTTTTAAGCTCCCGGAACACGGTTTGCGTTCACACTGTAACACGGTTAAAATCGTGTTGCAACAGTGTGCTGAAACCCTGTTTAAGAGGTGGTCTTTAGCACGGTTTTAGCTAAACAGGGTTGTCTTAATCAGTGTTAACAGCAGTGTGTACGCAAACCGTGCTGTAACACAGGTTAAGGCAACCCGTCCTACAGGAAAAGTATTTTTTTTAAAACAACAGGATTTTTAAAAAAAGGCGGTACCGGTACTTCATAGTAGCCCTTGAAACACTGGTTCCGATTATGTACCCCCATCGCTTGTTCCCTGCTTCACGGTATCCCGTCATGCATTGCGCACACCGCGGTACCCATAATGCTTACACTTGCTGCCGCAGTCATGCCTGGGAACCTGTTTCTCCTAGCACAGTTGTCGGAATGCAATGTGGACACTCTGACAACCGTGCTAGGTACCGATTTATAAAACGATTTTAATAACGTTTTATAATCGGTTGCTAGTGTGTACAGGGCCTTAGACAAACACTGTTTGGAAACAGGAGTGCCCTCTCTCTTAGGAGCGAACGAAACAAACAACTGGTCAGACTTCCTAGAAGTCTTAGACTGGTGCATATAGCATCGCAAGATTCTATGTACATCTAAGATATGAAGCAACACCGCCCCTGATTAGAATACTCAGGATAATAGACCAGTAGGTAGATGGACTAGTTCAAAGTAAACTCCGACACCACCTTAGGAAGAAATTTAGGATTATTACCCAGAGATATCCTTCGAGCAGAAGTAACAGCAACGAAAAAGAGCACTTTGCATGATAGAAAGCGCAGCTCGCAACCTGCAGCCAGTTCAAAGGGAGGTAATGTGAGTTTCTCCAACATAGAATTAAGGTCTCATGGAGGGACTGGGTTCCGACTGGGAGGTTTCAGATACAAAATGCCCCACAGAAAGGTGTGAGACACCTCAAGATGGGCCACGGTCCTGCCCTCAATAGGTACATGGTATGGCAAGGCAAGGCAAAGTTTATTTTTATGGTGCCCATTCCCGGAGAATCTGGGCACCTCACACTCAAAAAACAAGTTAGGGAGTACAAAACAACAAATAAATACATCTTAAAAACAGTAATAAAAACCAATAATAAAATATTATAACAATAGTTCAGCTTGTTTATTGAAAATGTTTCACCAGGAAGGCACACTGAACAGCAAGTTGCTCATCTCACGGTGTGACCTGGGAGGGGTACAAAGGGGATTTAGGAAAAACAGAGAATTACAAATAAAAGGAAGGTACAGATACAATTTGAAGCATTTGATCAATATAATACACAACAGAGCAGTACAGACAATTACAGCTTGGGATAGTTGAAACAACCAGTGGGTGGCCACAAAAACATGATCCATGAGACCCGACAGATAGCAATGCAACAATACATTTATAGTGCCATTATGTTCTCAGTGCTATGCTCATAGACAGTAAACAAATGATAAGGGCAAACAAGGGCAGGAGGGGGTAGGTACAAGAGATAGAGTTGAGAAGGAGTAAGCAAGATGTGCTGGATGGAGTGGTGGAGGTACCTTAAGATAAGCAATTGGGAGAATAGCAGGCAAGGGAGTGGGGTGGTGGTAGGGGAGGGAAGTGGGGGGGAAGGAGGTCTGCCAAGACCTAGTTCCCCTCCAGGGTGTTGAGAACCTTGCAAGGGGAGGCAGGGGCTGACAGTAAGAGGAGAGCAGTGAAAATTAAGAAAGCTAGAGGCAAGCCACCAGACCTGTTTCCCCCTTCAGGAAGCAAGAACCCTGCAAGGGGGTCTGGGTACTGGTGAGTATAACAGGGTAGAGTGGAAGTTAGGGAGGATTAAAGCAGGTACAGCTGGAAGAGAGGAAGTTGTGTAGTGCAGTACTAGGGGAATAAGTGGAGGAAGAGTGACGTATTGGTGAGGGAAGACCATTTCAGATTTTAGGGAAGCGGTTGGAGAAGCCAGTCTGGCCAATAAGGGTAGATCGGCACGGGACTAACAGGGTGCGTGTGTTACTAGATCTCAGGGAATGAGAGGGAGGGGGATGGGTAATAAAGGAAAATAGAAGGTAAGGAGGGAGTTCACCAAGCCAGAATTTGGAAGTCAGTTTGGCACAGTGGGAGAGCTGCCGGTTGGACAGTGGAGGAAGGGATAGTGCATGACAGAGGTCACAGTGATGAGTATGAGAGAGGGCATCAAGGGCAAACTTGTTCTTCAGAAAATGCATCTTAGCCGGCCCGGTGGCGCTGAGGTGCTGGACGCCACACCTCGTGCCACGCCGGTGACCTAGGTTCGGGAATGGACTCGGGTCGTTCAGGGGTCAGCCGGGGGAGGAAAGGATTGAGCGTCCAGAGAACTGCGCTCCTTCTTCGGGGAGGGGGTCTGGCGCTGTCGACTGACACCCAGTGGTGGCTGGGTGTCAGTGCAGATGCAAACACAAGGGAGCTGGTCCACACCCAGAGCGATTGGCTGCCTCCGTGGAGGTGGAGAGCCGCCCACCACTGCATAGGGCGAGGGTGCGGAGAAACAGAGGAAAAACCAGGACTAGGCAGGACCAATGATGGCCTCATCACTAGTGTGCGCCACTGCCCCCATTCTGGATTGTTGTGTTCGGGGTTAACCGGCACTTGCCCCGGCCTCACCACTGGGGAAGCCGAGGGGAATTTTTTGGGGGGGCAGGAGTGGTCAGTGGGGCCGGAGGACGTACCTCTCCGAGGGAGGAGTCATAGCCCCTGTCAGGTCCACGGAGGCGTAGAAAAAGGTCCTATAAAGAGAAAAAAAAAATATGCATCTTATCCTAATCCACTTATTCTGTCAACTTTCTGTGTGAATATTAACAATTTTTAAGATGTGTCCCTTATTTTGGGTCTTTGTCCATGATTTTTTTAAACCTTTTCCCTGATTTATGAGGCAAGAGGGCTCAAGTACAGCGTTTGTGGTAGAAGTATGGCAGACA
Source organism: Neoceratodus forsteri (assembly GCA_016271365.2). NCBI lineage: Eukaryota > Metazoa > Chordata > Ceratodontiformes > Ceratodontidae > Neoceratodus > Neoceratodus forsteri. Next base: position 558,900,371 of record CM057459.1, on the reverse strand, counting down.
GGTAGTAATGCAGACGGGAATACCGTGTCAGACAGTAATCTGGTCAGTGCCTGGTTTATGGGATAGTCCATCTACATCACCCTGGGAATTATAGGACTGACGGCCGGAGCATGATTCAGCCGAGCTGACTGATGGCCTAGCGGTGAGAGCAAGGAGTCAACAATGTACGTGGTATACCAGCCATCCTGGGTTTGAATCCCGCTATTTCCAATTACATTTTTTTGTGAATTTTGCTAGGACTGGAGTTGATTATATAAATTTTAGGGGTGTGCGGGGGTCAACCCCCCCCCCCCGCACAGGGGGCAAAAAACAATCATCCAGTGTTAGGTTTCTGATTTTGTGCTTGGCACTGACAGTATTCCCGTCCATCATACTAATACTTACTGGCCGCCATACTTCTACCGCAAACACTGCAGTCCTTTATTTAATTTATTTATTTTAAAGTTTTACCAAGAAGGCATACTGAGCAGACTACTGCTCGATTCCAGATGCGTCCTGGGGGAAGAGGGGTAAGGATATACAATTAAGGTGCATAAAAACATGTCAACAATCCAAAACAATTCATACATTATGTACTGTAATACAAAAAATGTATAATTACAATACAATACAAGACAATACAAAGCGCAATTATAGTTAGATAAATACAGAAATCAAATGCATTGTACAGAAGTGGTGAATACAGTAAATTGGTAAACACTGGATACATGGGCAGCTAAGCCCTAGTTCTGAGAAATTGGTCATGTGCAGGTGGTGGTGAAGTATGTTTTAAGGACGGAGTTAAGGTGCTGAGAAGACGTAGAGTGCCGAATAGCCTCTGGAAGGGAATTCCACAGTTTGGGCATCCGAGATGAGAAAGCCACCTGACCAGCATCAGTGGACATAAGTGGAACAGATAGTAGGCGAGAGTCGAAGTTCCTGTGTGCATACACTGGAGGTGCTTCTGCTGACAGAACTGTGCTGAGGTAGGGTGGGAGGGTCTGAGACCAGAATTTAGCCGTGAAGCTTATGCAGTGGAACTGATGCCGAATTTGGAGGGAGGGGAGTGTCACAAACCCACTCAGCAGGTCAGCCCTCTGCTCCCAAAGTGCCAACCTCCGAGCACAGTCTTGTGAACAGTTAACAGAAACAGGGTAACCCTTCTGTCTGTTTTGTGGGTTTGAGTCAACCTTTGGTCTAAAGTCTTGGAGGAATTCAAACTAGAACCTCTTGTTAGCGTACCCAATGTACAGGCTTAGATAATTCTGCTCGGGGTAGATATCTTTGCTTCACGGGCACCTAACCAGGCGACAAAATGAACCCTTAAAACCTATTAAAGACCTCAGAATAAATTCTTACCTTTTCCCAGTTTGGTAAAACCAGTAAGCTCTGTGCAGTGTCAGCTTTAACCATGTATGCTTCCCTTGTCAAGAAAAAGAAATTCAAAGGCACACCAAGTAATCTCTAAAGTAGAGGTTTACTTCAAAATAGATATAAAAATGTAAAATGTAAATACAGAACCATATATCACAAAACATACAAATCACAAACAAAACAGGGTTAAAAGTGCAGATTCCTACCACTAATACACTCAGATTTGCCTGTTCTAAGGTATTCTTGTCTCACAGTGCTGTAGATTTTTCTCTTTCAGAGTCCAAACATGTGTGTGTAAATGGAAAACAGAATGCTGTTTAAAAACTGGCTTTGCCAATCTCTTTGCATGAGGTCACCTAGCTCCTCCCTGTCAGAATATAAAAAATATATATCTATGCAAAACAGGATGTCTTATCAAAGGTAAATTCTGTGATCTCAGCACAACTCATTTTCTCATATGACTTTCTATAATCTTATGATCAGCTTCCCCTTTCCAAGACATCAAAGGGACTTGTTATGTCTCTCTGCCAGATCTCACGGAGGTGCAACATGCTTTGTATCACCATGTGAATTTTACTGTGTTTCCTCTGAACATTATAAACGTTTATGACCTATCTTGGCATCTAGCAAGCTGCACTTAGTCGCATAAAAAGGAGATCCTACATTTTAAGTCTCTTCTAGCCTGTAATTATCTCTTGGCCTTCCAGGTAACACCTATTAGCTAAAACCTGGGGGGGGGGTTGTCATTCCACAGACTGTCAGCATCTCTCATGAGAGACATTCAGGTTGGGATATTCAGAAATGCACCTGACAGGGGCACAAGCAGGGTGCAGTGCAACTAGGATGCGCCAGGGCGTGGACTGGGCAATATTCAACGGAGCTGCGCCATGGCTCAGCACTGTTTAATATTGCAACTTGGCCTCCCGCAGTGCGCATGGCACTGCACCAGCATAAGTGGAAAGGGTGGAGCAGGGGGATGCGTCAGCGCAAGTGTGGTTGTGCTAGGCGCAGAAGCCGCGATATTCAGTGGTGGATATGCAAATGGGGCCATAATGCATGCAAGGCACAACTAGGGCCATTAGCATGTCATTATGGCCCCATTTGTATGCAGGTACGCCGATCCCCTGCGACTTGCGCCCCGCCAGGCTGCAGCTGTCGGGGACCGATGCCCCCTGCACATCGCGGCAAATTGCCCCAATGCCCAATCGTGGGCATAAGTATATGTAAATACATGTCCAATATCCCTGGTGGTTCAGTGGACCGCTTGCAGCCCGATCGCAGGCATAAGTAAATATAAACACACATCCAACATCCCTGGTGGTTCAGTGGACCACTTGCAGCCCAATCGCGGGCATTAGTATATTTAAAAACATTCTACTTCATCCCTGGTGGTCCAGTGGACCACTTCCAGCCTGATCGCGGGCATTAGTATATTTAAAAAAATTTTACTTTATCCCTGGTGGTCCAGCGGTACCCCCTTCCCCACCCGCCCACTGAGTCCCGCCACTCCGCTCCCCGGTCAGTGGCGGGCGGCAGCTCCTCACCCATAAGCCGCGGTGTACAGGTATGGCTGTAAGCCCACTGGTACACAGGCGTGGGCCAATGGGTGTGCAGACTGTACTACACAGTCCAGATATGTGAATGGCTCCCATTCATATCGGGACTGTGTAGGGCATAGTATGGTCTGCACGCTTCATTGGCCTACGCTGTGGATCAATGGGCGCATAGCCGCATTTCGTACACAGCGTCATGGCGGCTTGGGGAGCTGGGCTGCTGACCGGGGAAGGGTATGGGGCTGTGGGCGGGTGGGGAGGGGTACCGCTTGACCACCAGGGATAAAGTAAAATGTTTTTAGATATACTAATGCCGAGATCGGGCTGGGAGCGGTCCACTGGACCACCAGGGATAAAGTAGAATGTTGTTAAGTATACGAATGCCCACAATCGGGCTGCAAGCAGTCCACTGGACCACCAGGGATAATTTAAGATAATTTTATGTATACTAATGCCCACAATTGGGCTGCAAGCGGTCCACTGGACCACCAGGGATATTGGACGTGTTTTTAAATATACTCATGCCCGCGATCAGCCATGGGGGGGTGACGCCGACAGACCCTGGCCCCAGAGCTCGGGTGGCCACACACAGCTGGTGGCTGCCGTGTTGCGCCTTACAATACAGCAGTTCACCTGTGGGTAGCCAGCCCCTGCTCCTATTTCCTTTTGGCTCAACTTTGATCACCAGTGTGTGGCGCAAGTAGGGGTTGCACCAGCATATCGCCGCACATCCCAGGCTCAATATCAGGATGTGCAGATAGCCATGGGCACGCCCCGCGCTAGCTGTAGTACTGGTGTGCCCAGAGCATCTGGATCTGCGTGGCGCAACATCCCTTTGAATCAGTGGGTTGCGCCATGAGCAACCCCTTTGAATATCCCACCCTCAATAACACATTTTTTATATTACAAAAAGCATAGGTTAATCAGAACCAGCTGTCTGAGTGTCACAGGGAGAGCCATAGACCGCACTGCACAGTGCAGTCCTTCCCAACCTCCATACCATGCAAGTGTTCCTGATTACAAGAATATCCCTTATTTTACACCTCATAATTGTTCTGTCCATCAGCCATACATAGTTGATGGAAATGTGCTGTAAATCTAGACTTTGAAACAAAATATTTATATTCTAAGACACTAAATCAAAAAGAAACGCTGTACAACAAAACACAATGGTTTCCACCGTGGTCTGAGCTCGCATCTCCGTTTGGGATATGTCCCTCATTATGAGTGTCATATCACTCGTTTCAATAGTATCACAAGGGTAAGAAGTTATGGCGGAGAGAAATTTCATTTATTTGCCCAACACAACTATCTATTTAATCATGACTTTTAACCCACTGGACGGCAACGGATAATGTAATAGCTGGATAACTGTAGTTAAGGGAGGTAGACATCGAATAGCTCTCGGCTGGGTCTCTAGTTTCCCTCATCCATCAAAGTTTAGCGATCTGCGATAGGATTCTATTTGTTTTGGAGGGAATTTTCTTTGAGAATGCTGGATGATGTTTGTTTAGCTCACCTCTCTGGAAGGAGTTACGCTAGTATAATACACCAGAAGTAACATCACGCTGTACGATATTTGTTTCCGCGCCTGCAGACCAAGTTCCACATCCAAGCAAATCGAGAGCAGCTGACAGAGATTGTCTCTAGCAGCCAGCGTATTGCGTAACGGTTAGTCACGTGAGTGCTGTTTGCTATGCTCGAGATTGGAGAAGGTAGCCAGTACCCGTCACCTCCCTCGGTGAAGTTGCGCTTGGTGGTAAGTATCCAAACACTTATTCGTTCAGGGTGTCTGAGGTACGACGGCTCGTCACCGTGCATGCAAAATTATGGATTACCTTTCTACATTATCGTACGTAGCCTGTGTGTTATCCGAAACACATATTGTAACGCACTGTGATTATTGCGTTGAAGTTAGACTCGTGTCTCTCAACTCTGTTTCACTAGAGTAAGGGGCACGAACAATCAAAAAGACCTACCCGGTTATCAAAATCTAATAAATAAACAAGCATTGACCCTAGGGTTACTACCTGTCCTGATTTGGGCAGCTGTGTCCTGCAAAAAACATGAAAAATACTACATGTACAGATTTTAGAGTAAAGAAATTATTTTCTGACTTTCCACTAAATGTTGCAGAAAACTAAAATACCTTAAAATAAGAAACTACAATACTCAGCCTCAATTCTGATTATATAGAGAAAACAAGTATGTTGCATTGGTCGAGGTTATGTACTGTCCTGCGAAAAATCACGTTTCAGTAAGAAATGTCCCACTTTTGGCTTCTTTAAAGGTGGTAACTCTAACTGACCCTCGTAAGGGACACATCCTCAAACATGGAAATTACAAGCTCCGAGAACACTGTGTAAAACATTTTCTTTACTTGTACAAAGTTTATTTTTGATTTAGCATCTTAAAATATTATGCTTTTTTTTTTTTTTTGCTTTAAAGTGTAAATTTTCAGTATGTTCTCTGTGTGGGTAGCAGCACCTTTTCCATGAAGGGCAGGTGAGGGACTGGGCACATTTGATGGATAAAATGAGGGAGGTTCCTCATAATCCAGGACAGTCGAGAGGTATGGCCTAGACTCAGCCTAAGGGCCAGATATTCAAAACTTAGTCCCGGGGCAAAATTAGCACTACAGGGCGTGCTAAATTAGCCCAGAACCATTTGCATGCTATATTCAAAGGAATAGCCCCGGGGCTAAAGCAGTTGAATTTAGCATGCAAATGCAGCTGTGCAAACAGGGCTGGGAGTGCAGTGTAAAAATAGCCCTGCAAATAAGACAGCTCTGAATATAGGAACTGGGAAGGCCAAACTGCAACAGCAGCCCAGTGAACACAGAAGTGGAGTAAGGCAGAGCAGCAGTAGGTGGCCAACATGGGTGATAGTAATGGAGTGTTGCACAACAACTGCAAGCAACATTGCAGGCCAGACACAGCAGTACTATGCTATGCTATTGACAGGTTAGCCCAGGGCAAATATATTAGCCCTGCACTAACACGTTTGCCCTGGGCTAAATCTTGCTATATTCAAAGCTTCTATGCAGATGAGCCTACTTAGACAATCTGTGTGCTAACAGCCACATTAGCATCTCATTATTGCCTGCTTAGCATATATTACCATGTAGTTTGCCTGGTGCTAATCCATGGTGCACATAGCTCCACCTGTATGTCAGATTGGAAGTACAAGTTGGAAGCCACAGGCCGGGGTGTGCACACAGCTCCATCTGTATGCCAGACCTGGGATCAGTTCGGTAGCTACTGGCAATGTGTGTTGGCAGGCTTACTCGGTGTATATATGTCATCCATTCATGACAGACATGAGAGAGACAGATGCTCGAATGAGGACACTGACTCCCATAATGAGGGATACGTCCACAAACATGGGAGAAACAAACACATACCCCAATGGTAACTATCACCTTTGTATGTACAAAGGTTACGTAGTCTGTGGCGCCGTAGACAATTATGAATGGCTACTGTCAAGTCGGGATGTACAGCACATGCACTGTGTGTGCACCACTGTTTCCATGAGGGACAAATGCGGGTCAGGGCAATTGTGAGGGGTACAATGAGGGATGTCCCTCATAATAAGGGACACATGAGAGATATGTGTATAAAATGTACACGTGTGTGTGTGTGTGTGTGTGTGTATGTGTGTGTATGTATATATATATATATATATATATATATAATGCAAAACACTTCGTTAATGCATCAGTTAGGGTTCTTCTACAGCGAAAAAGCGAGGAAATTCGGGGTTAGGGTTGAAAGCCCCTTGGACCCCCCAGCCCACCCCCTAACCGGCATCGGGTGCAATGGGGTCATTTTCGCCTAACTCACCCCATCACATGTAAAGAAGCAGAGGAATAGGGAGAATGGGTGAGAGTTAGGACCGATGACCCCAACGCGCACCCCGATGCCGGGTTGGGGTGGGCTAACCAAGGGGGCCAACCTCAACCCGACTTCTCTCGCTGTAGAAGAACCCTAACTGATGCATTAACGAGTGTTTTGCATAGAATTTTACTTTTAAGAAAGAATAGAAAAGTAGAAAGTTATGAGTTGGTGGGAGCGGCCCAGCGCTCCCACCAACTTGTAAGTGTCAGGCCACATTACACACCCAATGACTAAAAAGTACATTCACAAACAGCATGACCAGCCACCAAACAAATGTTAATCTAGTAGAACAATAGAAAACGCTGTCCACAAAACATAAACTGCGCCACACAATATGTCCGTAAAAAATATATTGTTCAACACGTAAACACTTCTACTAACATCTACAGGACATAGAATTTGACGGCAGATAAGGACTGCTTGGCCCACCCAGTCTGCCCATTTCCCTACCTACTGGATAAGCTGCAGATCCTAGTTAACCAGCAGCCTACTTCTTCTTACCCCACCCCCCCAGAATTGCCTTATGACTGTCCCATGCATGCTTGAATTCCACCACTGATTTTGACTCCACAACCTCCTCCGGAAGGCCGTTCCATGCATCCACAACCCTCTCTGTGAAAAAATACTTCCTTAAATTACCTCTGAGCCACCCCCTCTATCTTCAAATTGTGCCCTCTTGTTCTTGCACACCTCTTTTTTTGAAAGATGCTACCCTCTTGGACTTTGTTCATTCCCTTGAGGTACTTGAAAGTTTCTATCATGTCCCCCTCTCCCTCCTTTCCTCGAGGCTTTACATATTAAGCTCCTTAAGTCTCTCTTCATATGTTTTCTGGTGCAGACCCTGCACCATTTTAGTTGCCCTCCTCTGGAGAGCTTCCATCTTGTCTATGTTCTTTACGGAGATTGGGTCTCCAGAACTGCACACAGTACTCCAGATGGGGTCTCACCAGCTGTCTGTACAGAGGGATAATAACTTCCTGTTTTCTACTGGTGATGCCTCTCCCTATGCATCCCAGTATGCCCCAGCCCTCCTTGCTGCCCTCTCACATTGCTTGCCCACCTTTAGGTCATCTGATATGACTACCCCAGGTCCCTTTCCATTTTTGTTGTTGTTAGTATCTCACCCCCCATTGTGTACTCTTCCCCTGGGTTTTTGTTTCCCAGGTGCATTACCTTGCACTTCTTAGCATTGAATCTAAGCTGCCATACATTTGACCATTCCTCTAACCTTGCCAAGTCCCTTCTCATCCTTTCCACCCCACCCTGTGCATCAACTCTGTTGCAGATCTTAGTGTCATCTGCAAAGAGACATACTTTTCCTTCAGTCCTTCCGAATGTCACTATAAAGACATTGAAGAGGACTGGTCCTATACTGAACCTCATGTGCCCCACTAGTAACCCTCCTTTCTTCTGAGTGGACTCCATTTACTATTACTCTCTGTGTTCTATTCTCCAGCCAATTCTTTACCCAGGCTGTCATCTTGGGACCCACTCCCAGGCTGGCTAACTTGTATATTAATCTTTTTGTGTGGGACTGTGTCAAATGCCTTGCTAAAGTCTAGGTAGGCCATGTCCACAGCCCTCCCTGATCTACTACTTTGGTCACCCAGTCAAAGAAATCTATCAGATTTGTCTGGCATGACCTTCCTGCTGTGAATCCATGCTGCCTAGGGTCCTGTGCCCCTCTGGCCTCTAGATACTTGACAATTCTTTCCTTCAGAAGTGATTCCATCATTTTCCCTATCACTGAGGTTAAACTAACAGGTCTGTAGTTTCCTGCTTCTGCCTTGCTCCCACTTTTGTGAAGGGGAATCACATCTGCCCTCCAGTCCTCGGGTACCACCCTATCCTCCCATGATTTGTTAAAAAGGGTAGTCAGTGGTGTCACTAGTTCTACCCTTAGCTCTTTTAGAATTCTGGGATGAATCCCATCAGGCCCCATTGCTTTGTCCACCTTCAGTTTTAAGAGTTCTTTCAGAACCCTTTCTTCTGTAAATGGGTTGGTATCAACTTCTGTATCCAGAGTGTTACTACTGTTTGTTTTATGTACCTCCCCTCTTTATTTGTAAATACTGAGCAAAAATATTTGTTTAGTATCTCTGCCTTTTCACAGTCTCCTCTGCCCACCCTCCCTCCCTTTATTAAGCCTCACTATCCCTCCCTTGGTCTTCCTTTGCTCCCTGATGTCGTATAAAGGTTTTATCCCCTTCTTAACTGAGTTGGCTATCTTTTCTTCGGTTTGGGCCTTTGCTGTTCTGACTGCCTTCCAGCCTCATTTGCTTTAACTGATACAGTTCTCTGTCCTGCTCCTTCTGCATTCCTTGTACTTCCTGAATGCTTTCTTTTCTCTTGAACCTTCACTGCCACTTCCTTTGAGAACTATAGTGGTTTCTTACATCGTCTTGTTTTGTTTATTTGCTTCACACAAAGGCCTGTTACCTCTGTGATGGCAGTTTTATTATTCCCCATTGTTCTTCCACCCCTCCTTCCTGTCCATTTGCTAGTGCATTCCTTAGGCACTCACCCATTTTGGCAAAGTCAGCCCTCCTAAAGTCCAGTACTTTTGTCTTTGTATGGCTTGACTCTATTGCTGTGTTTATTGTGAACCATACTATTCGATGGTCACTAGTTCCCAGATGGCTACCCACTTCTACATCTGTGATCCTCTCTCCATCTCCATTTGAGAGAATCAAGTCTAATATTGCTCCCTCTCGAGTGGGCTCCAGTACTAGTTGTCTAAGGCAATTTGAAATTTGGAGGGTGTTAACAGCATGTCATGTGGATGAAAATTACAGTGTTTCCATGTCAGAAAATATTTTTTTGGTGCAGATATGGCATGGTGCAGTTTACGTCAATACCCTCCAAATTTCAAGTAAAAACACCAAACCGTGTCCAAGATATGACATATCAAAATTTGAGATTTTCATTTGTCAGAGTGGCACAGTTCCACACCTGTTGACATTTAACACACACAATGACTGAAAACTACATCCATGACACTAAGGCTAGGTATCGTATCAATTTCAAGCCACCACCACAAGCAAAACGCTGTCCATAGAACGTAAACTGCACCATGCCATATCTGCACCAAAAAAATATTTTCTGACATGGAAACACTGTAATTTTCATCCACATGACATGCTGTTAACACCCTCCAAATTTCAAATGACAAGACCAAACTGTGTCCGAGATATAACATTTTAACGTATGAGATTTTCATTCGTCAGACTGGCACAGTTCCGCACCTGTTGACATTTAACACACACAACAACTGAAAACTACATCCATGACACTAAGGCTAGGTACCCTATCAATTTCAAGCCACCACCACAGGCAAAACACTGTCTGCAACACGTAAAGTGCGTCACGCAATATCTCTGCAAAAAAATTTTTCTCCGACACGTAAACACCATAATTCACATCTACAGGACATGCCGTAAACACCCTCCAAATTTCAAGTAAAAAGACCAAACCATTCCCGAGGTATTCAATATGAAAGATTACTAAAATTCCCCTGTCTATTCCATTATAAAAAATCTGGCCATCTTGTCCCTCCCTCGCGATCAAAGAATCTCACGATCAAAGAATTTGCAGGCTAACGATCAAAGAATTTGCAGGTTCATGAACAAAGAATTAAAAATATTATAAATCAAAAAACTAAAGACATTGCGGTAAACCACTGCCATGGTTCGACAGAACGAAGCCCCCTGAGTAAAACCCACCCTCATTTGACTTCCTAGGACACCCCCTGGGCTGAGAAAATTGATTTTTAGATTGGGCCACCTCGTTCTTCTCTCACGATCACGATCAAAGAATCTCACGATCAAAGAATTTGCAGGCTCACGAATGAAAAATTAAAAATGGTGAAATGCAAATTTTTCACCGATTAGAACCGAACCAACGGCACGCGTCGATAGATAGAATGGACCCTCCTGAACAAAACCCACCCTCATTTGTGTCCCTAGCCCACCCCGAGACAAGATATTAGTGTTTTTAGGTCGCGATGCAAGATCGCGATCAAAGAATCTCACGATCAAAGAATTTGCAGGCTCGAGATCAAAGATTGCGAATTAAGATTTTAAAAGCTTATAACTCTGTTTTTTTGACCGATTTGCATGAAACCAAAGGCATGGCTCGATAGATCAGAGCCCCCTGAGTAAAACCCATCGAAGTTTTACTTTACATCAGAAGTGACCCCTGAACTGAGATGTTTGTGTTTTTCCAATCGGAAAATAAAAAACAAAATGGCAGACCTCGCGATCAAAGAATTTTGAAAATCCTCGGGGACAAAGATTCTTGAACCGTGAGGCTGCAAATTCTTTGATCGCCAGGTGGAACGAGATGGCCAGAACCCCCATTCTGTGATCGCAGGATGTACATATAAATTTTCCCATTGACTTATAATGAGAACTTAAAAGTGCCATAACTTTTGAATGCCTTAATATATTTTCACCAAACAAAAAGCGGCATGTTCGGCCACCAAAGCTCTTTCAAACGAGCCATCTCACAAAGCAGCACACCACACAATGGCCGTGCAGGACCACATTAAGAATGCCAAAAGGTGCCTCCAAAAATGGATAATTTTGCATTTTTCAGCGCTTTCATACACAAAGACTGGCACTCCAACAGAAATGCAATTTCGCACATCAAGAGATCTAGTGCACCCCAACAAGTGTACCAAAGTTCAGGCAAATCCATTGAACAGATCCAAAGTTATTAACGTCCAAACTTTTGACTTTAGTATGTAACTGACCGCTCAACCCTAACTATAGTGGCACAGTTGTGCCACTATTTTATTTATATATGTATGTGTGTAGATATATATATATATATATATATATATATATATATATATATATATATATATATATATATATATATTTTAAATGTATAGAGTATACATGACAAGTGTCCTGGTGATCTAGTAGCCACCCTGATACACTGTCCTGTAGACACTGCAGAGTCAGTGCCGATCTGTAATCATGTGTCTCATCCCAGGTGATCCAGTGGACTGCACAAGCCCAGTCCTCGTAGGTGGTGAAAACGACATCCCAGTGGTTCAGTGGACCCCCACCCCTGCACTGCCTATGCTACTTACGGCTGAGGTGCCAGCTGACACACCTCCGCAGCCAGCCGCCAACAGAGAGATGAATGAACGCGATACAGTTCATCTCAGTCGGCGGCTGGCTGCGGAGGTGTGTGGTGGGCTGAGCCAGTCGCTGGCTCCATTACTGCATGGGGGGGTGGTAGGCAGTGCAGGGTGGGGGAGTCCACTAGACCACCAGGACGTCATTTTCACCACATACAGGGGATCAGGGCTTGTGCAGTCCACTGGACCACCAGGGATGATGTACACATGATTATTAGGGATCGGTGCCGACATGGCGGTGTCTATAGGACAGTATGTTGTGGGGATTAGGGCTGGGGGGCACTAGACCACCAGGATATGTAGGTTTTCATTATTGTTTGCATTGTGTGGGGGATCGGGGCTGGGGGGGCACTAGATTACTAGAGTTTGTGTCACTATAACATTTGCAGTGTGTGTAGGGGGGTCAGGCGCTCCACCTGACTTTGTTAGCCCGCCTTTACCGCCTGCTTTTTGGTGGCAGTATTGTGTGCTGCGCTATAGGTCGTGCTAATCCCTGTAGCGCGATGCTGCTGCTTTGAATATGCTGTAGCGCTGGTATTCATGGCCCCTCCCCATACTCTGTCCCCTACATGCATTAACCTTTAGCGTCGGTGCTATCACGTTGCGCCGGCACTAATTGGGCTTTTGAATATTGCAGCTGAGCACAAATGCAGCGCAATTGTGGCGATAACAGTTTTTGCCTGGTGCAGTGCTTTCAATATCTGGCCCTTGGACTGTCTGCTGTGCTCTTTACTGGAGGTAAGTACTACTGCTGTCAAGTCTTGTCTTGGTTGACTCTTGATTCTTTCGGAGTGGTATTGTTACCAAATCACTTACGTTTTATAGCAGCAGAGGGCTGGGTGAATATTTGGGGGCGCAAATATTTGGGTTTTTGTTATTCAGAGCCAGTATGCTGGAGTTACAAAAATGCCTTTTCCCTCCATAGGTGGCTAGGGCTAGTCTCCTGACCACCACTCACCTACGCCTTCTCTGTGATCCCAGAAACAACAAAAATTCAAATGTGCTGGAGTCTTGTGGGCTTCTGGCACTATGCCAGCAACAACATTATTTCTACAGAACCACCCTCCCTAGCCCTACTTCCCAGTCCCCTATGTAATGATTAGGTTTGGGTAACAGACAGACATGGACACACAGCTGTGAACTAGCAGCAGTCTTTATTCCTGGAGCAGGACAACTGACACAGGTACCTACTGGGCATGACAGGAACTACACACAGCCAACATAACACCCAAGTACTTCTTGGTGGGTAAATACATATGTATCTATATAAAAAACAATCTTCCTGCTTAGACAAAACTTAGTCTAAAAATACCCAGCATTAACAGTCCTAACTTCTGTGCCGTAATAGATTATGTGGTACCCAGGAACAAGGTCGGGGATTATTCTGCCTCGCTGGTAAAACTTGTTACCAACTAAATAACGCAACAGGTAACAAGTCCAGAGACATGGGTTCAGTTCATGACTTAAAGGTCACGTCTCTGTGGTACTCTTCACTGTTGCATGGGGTATCTCCAGGCTGAAACAAATGCTGCCGGTGAAGCATGAATTCTGTTATTATTTGACCTGGTCCCCAGGAGCATTTTACAGGCATGTGCAAAGTCCTTAGTGTCACTGTCCACTGCTAGAGTGATGTCTTCTGCTGAATGAACTGGAACACTTGAAGGTAACAGGTGATCCATATGTACGTGAAAGAGGCGCTGTCCCACACAGACTCCATAGGTCAAAGATGCAAGGGCTGCCTGAAGTCCTGAACCATCCTCCGCTCCCCAGGATGGAAGAGTCAAACTAGCTTTGTGAACTTATCATGACACCTGTGTTGTTGCAGTTGATGTTTTGCTACAGTATTGGACAAGTTTGGCTTGAGCAATGCCAAACAGTACGTGGTTGACATTTGAGGAACAATTCAGCAGGTGTTTACTCTGTGACTGTGTGAGGAGTGTGCCTGTAAATGACCAAGAACCGAGCCAACCTTTAGGTTACAGGTATTAACTGAGAACCTTGTTTGATCCAGGCTTTCTTGAATGTCTGTATAGCTCTTTTGGCTGCACTGTTTGATTATGGATGGTAAGGTGCAGATAAAATATGTCATACCCCAGTCCACTTTAAGAACAGTTTAAACTATTATGAAGAAAACAGAGGACCGTTGTCCAACACTAGTTCCTGTGGCAGACAACATGAGGCAAGGAGTTGTCTCAGAAGACTTACGGTCACTTGCATGGGAAGCACTTCAATTCACTTGAAGTAAACTTCGATTACCACTATGAAATGTTGTTTGTCCACTTCTGCATAGTCAATATGGATGCATTCTCAAGGTGTGGTAGCCCAGGACCAGGGATGTAAAGGTGTAGTTGCAGGCTGTTTGGCAACAGCTGCACAGGGTGTACATTGGCTGATAAGATGCAGGATATCTGGATCAAGTCCCAGCCACCAGGGGTACCAGAGGTACTCTTCACTGCCGCATGGGGTATCTCTGGGCTGAAAGAATTGCTGACAGTGAAGCATGAATTCTGGTATTATTTGGCCTAGTCCCTAGTGACGTTTTACAGGTAGGTGCAAAGTCCTTAATGTCACTCTCCAATGCTAGAGTGACGTCTTCTGCTGAATCCGCTGGAACCCTTGAAGGTAACAGGTGATCGACATGTACGTGAAAGACATGATATCCCACACAGACTCCATAGATCAAAGATGCAAGGAATACCTGAAGTCCTGAACCATCACCCACTCCCTAGGATGGAAGATTTGAACTAGCTTTGTCAACTTATCATGACCCCTCTGATGTTGCAGTTGATGTTTTTTTACGGTATTGGACAAGTCCAGCTTGAGCAGTGCCAAATGGGTACTTGGTTGATATTTGAGGAACAATTCAGCAGCTGTTCACTCCGTCACTGTGTGAGGCGTGTGTCTTTAAATGAACAAGAACCGAGTCAACCTTTGGATTACAGGTATTAACTGAGAACCTTGTTTGATCCAAGCTTTCTTAAATGCCTGTATAGCTTTTTTGGCTGCACCATTTGATGATGGATAGTAAGGTGCAGACAAAATGTCATACCCCATTCCACTTTAAGAACAGTTTGAACTCTCTCGAGGAAAATTGGGGGCTGTTGTCAGACTTTAACCCCTGTGGCAGTCCAGATGAGGCAAGGAGTCGTCTCGGAAGACTTAGTCTTTTCTGTAGTTGTCACTTGCATGGGAAGCACTTCAATTCATTTGAAGTGAACTTCGATTACCACTAAGAAATGCTGTTTGTCCACTTCTGCATAGTCAACATGGATGCGTTCTGAAGGTGTGGTAGCCCAGGACAAGGGATGCAGAGGTGCAGCTGCAAGTTGGTTGGCAACAGCTGCACAGGGTGTACATTTGCTGACAAGATGCAGGATATCTTCGATCAAGTCCCAGCCACCAGAGGTATCCCCAGGTCAATGCCTTCGTCCAAGAGATTTGGGGATGACTGTCTTGTAAGTCTGAAAGTAACCTCTTTTGAAACCTTGGAGGTATCATTACTTGAGCATCCCGCAGAACACAACCTTGATCCATGGACAACTGGTCCTTCTTGTCAAAGAAAGGTCGGAGAGTCTGTTCTCTTGCGAGGTTGGGCCAACCATTTAGGGTGAAATGTAGGACCTTAGGGAGGACTGGATGCTGTCTTGTTTCCTCTGCTATATCCCATAAAGTAATGGGTAGCTCCTTAATGTATGAAAATTGGAACACTGCCCCATCATGTTTTTTTTCTGTTGCGTCTCTTGATAGTGCATCCATGTTTGCATGATCTTGAGAATGTCTGTATTCAGTGTCGTAGCATATGCCAACAGAATCAGGGCCCATCGCTGCATCCTCAGGGCTCCAAGAGGCTTATGATTTGTTAGCAGACTGAATTTCTGTCCATACAGATATTTATGGAACTTTTTGACTGCAGATTATGCTTAAGACTTCCTTCTCGAGCTGAGCATAATATCTTTCACTTGGTGTCAGGGTCCTTGAAGCAAAAGCAATTGGGTGTTCTTCCCCTGAAGGTAGCACATGAGAGATTACTGTGCCCACCCCATATGAGGGCATGTCACACACCAATCTCAGATGTTTTGCGGGGTCATGGTGTGTTAGCCACTTGCTGTTCAGAAGTCATTGCTTGCAAGACTGTAATGTTCCTTCAGACTGCAATGACCAATTCCATTTAACTTCTTTTAGTAGCAAGTCATGTATTGGCTGCAAAATGCAGATGAGTTCGCCAGAAAATGCCTGTAGTAGTTCCATAGGCCCAAGAATGATCTTAACTGAATCACATTTGTTGGCATGGGTGCACTGACAATTGCTTCCACTTTGCTGTCTGTTGCATGCAGGTCCCATGTGTTGATCTGATAGCCCAGGTACTGGACAGAACCTTGTAGAAAGTGATATTTGGCTAGTTTCACTGTTACTCCTTACCACTGCAGTCTGGACATGACTTAGTCCAGGACTGTCAGCAGCTTTTCCACTGTGGGTGCTGTTATCAAGATATCATCCATAAAGCAGACTACACGGTCCAGCCCATGCAGTTTCTGATCTGGAAAATTGCTGGCACTGGCAAAACTCCATAGGCCAAGTGATAATGTTGGTAAAGTCCCTTGTGGTTGTTTATGGCGTGAGATGGCTGTGACACTGGTTCCTGTTCCAGCGGCTGGTATGCAAAGGATATGTCCAACTTGCTGAAGAACTTTCCACATGCAACTGTGGTAAACAAGTCCTCAGCACTGGGTAGTGGGTATGTTTCTTATTCTGTGTAGCAGTTTACTGTAAACTTGTAGTCACCATAGAGCCTCATTTGTTTCGGTTTGATACTGCAATGACAGGTGCAGCCCAGTCGCTCCTCTCTACTCATGACACAATGCCATGCTTTTTCAGATGATCCAGTTCTTTCTCTACCAGTTGTTTTAAGGTATTGGGTACTGGTCGAGGCATGTGGAAGACTGGAGTGGCCCTATTTGCACTCAGATCTTTGCCTTGAAATCCAGGATTGTGTCATAGCCATCTTAATTGAACAGTGTTTGTCCATACTTTTCTCTCTGCATCGAGAGGTGCTTTTGTTAGAGTTCGTAAGGTGAAAATCTTTTCCCATTTCAACTTGATCTTCTCGAGCTAGTTTCTTCCCAGTTATGCAGGTCTTTCTCCTTGCACTACCACTAGAGGCATAGTCCATGCTCCTCCCTTATAGTGACTGGTACCTGCATCTTCCTTAGAACAGGTATTCAAGCTCTAAGACATGAGCTGAATATGCGATGGTTGCAACATGCGCTTCTTGAGCTTCTCCTTGTAGATATTCTCTGGCACAAGAGATACTGATGCCCCGGTGTCAAGCTGCATGCTAACCGGTTTGTCCACCAGCTGTATCTGGAGGCAGAGTCCCTCTCCATTTCCTTGTGTTATGTAGACAGTAACTAGTTACAATGACTCTGCCTCTTGTTCAGTCTCTGGCTTGGTGTCTGTGACACAGTGTGCGTGAGCAGTCTGTGATGCACTTTTGCACACTCTCTGTAGATGTCCCACTTTTCCACAGTTGTGCCATTTTTCTTGCCAAAATCAGCATGTGTGTTGCTGATGGTTACCCCACAACAGTAGCAGAGTTGTTTCAACTTTTTGGAACTGGGCTGTGGTGCAAGCTTCTGATATGTTTGTGGTTGCTGAAGAAAATGTCCCGGACTTCCGGTTCCGGCTAAGGGGGAGATGGCACGTTATTTTCATAGCTCCAGATCCAGACCCCCCGATATAAGCTCTAAAACAGCATCATTGCTATTGCAAACCAACCAAACCTTTGCCTGAAAGAGCTGTAACAATATCGATGGGCAGGAGGAAGAAATCGAGGCTGCAATAAGAAAATCAGGGCAAGAAGACGCAAATGCTTCATGGATGCCCACTGCGCCAAGCACTACAGAGTCGGCATCTGAGACACAGTAGGCCGTGCAGCAGCCCACCAATGCTGCCATCCTGGCTGAACTTCAGGACGGAAGACTGACATATAAAAGCAGACCTGCAGGCAGGCAGACATAGCTAAAATAGAAAATAAAGTCCAGGAGTTAGAAACGCAAGTAAACACCACTGACTCCCGAATGGACCAGCTGGAATGAGTGGTACTGAATGCCCTTCAAGAATGCCAGACCCTTAAAGACAAATGTGAATATCTGGAAAACAGATCGAGGAGGAATGATCTTTGAATCTTTGGGCTACCCAAAGACGTTGAGGGTAAAGACTTGGGATCGTTCATGGAAGGACTTTTAAGGGACACCCTACAACTTGACCTGGAATACTTCCTGGATATAAAGAGGGCACATCGAGCCCTCATGGCAAAGCTTAAACGAGCGGATGATCAACCACATTCTGTAGTAATTAAATTTCTAAGTTTCCGAACAAAACAGAATATCCTGGATAATGATTATTCTTTTTTTCACTCTCAATCTTTATTTTATTTTATATGAAACATTCAAATAATATCAGCATAACAAATATGATACAAACGCTTAACAATATATACATAAATATAATACGCTTGACACTTTACTCTAAAGTAAAAACAGCTTATGCTGTATAGTAAAACTTCTGGCTGGCTGCTAGCAAATAAAAGCACCTGTCTAATAGGAACAGAAATATTGGTAATACTGGAGTCATTTCATTTACCAAAATAATATCATTGGGGATGATCATGTCGCTCACAGGATGTCTGAGTGCACCGTAAGGGTTGGTTTCAGTCTGCTATGTATACCATAATTTCTTCCCCTTGCACAATTCAGTTGTATATGATTCTATGGGACAAAGTCCTTCCTAGCCTGTGATATGTAAGCATTAAGCTAAGACGAAGGTGTCATCTAAGTAAGCATTAAGCCACGACGAAGATGGCATCTAATGGGGAGTTAATGCATGGTTGGGACTGCGGCCTCGTGCCTACAACGGACTAACCATGCATTAACTCCCCATTAGATGCTACCTTCGGAGTGGCTTAATGCGCTTCTGTAACATGGCAGGTGGAAGGGTAGTATTAGTTATATTGTGTTTTCCTTGCTGTTCAACACAAATGAGAAGAATTACTTGTTTCACTTCTACAATTATGCTTCAGCTCTGTTACTTTTTCAGGCTGTGTCTAGCTGGAAGCGTGCGCATGCACGTTGGACGGCACATATCTAGTAATATTGTGTCTACCAATTTCTCAGACGTTACAACTTTGCTGTAAGTATTAACCTAACGATATATTACTGCTGCCCCCTGAAAGTTGCGACTTGTAGTCAGCCACTGTATTGCTGTGCCTCCGTCTCTGTTTGAAACTGATGCCGTGCTAGATTCTGGGAACAATATATTGAGTGCATATTTTGCTAGCCTCGAACCCTGACTGCACTCTCCTACCTGTCCTGTGCAGTGGGGCACTGTGTTTTCTGACCAATAGGTGGCGCTTCCAGACCAGCTCGGCACTTCTGTTATTTTCCCCAATCCCAATCATCTCTTTTCTTGCCCAGTACTTTTGCACCACAGTTCTGCTGCCACTGTTTCTATGTGCATGAGGTACCTCGCCACGCGCTACACAGGATACTTTTACCTTGCATGCATTTACTGTGCTGCTCCGTCTGTGTACTCGTTCAATATTGCTGCACTGACCCAACAGCGCCTTTTGCCTGAAGCCTTACTCATCATCCAGAGCTATAGGTGGCACTTTTACACAGTCACATCACTTTTCTTCTGTTTCCAGCTCGTGTAGTTATGTGACACTTTCAAAGCGGCACCTATAGGTCCCAGTAATAATTTAGTATTCAGGCACAAGGTGGTCTTCCGCTCAATCGTGAGATTCTGAAGGAGTCCGCGGACAGAGCAGCACATCGCATATGTTTGTAATCTTCTACTCTGCTGTGTGCCATGCGGCACTTCTGTTTCCCAGTGCTTTGTTGCATTCTGCGACGACTTCTCAACTACCAACTGGTTGCCTCAGTCACAAACATGACAGTTGCTCCTTCTTTCCGTCATGTTTCCCATTATTTTCACTTCCTGCACCGGGAAACACACTCCTTCTTCCACTATCTCTGCTGAGGCTGCCAGTTCACTTTCTGACTCTGTTACCCGCGCCACCTATTGGTCATACTGGCGCAACTGAACACACAGGCATACCTTTGAAAGCGCGTTCATGCTCTCAACATGGCATTATCGTCTCATAATGCCATGTTGCTCCTGTGCCATGTGATGCCCTTGCACCAATTATATTTCTTTCCTGCAGTAGTGGTATTTTTCCCATGTTACAAATATATATATAATCACCCACCTTCTCTAAAAAATTTCAAACTGGTCCTGCTTTTTATTCAATATGGCAGTAATCCTTTCCATTTTATAAATATTTATCATGAAGTCCTGCCATTGTGTCAGTGTGGGTGTGTTGATAGTCAGCCATAGTCTTGTAATGTCTTTTTTAGCTGCTAGAATAGCAATGACAAGAAATTTCCTACTCGGAGGGTCCCTGCATTCTGGTGGGCACTTATGAAAAAAGAACAGTAGGGGATCCAGTGTTCAGGATGAGAATAGTATCTGCCTTACTGCATCCTGAAAGCTTAATATGAAGGGGAGGACTCCCTGGCAGCTCCAGAACACATGAACATGTGTAGCCGACGAATACCCACATTTTCTCCAGCATTGTGCTACACTGTTAGCCATATATTTCTGTTGTATTGCTGGCATTCTGAAGTATCTAATGGATACCTTCCATGAAAATTCCTTCCATATTTTGGAGTTAAGGCCCCAAAGGCCCCAGTGAATATTTTTTTTTTTTTTTAAACTCAAAATTTTTATTTCAAAGATCAGATGTACAGCTCATACATGCAATGAAATACATGTGAATCAAAACAGTCGCTCAGTTTTCTAATTTGTCAAGTCAATTAACACGATCCTTGTTTAACCTGCAGGAGAAAATACAATGCTCTTCACATCTAGCATTATCCTTCCTCTTGTTTCTCTAGCTAATTTGCAGGTTTTTTCTAATAGATGATTCCTATAATTCAACATAAAGTACATCTCTCACTAAAGTCTAGGTTTCTTCCAACCCAGTGAATATTTTTAACATGATTTTCCTAAATCTTTACTGAGATATTTAATCCCAGATCTCTTTCCCATGCTTGATGTATCGAGTCCAGGGAGTCCTCCCTCAGTACCCTAATTGCAGCATACAGAATGGAAATTAAATGATGGAGTAATGGTTTGCCATTTATGGCTCCCAGCAAAATGCTCAGGAGCTGAGGATCCGGAGTGTCTCCCCCCATCTCACTTAATATGGGCTTAAGAAGGTCTCTGGCTTGAAAGTATTGGAATCTTTCTCTGTAGGAGATGCAATATTGCTGTACTAGGTCTGTCAGAACAAGGATTGTTCCCTGAGGAGCGAAATGAGACACCAAATGTAGTCCCATCCTCTCCCAGCTACAATGTTTATTAATTGGATTCAGAAGTACCTTTGAGTCAAAGACTCCTTTACAAAGGTTCCACGTCATAGAATTAGGTACAGACAAACATTACAAATGAGTCAAATAGCCCTTATCTAGTCTGGATGGCATGAATTGGGCCAAGTGGGGCAATGAGAACAACATGGACCTCCATTTCTTAAAACCTTTAATTGCTAATGTTTGTCGCCAGCACTGTAGACTAGTGCGTGTATGTGGGTTGGCTGTTTCTTCCAAGCCGGTAGCTTGGGGCAGTAACACCCTGTGCATCTCCTCCAGGTCCTCTCCCTGCATTTCTAAGGATTTCCATCTAGCTTCATAGTCTCTACTGAGCCAATGTAGTACAGTCCTAAGTTGGGCAGCCAAGCGGTACAGCTTCAAGTTTGGAAGAGCCATCCCCCTTGCCTTTTAGGCAATTGTAAAATAGTGAGTCGTACCCTAGGCTTCTGTGGGGCCAAGATATATGTAGATATCCTCCTGTTTATTGCCCTATACCATTCCTCTGGCATCTACACTGGGATCGTCTGGGCAAGGTACAGGAACCTTGGCAGGACAACCATTCTCATCGCCTCTATTCTCTGCAGTAGAGACGGGGGAAGATTCCTCCACCTCTCCAAATCAGAAGCTGTCTTGTTTAATAATGGGAAATAGTTTAACCTCACTAGTTCCAAGTGTGTTGTTCCTATCTGGATCCCTAGGTATCTTAAACGTTTCAGGGTCCAACGAAATGGGAATCTTGCCTGAGTCTGGGGTGATGGCTCATAATTTACCCTGAGTACTTCTGTTTTTGTTTGGTTTACTCTGTAGCCTGCAATTGTACCGAAAGTATCCAAAAGATTCTATAGAGGGGGTAGGGACAGTTCCGGATCCCTCATATAAATTAATAAATTGTCGGCATACAGATCTAATTTGAGTTACCACCACCACCACCACCTCTATGCCCCTTATCTGGTCATCCTGCCTCAGTGCCTGCACCAATGGCTCCAGATTCATGGCGAATAACAATGGGGATAGGGGGCAGCCCTGTCTGGTGTCCCTCTGTAGAGATATTGGGGTTGAAACTGACCCATTCACTTTGATATATGCCCTTGGATCCGAATAGATAGAGGAGATCAGGTTGACAAAATTTTGTGACATACCCATCTTATCTAGTACAGCCCACAAGAACGGCCACACCACCGGGTCGAACGTCTTCCCTGTGTTCAGACTTAATAACAGGAATGGGGCGTTTGACCGGGCAGCATGGTATATCAGGTACGGTGTTGTCTTAATATTGTCTTGGGTTTGTCTGCTAGGGACAAATCCCGTTTGGTCCAAATTTATCAGTTGGGGTAACAAGACCTCCACCCTCCTGGCCAATATTGAGGCAAACCACTTATAATCAATGCTGAGAACTGAAATGGGCCATTACGAGGAACACAGCATGCTATCCTTCCATGGTTTCAAGATGCTCGAGATACAGGCATAACACCATGTATCTGGAGCCTTCTCCCCTTCTTGAATTCTCCTGCAGGCTCCCAACAACGAGGGAACCAATTGTTGTTTAAACTGTTTGTAAAACTCCCCCATATACCCATCCAGGCCTGGGCTTTTATAGGATTTCAGATTGATGATTGCCATATTTAATTCTCTTTCTGTAATCAGGAGATCTAATGTTTGCTGTTGATCTATAGTAAGTCTGGGCAGATCAAGTCTTCCCAGAAAGTTCCCCACCGCAGTCATGTTCACCTCATGCTCCTGAGCATACAAGTTTTTATAAAAATTCTGAAATGTCTGTTTGATCTGCACAGGGAATTTGACTAAGTTGCCATGTATAGGGTCATATTAGATTGCATCCTTTGCTGCCGGAATCTGTGAGCCAATAGGCGTATAGCTCTTAGCCCCCATCATAGTATCTCTGGCATAAATATTGTAGAGCCTACTCAGTACAAATCTCTATGAGTTGCTGTATCTTTTCCCTCGTGGCCTGCAATAGGGGTAATACCCCCACATCCCCTGCAGCATGCTGGGCCTGCAAATCATTAAGTTGCTGATGTAGTTTTTCTGACCTAAGCTGCTGCTGCCTCTTGTAATGAGAGGCATACTTAATATTATACCCCCTCAAGACCGTCTTAAGGGTATCCCATAGGGTGCCCTCTGTTACGTCAGAAGTACGATTTTCTTGGAGAATCTGTATGATTCTCTGTGAGATCAGCTCTTGGAAATCTTTTAGGTTCAACAAAAAATTGTTGAATCTCCATAGTGTCTCCTCCCCCCCCCCCCATCCATCCGAAGGGTCAGTAGTGAGTGGTTAGATAGCACGGATGGAGATTGTGTACACTCCTTTACCCTGTACATATGCTCTTTAGCAATGTGCAGGTAGTCTGTTTGGGTATATACCTCGTGGGGGGAGGGCGAATAGTGTGTAAATTCACATTTATTCGGGTTCATAGACCTCCAGACATCCACCCACTGTGCATCCAATAAATAAGATTGTGCTAGTTTTTGTACAGCTGTTTTCTTGGGTGGTTTAGGGTTTGATGTGTCGAAGTGGGATGAAATTCAATTGTGATTCTCCCCCCCCCCCAATCACCAGCACTCCTTTGTGTACCTCCATGATTTTCTGAAACAGAGCTCTGACCACCTCTACTCCCGAACCCAGGGGGATATATACAGATGCCAAGGTGATCACCTGCCCCTCCAGTTGCCCACTGCAATAGCTAGTTTGACTTCCAGATCAACATAAGAGGTCATTAGCTTGAATGGGGTAGCTCTATGTACTAATATGGCAGTTCTCCGCCTCCCGCCTTCTGCCTCCCTTGTATACAGAAGCCACCACTGTTTCAAAACCAAATTTGGTCAATTTTAAGTGTTCTGCCTTGTCCAAATGAGTCTCCTGGAGGAGCACAAATGTGGGTTTAAGCTTTTTAATTGCAGAAAGAACCCTGTAATGTTTTATTGGGCTATGTATGCCATTAATGTTATGAGATCAAATAGTCACTGAGTGCTACCTCCATATGTGATGGCTTCACTATTTACGGCTGAGAAAAGCTAATCTATTCATTGCCAAATCTCCCCTTCCTTTTGCTCTTACTTCCTCCTCCTATTCCCTGTTGCAGTACATCCCATCCCTATCTGAGCGAGACAACCATCCCTTCGAGCCTGCCTCTCTTCAAAAATATTCAAGCTGTAGGTATTTGAGTCAAGCGCACTACAAACATAGAAACATACAGTAACACGTAACCACAACCATAACCTATTTACAGAGTCACTTCCAAAAAAGGAGGGCTGAGACATTTGCCCTCTACAAAGCGGGGCCAGGCCCTCAATAGGGCATAGCCCCCTGGGGAGGAGTAGTGGCCAAGGATTACGCCAGGCCTCCCTGACTCCACCAAATGTTGGAGTCAGATGCAATGTGCGTCTATAAATGCGTCATTTACCTGTAAGGGTGGGAGAAGATAAAACAATCTACCCCCTTTCCACTGCGATAATTGAGGCTAATAAGAAAAACAAAAAGACGTATACATTAGTTCTCCTCCCCTTCCCAGCTCTGCATTTAATTTAATGCAACCAGAAAGGGGGCCGGCAGAGAAACGTTCCCCAGTATCCCCCGTGTATAGTCCTCACTCACAGAAGACACAGTTCCAGCATAAGATATGGGGCAGTCTCAATGTCCTTAATGTCCCAATGTCTCAAATTAGCATTGGTGCACCCATATTACCCCATTCGGCTCTCCCAGCATCCATATTTAAGACTCTTATTGATTACTGCTGATTCAATACATGAGAGAGACAGTTGCTGGTTGCTACGACCCGGCAGGAGACAAGACCGCTTCCAAAGGCATATGGGAAGAAGAGAAAGGAGCAACCCACTAAGATGCCTAGTCCATTTTTGCTCTGTGGGGAATTGGTGAATAATCAAGTGGCCTGTCCTCTTGGGGGGGGGGGGGTCCTTACATCTCAGTGTCCCAACCCTTCCCCCTCAACTACAAAGAAAGAAAGACACCCACTGGGATCTTGGACCACCACTCAAGTGTTCTGCTGATGTACTGTGGCTGTCATCTCTCTCTCTGGGGTTATTCCTGATCCTCTTCAGTATCTGTTTGACTTCTTGCAGTGAATGGAAGCCTCCCGATTGGGCTCCCCCTCTCCCTCAGCACCTCGTGCTTCTCTGCCTCTGTGACCTTTGAGGCCAGATGTTCTGTGTCTTTAATTGGTCCGGCTGGACATCCCATCCCTGGTTCTTCAGTTCCTGTTGAGCCTCTTCTGGATTATCATAAACTTTTGTGCCCGAGTCCCAAAAAACATGGAGCTTTGCCAGGAACGGGGTTTGAAAATCCACCCCATGCTCCCTCAAAACTCTGAAGAGGTGAGTAGGCTGCCCTTTGCTTTACAATCTCGGAAGCAGGGCCGGATTAACCATAGGGCAGAAAGAGCAATTGCCCTGGGCCCCCTTAGTTTGAGAGTCACTGATTTCTTTTCTTTTTTTTTCTTTTTTTCTTTCTACTTTTCTTTTTCTTCTTCCCTGACCCTCCTGTGCTTTCCCAATGTGTGTGACTAAACCTCAGCTGGGTACATTGTCGACCGTTCTGTTGCCCCACCACCTCGACCGTCCAAACAGCTGGCTGTTTGCAGCATTTTTCTTTCCCCACGGACATTCTCTCTGCAGGTCAGATCTAACCAAATGAGTTGTTCCACTATGGTCTGTTCTGATTTGCACCACCGCCCACCCCATGGTCCAGATCTTTTCAGTCCTGCCTTCAGGTCTGTGCATCATGCATGGTGCACATGGTGGTCCCATCACATCATGCCCACATGCAGTAAGTCCTGCCCTGATCAAGAAAACGGCACCATGTGCCTACAGACTCCTTCCCTCTTAGAGTCACTGAATCCTTTCCTGTTGTTGAGGGTAGACTCGGGGGAGAGAGAGAGAGAGATCATCCTTCCCTCCTTTCACTAGGCCCACTTACTCTGAGGGGCCGACCTTCCGGTCTTGAGGTCTGGATCCAGAAAAAAAACAGCTGAAACATGTCAGAGAGACAGAGAGTGTGAGACCGTGTCTGACTGTCAAGTAAGGCAGTGCAGAATGTGCCAGCGGGCCACCGCCACCTTGTGTGTGGTGTCAGACTCGGTCAGAGTGAGTAAGATTGACTGTCGAGTAGGAGTTGTTGCATCATCAGCGAGGAGCACGAAGCAAGCAGTCATCAGACTCAGCGGGCAGTCTGATCCAAAATCACCACCAGGCAGTTATTTATCAGGTAAAGAAAAATAGGTTTGTGTTATTTAAAAAAATAAATTTTAAATAATATGATGTGACTGTCTCCACACTTGTGAGAACATAGAAGAGGATGATGGAGCAACATATTAATACTAGTGAGAGGGAGTGGGAGAAATTTGACGTCTCATTAGTGACTAATCATTGCACCAGCCAGCTTCTCTTAATCTTCCCCCAGTGCTTTGTAACTTGTTTGTCATCTCGACAAAGAGAGGATCATAGTATAATAGAGAGGGAGTGGGAGAAAGTCAGCCTCTCAGTGCAGGCAGCCTTCTCACAGTGCAGCCAGTATGTCCCTACCATAAATGGATGCTGTGCTGCCTGTAGTCCCTCCACATCTGCTGGATACAGTAAAGCCTTCAGTCTTCCTACAGCAGCTGCATACAGTCAGTGTAACCAGTAGCCTCCCCACAGTGGAAGGATACTACAGCCTGCAGCCTCCCTACAGTGGCTGGATACAATGCAGCCTGCCTGCAGTCTCCCCACAGATTAAGTGGTTCATTGCAATACAGCCTGTAGCCTCCCCAGAACAGCCAAATACTGTGCAGCCTCCACAGCAGCTGGATATAGTGCAGTCTGCAGTCCCCCATCCCAGCAGCAGAATAAGGTGATAACTGTGCCTGCAGCTTTCCAACAGCAACTGTCAATGATGTACCCTGCAGCCTCCCCAAAACAGCTGCCTACAGTGCAGGCTGCAGCCTACCAACAACTGGATACAGATCAGCCTGCAGCCTCCCCACAATGTCTGGATACACTGCAGCCTCCAGCATCCCCACAGAAGCTAAATACCATGCATCCCGCAGGCACCCAACAGAAGCTGGATGCAGTGTGGCCACTAGCCTGCTTACAAGAGCTGGGTACAGTGCAGCCTCACTAAAAAAACTAGAAGATGCAGTACAAACTGCAGCCTCTCCTGAACTGGGGGAAGCCTACTGCCTTGCCACAGCAGCTCCAATACAGTACAACTAGCAGCTCCCTCCCAAAAGCAGCTGGAAAGTGAAGCTTGCAGCCCCCAGAGAAACTGGGTACTGTGTAGTCTGCAGCATACCCAGCATCAACTCAGTGTGATTGTACTCCGGCCATCCAACTTCAAACAATAGCCTTCTATTTCCACCCCAAGAGTGGCATTTAAAGTAGCTGGAAAACCTTCCAAAAGCATTTTGAGGCATTGAAAACCATTCTGCTTTCAGGGGCCTAGGCAGCTCCAAACTCCCCACATCTTGGTTGTCACAAGGGGCCCCACAATTTGCCCATTGCCCAGGGCACCACAACTTATTAATCTGGCCCTGCTTGGAAGGGTAATAGTGATCAAATAGTAGTCTGGAGGCATTATAGTTCACTACCTTCTTTGCCCAAGCTGTGTGTGAGATAAATTCTTTGTCCTTGTAGCTGGCCAATTTAAAGACACTTGCCCTGGGCCTGGCTGTGGGTTGCTGGGTTTCTGTATGAGGGCCCTATGCACTCTCTCTATGCGGAATGTAAAAGTAGGAGGCAGTTCCAAAACGTCCTGCAGCAGATCTTCTATAAAGTCCTCCATTTTACTGTCTCTGCTCCCTCTGGGGCGTGTGTGTGTGTGTATATATATATATATATATATATATATATATATTTCAAACACCATGAAGTCTTGCTATATTAGGACCATTGCAGTCATTCCCCACACTTGAACTGCCCGGAGAGAAACAGTTAACTCCAGAGTGATCTGGAGTTCCAGCCAGGGCCTGTTCAAAGCTCTATCTGGCTAGTTTCAAATGAAACTGTCAGATTCTTTACTCCGCTTCACTGAACAGTCGCCCGGAGATCAGCTCCTTCAGCTCGGTTCATTTCTCGTTCAATCGAGTATTTTCGGTTCATTGGAACCGCAAAGTATTTATTTTACCGCATTTCGTTAAAAGCTCTATCTGGTAACCGTAGTACAGAAATTAAGTCTGTGTGGAAATTCATTATCGGTTCGGTTTTGAACCGATCGGCTTGTTAAAATATATGTATCAAACTGTTTGGTTGGGCTTTTAGAGTGCGGTTCCGTTCTTATCGGTTCTAAAAACCTAACTTTATTTGGGGTTTTTCAAATACTGTGACACGGTTAGGAACCGATAAGGGTGTCTTGCCTGGCACTGCCATCTAAAGGGCAAGTTTTTGGTTAGGCTGGCATTATGTCTGAGAAACCCAAAAGAAAAACCGGGCCCACTGGGTTTCAATACTGTGATGTCTGTGGGGAAGCCTTTGCCAAGGCTGACCCACACACCACTTGTGTTTATTGTCTGGGGGCTGACCACCTCCTGTCAGACTGCCAGGTGTGTAAAAATTTTCCTGCAGCCACCCTGGAAAAGAGATTGGGCCGGCTCAGGGAACGAGAGGCCAAAAAGTCCGCTGACCCGGATGGCCAGCCCGGTCCAGTACCCACTGGACCAGAGGGAGTGCCCTCTGACCAGGGCGAGACTTCCTCGGGCAAAAGGAAGGCTGGTTCAGAGGAACCAGTCCCAGCAAAAAAGACAAAGAAATCAGCAGGTCTGGAGTACAAAATTGTCTCTCCAACTGCTGCAGAGATAGCTAAAGCCATTCAGATTGTCCAATCTTTGTCTCAGGGATCTGTCGAACCCCCTGCATCTGGGAAAAGGGTGGCTCGTTCAGTCCCAGTGGTTCAGGATTATGATGTTGAGGATTTTTATGAACCACATGAGGGGGAGGAGGAATTTGAACAGTATGTTTGTGACTGGGAAGGTCTGGACGTGCCCATTGAACCGGACATTTCTCCAGATAGACCTTTAGAATCTCCCCCTATGCTGTCTGAGTCCCCTTCTTTTATGTTTTACAAAAGGTTGCAGAAACCTCCAGCTTCCTTTAGAAGAGGCTGTGGATGAGCAAGAGGAGCCTGATTATGTTGAAATGATGGATATTCCAGAGTCTAGAGGTTGTCTATTCCTTTGCATAAGTCATTTAGGAAGCAAACAACAAAGATTTTAAAAAATCCTCATTCTGTCCCTCCTGTAGATAAAAAAATGGACAGAAGGTATACCTTATCAGGCCCTGATACAGACTTCCTCTCTGAGCAGTGTAGTCATGTAGGTGTGGTGCAAGCTGCAGCCTGTGACAAGGCTAATATTCCCCTGGCCTCACATCCTCCTGATAAGGATTCCAGGAAGATTGATGCCATGGCGAAAAAACAATATATGGCAGCTTCTTTGGGACTCAGGCAGGCTAATTATATGGCTTATGTGGCTAGATATCAGAAGTCTAGATGGGACACTTTATTGCAGTTAGCCAAGCAGGCCCAGGGTCAGCTGGCTAGTGAGTTGGAACAAGTGGCTGCTGATGGCATTGAAGCCTCTAAAGTTCAATTTCATACTGCTGTTGATGTTAATGATGTTTCCTCTAGGGTCATGGCCACTTCTGTAGCTTTCCGTAGGTTGGCATGGCTCAGATGCACTAATCTGTCCCAAGATACTCAGTCAAAGGCTATGGATTTTCCTGTAACGGGAAATTCTCTGTTTGGTGATCAAACGGAAAATTATATGAAAAAGATGGATGAATATAGAACTACCTACAAAAGTGCCCAAGCTAAGGAGAGACATGCCACTCCACAAAGGCATGCCCCCAGGGGTAGGGGTAGGCCTTTCCACAGGCCCTTTTACCAATCTCAAGCCTCCTCTGCTTTTTCACAGAGGGGTTTTTTCAGAGGCAGAGGTAGATGGGGCATAGGTAGACAGTCGCCCTCCCCTCAGCCTAAAGCTGCTGCCAAGCAGGCACCCTGATGGGGTGCCCAGGGCCGAGTCTCCTGTACCAGTGGGGGGCAGGTTGGCTTATTTCAGCCAGAACTGGCTGTCCCCTAACTTCGGACAGGTGGGTTCTGGTAGTAAGCCAGGGCCTGGTTCTCAGCTTCAAACAGTTCCCATAGATGAGAGCCAGGCAATTTCCACCTGCAAACTCTTCAGAAGCCCTTGCTTTGGAAGCAGAGGTTCTTCCCTTCTGTATTGCAAAGCAGTGGAAAGGGTCCCCCCTTGCCATCAGGGCAAGGGACTGTACTCAAGATATTTTCTTACCCCAAAAGACAGGAGAATGGCGCCCATCTTAGACTTAAGGTACCTGAACAAACATCTATTGAAACCAAAGTTCAAAATGTTAACTCTAGCAATGATTTTGCCTTCCTTGAGGCCAGAGGACTGGTTAGCTTCCTGGACCTCAGGGACGCCTATTTTCATGTCATGATCAGGCCTTCTCACGAAAGTACCTCAGGTTCGAACTGCTCTCTGGCCACTACCAGTTCAGAGCAATGCCCTTCGCCTAACCTCGCCCCAAGGGTATTCACAAAATGTCTAGCTGTGGTAGTGGCTCATTTAAGAAGGCAAGGGATTGCTGTTTCCCTACCTGGACGACTGGCTCATAGTGGGTCAGTCTCCAGATCAGGTAAATCCACTTGCAAGTCACCCAGCAGCTTCTCACTTCCCTGGGATTCCTGCTGAACTTACCAAAGTCAGTTCTGGAACCTGTTCAGGTTCTAACTTTCATAGGTGCAGAATTGAACACAAAGTTAGCCAAGGCATTTCTCCCTCGGAAAGAGTGGACAGGCTCATTGCCCTGGCATCCTCCTTTACCCTGCGGTCTCTCGACCAGCAAGGCACTCTGCAACTCCTAGGGCACATGGCTGCTTCCACAGCTGTCGTGCAGGGAGCAAGATTTCAGATGAGGGACATCCAGTTCCACTTGAGGTCCCTATTGGTCTCAAAGGAGGGACCCTTACCAAATTAGTCCTGTGACCAAAACCCTGATCCTGGCCCTTCAGTGGTGGCAGGATCAAAGCAATCTTACTCAAGGGTTCCCTTTATACTGTTTCCACTCCCTCACCCTCACCACGGATGCCTCCCTGTTAGGGTGGGGCTCACTGCATGACCTTTCCACTCAAGGAGTGTGGTCCCCAGGAATCTCTGCTCCACATCAATCTTTTGGAACTCAGAGCTGTTCTTTTAGCTCTTCAGGCTTTTGCAACTGTTGTCCAGAACAAAGTAGTTCAAATCAGGACAGACAACACCACAACAATGTGGTACATAAACAAGCAAGGGGGCACTCGGTCATCAGCCTTGTGCACCGAAGCAATGAAGTTGTGGTCTCTGGCTTACTCCCTAAACACCTCCCTGATCGCAATTCACCTTCCAGGAAAGGACAATGTCCTGGCGGATGCTCTCAGCAGGATTTCCCAGGGCCATCACGAATGGTCTCTGAATCCTCAAGTATTGGGGTCGGTCTTTGCCAGATGGGGCACCCCTCAGATAGATCTCTTCGCAGCCCCAGACAACCATCAACTTCCTCTATTTTGTTGCAGGCCTCCAGTGCTGGGCTCAGTCCCCCTGGACGCCTTTCTGCTGGATTGGAAAGGGAAATTCCTATATGCTTTTCCCCCCTTCCCTCTCCTCTTCAGGGTATTGGTAAAAATCAGAACTCAGCCCTGCAAAGTGGTTCTGATTGCTCCAGACTGGGCCAGACAGCCCTGGTATCCTCTCCTCCTGTCCTGACAATCCACCTCCCTGACCTTGCCCAGGACCCACGACTTGCTGACCTGTGCACAGGGAGAGTGTGGTACCGGACTCAAACCCTCCACCTCAAGGCTTGGTTCTTGAGGAATTAGAATTGCTGATTTGCACCTTTCTCAAGGGGTCCTGGATATTTTAAAGGCTTCTAGGAAGCCTTCCACTAGGGCTACTTACAATTCTAAGTGGAAGAGGTTTTCCTTCTGGTGTTCGGAGAAACAAATTGTGCCAGAATCTGCTGACTTGGCCACTTTACTGGACTATTTGGCCCATCTAAATTCCCTAGGCCTTAGACCAGCTACCTTGAAGGTTCATCTGGCAGCTGTTTCTGCCTTTGTTTCCGCAGGGAAGCCTGTTTCTCTTTCCTCTCACCCTGTGTTTTCCAAGTTTTTTAAGGGGTTACTTCACACTAACCCTCCCTTTAGGGAACCAGCCCCTGCCTGGGACCTGAATGTTTGCATTGCTCAGTTAATGCAACCTCCCTTTGAGCCCCTTTCTTCTGCAGATCTCAAGTATTTAACATGGAAAACTGTTTTTCTAGTGGCTATCACTTCTGCCAGACGTATAAGTGAATTGCAAGCCCTTTCAGTGGAAAAGGATTTTATTTCTTTTCACAGGGATAAGGTAGTCCTCAGGACTAACAGAAAGTTTTTACCCAAAGTGGTTTCAGATTTTCATCTGAACCAGTCCATTTCTCTCCCAGTATTTTTCACTGAGCATTCTTCCTCGGGTGAAAGGAGACTACACAGCTTGGACGTCAAAAGAGCCCTAAGCTACTATGTGGAACGTACCAAGGGTCACAGGTTCGAATCCCTCCAACTCTTCCTTACCTATGGAGAGGTTGGCAAAGGGAGACCTGCCACTAAGAGGACAATTGCAAGGTGGATTGTCTCTGTATCCATTCTGTTACCAAAAACTAGGTAGGGAACCCCTCAGGACTGAGGGCTCACTCCACCAGGGTACAGCTGCATCTCTAGCGGCTGCTAGAGATATTCCCATTTTGGAAATTTGTCAAGCTGCTACCTGGAAAACAGTTCACACCTTTACCAAGCATTATTCCTGGGCGATCCGGTCAGGAGAGATGCTCGTTTGGCAACTGTACTTCAGAGCCCTATTTCCTAAGTGAGTTCTGACCCTCCTCCATGGAGGTACTGCTGGGTAATCTGCAATGGTCCTAATATAGCAAGACTTCATGGTGTTTGGAAGAAAAATTACTCACCTTAGTAATTGCTTTTCTTCTCATGGAGTCTTGCTATATTAGGACAACCCTCCCTCCTACCCCTCTCAGAACTCCTACTTGGGTATGGGGTTGGCAAATTAGTGCAAGCACTGTGTCATGCCATTTTAGTCTCTCTAGTTCCCCCCCACCTTGTTTCCTTTGGGTTAGGGAACTAGGTATTTCTGTTTTTTGTTAAGTGGTAGATGGTCCCCTCTCTGGACTTGAGTCTTTTGGGGAGAGGGGGCCTATTAGTGCTTGTAAGGGGTGATCCTAACAATAAATATTATTATTATTCTGTGATTGTTCTAATTCTACTAATGGTAGGTAGCCAATGGCTAGTGTAGAGCTTTTTCACACAGACTTGCTATGTTAGTTTAGCTCCGTAAAGAACCTGACAGTTTCATTTGAAACTAGCCAGATAGAGCTTTGAACAGCGCCCTCGCGCTGTGGAACTCCAGATCACTCTGGAGTTAACTGTTTCCTCTCCGGGGCAGTTCAAGTGTGGGGAATGACTGCAATGGTCCTAATATAGCAAGACTCCATGAGAAGAAAAGCAATTACTAAGGTGAGTAATTTTTTCATATATGCACATTGTATGTATGTATGTATATGTATATGTGTGTATATATATATATATATATATATATATACACACATACAAAGGTTCTCTCTCCTAGAACGTGCTTCAAGGTCCAGAATTTTATCATGCAGAGTGTCCTGATAGTCGATGAGGAAATCGACTGCTTGGTGTAATTGTTGGGTCTCCTGTCCGATCTCTGCTACATGCGTTTCATATAGCTCCAGCTTTTCTTCTACAGTTTGAAGCCTGGACTGCAGCGTTTGGAATTCTTTTCTATTCTCTTCCTTAAACACCTTTTTTCTCTAAGTAGCATTTCAAATCGGGAGCGAGATAAGCGCTCCGTCTCCTGGTCTATGTCTGGGTCCCTTGCCACGCTGCTTGCTGGGGATGCACTCTGACTGGGCGAATCCCTCTCTTGAAATCCCCCATCATCCGTCCTTTTCTGACCCCTGCTGGAGCGAGGTTTAGCACCACCTTTCCTCCAGACATCTCTGAAGCTATTTCGTAGGTTTTGTAGAGGATATGGGCTGTTCTCGGGAGTTTTAGAGCATGGGAACGTACGAGCTCGAGATCTAGGTGGCCATCAGGTGGATGATGTCACCGGAAGTCTCGATAATGATTATTTTATAGTAGTAGCAGCCAAAAGAAGAGTCTATGCCCTGATACTATGGACATTGAAACAACATGAACTTAAATTTCAAACCCCATACCTGGCTCAGGTAGTGGTGATGTTTCCTGAGGGATCCAAAGGATTTACCATTCCAGAAGAGGCAGTGGAGGAGCTGCGAACCAGAGGCATCAAAGTCCCCCTTATCCAGCAATGGATGGACCACCAGGATGCTGTTCCAAATGTGAGCACCATGTGGACTAAGGTAGCTGCAGGATCTGACAAAAGACGGCACAGCCTGGCTACCCTCACTGAGGTGAAGCAACTCCTACAGACTTTCCAGTGACCAGAACACCCCCGAGACACAGTGCAGGGAGACTATCATTAAACTACCTCCTTTGATGAATGGGAACATGTTGGACCCAGGGGCACTAGGGGTCTCTAAATCCTACACCTCTATTCCCCAGGTGTTGTAGTACTCCCAATCTATTAACAGACTGATACCTAACAGTAATAAAATGAATAAAATGACCTTGATGGTTTTTGTACACAGTAAAAATGCAGCAACAGGTGCCTTGGGTTATCTTTCTTGCAAGCTAAGCAAACTGGCACATATATGTAGAAGGGTAAAGTGAGAATGACAGCCAGCATTTTACAGTTTTGTAAATTTCACCCTCCTCAAGGCATCCACATGGCGTGACAGAGGCTGGCGCCATCTTGTAAATTTCATACACCGCACCACTGAAGAGGACCTGAACACATCTCAGCTAGTAAAATGCGCATTGAAACTTACCCAGGCAATAGTGATTCAACACAACAGGTACGACGATCCAGCAAAATGATGAACATATGCAAGTGAGGAGAGACTTTGTCTTTTGTAGGCACTGTGCGATGAGTTTGGAAGACTCTCAGGGTATAAACTAAACACCTAAAACTGAAACAATTCTGTATAACTACACACTGTCTATGCAACTTAACAGTTGGTGGAATAAATTATCTTTTCGCTATTTGGGAATTAAAATCACTTGTAATCTGGAGCATCTTGAGTTCCTAAACTATTTATTTATTGAATTTTGTTGACCGGGTAGGCCCACCGAGACTAGAATTCCCGTTTTCAGGAGTGATAAGGGGGGAAGGGATACAGATGGTAACCAACTGAAATTGAACCAGATTAAGCTGTTGGTGGTATTTTTAGTGCATGGGGGAAATTTGGCCAAGGCACCAGGGAAACTCCCATATTCTTCCTGCAGGGGGCCTTGCTTCCTGTGAGCAGAGGGGACCCATTTCCATGGAGCCGTTGAAAGAGCAGGATGTGAAGGTGGCTGTGGAGCTGATCTCCACTGCCTTACCTAACTTAGAGACCGAAAATTTTTTTGATGCTCCGACTATGTTGGGGGGAGCATTGGAAGAAGAGGCAGTATAGCGCAGTGGTTTAAGGCTCTGAGCTGCAAATCTGGAGACCTGTGTTTGAATCCCACAGCCCCCACTTGCATACTGTGTGACCCTGAGCAAGTCACTTAACTTCCCTGTGCTCTCAGGTTGCACCTGTAAACAAGCTTTCAGCTTAGTGTGTCTCACCTGGTTAAACAATTAAAAAAAAAAAAAAAAGACTACGATGAAAACAAAGCACACAAACACAGTGTTGGGTGAATCGGAGACAACTCCTGAAATAAATAGATCAAGAGGAACTGAAACTAGAGAAAAAGTTTTACAGGAGATTGACCGCGATGCACAATTGCTGCAGGAAGAACAGGGTTTCTTAGAAAGGAAGAAGAAGAAGTTGCGAGCTGCTATAGCAGCAAGCGATGCACAGAATTCGGCTGGAGTTGCAGTGGTGGTGCATGCTAGTGTACAGACTCCAGCACAGCTGCAAACAGGTGCAGTTGGTGGTACTTTGCAAACAGCTGTGATGTCCCCACAAAGGAGCATCTTGACTGCGGAACATCCATTGACAGAATCTACCTTTACATTTCAGGAAAGTTGCAACCCTGCTTCATTATTTGTGTTTAATGGCAATATGAACAATGGCAATGTAAACCAGGATCTGGGTGTGACAGCACAGGGCACTACATCGGGAATGGAAGCTTTGGAAGATCCTGCTTCTGACCTAGGATGTAGCCCCCTTACCCCGAGAAAATCTATTTCTTATTGGTCTGTATCTGCAACATTAGAAAATGCTGGCTGGGAAATGTCTACAGATGGCTGATGGGGGTCAGGGCCCTCGCCTATAAGGGTACATGGCACTGACTTAGACATTAACATTACTATTCCTGCTGATGTCACTGCTAATGCTGAACATATGGGCCCTGAAGTATTGTCTGAAACTTTGGTATCACCACTGCATATAGCCGACTCGCTGTGGCTTACCCAGCACCCGCATCTGGAGCTAAACGTGGCGCCCACAGTCATAGACACTGCTGAAACTTCAGTCCGAGCAACTGCAACAGTGCCTTGCATGGGGGAGCCAGGTCTTAGTACATCAGGGCCTGAGAGGCCTGATGGCCCAGGCACTACTCATTCAGAGGGACATCAACAACCAAGGAGAATCGCTCCTATGCATCCTTTTTTCGTGAAACAGTGTATCCTGCTAAACGACATAATGCTATAAGATTCATTTACAAAGGAGGTTTGGAGATATTCCCGGATTGTATGTATGTCACAGAAACTTTATTATTTGACAATATGAAATGCACGCCAGCTGAAATATATGCGTTAATACATGTGTCTGGTGAGCAGACGTTTGACGTCAGCTTTAAACTGAACAGCAGATTACAAAAATTTGGGGACTCTATCATCATGTAAAAGCAACTCCAGAGTGGTCTCCTTCTGGTGTAATACCATTGATCAAACCAGTCAACAGAACAATAACTGTACTCTTCTGGAATGAAGGAGTCAGTGTGGCTGACCTCCTTTATTGCCTCAACCAGAAATGCACTGTTCTGGGAAATCAGAAGCTATTTTTGACATGAAAATTTGGACTGGGGCTGGAAAGTGAGGATTGTTCTGCACACAACTGAGACAGGTCTCCAGCACCTTCCTAATAGCTTTTTTATTGGGAGAGACAGGGGTGTGTTGTTTTACTAGGGACAGCCTAAGGCTTGTTACAGGTGTGGTGAAACAGGGCATATTAGCAGCCTCTGTAATAAGCTAAAGTGTAACTTGTGTGGAGAACTAGGGCATACTGGTGGTCATTGCAGAAATTACCAACTTTGTAATCTTTGTGATACTAAGGGACATGGTTATCACACTTGTCCTTGGGCTGCACACAATCAGCTGAACCAGGCTGATAGTGAAGAACAAAGAGTCATGATAGTGATAGCCCAGAGATACAGAGGTAGGCCCCCTGCACCTGCACAACCCCCCCCCCTTCCGACTACTAATATCCAGGTGGACAGGACCAAATTGTATTTGAAGAGCAAGTAGACTACACAGTCAGGATGGAAGGTAGACCTGAGCAAACTACTGAGCCACCCCTCCATGCCATTCTTGTGATGGTTAGCACTGCTACCTCCTACTCAGCAGCGGAGCATATGCCTAAGGAGATCCCCCCCCCTTTCAGGCCCAGTAGAGAGGGAGACATCTAAGAATGCCTCAAGGCGCAGACAAAATTGGTCAAAGCCTTCTCCTAAGGTTCAGAAGACTACAGGGGTCCCCATAGTCAACAGGTTTGAGGCACTGACAGATATTCCAGAAATGTCCGGCAATGAGTCAGATGACTCCTCAGTTTGGTCTTCCTTACCAGATGCTAGTTCTGACAGGGAGGATCCCCTGCCCATGGAAACCACAGCTACTATTAAACCACAACTATCCTCGAAAGCTAAAGTGAAGCTCAAACACACTAGGCTAACAAGAAGTGCTTCTAAGCAACCCCCTTGAGTGATATGCCCCATCCAAATCCTTGATGCAGCATCCTACATTACATTCACGTGACATTAACAGTATGAAGAAACGCAAGAAAAAACAGTCTGTTTTTCACATTTACGAACTTGTGGCACTGATATTTCTTCTGCAGGATACTAGATTGCACACTCTGCAAGATATTAAGGAAGCTACTAGATTATGGCATGTAGGACCCTCCTATTGGTCAATGGGTCAAGATCCTTGGTCTGGTGTTGCAATATTGTTTTCTGTCATCCAGTTTCACCTGATAAAAGTGCTGGATATTCTACTTGGTAGAGCACTGCTTGCTGAAATTAGGATACATGGGACCTAGTTTAGAATAATAACCATCTACGCAGCACAAACAAAAGCAGAAAGAGTTGGCTCTCTTCCAGCTTATCCAACCATATCTTTATTCCACACATAATATAGTCATGGGTGGTGATTTCAATTGTAGTTTATCCCTGGCAGATAGAGGCAAAACAGCAAAGACATGAAAAATCTTCTGTGATATGGCTTCCTTAAATAAAATAATTCAGGATACACAACTGCTAGATGTATACACTAGATTCCCTGGGTTGGCTGCTCCTACTATTTTAATTGACCATTAGCAACATGAATTGATTATTTTTTTATTTCCCACTTCCTTCCAATTCAGGCTGCAGTCCTTCAAGTTTTTGAATTTTCAGACCATAAATTACTACAGGTAACAGTAGGTACGCGTAATCAGTTGACCTTTGTCCCAGGGACATGTGAGTTTAAATCTTCCTTATTAGGATCCCCGGAGGTCATACAAGAGCTAGACTATTTTCTTGAAGCTAGACAATCTATTTACGATTTGTACAATGACCCCATCTTATGGTGGGAAGACACTATTCAGGAATTGACTAACTTGCTGAAAAACTTGTCTAAAGCCAAAAGGAATACAGAGTATGATCAGTACTTGCAGCACAGGATGCAACTGCAGAAACTGTTGTCAGTCTCACATAATACAGGCCATGATTTTGGGGATCAAATCCATATTATTAAACAAAAAATGACGTCATACCATCAGTCCCAGGCCCAAAATTTGCAAAACCAGCACAGAATTTCGACACAAGGAAGAAAGGAATGTATCTGCCTGTATGAAATTTGTAATACTAACAACCAACAAAAACAAATGGATGGTTTATGGGACAGTGATCATAATTTGTGTATGGAACCCCAGGGAATTCGGAGAATTGTAGACGCATACACTCGGATGTCATTTGCACCCATACACACTGATGCTCGGAATTATGAGGAATTTTTTCTGGTTTGGATAACCCTAAGTGTTCAGTGGAACAGGGACAGCAACTGATACAACTCATTAAGTCTGAAAAATTGAAACAGGCTGTAGATGCTCTGGCTGTAAATACATCCCTGGGCAATGATGGCCTAACCAATGAACTGTATAAATTTATTGGTAATAAATTGTTAGTTGAATTGACCAGGGTTTTCACACATATTTTAAAACATCAGTCACCTTCTCTCCGAATGACTAGTGGGCAAATTGTATACCTGTTTTAAAAAGGGGACAGAAAGCATATGCAAAATTGGAGGCCTATTACTCTCCTTCATAATGACTTTAAATTATTGGCAAACATGTTAAACTCTAGGTTATTAAAGATGGCAGAATTATTGCTGTCACCCGCACAAGCAAGTTCGGTGCCAGGCAGGAAAATAGCTGACCATCTCATACTCCTTGGGGAACTCTTCGAACAGGGACACAGAGGGCTGTTGGAGGGAGTGGTGGTAACATTAGACCAACAAAAGG
This sequence comes from Neoceratodus forsteri, assembly GCA_016271365.2. NCBI lineage: Eukaryota > Metazoa > Chordata > Ceratodontiformes > Ceratodontidae > Neoceratodus > Neoceratodus forsteri. The sequence continues at coordinate 558,860,137 of CM057459.1, read as the reverse complement.
CATTTGACTCAGTCATGATTATTTATGGGCAGTTTTGACCCAATATGGGATTCCTAATATATTTACTGATTGGATCAAATGCCTACATAGAACGGCAACAGTGACCCCTTTAATGCATGACTGGAAGGGGGCCATGTGTAAAGTGGGGAAGGGAGTGAGGCAGGGCTGTCCTATGAGTCCTCTTTTATTTAGTTTCAGCATAGACCCCTACTGAGACTTCTTAACAAACCTGGACGTATACAGCATATAGTGCTCAGGGACATGACTCTACAGTTTGCAGTAATTGCTTATGCAAGTTACCTTTGTATTTTAACCCATGACATTAGATCAGCTTTAATAGCTATATAGACCTGTGAACAATACAAAGCTTACGCAGGCATAGAACTAAATAAAGATAAGTGTGTGGCTAAAATAATTGGGGGAGGGCCTCAGAGGCCCCGGCACATCCAAGGGATTCAGGTGACTGATGGACCGGTTAAGATTTTAGGGATTATTTATGGATCAGGACAAGATGATATTATGAATTGGGAACCAAAAATAAAACAAGGCCAGCAACTAGTGGGAGGATGGCACAAATGGAAACACAGTAAGAAAAAAAGGGTCTAGCCTGTAAAAACTTTTTTGCTACCACTTTTTTTTATATATTTGTCACATTTTTCCACCACCAAAGCAGTTAGAAACCACTATTCTCATAATTTTCTTCCAGGCAATTTGGGGTAGTTGCTTGAATCCAATTAAAAGAAATATTACTTATTTAACCATGCAACAAAGCAACATAGAAACATAGAATTTGATGGCAGATAAGGACCACTTGGGCCACCTAGTCTGCCCATTTCCCTGCCTAATGGATAAGCTGCAGATCCTAGTTAACCAACAGCCTACTTCCTCCTACCCTCCACTAGAACTGCCTTATGTCTGTCCCATGCATTCTTGAATTCCCCTGCTGTTTTGACTCCACAACCTCCTCAGGAAGGCTGTTCCATGCATCCACAACCCTCTCTGTGAAAAAATACTTCCAACATTACTTCTGAGCTGCCCCCCCCCACCTTCAAATTGTGTCCCTTTGTTCTTGCACATCTGTTTTTCTGAAAGATGCTACCCTCTTGGACTTTGTTGATTCCCTTGAGGTACTGTACTTGAAAGTTTCTACCAGCCCCCCTTTCCTCGGGGTACGTTTTAAGCTCCTTTAATCTCTCTGTATGTCTTCTGGTGCAGACCCTGCATCATTTTGGTTACCCTCCTCTGAACAGCCTCCACCCTGTCTGTGTCTTTGTGGAGATGGGGTCTCCAGAACTACACGCAGTACTCCAGATGGGGTCTCACCTACTGTCTGTACAGAGGGATAACAACTTCCTGTTTTCTACTGGTGATGCCTCTCCCTATGCATCCCAGTATCCCCTCAGCCCTTAGGAAGGAGGACTAGGAATGATCAACCCTGTCTCCTTTTTTTATAGTATTTTTCTCTACATGCACCTTAGACCACTTTTAGTTTTTTTCTGGACAGTACTGGACTCTTCTGCCCCATTCTACATGTTCAGTATGGTTATCCCAGTGGGAACAAGGTCAGCTAAGACACTTGAAAAGAACTGTAGTCATCCCTGAGTATATTAGGAATCTTTCTTTAAAATTAAACGGTGGCAGGTTACATGCTCTATGTTAATTACAAAATCCAGGAAGGAAGTGTATTTGTGGACACAGAAAATCTTTTTTACTGAAGCAGTCACATTTCCTAATTGTCCTGACTCCCACATCTCCTCATTGTTACAGCTTGTTAAAGAATCTAGAATACCTATTAAAATGTGGGACTTACACTGGTTGAGCTGCCATGGAAAAATCAACATAAAAGTAAACCATAAACATAAGCAGTTGGACGACAGGTATTGTAGTCGGCCACACTGTTATCAGGAACTGGAAACTATGGAACATCTATTTTACACATGTTCATATATTCAGGGTTTTTGGGATCTCTTAGCAACCAAATGGATTGCACCATGGTTTAGGTCCATTCCCTATGAAGCATTAATGTATGGTCATTATACTGGACAGGCATTAAGATGGAACAGAAGCACCTTGCATGTTGTGCTAATAGTGATCAAATGGTATATATGGAATGTTTGCACTTTATTTTCCTTGCAGCAGAATCAAATCAATCACGTTGAATTATTAGCAAAAATTCAGTATGAATTAAATAGCATTTATACATCTGAAATCAATACATTGACTCAGGGAGACTTGAAAGCAAGGTGGAGACATATACTTTGGATCACGGATTCAGACACTCCAGTCACATAGACCAAATTTACCTGTTGCAAGACTGGAATATTATTATAATGCTTAGCATGATATTGAAGTACTTCTTGTGATTTTTAACAAGACTGTCTTTGTCTAAGGGGTTGCCTTGTAAATAGTGCCTCAGTATTTATGTGTTTGGCAGAATGTTTATATTCCTAGTGTTTTATTTCGTTTTAACTTTCTTTTTCACATGCTTGCATTATTTTTGTATAATTCTAAGATACTATTATAGTATTTGGACTTATAATTTAGTAATTCTTGTGATTGTCAACAGGACTGCATATTTTATTTCTTTTTACTAAGCATCTTATGGTTAAATGATTTTGACTTCGGTTATTATGATGATGTATCAAGATTATTTGTTTTGTATTATTGTTTGATTTTTGCTTTAATAAATACCCCTACTTTTTTCTAGAAGTGCCATGAGATTTTTAACGTTCACCTAAACAACCATCAGAACAGGCGACGGAACCTCGGTTTGACGTATCATCCGAAAGATGGTACCTCAGGAGTGCAGCATCCCCTCATGCTGCACTGCAGTGTCAGTATTGGGATTTAACCCAAGAGCCTTCTGACCTTATGGCCTTGGAGGCGAGGGTACAACCTGCTGAGCCACTGACACTGCTGAACTATGAACTGTTAACTATACGAATCACAGAAGATCTATCCAAATGGTCTTACCTTTCCCTGGTGATTCTTCCAACGTATCGAAACAATACGTCAAACATGTTGCCACGTATCCTGTACTATTTGCAAACCTGCCCATAATGCCAGATAGACAGTACTGGTTCCATGTCATAACGGCGATCGCCAAATAGCAATCACCCGTTGCAAGCGGTATACGTGCTGAAAAACGAAAACAGCAATGTACACTCCAGCGAAGACAACCAGCGCGAAAATAAATGTATTTATAGGGGTTGTGCCCCTCACCCCACCCCCTTTACTATGGATTCTCAACTTCATGGGGTACATGTTGGGAAGGGGAGAAATTTGTTAAAAAAAAAAAAATCTGCTCCTGCAAGTAAAACACAAAAAACTGTACTCCTCCCCATCCCCGAACCCTGCACCCTCCCCACTGTAGCCAGCCACCCTCACCACCAGACCACACAGCCAGCTTGGCAGCCTCATGCTGCACTACCTCCCACATACCTTCCCTATCATCCTTCCTCTTCCATTCTCCCTGCTGTTCTTCTGTTCACCCTGCTGTTCTCCCTCGCTACCCTTTCAGGGTAGCTCACGTAATGGTCGCTGATATTGAGTCGCTCATATCTGAGTCACCCAATTTCAGACACCCTTTTCACAGGATACCGACAATACTTGAGAGCCTGGGACAGAGCAGTCTCTCGCTTCACATGGAACAGGAAACCCCCATGGATTAAATGTTAGGCACTACAACTCCCAAGGCATAGAGGGGGTCTCAGTTTATCAAACCTCTCAAAATATGCCCTAGCAGCACATCTACACACGATGTGCATCTGGATAGCGCCATCACAACACCCGTATTGGAAACAAATTACATTCACATAAATTGATTTGCGTAAGTATGACCCATATTTATTTGGCAATCCCCTGACATGTGTTCCAGTAACTAAATTCTGTAAATATACCACGATGGTGTTAACCCAGTGGATGCAAATCATAAAATATCTCACTCCCACACACCGCTTCCTTCTCAGAACTCTGGCACATGATACAGAATAAAGACCCAACCAAATGGGTCAAATACAGGCCAAAATGGGCGTCCACTTTTTTTTTCCCCAACTAATGGATAAACATGGAACCCTCCCCTTCTCTGCACTGCAGTCAGACTTCCACCTGCGGAATACAGACTGCTTCCGTTATCTCCAAGTGAGATCACATATAGGAGATCAATCGGCAGCATTCCGCACCTTACCGGCAAACCGTCCTTTACTTCTAAAGCTTCTGACTGTACGCTTAAAAAGATACTCACTAGATCACATAATTGGACGTACATATAAGGCTATTCAAGAGGTGGTAGTGGAAACCACAATTCCCACTCTGCAAAGAATATTTTTTTTTCGAATTCTATTTTTTTGCACCCCTACTACTAACCTGTCTCCAGCGTGGTCTCTCAGTTGCTGGCTCTGCCCGTCCACCTGAGGCTTTGACTATCCACTCCTGGCTGGGGGCACCCTCCTCCTATTCAGCTTACCTTAAACCCTCGGCTCTGAGTCTCCCGAGGAAGGACCATCCACTTCTACTGGCACTCTACCTTATAGTGCTGGCAGATATGCTGCAGGAGGAGGAACTTGGGCGTATGTCTAGATGCCCAGCATTTGGACGTGGGGCAGCAACCGCTGGGCCCACCTTCGCCTATTAATGGAGGGGGGTTGTCCTTAAGTGCACCCCCCGGAGCACAGATGTGCAATGACATCCAGAGCAATGTGCGCACGCTCCTGTACCTGCTTGCGGGACATCTGCCATCGCTTCCATACCACAGATGCAAGTTTCTTGTGCTGCAGTCTCCTGGCCTCTGCCAGGAGCCGCCGAAGTAGTGAGGCACACCAACCACCCACAACAGGAGAGGAGAGCAGTTCTCTAGATGCTCGGTCCTCTCCTTCTCCTGCCAATCCCTGGTGCCCGAGTCCATTTCTGAACCCTGGTTGCTGGCATGGAGTGAGGTGTGGCGTCCAGTGCCTCAACCCTCAGCGCCACCGGGCTGCCCACTCTGCAAAGATGGAATGCTGAGTTAGGTATGACACATAAAGTACAGGAGGGGAAAACATTTGCCATCACAGCGTATCATTTAACCTCCTCAACCTACAGTTCACAATGTGCGAATGACTCAGCCAGATGGGGAAATTGTCTATGCCCCCCCATCCAGAGTGGTACTGTCCAGGAAGTGCCACTTAATCCAGACACAATGCTAAATGCCAGTCAACTACAAACAAGTTTGCAACTTGACAGGTACAAGGCTGTGTACCAACAGAAGCAGCCATCAGCGTCTGAAGATCTGCAGCTCTGCTGGTGATCCAGGTTCGAATCCAGCCAGTGCAGGGCTCTGCACATCCAGCAGCAGAAGGCATGGAGGCAGATCCAAAGATTTTCCATCCATCCAGAGGGAGAAGACTCCAGGTCCAGCAGCAGGAGGCATCGGCCCAGCAGAATGGGGGATCGGGCTGAGATCCAGAGAGGTGATCTTGAATTTCAGCCTGCACCTAGAGTCTGATAAGGCGTATAATTTCTTCTTTGACATTTATGTTTATTAACTCTGACACCCTAGTGAGGATGTCCATGGAACTGTTGGTCCTAAAGAGACACGCCTGGATCTAGACTACTGTTATGCAATCCTTGTGTCTGTGCAAGAACAGTTTTCAACAGGCTTTGGCCTAGGAGAGACTCTTTTTGTGTGAAATGCCTTGTGTACTCTGGACATTCTTTCCTTAGAATATAGACTTTGTAGGACTTCCCAAAATGTTTTTTTTTTTTTTTTTTATATACTGTTTTGTAGAAAACCCTTTTAAAAATACTTTTGGGATTGTGTAGTATCTTGCTTGGTGGGAGGTTTGGTCATTGTTTTTCTTGCAGGTTGTTTCTTGTTTTCAGGTTTTCTTTCACAGGTCCACATGTGGGAAGAAAAAAAGACAAGAAGAGGATGCTTAGAACTCATTGGAGTTCTCTTTCAAGTGTTGTTTGGGAAATGTGTTTAACAAGTGAATGTTAACCATTTTTTTGTTTTTCAGGTGTAAAGAGTGTAGTTCTGGGGTTTGGGAAATGCATAGCAATGTCATATGTATGTTTCTAAAGTAGTCTACAGTTTAAAATTGTGAAATGTGTTTGAGGATAGGTTTTCCCTGGCAGGGAGCATAGATCAGATAGTTTTTCCCCAGAGGGCTAAGGGGATAGGCAGGCTGGTGGTCCTGATCTGGATAGGGGTCACCAGTGCTGTCTATTAAGGCATGCTTCAGGCAGTCTCTTGGAGCCACTGAAAGTCCAGAGATAGTTGTTAGGTGAAACTAAGTGCTTCAGTGGGCATCTGTTCTCTGGTACAACCTGCCTAGGTTTCGGGCTTGGTAGGGGTGAGCCTGGTCAACTCATCCCATAGGGCTCCCAGAGATGTGATAGCCTGCGTAGCAGACCATAGCACTTGCTGCAGACAACAAGCTTGTCTGGCTGGTAGTGAGTGTAACCTTCCAGTCCCTTGGGGTTACTAGAATCCCATCAGGTTAGCCTTAGGAAGGTAAAGAGCTCATTAGGAGCTCTAGGGAGATGACATCATTGTTTACTCAGCTTGCCTGGGCAGAGAATGGATTATGTCATTTAGAATTCGCACAGTAGCATAAGCCACTTTGGAACCAGCTGCTCTGGAGAGTTTTAGAATGTTCAGATGGTAGAGCAGTCAGTTTGTAGTTAGCAGTGGAACAGAGAGGAACTCTGCTGTGAGGTTCCTACTGGTCAGTCCAGTGGCTGACTGGGTGAAGAACCTCGGTCGATTTTCTCACCCTAGTTTGGAGAACAGCATCAGTGCCAACTGAAGTGGCGGAGACCTGTCTGTATAGATTGTGTTTCTGAGTGCCAAGGGGCAATCCTCTGAAGATCCCAATGTGATTCAGCTGCCAAGAGAAAAGGTGTGCAGTTTGGATCTGTGAAAAGCTACCTGGAAGGAGAGTTTTTTTCCTTCATGTTCTCCATATCTGTAAAAAAAAAAAAAAAGCAACCATGCTGTAAGTACAGATTCATGGGACTGAGTGAAAAAGAGAGTGTGTGAGGCATCATGCTGAGCAGTAGTGGCGTGGTTGATGAAAAAGGGGCCCACCCACGAGGAGGAGGAGGGGCAACATGGTGCCGGGCATGCTGCCACTTAGCTGAACGCTGCGGGTCTTGCGCATCAATGCTGCCGGCTTCCTGCTCCAAACTGAATGGACTCGCTATGTGAGCTCCTAACAGAAATTGAAGAAGCTTTAAAAAAAAAAAAAAAAAAAAAAAAACCTGAAGACACTTGCAAACTTTGGCATTATGACTCCACGCAAAGCAGCCCAAAAATCCAACTCTGGTGTAAGGTCTAAATCTTCCAAACCCCCAGGAAAGGTGACAAAGAAAACTATGGCATCTCAGCCAAAACAGAAGTCTCATGAATTACAACTCGACGACCCAGCTCCTGACTCACTTGAAAAGCCGGGATCTTACTTCGAGAGGGTTCCTTCCGTAGGTCATCACATATAGGACTGGCCCCACCTGGCGTCAGGCCACACTGCAAACTTTTCTAGCAATACCTGATGTGGGACCGCCCACCCAATGTCACGTGACCAACATCAGCGTGACTGTATATAGTGGGCAGTCCCCACGCCCGCCCTCCAGTTCTTTCCCGCTGTCATCTCGTGTCAGTCGCATTGCAGACTTTCATTAGCGATCATCGTGAAAGTTTCTTGCGCAGTTTTTCCTCACCTTTTTTTCTATTTATTTCTTGATGTCTTCACCCAAGAAGAAGTGCTCGTCTTGTGGCACGCAGATCCTGCACAAACACGGTCACCTCCAGTGTGTCCTCTGTTTAGGCCCGGACCATCCTGTTTCCTCCTGCCCTGAGTGCCAGACCTTCATTCAGGCCACAAAGAAAAGGAGGCAGCAGGCTGTGGAGGCCCATCTTTTAAAAGCCCGCCTGGCTTCCCTTAAAAAGAAGATGGACCATTTGAGAGAGTCCTCGGCTGAAAAATCTTCTCCTTCCAAGAAGCATAAGGAGAAATTCAGGGAACGGGAGCACTCCGTGGACGACTCGCGGCCCTCAACGAGCAAGGCCCAGCCACTGCCCAGAAAACCATACGGTAAGTCTGGTAAGACTGTAGCAGGTCAGCCAGTCATCGACTCCTCTGACGACCGCACCGCCACAGCCGATAAGTTGACCACCTGCTCCTCTGAGGATTGCGTGGTGGCTGATAAGTAGACTACCCAGGCTGTGGTTACTCGCCGGCACCAGTCGATAAGCCGGTCCGCCTGACTCCACCCGCTAAGACGGCCGTCCCTGATGGTCGCATGGGTGCGGTTCCCCCGTTGGGGCCTAACGGCGCCTCACCTGATGTCCAGCGGAACCAGAGAGAGAAAGCCCCTCTCCCTCCCCGTCCTTCGCCCATACCCTCCACCTCTCCTGCGGCTACTTCTGGCGATTAGTGGCAAACCCCTTGACATTGCCGGTGCTTTGGGGTCATCTCTGCGTTCCCCTTTCGGGGTCAAGGGGAAGGAGGCTCCTCCTCCTCCTCAGCCAGCAGGCCTTATCATGGAGGCCTCTTCTCCGCCTTCAGGTGGGATTCTGGTGCCCGTTCCAATGCTGGACATCCCTCCGACAGTCCCGCAGCCTGGACTTTTCAACCGACCTCAGCCTCTGACCCCGATGCCAGATCAGGTCCTGCTGCCAGGGCCCCTTCGTCAGGCCCCGACATCGGCCCCTCCGACGCCAGATCCCCTTCCGGCATCGGATTGGGTGGTGCCGGTTCTGACATCGGTTCCCCTGACGTGGGCTGTCCCAATGCCGGACCCCCAGCCATATATACTACGGCGGGCCCAACATGGGTACCCCCCCAACGCCGGATCTGACAACGGGGATTTATTCTAGACCCCGAACTGTCCCAAATTACCCGCACGGGTTTCCTGGGGACCACTACCCGGTGGGTCCCCCTCTGGACTGGAGTCATTTCGAACAGTTTTACCCTGGGTTTATTCCCTACTCTTCTTATCAGGGATTCCAGGGTTATTACCCTCCACTGGTAATTCCACCTCCTCCTCCTCCTCCCCCCCCACAACCTCTGCCAACTCCACCACCACTCCCTCCTCCTCTGGTTGCTCTGGATTTCAAGACCCTAATTCAATCTTGGTGGCAGGGGGCTTGGTCGAAGTTGGTCTCGGACCTGGAGACTAGGCTCCCACTCCCACAGTCTCCCAGGTCCCCTTCCTTGAGCAGTTCCTCCATTGCTACTGTCCACGTCTCGGGGAAGACTCGTCAGGACGTTTCCCTTTCCGATACCCGATTCCATCCTGTTGAGGAGGCGGACGATGACAATAGCTCAGAGGGGGCTGGCGATTCTTCAGAGGAGGTCCCGGAGGAGCCTGAGGGCCCAAAAGGCAAGGTTTCCCCCGAAACTTCCACCAGAGGACCCTGCCTTTTCAGACCTTTTGAGGTCCATGAAGGATTACCTCGACTGGGAGTCTGAGGATCCGGATCCCATGAGACAGAGGCTCTAGGAAAAACCTCGACCTAGAGTCTCTGTCCCCGGTCCCCATTCCTCCTTGGATTACACCTCACCAAGACCTCACCACTACCGTCAGGCAGATGCCTCATTCTCTTCCGGCTGTCCCCAAACGTGCAGACAGACTTTACTGGGCGCCGAAGGATGCCCCATTCTTGAAGGCACATCCCAAGGCTGACTCTGTGTCATCTCTGCTGCTCATGACCGCTCCTCAGCGCCAAAGCACATGAGCACCTCTCCTCCGGACAAAGAGTCCAGACATATGGACCAGTTCGGGAGAAAGATTTATTCGTCGGCCACATGCGCTCTCCGGTCCCTTAACTCTGTGGCCCACCAAAAGGCTACCTTGGCCAGGTTAGAGGCTCAAGTCCAGTCCATGGACCCCTCGCCCTTAAAGGAGGAACTTGCCAAGGATCTTTGCCTCTCCAAAGTCTCGCGTAGGCACACCTTACGCACCACTTACGGCTCTGTTGATTCGGTGGCATGTACCTCGGCAACTGCCGTTGCCCTTAGATGGCACTCCTGGCTTCACCTCTCCAGACTTGACAAAGAGGTCCAGTCAGCGATTCAGGACACCCCCTTTTGGGGCTTGGTGCTCTTTGGTGGGGACACCAACGACATTATCACAGACCTACAGAACAAGGGCCTTTCCCTTAGGTCTGTGAGGTCCATGTACTGATCAGGCTCCCAGCAGCCCTTTTGGAAAGAACACCCTGGTGCGCCACCATGGGAAGCATAAGGCCACGTGTACAGCCGCCCCTCCTGCCTCCAAAAACCAGAGAGACATTCAGGGGGTCCTCCCCTGAGCACCCCGCCATTTCTTGACTTCTCATCCCCACTGCCTCCTCAGTCTCACGATGAGGAGCAGGTGGGGAAGGAGGTTCGCCCACCACGCGCAAGAGTGGGGGTGATCACCTCTGATGAATGGGTCCTGCAACTAGTGTCCGTCGGACACACCATAGAGTTTCTGGAAATTCCTCTGGAAACTCCACCAAAGAAGTCCTCCTACTCGTGGGACCAGGCCCTCCTCATTCGCAAAGAGGTAAACTTGCTGTTACTCAAGGAAGCAATAGAGCATGTTCCCTCCCTGGCAAAGGGGAAAGGCGTTTTACTCCCATTTTTTCCTGGTTCCAGAAAAGTCGGGGGACTTCAAACCCATACTCGACTTAAGCCAGCTAAATCAGTTTGTCGAGTACAAAACATTTCAGATGCTGACCCTCCAGAGCCTCCTTCCACTCCTTATGGAGAACCACTGGCTCTGTGCTCTGGATATGCAGGATGCTAACCTACACATCCCAGTCTTCCCCAGCCACCGCCAGTTCCTGCGCTTTCGGTTCCAGGGGGAGCACTTTCAGTTTCAAGCACTCCCTTTTGGTCTGTCTTCGGCACCACGGGTCTTTACCAAGTGCCTGGCGGTGGTCACAGCCTTTTTGCACTGCAGGGGTATTGCAGTTTAACCTTATTTGAATGACTGGCTAATTTCAGCCGCGTCCAGGGATTCTTTGCTAGAGACTCTTTCCTTCACTCTGGACCTCTTCAACAGACTAGGGATCACAGTCAGCATTCCAAAGTCCTCCCTCATCCCTGCCCAGAGGCTACAGTTTATTGGGACAGTCTTGGATACGGTCCCTTGCAGAGTCTTTCTTCATCCAGACAGGGTGGAGACCCTTCTCTGTCAGGCCTCCAAAGTGGCTTCCCTCAGGACCATCTTGGCCTGGGAGGTCCTCCGCCTTCTGGGCCTGATAGCAGCATCCATCACAACTGTTGCCCTGATGAGGCTTCACATGAGAGTCTCTCAGTGGTCCTTGCGGGTGCAGTGGGATTAGCCCCTGGACGACCTGGACCATTCGGTACTGGTCTCCTCGGCGGTTCAGAAAGAATTGCATTGGTGGATGGATTCTCACAATCTTTCCTTGGGGCTTCTCTTCCGGTGCCTGGCACCCTTAGCTTCCCTCACCATGGATGCTTCGAACATGGGGTGGGGAGCACATCTAGGGGAACACCAAGCCCAGGGACTGTGGTCCAGTTTGGAGACTTCTTTGCATATCAGTGTTCTGGAAATTAGGGCGGTCCTGTACGCTCTACGGGCCTTCCAGTCCCTCCTTCCTAAGGGAACACTGCTAATCCAAATGGACAACATGTTGGTGGTTTGATATATCAACAAACAAGGAGGAACCCGGTTGTACCCCCTGTGCCGAGAAGCGAGTTGGGTGTGGAGTTGGGCAGTCCAGCACCATCTGGTCCTAGTGGCCATGGACGTTCTGGGTGTTTTAAACATCCTGGCGGACAGCCTCAGCAGTTCTTGGACCCTAGCTCACGAGTGAGAACTGCATCAAGAAGTGGCGGAATCCACCTTCCTATGTTGGTGGCATCTGTAAATCGACCTCTCCGCCTCCAAATTCAATGCAAAACTTCCCAGCTTTTGCTCACTCATTCCAGGGCACAGTGCTTTTTAGAATGACGCATTGTCTCTCTCTCTCTTGGACAGGGACATTTTTGTACGCCTTCCCTCCATTTTCCCATTCTACAGAGGCTCCTTCTCAAGCTTCAAGTGGAGAGGGCAAAGATGATCCTCATTACTCCTCTGTGGCCGAGACAGTTCTGGTTCCCGCTGCTGCAACAGCTCTATAGGGAACCACCAGTTCCGCTTCCAGTGACTCACAACCTCCTGACTCAGGATCAAGGTCGACTGTTACATCCCAGGCTCAGGACTCTGCATCTTCATGTATGGCTCCTGAAGACATAGCGATCTCTCGCTTTGGGTCTCCCCCAAAGTTGCTCAGGTCCTCATCGATTCCAGAAAACCCTCTACTCGTTCCACTTATGCCATGAAGTGGAAACGGTTTTCCATCTGGGCAACTGCTAAGGGTTGGAACCCCTTCTTTTGTTCTGCCCCGCAAGTCATGGAATACCTCCTTCACTTGTCAGACTCCGGTCTTTCATACTCTTCCTTGAAGGTCCAACTTTCAGCTATCTCGGCATACCACGAGCTAGTGGATGGTAAACCCGTGGCTCAGTTGGAGGTCTCAAAAACCTTTCTGAAAGGGATTCTCCATCTGAAACCCCCCCATCCGCAGCCCAACTCCTCCTTGGGACTTGAACTTCGTATTGGAAAAGCTCACACTTTCTCCTTTTGAGCCGGCTATGAGCTGTGATTTGCACTTTCTTTCCTGGAAGGCGTTGTTTCTCGTGGCCATCACGTCAGCCTGAAGGATTTCGGAGCTTCACGCTCTAGTCTGCAAGGAGCCCTATCTGATTTTCCACAGGGACCGGGCGGTCCTCAGATTGTATCTGAAGTTTCTTCCCAATGTGGTGTCAGAAGCCATGCTGAATCAATCAGTAGAGCTTCCTGTGTATTACCCGTCCCCCTCTAGCAGAGGTGAGGCACTTCTCCATATGATGCATGTTCATCGGATTCTCCAGTGTTACACTCACTGGACCAAAGAATTCCGTACCTGCGACCAGCTGTTCATTTCCTTTGCCCCTAGATCAAAGGGCAAACCGGTTTCTAAGCGGGGCCTGTCCAAATGGTTAGGCAGCTGCATTAGTTTCTGTTACCAGAAGTACGAAAAACCTCTGCCGGGTCCCATTAAAGGTCATTCTACTAGGGGCATGGCTGCCTCCGCGGCCTTCTTGCGCAACGTTTCTGCGGCTGATATTTGTGCCGCTGCTACTTGGAGTTCTGTCCATACCTTTACCAAACATTACAGCCTGGACATTGCTTCTAGGCAGAGTGCTGGCTTTGGCCTAGCTGTCTTGCAGGGCTTTGTGTCCTAGACTGGGTCCATGTTGGTTCCCATTATTTCTGTTGTTGTTATGTTTGCCTCCTCCCTAGTGTCTCTTGGTCTCTCCTTGAAGGGACTGCTTGGGACTCTGTCCTATATGTGATGACCTACTGAAGGAACCCTCTCGAAGTAAGATAGTACAGGTACGTAGGAACTTACCATAACAGTAGATCTTCGAGAGAGGTTCCTTCAGTAGGTCATATTTTTCCCTCCCTCCTTCCCCTCATTTGTGTTTTGCAGGGACTCCAAATCCTGTTTGCTCCTGCTGTTAGGCCTCTTCCTGGCTCCAGTGGGAGAACTGGAGGGCGGGCTTGGGGACCGCCCACTATATACAGTCATGCTGATGTCGGTCACGTGACATCAGGTGTGCGATTTCCCCCATCAGATATTGCTAGAAAAGTCTGCCAATGTGGCCCGATGCCAGGTGGCGCCAGTCCTATATGTGATGACCTACTGAAGAAACCTCTCTCGAAGATCTACTGTTATGGTAAGTTCCTAGGTAACTGTACTTCCCTCCACACAGGTACATACTCCTACTTTAATCCCATTATTTGCAATGAATGGCAGTGTGAAAACTGGGCAATCCGCAGATAGTCTACAGCCGTCAGGTTCAGCAAATAAGTTAAACTCCAGTACTAGCGATGGCAAAGAGACGCGGGTTAAAATAATTGATACTATCCCAGGACATTTTTCACCAAATGGAGCCGACATGCAAAACACTTCTCCACCGGTACTGGTCACCCAGGTGAATCCAGAGGCCTTACCTGAGAATGTAACCCTGAATATGGGTAGCAGGAGTGATGAAGCCAGGAGCCAAAAAGAAGGAGCTAGACATTTTTCAGACTACCAGCCTTCAAATTCTACACAAAATCTGCAAGGAACATCGAGTTCAGATACATCCACGACAAGCCTGTTCCAAAATGACCTGTCAGCTCACAAAGAGGAGGGGGTAAGGAAAAAATCCTTTACTGTTACTTTTCAGGAAAGTGAAGATCTTACTTCGAGAGGGCTGTCGCAGTAGATAATTACATATAGGATTGACGGCGGCAGGACCCCACGGAAAAATTTCTAGCTAGCAGTCCCTGACGAGGGACCGCCCCCACGTCAGGTGACTGGCGTCAGGAGACGTCGGTATAAAGGGGCGGTCCCTGACACCCACCTTCCAGTTCTTTCCCGCCACAGGCCAAAAGAGGCCGGATGAGTGAGGAGTGGATATTTCCTTCAATGGAAAAGGAGCTGAAAAGCTTAGGGGGGATGGAGGGTGGGAAGGTAGTACCTACTGCAAGAGCCTCTCTCGAAGATTTACTGTTACGGTAAGTTCTTACGTAATTGTACTATCTTACTTTGAGAGGGTTCTTGCAGAAGGTAATTACATGAAGGACTGAGTCCCAAGTAGTCTGGAACAAGGAGAAGCACACGAGAGGAGGAAATCTACTCCAAGTAGAACCTCTAGCCGTGCAAGTCTTAAGATAGGAGGCCTTGCAGAACAGCCAGCCCGAAGCCTGCTCTACGGCGAGAGGCGATATCCAAACTGTAATGTTTTGTAAAGGTATGGATGGAGGTCCAGGTAGCAGCAGCACAGATGTCTGCCGCTGACACATTCTTGAAACAAGCCGCTGAAGCAGCGACTCCCCTGGTGGAGTGGCCTCTTACTTGACCCGGCAGGGTCTTGTTGTACTTGTTATAACTCCTCCCCCTGTTCTCCCCTCCCTGTTTCTCCTGTAGGTTGTGTTATGTGTACCCTGACATGCTAACATCGCAGTCATGGTTCTCTGTGTACCATGTTTCTGTGACTGCTACGATATCCAGGCATCCCTCTTCTGTCAAGGCCACCAGTTCAGGGAGCTTGTTGCCCAGATTATGGGCATTGGTACTCATTACCCGCCATTTTCTGATGGCCTTAGCCCTTTTTGCCCCATCTCTGTCCTTATTGCCTTTGTCACTTTCTCCATTTACCCCTGCCCTTCTCCCTATCGACATCTCTTACTTGGTGTTTACCTCACTTTCTACCTTGACATTTTGGGGGGGGGGCTAGGATTTCCCTGCTCCTTTCCAGTGCCTGCCCCCTCAGCTAGTTTAAATGCTTGCCAATGAAGCATTTAAACCTATCACTTAGGAGCCTGGCTTCCCTCCTGGACAGATGCAGACCATCACTCCAGTATAGGCCTGCATCACTCCAGGTGGACCCCCAGTCCCCAATGAAGCCAAATCCCTGCGCTCTGCACCAGTTTTTCAAGCACTGATTGAAGCCCATGGTGTGGAGCACCCTAGCCTCACTTACGCCACATACAGGCAGCACCTCCGAGAAGACTGCCGTGCGTGCTACCTGTCTAAGGCCCCTCCCCAACTCCACAAACTCTTCCTGCACTGCTCTGATCCCTTTCTTAGGCAGGTTATTTGTCCCTAGGTGGGCAATGACATCCAGCTCCCTCCCCTGTGCAGCTGCTTCGGTGATCCTGAGGATTCACACCCTGTCCCTCAAGCCATGGCGCCAGGCAGGCACCTTACCTCCCTCTCCCCTTCCTCCTCTAGTTCTACCTTCCTAACAATGGAGTCCCCCACCAGGAGTTGTTTCCTTCCTCTGTGGGGTCCCATGCCACACTCCTGTGGGTCTGCTTTGTGGAGGTTTCCAGCATCCTCCTTGGTCTCCACTGTGGGTGCCTCCATAGAGGAACCACATTTTGCCAGAATGGCATATGAATTGTGGAGAGGTACAACTGGAGGGATGCACCTTTGTTCCACCACCCTCACCCTCCCTGAGCCCACTGTGGTCCAACCGATCCTCTTTCTTGGCAACCTCTGAGGCAACGGCAGTGGCCCTGGTGGTCCCTGGATGGGAGAGGAGGTCCCACAAATCCTGGCCAACTCAGCCTGGAGATGAGCAACCTTCTCCCTCAACCCAGAGAGGTGCCTGCAGATGGGACAACACCGCAACCTCCAGAACGTCTCCCGGAAGACTGCTGCTCCACAGCCATTGCACTGCACCATTCCCATCATGTCTTATTTCTTGCCCCTTCACTGTTTGAAATACTTACTATTTCCTCTTTTTATTTATTTTTTTCTCCCGACTTACTTACTGCCTCTGTGCCCTTTAAGCACCTGATCTTTCTGTTCTGAGACAAGAAGATCCTATATTTCTCAGTAGTCCCCTTACTTGCTCAGAGGCAGACCTCCAGCAACTAACAGGGATGGAGAGCTACTCTTGTCCTTCTAGGATGGTGAATCTTTGTTGGCTCTGTGATCACTCACTTCCTGCTCCCAAACAGGAAGTTCCTGTTGTCAGTCAAATCCTGTGCCTATAAAAGTAGAACTGGCTTTGGGTGGGGGTGGGAAGGAGGACAGTATAGTCCTAGTAGAGAAGTCCAGTCACAACAGCAGCTCTTTGTCCTGGAGTTCTCTGGCAGAAGCTCTCTAGGGCAGTGTTTTAAATCTGGCTTTAACCTGGCTTCCTTCTAGCTAAGCCACTCCCCCTACTTAACAGATCTTTCCACACTTGGTTAAATTGCACAGATAACAATCCCCTTCAGCCACCTGAGATTAACACCTGGATAACTGCTCAGATAATTCACTTCAGCCAACTCAAACACACTAACTTTTTTTTTTTTTTACCCTAAATTGAAGGTCCCAGTAGTAGAAGTTCTACTTCTTGAGTCCCAGTAAATTGAAGGTCCCAGTAGTAGAGTTCTGTTTCTTTAGTCCCAGTAGAGAAGTCCAGTCACATTGTCAGTGTCAGTGGCTCAGTAGGTAGCACACTCGCCTCTGAGGCTGGGAGATCAGAGCGCTGTGGGTTCAGTTCCCACATCTGGCACTTGGGTTAATATCCCAACACTGACACTGTAGTGCAGCATGAGAGGGGTGCTGCACTTCTGAGGTGCTGTCTTTCCGATGAGACGTTAAACCGAGGTCCCATCTGCCTGGATTGGTGGTAGTTCAGGTGGATGTTAAAGATCCCATGGCACTTATCGAAAAGAGTAGGGGTATGTTTATTAAAATCATAAAAAAGCACAAAAATAGTATACAAAAGAATTAAATCAAACAGATATAGTACAAAAGTTATACAATAAGTCTAAAGAAAAAGAAAACCATAGGACAAACTTTTGTTATCCTAAACAAGGTAAGAAATACAGAACAATATTGATAAAAGCAAAATACAGTCAAAAAATAGGTAACTAGTTTAATAGAATTTCCAATATCGCTCCCAGATATTTCGTTTGAGGAGTTTCCTTTCTCCTTCCTTAAGACGATCGATATGAGCCACTACTTTCGTAAACAATTCTTCAGGGGTGAGAAAACGTTGTTGAAATAAAAACCAACACCTAACCTGCCACATCCAATACAGTATCACAACTGCTATTAAATTTAAAGTACTAGAATTACACTCATCCCATGAAACCGGAAATAAACCAAAAAACAAAGCTCTCTGATCCCACTTACGCCATACTTGATTCCAAAAGCGACGACGCCACAAAAACCAAAAATGCAGAATAAAGGGACAAGAAAAATATAAGTGAACCATAGTCTCTGTAAGGGTTGTACAGGAAATCCGAAAACAATAACGATCCTTCAATTGTTTGTGTTTGTAGTTTCCTCGTACATTAATTTTACCATGCACCCCCAACCAAGCAATATCCCACATAGCCACAGGGATCCTGGTATCAATAAGTTGACTTCCAATCTGAGCCTTTTCCGACAGTATAAAATCCGGAAAAACTTCTTCTGAAAAATAAGACTCTATTATCACTGCATACAACTTTTTACGAGAAAACTCTGTCACCATGGATACCGTAATACTCCATTGTCTAAGCATATCAAACACCATTACCTAATCCGAAGACAAAACATATTTCCGTTTATTTTTATGTATGAAACTCTCCAGAAACCATTCATGCAAAATCTCCGAAATTGAAACACGTACTTAAGGAATCCAAAGCTGTGAGGAATTAATAACTAGAGGCTTTAAATTGGTGGGAAAAAAAGAGAATAAAGAAATACTATCGGGTGAACCATGTTAACCCCCCGTTGATAAATATTCAACAAATAATTCCTTTTAACTGGATTGAGGCGGCTACCCCAAAAGCAAGAGGAAAAAAGGCTCAAAAGGGGCACAAAAAACTGGGTAAAGGAAAAATATGCGCCACATGTAAAAATAAAGGCAATAAGCAAGTTTTAATCAAAAAGATCCGTTTTTTCTTCCCCATAAACCATTTATTCCATTTACACACCTTTTCCCAACCATTATTCAGACATATTTCCCAGTTATACTGAGCCATATCTGGTACAGCAAAATAAATACCCAATAGCTTATGTGGAGAATCCACTAAACGGATACCCCCAATGGAAGAAATCTCCACCAAAGTTGTAGCCAAGTTAAAACACACACTATTCCATAAGTTTAGACTTGAACCAATAACAGATAAAAAAAAAAAAAAAAAAAAACGAACCACACATAATAAACAACCCACCAGTATAGTTGGCACCAAAACACATAAATCGTCAGCATAACAGATTATTTTCTGATTACTAAAACCTAGACCCAAAAGTCTAGGGGATTTATAAAGTAATCTAATAATGGGGTCCAATGCTATTACAAACAGTGGGCTTAAGGGACAACCTTGGCGGACTCCCCGATGGATGTAACAGGGTGGTCCAATCCACCCATTTACATAAGGCCTAACATAGGCTAATGAATAACATAAAGTAAGCCAATTAATAAAAATCTGAGGAAACCCATAAACTCAGAGAGTCAACCAAATAAATTCTTGTGATACCCCATCAAAGGCTTTTGATAAATCAAAATTAAATAAATAACCCTGTAAAACTCCCTTATGTCCCTGAGAAAATAATTCTCTTACCAAAAGCAAAGCATCTTGGATGGACCTACCTGAAATTGAACAATACAGAAATGTTGAAATCAAAGAAGGCAAAAATTTTGAAATCCTGTTCCCCAATAATTTTGAAAACATTTTATAATCTACATTTAACAGGGTAATCGGCCTCCAATTCCCCAAATCAGATTTATCACCCTTTTTATAAAGAAAAAGCATCAAATCTTTGTACATTTGGTCTGATAAACGATCCTCAGTCAAAAAAGCATTAAATACAGCCAATAACTGGGTCGGCATAAATGTCCATAAAGATTTATAAATTTCAGCAGACAACCCATTGGAGCCTGGAGCCACCTTATCTTTAAGACCACAAATAACCACCTTCACTTCCTCCAATGTAAAAGGGGCTACAACCTCCTGCTGCTGAGTTAATGTTAAGGTAGGGACATCCGATGCTTGCAACAATATCGTCATTTCAGGGGATTCCGATACAGGAGATTCAAACATTTGCTTCACAAATTGTGTAACATATTCCATTATTTGTAACTTCCCTTTAACAGGATGTTCCTGATTATTAAGAAGTTGAGACATCTGTTTACCACAAAATTTCTCCCTAGTAATATCAAAAGGGTTGAATTGACTCTGCTTCCCAGGAGTCTGAAATTTATGTTCAAAAACTATAGATTTCCGTCTATCATACTGTACTTTCGTCAAGGCTGCTTTAACCTCCTTTATACGGGCAGTACAATCAGAATGAGACAAATAAGATGTTGTAAATAATGCAAGTAATTCGGTTCGAAGGAGCCGAGAGGTATGGTGTCTAGTATCAGCTAACAGTCTAGAATAAAATTTAAAATAGGCCACTAAACACCTTTTGGTATCAATCCACCAATCAATCATGGAATCATAGAGAAAAACCACAGAAGTGCGGTCCGAGATTAATTCCAAAAAACCTTGATGAAATTCCGGAACCAATAATAAGGACGTATTAACCCTCCAAACCCCAGGGCCCTGTGTGAGCACTTCCCCCAAATGAATCTGTAATCCCAATAAATGATGATCTGAAGTTGCCATAGGTACCACTACACCCTTAACCTCCCCAACAGTCCGTGAACACAACCAAAAATCTATCCTAGATGTCAAGCTACTTTTCGAAAATGTATGTAGCGAAGTTTGAGCAAACACATCAACTAAATCCATCTCAGTAATAAGAGTATGCAATGCTTGGGTGTCACAATATACTTTTTTAGTGGGCAGAACATCTAAACTGGAGTTAGTCTCCACCCCATAGGATTATCCTATTAGTAAACAAATAGGGCTTAATTAACCGAAAAAGCTGCACCCTAGCAGCTTTCTGTTGTGGAGCATAAATATTAATAAACCGATAAGGCAGATCAAACCATAAAACGCCCAACAATAACACTCTCCCTGGAACTAAATCCACCAATTTCTGCAAAATAAACTCAGACGTGGTAAAACAATACTCAATACCTGAACAAAGGTCCTGGCCTAGAGACCAATAAGAGGGTCCTAACCCCCAATCTCTTGTGGCTGTAGCAGCCTCCCCAGTAGTATAAAGCCTAACGTCCTGCAAGAAAAAAACCTCATAAGATAAACTATGCAAGGCTGCAAAAGTAGCTGTACGTTTATACTGTGATCGGATACTATTAACATTTAAACTAGCTAAACGAACAGAAGACATAAAAAAAAAAAGGAAAAAAAACTTTAATGAAAAGGACCAAATCATTTCTTTCTCCTGGTTCTATTAGTTTTCCTTTTCAAGGTAGTCCCAGGGTTATCTATCGGGGGTAATGGTGCAGGGGAAGCCACAGGAAGAGAAGAAGGAAGGGATTCCACCAACTCTTCCTCATCCATAGCTTCACCCCAACTCTGCAAAGGTTCATAGGGATTAGTTACTGGAACTGAAAATTGAGACTCTTCCTCCACCAGCTTGGTGGAACGAAGTCGCCTAGCAACTGGGGGTGAGATCTCCAAAACCTCCCCTGTCTCCAAATCCTCAGCTACTTGGAGAGGAGGGGACTGAACAGGGGAGAAACTGAAACAATAGGTGAAGGAGGTGACTCTTTGGGGATTTCCAGGCGTCCAGTCGTCTCGGGATTACAGGACACCAATTGAGACCGAGAAAAAGGGGTTTTAACTTAGAAGTGTGAACCGGACTGAACCGGGGAGGTCTGAGAAGAAGTAAGGGACTTAGCAATATAAGAATCATGTTCAGCATAATCAGAGGTATTATGGGCTGCCCAGTGACGAGCCACAAAAACATGGGTACTTTCACCACATAAATTACAAGTAGGGGGGACAGTACAAGACAAAACCGAATGTCCCAACATCCCACAAGATGCACATTTCAGTTGGTCACAATCTGAACTCAAATGAGACAGTGAACCACATCTATAGCAAGAGCGTGGCTGACCTGGATAAAACAGAATACCACGGTCCCTCCCTAAATAGAAACAATTAGGGAGATGTTTAATCCCAGCCTCATTCATTTTGAGTTGCACATTAAATTTCCACCCTCCCGTCCAAAACCCATTATCGTCAATCAGGGCATGAGGCACCCCATTAACTGTACAGCGTTGTTCCAACCAATACAAAATATCCAAGACATTTACTCCTTCATTTTGAAAAAGAACAGTAATTACTTTAGCAGTTGGTCTAGTAATGGGTATAACCACAAAGGGTTTCCAAATAGGGTCTGTACGAACAGCATAATACGCAATCCAAAATTTATCTAACAGAGCTGCAGAACGAAAAGAAATATCAAAATGATGGTCCCCAGAAGAATGAATAAAGGCATAAACCTCAGAAGGCCGAATTCCCAAAGAATCAATAATTAGAGATTTACCCACATAGTTACGATCTGGGGGGAGATCCAAACCTCCTTTATAATAAATACGTGCTACAAAGCGTTTTCTAGCAGGGACGTCTGTAGTTTTAAATAGAGAGGCATAACTGGCTGGTTTTGCAGAATCTGTCCGATGAACTGCACTGCCTATAGAATCGATAGGTGGAACTGCTCCCAAAGTCTGGAGACACTGACCTGATAAAGAAACCTCAGTCCGGTGGTCCGGAGAGCTAGTAATGGCAACGTCAGTAGCAACCTTCTCATGAGCTGAAGAAGCAGGTAAAACCAAGCCCGATAATGGAGACTCTGAGCCAGATACAGGAACAGATAAAACGAGACCCCCAGCGTCGGTACAGGCAGGCGGAAATGACGAAATGGCATGGTCCGGTTCCGAAACAAGCACTCCCTCCACAGCCTGCAACATCAATAATTCCACCGGCTGATTCAGTCCTTCCCCTGGCAAAGGGATACTGGGGTCAGGAATCCAGGCATTTGTGGGTTTTACCCACCCCGGACCTTCCAAAGCCGCCTCAGGAGACCAAGCGGCAAGCTGAGACGAAAATGGGAACAATTCATCGTCCGAGGTAGCAGCCGATACACCCGCTTTGTCACTTGTCGGGTTTTCTGCCGCATTCACGTTGCTTTTTTTCGCTACACCAAGAGGAGCTATTTGGAAATATTCCTGGCGTTTCCTCTTCTTGTCATCCTCCGGGGACAGAACTGCAAATGGGTCAGGCACAGCCATATCCGAAGAACAAGCCACAGCCATAACAGGCTGAGCCGAATCCTCCACAGGTAAGGGATCACTTGAAACATCCATGTCGTCCATCTGAACAGGTTCCTCAGCAAGAACCTCATCAAAATCCATAGAGCACTCTTCCAACACCTCCTCACACTCCACCGACTCAGACATACTGAGCACAGTCCAGTCGTCACAGGGGGCCCCCTACCACAAGAGTAGGGGAATTTCCCCGGTGTCCTGGCCAAATTTCCCTCATTCACTAAAAAAATGCCACCAACAGCTTAATCTGGCTCAAATTCAATTACTTACCATCTGTATACCCCCCCCGGTCGCCCCTGAAAAAGGGACTTCTAGGCCCAGTGGGCTTACCAGGTCAACAAAATTCAACAAACAGACCACAGCAGCTCCTTGTCCTGGTGTTCTCTGACAATCCATTTGAAGTAAACAGATTTGCTATCAATGGCCAATTTTAATTTACTAAAAATAATTTTTTTGAATGTAAATGGGCTAAATACACCTATTAAGAGAGCTAAATGCTTAACATACCTAAAAAAATAAAATGTACATATAATGTGCCTACGAGAAACTCATTTGGACCCCAAAGATATGAACAAACTAAAAACTAAATGGTTTTCAACTGTACTTTTTTAGTTCTGGTTCCTCTAAGAGTAGAAATGTTGCCTTGCTAATCAAGAAAGGTTCCAATGTTAAATTATTGGATCAATTTGCTGATAATCAAGGCAGAATTATGATGGCTAAATTAGAGTATGAAGGGACAGATATAATTATTGGATCGTTATATGCCCCTGTTGAAAATTGTGGGGATTTTCTAGCAAAAGTATGTGAGGGACTACAAAAATTATAGTCATTAAATCTTTTTGGTAGGAGATTTTAATACCTACTTACACCCTTATCAGGATAAATCATCCCAAATAAGTAAGGGCAATATGGCCACTGCCAACAAATTAAGACAATTTCTTGATAATGAACAATTGGTTGATATTTGGCATCATTATATAGAGAATAATGGATGGGGAAGGGTATGATATGATAATTTAATGCACACCCGAGTTGTGGGATGCTACATAAACCCCGAGGGCCAAGCCCGAGGGGTTTATCAAAGCATTCCACAATGAGGGTGTGCATTAAATTCTCATATGAAACACCCTCCCCATCTTTTATTTTTTATAATAACAGACCAACAATTTTTCTCCAGCAGTTTGTGAGACTGTTTGTCCCTGCCCACATACAGAATGTTGACCAGTGAGGCAGCAGCATAGTTTGACTGGCATGGCTCATGAATGTCATAACAACCAGCCAGTTGTTATGGAAAATATCAACCTGATCAGTACATTGAGAGAAATTGTTGACCAGTTATTATATAGAGAATAATGGATGGGGAAGGGTATGATATGATAATTTAATGCACACCCGAGTTGTGGGATGCTACATAAACCCCGAGGGCGAAGCCCGAGGGGTTTATCAAAGCATCCCACAATGAGGGTGTGCATTAAATTATCATATGAAAAACCCTCCCCATCTTTTATTATTTATAACTGACCAGCAATTTTTCTTCAGCAGTTTGTGAGACTGTTTGGCCCTGCCCACATACAGAATGTTGGCCAATGAGGCAGCAGCATAGTTTGACTGGCATGGCTCATGAATGTCATAACAACCAGCTGGTTGTTATGGAAAATATCAACCTGGTCAGTACATTGAGAGAAATTGCTGACCAGTTATTATAATCCAAATACCTTAACCTATTCCCATTTTGATAAAAATAATCAAACCATCTCTAGAATTGGTGGTATCTTTTTTCTTAAAAAATATACTCAGAATGCTGATATTGACTCTGTTTTCTTTTCAGATCATGCCCTAATCAAGATAGAATTAAACATTATGAACCTGAATAAGAAATTTTCCAAAACATGGTCCTTTAACAATATGTTATTACAGGACCCAAATGCTATACAAGAGATTATAAAAGCAATAGATTAATATTGGGACCATGACTACTTTGGACAGTGTGCCATTCGGTCTTTATGGGGTGCTTTTAAGGCCACCATTAAGGGTGTTATCATTCCCCATTAAATTACATTAGCCAAACAAAAAACAAACAAAACAAAAAAATCCTGAAACAGAAACTAGACTAAAACAACTAGATACCTTAGTCCTATCTAATTATAAAAATATCATGAGGAACGGTGTTTATATGAAGCCAAAAAAGACCAGTTAATTCATTAAAAAACTTCAAATAAAGCATGTGTTGTTACAAAATATAAGTATTACTACACAGACAAAACAGGAAAATTATTAGCCACTTTATTAGGACAAGAAAAACTTAGAAATACAATAATGGCTATACAAGATGACCTAGGGAAAATATATACTAACATACTAAAATGCCAGAAGAATAGGCCTAACGGTCTCTCGAGTCTGCTTGATTTTCAGCACCCGCACTGAGGGTCGATTTTGGTGTCCCCCCTTCCCCTTGGGTTATACTGTCCCCAGTTCCAGATGTTCCACCTGTACTGGGCGTGGTCTGATTTACTCTCCCTCTAACTGTCCTATCCCCATTTAAACCTGTCCACAGTCTCCACCTCTGCCAGCTCCCTGGGCAGTGCATTCCATGGCTCCACCACCCTTTCAGTGAAATAACATCTCCTCTCCCCTCTGAGCCTGCCCCCCTTCCAGCTTACACCCGTGACCTCTTGTTGCCCCACCCTCCTTCCTTTGGAGCACTGTGAGTGGGCCTCCTTCATTGATCCCTTTCATGTACTTAAAGACCTCTATCATGTCCCCTCGTCCCTCCTCTCCTCCAGGGTGTACATGTCAAGCTCCTTGAGCCTCTCCTCATAGGTCCTCTCCCCCAGGCCCCAGATCATTTTGGTTGCCCTCCTTTGGACCCTCTCTAGGAGTGTAATGTTCCTTTTTAAATGTGGTCTCGAAAACTACACACAGTACTCGAGGTGTGGCCTAACCAAGCAGTTGTACAGTGGAAGGAACACTTCCGCTTTTCTGGAGGTAGTCCCCCTGATGGTGCATCCCAACATCCTATTTGCCCTTGCTGCTGGCCTCCTACAGGTCTCAGAGTTGTTCATTTTGACATCTACCACTACCCTCAGGTCCCTTTCACCCTTCATGACTTGAATCATGTCTCCTCCCAGGGTATACCCCTGGCCTGGATTTCTGACTCCTAGGTGCAGAACCTTTCACTTCCCCACATTGAATTTTAGTTTCCATTTTCCCGACCACCTTTCCAGAGCCTACAGGTCCTCCTGTAAGGCCACCCTTCCCTCCTCCTCATCCACCACTGCACCAGCTTTGAGTCATCTGCAAAGAGACTCATCTCACTCCTGATCCCCCTCCTGATGTCCGAGACATTGGCGTTGAACAGGAGTGGCCCCAGCACTGACCCCTGGGGAACCCCACTAGTAACCCATCTTGGGGATGAGGCTAACCCTCCAACCACCACCTTGTGGGTGCGCTCAGAGAGCCAATTTCCTATCCATCTTAACAACTGTCTCCCTACCCCCATTTTCTTCATCTTAGCCGGGAGGCCACTGTGGGGTACCGAATCAAACGCCTTGCTAAAGTCCAGAAAGAGGACGTCCACTGGCCTACCCTGGTCCAGGGCTCTCATCACCCAGTCATAGAACTCAACAAGGTTTGTCTGGCAGGATCTTCCCTTGACAAAGTCATGCTGCCTATCGTTCAAGTACCCAGTTTGCTCCAGTAACCCCCCTAGCCTTTCCTTGACAATACCCTCTATCACCTTGCCAACCACCGATGTCGGGCTAACGGGCCTGTAATTTCCCACCTCCTCTCTTGATCCTCCCTTTTGGATCGGCACAACATGGGCCACCCTCCAGTCTTGGGGCAGCCACCCAGTCCTCTGAGAGATGTTGAAAAGCTCCACTAGAGGGACTGCCAGAACATTTGCCAGTTCCCTCAGCACCCTGGGATGTATCTCATCTGGCCCAGGTGCTTTCTTCATCCCAAGGGACCTGAGGGATTTCCTTTACTCTCTCTACCAGGATTTCAGCCTCCATGTCCTCCTCCTTTTCACCCTGCACTGCTGGCCCCCCACCTGCCTGTGGTGGCCACTCCCTTTCCCAAGACCCGTCAGGGCTCCTGGTCTCTACCGGTCCCACCCCTTCCTCCGGTTTGCCCCTGCTCCCTCACAAGACATAGCTCCTCCATCCCCTCTGGTAAAAACTGAGGCAAAGTACTTATTTAGGACTTCTGCCTGTTCCCCCGCCTCCTGTGCCCAACCATCCCCTATCCTTATCTTGCTGATCTGCTCCATTACTTTCCTTTTTTCCCCCTATATATATCTAAAGAACCCTTGTCGTCCCCCAAGATCCCACTGGCCAGGACCGCTTCTTTTTGCCTTAGCTGCTCTCACCACCCTGGTGACTCTTGGCTGTCAGCTCATATTCTTCCTGATCCCTTTCACTCCTTGAGCACTTGAAGCGCCTGTAGGCCGCCTTCTTTTTCCTCACCACCTCCTGTACCTCCTGGGTCCACCAGCAGGGTTTTTTGACCTTATCAAACTTACGTCTTTCCCTTGCGCAGGATCTGGTAACCTCCTGTATTCCCCTCTTAATAATCTCCCACCTGCTGTCAGCATCCATATCAGGCCTTATCCTGTCCAGACGATCTGTAAGGATCCTTCCCATCTCCCTGAAGTCTGCACTCCTAAAGTTGGGTACCACCGTCTTTGTTCGGCTTTCCTCCCCCCAGGTCCAGGAAGAACCAGACTATGGCGTGATCACTCCCCGCCAGTGGGTCCATCACCTCTAGGCCCCTATTTTGATCACTGTTTGCCAGGACCACGTCCAGTGTCCAGGCCTCCCTAGTTGGCTCACCCACCTTGTTGTGTCAGAAGCGCATCCTGGAAGACATCCAGCAGTCTCTGCTCTTTGGTCACTGGTGACGTCATAGTCCCCCAGTCTGTTCCTAGCATGTTGAGGTCCCCCATTATCACTACACTTCCCTTTCCCAATCCACAGTGTCCCTCGAGATTTGCCACCAAACTTTCTTCCACGACCTCCGCCAGTGCTGGTGGTCTGTATACCACTACGACCTTTACTCTCTTACCCCCCTGCATCAGCAAGGTGACCCAAATAACCTCTATGTTCCCCTCTGCCTCCTCTACCCCTCCAATACCCATGCCATTTCTGACTAACAGTGCTACACCACCCCCCTTCCCTCCCTCCTATCTTTTCTAAACATAGTATAGCCCTCCAGATTTAGGTCCCACTCATGCTCTTGAGGGGTCCAGGTCTTAGTGACTGCTGACACATCTACCTCCTCCTCAACTTGCATCGCCTGGAGCTCAGGCATTTTATTTCCTAAGCTCCTGGCATTTATCAGGACCACTCTCCACCCCTTTTCCCCCTCCTCTCCTTTCTCTTCCTTGAGCTCCCATTTCTCAGCTCCTGCACCCTAGCTGGTGACCCATTTCCACATCTCCATAGCACCCTAGAGGAGTGGAGACCATGTTCCTCATTTATCGTACCTGCTGGCACTGCCCCTTTTTTGATCCCTCCCCCCTTCACAAGTTTAAACCCCACCTTTCGCTGATGAACCCAGCTTGTTTGAGCTTAAGGATTTCTTTCCCCTCCAAATTAAGGTGGAGCCTGTCCCTAGTGTACAGGCCCTTATCCTCCCAGGTCTCCCTCCAGTCCCCCACCAGGCCATACCCCAATTCCCCACACCACTCTCTAACCCACTGATTTATCTGCCTAATCTTCATCTTGTTTTCTCCACTAGCCCTTGGCACCTACAGGATTTCCAAAAAGGAGATCTTACAGCCTATGGAAAGACATACCCTGGCCAACTCCCGGAACCTTGTCTGAGTGGCTAGCTCACTGTTACCATTTATGTTGTTTGTCCCCAAATGTACTAGAATGTCCGGGGTCCCCCCGCATTCCTTTGCCAGTGAATACAACTCATGCTTGGCCTTGTGCACTGTCAGGCCTGGGTGGCATTTGGTTCTGATCAGACAGGTTTTACCCTCCCTCTGCCCCTCCCACTGGATGCCTCTGATCATGGAGTCCCCCAAAAGTAGTACTGTAACCTCCCCCTTGCCTCCCTGTTCACTCCTCGGGTTTCCCCTCCTTCCATGCCCCTCCTTATCCCTTCTTCCGGGTTCTCCCCCCAGCTGGCTACTCGCACCTCCCACAATCTGGGTGTCAAAGGTAGCCCTTTCACTATTGTCCCTGGTCATCACCTCTACCCATGTCCTGACCTTCTTTATTCTCCCCACCCGAGTATCTTTCTCTGTATCGCTTTCCCCACTCCTTACTAATCCATCCGTCCTATCCGTTTGCCTACTTGGCTTTCTGCTTGCTATCATCCCATTTATGTCCTGCATATTCCTGCCTGTTGTGCTCCACTATTCCATACCATCAGCCTCCTCCTTGTTCCCCTGATCCTCCTTTTTCTTCTTCCCCCACCCCTCTTCCCCCATCCTGTCCGTGACTCCCTCTGTTGCGCCTTTGCCTCTTGCCCCCTTTCTATCTGTCCTTGCCCCAGCTTCACCAGCAGCATCATCATCATCCTCCTCCTTCTCCTCCCACCCTTCCCTCTTCTACCAATGGGCATAGAAGGTTAAAACAATTTGTGAGCCTTAGCCCATCCCACAGTGCCCCCCCGACCCTTCTCCCTCGGTTCCTTTGGACACCCCAGTCTCTTGCCTACTGCTGTGGAAATTTCACCTTAGGGTCCCACCTGCCAGGGTCCCCTAGAGCCCCCTGTGTACCCCTTTCCCTCCTCCCCTAGTGTGAGCACCTCTCTTCACTCCTCCCCCAGCTCTGGAGGCCCCAGCACTTAGTGCTTCTATGTAGGTGACCACTTGCCTCCTACCTCTTCAATCCTCCTCCTCCCCAGCACCCCCAGCTGCCTTCGGAGCCCCTCTACCTCCTCCTTAAGCTGTGCCAGCTGGTAGCACAGTGGGCATCCCCAAAACTTCCAAGCCCAGTCCAGTGTCATGGCCACACCACACCCTATGCCCCCAGCCACCCGCCCAAACATACCTGCTCTAGTGATATGCGGTATCTTCCCCATCATCACAGCAATCTATTCTAGGCCAAATTACCAACTCAGTGGCTCTACAGTTTCTTGAGCTACCAGTACCTATACCAAGGCAATCTAAATTAAATTAAAGGCTTAATTTCATCTCATTCTAGCTATTTTAGTCATAAGCTATTGTGTGCATGGTATTTTAGTGAAATGTTTTGCCTAGTCATGCTGTTTTTCACTTTGGTTGCCAGTTTTTTGCACCGAGGGAGACAGGCCATCCTTGCACAGCACCTGAACTTGGAACGCCAACAACATTTAAAACAATCAGATGTTTATGGATGGTTATAGAATGACATTGGGTGAGAGAGGAGTTTCTCCTGAATTTTAAATATGTTTGCATTTCTTCAATAAAGTATCAAATATGAGGAGATTGCCTGATGCTGCCTTATAATTTTTGATTATGATGTGCTGACCTCAAAAGTGGTTTCAGTATTCGCTGAATTGGTTTGAAATATTTGGTTCCAAGGTATAGGTGCCCAGACTCTCTTTTCTTGCTATAGAGCCAGCCTTCTTAGATAAAAAGAGTTTGTAAGGTTCGTTGAAATTACAGATATAGGGGCCATATCTGTAAGGAGGTGAGCTCCAGAGTAAATTATTATTGAAAAAATGGCAACATATACCCCAACAGTCGATAGTTTGTCTTTCACTGAAGAAGCTGGACAAGATATAATTTTACCAATAGAGCGCATTCAGGTTTTGTTATCTGGTACTGGCCTACAGCCGACAAGAGATTTAATTGATTTTCGCAGTTTAGAGTATATAAAGAAAAAACATGTTGGGTTCAATTTGTATGCAGCATCTCTTTCCCAGTATTGGTGAGATAAGAGAATACCACAAGGTATGCACATTCAGAAACCTCCTTCGTTTGGAATGGATGACTCTGACTATTTACAAGATTGGGAAAAGATTCTTAATAAATGGTCCAGCTCTGGTCCAACCGCCCCTGGGCGCGCCTATATTTTGACAATGGACACCTCAGTCCAGCCTAGGCCTGTAAATAACCACCCGGGCATGGCTCGCACCACTGCCCTGCATTGTATGTTTTGTTACCTACTACCATTTGCACTGTGTACCTATGTTTGGCAGCACTCTGTAACTCTGTATCTTCAGCTACTTTACTGTGTTATCTGTAACCATTTTTGTATCCTTTTGTATCCATTTCTGTAATTATTGTGTTAGTTGTTGCTATTGTCCCCGATGTCTCTGTTTTCAATGACGTGGAACCTTTGTAAAGGAGTCTTTGACTCAAAGGTGTTATTCGATATACATCGATAAATAAATAAAAAATGCAGTTATGACCTAATGCTGCTAACTATAAAAAAAGGAAAAAAAAAGAGGCAGATAAAGCAATGGAAGATCTTACAACTTTAGAACCTAAACTTTGGGATAAGTTCTCTGTAGCTGAATATGAAAAATTGATAACTAGAACGGAGGCCAGTATTAAGAAATTTCAGTCAGAGCTAATACAGTATAAACCGAAGAAATATACAAGAGATGAAAATGACTATAAGGCTGGTCTTTACTTGGTCTTAGTTAGCTCTGGCCTTTACTTGGCAGGGGGCAAGAAACAAAATAAATAATTCTAGTCAAAATAATATGGGCTTCCAGAGGGATGCAATGGAATTATCCTCAGGTCCCAACAGTGATTTTGAAGAGCCACATAGACGGCAACAAGAAAGAGGTAATTTTTAGACGGCAAGAAGAAAGAGGTAATTTTTTAGGCCATGGGATAGACACTACTTCACCAGACACCAGAAAAATCGAACAAGGAGAGGTCAAGGTAAGAGGAGAAGGGAGAGGTATGAGAGGAAGAAGAGGCAGGAGGAACTCGAGAGGTGGACAGAATTGGGGAGGGGTGAGCTGTTCCCCCAGACAAACGAGCTGGAGGTCATCAACTTTTCAGAGGTGACTTTAACCCAGGCACAAAATAGAGTGCTGAGCAAAGGGTTGAATTTTGTACCCACTCACCATACCAATGATTTCAACGTTGAAGTGGATCTGTTTTGCTTTTATAGGAAGCTACATTAAAAAAATTTCTTTTTGCACCATGAAGATATTGGTAATGTGGTTACCTCAGGAGAGAGAGAAGTCACTGGTTTTAGGGCCCCTTCAACTTTTTGCACAGTACAAACCAACTCCACTATTAACACTTTTTGCTCTGTAGTTTCAAAGGAAGTTGAATAGGTACTAAAAAAGGATAAATATAAACAACTTAAACAAAACATCACGAAACAAGAATATAAAGCTTTAAATGAACTGCAGGAGATGAGTGGTGTGATAAAGCAAGTGGATAAGGGAGGTAAGGTTGTTGTGTGGGGTTTAGAAGATCATAATACTGAAGTGTACAATCAGGTAAATAACCCCAGTTTGTATACAAAACTCCCTAAAGACCCAATAGGAGATATTAAGGTGAAAGCTGATAGGCTAATTCAACCTGGGGAAGACAGAAGTTGGATAACTAAAAAAGAAAATGATTTCCTGAGGGTTTTGTATCCAAAGACCAGTGCTCTACCTGCTCCCGAAAATACATAAGTCAGTGCGCCCTGTACCTGGAAGACCCATTGTGTCAGCTAATGGATCTATTATGGGAACTATGTCACAATTTGCAAATTTGTTTATTAAACAACCTGTACATTTTTTAAGATCTTACATTAAAGATACCAATGAAGCATTGAAAATCTTGGATCAAGTGGACATACAAACTAATGATTGGCTAATAAGTGTAGATGTAGAGAGTTTATATTCAAACATCCCGCATGAAGATGGCTTAAAAGCAATTCTTGAGAGTATGCAGATAAGACAGCGAACTCTGCCCCTACTGAATATATAGTTGAATTGGCAAGATTTGTTCAGGAAAGTTAACTATTTCTGGTTTGATGGCTGTTTCTATGTGCAGAAAAAGGGAACTGCTATGGGGACTACCTTTGCCCCAAATTTTGCGAATACATATATGGGAGCATGGGAAGAACAATATATCTATGATCAAAATCAATACCCCCTTTTGCAGTAAAATAAAACTATGGAAATGCCACATAGATGATTGGCTGATTGTTTGGTCTGTTGAAAGAAATGAGTTTTTAAAGTTTATGGATTATGTAAACAATACCAATGAACATCTGTGCTTCACATATGAAACAAGCCAAGATTGCTTACCATTTCTGGACATTTTGATTACTAAGCGGAGGAAATGGTTTGAATTCTAGTCTATATCGCAAGCCCCTGTCTAGAAATACTATATTACATAGGACAAGCTGTCATCCCCACAGTGTGGTCACTAACATTCCAAAAGGCCAATATATAAGAGCTAAAAGAATATGTTCTGCAGAAATGGGATACAAAGAAGCCAGTAAAGATTTGACTAAGAGATTTTTAAACCGAGGGTATGAACCACAGTTATTGATGGACACAGTGCAAGAAGTGGACACTTTAAGTAGGCAAGAAATGCTGTTACAGTTAAAAGAGAGGAAACAGAAGTGACTACCTTTGTGACAGACTATACCCCTATGGCTCCAAAAATAGGTAAAATTCTGTGGAAACATTGGAGTATTCTACAAGCCGATTCAGCATTAGATCCTATTACCAAAAAGACACCCAGAATTACATTTAGGAGGGGGATGTAGTTTAAAAGTCATGTTAGTGCATTCTTTTATACAACCAAAGAAGACTAATTTAAACAACTGGATTCCAGCTGCCCCTAAGGGGAATTACAGATGTGGTCATTGTACCCACTGTTCAAATACACAGAATACCAACTTTTTCAGCCATCTGAGATCTGGGAAACAGTTTGAGATATTGTCCTTTATTAATTGCAGTACCCAAGGAGTTATCTATATGCTCACCTATCCTTGTGGAATGAGCTACATAGGACAAACTAAGAGAGCGCTCAAAGTACACATTGGAGAACATAAAAGAGAAATACGAAACTCAAATTTTGATTATGTGATTCCTAGACATTTTGCAGAGGCTAGACATGGATCGGTGGTATCACTTCGATGTATAGGTTTGGAAAAGGTGGATTTGGTTTAAGAGGTGGAGATTTGGGCACAAGGCTTCTACAATGTGAAGCTTTTTGGATTTCTACGTTGGAGTGTTTGACACCTGGAGGTTTGAATGAAGACATACCGCTCCACAGCTATCTTAAAAAATAATTTGCAGTTATTGAAACTGTAGTGAAATAATCGCTGCGTGTAGTATTCTCCCCCCTTTTTTCTAATCCCCCTCTTGGTTTTCATCTCTGGAATCTCCATATTGTTTAATTCGTTACTAAGCTGGGGCATGACTTGTCAGCTCTGTCCTGGCAGTAGATATTACTTGTTAGCTCTGCTGACAATAAACTTAAATAATTGGGGCATGACTTGCCGGCTCTGCCTTAGGAACTTTATATGCTGCTTCATTTGTACAAAGCTGGGGCATGATTTGCTGGCTGTGCCCTGGTAATGGATTTTATTTTATTGTATTTCTAGCTTGGTCTGTCAAAAGTTCAACTAAGTGGGGCATGACTTGTCGGCTCTGCCCTATGAGCAGATATGACTTACTGGCTCTGTCTGCTGTAATGCTGAGGTATCAGACAGGCTTTGCTGTGGATTGTGGATACAATTATTTTCAAATTACACTATTATTGTTCTTGCAATGTGATAAAAAGCTCCATTTGGTACGTGTTGTGGAATGTATATGAGTTGAGTATATGTTTAAATGATTTTGCAATATGAGTATTTAAAAAAAAAAAAATTAGCCCTTTAAACTGACCACATATAAATGCACATAGTGAAGTTACTAGCACGCTCTGATGATGACCTAATACAGTCGATATGTAAGCGTGCTTCCGGGTTCTTTCTAACCATCCATGCTCCTGATACGTTGCTTTATGGTGTGTCAGTCGGCTCTGTTTAATTTCACCTCATTCTAGCTATTTTAGCCATAAGCTAGTGTGTGCATGGTATTTTAGTGAAAAGTTTTTCCTAGTCGCGCTGTTTTTCACTTTGGTTGCCAGTTATTTGCACCGAGGGAGATGGGCCATCCTTGAACAGCACCAGAACTTGGGACACCAACAACATTTAAAACAATCAGTTGTTTATGGACAGTTATAGAATGTCATTGGGTGAGAGAGGAGTTTCTCCTCAACTTTGAATATGTTGCATTTCTTCAATAAAATATAAAATATGAGGAGATTGCCTGATGCTGCCTTATAATTTTTGATTATGATGTGCTGACCTCAAAAGGGGTTTCAATACTTGCTGAATTGGTTTCAACTTAAAAGCCATTAAACTTACAAAGTTGTGTCCCTTGGATGATATCGAGGCACACCTGACAACTTTTGAAAGAGTTGCCACAGCCTGCCAATGGCCAAAGCAGCAATGGACAATCAGACTGGTACCCTACCTGACAGAATGCCCAACTTGCCTACAGCAATATGGACACTGCAGTCAGAAAACTGACCTGGTGAAAAGCGAAATCCTGAAAAAGTATGACATCATAGGAGAGGCCTACAGACAGAGATTTCGACCTCTGAAGTACAACTCAAGTCGACAATCCTCGAGAAGCCTTCGCCCAACTGAGAACTCCTGATAAAATTGCTCCAACCAGAGAGCAAAACAGTCCCACAGATCACTGACATATTTGCAATGGAGCAATTCATCAACATCCTGCCTACAGATGTGCAGCTTTGGGTACAGGAACACTGACCAGAAAGTGAGGAAAAGGCTCTTTCTTTGGCCGAAGACTACCAAATGGCCAGACAGATGCCACAGCAGCGAGGTAACAGCCAAGCACCGATAAGACACTCTTTTCCCATTTCAACTCCAAGTCTGATAAGAACTCTGGTGGGAGTAACAAATCTGTGCCCAAAGACGTTATTTGCTATAACTGTAATAAACCAGGTCATATTACAAGAAATTGCCAAGAAGAGTGACACTGGAGCAGATTCGTCCTTGGCAAATTGGGGCAAGTATTTAACAGATGTGAAAGTGGGGGATAATGCTGTAAATGGAATCACTGATTCAGGAAGTAGACAGACCCTAGTTCATGTTGAGGTGCTGAAAAAACTCTGTGCAAAAGGACCAGGTACTGGTGTCATCTGCATCCATGGGGACACTCGATACTGTCCCACCACCCAAGTGACTCTGACCATTAAGGGTGTGTCACACCAAATGTAAGTGGGGGTAGTATCGAAGTTACCTGTACCCATGATTATTGGCAATGACTGTCCAGACTGAGTTAATCTCAGAGGAACTGAACCCTGCAGTTTCAGCAGCACTCGTAACAAGAGGTCAGGCAAAGAAAATCTCAAATGGTGGGGACAGTTTTCCTTTCAGTGACTTTGATTCTGACTTGTTTAAGCACAGCTCCAAGATCCGGAAATCCAGGAAAGAAAGACGATGCCTGAAGGAAATGTGGCAACAAATGACAAGGGTTTAACATATGGAAATGCTGACACTAAACTGATCGCTGATAGTGATTTTCTTTCAGAACAAGCTAACAATTTTTCTCTCCAGGGTTATTTTAAGCAGCTGGGGGTGAAACCAAAACAGGGTGAACCAATGTTTTAAAAATGTAATGGGTTACTGTACAGAGTTTGGGTTAAACCTCAGACACAGGACCAGATAGAACAACTGGTTGTACCACAGAAGTATAGAACAGAGTTGTTAGAAATAGCATGATAGTCCTATGGCTGGTCACTCAGGGAGTGAGGAATCGCACCCTTGCTAGATTGCTGTACAGATTGGTCACTCAGGGAGGGATCACACCTTTGCTAGATTGCTGTACAGATTTTACTGGCCTGGAATTCATGAAGATGTTGCTACCTATTGTAATTCCTGTGCTGAGTGTCAGAAAGCAGCCCCAGTGACTAAAAAAGACAAGGTGCCCCTGGTGCCCCTACCCTTGATAGATGTGCCTTTTGAGAGAATTGCAATGGACGTGGTTGGCCCTTTAGACAAAAGTAAAAAGGGTAATAGATTTATCCTGGTAGTATGCGACTATGCTACTTGATACCCAGAAGCAGTTCCAATACGTACTGTCACAGCTTCAAAAGTGACAGCAGAGCTTGCAAACATTTTCAGCAGAGTGGGCATACCTAAAGAAATTATTACTGATCAGGGTAGCAGTTTTGGTGCTGCATTACTTAAGGAGCTGTACAGACTACTGGGTATCACTGCCAGATGAACCTCCCCCTATCACCCTCAGACAGACGGTCTTGTTGAGCGTTTTAACCAAACCTTAAAATACATGTCAAAAAGGTTTGTAAAAGGGGAAGGGAAAGATTGAGACCAATACTTGCCTTACCTACTTTTTGCTTACAGAGGAGTGCCACAGGCATCAACAGGGTTTTCACCATTTGAAATGCTGTATGATAGGCAGCCAAGAGGGCCACTGGATGTGATAAAAGAAACGTGGGAAGATAGAGTAACTTCACTCAGAAACAATCTATAATGTCTTGTATGTGTGTTCTAAGAAAGAAGCTGGCAAAATATGTTGAACTTGTCCAGAGTAATCAGGAAGAGGCCCCAAACCAGCAGAAGGTATATTATGACCATGGGGTAAAAGAAAAAGTTTTTGAGCTGGGTGAAAAAGTTTTGCTACTGTTACCCACAACAGAAAATAAACTGTTAATGAAGTGGCAAGGGCCTTATAGAGTGCTTAGACGTACTGGCACCATTAACTACAAGATTGAGACCCCTGACAGAAAAAATCCTACTAAGATATACCATGCTAACCTTCTCAAGAAATGGGTTGAAAAAATGCCAAAAACTGCTTTGCTAGTTTTACCAGAAACTGATAAAGAAAATATTGATGTACTGTAGCTTATGATAGACTGGAACAAACTGTGACTGCTGATGCTGTAAAGGTGAATGTTTCCTTAACCCCTGAACAAACCGCAGAAATTCTTAGCTTACTAAAAACATTTAACAGTACTTTTACCACAGTACCAGGCCAAGCAAAATGGGTCGCGCACATAATAGTGCCAAAGAATGCTTGCCCAATTAGGCAAAAGACATACTGGTTACCAGAGCGGTTAAGAGATGACGTGATTAAGGAAATATAAAAAATGAAAGGATTGGGTATCATAGAAGAGTCGAGGAGTGCTTGGTCGTCTCCAATGGTAATTGTAAACAAAAAAGAAGGGGGTGTTAGAATCTGCCTTGGTTTTAGGAAACAATCAACTGTCAGAATTTGACAGTTATCCTGTGCCCAGAATAGATGATTTGGTGGACAGACTGGGGAGTGCAAAGTATATCAGTACCCTCGATCTCGCCAAGGGTTACTGGCAAATCCCCCTAGCTAAAGAATCCAG
This sequence comes from Neoceratodus forsteri, assembly GCA_016271365.2. Classification (NCBI taxonomy): domain Eukaryota; kingdom Metazoa; phylum Chordata; order Ceratodontiformes; family Ceratodontidae; genus Neoceratodus; species Neoceratodus forsteri. Next base: position 558,822,052 of record CM057459.1, on the reverse strand, counting down.
AGACAGGACTGCATTTGCCACCCATGTAGGATTCTGTCAGTTCACCACCATGCCCTTTGGTTTACATGGCACTCCCGCTACATTCCAGCGTTATATGGATGTAATTTTATCCCCTCATACTGGTTATTGTGTTGCATACCTGGATGATGTCGTGGTGTATAGTCCGGACTGGAAAAGCCACTTGGAACACCGATGAGCAGTTATCCAATCAATCAAAAAGGCAGGTCTGACAATCCTACCAAGTGTGCATTGGGCATGCAGGAAACCAGATATTTGGGCTATGTTTTGGGAAATGGAGAAGTCAAGCCTGAGCTTTCCAAGATAGAAGTTGTAGCTAACAGCCCTGTCCCTAAAACAAAGAAACATGTCGGATCATTTTTAGGGCTGGCTAGTTATTATTGGAGATTTGTTCTCAATTTTGCTGAGTTAGCTACTCCCCTCACTGAACTCACGAAAAAATGGTACCCAAATAATGTGAAATGGACCCTAGAGTGTGATGAAGCTTTTCAAGCCATTAAAGCTGCATTATGTTCAGCCCCTGTTTTAAGAAGCCCGACTTTGAGAAACCATTTTTGTTACAAACAAATGTATCAGAGGTAGGTCTAGGTGTAGTCCTGAGTCAAACTATAGATGGGATGGAACATCCTATTCTGTACATAAGTAGGAAGTTGCATGACAGAGCGAAAAGGTACTCCACCATTGAAAAGAAATGTTTAGCAGCAAAGTGGACCATCAAGTCCCTTAAATTTTATTTGCTAGGAACTGACTTTGTAACAGATCACAGTCCTCTCTGTTGGCTTAACCAAATGAAAGATAAAAATTCCAGAAGGTGGTTCCTGGCACTACAACCATTTGAATTCAAGGTGATACACAAATCTGGTAAAGAGAATATCAGTGCTGATTTTGTGTCAAGATATGGATCAAGAATTGAGGGTTCTGAAGGTTGAGAAACAAATGTACGAGTTTAAACTTTACTATCTGCTGTACTGTTATAGAAAAAAGGATACTGCACATGTGCTTAATTTCTGAAAGTTAGCAGCTAATGTTAGAGAATTGATAGAAAGTTTTGGAAACCTGTTTGATAAAACAGGTTCCCTCATAAGGAGGAGGGTGTATGTGACAGGGTTGAATAGGACCCTGTCCCAGTTGTTATGGAGAGTTTGAATGCGGGGATCTGTTCTGTTCTTTCCTTTCCTGTCTCTTGTTTGTCTGGTTACGCAACCAAATTTTCTCATGAGACATAGGATTTGATCACCCCGACAGTCTTGCATTTCTCTGCCTCTCTCTGTCTCTGTCTTCCCTTACTGTTTCTGTTTTTTCCTTCCTTGCATATCTGCTGGTATAAAAATATGTGCAAACCATTATGTGGAAATGTAACTGATATTGGGATCCCTTTGTTTAGAAATGATATAGTGTTACTGTTGAAATGTATATAATTATAGTTTGAGATGATTGCAAAAAGCTATTGAGAACTCAAGTGGTTAACCTGAGAGCAGTTTTTAAACCCTTTTTCAGAAGCTGTGGAGAAGGGACTTCAGTTCTGGGACATTGTGTTCTTGCTGCACCTGCCTGAAACGTACAAGAGCATTTTAGAAAAAAACAGAATGCTTGTTAAGGAGGGGGTTGCAAAGACTTATAAGACAGAGAGCTGCAATGTTTTGAGAGACACAGACACTCGGGGACTGAAGGAAAACTCAGATGTAAGGTTTATTTTGGGAATTGTGGGCTGGAGCTCTGGCTTTTGTCAGCATGTGTTTGCAGGCTGCTGTCCCTGTCAGGCGCTACTCCCCCTTCGAGCTCCGGGACCTCCACCCTTTTAATTGTCCTCTACTGCCTGCAGCGGTTTATGGTCACTGCAGGGCGCTGGGGATAGTGGGTAGAAGATGGAGGGGTGGGGGTCCTGGACCTGGGAGGGGGGAGAGCGGAGCGGCCGGATTGAGGTAGTGAAGACCAGAAGATGCCCTGGGGCAAAATGGAATCTGGATCAAGGTTCGTCTTGCCTGGTGCCCATACCCAAGGACTTCATGTTAACTGGGTCAGTCGCTCGGTTGGCCCCGATGTCCCATCTGACTCGCACAGTGTTGTGCAATGCCAGCTCTATTAAAAACAAGATGGCTATCATAGCCAATCTTGTTGGGTCAGCAGATCTGGCATGCATCACCGAGACCTGGCTGGATGAGAATGTTGGCCCCATTTTGGTGGCAGCGATTCCGGATGGCTTTTTGGTGATATACCATGCAAGATTGGATTGCAGGAGTGGGGGTGTATCAATCTGTTTTAAATTGGAATTGGACCTTGTAGATGTGCCAGTTGATTTTGAGTGTGCCATGGTTACAGGTGTGGGGTGCAGGATCATTCTCATCTATTGTCCACCTGGAGCCGAGAAGTTGTTCCTGCAGGAAGTCATGGATTTCATTGTCTACGTGGTGTTGGAATCTCCCAGATTGATGGTACTGGGCGACTTAAATGCCTGGGTCAGTGATGAACTCTCGCAATTTGATCAGGACTTCCTCTGACTTATGATTTTGTTGGGCTTCACACAGGCGGTTGCCTCTACGACTCACAATTAGGGCTACTTGGACCTGATCTTCCTCCTGGGGATGGAGACCTCTGACCTGGTGGTGGAACTGGTTGGATGGTCTGATCACCACACTATAAGGTTCAATCTCCTTGACCCCCCCCCATAGGCCTGCCCCTGTGGAGGTGGTCCGATACCGCCCTTTGCGAGGAGTGACCCCAGAAGGTCTTTTGGTGGAGTTGAACCTATCAGGATTACCAAGTGCAAGTGAGGGTCCCAAGAACCTGCTACAGGTCTATAATCGGGCAGTGGTGGGGGTTCTGGACACCCTGGCTCCAGTCCCTGTTCGCCCTCTCACCCTTCGCTCTCGGTCCCCCTGGTTTGATGGGGCTTTGAGGGAGTGGAGGCGAATAGGGCAAAGGTTAGAACGTTACTGGCAGAGATCCAGCTGGGATGCCGACAGACATAGACTGATGGAACATTACAGAGACTATCAGTTGGCAGTCTCCCATAAGAAGGCAGAATTCCTGTCTGGGGAGATTGCTGCAGGTCAGAATCAACCAGCTCAGCTCTTTCGAACTGTGGAAAGACTGTGCAATCCAGCCTGTCTGCAAATTCAAAGTGTGTTTTCTCGGGATAAGTGTGAGGAGTTTGCTTAATTCTTTGCTGATAAGGTTGCTGACATCAGGTCTGAGATCTGCTTAGCATGCTGTGTGGGGGGGATGGTTGTTGGTGCAGGGTCGCTACTCCTCGGTTCTGCTGGATGGAGTTTGAGTGGCCGGAGATCATGGATGTCATACGGATTCTCCAAGGTATGCGCCTGACCTGCTGTAGTTTGGACCCGGGCCCTACTCACCTTTTATTAGGTGGTATTGATGTCATTGGCCCAGTCCTTGCGGAGATAGTCTGGTGTTCACTGGAGTCGGTGAGTTTCTGTGCTCCCTTCTCAAGAAATATTTGTTTGACCCAGACTGCCCCGCTAACTACAGACCAGTCTCTAACCTTCCCTTTGTGGGAAAGGTTATTGAGAAAGTTGTGGCACTACAACTGGAGAGCCATCTTACCATCCATGACATCTATGACCCTCTCCAGTTCAGTTTCCCTAAAAGGCATGGCATGGAGACCGCTCTGGTTCGGGTACTCGATGATCTCGATTGTGAGAGACCAGAAACGCCATTCCATCTTGGTACTCTTAGATTCCTCTTCAGCGTTTGACACTGTGGACCATGGGGTACTGCTGCAATGCCTGCAAGTCATCTGTGGCCTGTCTGGTTTGATCCTCAGATGGTTCCATTGTTTCCTCTAGGATGTATTCCTCTGAGTCATTCTCGCTGCCATGTGGGGTGCCGCAGGGTTCTGTGCTGTCCCCCATTTTGTTCGCAGTGTACATGCTGCTGTTAGGAGACATTGTGAGGTGGTATGGGCTAGGTTTTCACTGCTATGCAGATGATACACAGCTCTACTTGTCCTTTGTGCCTGACCAGGATAGTGCAGTCTCAGTGTTTAACAACTATTTGCAGAAATCCAGGAGTGGATGAATACGAGCTGGCTGAAACTGAATTCAGACAAGACTGAGGTGTTGGTAGTGGATCCTGGTCACTGGATAGAGGTGTGTCTGGTGGGATGTCCCTCAGGGCTTTGGCTTGGGGGTGCCCAGTTGTGGATCTCTGAATGGGTGTGAACTCTGGGGGTAATACTTGACGACAGGCTGACACTTCGTTTTCAGGTGTTGGCCATGGTTATGTCCTCTCTTTATCATCTGAGGAATATAACCCGGATTAAGCACCTAGTTCCATCTGGTGACCTTTCAACTTTGATCCACTCATTTGTGACCTCACGTCTGGACTACTGTAACTCCCTTTACCTAGGGCTTCCGATTGTCGATGTCCGCTGCTTGCAGCTGGTGCAGAACGCTGCGGCTAGGTTGTTGTCTGGATCATCTCGATCCAGTCATATTACACCTGTACTGCGTGAACTGCACTGGCTGCCAGTTCAGTGGCAGATCACCTTCAAGGTCAGCTTGCTGACCTATAAAGCCCTACACAGACAGGGACTGAGCTACCTGCAAGATCTCCTGCACCCTTACTGCCCCCTCCGACCACTCCGCTCAGCCAATGAGGGATTGGTGGAGATTCCCAGATTACAGTTAAAAACTTCTGGATCATGGGCATTTGTTCACAGACCCAACCTTGTGGAATTCTCTGCTTCGTCGGATACGAGAGTGCCTGACAGTGGAGAGCTTCAAAATTGCTTTCAAAATGTCTTTATTTGGGCTTGTCTTTGGTGATATTACCTAGTCTATGTTGGATCACTGTAGTTATGTTTTTAAACAATCGATTGGATAACTGTTTTTAGAATTTTATTATCTGAAGTATTTTGTATGTACTGTACAGCGCTTTGCTACTTTGTGAATAGGGCTTTATAAATAAAGATATTATTATTATTATTCTGCAGTTTCTGGTACACTAAAATTAAATTTTCTGGTTGGTTACACTTAGTTACACTGTGGTCTTTTTCCATACAGTTATGACAGAAGAAATGTGTGCCACCAGGACCCCGATCCTTGGATACTGGTGATCTTCATTCAAACTTCTGAGTTGTACCCTGATACCATGGGTTAGATTGTAGGTTCTGAGGTGTTGAGATGATGGAATGGTTACATTCAGTGATTTTACTGTCCAGCTTAGCTAGCCTGCCCTCTTGAAGGGCCTTTTTTTCTCATAGTTTCTGAGTTAACTCTTCCACTCTCTCCTGGTCTGTAACTGTTGGGCTACTAGTAGGGGAGTTGCTGTACATATTCTGTATTGCTCCCATGGGCCCCAGTCCTATCAGTCTAACTTGCAGAACGAGTCAGCCCTTTATTGAAGCCCACTGCTCTTCTCTTTTCCTTACCTTCTTTTTTCCCATATGCAAACCTTCAGGAGCAGCTCTGACTATGAATTCCTCATTCCTCAGTTTTCATCCTGGTAATCTCGAAGATACAGCTGGGTAATTAAAAATTCATCCCTACAAACATTTAGAAACTGTTGTACCATCCACTGATATGGGTCCTGTCCAACTAGGCCTCTCCTCTCTACCGTCTTTCTAAGGTAAGAGTGCATCCTGGTTAAATACTGGACAGCTTCTAATTTGGTAGCCGCTGGGAAGACGCAAACTGCGAATAGAGTGCCTTAGTGCTGATCACTGTTGCATAGGTATTTTACATTTCAAAGTAACCCTTTTCTGCTGTGACTGTAGACCCTAAATACAAAACCGTATTCAGCGCTGGTGGAAGAAAACTTTCCATTAGTTATCTCTTCTTTCCAAAAGGCATCATTTCAGGGTCTGTCAAAACTTGTTGGATCTGTAGCTTCCAGATTTCAAAATCTGCATCCCCCTGGTTCTTGGGACAGTGTCAGAAAAAGCTTTGTAATCTGTAGGACACAGGGCTGCAAGTGTTACTACTTTCAGCTTTTACCACATACTCATCAGTTACCTTTTCCAAATTGGTAGGTATGGTACTGGTGGCTGGTGTAGAATGGGAGGACAGGGTTGTACTTTTACAAGAGTTAGATGTCACAGACTCTCCTAATCTGGGTGTTTCCCATTTATGACTTTTATCCTTGTCTTTTCTGCAAGTATAGGGATTATAGGTGGCTCATATCTAGGCCTGTCTGTCCTCTTTAGGTTATCATTACCTGTGACGCCTTTTGGAGCTGTAGTATTCAGAGTTACAGAAACATTTGCTGGTATTACTTGCCACTTATCCTGCCATTTACTTTTGAGTAAAATTCTCCATCAGCTTAAGTGCAGCATTATCATCACCATATTCACAAAACATTCTGTCAGAACAACTCCCCCTTTAGGTGTTCTAACTTTGTAATGTTTCCATGTTTTAAAGGAGAACCAGTCAGCACAAAGGGCCCCATACTCAAGTATGGAGCTGGTCCAAATGTGCACTTTCTGTGCAAAAACATTTTTGTATACTTACTGTTAACTGTAGTATGATAGGTTATCAGACTAATTTTGCTTAGTTCTAGTGTGACTTCTATTACTACAGATTCCAGAATCTCCTGTTGCTGACACTGGAGCAGTACATAGCAGTGGGAGATTCAGTAGCCTTCCGTGCATATAAGAATTTTTATAATCTTTGATCAGATGTCTTCCGGATCTGCTTTTCTCTGGGGCTTGGTCCTCTGTGACTGTACTTAGCCTAGTGAGGACAGTGGGATCAGCAAACAAAAGATCAGAGCTTACATAAACTTTAACATGCACTACAGCCTGTTGACACTCTCCCACTGCTGTCTACTGCTTTGATGCCAGCTGCAGGGGATTCGCGAATTTCTAGTAACAGAAGATGTCAGCCGAGAAGTAAGCAGAATTAGTCTGATGCAATCTACTACACTACAGTAAACAGAAAGTAAACCAAAATGTTTTTACACAGAAAGCGCACATTGGGACCAGACCCACACTTGAGCGTGGGGCTCTTGGTGCTGACTGTTCCCCTTTAAGCAATTTCCTTATATCATCAATTGGTACATCAATGGGTATGCCATCTAACATCACAGACCTTTCTTGGAGTATATATTGCAGTAATGTTTACAGGCTTCATAAACCACCGTGTTCCACTAGATGGCACCAGTCCCTATTGTTTGGATGCCACTTTCTATAATCCCTCAGGCAGCCTGTGTAAAACAACTAAGCATGCCCCAGTAGGGTTGAATTATAGTCAGACAGGCAAGTCGCCTTCTGTGAGGCACAGCACCCTGGTACACTGATTTGAAAGGCAGCATGCACTGCCAAAACAGCTTTCAGTGGATTCTAGACATCAGAAACACACCAAGTCTAGCATAAAGTTGGTACATTTGCTTTTTTTTCTAGAAATACTAAAAGAAAATATGGACAAAATCATAAATAACAATTTCACCAGGCCTAATACACCACACAAGTGCACTGCACAGTAGACTTCCCAGACCTTCACTTATCCAGTGGGGTTAATGCAACAGTATTGCTTTTCCGGAATGTCCCTGTGCTTGTAAACAGCGTCCATAGAATTGCAGTATAGTTGCTGAGTGGCACGTCCTTCCTGGGCTGAACTGTCTTGACATCTTGATCCTCAGTGGGATGAAATCTGGTCTTAATTTTCTCAGGTTAGTTTCATAATACACAGTAACAATTTCTGCAGTCATGCAAGTAAAGGCAGTGAGTCCTGCACTCAGCTAGGCGTTTAGGCACCCTGGGCAGGTTTGGTTCACAGCCTCTCCTGCTAGCTTTCTCCTCCTCCCGGACTACTCAGGGCTAAATTGCTGCCTTGACCTTCAGCTGTTTATAATTTCCATGTGCAGCAGAGCTGAGCATATGCAAAACATTCCCAAATGGCCACTGCAGTTCTACTGATCATGCTCGGGGCACCCTGATGACCTTTATTACATGGCTGCCAAAACTGCTAAGTATTCTACTGGGCATGCTCAGAGCCGTGCAGATTACACAATGGGGCTCCAATTACTCATAGCCTGCATTCCTGCAGCTTAACCAGCCTCTTGTCTTTAAGGTTGGAGCAGGCGTGAGAGGTTGCACAAAGACACTCGCTTCTGGTTTCGCCCAACCCAAGGGAGATCAATAAAATAATAAAAGTAGGTTATATGAGCTTAAATCAGTGAAAAATGCAAATCATGTTGGTTCATTTCGGGGACAAACCCTAGCACCTGTGTCTCAGCACTCAGGCTCCACACAGGACAGGGAGAGAGATATATAAAGGGAGAAGCCTAAAAGTAGGAGGCTAACTATTTTTTCATTTGTTTTATTTTGAAGAACATTAGAGAGAGTAGCTTAACTACTGCACAAGAGTACATTGCAGTATCTGTCCCTGCTAGACTCTTCCCCAGCTGGCTGGATGCTCACACAGACATCTGCATTTGTAACATGGCACAAAAAACACAACCGAAATGAAGCAGTCAGATAGGTGGAAAGACGACAAGTGGTACAACAGAAACCATGGTTTAATACCATGGTAGATCATGGTTGGGAGCGGGGGCGTGCCAAAAGAATTAGACCACGGTTCCAAAGCTCGAGGAGCCAAACAGCGGTGGTGCAGACTAGTACAGTGAACACGAAATGCTGTGCTGGGTCGCCCTCTAGTGGCAAGCGGGAACGAGTGGCAGAGCAGGGACAGGCTGGTAGAGCAATTAAAGAGCAGCACGATAAGCGGCTGCAGTGAGAAAAATACGTGTAGGACATATGGGCAAGAGAGCAGTGTGTCTTACTGCAGCAGTCGGCAGAACCGCAGACAATCACAGCGGTAGTGTACCGGCATTACCAGGTGCCTGTAATCGCTGAACCAGTGTCACTTGCATCGCAAGTGTCTCCATGCGGCACCTCCTCCGCGTCGTGGATCGGAACATGTAAATGGGCAGGAATACCCAGAGTGCAGCAGCAAACAGCACTAAACTGTGTGAAAATCAAGCTGAAACCAACACGGAGAGACACAGACAAAGATAAGTGGGCACACTGAGGAATGTGACTTTCCGGGCCGCATATGTAACGCAGGTGTACTATAGGAGCAGAGAACCACATCACTATATTAATAGATACCAAATGGTGAACGTGCACTCGCATGTTGTGAAGTGAGCAGAACGTTATAGAGATAGTAGTGAGAGGCACAAAACTGCTATTTTGAGACGCCTTTGTCACTCATAATAGTAATCTGTAATACTAATCATAAACAGTAACCTAGCACAGTGCTAGCCATGTTACAAGCGGATTAACCCACTCAAAAGCATGGGTCTACTGTGGAATTAATCCATGGTTGGTTGGTTGGTTGGACCCACTCGGCCTCGTGGTCCAACCCCCCACCCATGGATTAATTCCACAGTAGACCCATGCTTTCTCCTGGGTTAATCCTTACATATACCTGGTGGACCAGAAGCAAATGGACGTTCACTTGTGGTTTCAAAAAACCCAAGGGAGGTCAATAAAATAATAAACATTGGCTATTTATGTCTAAACCAACTTAATGTAACAAAAACAAACTCAGCAAACTGTCCTTACAAGGACTTTCACTGATCAATTGTTTTGGGCACAAACCCTAGCACTTGTATCTCAGCACTTAGGCCCCCCATAGTACAGAGAGAGAGAGAGAGAGCTATAGAGGAAGAAGAACCCAGAAAGTAGGAGGATAACAATTTTTTTTTGTTTACTTTTGTTTTATTTTGTTGAATATTAGATAGAGGAGCTTAACTAATGCACAAGAGTGCATTCGCAGTATCAGCCCCTGCTCAACTATTCCACAGCCACTTTGTTTCAATTACAAAATAGCTTCAAGGATTCAGTAATAAAAAGTTTCCCTTTACATATTTTTTTTTTTTTTTATAAGTCTTGTTTTTATTAAATCTACAGTGTAAACCTACAATACTTATTAGGCATAAACATGGAAACAGCAAACAGTTGTTGCTCAGCATTGAACCTGTTCACAAAGTATATATCTTTAATTCCTTAAAGTGATGAATGTGAAATAGACTACAGAGCCCCACCAAAGGGTATACCATCATAGAAAAAAGACGACTAAATGTTTTACCTGTGTCACTAAGTTTCGTCACAGGTGGCCACCCCCTAGCTTCATAGATACTAAAATGTTTAAATTTCTATGGTCTTATGGGTTAGCCACCTCTGCAAAGTGTAGTGACATAGGTAAAAGATTTTCTGGCTATTTTCTGTTCTGTTATACTCATTTGGGGGGGGGGGGGCCCCATAGTCTATTTGATGTTCTGCACTTTAAAGCAGTAGTGCATGATAGCAGTGAAAATTCTGACCCATCCTTCTTTTATTTTTAATTGTCATATATCTCCTGATTTTATACCATTTGTCCACATTTTGATCTGCTTCACCACTTTTTTAACAATTGAAATAATTAGGAATGCTCCTTTTAATATAGCTCTGATCAGGTGTTCATCACTATTCTCAGCTGTTTCTAAACACCCATTGTTTAACATCACTTTCCTTGTGACTATAATAAACTAGCATGCCACAGACACTGCTTTCTGACCTTATTAGAGAATAGGGGCAGGAATCACAAAGCAGATGTGCTAGGCATAAATGAGATGTGCCGGCGCAACTGGGAAATGCGCCATGTAGCTATTCACAGAGAGCACATATGCCCCAATGCAACCTGGATGCGCTGCGCCGAACAGGATGCGCTGGAGGCCGAAAGTAATGATATGCGGTGCATCTGGAAGGGGCGTGTAACTGCATATACAGTGCAGAGCCATTCACAGAGCAAAGTGAATGCACAAATATGGCGCATTCACAGCACAAGTACCAAATGTTCCATGTGGAGATGAGTATAAAAGAAGCAGACTTAGGTGCAAGCCCCCAGCAGGCTGACCACAGGGTAGCAGCAGCAAGCAGTAGGAGAGCAGCAACCAAATAATACAATGGACGAAGCATCATTCCTGACGGCGGGAATGTTAATAGGGATAAGGAGACAGGTGAACCAGCAACATGGTGGCGGAAGGCATCATAAGCGGGCAGCCCCATGGTGGTATCATGCTAGACTGACGTTTGAACAGCTGACTGACACCGAAACAGTCGGACGATACCACTTGAACAGGGCTATTCTGAGGCAGCTCTGTGAGCTGTGCCATGACAAAATGCAGGCACCCACTGGAAGAGGTCATGCCACATCAGTGGAGACCAAGGTGACAACAGTAATGTGCCTTCTCACCATGGGAATCCTCCAGAGGCCAGCCGGAGACACAGGGGTGTGGTTTGTTTTTTTTACCGGGGGGCAAAGTAATAAAAAAGTCCTGGTTTTTGTTTAACCCCCGAGATATCGCAAGTAATACTGTGACAAAATGATGCTGCACTGGCAGTATTATAATAGTGTCCTTATGCATGGAAAGTTTCCAATGACTGCATATAAAATGCCCAGCACTGTTTTTAAAGTCTGGTGGAGAGCACTCATCCTTGCCATGGCACCATTGAACAATGCAGTCCTGACACACAAATGGTGTTTTATGCAGTGTTTGCTCTTCCATTTCATCAAAACAAGAACTACAAGGACAGGCCACTAGACCAGAGAGTACCAGTGTGGCAGCCAGCCATCTGCACTGTTCTGTGGAGGAGGATGATGGAAGAGCCTTCCTTAAAGGAAGTTAGAAAATGGTCAAGAAAATCCCCAAGCTCTGATTGGCTGATAGCCCTGGCAAGGTGGGCATCTATCAGGCAACAGAGCCCAGGCATTAAAAGTGCCAGCTTGCCACAAACCACATCACAGAGATCAGTATGCAAATAGAATGTTTATTTTGAAATGCTGCCTTTTTTTTTTGCTGCTTAGCGGGCGAGTTTGCAGCCTTCGCTCCCCCTCCCACTCAGGACTATGTCATGAAGTGAATAAAGAGATCGCACAGTACAAATAAGTAAAGGAGCTAAAACCAACAGTCACAGCGATCGCCTGTACTCGTTGTGAAACAAGGAAGGCATCACCACACAACCGCGTCTTTGACTCTCACTTCAGAAAGCCGGCATGCCAAATGCGGATCCCAGGGCTCCCAAATCACAAACAACTGCCACAAGCATGAGAGCACACAGAAAAACAAGAACACTGCACATGTAGACCTGCCAAATACTGTTAATTTTTGACACACTTCTCCCGTCGTGAAGAAGAAAAGAAACGCTCCCTTTTTAAATTACTAGAGCTAGCGGGTCACATCGCGTGCTCAGCGCCACTCGAAGAGAACAGTTCTGTAAACTATGTAAGTAGTCACACCCACCACACTCACTATGCAAAACATGATTTTTTTTTTAACAAAATAAAGTCCCGCTAACATTTTTAAAATAATTTCCCCTGTACCTTCAGTTTCCCTGCTCAACCAATCGTAGTGCCATTCTCAGCCTGCTGCCTGCATTCAGAGGGGTAAGAAAATACGAATCAGCCTGATTAATGTGTTACAGCACAGTCTCACTAACGAACAACAAAAAAAAAAAAACTGTAACGGGGGTGTAATGGTTCAAGACCAAGGAGGATTGCAATTCCCCAAAGTAATCCTGATCTTGCTCCCACCCCGTAATTCGAAAACAAAAATACTCCGACATCAGTGTCTTACGGCCACCCAACCTTTCACCTTTTCATCAGGCAGTTACTAAATTGTCTCCTTGTCGTCCAGCCACCTGCCCACTGTACAAGAAGCTGCCTGCGACCCTCCATTTACGGCACGAAAATGGAGACAGTAGCAAATCTCCGAAGAGGACAAGCACAAAAGGATAAGAAAAGGGCTTTTTTTTTTTTTTTATAAATATTTAGCGCAACTTTGTGGGCCCGACAGAAGGATGTGCGTGTTGGAGCGGTGATTGAGCTGTAAAGCAGCTCAAAAGAAACGGGCACAGAAAGTTAAATTTACAGTGGCTCTGTTGTGTTGAAGATTGATAGGAGAGAGAGAGGGAGAGAGGGAGAGAGAGAGAGAGAGAGAGAGGGGGCTGAAGCAATGTGCACTGCAGAGACCTGGAGTAGCCTGACTGGATGCTGAAGTCAAAGCAAGTGATGTCCATCGCTAATAAATAAATACATTAAAAATGCATCATATGCAGGTGGAGGAACTATTTTATTACAAAACTTATTTGAAATCAGTATTTTGTTAAGAATGATTTTTATACTTTTTCTTTTTTTTTTTACAGTGACCATTTTCTAAGCGCAATAATACCCTCCAGGGTGGGCGGTATTGGGCTACACCGGACCTTCCAGGGGCTAGGCAGTCCGGTATAGCCCAATACCGCCCACCCTGTCAGGTATTATTGCTTACATAACTGCTATCCATCTGCACAAAATCTGCTGCAAAAGAGATGCAAAAAGCATCTGCTTCTGTCAGCAGCAAATCCAGCACAACTGCAAGCAGCATGGTCTGTGGGGAAAAGCAAAACTGACAGTACTGTCTGCCAGTAACCAAGACTGTACACTCAGTAGTTCCCCAATCCCAATTACATACAACAGAAGAGAAGACTGTGTGCAAAAATAGTAAATGCTAGAAATACCACCCAACAGCTTCATCTCGTTCAATGTCAGTTGGCAACCATATGATCTCCCCTCCCCAGCCCTAAGGACAAGGGCAGTCTAAAAACTGACAGAATTATCTTGTCCTAGTCCTCCATTCTGCAGTCAACAGAAACCAGATAGAAACAGGTTGGTAGCCAGCACGGTTGGATACTATATACACACAAGGTGCAATTGCACCATTCTTTTCTGTTAAAAGATTGAGGCATTGAACTCACACTGAGTGACAGCTGTGCTAAAATAATTAGTACTATAGTGCTGCACTTCAGATGCTAGATTAGGTATACATTTCATTTAAAAATTACAACAGCCCTGTCTCCACCACTGCACCAGCTAGTTATCCGCACAAGTAATGTGGAAGCAATCAAGAACTACTACCTCAATAAAATATTTGCAAAACAAAACACTGGGGTTGTAACTGTAAATATCCACACCAGCAGTCAGGCAGTGCAACTTCAAAACCACAGGAGAGGACACAGAAAATGGTGGCAGGAGTGAAGTCAGACATGCAGTCTGTCGGTCTATCCTCCAACCCCCATGTTACCCTTTCCAAGCTGCCTGTCTGACTTGGCTGCTTCCATAAGTTATTTATTTATTTTTTAATTTTTTTACCAGGAGAGACAGACACACTAAGCTGAAAGTTTTTTTTATAGGTATGACCTGGGAGCACAGGGAAGTTGTGACTTGCTCAGGGTCACACAGTATGCAAGTGGGGGCTGTGGGATTCAAACCCAGGTCTCCAGGTTTGCAGCTCAGAGCCTTAAACCACTGTGCTGTACTGCCTCCCTCCAGTTAGTCCAGGAAGGGTCTCTCCTCCCTAGTTCACCCTCCGAACTACCAAAGCAAGCTACACATGAAAAGCTTTACTAGGTTAGGAGGCAAATAAAGTAAAGATTAGAGTCAGACAATACACAACAAATCCAAGTCAGAGTGACTCCTCCAGTCGATGACCAGTCCTCCTACTAGAAAAAGGAGTTGAACCAAATGATCATGACGGCCACATTTTGTTTTCCTTTCCACCAAATTAATTACCCCTACCACAGTACCCATCCAGTATACATACACAGAGAGTGCTCGCTTGATGACAGTACAACATACAAAAGTGATTGATTAAAACAATTGATTTGCTTGATGAGGGGAGATCACTAATGCATAAATAGTTTGTACATACCTTTTACCTTATTAGGCAAGGCCACAACATGGCCTGTGCCTGTTACCGCATCCCCTCCAAACTGAGAGAGAGAGAGAGAGAAAGAAAGATTTAGACAGAATTATTAATTTTATTTTTGTTTTTCAGTCAGGAAGGAAACTGAGGACAGGAGTCCACAACCCACTCCTCTCCCAAAGGGAAGAGTGCTGATGTCTGTATCCCTTGCCAGCATCGACTACAGTAGCTCTTCTCCACCCTCATGTACTGCTTATTAAAACAACTCTAGGTAGGTGGAGTGCTGTGTATACAGTATATGTGACATGTACTTGTAACCCCCCTGCAAATGGGGGTTCCCAAAAGACTTCCAGGAGCTTGCTTGAATGCTCCAAGCCTGAATGGTGTTTGGCATTTAAGCCATTTATCAGTGAGTGTTTTTAGAGCCTCTGGTACTGTCTCTTTAAGAGCTGTCTGCTTGCAGACATAATTAGTTTGTATGGGGGCACTGTGTGCTTCTCTGAGTACCACTCGAGCTGCTGCCAATTCACTTCATTTTTGCAGTCACTAGGAGTGCAAAGGAACCTATCTGAAAGATGTAACTGTTTGCCAGAAATTATTTAGAGTAATAATGAAATTACAGTTTGTCTAACCTGCTTTCTTTGCAGTCAGAACTGTGTCTGCTAGTTCCCATTCTAGTTTTGAACTGCTGAACTGGACCAATCAGTGTGGGGTAGCTAGCTCTAAAATGGTGCCTTGACGAATCAGAACTTGGACTCATAATCTGAGCCAGCCACAAAGAGGATTGTATGGGCAGTGACTCTGGGAGATGTAGTTTAGACTTCAGTGCCTTTTTGGACCAACAGCAGCAGTCTATTGTGAGTGACAGCCAATCCAGTCAAGAACTGGGAGGAACTCAAGTGCCCGGTTTTGTCGGTTGGAGTTTCAGTTGAGCTTTGGCAGTGAAGAAGGAAGGAGCCCTGTGCTTTTTCAGTGTGCAGTTTTAGTCAAAAAACGTGTGTAAGGCCCAGAGTTCCGGTCTGCAGCTTGTGTAACAGCTTGTTAGGACTGAATCCGTCCTGTGAAAAGAATCAAAGGATCTCTGAAGAGTAGAAACCAGGCTCACCCTGTAGAAGACTGGAGGAATTGCTGAAAATTGCATTCGGTCTGTCAGGAACTGAATCTGCTGTGTGTTCTCCGGTATTGTGCAGTAATTGCGATCGGGATACAGATGCAGCCTGCCTGGTATAGTGCTTTCTTTTATATGGATGTGTGAAGAGGTTTGTGTACTTCAAGTGAGCCCTGCTGACATCCAAGGACCCTATCTTATTTGGAGGTCGTGAGTACTAATTCAGGGTCGCTCCCTGTTGAATTGCCACATTAAATCCAAATGGAATTACTGTACTGCTGACTGTTTAATTCTCCTTTTCTCTGTGTGAAAGGGCCCCTACCAGCTGCCACGGTTTGGACTAGCCACTGGGGCTTGGGTACCCAGGGACAGTAACTGATAGGGATAGGCCTGTGCACAGAGCCATAGGTAGATTATTAGAGTGATAAGCTAATTAACCTGATTTCCCCCTGTCCTTGTTATATCCCCCTAAATAAATCAGAGCTGCTTGTTTCAGCAGTTATACTGCCTGAGGTATTTGTCTATGTTAAAGTACTGTACTGTGATTGTTGCACTGTATCTCATTTCAAGGAGGTCCCGTGCGAACCAGACCTGGGGGTAAGTGTATACTGTGAAGGTAATTCTGATATATTGTGTGGGCCACTAGTGGGAAGAAAGGGGTTGCAGTGTCCCAGAGGGCTGTGACCAAGTTAGTTTAACTATTGCAAACCCTGACCTCTGGGTGGAGGCACCCGCCATTGGATCCAGGCCCCTCAACCTGTTAGTGGCAAATCAGGCAGGGGTAGTAGCCCCTGGGATAGCGCCATCTAGGGGTTACATCTTGGAGGCTCACCGCTGGGATTGTGTGTCCTCTAGTGGCCATATTTACGAACCACTGTTAAGAAAAAAATGGGTACCCCGACAGAAGTGGCTGTGCAGTGGTGTACTGGGGAGGAGATCGACCCCCAAAATGCTATGCTTATCCTGGACATCCCCCTGGGTATCAATACGGACACTGTGCAGGGAGTACTTTCCAAGGTGGAAGGTTTACAAAACCCTGTGGTGGTGGGTCGGCATGCTAATCTGCTCACCCACACTTTCCTGGCCCTAGTAGAGTTTAAGGATCCCATAGATAGCTCCAAAGTGCCACAGACCATTACCCCAGAGGGAGCCTCACTGCTTGGAGAGTGATAACTAAGGACAGTAAAGACCTGGGGAATCAGCCCCACCACTATCTGAAACTTTTGAGGAGAAATTTGCTGAATGGTTGCTGGGAGAGGGAAAACTGTGGAGGACTTGAAGAAACTATTCTTGCCACCTGGGGTGTTCCTCCCCAACACCCTCTCCTGCTCCAGTGCCCGTAATGGTGGCTGAACCAATGCAGACTCCTATTTCTGCACCTGCCATTAGTCACGACTCTTACGAAGGTTGAGGATCTTCTCTGGCACCCTCCCACCCCAAGGGAGGATGACTGGGAGACCTGGATAGACTATGTTGCCCCCAAGTGCTAGAATGGCAATGCTCGGAGGCGAGCGAAAGAGGGTTAGTGAGAGCCTCCGAGGTCCTGCCCTGGCTACCATCCGTGCTAAACGGGCCAGTAACCCTGAAGCGACTGCACAGGCCTATCTTGAGGCCTGGAGAATGTGTATGGGAGCCCAGATTCTGATGAGGACCTATGGTGGAGAGTAAGAGATGCACAACAGTACCAAGGGAGTTGTTGTCTGTGTATGTATCTCGGCTGGAAAAATTGTTGCAAGAATGCCTCAGAAAAGGTAGTTTGCCAGCGATTGAACTGGACTGAACCAGGCTGGACAGGATCCTTAAGTCTGCCCCCTTCTCAGAACTGCTGTTGCTTCAGTTACGCCTGGCAGATCGACTGGAATCCCCACCCTCCTATGATGAGTTAATGAGAGAAATTCGAGGAGTTGAGAAAAGACGACCTCGGGAGGGACCTGCACCAATAGCTGCGGCTACGACCCGAGTGACTGAGGGTGACCCATCAAGTGAAGTTCAGGGGCAGAGGTTGGCAGTCAATGAGTGCTCTGACAAGGAAAAAGATATGTCACAATGGGGCGAACTGTTGAGAGAGATCCGGGAATTCAAAAACAGTCCCTTTATGAAGGCCACGCCTGCAAGTACGGGCCCTGACCTATATCCGACTGCATCTGCTATGGGGGTGGGGGTACCCACCCATGTATCTCCTGCTGATAACAGCTCTGAACTCGATTCCTTGACCATGGAAGTGGAGAAACTGACGAGATGTCTCCAAATGCTTATCACGCCGCAGACAGAGATGGCACCAAGGTTTCCAGTTAGTAATACCCCCGCCCTGGCTCCCAGTGTGGCACCTCTGCCAGCTCAAACTCCAGAAAGTATGTTTTGCTATAATTGTGGGAAAGATGGGCACATGAAAAGGGAATGCCAGTCCCCAAAAGACACTGACAAAGTTGCATATAGGCTACAAGGAGAGCTTCGGAGAAGAAATCAGTGGTTAAGAGGTGCACGACATGATCCCAGTGAGGGCACCAAAAATGCTAATTCACGTCCTTTTGTGGCAAGGTCAGTTGCCCAGGCCCCCACTACCGCCTCTCCAGACTGGTCCAGAATAGTGGGTCCCTCCATGGAGACCACTGTAAAGGTGAATGGAGTGTCTACAAGAGCTGTATTAGACAGTGGCTCCCAAGTGACAATTATGTTCCAGGATTGGTATCGAAGCATTTTTCAGACGCACTTACAACCATTAGAAGGACTGCATGTATGGGGTTATGAGAAGGCCTACCCCTATTCGGGTATATCCGAATTTGGCTGTCTTTCCCCACCTCCGTGGCTGGAGTGGCCTGAACAAGTAGAGACCCTAGCCTTAGTGTGTCCCCCCACTGGACTGTATGATGGTGTCCCTTTGTTGATTGGAACAAATGCTCATATGTTCGAAGGCTGGCACAGTTGTGTTATGAAAACAGGGGTCAAAGACTAGTAGAGCTTTAAGAGTTCGCTTTAATTAAGAAGGCCTATGAGGCACAGAGAGATGCTGAAAAACAGAACCAGAGGAACCGGTCGGAATTGTATGGAAGAAGGATCCTGAGTCTCTGATCCTGGCGCCAAATGCCCAGTGTACCTTACAGGAGAGGTCCGTATCAGAAAGGATGTTAAGAATAAAATATTAATGTTGGATGCACCAGGCGATGGAAATTGCCAGAGGGACTGCTGGTCAAGCCTAGTATTTTGCCCGCTAGAGCCCATGCTTATGCCAGAAGGGTAATGGTCCAAGTTCATAATGTGTCTGAAAGAGACATTCGAGTAAACAGAGGTTGCATCCTGGCTAATGTGCATTGTGCAGACACTGCAGTGCTACCCAGCAGCAAGAGTTCAAGGAAGAATGACAGAGTAACTCCTGACTTGTTTGATTTGGCGACTCCCGCTGCCAGCTGAATGGAAAGTGAGGATCAGTGAGAAGCTTGCCCAGAGAGACCAGGTGTTTTCTTTAAAGGAATGGGATGTAGGATGCGTGCAAGGAGCTGGGCACAATATCCGCTGCATGACGAAAGACCATTTCGTGAGAGGTCTCGACGCCTGGCACCTGCTGACATAGATGATGTGAGACGGCATCTGCAAGAGATGTTAGCTGCTGGTGTAATACAAGAATCCAGAAGCCCTTATGCTTCCCCATTGTGGTAGTGAGGAAAAGAATGGAACAGTAAGGATGTGTGTGATTATCGCACCTTAAACCGGGCGGACTATCCCTGATCAGTACACAATGCCCCGCATTCAGGATGCTTTGGACTGCCTAAACGGGAGCAAGTGGTTCTCTGTGCTGGATCTCCGCAGTGGGTACTGCCAGATCCCGATGGCCCCAGAGGACCGTAGAAGAAGACGGCCTTTATCTGTCCGCTTGGCTTTATGAATTCATGAGGATGCCTCAGGGATTTCAGGTGCCCCAGCCACTTTTCAACGATTGATGGAGCGTGCAGTGGGGACATGAACTTACTAGAGTGCCTGGTATACCTAGATGATGTCATTGTGTTTGGCAGCTCACTGGAGGAACATGAGAGCAGATTATTTAAGGTATTGGACCGACTGGAGGACTTTGGCCTTAAACTGTCCATTGATAAGTGTCAATTCTTTCAAACATCAGTAAAGTATGTGGGACACATAGTATCCACCGAGGGAATAGAGACCGACCCAAGTAAAGTTGAGGCCTTGACCACCTGGCCACAGCCCAAAAATCTAAAAGAACTGCAAGGATTCCTGGGATTCTGTGGTTATTATCGGCGCTTCATCAAGGACTATTCAAGAGTGATCCGCCCTTTACTTAACCTTACTCAAGGGTATCCCCCAACCCACAAAAAATACCAAAAGTCAGCGTCCCTCAAGACTGAAAGAGTGTATTTTCATCCAAGTGAAGTATTTGGGGCCGCTGGACTCTGATTGTGAGACTGCTTTTCATGAGATCATATATCAACTTACCCATGCTCCAGTGCTGGCCTATGCCGATCCAAGAAAACCCTACGTCCTGCACACTGATGCTAGCTTGCAAGGGTTGGGGCTGTGTTGTACCAAGAGCACGAGAATGGCCTGAGACCAGTGGCCTTTGCCAGTAGAAGCCTGACCCCATCCGAAAAGAACTATCCTGTACATAAGTTAGAGTTCCTAGCTTTGAAGTGGGCTATTGTTGACCAATTCCATGAGTACTTGTATGGGGCTAAAATACTAGTAAAACTGACAATAATCCTTTGACCTATGTGCAGACCTCAGCTAAGTTGGATGCCACTGGCCATAGGTGGCTTTCGCATTATCTACATATGACTATGCTCTCGAATACCGAGCAGGTCTGAACCACATAGATGCTGATGCTCTCTCCGGAGGCCTGTTCCCCAGAATGATTGGGTCCGATTGGCAGAACCTGACATTCAGGCACTCTGCCGTAAGTTTGACAGGGAGGAACAAATGTCCACGGACGAATGGACTGCATGGTGGATTGCTTGGGAGCCTCTGAGAATTGCATACCTGCTGCTTATTGCCACTTTTCTGCAATAGACATTGGTGCACTGCCTCAGCTGGACAATGACAGTATTCGGGCGGCTCAACCTCATGATCCCATGATCAAAGCAGCTTTAGAAGCCCTCTATGCAGGAAAGATGTGTCCAAATTGGCTCCACTGATTTGAGAACTGCACTGTTATACAAAGAAGGTCCTAAGTTGAAACTGATCAATAAACTGTTATACAGAGAAACAGTAGACAGAGGGGGACAAGTAGACAAACAACAACTAGTGCTGCCCACTGCCTTTCGAGACTCAGTACTGAGGTCCTTGCACAACCAGATGGGGCACCTTGGTATAGATAGAACACTTGACTTGGTGAGATCCAGATTCTATTGGCCTAAGATGGGGCTGATGTGGAGCAACACATTCGAACTTGTAGTCGCTGCTTACAGAGGAAAGCTTTGCCCCAGAGGGCTGCCCCCCTTGTTAACATCACCACCAGTGCACCCATGGAGCTGGTCTGTATTGATTTTCTAAGTTTGGAGTCAGATCAAAGAAATATCAGTAATGTGCTGGTGGTCACTGACCATTTCATGAGATATGCCCAAGCTTTCCCCACCAAAGACCAGAAAGCATCCACTGTAGCCAAAGTACTTGTAGAAAACTTTTTGTTCACTATGGGGCTCACAAAGAATCCATTCTGATCAAGGAGAGACTTTGAGAGTCGTCTGATCAAAGAGATGCTTTCTCTGTGGGAGTCACGAAGTCCAGAACCACTCCTTACCACCCCCAGGGGACCCACAGCCTGAACGTTTCAACCGCACTTTGCTAGATATGCTAGGCACCCTGCACCCAAAGGACAAGCCTAGATGGAGCCAACAAATTAGCACCCTGGTACATGCTTATAACTGCACCAAAGTGATGCCACTGGATTCTCCCCTACCGCCTGATGTTTGGAAGAGAAGCTCGACTACCAGTAGATGTGTGTTTTGGGGTCTCTCCTGATGGGGTTCAAGCTGACAACTATTTACAGTATGTGCAAAGTTAAAGGCCCAGCTAACTCATGCGTGCACTAACTGGCTCAAACCATGGCTGCCAAAAGAAATCTGGCCAACAAAGAAAGGTATGATAAAAGGGTGAAAGCGCGAGAACTCCAGGAGGAGATCGGGTATTGCTAAGAAATCTGGGACTGCATGGCAAGCACAAGATTGCTGACAGATGGCACCATCTCCCTCACATTGTAGTGGGCAAACTAGATGATCTGCCAGTGTACAAAGTAAGGCCTGAGAATAATTCAAAAGATGTAAAACAATGCATAGAAATCATTTACTGCCCATTGGACAAATCTTAATTGAGTCTGAGCCCTAGAAGATGCCCCTCTGGACCAGTGACTAGAGCTGCTGCTAAGAAAAGACCAAGGAAGTCTGCACCTACAGAAGCAGAGTTAAAGTGTTCCCCTGCACAAGTCCCAGTTGAGCATGACTGTCAGTCCATATCAGAAGAAAGTGAGAGTGACTTTGAATACTATCCTTCTTATGAACTGAGTCAATTGTTTCGGGGCAATCCCTAGTCAATACTGAGATGAAGCTGGGCCTTCTGGACTGTCCAAGCCCCAGCTTCGTCCCTGGAGCCAATGCTCCCAGAAAGTGAAGTGCAAAGCATCAGATCAGATGAAATGGAATCATTGTGCATGGTTGAACTGTTTGAGCTTTCAGGGAGGAAAATGATAGATTGGGGCAGACTGGTGATACACCCAACAAGAAGAGTATTTTGAGTGCCCTGACAGTCCACTGCCAGTGTCCGAAAGCTCCATGCGAGCCAAATGTTGTGGACTCAGAAACTGTAACTCCTGGAGCTGAAAGTGCCCCAAGTTCTAGCCTCTCTACCCCCATGGAGACTCCCCTGACAAGTGAGGACAATGCTGAAAATGAGGCTCAGAGTGCAGAGACTATAACAGTTCCCCTAGAAAGACTGGTCGAGCTGTAAAGCCTGTGGTGCACCTCAGTTATGATTCACTTGGGAGGCCTGTGGACTTGCCTCTCAATGTTGTCCATAAAGGAGTGTATGTGTCCCGAGCTCATTGCCCAAACTGAGCATCAGTGCTAACTCAAGTTACTTGTGTTGCTCTCTAGTATGGTGCCCTTGCCCCATCCAGCCCCAAGGTAACTGATAGGAAGGCCCTCTCTTCAGGTTTCATGTACAAGAGGTAATAACTTGAGTTATGGTACAATGTGTATGTAATACTGTGTAAAGAGTGACGTACTGCAATGTTTCAGAAATGTGTTCTTGGTAAAATGATATATTGACTGATGATTACATGTGAGCCTACTGCAAATGTATATGGTTGCAGTTGAAACTTATGGGGGTACTTGCTTGACGCGGACGTCAAGCTTTCCCAGGCCAGGAAGGGTGTAACCCCCCTGCAAATGGGGGTTCCCAAAAGACTTCCAGGAGCTTGCTTGAATGCTCCAAGCCTGAATGGTGTTTGGCATTTAAGCCATTTATCAGTGAGTGTTTTTAGAGCCTCTGGTACTGTCTCTTTAAGAGCTGTCTGCTTGCAGACATAATTAGTTTGTATGGGGGCACTGTGTGCTTCTCTGAGTACCACTCGAGCTGCTGCCAATTCACTTCATTTTTGCAGTCACTAGGAGTGCAAAGGGAACCTATCTGAAAGATGTAACTGTTTGCCAGAAATTATTTAGAGTAATAATGAAATTACAGTTTGTCTAACCTGCTTTTGCAGTCAGAACTGTGTCTGCTAGTTCCCATTCTAGTTTTGAACTGCTGAACTGGACCAATCAGTGTGGTGTAAGTTAGCTCTAAAATGGTGCCTTGGACGAATCAGAACTTGGACTCATAATCTGAGCCAGCCACAAGAGGATTGTATGGGCAGTGACTCTGGGAGATGTAGTTTAGACTTCAGTGCCTTTTGGACCAACAGCAGCAGTCTATTGTGAGTGACAGCCAATCCAGTCAAGAACTGGGAGGAACTCAAAGAAGTGCCCGGTTTGTCGGTTGGAGTTTCAGTTGAGCTTTGGCAGTGAAGAAGGAAGGAGCCCTGTGCTTTTCAGTGTGCAGTTTTAGTCAAAAAGCGTGTAAGGCCCAGAGTTCAGTCTGCAGCTTGTGTAACAGCTTGTTAGGACTGAATCCGTCCCTGAAAAGAATCAAAGGATCTCTGAAGAGTAGAACCAGGCTCACCCTGTAGAAGACTGGAGGAATTGCTGAAAATTGCATTCGGTCTGTCAGGAACTGAATCTGCTGTGTGTTCTCCCGGGTATTGTGCAGTAATTGCGATCGGGATACAGATGCAGCCTGCCTGGTATAGTGCTTTCTTTTATATGGATGTGTGAAGAGGTTTGTGTACTTCAAGTGAGCCCTGCTGACATCCAAGGACCCTATCTTATTTGGAGGTCGTGAGTACTAATTCAGGTTCGCTCCCTGTTGAATTCCACATTAAATCAAATGGAATTACTGTACTGCTGACATTGTTTAATTCTCCTTTTCTCTGTGTGAAAGGGCCCTACCAGCTGCCACGGTTTGGACTAGCCACTGGGGCTTGGGTACCCAGGGACAGTAACTGATAGGGATAGGCCTGTGCACAGAGCCATGGAATGATTATTAGAGTGATAAGCTAATTAACCTGATTTCCCCTGTCCTTGTTATATCCCCCTAAATAAATCAGAGCTGCTTGTTTCAGCAAAGTTATATTGCCTGAGGTATTTGTCTATGTTAAAGTACTGCACTGTATCTCATTTCACAGGAGGTCCCGTGCCGGAACCAGACCTGGGGGTAAGTGTATACTGTGAAGGTAATTCTGATATATTGTGTGGGCCACTAGTGGGAAGAAAGGGGGGTTGCAGTGTCCCAGAGGGCTGTGACCAAGTTAGTTTAACTATTGCAAACCCTGACCTCTGGGTGGAGGCACCCGCCATTGGATCCAGGCCCCTCAACCTGTTAGTGGCAAATCAGGCAGGGGTAGTAGCCCCTGGGATAGCGCCATCTAGGGGTTACATACTGATCAAGTGGAGTAAAAGATTTAAATTGTTGTAGCAGTGAACTGGGCGAGTCAATGGATCATGACTCCGCACAGTGACCCAAAGACTCTGACCTACTGTACTTTCACTTTCCCCTTTTTGCATGCAGTAGCTTGAGGTGAGACCCACTCATGTCTAGATAGCGGGCAGTCTCAATGCAACTGACAATGACCTGGTGCTGCCCTTCCCCTACCGCCTCCACGAGGATGAACAGGGTCAGCTGCACTGATTAGCATGTTTTTTTTGTGATGCAGAGTACTCCACCTTGAGTATGCAACTGTGTTGCAGTGCACTGATCCCTTGCAGGTGGTTTGCTGTTTCGAATGCCTGAGGCAGTGTGATTTCTTAATATGAAGTGGTGGCGAGTCTCTTGTGGGCCCTCCTCCTAACACTGCTACTACACCTCGGCAATTGCCTGCCTCAACACATATGCTTTTTGAGAGGGGTGCCTTTGCTGAGCTAAGATAGTAGCGCCCCCCATGGCTCACAGTTTCAGTCTTGGAGCACTGGCAACTGGAATAGTGTACCTCCTTTAACCCAAGGAATATCTCCCCTCTCCCCTGACACAGGAATGTATTTTTCAAACAACATGAAGTCTTGCTGTATTCTGACTATTGCAGTTAGCCCCAGCCTTTAAACTGCCCCGGAGAACAAAGGGTTAACTTTCTATGCAGAGCATAGAATGCCGAGCTTGAACTTGGTTGAGGTCTCTGTCTGGAGCCCTTTGAAATCCAACCGTCAGGTTCTTTACTCCGCCTCAATGAACAGTCGCTCCGGAGATTTCTCCTTCAGCTCGGTTCGAAAGTCGGTAAAGTCTTGGTTAAATTGTCGGTTTTAAATCAAATTTATTTCTGCACAGTCGGTTCAGTCTCTGTCTGTGGTAGTGTGAGTAATAGATAGGTTTTGTTCTAATTTTCTGTGAGGAAATTGTAAACTGTTAGATCGGTTTGGCTGAACCGATCACTTGTAGTGAATCCTTGTGTTTTACTTTAGAGTGTAGTTACCAGTCCTTATCGGTTCTAAAAAACACGTGTTTTGAACGTTTTTTTACAATTCCAGTGACACGGTTAGGAACCGATAAGCGAGTCTTGCCTGGCGGTTGCCATAAAAAGGGTAAGTTTGGTTAGGTTGGCCATGTCTGAGAAATCCAAGAAAAAAAACGGGCCCACTGGGTTTCAACACTGCAGTGAGTGTGGGGAGGTCTTTGCTAAGGCCAATCCCCACACCACCTGTGTTTATTGTCTGGGGTTTGAACACCTCGATACAGACTGCCAAATTTGTAAACGTTTTCCTAAATCTACCCTCGAAAAGAGATTTGGTAGACTGACGGAAAAGGAGGCCGAGAAGTCCGCTGACCCAGATGGCCAGCCCAGTTCAGTTCCGACCGAACCAGAAGGAGTGCACTCTGACCAGGGCGATACTTTTTCGGGCAAGAGGAGAGCCAATCCTGAGGGGTCGATTCCTACAAAAAGGAAATGCAAAGAAAAATCGACCGGTTCGGATCCAGAGGTTCGTGTTCCGACCGCCGAGGAGATAGCTAGAGCGATTCGGATTGTGGAATCACTTCGTCTGGTTCCAACTGATCCGGCACCTTTTGGCAGGGGTCCGATTCAATCGGTTCCCCTGGTTTAAGATTATACCCCTGAAGATTTTTATGAACCGGAGTTTGAAGATGATGGTGAAAGTCTGGATGCTCCTGTGGAACCTTACATCTTCCCAGACAGACCTTCTGGTGTTTCCCCTCCTAGGCTTTGAGTCCCCTTCCCATTTTCTGTTTTACAGAAAAGTGGCTGAAACCCTCCAGCTCCCTATGGAGGAGGCAATGGAGGATCAAGAAGAGCCTGATTATGTGGAAATGATGGACATACCAGAGTCCAGGAGACTGTCTATTCCCCTTCACAAATCCTTTGGGAAGCAGACACAAAAAATCCTGAAGTCTTCCAATTCTGTACCTCCTGTTGACAGAAGGATGGACGCTATCAGGCTCAGATACAGAGTTTTTATACCAGCAATGCAGCCAAGGCAGAAGCAGGAAACTACAGACCTGTAAGTTTGACCTCAATGGTAAGGAAAATGATGGAATCACTTCTGAAAGAAAGAATTGTTGAGCACCTAGAGGCCAGCGAGGCACAGGACCCAAAGCAGCATGGATTTACAGCAGGAAGGTCATGTCAGACAAATCTAATAGATTTCTTTGACTGGGTGACCAAAGTAATAGACCAGGGAGGGGCTGTGGATATGGCCTACCTAGACTTTGCAAAACATTTGACACAGTCCCGCACAAAGATTAATAATCAAGTTAGCCAGCTTGGGAGTGGGTCCCAGGGTGGTAGCCTGGGTTGCAAACTGGCTGCACAACAGGACACAGAAGGTAATAGTGGTGGCACATTCCGAAGAAAGGGGTCACTAGTGGAGTACCTCAGGGCTCAGTACTGGGTCCAGTCCTCTTTAACATCTTTATAGGTGACATTGCAGAGGGTCTGGAGGGAAAGGTATGCCTCTTTGCAGATGATACAAAGATCTGTAACAGAGTTGATACACAAGGGAGGTAGAAAGGATGAGAAGGAGTTGGCAAGGTTGGAGAAATGGTCAGACATATGGCAACTTAGATTCAATGCAAAGAAGTGCAAGTAATGCACCTGGGAAACAAAACCCAGGAGAAGAGTACACAATAGCAGGGGAGGTACTAACAACAACAAAATGGAACGGGACTTGGGGTAGCCATATCGGATGATCTAAAGGTGGGTAAGCAGTGTGAGAAGTCAGTGAGGAGAGCCAGGGGGATACTGGGATGCATAGGAAGGGGCATCACAAGTAGAACAAGCATTTGTCAATGCCGAATGTTTGCTTGTTGGCATTGGCAGTGGTAGTGTAGAAGTTACAGAGATGCGTAATAGTAATGGCAGTGAAGTATTGAACTGAAGCCAACCCCACCACCACCCTGCAGAGAGTGACAGGCATTGGGGTGTGCCTTTGGGTTGTCAGCCATAACGGCCACGCCATTTCAGTACACCCCACCCTGCAGACACTGGCAAGTGTCACGGTGTTCCTTGGGGTCTTTGGTCCTTATGCGCACCCCATTCCATTAGGAAATACAGTGGGATGGGTGCGATATAGGAGAATGGGGTGAACTTTGGGGCCGAAGAGTCCAAGGCATACCTCAATGCTTCTCACTGGCTGCAGGGTGTGGAATGGTATGAGCATTACAGGCAAGAATCCCAAGACACACCCCTGATGCCTGTCATTCTCTACAGGGTTGGGCGTTATGGTTGGAAACCCTAATACCTCAGGCATTCATTGGTATTTTCACTCCAAATGTTCAACATGGTTTTTTTGTGACCCCACCTCATGAACAGGGGGAATATCAGTTTCTTAGCTGAAAGCTGCTTATGCACAGCGACTATGGCATTTAGCACCACATGTGCAAAAACATTCCGAACAGGATGTAAAAAATGACAGCTGTACTGTTCATGGGGAGGTGTAAAAAATGGCAATGTTGTAAATCTGCAGTAAAAATATTTAAAAAAATGGTAAAGTCATGAGCGTACATAGAAACTGTGCAACGCACACCCGTAATATAATTAGGTTGGGGATTTTTTACAGCAGATTGTCAACTCAGGCATTTTGGTGCCTCTGATCATGAACAGTGTCACTGTGATTTTCTTTATCTGTCCCGAACAATAATTTCCCACAGCGACCACGCATCTCTGCACTGAAAGTGTGAAAACACACTTCGGCCACGTTGTGAAAAATGACAGCTGTACTGTAAATAAGGCAGTGTGGAAAAATGCCACTGGTGAAAATCTGGACTTAAAATATTACAAAGTCATGAACTTACGAGGGTGCGTGGAAACTGCGTAATGCTCACTCGTAACACAGTCATTTTATGGACTTTTGTCACCAAATTTTCAACATAGCCATTTTAAGACCTCTGCTCATGAACAGTGTAACTGTGATTTTCTTAATCTGTCCCAAACGTTGCTTTCACACACCAACAGCACCATTGTGCGCTACATGAGCGAAAACACATTTTGGGCAGCATATGAAAAATGGCAGCTGTACTGTTCATAAGGAAGTCTAATAAAATGGCAATGTTGAAAATCTGGAGTGAAAATATTAAATTTGCAAACTTATGAGCATGCATAGGAACTACGCAACACACGCTCGTGAAACAGTCATTTTTAGGAATGTTTTCACCAAATTTTCAACATAGCCATTTTAAGACCTCTGCTCATGAACAGTGTCACTATGATTTTCTTAATTTGTCCGTACATTGATTTAGCACGACTGCGCCATTGTCGCTACATGGTAGGAAACACGTTTTTGGGTGAGATGAAAATGACAGCTGTACTACTTATAAGAAAGTGTGGTAAAATGTCAATGTTGAAAATCTGGAGTGAAAATATTGAAAATTTGAACTTATGAGCTGCATAGAACTGCAATAACGACGTCAGAAAACAGTCGTTGAAATTTTCTCACCAAATTTTCAAAATAGGCTTTTGAAAGCCCACCTTATGAACACTGGCAGTGTCATTTCATTAATCGGTCCCGAAAGGTGATTTCGCGCAGTGACTGCAAAATCACCCTTCGAGCCTGAATAACGCCGTGACAGTGACATCATTCATGAGAAGGGGTCCCAAAAACCCCATGTTGAAAATTTGGTGCAAAAATTCTAAAAAAATGCCTGAGATATGCAACAAAGTTGAAAACCCCCTATTTAGCCCATTATACGGCTTACCGGCATTTCCTCAGTTCGCGGTCGGCTTTGAAGAGTGCAGACGTGTTCCCGGTCCACCGAAGATCGTTGCGCCGAGGTCCAGAGGTAAGTGTGGGGTGAGGGGGGGTGTGGGGAGGCAGGGTGTACAGTGGGTGGGTGCGGGTTGTGAGAGGGGGGCCAGGGAGACTACGTGGGACCGTTTTTCTTACAGGTGTTCTTTTTGTTTCCAATAACGACGCAGGATGTTTGCCACGCTGGGTGGGCTCCCAGCATGGCACAAGGACAGTTGGGGGCATTCAGCCGATGGGGATTGCACCCTTGGGCTCCCAGCATGGCACCCAGTAGTGCTTGGGGGGTGGAGACAGTGGAGCCGACGGGATTGGGCACCCCAGCTATATCATGAGTTGCCACGCTGGGGTTGGCACCCAGCATGGCATTTGGAAGGCTTTGGGGGCGGGGGTGCAGCACAGCCCGACGGGGATTGGGCACCCCGTCAGCTATACAGTGTGTGCGTGCATGCGGGCGCACATGCCTGCGTGTGCATATGTATGTGGGGGAGCTGCGCATGAGCAAGCGATATCTTATCGCTGCTCACTGAAGCGTAGCTCCCCCTTTGAATTGTATGCCACTGCATTTTGGAGCTTGTCATAGACAGCTCCAGCATGCATTGGCTTACAGGGGCCGCACCTGCCAACACATTGATTGAATTGGAAGAGCGGGTGACACACCTCTGAAATCTCGGATGATGGCACTATGTTTCAAACAACATGAAGTCTTGCTATATTATGACAATTAGCAGTTTGGTCCTCCTCTAGAACTGCCCCGGAGATGAAAGAGTTAACTCCATACAGGATGCAGTTCTGAGCACGAGCTCGGTTTTCAAAGCTCTATCTGGGCAGTTTCAAACTGAAACTGTCAGATTCTTTACTCCACCTCACTGAACAGTCACTCCGAAGATTTCTCCTTCAGCTCGGTTCATTTCTCGGTTCATTTTAAGTATTCTCAGTTAAATTTAACCGAGAACAGTGTTTTATTTTACCGCATTTCGGTTCAAGCTCTATCTGGTAACCGTAAGTACAAGGTTTTAGTCTGTGTGGAAATTGTCATTATCGGTTCGGTTTTGAACCGATCGGTTTGCTTTAAAACTCATTTTAAACATTTTAAAATATATTTAGAGTGCGGTTCCCGGTTCTTATCGGTTCTAAAAAAAACGGATTTCATTACGGTTTTTTCAAATACCCGTGACACGGTTAGGAACCGATAAGGGTGTCTTGCCTGGCACTGCCATTAAAAGGGCAAGTTTTTGGTTAGGCTGGCATTATGTCTGAGAAACCCAAAAGAAAAACCGGGCTCACTGGGTTTCAACACTGTGATGCTTGTGGGGAAGCCTTTGCCAAGGCTGACCCAAACACCACATGTGTTTATTGTCTGGGGTTTGACCACCTCCAGTCAGACTGCCAGGTATGTAAAATTTCCTGCAGCCACCCTGGAAAAAGATTGGGCAGGCTCAGGGAACCAGAGGCCAAAAGTCCGCTGACCCGGATGGCCAGCCCGGTTCAGTGCCAACTGAACCAGAGGGAGTGCCCTCTGACCAGGGCGATACTTCCTCGGGCAAAAGAAAAGCTGGTTCTGAGGAACCAGCCCCAGTAAGAAAATCAGCAGGTCTGGAGTCCAAAATTTCCTCTCCAACTGCTGCAGAAATAGCAAAAGCCATACAGATTGTCCAGTCACTGTCTCAGGGGCCGTCCGAACCACCACTAGTTGGCAAAAGGTTGGTTCGTCCGCCCCAGTGGTTCAGGAGTATGATGTTGAGGAATTTTATGAACCACAGGAGGGAGGAGGATTATGAACAGTATGTATGTGGCTGGGAGGGTCTGGATGTGCCCATTGAACCAGACATCTCTCCAGACAGACCTTAGAATCTCCCCATGCTGTCTGAGTCCCTCTCATTTTATGTTTTATAAGAAAGTTGCTGAAACCTCCAGCTTCCCTTAGAAGAGGCTGTGGATGAGCAGGAGGAGCCTGATTATGTTGAAATGATGGATATTCCAGAGTCTAGGAGATTGTCTATTCCTTTGCATAAGTCATTTAGGAAGCAAACAATAAAAATTTTGAAAAATCCTAATTCTGTGCCTCCTGTCGAGAAGATGGACAGGAGGTATACTCTATCAGGTCCTGATACGGACTTCCTTTCTGAGCAGTGTAGTCATGTAGGAGTAGTGCAGGCTGCAACCTGACAAGGCTAACATTCCTGGCTCCACATCCTCCTGACAAGGATTCCAGGAAGATTGATGCCATGGCAAAAAGCAGTATATGGCAGCTCTCTGGGACTCAGGCAGGCAAATTATATGGCTTATGTGGCTAGATATCAGAAATCTAGATGGGATACAGTTATGCAGTTAGCCAAGCAGGCCCATGGCCAGCTGGCTAGTGAATTAGAACAGGTGGCTGCTGATGGCATTGAAGCCTCTAAAGTTCAATTTCATGCTGCTGTGGATGTTAATGATGTTTCCTCAAGGGTCATGGCCACTTCTGTAGTTTTTCGTAGGTTGGCATGGCTCAGGTGTACTAATCTGTCACAGGACACTCGGACTAAGGCTATGGATTTTCCTGTGGTGGGGAATTCTCTGTTTGGGGAGCAGACAGAGAACTATATGAAAAAGATGGATGAATACAGAACTACCTACAAAAGTGCCCAAGCCAAGGAGCGGCAAGCCACTCCCCAGAGGCACACACCCAGAGGTAGGGGCAGGCCCTTCCACAGGCCTTTTTATCAATTCCAAGCCTGCTCTGCTTTTGCTCAGAGGGGCTTCTTCAGAGGCAGAGGCAGACGGGGCGCAGGTAAACCGGTCCCCACCCCTCAGCCTAAGGCAACTGCCAAGCAGGCACCCTGATGGGGTGCCCAGGGTTGATTCTCCTATACCAGTAGGGGGCAGGTTGGCTTACTTCAGTCAGAACTGGGTGTCCCTAACTTCGGACAAATGGGTTCTGGAAGTAGTAAGCCAGGGCCTGGTTCTCAGCTTCAAAAAATTCCCAAAGATGAGAGCCAGGCATTTTCCACCTGCAAGCCCCTCGAGACCCTTGCTCTGGAAGCAGAGGTCTCTACCCTGTTAACCTTCAGAGCAGTTGAAAGGGTTCCTCCCTTACACCAGGGCAAAGGTCTGTATTCCAGATACTTCCTTACCCCAAAAAAGACAGGAGAATGGCGGCCCATCTTAGATCTAAGATATCTGAACAAGCACCTTTTGAAACCAAAGTTCAAAATGCTAACTCTGGCAATGATTTTACCCTCCCTGAGGCCAGGGACTGGTTAGCCTCCCTGGACCTCAAGGATGCTTATTTTCATGTCCTCATCAGGCCTTCTCACCGAAAAGTACTCAGGTTCAAACTGCCCTCAGGCCACTACCAGTTCAGGGCAATGCCCTTCGCCTTACCTCTGCCCCAAGGGTATTCACAAAATGTCTGGCCGTGGCAGTGGCTCATTTAAGGAGGCAAGGATTGCTGTTTTCCTTACTTGGACGACTGGCTCATTGTAGGACAGTCTCCAGAACAGGTGAAATCCCACTTACAAGTCACCCAGCAGCTTCTCACCTCCTGGGATTCCTGCTAAATCTACCAAAGTCAGTTCTAGAACCAGTTCAGGTACTCACTTTCATAGGTGTGGAATTGGACACAAAGCTGGCCAGGGCCTTCCTCCCTTGGAAAGGGTAGAAGTTGATTGCCCTGGCCTCCTCTTTTCACTCTGCAGGTCTCTCGACCAGCAAGACACTTTTGCAGCTCCTGGGGCACATGGCTGCCTCCACAGCCGTGGTGCAGGGAGCAAGATTCCAGATGAGAGACATTCAGTTTCACTTGAGAGCCTATTGGTCTCAAGGAGGGACCCCTACAAATTGATTCCAGTGACCCGAACCCTGATCCTAGCCCATCAGTGGTGGCAGGATCAGAGCATTAAGACTGGGGGTCCCTTCATTCCTTCTCTCCCACCCCTCACCCTCACTCACGGATGCCTCCTCCTGGGGTGGGGAGCACCTTGGCACCTCTCCACCCAGGAGTGTGGTCCCCAGGAATCTCTGCTCCACATCAATTTGCTGGAACTCAGAGCTGTCTTTTAGCTCTTCAAGCATTTTCTGCATCTGTCCAGAACAAAGTTGTCCAGGTCAGAACAGACAATACCACAACAATGTGGTACATCAACAAGCAAGGGGCACTTCGGTCGTCGGCCTTGTGCACCGAGGCAATGAAGTTGTGGTCTCTGGCCTACTCCTGAACACCTCTCTGATAGCAGTTCACCTGCCAGGGAAAGACAATGTCCCAGCGGATGCCCTCAGCAGGATTTCTCAGGGCCATCACGAATGGTCCCTGAATCCTCGAGTGCTGGGGACAGTTTTTGCCAGATGGGGCACCCCTCAGATAGACCTCTTCGCAGCCCCAGACAACCACCAACTTCCACTGTTCTGTTGCAGGCCCCCAGTGGTGGGCTCAGTCCCCCTGGACGCCCTTCTCTTGGATTGGGAAGGGAAGTTTCTTTATGCTTCCCCTTCCCTCTCCTATTCAAGGTGTTAGTAAAAATCAGATCCCAGCCTTGCAAGGTGATTCTGATTGCACCAGACTGGGCCAGGCAACCCTGGTACCCACTCCTTCTATCACTGGCAGTCCACCTTCCCCTGTGTCTTCCCAGGATTCACAACCTGCTGACCTGTGCCCAGGGGAGAGTCTGGTATCCGAACCTCAAATCCCTCAACCTCAAAGCTTGGCTCTTGAGGAGTTAGAATTTGCTGATTTGCACCTTTCTCAAGGTGTCCTTGACATCCTAAAGGCCTCTAGGAAGCCTTCCACTAGAGCCACTTATAATTCCAAGTGGAAAAGGTTCTCCATCTGGTGTTCTGGGAAGCATATTGCCCCAGAATCTGCTGATTTGCCCATTTTGTTGGACTACATGGTCCATCTTAATTCTTTGGGCCTCAGGCCAGCTACCTTAAGAGTTCATTTGGCAGCTGTCTCTGCTTTTATTTCAGCAGGAAAGCCTTCCTCCCTTTCCGCTCACCCTGTATTTTCCAAGTTTTTTAAGGGGTTACTCCATACCAATCCACCCTTTCGTGACCCAGCCCCTGCCTGGGACCTTAATGTTTGCATTGCCCAGTTAATGCAACCTCCCTTTGAACCCCTGTCTTCCGCAGAGCTTAAGTTTTTAACTTGGAAAACTGTATTTCTAGTGGCCATCACTTCTGCTAGACGATAAGTGAGTTACAAGCTCTTTCAGTAGAAAATGATTTTATTTCTTTTCACAGGGATAAGGTAGTCCTCAGGACTAACAGAAAGTTTTACCTAAAGTGGTGTGGATTCCATCTTAACCAATCCATCTCCTTCCAGTATTTTTCACTGAGCATTCTTCCTCTGGTGAGAGGAGATTGCACAGTTTGGATGTTAAAAGGGCATTGAGTTACTATTTAGAACGTACTAAGGGTCACAGGTTGAATCCCATCAACTGTTTCTCACCTATGGTGAGGTTGGCAAGGAACCTGCCACTAAGAGGACAATTGCCAGATGGATTGTCTCTTGTATCCAATTTTGTTACCAGAAACTGGGTAGAGACCCCCATCTGGATTGAGGGCTCATTCTACCAGAGGTACAGCCACTTCTCTAGCTGCTGCTAGAGACATTCCTTTTTTGGAAATTTGTCAGGCTGCAACCTGGAAAACGGTACACACCTTCGCCAAGCATTACTCCCTGGATATCCAGGCCAGGAGAGATGCTCGATTTGCAAGCTGTGCTTCAGAGCCTATTCCTAAGTAGGTTCTGTCCCTCCTCCATGGAGGTACTGCTGTGTAGTCTGCTAATTGTCATAATATAGCAAGACTTCATGTTGTTTGAAGAAAAATTACTCACCTTAGTAATGTTGTTTCTTCTAATGGAGTCTTGCTATTTATGACCACCCCCACCTGCCCCTCTCAGAACTTCTACTTGGGTAGGGGTGGGCAACCTAGTGCAGGCACTGTTTATGCCATTGCAGGATTTTCTTCCCCTTTGGGGTTTTTGGGAGTGTTGTTTCTATTGTTAAATGGTATTTTTGCTGGCCCCCTGACTTGAGTCTTTGGGTAGGGTCCAGCAGTGTTGTTGTTACTGTTGCTATTGTTGTTGTTGTTATTAGGTAGCCAGTAGGCTAGTGTAGGTTACAGCTTCCACATAGACCCTTAGTGAGTTCTTGCTTCATAAAGATCTGACAGTTTCAGTTTGAAACTGCCCAGATAGAGCTTTGAAAACTGAGCTCGCACTCAGAACTCCATCCTGTATGGAGTTAACTCTTTCATCTCCGGGGCAGTTCTAGAGGAGGACCAAACTGCTAATTGTCATAATATAACAAGACTCCATTAGAAGAAACAACATTACTAAGGTGAGTAATTTTTTCTTCTTGCACATGTGTGCAAGCAAACGTAACAAA
The DNA here is from genome assembly GCA_016271365.2 of Neoceratodus forsteri. Classification (NCBI taxonomy): domain Eukaryota; kingdom Metazoa; phylum Chordata; order Ceratodontiformes; family Ceratodontidae; genus Neoceratodus; species Neoceratodus forsteri. Next base: position 558,786,092 of record CM057459.1, on the reverse strand, counting down.
CATAATAAATGTATCTTAATTTTTGAAGACCGTTTGTTTTTTTTATGCATGCATATGTGACGTATGAATGAGGGATCCACTCACTGTAGATCAAGGGAGGATGTGAAATGGTGCAGGTACATAGGGGGGTGAACAAAGTGGTAGACAGTAAGCCCTACCAGAGCTTCAGGCTGATGTAGCACAGCGATACATGGGGAGGGTGAACAAAGTGGTAGACAGTAAGCCCTACCAGAGCTTCAGGCTGATGTAGCACAGCTGGACTAAGGCAAGGGAGGATGTGAAATGGTACAGGTACATGGGGGGGTGAACAAAGTGGTAGACAGTAAGCTCTACCTGAGCTTCAGGCTGATGTTGCACAGCTGGACTAAGGCAGAAGCACCCATGGCATGTTCTTATAGTCCCCATGTATATGTCCATTTATGTTCTTACAGCGCTAATTGCCTAACTGAGCCAAGATGTAAAACAGACACTAAAATGTCAGGTTTATTTCAGGTGACCAGGATCGTAGTGGGGAGAGGGGGCAAGTGAAACAATGTCCTGAGAATGTGCTTAAACTTATTAACCGTTGCTGTGCCAAGGAGTGATACACCGGTCCAGAATCCCTATACGTTTAAATTATGTTTGCAGCCTAAAGGTGATTAGGTGGATTGGCATTTACATTACTCAGTGGCAAATCTTTTTCATACTTTTTGTGATCATCGGTTAAGATATAACCATTAACTGATGAGACACTTGGGGGCATGAAACTGTGCTACCAGCAAAGTTGCATTTGCAAAGCCCTGAATATTTATCTGTTGATAATGAAATGAAAACTGTCAGCTGATAACATTCAGCCACTGTCCATTGCATAGAATAGACATCTCACTGATAGATCTGGAGCAAAGGGACATGCCTGCCAATAACACCACTACAACTCCAGACACGGAAGAGAAGTTCATGCACTTTCATCGCTGTTAACTTTTTCAGCATTTTAAAACAGTTACTTAGCATCTGCACTAAGATGTTACACGTCGCTGAACTGAATTGTGACACCAGAATCCCTGCGATCAACATTTGTCAGCAAAAGTGAATTGAAAAAATCAATAGATGTATAAAATGGTAAGTGACATGAGTCAATAACAACATATCTGCATGTAATACTTGGCTTAAAATTTGAGCACCACCATATTCCGCACCACAGCGTCAAACAGGGATGCCATTTATAATTCAGCTAATGTCAAGCAGTTTCGAGCCATAAAGTATTACTGTATCAGTATGGTGGCAGCAACAGGATCAGGAAATTATGAAATAAAATGCAACAGCACCCCCGTCGGCCATATGTTGTGCGGGTGGAGGGAGAGCATGAGCACCCAGGGGTGGGCTGTTAGGCGGCTTCAGATTCACCGGAGAAAAGGGTGGATTCGATTGTGAGCTACGGTTGAATTTGTGTTTTCTTTTTCTATACCTAGTTTTCGCTATTTTGTTAGGGCACATGTCCAACCCTAGGATGTTTAGGGTCACAAGGTGATGTGACTTCATTGAGCATCTGATTTGAGAAGGAGCTGTGTGATTCTATCTAAATGCCAGCTCACGGCAATTCGGAGAAAAAAAAATATTTTGAAGCTGCATTACCAGACTAAGTGTGCAGTTTAGTGAATTACCACACAGGGGTGTGTATATGACAGCACTAAAAGGCGCATTAAAGTGCTTCAGTCATGAAAACCTCCCCTACTGGTTGCTGCTGAAATGCATAGCAGTATGTTCTCCTTTGTGCATTCTGGCTGTTCTTTGCTTCAGCTGCAGGTAGTACAGTACGCTCAAGTTCATTTGCATAGGTTTTAGCAGCGAGGAGTTCACATTGACAGAGTCTAGTAAGAGAAAATGCTTGGAATTACACGTACAAAGAAGTCTGAGTTTTCACATCAAATGCTGAGGTTTTTTTTTGAGGATTAGAACCCATGGAGTCCATGAAGGTGTGCTTTGGAGAGCTGGCGTGTGTATGGACTGTTAGGCACCCACACATTTTGGTGGTCCTGCTTTGGCAGGGAACAGTTTATTAAAGTAATGATGTGTGGCTTGTCTTTCTAAGCTAGACAAGACTACACCATTCTATCAGGCAACCGACACAGTTGATCTGTGTGTGTGTGGGAGGGAGCTGCTCACTGAAGCGTAGCTCCCTCTTTTGACTGTATGCCACTGCATTTTCAACTGCTGTCATAGACAGCTTCAGCAGTGATTGGAGAACTGGGACCACACCTGCAAACACACTGACTGAATTGGAAGATGCTGACACACCTCTGAAAAACTCAGATGATGGCACTATGTTTCTTGCACATGCGTGCAAGCAAACATAAAAAGGGAAGTGGTTATCCCTCTGTACAGACAGTTGGTGAGACCCCATCTGGAGTACTGTGTGCAGTTTTGGAGACCTCATCTACACAAGGACATAGACAGGATGGAAGCAGTCCAGAGGAGGGCAACTAAAATGGTGCATGGTCTGCATCAGAAATCATATGAAGAGATACTGAAAGAGCTTAATATGTATACTCTTGATGAAAGGAGGGACGGGGGGACATGATAGAAACGTTCAAGTACCTCAAGGGAATCAACAAAGTCCAGGAGGGTAGCATCTTTCAGAAAAAGTGATGAGTAAGAACAGGGGGACACAATTTAAAGATAGAGGGGGGATGGCTCAGGGGTAATGTGAGGAAATCTTTTTTCATGGAGAGAGTGGTGGATGCATGGAACTGCCTTCCTGGGGAGGTTGTTGGGGCTAAAACAGTGGGGGAATTCAAACATGCATGGGACAGACACAAGGCAGTTGTAGTGGGGGGTGGCAGGAAGTAGGCTGTTGGTTAACTAGAATCTGCAGCTTATCCAGTAGGTAGGGAAATGGGCAGACTGGGTGGGCCAAGTGGCCCTTATCTGCCATCAAAGTCTATGTTTCTATGTTGGGATAGTACAGGTTGCTGCCTGTGACAAGGCAAACATTCCCTTGGCTTCACCCCCAGATAAAGACTCCAGGAAGATTGATGCCATGGCAAAAAAAACAGTACATGGCATCTTCCTTGGGACTCAGGTGGGTGAATTATATGGCCTATACAGCCAGGTACCAGAAGTCCAGGTGGGACACTGTACTGGCTAAACAGGCCTCCCTCCAGCTAGTCAAGGAGCTGGAGGAGGTGGCTGCAGATGGGATTGAGGCATCAAAAGTACAGTTTCATGTTGCTGTGGACTCCAATGATGTCATCAAGAGTCATGGCTACATCTGTGGCTCTTCGGAGAATGGCTTGGCTCAGATGTACTAGCCTCTCACAGGACACCCAGGCTAAGGCCATGGATTTTCCTGTAGTGGGTAATTCTCTGTTTGGGGAGCAGACAAAGAATTACATGAAGAAAATGGACGAGTACAGGACCACATATAGGAGTGCTCAGGCCAAGGAAAGGCAGGCAACTCCTCAAAGGCAGTAGCCTAGGGGCAGGCCTTTTCATAGGCCTTTTTACCAAGCACAGGCCTCTTCTCCCTTTTCACAGAGGGGGTTCTTCAGAGGGAGCGGCAAAAGGGGGATGAGCAGGGTTGCATCCACTCCTTAGCCTAAGGCCCCTGCCAAGCAGACACCCTGATGGGTCTGCCCGGGTCGACTCTCCTATTCCAGTAGGGGGCAGGCTGGCTTACATTGTCCAGGACTGGATGTCTATTACCTCAGACGAGTGGATCCTGGAAGTAGTAAGCCAGAGACTGGTTCTCAGCTTCAAAAAATTTCCTAAGATGAGAGCCAGATCTTTTCCACCTGCAGGTCTCTCAGAAACCCTTGCCCTAGAGGCAGAGGTTTCATTTCTTCTGGCCTTAAGAGACATAGAGAGAGTTCCTATCCTACACAGGGGCAAAGGTCTGTACTCCAGGTACTTCCTTACCCCAAAAAAGACAGGGGAGTGGCGACCCATCCTAGACCTAAGATACCTGAACAAACATCTTTTAAAACCAAAGTTCAAAATGGTAACTCTGGGAATAATTCTTCCCTCTCTAAGGCCAGGGGACTGGCTAGCCTCCTTGGACCTCAAAGATGCCTATTTTCACATTCTCATCAGGTGCTCCCACAGAAAGTACCTCAGGTTCTAGTTGCTCTCAGGCCACTATTAGTTCAAAGCAATGCCCTTTGGTCTAACATCAGCCCTAAGGGTTTTCACAAAGTGCCTGGCAGTAGTTGTTGCCTTTTTAAGAAGGCAAAGGATTTCCAATTTTACATATCTGGATGACTGGCTCATAGTGGGCCAGTCTCCAGACCAAGTCATGTCAGACCTACAAGTGATCCAGCAAGTTCTCACTTCTCTAGGATTTCTTCTCAACCTTCCCAAGTCAGTTCTTGAGCCAGTGCAGCTCCTTACATTTATAGGGGCAGAGCTGGATACTGTCAAAGCAAGAGCCTTTCTTCCCCTGGAAAGGGCAAGAGTTCTTATAGAACTGGCTTCTTCCTTCAGCCTTCAGGTGTCTCGACCTGCAAGGTATTTCCTCCAGCTCTTGGGCCACATGGCAGCTTCTACAGCAGTGGTCCAAGGGGCAAGATTCCAGATGAGGGACATTTAGTTCCATCTGAGGGCCTTTTGGTACCAAAGGAAGGATTCCCTTACCAAACTGATTCCAGTGACTCGGACCCTGATCCAAGCCCTTCAATGGTGGCAGGATCAGGATAATTTAAGGCAAGGGGTCCCATATGCCACTCAGTCTCATTCAGTGGTCCTTACCACGGATGCTTCCTTTCTGGGCTGGGGAGCCCATCTGGGGGCCCTCACTGCCCAGGGACTGTGGTCCTATCAGGAATCCCTTCTCCATATCAATCTCCTAGAACTCAGGGCAGTTTTTCTGACCCTGCAAGCTTTCTCTCAGTCAGCGCAGAACAAGGTGGTTCAAGTCAGAACAGCCAACACCGCCACCATGTGGTAGATCAACAAGCAGGGAGGCACTCGGTCTACGGCCTTGTGCACAGAAGCCATGAAGTTGTGGACCCTGGCTTATTCCCTGGAAACCTCTCTGATAGCAGTCCACCTTCCAGGGAAGGAAAATGTGCTAACAGATGCACTGAGCAGGATCTCACAGGGCCATCATGAATAGTCCCTGGACCCTCTGGTCTTGAAGGTGATTTTTTCGAGGTGGGGCACTCCAGAGATAGATCTCTTTGCAGCCCCAGACAATCACCAACTTCCTCTCTTTTGTTGCAGACCCCCAGTCTTGGGCTCAGTCCCTCTGGATGCTCTGATTCTGAACTGGGAAGGGAAATTTCTGTATGCCTTCCCTCCCTTTCCTCTTCTGTTCAAAGTTTTAGTCAAGATAAGGTCACAGCCTTGCAAAGTGATTCTGATTGCTCCAGACTGGGCCAGACAGCCTTGGTACCCCCTGTTGCTGTCCCTAGCAGTCCATCTTCCCCTGTCTCTTCCCAGGAATTACAACCTGTTAACCTCCTCTCAGGGGAGGATTTGGTACCCCAATCTTGAGTCTCTCAATCTCAAGGCATGGCTCTTGAAGAGGTAGAGTATGCAGATTTGCATCTGTCTCAGGGAGTTCTGGATATTCTCAAAGTCTCTCGAAAGCCCGCCACTAGAAAAACCTATAACTCCAAATGGAAGAGATTCAGCATGTGGTGTTCCAAGAAACATGTTTCTCCAGACACTGCTGAATTGCCTACGGTTCTGGATTATATGGTCCATCTGAATGGCTTAGGCCTCAGACCAGCTACTCTTAAGGTGCACTTGTCGGCTGGTTCTGCTTTTCTGTCAGTGGGGAAGTCTTCCTCACTATCATCTCATCTTGTGTTCTGTAAATTTTTTAAAGGATTGCTTCATACCGATCCTCCCTTTAGAGACCCTGCCCCTGCCTGGGATTTAAATGTTTGCATTGCTCAACTTAAGCAACCTCCCTTTGAACCTATGTCCTCAGCAGAGCGTAAGTACTTGACTTGGAAAACTGTGTTTTAGTAGCCATTACCTCTGCCAGACATATTGGTGAATTGCAAGCCCTGTCAGTGGAACCTGATTTTATCTCCTTTCATAGGGATAAAGTGGTCCTTAGAACCAATAGAAGGTTCTTGCCCAAAGTGGTTTCAGATTTCCACTTGAATCAGTCTGTCTCTCCCTGTTTTCTTCACTGATCATTCTTCGTCAGGAGAGAGGAGGCTACACAGTTTAGATGTTAAAAGGGCCCTTAGCTACTATATAGAGCGTACCAAGGGTCACAGGGTTGATTCCCTTCAGTTGTTCCTCACTTATGGAGAAGTGGGAAAGGGCAAACCTGCCACCAAGAGAACTGTTGCCAGGTGGATTGTGTCTTGTGTACAATTCTGCTATGAGAAACTAGGAAAAATTCCACCCTCAGGCCTGAGGGCTCACTCCACCAGAGGTACAGCTGCTTCCCTGTCTGCTTCCAGGGATATTCCTGTCTTAGAAATTTGTCAAGCAGCCACCTGGAAAACAGTCCATACCTTTACCAAGCATTACTCTCTGGCTATCCAGGCTAGGAGTGATGCTCGGTTTGGCAAAGCAGTGCTTCAGTGCCTATTCCCAAAGTAGGTTCTGTCCCTCCTACATGGAGGTACTGCTTGGTAGTCTGCAATAGTCAGAATACAGCAAGACTTTATGTCTGAAGAAAAAATTACTCACCTTAGTAATGAAGTTTCTTCTAATGGAGTCTTGCTGTACTCTGACATCCCTCCCTGCCTCCCCTCTCAGAACCTGTTTTTGGGAAGTGGGTGGGCAGGTGCAGTGTTGCACCTCAGGGGTGCTCCTTTTACACCCTCTTCTTTTTGTTTGGGTGTTTGTTTTATTATTATTCTTATTTGGATTGGTTTTTGGTTTTGGGTTTCCTGACTTGAGTCTTCCTTGGGAATCCAAAACTTTTTGTTACCAGTTGGCTAGTAAAAATGTTACAATTTCCACATAGGATAGTTAGTGAGTTTTTTGCTCGTAAGAATCTGACGGTTGGATTTCAAAGGGCTCCAGACAGAGACCTCAACTGAGCTCGAGATCAGCATTCTGTGCTCTGCATAGAAAGTTAACCCTTTGTTCTCCGGAGCAGTTTGAAGACGGGGGCTAACTGCAATAGAATACAGCAAGACTCCATTAGCAGAAACATAATTACTAAGGTGAGTAATTTTTTCTTGCTGTCTTTACCTCTCTTCTCCCACAGACCCTGACCCCACACCCTCTGCCTCATTGTGTTGGACAAAGTAACTCTGACTTGCTGGAAGACAATCACCTGGGCTTCACAGACTGATAGGATGCTTACTGCAGCACAGTGGAGCGCACCCTTGTAGTTCCATCTTCCCCTAATATTGTGAACCTTGGGGGGGAGGTATTTGAGATTGTGAATCCAGATTCCCCCCTTCCCCCACAATGCCCACTCTTCGTACACACTGCACGATTCCCCCCGCCCCCAGTTTTACTGCAGCTGGTATTAGTCATTTTCACTCAGGTGGCATGAACCAAGTCTGGATTCGAGAGATTTTCTACCCTCAAGGTAGGTATGCAAGGGGCCAAGGATTACCAATTTGGGGGCCTCCACCACCACTCGGATCAAGCCCTGCCCCCGAGAATATGTTTCTTATTACCATAATTCTAGTGTTATATTGTCTCCTTTTTATGGTTAAAAGTGTTATTAATGTTGCTATAACCTTGTTAAACTGGTTAATCGGTTCTCAAGAGATCAAATCTTGTCAGCCACCAGTTACACCTCTGTAGCTTTGCTGCTGAATTAGTTGCAAGAGGGAAGGATGGCCAGAAGCATCTTCCCCCTTCACTACTCACTGTAATGGTGTTAAGCGAGTTGTGATGTATTATGTTCTAACAACAGCTTTCAGGTTATAAAGCAATAAATCCTACATAGCTACACCCCTGCTCTGTGCCAATTAAGATGCCCATAGTACCCCTCAAATGGGTAACCTGGCATTTGAAAGGTGTCTACTCCCCAGTTAAATGCTGAAAAATATTGAATCATCTCTACAGGTTGGGAGCAGGGATTACTCTCCTACAAGAGTACCCATCTATTGCAATCTGAGACAGCTAAAGTCAAACTGAGCTAGTTCTCTGAAGTATTTGGCAGCACCTATAACACAAGGGGCAGAGTGGTTGCTGTTATGAGGCATAACAAGGTATTCTTTTTAGCAGACTAGGTTAATTACCAACCCAGAAGGGCGGTATGTAATTGTACAGGGAACACTTTGCAGCAAAGCTGTCACCCTCTGAAATGTGTATGGCCCTAACAAGATGGATGCAGTGTTCTACAACACACTGGCACAGAAACTGCAGACACACCTTAGAGGGCGGCTGATACTGGGGAGGATATGAACACAACAGTGGATGACTTTCTACTGACACACATTGATAGTTTACTCACGTCAAGATGATTTGGGAGCTGCTGCCTGACTGAGACTACAGTTCAGGAGGCCGAGCGAGGCGTGCTCTGTGCTCTGGGCTGCCGTTGCTCAAGCTCTCCAACTCTGAGAGACTCTGTCCTCACTCCCTCAGTCCTGTTGTGGTGGGTCAGTACTTCTGCTGAGAGGTGTGGCACTGTCTGGCACCAACACTCCATCTTCCGAGATGGTCGCCCGTGGATGTGGTCCTTTCCTAACTCGAGTCCACCAGTCTGATGTTTTTGCCTGGTTCCCGCGCAGTCATGACTCATGGGTGTGCCACTGTGTGTTGTGTTTGGGGTGGGCCAGGGAATCCATCCCAATGACGACAGTGACTCGAGAAAATTAAACCCTAAAAATACGGGTGGATGGTGGATCTCCGACTGTCCAGTTGGACCAGCAGAGAGACGACCGTCAACGAGCTCTTCAGTGGAAGGCAAACTATGGATGGCACGCACAGTACCACCCAGTTGCTTCAGCTCTTGAAGGTGCATGTGTGTGACTGTGGCTGTAGTCAGTGCTCTGGCTGCTATTGGCTGGAAAATACACATGCAGCAGCCTTGCAGGCAATTGGGATCATGGAAATGCGGGACTCAGGAATAATATGTATTTTAAAAAATTTAAGTGGATCCTGCAGTCCGTCTGAGTCAGACCCCCCAAGAAATTCATCTCGGTTCAGTTTCCAGGTTCAGACATGAGGCGACCACAAAAACAAAAAACAAAAACCGGAAGGAAACCACAGTGAATTGGTGATAAAAATGTCCTGGTCGTCCCAGTCTCATTGCTCAGGGGGGGCAACTTGCGCCCCCATAATCTCTGCCACTACGGAGACACCACTGGCATATCCCAACCGTCCACATCCCGTGTCCTCACACAATTCCTCACTGCACTGCTCCCACATGCTTCGGAATTCATCCACTTCCCAAGTACACAGGCAGAGTGGACAGAAGCTATGCAGCAGTTCCGCAGGGAGCACGCATGACAGGTCATAGGGTCCATTGACTGCACCCATGTGGCAATCTGTGTACCACCTAGCGATGATACCACGATATATATCAACTGCAAGGGATACCACTCTGTCAACTGCCAGGTGGTGTGCAATGCCGCAGGGCGAATCAGCAATGTCTGCGCCACACACCCTGAAAGTACACACGATGCCTTCATGTGGCATCAGTCCACCCTTTGCTGCCGGTTTGAGACTGGGAACATACCCAGTGGCCATCTAGTAGGTGGGTGGGGCAAACAGAAATGCCCATGAATGGGCCACCATTGTGCAGCAAATGAAGGGAGAGGGATCAGGTGTGTGAGGGCCATGATAGAGAATGCGCAAGGGGATATGCACTGGTGGGACAATGGAGGTGGGCACACAGATGGAACTGCACATACAAGGGGGTCAGTGCAGCAGAACATCAAAGCACAGGAGGCGGGATGCAGTGCAACAGCTGGCATGAGTGGCAGGGCAGAACACACCACAAGCAGCCATGCATGGACGACCGCTGGCCATTGGTGGGAAGACAGTGGTGACGGGAACATGAGTGGGCAGCCAGGGCTGTGAGCAGAGGCAGGCACAGGCAGATGTGTGCAGCCAGGGCAGGCCGTAACAGTCGCGAGGGGGATGTAGCTGGCCAGTGAGGGTCGCCACAGGGACCGAAGTGGACAGTTGGCAGACACACCAGTGCACCATCGTGCAGGAGGGAGAGTGGGAGGACACAATGCACAGGTATACAGTGGTGTAACAGACTGCTCTTGCTCCCCACAGGGGATGCAGCTTACCCCCTTCAACCCTGGCTACTAACACCCTTCCGCCAACCTGGCATGGAGGCGGAAGTGAATTACAACGAGGCACACATTGCTATGCGTGTTATCATCGAGCATGTCTTTGGCATGCTGAAGATGTGCTTCCAGTGTCTGGATAGGTCAGGTGGTGCCCTTCACTGTAGCCTAGAGAAGGCCTGTGGCATATTCCTGACCTGTCGTATATTGCACAACATGGCCATTGACCATGGAATAGCTGTCCAGGCCGAGGAGGGCAACAGTTCTGGGGAGGAGGGAGGGACAAGGATGCAGCAGTCCAGGGGCGGCATGATGGAGCACCATTGGCACAAAGAGACCCATTCCTGGTTACCAGGTCCCAGCGGCACAGGGACATCATTGTTGAGGAGCACTTTGGGATCCGCAGGTGAGTAACTCAGGTGGGTAATACACGGCTGGCACCCCACCCCACATACACACACCCAAACACCCACAAACAAGCCACAGGGCACTCTACCCCAACACTGCCGCAGTGTAGCACACCTGTGAGGGCGCAAATGGCGCACACACACACACACACACACACACACACACACACAGCAAGATCCACATGTCCAGGGGGCACAGTGTATGTGCTGAGGATGGCATGGATCAATGTACTGCTGCTAGCACATGTGCACAGCAGACACAGGACCACACTTATCACACCCATGCCACACAGCACAACAATGGTGCACCTGGACATGCATGTAGCACCAGACAGGCAATGCACTTGGGCAAGTGCATGTCACCCCAGGCATAGGTAGCCAGGTAAGTGGGCCGCAAAGGGTGCAGGCGACAGGGGCCATGTGAGCTGTCACCCAGGTATGAGTGGGAGGCACCGCGGCCACCACGGACACATGGGCAGCTGCGCCCATGACCGGTGGTCGCTGATGCAGCACCACTGGCCACAGGGGGTGTAGCCAACACCCCTGGAAGGGTACTGCAGCAGGACCGCGAACGGGTGCTCACTGGTGTGTTGGCCCCGCGATCCATGTCAGATGCGGTGTTGATGGGGATGGAGAGATGTGGTGACGGCATCAGCAGCAGTGGGTCCACACCTCTGACGCTGCTGCCTGGGCATGTGTGAGGCACTCCTGGGGGTTTGCCTGGAGGCCCGGCAGCCACATGGCACACTGGTTGCACATGCCACCTCGAAAGCATGCACAATCCACTCCAGAGCTGCAGTCATGCCCACCCTCATTAGGCAAGCCTCTGGCAACAACTGGGCATGCCACGTGGCCAACGACTCGTATTCAGTGGCCAGCAGCATCTGAATGCCCCTGAGCTCCACCTGTAGGGATGCCTGCCCCTCCACGGTGGCTCGCAGGATTCTGTACGTAGCTCTCAATCTCATCGGCAGGTGAAGATTCACGGGGACGGTGCTAATGGACAGGTGGTGTGCCAGCCTGCTGCTGCGCATCCACTGTAGGTGGATGCACCACAGCAGGCCACAGTATGGGTGGGGATTGCGCTTGTCCAACCACTGCACATCCAGGGATGGCTGCATCATGGGCATCTGCTGCCTGCTGCGGAACCACAGCACCCTGCTGACCCATGCTGGCAGTCCCCACCACCACAGCAGCTAAGGAACAGAGCCCACAGCAACCACCACTGTGGGTGGCTGTGCAGGCCCTGCAAGTGTGCCAGGGGCCGCAGGACCGTCAACACCTGTTGGTGCCACCTGTGCATGCACCGGTGCGTCGTGTGCTCCACTGTTGGCCATGTCCCCCCCAAAGTTGTGTGGCATCTGGATCATCATCAACATCGCTGTATGCCCCCTGTGAACCAGATGCCAGCACCAGCAGGGCATCTGTGATGTCCACCGTGTCCCCTGGGTCATCGTCAGCCATACCCAGGAACCTTTTCAGCCATGTGCTGTCCTGCTCACCAGCCATGGCACCGCTTGCCAAGGTGCTGGAAGGCCCTGCCACCATTGGTGATGCTTCTGGAGCAGCTGTGGTGTTTGATGGGCCCAGAACAGCATCATCCCTAGACCTGGCTGCTGCCTGGTGAGACAGACCGGCATCATCCTCTGCAGTGCCACTCTGCGGTGCGCCAGACACGGCAGCACCTGTGAGGTGTGGTGGAGCTGTAATGGAAAGAAGGGATACATGGTTACAAACGTGTGACAGTAGTGTTCAGACAGGCATGTACAGGTGGTCATACTTGTGTGCCAGTGGAGCGCCTGACATGTCATGCGGTTGACAGTCAACAACAGTTCTGCTGATGCAGCCAGATGCCAGCTACAGCTGGACAGGCCCAGTGCCTGTACATGCTCCCTTGTACATGTGTGGGACCGGGACAACACCCTGGCCACCACCCACAGGGATGACAGCAATGGTGTGCAGCAGAACACCACACCATGGGTGTCCCCTCCCCCAGCACGTGCCCGGCCTGTCAAGTGACTGTGCAAGATGGTCAATGGATGGGGCATACAGAACCATGGTTGGTGTACACAGGCACATGGTCAGATAGTCTCACACACAGTGGGGCTGCCAGGGCACACATGGCACACACACACGGACAGGCACGTGTCCTGGGCACGTATACTCACAGTGGTGCGATGGACTGCCACCCATCTGGAAGCCCCCTCCAGGAACACCCTGCACAGCCGCCCAGCCCATGCTGGCCACCCACTGCTCCTCCGTGGGTGTAAGGTGCACACCTGTCTGCGGCCCACCCCCTGTCCCACTCAGGGAGGCCACAATGTGCACCACCTTCTCCTTGGCTCTCCTCTTCTCATCATTCAGGTGCTTTCTGCACTCCTGGGGCATCCTGTTAAAATTCCCAATGGCGTTGACATGCCATGCCACAGCCTCCCAGCCCTCATCCCGCAGCTGTTGGCTGCAGCCCTGTCAGCCAGAATGTCCTTGTGCAGCAGGCTTGCCTTGATTAGCGCCCTGTCCTCATCACTGGTGAAATTGGGATGTCTGCATCCAGCAGCTGTGTCCGTTCTGGACATATTGTTTTCTGTGCGTGAGAATACGCAGCCATTAGCACACGCCAGTCAGCTCCGTATGTGTGCAGGCACAGTGTCTGACTGCTGTAAGGTCATAGCATTCTGTCTGCATACCACACACCCGCCTGCTCTGCATATCTGGAACAGGTTCTGGGACTGGCAGGGACAGCTGGGCATTGGCAGGATCAGTTCTGTAGCAGTGGTACATGTAGCTAACATTCCTGCACATGTGACTGGCGTTGCTTGCCATGTACCACCAGATGGTGGTCTGGCCTGCAACACACATATCATCAGTCTGTGGTCCCATGCTGCACCACACACCAGCAACGGACCCCCCCCCCCCACAAGCCAGACCTAGTTTGAACAGTGGGACACTATGGGGCATTCACCTGTATGTGCCTGTTGACCAGGAACAGGCGTGGATCATGGCTGTATGTCCTATGCCTCACACTGACATTTTGTGCTGCCACACTGCCTTTGGAGGAATGTAAACATACCTACCTTCAAGGATGCAATTCCTCTCGGTCACCTGAGCTCTGTGGAGGTGCATTCAGGAGCATTTATGACTCGGCATGCAAATGAGATTGGGAGCATCTGTAATGAGATGCTAATCAGGTGAGATGCCCCTGAATCTTGCAATGAGCTGATTTTGGAGTAATGTCTGTGAATTGCATAATTGCCCCCAGCTCATCCCAATCAGCAGAGCGCATCTGCTGCGTTAAGCGCATCCCCGTAAGGCACATTTCCAGCGTATGCACATGGGACATAGGACATTTCCTGAATACAGCGCAACTGTCACGGCGCATTATCATACATGCGCGGTGCTGGGTTAGTGACTTGACAGGTGTAGTGCAAACAGTCCAGTAATACTGACTGCGTGATCGCATCCGGCTGCGCACACATGTCCACTTGCACGATGACTGCGGTGCCACCTGTCAGGTTGTGTGCGTATATCGTCAGTATTTGACCCGAGTCCCGGAAGCACATCCAGGTTGGGGAACATTAAACAATAGAGCGCTGTCACGAAATGCATTTTTATTTCAGATATCAGCAGTAAAGTATTATAATCCAGTCCCTTATGTTGTAATAAAATGCTGCTGGTATCTCCCATGACAAACCAAGCACTGCAGTTAGTACAAGTTAATATTTTAAATTGAAGCTGAAATCTGGAACATGTGCTCACAAGGCATGCACAAAGATCCTGCACATGCGCAAGAATGCGCCATTGGTGCTCATGCCCAGGATTTCAGCTTCAATTTAAAACATTAACTTGTACTACTCGCAGTGCTCGGTGTGCTGCGGGAGATACCAGCTGTGTTTTATTACAACAAAAGGGACCAGATTATCCTTCTTTTACTGCTGGTATGTGAAAAAATTGCACTTCATGACTGCGCTCCTGGTAGACCCGCATTCCCGATCTGGATGTGCTTCAGGGATGTGAGTCCATTACTGTCGGATTGACTGAAAAGGCATTGCAGCCAAAAATGCAAAAAACAGTAAAAAGGCTTTCATTTTTTAGATATAGGGGCATTCTACGGTGAATCTGTCACAGGTGTTTGCCAGGAGGCACATTTTTCACATCTGGCTAAAAATTAAGGGACAAAGCTGACGGTGCCCCTTTAAATATCCCATCACACATCTCAACAAGAGTAGGGGAATTTCATTGGTTAGCAGACAACAAAAGCAGCACAACTGCTCGTTGGAACAGTAGAGCACAAAACAAGAAAACAACAAACACGAGCACCACTGGAACAGACATAAAAAAGTTTATTACTCACATGATAGTTGTAAAGTGCATATTCAGTGCTGTAAAGTGCCACACAGTAGACAGCTGGGAGAGACAGACAAATGAGGTGTACCTTGCCATAGACCCTGATCAGTTTTGTGCTACTTGCACCTTATCAGGAAGTCAGGTGGGTGGGGGGGCGCGCTAATGAGCAGCTGAGGAAGAAGGATGCAACTCTCTGGTGCTCCGCATTAGAATGAAATAAAAAGCTGTTTCTGGGCACTTAAACCAAGTATTTTCGCAAGTAAGGCAACAAATACTTACCCAAGCATGGAGGAATTCCTCACTACGGGCAAGTCGGTGAGGCAATTGAGCAAAAACAATAAGAAATCAGCTGCACAAAATACCGCAGCCTTGGGAGGAACACACCCAATATCTCTATCAGCCACAGAAATAGCGCTGATAAGCCATTCGGTCTCTGAGCAAATACTTATGGATCTAAAACCGATTATGGACCAGTTTGAACAGTCCATCTTGGGGCTCACCAATGAAATCAAACAGCACAATAGGAGACTCACAGTAGTAGAGCAACGGGTCTTGGACATAGAAGATGCCACAAGGGTAACCCCTGAAAGGCTGGTGAGGTTAAAGAGGGAGCTAGAGGAAATGAGAGAAGCTCTTGACTATCAAGAAAACTATAGCCATGGAAATAATTTAAGAATTAGGGGGCTGCCAGAGAGAGCAGAGCAGGGGAATTTAATGGCCTTCTGTTCTGAGACCTTACTGAAACTGCTGGACATGGTTCCAAAAATGGCAAACTAAAGGTGGAAAGGGCCCACAGAGCACTTGCTCCACACCCGCCTAATGGCAACTGCCAAGGCAAGTCATATTTCGCCTTCATCACTATCCTGATCGGCAGGCTCTGCTGGATTCCTACAGAAACTAATCAGAGCTTCAGTGTGAAGGCCACAAGCTTACAGTGCACCAAGATATGCCCAGCAGGGTCCAGAAGAAACACCAGCAATTTAACAGCCAGATGGACCGGATGAGGGACAAGGGCCTAGAGTTCTTCGTGGTTTATCCAGTCACTGTGAAGGTGCACATAGAAGGGGCCACGTATTTGTTTTGGGAGCCCACAAAGTTACAGGGATTCTTGGATGATTGTGAGCTAAAGAACAAGAAGGGCTAATCAAAGTAAGACTGCATTTTTCTCTTACATTACCACCGTATTCTTTGGTGCGATCCCTGTCTCCCACAATGCGACTACCACATGGAATAAGGTTGAGCCTCTGGGTAGCATGGCACCGTGAAAATGCGGCAGCACTGACACAGAGGCTGTGTAAGGACTAGAGACACTGAACTTTGGCCAACACGTGAGTAATCACCTGCATGTTCTCCACCTCTCGCCTATCTCACTTTGGCATCTTTCCTGTGCTGGTGTAACAAACTCGACCCCCACTGCGGGCTTGCTCTACAAGACAGAAGACCTGGTATCACAATCTTTAGCCCAAGAAACTTAATGTGGGCTGCTAAAGCTGTGTCTCTAAGGAGTAAAGGGAGGGGGATAAGAGAAGTTGGTTCACAAGAAGAGGACCTGCAGAAGAGACTTAATGGGTATCTCAAAAGGCCGTATGTGGAGAAAGGGCTAAAGGAAGATGGCATTGAGAAGATGGGAGGTTGGGGGGATGAGTCTTTGTGCATTAAAGTGAGCGCTGGCTCTTCTCCCTCTGCTCTTCATGACTCCCAGGTAAGAAAACTGCAGCAGAATACTCTCCCAAAGTTTTTCATAAGAACTGTACTTAGGGCTGAGATGAGCAGCCTGGATGGAGGGAGGGGGATAGGGGATCTGATGCGGGGAGGGGGGCGAGAGGGGAGATAAAGATACAGAAATAACCTGATGTATGTAATTGCTAGAAGAAGGAGACCGCAGATGGGGGCAGGAATGTGGGGATAATTAGCACCGATATGGAGGATAAACTGTTAGGGCACAGAAAGGCATAAGAAGCAGAAGATAGTGCTGAGGGAGGGGAGCGTGGGGG
Source organism: Neoceratodus forsteri (assembly GCA_016271365.2). Lineage (NCBI taxonomy): Eukaryota > Metazoa > Chordata > Ceratodontiformes > Ceratodontidae > Neoceratodus > Neoceratodus forsteri. The sequence goes on along the minus strand of CM057459.1, from coordinate 558,769,196 downwards.
ATGATAGAAGATTATTCATATTACTGTACTAAGGCAAACGGATTCTGATATGTAAAATGAAGGAAATAGTAACATATGTTGGGGGGAGGGGGGAAAGGGGTTTGTTCACATTCTTGTTCACTGTTTATTGTTAACTCTTATTGCCAGTTGCATAGTTTAGAGTACTGTACATGGCTTGGATGTTCAATAGACCCTAATAAGAGAAAGAGATCTGAGGCACGAAAAATTACAAAAGCAAAAGTAATTGAAGTCAAACGAAGTAGAAGGGCCGATTATGGCGCGGGAATATTATAGTACTGTGGTTTTGTGGAATGTTAGGGGTTTCTCCTCCACAGGGAAGAGGACTAAAATATTGACTGCACTGAAAAGACAGGGAACCGCTGTTGTCCTACTCCAAGAAACACACTTAACAAGAGACGAGCACGCAAAACTAGTGAGAGGATGGGTGGGGGCTTGCCACACTGCATCCCACAATACACACAAGAGAGGGGTGGCTATCTTAATAAATAAGAACCTTCCTTTCACCCTTCATAGGATGGTTAGGGATCCTAAGGATGGTCACTTTATTTTTGTGGTGGGAGAGATACAAGGGCAGCTGGTAACTTTTTTCAGGGTGCATGCCCCAGCAGTAATGGATCCAACTTTTTGTCAAATGATTACGGACTTACTATTAAGAGAGCAGTTCCCTAATTTGATTATGGGGGGGGACTTTAATTCTGTAGCGGATTCTGCAATGGACTACTCAGGCACTAGGCCTAGGGAGTCAGAGGCCATTCAGCAATGGAGACTTAACCTGACAGACCTATACCCGTTGGATGCATGGCGTGCTCTAAATCCTGGGGCAAGGGAGTATACTTTCTACTCCCACCTGCACGCAATTTGGTGAAGACTAGACTACTTATATGTGACGGGAAGCCTATACCCTTCACTAAAAACAGTACGACATAGTCCCATTTTTTTGTCAAATCATGCCATGGTCATGAGGGAGGTGGCACTAGCAAAGAGGGAGGGGATAATAGGAGGCTAGAGGTTTCCCACATACTTGCTCGTCAGGGAGCAATTCAGGGATTTTCTTAAAGATCAATGGAAAATATATGCAGAAACAAATAAAAGGACGGTAGATTCGGAAGGAATTTCCTGAGAGGCGGGAAAGGTATATATGAGAGGTGTTATTATAGGGTATACTGCCAAAATAAAAAGGGAAAGACAACGGAAACAGAATTGGAAGAGCAAGTACGGATGTTGGAACTGGAGGTAATCCAAACAGGTGCAGGGGACAAGGTAAGAGAACTTCAAATGGCAAGGGAAATTCTGAATCTTGCTATAACAGAGGAAGCTAGGGCCAAGATGATGTACGCAAGACAGAAAATATATGAGTGGGGTAATAGACCGGAGCCATTACTTGTGAAATTAATGAAGGGGGGGATAGGGTAACTAAACGGATTATACATATCAAAGATAAGGCAGGCAACATGGCAGAAGAAGACAAACATATCAGAAAATGCTTCGAAGAGTTCTATAGTGAGCTATATAAGGCAGAATGTAATGGGTCGGACCAGGAAATGCAGGATTTCCTGGAGGGGTTACCCATACCCAAACTTACTGAAGAACAACAGGCTACATGTGAGGCCCCAATAGCAATAGTGGAAATAGTTAAAGGAATTGGACACCTTAAAAAAGGAAAAGCAGCGGGACCAGATGGGTTTGGTGTAGAATATTATAAAGAGTTAGGAGGGGAATTGGCAGAACCTATAAAAAACTTGATGGATGAGGCTAGAGGCGAGAGAGGACTACCTAAGACCTGTTGTGAGGCTAATATACATGTATTACCAAAACCAGGAAAAGATCTAGCAAAATGCTCTTCCTACAGACCAATATCCCTTTTAAATTGTGACTGTAAAATTATGGCAAAAGTCCTAGCCTTATGTTTGGAGGGGTTGCTACTGGAGATAATTCACTCAGACCAAACTGACTTTGTACAGGGTAGATTACAATATGAGAAGGCTCTTAAATATGACCTGGTGGCGCTCTAGGAATCTGGGAAAGGCTTGTGTGTTATCCATGGACGCTGAAAAAGCCTTTGATAGGATTGAGTAGAAATACCTGTTAAAGTGCTGGCCCATTTTGGTCTGGGTGAAAAATATATACAAATGGTAGAGGCTTTCTATAGGACCTCAACAGCAAGAGTCCTGGTCAATGATACACTTACAGAAGAATTCAGATTGGAAAGGGGTACCAGGCAGGGGTGTCCTCTCTCCCCTCTCTTATTTGCAATTGCAACGGAGCGTCTGGCTATCAAAATTCAGGGGGGATCCTGGGATTACAGGAGTAAGGGGTGACTGAAACACAAAATATACTATTACATTATACGCAGATGATGTGCTACTGTTTTTGACTGACTCAGATAGCTGAATGCCCACCTTATTGCAAATCATAGACAGGTTTGCAAGTTTCTCAGGATACAGACTTAACCTGGCCAAATCAGAAATCATGTTTTTGGGAGGTAGAGAGGGTAGGGTGAGCAACACTTGGGGGCTAAAAGAGGTTAACAAGGAAATTACCTATCTGGAAATAAAAGTAGGAAAGGATCTAGGGAATCTATATAGTTCAAATTATACCCCCTTGTTTAAAAATATTATGAAAGATCTGGCCAGATGGAAAGCACTACCAATCTCATGGATGGGCAGAATAAATTTATTGAAAATGAACATTTTGCCCAGAATCCTATATACCTTGCAGATGCTACCCTACTGCCCTATGAATGCAGACATTAAAAAAGTAGAAGAGTTTTACTGATTTCATATGACAAGGAAAGAAACCAAAAATGAGCCTAAACAGGCTCAAGGTGGAGAGCATAAAAGGGGGATTGAACTTCCCAGACATAAAAGAATATTTTCTGGCCTCACAATATAGGTATATACACAATTGGGTTAACAGGGGATCTGCAGCCACATGGCTAGACCTTGAAGAGATGGGAGGGCAGGGACAGGCCTCTGCCTACTTGGGGGAGAGAGGGCTTCAGGCTTACAAGAGAGCAGGAACCCCAAATCCAATGGTGATAGCAAGCCTTGAAGCATAGAAGGCTATCAGGAGAAGGGAGTCACAACAAATAAACACTATACTGGTCCCAATCGTGGATAACCCAGGATTCCTGCCAGGCTTAGAGGATGAGGGCTTTAAGCAATGGAGAAATGGGGGAGTGAGATGTATAGGGGATCTAATGTTTGGAGCTGGGTTGTATACGTTCCAGGATATACAAAAGAAGTTAAATATACCAACCACACATCTCTATAGATTTTTCCAAATAACAGAATTATTGTAAAAAACTAGATGGGAAAGCATTGGGGAACTCACCAATGGCAGAAATCGAAAAAGAGATTCTGGGAGCAAGGTGGTGTGAGAAAGGCCTAATGGGTAGAGTGGCCAAAATAGACAGAGTCTGTTTTTTTTTTTTTTTGGGGGGGGTAAAGCAAGACAGTGCTGGGAAAGAGACCTCAATATAGAAATATAGAAATTACGGATCAGAACTGGGATCTGATGTGGGATCCCATATGAGATTACTCCTATGTAACAAATACAAGGAACTACAATATAAGTTTCTACATAGGCTATATTACCCACCGAGTCAGGTCAATAGGTTCAATCCAGAGGTGTCACCAGCATGTGGAAAATGACGGGCTGACAGGGGCACATATATACACTACTACTGGACGTGTCCAAACTTGAAAGAATATTGGAAAGGTATAGTGAATTAACTTACTAGAATGAGAGGAGGCCCCGTAGAGCTATCCCCTAGATCTATGCTGTTTGGGGTGGAAATAAAGGAAGAGGATGCGTGGGAGTTGTACCCTAGATGGATGAGAGTCTTTTTGGTGGTGGCTAGGCAAGGAATACAAAATGTATGGACAGCCACATCAGTGCCAACAATATCACAGTGGAAGGGCTAGATGCTGATAGCACTGGCAGTGGATATGTTGACATATGTATTAAAATGAAGAGAGGAACAGTTTATAAATGAATGGAGTAGTCTCCTAAACACCTTGACACCGGGGGAGGCTGCAATACTTAGAGAAGGGGGAGAATTAACTTAAATATCCTGATACTACCAACCCCCAGACCTGATTCCAGCTTCACAAATGGTAGGCTTAAGAGAGTAACGAAAACCATAGGAGTGGTAGACATAATTAATTCATCAAGATTTAAAAATGAAATCTGAATTCTTTCTGGGCAGAAAGCCATGTAGTTATTTATATGCAAGCAATAACACACTCCGAGGTGTGGGTTATCGCTGATAAACACGCCCAGGTCGTTGTTGAAGCCCGCAGGTGCTTGCGCCGAGTGCCTTATGCACCTGCTACGTGTTTATCAGGAGATAACCCACACCGGAGTGTGTTATTGCACTTATAAAATGGGCCTCCCCCAAGTAAAAATTAAAAATATAAAATTAAAAAGTTGTGAAACTGAAAAGATGAGGGAAAGAGAGTTTTTTGGGTTAGAAAGATAAAGTAGTCCCTCTATGTACTATTCGCTTGTTCAGTAGTAGACCCCCAAATCACATTCTGGCCAGGTTAAATTGCTATTTCACCCCCCCCAAAAAAATTAGAGACACACACATACTGTGTGTTTCTTTGTTGTGTGCGAGGTTGAATTTTATTTTTAATAATTTACTTTGGGCAGCCAGATTCACATAGACCAAATGTCAGCGATCTATGCCCTATTCTGTGATGTTACTTGGTACTCCCTTCGTTCCCAACGTACGTGTTTTGTGTGGATATTTAGTAATTTGTTTCAAATTTCTCTTCTTAAGTGATTTTTTTGTGTTATTTAAAGTAAACGGCTGGCTGCAGTGGGAGCAAGTGTGTCCCTCAGTGGCTGCCGTACACAGACAGTGCTTGCTTCCTGGTTCTGAACAGTGAGGAAGAAGTAGAGTGAATTAATTTAAAATTAATAGCAGTGTGATGCAGTTGTTGAAAGTTATATCAGGAGGTTAATACAAGTGTCAGCGTAGAGGAGTGGATCTGTTTTTTTTTTCTTGAAAGTACACTGGTGCGACGGTCGCTGACCTGTTTGTGAATGGGTATGTAGCGGGATTGGAATGCCGCGGGAATCCATTCAGTGGCTTGATTGCGGTGGACTACATCGGCTACCAAGCAGCACAGAAGAAGAGAACACAGGTCAGGATCTCGGCAATTAACGAAAAAAAAACCAAGTTGTCTGTGTGTGCGTATGTGTTGGGGGAAGGGGGTCGCAGCGGGATTTATGCCAAGATGCTGGATATTTGCAAAAACTAGCAGGAGAGCTGTGGAGGATCAAGACAGCTTTCAACCTGCCACTTCAGTGAGCTCTGCCAGTCAGTGTTTCTGTTTATGCTTGGAAGAGGTCACTGGTTTGCTGTTGTGATGGGGCATGTTGGTGGGCAGTAGTCCCGGTTGGCTACTCTATCATCTGATAAGGACACGGCTCAGATGATGTAGTAGCCAATCAGAGACTTCAATTTCTTAAGCCCATTTTATAAACTTAGTTGTTTATGTATTCTTCTTACCTTTTAACCTCTCACTATCCTTTCTGAGGAAATTGTGATCCTCACGTTTGTTACACTCTGTGTTTACACGTTCTATGTTTAAAATATCAGGGAGCTATAAAAATGGCAATGCAAGGGAATGTAATGAAAAATTAGAATAGAGGGAAAGATACTTTTTATAAAAGTATAAATCATAAATGTGTATAAGAATGGAGTGGAGGAGAAGGGAAGGATAAAATCAGTAGATAAAATGGATGTATGATTTCTGAATTTATCTCACAAGTAAATGTATTGCAATGATGTAATTATGGTTATTTGTATGACAAAAGAAAATCCATCGTTATGAACAATAAAAATATAATACAAAAAAAAAAGGAAATCAGGTGTACTCTGCTAATAGTGGCCTTTTAAACATTGTTAATTAAAGTGATAGTACATTAATACATATAACATGGGCTTGGAGAAGGGACACAAGTGATTGGTGCAGGGCGATCACATGACTGCGTTAATTCCTCATCCACGCGCATCAAGTAGTGATCAGTCCCTGGAAAGTAATTAATGAGCCCTCCAGATCTTCTTATCCCATAGCCTAATTATTATTTCAGGTGGCCATTGTTGTTCTCGCTAGGTGAGCGTTGGCCACTGTGTGCTTTCCCACCCACCCCCTGTACTTCTGAGAACCAAGCAATCAGTGTACTGTGTGCCTGTTGTCTGTCTCTGTGAGTCAATATATGCCATATACTGAAACATGATTTTCCCCTTCCTGGTGTCCGCGTGCACTCAGTGGAGTGCCTTCCCCCACCCAAACTGTGTTCTGTCTCTCTGTCTGTGCCCATTTGTGTCTGCTGCACTGATGCCATTGTCTGCCCTGCAGTGTTGCATTAATTAAAGCAGCATGGGTCTGTAGTGTTCTTCTCCCCACCCACCAGCCCTGTGGACCGTTGAGAACTGCACCATCACTGTTTTCTGTTGCTGTGTCTGTCCTGATCGGCAGGGAGCAGTACAGCCGCAAATTGTGCTGTCAGAAGGTGTGCTGCGGTGTCCCCCCACCCCCCAAATGATGTGCGCTGCTGGCGCAACAATTATTGTCCTGCGGTGTGTGGCCCCGATGCAGATGATATCAGGCACAGTGTATATGTGCACCCCCCCCCCGCAGAGGATTTCTGCTCTCTCTGGATATGTGTGTCTATTGCCCTGTGGTAGCTGTCCTTAGGTTGCGATGATGTCCGCTGCCAGGAATTCACCAGCAGATGACTTGTGGCGAGCAGTTCTGAACCTGGAGAAACAGACCGTTCTCTAGTCTGCACTGCAGACCGCACAGCTCCTCTACTCCTGGACAATGTTTTTTTCCCGCTGTATCGCGGAGGTCTGTGTCCAACACAGACAGACATTGAGAGGGACAGTGCTGTATTAGTGAGCACAGCAGCAGAAGAAGATGTGCGAGTAAGCGAGGCTGAGGGGAGAGTCAGAAACCGAGGAGCAAGTGTTGCACACAGACTTGCAGGTACTGAAGCTGAAGCCACCAGTTGTAACTGCATGGTTGCTGCCTGCCGTTCCTTAATGACAGAGAGAGACAACATGAATATCCATAAACAGACACATTGAGCAGTGAGAGTGGGATGTTTCTGTGTGTCTCACTGTCTGTCGACATGTGCAGCATTTGTGTAGTATGGTTCTATTGTGTGGCTCCTGTTCCCAAATTCAGCACAGTCAGCAGTGCAAACCTAGCAATTCACCACTATCAGCAGCGCAGTAGCAGCAAAGTAGTTGTGGTGGTGGCAGAACACATAAAAAAGTTCCTGTGTTTTCATGAGTTAGTCATGCTTTCATCATGTTTTATCCCACTGTGGTGACGACCATGTTATAAGTGCAATAACTCACTTCAGGGTGTACAGTTATTGGGGATTAATCAACATCCTGGATGCTGTGAGGACGCTCGGCCTGTAGCCTCGTGCCTCACAACATACCCGGGGTGTTGATTAATCCCCAATAACCACACACCCTGTCATGGGTTATTGCTTACATAGTGCATAAATACAGTGCAAACACAAAAAAGACTGTGTTAGAACAAATTAAAAAACAACAAAGAACAATGGCTCATGTTACAGGTATTATTACAGCTTCAAATATAGTATTAGTTGAAGTCCATATACCAAGGAATAGGACATAAAAGTTCATAATATTTTCCCTTTTGTTTCACAGCAAATCCTGAAAACACCATCCTTCAGCAAATCAGTACGTATTCAACTTATAAGACATTAAACTTAATACATACAAGCTCAATGTTTTGGCACCTATAGCATTCCTTTGTGTTGTTTTTCAGAGAAATTATTATTATTATTTTTTTTATATTCTGTATATTCTTCTTGGCTCTGTGGACAGGCATCTACCCCCATCCAGGCTCCCGACCAGCGCCCCCTGGCACCCCCGAGCCCTTATTCCCCTATGGATTGCCCCCTGAGGCAGGGCAGAAGGAGAGAGGGCCGTCCTCCCCCCCTCCGGAGACACATATCTGGAAGAGCAATTTCAGGCGGTCCCAGGGCGTCATTGCCGGTGTGCTGATAGAGGACTTCATAGAGCCTGCAGCTGTACTTTTTCACATTTTTCCTTGGCCCTTCCCTCGCAGCCATGAACACGCGTGCGCGTCACAATGCCACACTTCTCATCTCCCTGTCTCTGGCACTGCCCCCAGCCGTCCACTAGAAGGTAGTCAAAGAGAGGGATGATGTACCCACCCATCCCTGGGAGAGGCGAGCTGTCATCAGACCCTTGATTCTCTCCCCTGCCAACCCCCGGTGGCCCGAGCTCGCGCCCGAACCCAGGTTGCCGGCGTGGCGTGAGGTGTGGCATATGGTGCCTCAACCCTCAGTGCCACTGGGCTGGCTAGAGAAATTTTTTTATATAGCAGAGAATTCTAAGAAAAGCACAGGCTGCTATAATAATCCACTCAACTAGAACTTCAAAGCATGACTTAACAGGGGTAAACTTTATAATATAGCCAACATACATCTGATTCCAAGGAAACAATAGCAGAACTGTGGAAAGAGCAGGGAGGGGGTAGGGATTTATAAATAAAAATATGAAGTATGAACTGGCTTGGATACTTTATGCCAATTTGCTGACTGAGCATATTATATATTTAATTATTTAAAATTTGGTGACCGAGAAGAGGCACACTGAGCCGAGGCTCATTTCCAGGTGCGACCCAGGTACAAAGTACATACAGGAGTTGTTAAAATGTTACAAACAAATCGATAAATAAGAGATTACAAGAGATGAATGTGTTTTTAGTACAGTGGAGATATAAAAACCCCCATCCAAATTGACAGGACTACAAAGCGAGACAAGCAGTGTACATAGTGACATGAAGGGGCCACTAGCAAGGGCCTGGGACAGGCAGTAATGGAGCTTAAGAGTCAGGAGGGTGGTCAGATCAGGCTGAGGAAGATCTGTGGACACAGAGCGGGGTGCATTTTAAGGGAAAGTACTGAGGAGACACTGAGAAGATTAGGAGCATTGGGGGCACAGAGATGTGGGGAGTAGTCTTTTTGTTTTTTATGCTCCCCCCCCCCTCCCGTGGAGTGGGCCCTACGACCTCCAGCCACTGGCACCCGCACCCCCGGACCAGGTCTAGCGTGTGGATACTTTACCCCATGCTCACAGGGGTCGGCCTCACTCCCAGCAAGGCACCTCTCGTGTACTAGAGCGCAGGGCACGGCCATTAGCTGCCGAGATCACCCCACCATTTTCCTCTGATTTTTGTCCCCCGGGGAGCTGGATGTGCAATGGCATTGAGCACGTCCGTGCTGATGCCTGCCGGGCTCCCACCCATGCCCGCATCTATAATGCGGCTGACCTCCACCAGTCACCGCTGCAGCACAGAGCATGCCCTGAACCCACCCCAGAGGAAGGAGAGCAGTCATGGGGCACTCAATCCTTCCTCTCCCCTGCCAGTCCCCGGTGGCCCGAGTCTGTTCCCAGACCCAGGTTGCTGGCATGGCGCCAGGTGTGGCATCCAGCGCTTAACAACCCTCAGTGCCATGGGCCAGCGTATCTGAGAAGTCTTTTTTTTTTTTTTTTTTAGATTTGTTTATTGAATCAAATTCAAAGTACATATATAGTATTGCATTGCAATAATCTCTAACAGAAATATAGTTGATCTTTTACACCTTCATCATTATCTTAGAAAAGTAATATATATCAGTATTGTCAGAAGAACTTGAAGATGTCATACATGCTGTTCCAATGTATTTAAACTACATCTAAAAAGATAACAATTAACTTATTGGCAGAGTAAACATTTAATACAACAGGTACTGTCATATAAATAAAGTAATAAATATAGTATCTGGAGGGGTTTTAAGGATTAAGGTATAAAAAGAGATGTCCAAGTGGTAATAACTGTGGGGTAGATAGGGTAAGGATAAGAAAAGGGGGGAAGGGGCAGACAATGCATTTAAGTTCTCAAATTGGTTAGTGCACATCATCTTTATACAAGTCCCACCAATTCCATCTGTTATTAAACTTTTCATTTCGGTGGTTGATCGCATATGTCACTCTTTCCATATGTTGTATTTGGGCTATAATTTCCAGCCAGTCCTGTACTGTTGGGGGAATCTATTGGAGCCATGTTTTTGTTTTGGCTTTTAAAGCTGCCACTGTCAGGATGGCCCATAAATATTGTGCATCTTTATTGTTAATTTCAACAGGATACAAACCTAAAACAGAGTGCTCCGAGGTTATACCTGAGGCAAGGTTAAATATTTCAGCCAAATATGTATTTATCTGGGTCCAGAAACCTTGTGTCTCAGGGCACAACCAAAACACATGTGCCTGGTCTGTCAAATTGGTTCCACAGTTTCTCCAACAGGTTCCCTGGGAGTGCTTTAGATAGTTTTACAGGGGGTATAAAAATACCGAATCCTAATTTTCCACGCGTATTTTCGCCAGTTTGGCAAGGAGGTAGTCTTCCAGATATTTCTAAAGATTTTCATCTAGGTCTGGGAGCTGAGTACTAGGCCTAATCCCTCTTCCCATTTTCCTATGGATTTTTTGTATATTATGAGCCATATCGGTGATCAGGTTCCCATATAGCATGGGGACTGGTCCCTTACCATGTGTTCCTCCCCAGATTGTTTCAAAAACCAAGGGGAAGGGTCTCTCATCTTGCCAGGTCCTTACTTGCCTTATTTTAGTGGCTACATAATCTCTAATCTGGTTGTAATAGATATTATCTGTTAAAGTCCAGTTGTCTCTAGTTTTAAGAATCTCAAGGGGTAACATATCCTGACCTGTAAGAACCTGCCAAGCCGCACACAGACCTCGTGGCATCTGTTGTTTATACCAGTGATGGTAGATGGCTGGTTGAAATTCTGAGTCAAAACACCACCATCGGTATCTCCACATGTTCTTAGCTGTGTACCCTTTTCTAGTCCCTTGTATCCATCCCATTAATGTTGTGCGAACTGCATATATTGGGTATAATTGTATATTTATTTGGGGGGAGGGTTGAAAATTACTGCCTGTAGAGGTGCCTTTACTTTATTATTTAATTCCATCTGCTGCCAATGGGCCTTGTATTGTGCATGGTCCAGAGCAGAGCCATTTTCATTTGGGCTGCCAACGAATATTCTTGTAAACTAGGGAATGCCCTCCCTCTTGTCTGGGTAAAAACAATATTTTCCTTGAGATTCTTGGGGGAGCATATGCCCAAAGAAAGGACATAAGTTTTTTCTGCCAGCTCAGTAAGTCCCTCTGGGGTATCGGACAGGGTGCAGCTTGAAACAGGTAGAGGAACCTAGGTAGTATGTTGGTTTTGAGAATTTGTAGTCTGGAGTAAAAAGGTAGAGGCAATAGAGACCATCTGTGTAAGTCAGCCCAAATTGTCTTTAAAAGGAGTGGGTACTTATCCTTAAAAAGATGGGTGGGAGACCTTGCAAGTTGAACTCCCAGGTATTTTAGGTTAGGGCAAAACCATTTCATTGGGTATTTGAGCTGAAGCTTTGGTGGTATCTGGGCATTCACTACCAAAACTTCTGTTTTAGAGCAGTTTAGCTTATATCCAGGCAATAGGGAGAAAGTTTCTATTTGGTGAAAAACCTTAGGGAGGGAGTTTTCAGGGTCTGTTAAATATAATAAGACGTCGTCCGCATATAATGCGATTTTATGAAGGGTATTATCCCAAGACACACCCTGTATTTCTCTGTTCAGTCTTATACTCTGGGCCAGGGGTTCAATATAAAGGGCAAATAGTAGTGGCGATAAAGGGCAGCCCTGTCGTGTACCTCTAGTAAGCCCAAATGACTGAGATATATAGTCATTAGCTCTGACAAAGGCTACTGGGTTGGTATAGATTTTATTTATGATTTGGAGGAAAGGTGTGGGGAAACCAAAGCTGGCCAGGGAGCCTTGTAAAAATTCCCAGGAAACCTGGTCAAACGCTTTTTCAGCATCCAGACTCATAATGTATGCTGGCTGACCAGTTGTCTGTAGGCGCTCAATAATATTGACTGATCTCCGAACATTGTCCAGTGTCTGTCAGCCTGGGACAAAACCAGCCTCGTCCATCTGTATAAGCCCTGGGAGAATCTGCTCTACCCTTCTGGCTAGTATACCTGCCATGATCTTATAATATGTATTTAAATAGAGATGGGGCGATAAGATGCACAGTTAGTGGTGTCCCTGGCCGGCTTCGGTATGACGGATATGACTGACTGTGTCCAGGAGGGAAGCATCTTACCCTCCTCTGTATTTAAGTAGCTATATGCTTTGCAAAGCAGAGGGGTAACCTCTTCTTTGAATTATTTAAAAAATTCACTGGGCAGACTATCAGAGCCGGGGCATTTACCAGTTTTAAGTCTCCTAATTCCTGCTAGGATTTCTCCTTTTGTGAAAGGTTGACTCAGTGCCTCCCCTTGGGCCCATGTAAGGGATGGTAAGTTAAGTGTGTTTAAAAAAATCTCTGACCTCCTGTGCTGTGGGTATAGGACCCGCAGTGTACAGTTTTTCATATCTTTTAAAGGCGTCAGCAATTTCCTCAATTTTATAGTGTAGGGTATGCTTTATAGGATCCCTGATTCTAGGAATAGTTGCTCTATTCCTGCATTGACGTAGCCTACTAGTTAATAATTTGAGGGCTTGGGGCCCTCCTTCATAATATCTCGGTCTCAAATAGATTAAACGTTGTTCTACTTGGTAGTCCAATATTTTTAACAATTCTGCTTTCAAGTTTGCTAGTTGCTTTTGTAACCCCCAAACAAATGGGGGTTCCCGAAAAGTCTTCCTTGAGCTTGCTTAAATGTTCACTGCCAGGCTGGTGTCCTGCGTTTTAGCAGTTTAAATGTATTGCCAGAGAGTGCCTGTATAGCCTCTGTGTACTGTCTCTTTAAAAGCTGGCTGGATTGCAGTCATAATTAATCTGAGAGGGAGCCCTGTTAGAAGAAGTACTTGTTTGCTGATCATTTGTTAGAGTAGTAATAATATTGCAGTTTGTTCTAACCTGCCTTCTTTGCAGCATGGACAGTTCTGTTTGTTTCCATCATCTTGGTCCTGGACTGCAGAATGGGCCAATCGGTGCATTTGGGACTCTAAAATGGAACCTGCATACAAGGGCTTGGTGGGGCCAAAACTTGTAGGAATTGTAGTTTTGGGCTTTTGGCGCCTAAAATAACCTGGAGGGAGAGCCCTTGTTGTGACTGACAGACAGATTAGCCAACCGAACCTTTTGGATCTTGGTGGAATGTTCCACACTTCTTGCAGTTTCAGTTAGATCTGAGTTGGAAAGTGAAGAAGTAACAGCTCAAGATAGTTTGAGCAACAATCCATAGTGGATTTGTGTGGGAGAACTGTGGAAAGGCCTGCGTTTGGCCTGCATGTCTGCCTGCTGTTCCTGAGAGGGAACTTGTGCTTCAAACAACATGAAGTCTTGCTATATTATGACAATTGCAGTTTGTCCCACCATTAGAACTGCTCCGGAGGTGAAAGAGTTAACTTCCATGCAGGCATGGAACTTAGAGCGCGAGCTCGGTTAGAAAAGCTCTGTCTGGAATATTTCAAACTGAAACTGTCAGATTCTTTACTCCGCCTCACTGAACAGTCACTCCGGAGATTCCTCCTACTGCTCTGTTCATTTCTCGGTTTAAAGAGTTTTTTCTCGGTTAAATTCAACCGCGATTATTATTATTTTAACCGCAAACCGATCGGTTCAAGCTCTGTCTGTGGTATTGTAAGTAATAGACAGGTTTATTTCTGTGTGGAACTTGTAAATGTTTATCGGTTCGGTTTGAACCGATCAGGTTGTTTTAAAACTTTATTCTGAAGCATTTAAAAGCTTTTTAGAGTGCGGTTCCCAGTTCTTATCGGTTCTAAAAAAAAACGGATTTCATTACGGTTTTTTCCACGACCCGTGACACGGTTGGGAACCGATAAGGGTGTCTTGCCTGGCATTGCCGGAAAAGGGCAAGTTTTTGGTTAGGCTGGCATTATGTCTGAGAAACCCAAAAGAAAAACCGGGCCCACTGGGTTTCAACACTGTAGGGTCTGTGGGGAAGCCTTTTCCAAGGCTGACCCACACACCACATGTGTTTATTGTCTGGGGTTTGACCACCTCAATGCAGACTGCCAGATTTGCAAGAATTTCCCTGCAGCTACCCTGGATAAGAGAGTTGGTAGGCTCAGGGAACGAGAGGCCAAAAAGTCCGCTGACCCGGATGGCCAGCCCGGTTCCATGCCAACCGAACTGGAGGGAGTGCCCTCTGACCAGGGCCAGACTTCCTCGGGCAAATGTAAAGCTGACTCAGAGGAGCCAGTTCCAGCAAAGAGAACTAGAAATTCAGCAGGTGTGGAGTCAAAAATTCCTTCTCCAACTGCTGCAGAGATAGCCAGAGCAATCCAAATTGTCCAGTCACTTTCCTCGGTTCCGTCCGAACCGCCATTATCTGGCAAAAGGTCAGTTCGGCCGGTTCCACCGGTTCAAGAATATGATATAGAGGAGTTTTATGAACCAGAGGAGGGGGAGGATGATTATGAACAGTGTGAATGTGACTTTGAAAGTCTGGATGTGCCCATTGAACCGGACATCTCCCCAGACAGACCTTTAGGAGAATCTCCCCCTAGGCTTTCTGAGTCCCTTCTCATTTTTGTTTTATAAAAGTTGCTGAAACCCTCCAGCTTCCTTTGGAGGAAGCTGTGGATGAGCAAGAGGAGCCTGACTTTGTAGAGATGATGGATATCCCAGAGTCCAGGAGATTGTCTATTCCTTTACATAAATCCTTTAGGAAACAAACAATAACAATTTTAAAAGCTCCTAATTCTGTGCCTCCTGTGGATAAAAAGATGGACAGGAGGTACACTTTGTCAGGTCCTGATACAGAATTTCTTTCACAGCAATGCAGCCATGTTGGGGTAGTTCAGGCTGCAGCCTGTGATGAGGCTAATATCCCCTGGCTTCACATCCTCCTGACAAGGACTCCAGGAAGATTGATGCCATGGCTAAAAAACAATACATGGCAGCGTCCTTGGGACTCAGACAAGCAAATTATATGGCTTATGTTGCAAGATACCAGAAATCTAGATGGGATACTGTCATGGCTTTAGCCAAACAGGCCTGCCAGCTTGCCAAGGAGCTGGAGCAGGTGGCTGCTGATGGTATTGAGGCATCTAAGGTGCAATTCCATGCTGCAGTGGATTCTAATGATGTATCCTCTAGAGTCATGGCTACATCTGTGGCTTTTCGTAGATTGGCTTGGCTCAGGTGTACTAGTTTGTCACAGGATACCCAGGCTAAGGCTATGGATTTTCCTGTGGTGGGAAATTCTCTGTTTGGGGAGCAGACAGAGAATTATATGAAGAAAATGGATGAATATAGAACCACTTATAGAAGTGCACAAGCCAAGGAACGGCAAGCCACTCCTCAGAGGCAGCACCCCAGGGGTAGAGGCAGGCCTTTTCACAGGCCTTTTCACCAAACCCAGGCCTCCTCTTCAGCTTATGTTCAGAGGAGGTTCTTCAGAGGGAGAGGCAGACGGGGTACCAGCAGGCCTGCTCCCACCCCTCGGCCTAAAGCCCCTGCCAAACAGGCACCCTGATGGGATGCCCAGGGCTGGTTTTCCATTACCTGTAGGGGGCAGGCTGGCTTACTTCGTCCAGGACTGGGAGTCTTTAACATCAGACAAGTGGGTCCTGGAAGTAGTAAGCCAGGGTCTGGTTCTCAGCTTCAAAAAATTTCCAAAGATGAGAATCAGATCTTTTCCACCTGCAAACCCTCTAGAGACTCTTGCTTTGGAAACAGAAGTCTCAACCCTCGTGGCTCTCAGAGCTGTAGAAAGGGTTTCTCCCCTACACCAGGGCAAGGGTCTGTACTCCAGGTACTTCCTTACCCCAAAAAAGACAGGAGAGTGGCAACCCATCTTGGACCTAAGATATCTGAACAAGCACCTCTTAAAACCAAAATTCAAAATGATGACTCTGGGAATGATTTTACCCTCCCTAAGGCCAGGGGACTGGCTAGCTTCCCTGGACCTCAAGGATGCCTACTTCCATGTTCTTATTAGAAGCTCCCACCGAAAGTACCTCAGATTCGAACTGCCCTCAGGTCATTATCAGTTCAGAGCAATGCCCTTCGGCCTTACCTCTGCCCCAAGGGTATTCACAAAATGCCTGGCAGTAGCAGTTGCTCATTTAAGAAGGCAAAAGATTGCCATCTTTCCCTACCTAGACGACTGGCTCATTGTGGGTCAGTCTCCAGACCAGGTCAAATCTCACCTGCAAGTTACCCAGCAGCTGCTTACCTCTCTGGGCTTTCTTCTCAATCTTCCAAAGTCAGTTCTGGAACCTGTCCAGGTACTCACCTTTATAGGTGCAGAACTGGACACAAAGCAGAGCCAGAGCCTTCCTTCCCTAGAAAGGTAAGGACCTGGTGAGCCCTGGCCTCCTCCTTCACTCTGCAGGTCTCGACCAGCAAGGCATTTCCTACAGCTCCTAGGACACATGGCTGCTTCCACAGCTGTAGTGCAAGGAGCAAGATTTCAGATGAGGGACATTCAGTTCCATTTGAGAGCCTTTTGGTCTCAAAGAAGATTCCCTATCCAAGTTGATCCCAGTGACTCGAACCCTGATCCAGGCCCTTCAGTGGTGGCAGGATCAGAGCAATCTGAGACAAGGGGTTCCCTTCATCCCTCTATCTCACTCCTTGACCCTTACTACAGATGCGTCCCTTTTGGGATGGGGAGCTCACATGGGCGACCTCTCCACCCAGGGATTGTGGTCCCCTCAGGAATCTCTGCTCCACATCAATCTGTTGGAACTCAGAGCTGTTTTCTAGCACTTCAGGTTTTTCTGCATCTGTTCAGAACAAAGTGGTACAGGTCAGAACAGACAACACCACTACAATGTGGTACATCAACAAACAAGGGGCACTTGCTCTTGGCCTTGTGCACCGAGGCGATGAAGTTGTGGTCTCTGGCTTATTCCTGAACACTTCCCTCATAGCAGTTCACCTCCCAGGCAAGGACAATGTCCTGGCAGATGCTCTCAGCAGGATTTCCCAGGGCCATCACGAATGGTCACTGGATCCCCAGTACTGGGATAGTTTTTGCCAGATGGGCACTCCTCAGATAGATCTTTTGCAGCCCCAGACAATCATCAACTTCCTCTTTTTGTTGCAGGCCCCCAATGTTGGGCTCAGTCCCCTGGATGCCTTTCTCCTCGATTGGGAAGGAAGTTTCTCTATGCCTCCCCCGTTCAAGGTGCTAGTCAAAATCAGATCTCAGCCCTGCAAGATGATTCTGATTGCTCTAGACTGGGCCAGGCAGCCCTGGTACCCACTCCTTCTGTCCTTAGCAGTCCATCTTCCCCTGTGTCTCCCCAGGAACCACAATCTGTTAACCTGTGCCCAGGGGAGAGTTTGGTATCCAAATCTCAAATCCCTCAACCTCAAGGCCTGGCTCTTGAGGAGTTAGAGTTTGCTGACCTACACCTTTCTCAAGGTGTTCTCGAAATCTTGAAAGCTTCTAGGAAGCCTTCCACTAGGGCTACTTATAACTCCAAATGGAAAAGGTTTTCCATATGGTGTTCTGGGAAGCATATTTCCCCGGAATCTGCTGATTTGCCCACTGTTTTGGACTATATGGTCCATCTTAATTCTTTGGGACTGAGACCAGCTACCCTGAAAGTACATTTGGCAGCTGTTTCTGCTTTTATTTCAGCAGGGAAGCCCTCTTCTCTTTCTGCTCACCCTGTATTTTCCAAGTTTTTCAGGATATTGCTTCATACCAATCCACCATTCAGGGACCCTGCCCCTGCCTGGGATCTTAATGTTTGCATTGCTCAGCTGATGCAACCCCCCTTTGAACCTCTGTCTTCGGCAGAGCTTAAGTACTTGACTTGGAAAACTGTGTTTCTAGTAGCCATCACTTCTTCCAGGCGCATAAGTGAGTTACAAGCTTTGTCAGTGGAGACTGACTTTATTTCCTTTCACAGGGATAAGGTAGTCCTCAGGACTAACAGGAAGTTTTGCCTAAGGTGGTTTCAGATTTCACCTTAATCAATCTATTTCTCTTCCAGTGTTCTTCACTGACCATTCCTCCTCTGGTGAGAGGAGGTTGCACAACAGATGTTAGAGGGCCTAAGTTACTACATAGAGCGTACCAAGGGTCACAGGTTTGACTCCCTCCAACTATTTCTCACTTATGGTGAGGTTGGGAAAGGAAACCTGCCACTAAAGATCCATTGCCAGGTGGATTGTCTCTTGTATCCAATTTTGCTATCAAAAATTGGGTAAGGTTCCCCCTTCAGGCCTGAGGGCTCACTCTACCAGAGGTACAGCTGCGTCTCTAGCTGCTGCCAGAGACATCCCTATCTTAGAGACATGTCAAGCAGCTACTTGGAAAACAGTACACACTTTCACCAAGCATTACTCCCTGGATATCCAGGCCAGGAGGGATGCTCGGTTTGGCACAGCCGTGCTTCAGAACCTATTCCCTAAGTAGGTTCTGTTCCTCCTCCATGGAGGTACTGCTGTGTAGTCTGCAATTGTCATAATATAGCAAGACTTCATGGTGTTTGAAGAAAAATTTACTCACCTTAGTAATGTTGTTTTTTCTAATGGAGTCTTGCTATATTATGACCTCCCCCCCAGCCTGCCCCTCTCAGAACTTCTACTTTGGGTATGGGGTGGGCAGTCCAGTGTTGGCACTTATTGATGCCCATTTTATGTTTTCCACCCTTTCTTTTTTGGGGTGCTTGGGTGTTGTGTTTTATTTTTATCTTATCTTATCTTATCTTATTTTCTGGTCCCCTGACTTGAGTCTTGGTGTTGGGACCAGGAAAATGTGTTAATATTTAAGTAGCCAGTTGGCTAGTGTAGGTTACAGCTTCCACACAGAACCTTAGTGAGTTTTGCTCGTAAAGATCTGACAGTTTCAGTTTGAAATGTTCCAGACAGAGCTTTTCTAACCGAGCTTGTGCTCTAAGTTCCATGCCTGCATGGAAGTTAACTCTTTCACCTCCGGAGCAGTTCTAATGGTGGGACAAACTGCAATTGTCATAATATAGCAAGACTCCATTAGAAGAAACAACATTACTAAGGTGAGTAATTTTTTCTTTTTTTGGACTGAATCCGAACTTGGAGAGTGAATTTAGCCAGTGAATTGTGACCAGGCTTTAACCTGAAGAAGACCAAAGATTTGCTGAATGCGATCAGCCTGTCAGGACTTCTAGCTACCTCTGAACTCATGGCTTGTGCAGAAACTCTATAATTGCGACCGGAGAGCAATTTGCCTGGTACAGTGACATTTCCTTACATGTGAATGCACTGTGTGCTTATTGTAGGTCGTGATTTGGTTCCCCACAGCGTGTCTGAACTGTGTTTTGCTTGCTGGAGGCTGTATCCAGCTCCACGGACTGAATCCATATCCATTTCCATTTGTCTGGGCCCTGCTACACTGGCCCAGCCGAAATACCAGCTACGCAGAGAAAGTAATTGATGAGAGACCGACCTGGGGATCAGCCCCCTGCTCAACGCCTTGAACAGGAACAACGCCTCGGTGATTCGTGTGGGCCCTGCTTCTCCGGGCACTCCAGCTCAACAGGCTGCAGTCTCGATTTCATCCTACCTGTGTCCAGTATTGGGTATCGTGAGTAAACATCAGGGTAGCTCCCTGCAGCAACAGCTAAATCTAAAAGTGCTGTCATCTGATTGTCTTGTTGCCTTTTCTTTCATGAACTGAGCCCTCCGGCTCTGGATTACAAATAGTGTGTGTTGTGCATGTTGCTTTCTTCCATCACAGGGCCCCAACCAGCTGCAACGTTCCTGACTAGCCCATCGTTGTCCTACCTGGGTACCCAGAGTGTGTGACTGTGAAGGGACTCTGAACTGCATGCACAACTGTCTGATTAATATTAATATAGCTTTTAAGCAAATCAACCTGATTACGCCCCTTCCTTGTTCAAGTCCCCTGAATAAATCAGATTTAACTTTGTTTGCATTTAACCTGACTGTGGTTCCAGTTTGTGCCAAGAGTATTGTACGGTTGCTGTTTGCTGTGTTTAACCTTGTTTTACAGGGGGTTCCCATGGTCGAGCTAGAGGAACCAGCCCTGGTAGTAAGTGAAAACATTGTGGGAAATTGCATGGTGAATAAGGGTCATTGTGAAAGTGATTATTGTGTACTGTATAGGTCACTAGAAGGAGAAAAGGTGGGTTACAGTGTCCCGGAGGATTGTGCCCAGGCCAGCTTGACCACTACCAACCCTGACCTCTGGGTGGAGGCACCCGTATCAGAACCTATGCCCCTTAACCTGCAATTAGCCAAACAAGCAGGGGTAGTAGCCCTTGGGATAGCGCCACCTAGGGGTTACATCTTGGAGGTTCACCGCTGGGATTTTGTGCCTTCTAGTGGCCAAAAATTAAGAATTATTGTTAAAGATTAATGGCTACCCCAGTAGAAATGGCTGTACACCAGTTGGTTTGGTGGTGTACGGGGCAGGAGATTGACCCCCTAAATGCTCTGCTTATACTGGATATTAGTATAGCCTAGAGGTTAGAGGAACAAGGTGTGAACGAGCTTAGTACATCCAGCAGACCAGACCTGAGTTTGAGTCTCACAACCTCCACTTGCATACTGTGTGACTCTGAGTAAGTCACTTAACTGCCCAGTGCTCCCAGGTCGCCCCTGAAAACAGGCACTTGTGCCTAGTGGGCCTTAACCAGTTACCAAAGACTAAAATAAAATAAAAAAAATAAATAAATAAAATAAA
The DNA here is from genome assembly GCA_016271365.2 of Neoceratodus forsteri. NCBI lineage: Eukaryota > Metazoa > Chordata > Ceratodontiformes > Ceratodontidae > Neoceratodus > Neoceratodus forsteri. Next base: position 558,748,421 of record CM057459.1, on the reverse strand, counting down.
ATAAAATATTCCCCTGGGTACCAGTAAGGAAACTGTGGAGGGAGCACTGTCCAAGGTTGAATGTTTAAAAAACCCTGTGGTGGTGGGTCGACAGGCTGATTTGATCGTCCAGACTTTCATAGCCTTGGTAGAGTGTAGTGACCTCGTGGACAGCTCTAAAGTGCCACAGACTATTGCCTCAGAAGGGGTCCTAGTCACCTGGACAGTGATAACAAAAGACAGTAAAGACCCTGGGGAGGATGAGCTCCCACCATTATCTGAGACCTTTGAGGAGAAATTTGCTAAGTTGTTGCTGGAGGAAGGGAAAACCGTAGAGGACTTTAAGAAACTATTCCTGCCATCTGGGGGTGGTCCTTCCCCAACACCCCCTCCTACTCCAGCACCTGTTACTGACCCGCCTTCTGTACCCGTGCCAGTGCTGGCCCCTATATCTGTACCCGCCGTTAGTTATGACTCCTACTGAAGGCTGAGAATCTTCTCGGGCAATCTCCCCACCCCCTAGGGGGAGGATGACTGGGAGACCTGGATCGACTGTGTTGTCCCCTTGGTACCCGAGTGGCAGTGTGCAGAGGCTGAGAAGCAGGAAAGAATCATAGAAAGTTTGAGAGGCCCCACCCCTGAAGCCATTACATTTTTGAGTTCCACAAACTCTGATGCATCTGCTCAGAAGTACCTATCTGTACTTGAAGGCAATTTTGGGAGCATTGAGTCAGGGGAGACTTTGATGTGGAAATTCCAAGGTACTAAACAATGGAAGGGATAAAGTTTGTCTGTGTATGTTACTCGCCTAGAAACAGCTCTGCAGAAAGCTTACCGGAAAGGTGGGGTAGCCGCCAGTGATTTGAACCGTGTGAGATTGGGGCACATACTGCAACATGCCAAGCATTCTAATCTGCAGATCATCCAGTTAAGGCTCCAGGATAGGAGAAGTAACCCACCTGACTACTGTGACTTGATAAAAGAACTCCAGGAGGTAGAAGGTGAAGAGGGAGATTGTAATTATGGGGTGAGTGCAGCCCAAGTGATCATGGCACTGGAAAGCCCTTCCGAAATGGAAACCACTACGAGTGTCCCGCCGTGGGCTAAACAGTGGGGGGAGGAGTTGCTGAAGAAAGTCGGAAAAGTACAATCGTGTGCGTTCACTGAGGTATCCCCTGCTGACTGAGACCCTGGCCCCTGTCAGGACGTGACTGTTATGGGGGTAGGGGTGCACCTTCAGGCATCCTCTACTTAGGGTGGCTTCTCAGCTGAGCTCAAGGAATTGACTGCCACCCTAAAGGAACTTTTTGAGACATGGTACACTACCAGCAGAAGTCAAATCACAATCTCCCGTCAATGCTCCAGCATCCCCTGCTATGTTCTCCCCAAGGATGCCCAGAGAGCTTGTCATTTGTCACAATTGCGGGCAAGGATGGCCATATGAAGAGGGAATGCTGGTCTCAGAAGGACTTAGAGAAAGTGGTGAACCGGCTTCAAGAAGAGCTTCAGAAAATGAGTCAGTGGTCAAGGGGTGTATGAAATGACCACAGTGAAGGCTTTGGCCATCCTAATTCAAACCCCTCTGTGGCTAAATCATCTGTCCAGGCCCCTGCTGTTGTCCCTCCAGACTGGTCCAAAATAGTGGGCCCTTCAATGAAGACTACTGTGGCTGTGAATGGTATTCATACTCAGGCTGTGCTTGACAGTGGGTCACAAGTGACCTTTGTATTTCAGAACTGGTAAGACAAAGACTTATCTGATGTGCCATTACAATCCCTGGAAGGCCTACATGTGTAGGGGCTGAGCGACAAGTCTTATCCCTACCTAGGATATGTCCACCTCTGGTTGTCTTTTTCCTGCAACTGTAACTGGTATAGAGGAGCAAGTAGAGACACTGGCCCTAGTGTGTCCCCCCACCGGACTGTATGATGGGGTTTCCCTGTTAATTGGAACAAACGCCCACATGTTTGGGAGACAAGCACAACTCTGCCATGAGAAATAAGGGCAACTGACTGGATGGGCCCTAAGAATTCCAGCCTTAGTAAAAAAGGCATATATTTACAACAGAAACCCAATGAAGAGGACCCAGATGAGCCAGTGGGGATAGTGTGGAAAAGGAACCTGACTCCTTGGTATTGGCCCCCAACGCCCTGTGCACAATGCATGGAGAAGACCTCCTAATGAGAAACATAAAGAACAAAATATTAATGTTGGATGCACCAGGTGATGGAAAGTTGCCAGAAGGATTATTGGTTAAACCCAGCATCTTGCCTGCCTGTGCCCATGCCTATGCATGACGAGTGATGGTCCAGATTCGAAATGTGTCAGATCTGGAGGTCCGAGTGAACAGAGGGTGCACTCTAGCTACAGTATACTGCACAGACACTGCAGTATTACCCAATAACAAGTACTCTGGCCAAAAGGAGAGTGTGACCCCGGACTTGTTTGGCTTTGATGATTCCCCGCTGCCAGCTGAATGGAAGGCTAGGATTAGCAAGAAACTCGCCCAGAGAGACCATGTGTTTTCGTTAAAAGAATGGACGTGGGGTGTATCCAGGGTGCAGAGCATCATATACACCAGCATGATGACAGGCCATTTCGAGAGAGATCCCGACGCCTCGCCCCACCCGGACATAGATGATGTGAGGAGACACCTGCAGGAAATGCTCACTGCTGGCGTGATACAGGAATCAAGGAGCCCATATGCCTCTCCCATTGTGGTTGTGTATAAGAAGAATGGGTCAGTGAGGATGTGTGTTGATTATCGGACCCTGAACCAGTGGACCATCCCAGGTCAATACATCATGCCCCATATACAAGATGCCCTGGATTGCTTAAATGGGAGCAAATGGTTCTCAGTATTGGATCTTTGCAGTGGATATTACCAGATTCCGATGGCCACAGAGGACCCTGAGAAAACCACCTTCATCTGTGCTTTGGGGTTCTACGAATTCCTGAGAATGCCACAGGGGATTTCGGGTGCCCCGGTCACCTTTCAGTGACTGATGGAACGTGCGGTGAGAGATATGAACTTGCTGGAATGTCTAGTGTACCTAGATGATGTCAGTGTGTTCAGACACACATTAGAGGAGCATGAGACCCGACTGTTTAAAGTCCTAGACCGATTGCAAGACTTCGGCCTCAAGCTGTCCATTGACAAGAGCCATTTTTTTCAAATCTCCGTGAAGTATGTGGGGCACATAGTATCTGCAGAAGGGATAGAGACCGATCCCAGTAAGGTCAAGTCACTGACTACTTGGCCCCAGACCCATAATTTGAAAGAGCTACAACATTTCCTGGGGTTCTGTGGCTACTACCGCAGGTTCATAAAAGACTATTCCAAGGTGATTCACCCACTCCTGAATCTCACCTAGGGTTACCCCCCCAACCAACCGTAAATACAAGAAAGGGTCTGTCAAAGAACCAGAGAAATTGTACTTCCATACATGTGAACCTTTTGGGCCCCGCTGGACACCCGAATGTGAAGCACTCTTCCACAAAGTCATATACCAGCTTACCCACACCCCCATCCTCGCCTATGCTGACCCTACCAAGCCCTATGTGCTGCATACGGACGCTAGTCTGTAGGGCCTAGGAGCTATGCTGTATCAAGACCTTGAAGATGGTTTGAGACCAGTGGCTTTTGCCAGCCAGAGCTTGACCCCGTCAGAACGAAAATATCCTGTGCACAAGCTGGAGTTCCTTGCCCTAAAATGGGCCATTGTTGACCAGTTTCATAAGTACCTCTATGGAGCAAGGATATCGGTGAAGACTGACAATAACCCGTTAACCTATGTACAGACTTCCGCTAAGTTGGATGCCACTGGGCACCAGTGGCTCTCTGCTTTATCAACCTATAATTATGCTGTCGAATACAGGCCAGGACTGAACCATATTGATGCTGACGCCTGTCATGAATGCCGGTCTCCAAGAGTGATTGGGTCAGGTTGTCTGAATCTGACATCCGAGCATTGTGCCAAAAGTTTGACAGAGATGAACAGATGTCTGCGGACACAGTGGGCTGTCTAGTAGATTGCTTGGGCCCTCCTGATATCTGCATACTGGCTGCCTATTGCCATTTCTCTGCTCTAGATATTGGTGCACTACCTCAACTTGACAGTGACAGTATTCAGTGGGCTCAATCCCAAGATTCTATGATTCAACCCCCACTTCATGCCCTGCGTGCGGGGAAAGATGTGTCTAAGTTGCGTTCCCCTGACTTGTGAACTGCCCTAATTGTTTAAAGAAGACCCCAGGTTGAAGTTACTCAATGAGTTGTTATACAGAGAGACAGTGGATCATAGTGGTCAAGTAGACAAGCAACAATTGGTCCTGCCCATGGCCTTTAAACACTTGGTACTGAGGTCCCTCCACAATCACATGGGGCAGCTCGGTATTGACAGGACTCTCGACCTGGTATGATCTCGATTCTACTGGCCCAAGATGGGGGCCGATGTTGAGCACCATGTAAAGACATGTAGCCGTTGCCTCCAAAGAAAAGCCCTGCCTCAGAAGGCCGCCCCCCTTGTCAATATCACTACCAGCGCCCCATTGGAACTGGTCTGCATAAATTGTTTTTTATTTAGAACCTGATCAACGGAATATTGGCAATGTGTTAGTGGTTATGGATCATTTCACACAGTATGCACAAGCTTTTGCAACTAAAATTCAAAAGCCTCTACCTTGGCCAAGGTGCTAGTGGAAAAATTCTTCGTCCACTATGGTGCCCCCCCCCAGCGGATCCACTCTGACCAAGGCAGAGACTTTGAAAGTAGACTAATCAAAGAAATGCTCTCTCTGTCGGGGGTGCGGAAGTCAAGAACCACCCCTTATCACCTGCAGGGGGACCCTCAACCAGAACGTTTTAACCGCACCCTTCTAGACATGCTGGGCACCCTCTACCCAAAAGGCAAGCATAAGTGGAGCCAGCAGATTAGCACCTTGGTACACGCATACAATTGTACCAAAAATGACGCTACTGGGTTCTCCCCCTACCGCCTCATGTCTGAGAGGGAGGCCCGCCTGCCAGTTGATGTCTGTTTTGGGATCTCTCCAGATGGGGTCCGAGCTGAAATCTACCTGCAGTATGTACAGAAACTGAAAGCTCAATTGAACCATGCATATCAACTGGCCCAAACAATGGCCGCTAAAAGAAATCTCGCCAACAAAGAGAGGCACGACAAGAAAGTAAAGGCTCAAGAGCTACGGCCCAGAGACCATGTGTTGTTACGCAATTTGGGACTACATGGCAAGCACAAAATTGCTGATAGGTGGCACCATCTTCCTCATGTAGTAGTTGGAAAGTTGGATGATCTACCAGTATACAAGGTACGCCCAGAGAATAACTCCAAAGCTGTCAAGACCATGCACCGTAACCACTTGCTGCCTATCGGCCAAGTTATTATTGAAGCTCAGCCAGCAGACATTACCTCCCCTGGGCCGGTGACTCATGCTGCTTCAAAAAAGAGACAGAGTCAACCTATCCCAGTAGTTACAGGTTTAAGGTTTCCCTCGCAGCAGGCCCAGAATGATAGTGACTGTCAGGCCACCTCTGATGAAGGTGAGTATGGTAATGCCTATTATCCCTCCTATGAACTGAGTCAGTTGTTTGGTGGAAATCCTATGCAGAATCGTGGGGATGAAGCTGGGCCTTCTGGACTGCCTAACACTCCAGCTTCATCCTTGGAGTCAATGCTCCCTGAAAGTGAAGTGCAAAGTATCACGTCTGAGGCTGCAGACTATCTGTGTTTGGTGGAACTGTGTGACTTGCCCGAAGAAGGGGATGATGGTCTGAGTCTCTCTGGTGACGCACCAGAACTTGAACAACAATATGAGAGTGCTGACAGTCCTCCTTCAGTGCCACAGAGCCTAATTGTGCCAGAACCTTCTCTAAATGAGCAGAGTGTTGTTGAAACAGAGCCTACAGAGCAAGAAGCTGACAGTGCTCCCAGTTTGGACATTCCCATCCATGCAGAGGCACCCCTCACGAATGACGAAAGCTCCAAAGTTAGTGCTGAAAGTACAGAGACTGTGGCTGTTTCCCCCAGAACGACTGGCCAAGCTGTCAAGCCAGTATTGCGCTTCAGTTATGATTCTCCCAGGAGGCCAGTGGATTTGCCTCTCAATGTGGTTCACAAAGGTGTTTATATTTCTCAGAGCTCACTACCCAAACTGAGCTTAATGGCCAATTCCAAGTTGATTGTTCTTCCTTCTCAATATGGTGCCCCTGCCCCATCCAGCCCCAAGTTAGCCGATATGGAAGGGCCCCCTCCTACATTGTTTAATGTGCAGGAAGTTATTACCTGAAGCAGTATTGTGATGTTACTAATGTGTTAATCATAGTGGAATCGGCATTAATTGTATGAAACATGCGTAAGTATTGTCAATATGGATGTAGTAATGTGAAATATATTGAAAGGTATAGTGATGTAACAAGCTAATGATATATATGTCTCGTTTATATTGCATTTTTGATATTGTGATGGTACAGACTTGATGCGGACGCCAAGTTTTCTCCAGACAGGGAAGTATGTAACCCCCCTACAAATGGGGGTTCCCGAAAAGTCTTCTTTGAGCTTGCTTAAATGCTCACTGCCAGGCTGGTGTCCTGTGTTTTATTAGTTTAAATGTATTGCCAGAGAGTGTCTGTATAGCCTCTGTGTACTGTCTCTTTAAGAGCTGGCTGGATTGCAGTCATAATTAATATGAGAGGGACCTCTGTTAGAAGATGTACTTGTTTGCTGATCATTTGTTAGAGTAGTAATAATATTGCAGTTTGTTCTAACCTGCCTTCTTTGCAGCATGGACAGTTCTGTTTGTTTCTACCATCTTGGTCCTGGACTGCAGAATGGGCCAATTGGTACATTTGAGACTCTAAAATGGAACCTGCCTACCGGGGCTTGGTGGGGCCAAAACTTGTAGGAATTGTAGTTTTGGGCTTTTGGCACCTAAAATAACCTGGAGGGGGAGCCCTTGTTTGGACTGACAGACAGATCAGCCAACCGAACCTTTTGGATCTTGGAGAAAGTCCCACACTTCTTGCAGTTTCAGTTAGATCTGAGTTGGGAAGTGAAGAAGTAACAGTTCGAGATAGTTTGAGCAGCAATCCATAGTGGATTTGCATGGGAGAACTGTGGAAAGGCCTGAGTTTGGCCTGCATGCCTGCGTGCTGTTCCTGAGAGGGAACTTGTGCTTTTTCGGACTGAATCTGAACTTGGAGAGCAAATTAAGCCTCTGAATTGTGACCAGGCTTTAACCTGAAGAAGACCGAAGATTTGCTGAATGCAATCGGCCTGTCAGGACTTCCAGCCACCTCTGAACTTCCGGATTGTGCAGAGACTCTGTAATTGCGACCGGAGAGTCATTTTCCTGGTACAGTGGAATTTCCTTACATGTGAATTTGCTGTGTGCTTATAATGGGTCGTGATTTGGTTCCCCACTGTGTGTCGGAACTGTGTTTTGCTTGCTGGAGGCTGTATCCAGCTCCACGGACTGAATCCGTATCCATTTCCATTTCCCCTGGGCCCTGCTACACTGGCCCAGCCAGAATATCTGCTACGCAAAGTCATCAACGAGAGACCGTCCTGGGGATCAGCCCTCTGCGCAACGCCTTGAACAGGAACGACGCTTCCGGTGATTCATTTGGGCCCTGCTTCTCTGGGAACTCCAGCTCAACAGTCTGCAGTCTCGATTTCATCCTACCTGTGTCCAGTATTGGATATCGTGAGTAAACATCAGAGTAGCTCCCTGCAACAACAGCTAAATCTAAAAGTGTTGTCATCTGATTGTCTTGTTGCTTTTTCTTTCATGAACTGAGCCCTCTGGCTCCAGATTACAAATAGTGTGTGTTGTGCATGTTGCTTTCTTCCATCACAGGGCCCCAACCAGCTGCAACGTTCCTGGCTAGCCCACCATTATCCTACCTGTGTACTCAGAGTGTGTGACTGTGTAGGGACTCTGAACTGCATGCATAACTGTCTGATTAATATAGCTTTTAAGCAAATCAACCTAATTATGCCCCTTCCTTGTTCAAGTCCCCTGAATAAATCAGATTTAACTTTGTTTGCATTTAATCTGACTGTGGTTCCAGTTTGTGCCAAGAATATTGTACGGTTGCAGTTTGCTGTATTTAAAACTTTGTTTTACAGGGGAGTCCCCAGGGTCGAGCTAGAGGAACCAGCCCTGGTGGTAAGTGCAAACATTGTGGGCAATTGCATGTGGGTGAATAAGGGTAATTGTGAAAGTGATCATTGTGTACTGTTCAGGCCACTAGAAGGAGATAAGGTGGGTTACAGTGTCCCGGAGGGCTGTGCCCAGGTGAGCTTGACCACTACCAACCCTGACCTCTAGGTGGAGGCACCAGTATCAGAACCTAGGCCCCTTAACCTGCAACTAGTCAAGCAGGCAGGGGTAGTAGCTCTTGGGATAGTGCCACCTAGGGGTTACAGTTTCCTCTATCCTTATTAACTTTCTGCTGTTGCTAGCTCTCTAAATCTTTTATTTGCCGCTGCAGTTCTTTCTGTTCCCTTCGTTTCTTCAGTCTAGCTGATATTTAAATTAATTTTCCTCTAATGAAAGCTTTTATCGTATCCCACAAAAGCCCAGGAGAGATATCAGGATGCTGGTTTAATTGAACTGCCTGTTCTATAGTCTGAGTCATAATATCTTGATTTTCCTCAGTCTGCAAGAGGGAAATGTTAAGTCTCCAGAATGTGGAACGCTTCGGTGGGCCTATTGCCAACTTTAAATATATAGGGGAGTGATCTGAGAGATGACCAGCTCCAATATCTGTAGATTTACAAACACCAGGTGATTCTTTAGGGGTATAAAAATAATCTAGTCTGGAGAAGGTCTGATTTTGGGGGGGGGGGTGAAAAATACGTATATTGTCTGGTTTTAGTATGGAAAAAGTGTCAAACATCTGTCAGGCCAAGTTCCCCAAGTAGCTTAGCTGCCCTTTGAGAGACACCTTGTTCTCCTCTAACAGTCTGGACTATAAAGTCTAGTATTCGGTTTAGTTTTAAATTCAGGTCTCCCCCTATCACTAGGTGACCTTCTGTCCAAGCCGTAATCTTAAGAAACAAATCTCAGTAAAATGAAAAATCTGAACCAGAAGGAACATATAAAGAAACCATGGTGATCATAGAGCCATTACTAGACCCCTTAATAGCCGCACACCTGCCCTGCTTATCAACCAATGTATCTTTGAGATCAAAGTGGGTGGCATGGGGATATGTATAGCAGTTCCTCTCCTATGACCCTTGCCATATTCAGATGATATTTGTTTATAAGCAGATTTCAAAAGTTTTCTATGCTTGGTCTTATTCATATGAGTTTTCTGGAGTAGGATAAAGTCTGCCCCCGATTTCTGTATAAAAAACATAGTGCAAGCCCTTTTAGTAGGGTGGGCTTTGCCATTTACATTGTAGGCTAAAACTTATAAGTCTGACTTAGCCATGGTTACTTATAAATAAACTTCTAGTACTCAATAAATTAGTCCCTGTGGTACGTTCTATATACCTGGAAAAACCCTCCAAATCACATTCCTTTATAACAGTTAAATTCTTTCCCTCTAAACATAAGTGACAGACAAGAACTTCTAGTTTAAAATTCCAAAACTTGTGAACATTATTAAACAACATGCGGCTCCCAAAATGGAGATCTGCCAAATGTCTAGGAGATCTCTATTCATCCAATAAACCACCCTATTACGGGGTAGTACACCAGGCGTGGGAGATAAAGCAAGGCTTCTTGCCACTGGTCAGTAGCTCTCCCAATGGGCCTTAGATGTCTAAGAGTGGCTGAAAAATCAGCGTTTTCGTGACGCCAGCAGTTAGGCTTGGTTGAGCAGTTCATCTGCTGTGTAGATGGAAGTGGGGTCAGAACACCAGCAGAGCAACCCTTAACAGTAATGAAATTGTTTTCGGAGTCTGCTCCCCCCCCACCAGCCCTGCTTACATATTGTAAAACATAAACACCAAAGATATTATGCTTAAACTAGTTAAGTATTCTAAGCACCAAGATTTAGCACATTTAAGTGCTATACTCTGCTTCTGCCTCTTTGCAAAAACTGAATGGAACAGTGAACGTATTTGAATGACTTCAAATAATCTGAAACTTCAAGTCTCCAGGCTCCTCCAGTTCCATACACGGTTTTAGGCAGATAAGTCGTGGGAGTCCAGAAAAACATTAATTATAACCTCAAAGCTGTTCAGATGTACGTTTTTCAACAAAGTACGTTCTGGCTCACCACTAGAGGTTAGGGTAGAAAGTTATTTATTGTGTCCAGGTCAGTCCTGTGCGTTGACAACGCGTGACTTCTTCACTGCTTGTGCTCTCAGGAGAGCTACTCAGATTGCTGCGAATGGTACTAATGATGACGCTTAAAGGTCGCGACCACGTCATTTCTTATTTAATACAACATGCCAATCAGAGGAGAGCTGCGTGGCAGTCTGAGAATCCGAGTTCTGGGGATCGAGTGGTGCTTCTAGGAGGCCTTTCTCAATTAAGGCCTTTCCCGCCTCTTCAACTGATTCATAGACTTTACTTCACTTTGGCCAAAAAATTTGTATTTGAGCAGGGTAAGGTGTATTGAATCTTATGGTTTTGGCTCGGAGGATTTTTAGAATAGGAGTATACTGTAATCTCTGTTTCTGTACTTCTGGAGGGTAGTAGTGGTCAAAGTAAGAGTCTGCTTGTTAGGTATGTTACCTCTTTCTGCTGCCATGCCCTCATAAGAATTTCCTCCTTGACTTTGCAGCTATTAAACTTTAAGATTATGGATCGGGGTTTGGCATCGGTGGGAGGCTTTGGTTGAAGGGCTTGGTGAGTTTGTGCGATGCTGAGTTGGAAGCCTGGGGGCAACTGTAGTACATTTGCTAGTAAATCTGCAAGGAATTCAGTCATGCACCCGGTTTCTGGTCCTTCGGGCAGTCCATGAATCCGAATGTTTTTCCGTCCAGATTGGCCTTCTAAATCAGTGCATTTATGCTGTAATTGCTCCGTATGCTGCAAGAGGGCTTGTATTGCCAGGTTCATTTTGGAGGTGTCATCTTCTGTGTTACTAATTTGTTTTTCTGCTTTCCCAGCTTTTTTCTCCAGACCCATCAAGTGTTGGTTTAATTTTTTAAACTCCGCTCGATTTTCAGCTCGCATTTCTTTTAATTCAGTGAACAGCTTCTCGAAGCAGGAATGAGAGAGTTGGTCTTGCTCTGTGTCTGGTAAGCTCTCGAGAGAAGGACTCCTACTGCTTTCTCGAGGTGGCGGTTTCAATCCAGATGCGTCAGTTTGCCGAGCGACTCCTTTCAGCTTAGATCTGCCGCGGTTATCCTTGGTAGGCTTGATGCTCACCATCTTATGAGCTGTTTTTACAATTTTTGTTTAAAAATCTATGTAAATGTTGTTTTGGTGTAAGGACTAAGTGATACAGTCTTTTGGTGGGATCTCTGTTGGGCCAGACGCATAGGCGCCACCCCCCCCCCAACAGTCTTTTGTTGTGCAAAGTTTTTTAGCACCTATTTGCAGAATTTTTTATTGCTGCAATAGTGCTTTTCTGACTAGTCTCTCCTCTGTCTCCTCACTGGCCGTCCCAGCCTCGAGCACCCAGTGGCGCAGGGGCTCGAGCCCCGGCGGGTGGGTGGCGACCATGGCCGAGTTTGGGAACCAGGAGGCGGGAGGACAGCCAGCAAGGTACGGAAGCGTGATGACCAATCGGGAGGCAAGCACTACATCAGCCTTGCTTCCATTGGTCCCTTTCTCCATTGACTTTTGCCATAGCTTGCACTGCTGAAGACTGTCCGGTTTACTGGGTTTATTGTTAATCTTTCAAAAGAGCTGTTTTACAATTTTGTTTAAAATCTATGTAAGTGTTGTTTTGGTGTAAGGACTAAGTGATAGTCTTTTGGTGGGATCTCTGTTGGGCCAGACGCATAGGCACCGTCCCCCCCCCCAGTCTTTTGTTGTGCAAAGTTTTTTAGCACCTATTTGCAGAATTCTTTTTATTGCTGCAATAATGCTTTTCTGACTGGTCTCTCCTCTGTCTCCTCCACTGTAGCCGTCCCAGCCCTCGAGCACCCAGTGAGCGCAGGGGCTCCGAGCCGCCGGCGGGTGGGTGGCGACCGCGAAGCCGAGTTTGGGAACCAGGAGGCCGGGAGAGACAGCCAGCAAGGCATGGGAAAGCCGCGACCAATCGGGAGGCGAGCGCTACATCAGCCTTGCTTCCGATTGGTCCCGCGTCTCCATTGACTTTTGCTATAGCTTGCACTGCTGAAGACTGTCCGGGTTTACTGGGTTTATTGTTAATCTTTCAAAAAAAGAGCTGTTTTTACAATTTTTATTTAAAAATCTATGTAAATGTTGTTTTGGTGTAAGGACTAAGTGATAGTCTTTTGGTGGGATTTCTGTTGGGCCAGACACAGACGCGTTCCCCTCTTTTGTTGTGCAAAGTTTTTAGCACCTATTTGCAGAATTCTTTTTATTGCTGCAATAGTGCTTTTCTGACTAGTCTCTCCTCTGTCTCCTCCACTGTAGCCGTCCCAGCCCTCGAGCACCCAGTGAGCGCAGGGGCTCCGAGCCGCGGGCGGGCGGCGACCTCGAAGCCGAGTTTGGGAACCAGGAGGCCGGGAGAGACAGCCAGCAAGGTACGGGAAAGCCGCAAAATTTTTGCCCGCCCCTCCTGGGTGTTTCTTTTATACACACCTTCCCGCCAAATCTCATTTCTCCGCCCTTAGTTCACCTCCTAGCCAATAACCTAGCACCACTCCCCCTATTGCCTTTGTTTTTCCTAACCCTAGCTACCAACCATCATGCTGTTGCTCCTGCTATTGCTCCTTTGCCTTTCGCCTATGTCACACCGTGATGATAATGCCGCATCAGCCCTTGACCTAGAGATTATGGCTGCCAGTCAGTCTGACCTCCCTCATGCAACCCTGTGGATGTCCTCATTTCCTCAAGTATACCTTACCGTTGCTTTACCAAAATCCTTGGGTATCCCAGAAAAGGCTCACAACCAGTTTTGCACCTCCTTTACCCCACGCTCCATTCATGGCTCTTCAATGCCCCCCTACTTCTGTCCATCAAGCTGGTACTTTATGATATCATAACAAGCCATAAGGCAGGCCCGTTATTCTCTGATCACTGGACCCGGAGTAAGAAGAGAAAGCCCTCTGTCTGTTCCTTCCTCCTATCACTTGAAGCACTTATCAAACTATTGTTCTTTCTGCTTATCTGTGCTGGCACTATTGAACTCAGTCCTGGACCCCTAGAGCTTCTCCTCACCTACAGATCTAGTCTCTGAAAAGGCCTAAGCTTCCTCCACATTAATGTATGCAGCCTTTTAAAAAGTTCTCACTAATACAAGCCTGGGTTGCCCATACCCTGCCAGACTTTCTTGTGTTCTCTGAAACGTGGCTTAAACCAGCAACAAATGACAGTGAAATAAGTATACCTAATTACCAGCTCTTCAGAGCAGACCGTCCATCCAGGGGTGGTGGTGTGGCCATTTATGTTAACTCAAATTTCTCTGCTTCCTGTCTCAATATTTCATCTCAGCCTAAAGAATTCGAATGCATATCCCTTAAAATATCCCCTCCCAACATGTCAGCCTTTCAACTGGTTGGCTGCTACAGACCCCCCTCTGCCGGACTTAAACTCCTTACCCACCTGGGGACTATAGCTAAACTGGGTCCTGAGGATACCATTATTCTAGGCGACTTGAATTTCAACTGGCTATCCAATGTTTCTGCACCCCCTAGTATCTTTCTGTGACTCCCATGGCTTTACTCAACTAATAAATGAACCAACAAGGATTAACCCAAAAAAGAAAAGTAACAGCACCTTACTTGATGTTATGTTAGTTAATAAGCCCCATCTATATTCACATGCTGGAGTGCTATTCAGTGATATAAGTAATCACTGCCTCATAGCTGGTATAAGATCTTCAATCAAGGCCTGCTAGCCCTGCAAAATTCCTCCCAAGAAGGTCTAAAAAGAACTTTAACATTGCAGAGTATCTTCAAAATCTGTATCACTCCAAACACTGGCAAGATTTCTACCTCTCAGCTTCTGTGGAGTCAGCACTGCAGATGCTAAATGACATAATCTTAGAGGCTCTCAATATACATGCACCAGTCACCAGTGTCAGAATTAAACGCAAATCTTGTCCCTGGTTCTCTGCTGAACTTAAATCTGCACTGCTTGCTAGAGACAAGCTCTGGAAAAAGGCAAGGAAAACCAAAGATCCAAACGACTGGGCACAATTCAGACAAGCCAGGAACAGCTGCACTAAAAAGTGAGAGATGCTAAGGCTGCCTTCTATACAGCAGAGCTGGATGCCACCTACACACCCAGCCAAATTCTGGGGCACTATCAAGGGAATCCTAGGGCAAGACTCTAGCACCTCTTTACCATCTCAAGTGAACCTCAACAATGTGATCATTACTGACAAGTGTGAAATTTTAGATGCTTTCAATAATCATTTTACTACAGCAGGCCTAGCTTTTGACTCATCTCCAGCAAACTTGCTGTGCTCTCAATTTGCTCTCCATTCCACTGAAGCTCAGAAGACTACCTCTACATTTTCTTTCAAGGCAATTTTATTAAATCAAGTATTAGACCTACTGCTCCGCCTGGATACAACTAAAAGCGCTGGTGCTGACTCTCTGGACCCTTTCTTTTTAAAAATTGCACTGCATGCCATTGCAGCCCCCCTAACTCACCTCTTCAACATGTCCTTATCTTCTGGCTCTATTCCTTCTTTGTGGAAGACAGCACAAGTGTTTCCCCTCCTTAAAGCAGGGGACCCCATGGATCTCAACAACTGCAGGCCTATTTCCATCCTTCCAGTGCTGTCCAAGATGTTAGAGAAACTGGTAAGCTTCCAACTAAATGACTACCTCAATGCTAATAACCTCAACCCTGCTCAATCTGGGTTCAGAGCCATGCACAGCACCATTTCTGCCTTAGCAAATGACTGGCAGACTGAACTGGATAGAAAAAATAACATCTGTGCTGTATTTCTGGATTTAAGTAAAGCATTCGATACTGTGGATCATGATCTTCTAATCTCCTCACTGCACTCCCTAGGCCTAGACCCTACCTCTCTTAAATGGTTCAAATGCTACCTCTCTGGTAGGGTGCAGCAGGTAAAAAGTGAAGGCAACCTTTCTTCCTCAAAACCACTCTTAAGAGGAGTTCCTCAAGGCTCCACCTTGAGCCCTATCCTCTTGCCATCTACATCAATAACATTGACTCAGGCCTCACCAATTCTAATGTTCACCTTTTGCAGATGACACTGTCCTTTATGTAAGCAATCCATCACCAAAAAAGGCCTATGATCTATTACAAGCTGACTTCTCCTTACTGCAACACAAATTACTTGAAAAGAAGCTTCTATTAAATGCCAAGAAGACTAAAGCTGTGTTCATCTCCACCAATACCTACTCACCAAACATTCTTCCCCAACTTTCTACCGTCCTTGGTGAGCCTTGATTATGTTGATAAATTTAAATATCTGGGGGTTTGGATTGACAACACGCTTGATTTCACCCAGCACATTGAAGAGCTCCTGAAAAAACTAAGGCAAAGGCTTGGCCTATTCTTCAGGATCAAACATTTTCTAAACAGAGAATCTAAGCAGAGATTAATCCAGGCTTCATTTATATCCCTCCTTGATTACGCAGACTTCCTATATGGCCACTGCTCCCTGTCCTACCTAAATAAACTGGATACCCTGTACACTAGAGCTCTAAGGTTCATCACTGACCTTCCTTTCAGTACCCACCACTGTTCTCTCTATGCTGCAGTTGGCTGGACATCCCTACATCACAGAAGGAACAAAAATGCTGCTCTTTGGATATACAAAGCTCTGACAAATAAACTACCATTCTACATTTCTGATTGCTTCTCTCTTGTTACTCCAAGGCCATATGCCCTAAGAAGCAATAACCTCATCTTGCTGAATCTACCTAAGGCATGTACCCGTCATGGAAGGGCTGCAATCAACTACTTTCTAGCACACATCTGGAACTCTCTACAAAAGACCCTGAAGTTGAACACTTTCATTCCTGTAGTCTCCTTCAAAAAGCTATACCTAAACCTTTTCCCAGAGATATGCAATTGCTTCCACAATTCCTAGCCTCTTCAGTCCCCTTTTCACCCCTGCCCCCATTAGATTCCCCCTCCCTTATCTGTCCATGCATTCACCCATTAACTTCTATATTATCTACCTCATAAACCCCTAACCATTACTTTTTCCCCACATTTGATCTGGTGCCCAATACCACTGTTTACTTGCCTTGTATATATGTGTACATTATCACATTTGTTCATTCTTTGTTGTTTATTCTTAAAAAGTCTTTGTTACTGTACTTATTCTATATTTGTATATTTGTGAGTTTAAACCATTTTGTTGTTTATGACCAATCAGGTCCATCTTGTAAATGAGCTATGCTCAATGATGTTCGCCTGAATAAATAAAGATTTTGATTGATTGATTGATTATGAATTTTGGTGCTGATTTTCTCTTTTTTTAGTGATTATAGTGCCTCTGGGAGGGGAGCTCCTTCTAGTGTGCTACTGCCAGCTTTGTGACGTCACCGGAAGTTTGAGAAGTCTTTTAAGGGATGAGAGAGGGAAGGCAAGGTGAAGATTGGAGGGTAGGTGATTCCAGAGTAAAGGGAAATGGTATGAGAAGGCAGACTGGCTGGCAGTGGTGTGGGGATGGGGAATGGAGAAGGTGCGAGAGTCTCTGGCGTAGAGAGTAGGTTGTGGGCTTGGCGGGTGTTTGGCGGGAAGATAGGTGGGGGGGGTAGGGAGTCAAACCAAAACTAGGCAGTGAGAGAGGTACAGTGGATCAATCTCCTGTGGGAGAGCGGAGCGATGGAGAGAGGGGCATAGAGGAGACAGTGGTGGGTAAGAGGGGGAAACCAGTGGCAAAGTGGCAGAAGGAATTTAGTAGGGTGTCAAAAGTTTGGAGAGGGAGGGAGGGAGGAGGCTGGAGCAGTACCATAGACTACATCGGCATAGTCCAGGACTGGCAAAATTGTTTTGAGGACCAGTTCACACTGGTTTGGGAGAGGGAGGCTGTTTTTGTGGTGGTAAAGGACGGCGAGTTTGGGCCAGAGTTTGGTGCAGATGGCGTCGATGTATGTAATGAAATCAAAGCAACTGTTCAGCCAAACACCCAGGTACTTGAAGGTGGGGGCTATCTCGAGGGGAGACCCGTCCCGGGTTGTGATTGCTGTGGGGGCTGGGAGGGAGTTTAACTTCTGCCTGGAACCAAAAAACATGCTGCCTGTCTTTTTGGCATTGAGTTTAAGCTGGTTTGATTGGAACCAGGACTGTACATTGTTGAAGTCGTTTTGGAGATCAGAGAGGACACTCATGGGATGGGTGGAGGCATAGATGACAGTGTCGTCTACGTACATATGTATGTTAGTGGAATGACAGACGGAAGGAAGAGAGAGAGAAGAGGATGGGGCCAAGGATACATAGAAACATAGAAATTGATGACAGATAGGGACCAAAGATCTATCTAGTCTGCCCTGAGCCCTACTCCTGTCTTTAGGATTTCTGTGAGACAGTCCCCTTGTGTCTGTCCCAAGCTGCTTTGAATTCCCCTACTGTTTTGGAGTCAATGACTCCAGCCGGTAGACCATTACATGGGTCAGCCACTCTCTCTGTGAAGAAAAACCTTTGCATGTTGCCCCTGAATCTTCCTTCCCTCAATTTCATCTCATGTCCTCTTGTCCTACTGGTGCTATTGACCATAAAGAGCTCCTGGGTGGAGACTGTTTATACCCTTCAGAAACTTGAATGTCTCAATCATGTCCCCTCTATCGCTGCGTTGTTCCAGGGAGTACATGTTGAGTTCCTGTATCCTGCTTTCGTATGGCAACTTTTGGAGACTGTGTATCATGTTTGTTGTCCTCCTCTGTACTGTCTCTAATCTATCTATGTCCTTCCCGAGATAAGGTCTCCAGAAATGGATGCAGTACTCAAGGTGGAGTCTCACCAGGTAACTGTACAGTGGCAGGATCACCTCCTGTCTTTTACTTGTGATGCCGCTTCCTATGCATCCCAGCATCCTGCTGGCCTTCTTTGCTGCTTTTTTCCATTGTCAGCCTACCTTCGGATTGTCTGATATGATAACCGCTAGATCCCTCTCCTTACCCTCTCTCTTGTGAATGGGCTTGTGTCCATTCCCCCTAGGTGAATTCTGTCCCCCTTTGGGGTGGGTCCGTTACTAGGTGCCTCCTTAGTAAAGACTGAGCAGAAGTACTCATTTAAGACTTCTGCCTTTTCACTGTCTTCTTCTATCCTCCTCCCATCCCTGTTTATAAGCCTGACAATGCCTCCTTTGTTTTTCCTTTTGTTGCTTATGTACCTAAAAAAGTTGTTATTACCTCCTTTAACCCCCCATGCTATGTCTTCCTCAGTCTGTGCCTTTGCTTTTCTGATCACCCTTCCTGCCTCCTTCAAGCTGCCCTTGTATGCCTCCCTATCTGTTTTGCTGTTTGAACCCTTGTATCTTTGGAGTGCTAGTCTCTTTTCCCTCACTGCAGCTGCCACCTCCTTTGTGAACCATAGCGGATTTCTTTTTTTCTTCGTCTTACTGACTAGCCTGGGAGTATTTTGCAGTGACCTCTGCTCGTGCTTCTCTTATAGTTATCCAACATTCCTCTACCCCTCCTTTTGCCTTCTTCTCGAGGATATCCCTAAAGCATATTCTCATCTGATCGAAGTCTGTTCTTCTGAAGTCTATGACCCGTGACTTAGTGTGGGTTGTTTCCTTGGCCTTTTTGACCTTGAACCAGACATATTTGTGGTCACTTGACCCCAGATGGCACCCCACCTCCACCTCCTGGACCTTAACACTGTTTGTGAGCACCAGGTCCAGAACTGTGTTTTCTCGAGTGGGGGCCGCGACAAGCTGATTAAGTCCTGCCCCTCCCAAGGTGCTTAGGA
Source organism: Neoceratodus forsteri (assembly GCA_016271365.2). Taxonomy (NCBI): domain Eukaryota; kingdom Metazoa; phylum Chordata; order Ceratodontiformes; family Ceratodontidae; genus Neoceratodus; species Neoceratodus forsteri. The sequence continues at coordinate 558,729,479 of CM057459.1, read as the reverse complement.
AATTTCTGCTCCTAGTTGTTGATGCTGTGCAGGAGTTCCAGTCCGTGTCCGGGAGGTTGAAATCCCCCATCAGCATGACTTCTCCTTTTTTGGCCATCTTTAGTATGTTTTCAAGCATTGCTTTGTCTCCTTCTGCCTCTTGTGAGGGAAGCCTGTATATCACTCCTAGTCTGAGGGCTGAGCATGAGCCAGGTCGAGAGTGACCCAGAGTACCTCAGGTTCGTCTTAGGAACTTTGGACCTCCATAACTTTTATGTCCTCCCTTATATATAATGAAACCCCGCCCACCCCATGTCCTTTTCTGTCTTCCTGAATAATTTGTAACCTGGGATTCCAACATCCCATTCATGGCTCTTGTTTAGCCATGTTTCTGTGACTGCTACCCAGTCCAATCCTGCATCTGCTATTGTGCCTGATAGTTCTGGGATTTTGCTAGTCAGACTCCGGGCATTGGTCATCATTGCCTTATAAAGTCCGGCATCCTTGATCCTTTGCTTCCTTGTACTATGTCTAACTTATGCGACCTTCGTGCGCTCCTGTTGTTTATGTCTATGTGATTGACGATGGGCACTGTTACAAGGCTCTGGGGGGGTGGTGACTGGGGTTCTATATTCCTGCTCCCGTCTGGTCATCACCACCCCATCCTCTAGTTTAAACTCGCCATGAATATGTCAAATTTTTGCCCTAATGCCCTTACCCCCTCCCTGTTGAGGTGAAGGCCGTTGAATTTAAAGTAAGTCCTTTCCCAGAAATCTTTCCAGTCACTGATGAAGGTTTGACCCTTTTCTGAGCACCAAGTGTAGAGCCAAGAGTTCAGTTCTGTGATTTTGGCTTTCCTAACGTTTCCTTGGCCTTTTCCCTTCTCCCATACTGGGAGTACCTCAGAGAAGGCTAAGGTGGATGAAAAAGAAGTGAGTCTATCCCCTAAATTGGAGATATGCGCCTTGGCCTGTTCAGCAGAATGGTTAGCGATATAGTTAGTTCCTATGTGAACGATGATGGCCTTGATGTCTCGCTCCTTTCTGATACAGTTTCCTATATGACCTGCATCCCTTTTTGCTGTGGCCACAGGAAGACATCTGACCACTATCTCCATTTGGTTGGTCCCATTTAACTGTGATTTGACCCCACATATCATGGAGTCCCCCACAATGATCAGTTTCTTCTTTCCTTTGGTTGGGAGGGTTTGCCCTACTAGTCATGTACTGACAAAGTGTTTGGTGCTACGGCACCCCTTCCCCCTGGCCCAAGTCAGCGTGCTCATCCTTCCATGGCTTTATAACATGTGGATCCTATCTTTGTGATCCCCTATTATTTTTTAGGGTGATGCCGGGTTGGTGCTGCTGAGCCCTAGCTCTCTGGCTTGAGCAGTCACCTGGTTCATTGTGCGTCCTTGCCAGTGGGGCAAACCTGTTATGCAGCTGCATAACTGCCTCTTGAGAGTTGTCCTCTTGGTGAGCCTTGCTACGGTAAGCTTTGCCCCTTTGTGCTACCTGCCAACCCCCTGGATGACCTGTCCTCTGAGGTAGAGGGTCAGTGCCAGGGTACTGGTGGTGCTGGGGCTGTTTCCAAGTCCTTGTGACCTGGCATAGTTCCTTTTTTTAGGTGGGATATTGTTGCCCTTGCCTCCTGGAGTTGGGCTCGGAGGTCGTTTATGGACCAGCATGTGGGGCAATATCCTATGTCCTGGACCCAGCTCTGCAAAAAGTGCTCCACAATGGTTACAGGGCACGATATCCATTCCTGTCGGCTTGATATTCTCTGCTATGGAAATAACAAGTGTTAGTCCGGCCTGTAGGTAGTTGCTGGAGAGAACTGAAAGGTAGGGAAAAAAAACATATTTCTAAAGTTGTTTTTTTTTTTTTTGCCTTCTAGTCAGTTAAGGTAGGAAGTGGGCAGTGACATGCAGAACCTATATAGGAAGAAGACCTGGGGTGGGTGGGATTAGGGGTAGGGTTGGGGAGTAGAACCTTTGTTTCTCCTTCCTGCTGAAAAAACAATCACTTTGTTAAAGTCTGCCACTTAGTAGCACAACTAGAGACTGCAGGAGAGGAGGTCTCTCTCCCAGTCAGTGAAGATCAGTAAAGTTCAGCAGACAGTAAGGCTAAAGGGTGGACTGCACTTGGCATATTCCTCCTAGGATTGTCCTTTCTGTCTGAGCTGTTGCTTCTGGTTGTTTCTGGCTGAGAGCTTTCTATTAGGTGACCACTATTTCAGTAGTGGGTACTGCAGACAGTAAGGCTAGGAGCTGGACTGCTCTTGATGTGTGCCTCTTTGGGGTGCCTTTTGTGTCTGAGCTGTTGCTTCCAGCTGACAGCTTTCTATTAGTCGGCCACTATTTCAGTAGTGGTACAGCAGTACAAATGCTGATTTACATATAGCAGCCAGGAATTCTGGGTAAGTGTTCCAACTGCTCCTTATGCTGAGAGAGCAGCTGCTGGGTGGGTCTGAGCAGAGCGATCGAGGAGAGAAGTCTGTTCAGCAGAGATAGGAGCTCGGACTGTGCATTCCAAGGGGGATTCATCCAGGTAGAACTGCTGTTAAGTAATCCCTGCTTCTGCACCTGTCGGAGTCTCTCTCCCAGTCAGTGAAAATCAGTGAAGCTGAGCAGACAGGCTAGGGGCTGGACCGCACTTGGCGTATGCCTCCTAGGGTTGTCCTTTGTGTCTGAGCTGTTGCTTCTAGTTGTTTCTGGCTGAGATCTTTCTATTAGCCGACCACAATTTCAGTAGTGGGTACAGCAGACAGTAAGGCTAGGGGCTGGACCCCTCTTGACATATTCCTCCTAGGGGTGCCCTTTGTGTAAGGCTAGGGGCAGGACCCCTCTTTGCAAATTCAATGTTAGACCTTGCATTAGCAAACTGGGCCCCCCGGCCCTATTATGGACTCCATTGACGACGCCTTTCTCCACTTTAAAGACACTTTCCTCAAAGTCTGGGACAAACATGCCCCGCTGCGACATACAAGGGTATGAGGCAACCATCTGCCGTGGATCACCCAAGAACTGATTGCATGTCAAACCGCCCATGACAAAGCCTGGAAAACGCATAAATCCTCACGCCTCCCACATCTCACTGCATACCGCATGCTCCGAAACAAGTGTACCACAGCCACTCGCCTAGCTAAAGCTGAGTACTTCAGCAGCTCCCTACAGTCCAACCTAAATAACCCCTCAAAATTCTGGAAGGTCATTCACTCCCTCTTCACCCCACCAGCTGCCAGTCCCACTCCAATTCTAAATATTAACAACTCCATTCTTGCTGAGCCAACAGCAGTCGCTACTGAGTTCAACATATATTTCTCCACTTGTGCTGCCACTCTCCTCTCTGCCCTGCCAAACCCTGCACCTATCACACCCTCTACAGACGCAATGAACCTGACTAGGCGTCACTCCTTTTCCTTCAGTGATATCTCTGCAGCGGATGCCCTAGATGCACTACTTTCTCTCAACCCTTCAAAAGGCAAATCCCCAGATGGCTTGGACCCTAAACTCCTCTACTTCTCTGCCACCACCATAGCAAATCCGCTTGCCAAACTCTTAAACCAATCATTTGCCGCTGCTGCTGCTGTCCCCCAAGCATGGAAGCACGACACTGTCATCCCCCTCCTAAAAGGAGGTACCCCCACCTCCCCCTCCAACTACTGCCCTATTTCCCTCCTCCCAGTACTTGCAAAACTACAAGAGCACCTTGTGCTCACCCAACTTCCTTCCTTCCTTCCTTCCTCACTGACTCTAATTTCTTCACACCCTACCAGTCAGGTTTCAGAAAGGAATACACCACTGCATCCTCCCTGATAAGGCTTACCAACTCCATCCTGACTGGTATGGACAGTGTGCTGATCACTTCAGCCGTCTTCGTCGACCTTGCAAAATGCTTCGACACCGTCTCCCACCTCATATTGCTCTCTTGTCTCGCTGAATCAGGCCTCTCTGTTGCTGCCACCAACTGGTTCAGATCTTACCTCTCTGGCAGAACCCAGTCCATTAGAGTTGCAAATGCTATCTCCTCCCCCCTTCTTTTAACTACCGGTGTCCCCCAGGGGTCGTTTCTGGGACCCATACTGTTCTCTATATTCCTAAGCGACTTACCGCTCATCTGCTGTACTACCTCAATCCACATGTATGCAGATGACACTGTTCTCTTCTCCTCAGGCTCCGACCCTGAAGTGGTACAAACTAACCTCCAAGCCAACTTCAACAAAGTACAGCAATGGTTCAGCTCTCACCAGCTCTCCCTAAATGTAAAAAAAACTGTCACGATGACTTTTGGCACACGACAACGCCTGTACAGACTCCCATCCCTTCCCTATGTCCACACCCTGGATGGTCAAAAACTTGAAGATGTCTCCTCATTCCGTTACTTGGGGGTATGGGTCGACTGCCATCTTTCCTTCTCAGACCACATTGATGCTATTTCAAAAAAACTACGCCCCATGCTTGGTGCACTTTATAGGAACCGAAGTAGCCTCCCTCCCCCCGTCCGACGTGAACTGGTCCTGAAGATGATACTTCCCTCCTTTGATTACTGTGACATTGTTTACGGTGCAGCCCCTAAGTCCACCCTGTCTAAGCTGGACACATTTTTTAATGCCTTCTGCCGCTTTGCTCTCGATGCCTCACCCTTTACCTACCACTGTGACCTTTACCGTTCCCTGGCACTACCGTCCCTCGGAAACTGCCGTATTTCACACTGTGCTAAATATGTATCTAATTTCTGGCTTGGCACCATCCCTTCCTCCGCTCCTCCGTGCTCTCAGCTGCCCCCTCCCGAGCTCATTAGCTTAGATCCTGCAACTACCGCCAACTATCAATCCCTAGGTGGAAGACTACTGCCGGGCAATCCGCCCTCTCACACCGGTTACCCAAGCTATGGAATGATCTCCCACCTCAAATTCGGCATTCCTCCTCTGACCACTCTCTTTCTACCGCCCTAGCTAACTTCCTCACCACTAATTGCTCCTGTACCTGACTCGGCCATGCGCCAATTGCTCCACTCCCCACTGCCCGACCAGCGGCCTTAGCTTTGCTATAAATGCTGACATATAGCCCCAACCTATGCACTTTTGTTCTGTGCCTTTTTGTCCTGCACCATCATGTGTTCTATGTCTCCTGTTGCTTATACCTTCATATTACTATGTGCTAAATTTTCCCTTGTATTGCTGCTATATGTCAAGTAATTGTTATATGCTCCATACAAAATCCAATGTACTCCATGTGTTGTTGCTTGTCGTTTAATGCAGTTGTATCCATATGCTGCTACTTGCCTCTGTTATTTGCTCAGTTGATAACCTGCGTGTTATCCAGCCCCCTTGTACATCCTCCCTCCTAGGTCGCACCGGGAGATGAGCATCTTGTTGCTCAGAGTGCCTTTCCTGGTGATACTATTTCAATAAATAAATAAAATATTCCTCCTAGGGGTGCCCTTTTTGTCTCAGCTGTTGCTTCCAGCTGAGAGCGTTCTATTAGTCGACCACTATTTCAGTAGTGGTACAGCAATACAAATGCTGATTTACATACAGCAGCCAGGAATTCTGGGTAAGTGTTCCAAGTACTCCTAATGCTGAGAGAGCAGCCACTGGCTGGGTCTGAGCAGAGTAATCAAGGAGAGAAGTCGCCTCAGCAGAGACAGGAGCCCAGACTGTGCACTCCAAGGGGGATTCACCCAGGTAGAACCGCTGTCAAGGAATTCCTGCTTCAGCACCTGTCGTAGGCTGCATTCCCTCTGTGATTGGTCTCTCTCCCAGTCAGTGAAGATCAATGAAGCTCAGCAAACAGTAAGGCTAGGGGCTGGACCGCTCTTGGCGTATGCTTCCTAGGGTTGCCCTTTGTGTCTGAGCTGTTGCTTCCAGTTGAGAGCTTTCTATTAGTCGACCACTATTTCAGTAGTGGTACAGCAGTACAAATGCTGATTTACATACAGCAGCCAGGAATTCTGGGTAAGTGTTCCAACTGGTCCTTAATGCTGAGAGAGCAGCTGCTGGCAGGGTCTGAGCAGAGCAATCGAGGACAGAAGTTGCCTCAGCAGAGATAGGATCCCAGACTGTGCACTCTAAGGGGGATTCACTCAGGTAGAACTGCTATTAAGGAATCCCTGCTTCTGCACCTGTCAGAGTCTCTCTCCCAGTCAGTGAAGATCAGTGAATCTCAGCAGACAGTAAGGCTAGGGGCTGGACCACACTTGGCGTATGCCTCCTAGGGTTGCCCTTTGTGTCTGAGGTGTTGCTTCTGGTTGTTTCTGGCTGAGAGCTTTCTATTAGGTGACCACTATTTCAGTAGTGGGTACAGCAGACAGTAAGGCTAGGAGCTGGACTGCTCTTGATGTATGTCTCTGAGGGGTGCCCTGTGTGTCTGAGCTGTTGCTTCCAGCTGACAGCTTTCTATTAGTCGACTACTATTTCAGTAGTGGTACAGCAGTACAAATGCTAATTTACATACAGCAGCCAGGAATTCTGGCTAAGTGTTCCAACTGCTCCTTATGCTGAGAGAGCAGCTGCTGGCTGGGTCTGAGCAGAGCGATCGAGGAAAGAAGTCACCTCAGCAGAGATAGGAGCCCGGACTGTGCACTCTAAGGAGGATTCACCCATGTAGAACTGCTGTCAAGGAATCCCTGCTTTTGCACCTGTCTGAGTCTGCCTTCCCTCCATGATTGATGTCTCTTTCTCCCAGTCAGTGAAGCTCAATGAAGCTCAGAAGACAGTAAGGCTAGGGGCTGGACTGCACTTGGCGTATGCCTCCTAGGGTTGCCCTTTGTGTCTGAGCTGTTGCTTCTGGTTGTTGCAGGCTGAGAGCTTTCTATTAGCCAACCACTATTTCAGTAGTGGGTACAGGAGACAGTAAAGCTAGGGGCTGGACTGCACTTGGTGTATGCCTCCTAGGGGTGCCCTTTGTATCTGAGCTGTTGCTGAGAGCTTTCTATTAGTCGACCACTATTTCAGTAGTGGTACAGCAGTATAAATGCTGATTTACATACAGCATCCAGGAATTCTGGGTAAGTGTTCCAGCTGGTCCTTATGCTGAGAGGGCAACCGCTGGCTGGGTCTGAGCATAGTGATCGAGGAGAGAAGTCACCTCAGCAGAGATATGAGCCCAGAATGTGCACTCCAAGGGGGATTCAACCAGGTAGAACTGCTGTCAAGGAATCCCTGCTTCTGCATCTGTCAGAGTCTCTCTCCCAGTCGGTGAAGATCAGTGATGCTCAGCAGACAGTAAGGATAGGGTCTGGACCGCACTTGGCATATGCCTCTTAGGGTTGCACTAGAGCTTTGGGGAACTCCTGAGTGGATAGGAAGAGGGGTAGAAAGTGCACCACGTATTTGGACCAGTTATTGATGATTTTTGAGGTAAGAACGAAACCAGTCAATTGCAGGTTTAGCAAGGCCAAGTGAAATAAGTTTTGTGAAGAAGGAGAGGATGAGAGACTGAGTCAAAAGCTTTTTCCAAATCGATGAAGATTGCGGCGGTGATATGGCTGTGGTCCATGGCAGTGAAGATGGAGTCGGTGACGTGCAGCAGAGAGGTGATAGTTGAATGTTGTTTCTGAAAACCTGATTGTACAGGTGATAGGGAGTTAGTAGAGGAAAGGAAGTCAGAGAGTTTGGCCAGAATGAGGGATTCCTGGACTTTGGCAAGGGAAGGGAGGAGCGAGATAGGCCGATAATTTCCAGGAGATGAAGGCTCATCACCCTTGTGCAAAGGGAGGACCTTGGCTGACTTCCAGGCATTTCGAACAGAGGCTGGGGAGAGGGAGAGGTTTAGTGTGTGTGTGTCAAGGGGGCAACTATAGCAAAGGAGATGTGGAGCAGCTTAGGATACAGGCCATCAGGGCTGGATTTGGAGGGGTTGAGAGAGAGAGAGAGAGAGAGAGAGGAGCACAGAGTAGACTTCAGGAGGAAAGAGGAAGCCAGAGGTTGAGGGGAGGGTCAGGAGGAGAGGGAGATGTGGCGGGGGGGGTTGGGGGATCGGGCAGGGCACAAGAGATGAAGAACCTGTTGAAGGCATCGCTACAGAGGCAGGGTCGGAGATCGGGCAGCCATCGAATTTAAGGACTGGGCAGGCTTGTTGGGAGGGGGTATCCAGGAGGGGAGTGGATCACCTTCCAGAAAGAAGCCGGGAAATTTTGGCTCTTATCAAGTTTGGATTTAAAATAAGAGGCCTTGATCTGGCGAATGGCCTTGGTGCACTTGTTTCTAAGCTGTTTGTAAGATTGGAGGTCACTTAGGGTGAGAGATGCTTTGTAGTGTCTCCAAGCTTTATCCCTGGAATGGCACATGGCAGTGAGGTTGGAAGTGATCCAGGAGTGGTGGTGGCACTTCACCCTTGCTTTTCTGAGGAGTACGTGCAGGTCCCAAGTGCGAGTGAAGATGTCAGAGAAGTGGGTTAAGGCAAGGTCTACATCAGGGCAGAAAAGACAGGTTGACAGTCAGCAATTGAGAGGTCATGCAGCACGGCGGCTTCGTTGAGGGAGTGGAGGGGGTGGGTCCATATGAATTTGGGAGGGAAGTGGGGATGTGGATTTTGTGAATGCAATAGGTAATACAATGATCACTGAAGGCATCTGAGAGGATGCCTGAGGCATTGATGCAATGGGGGTGGGATGATAAAATCCAGTCTAGGAGGGAGTGGTTTTGGGATCGAGGGTTTAGATGGGTAGGTTCTTGAGTTGAGAAAGGTTCAGGGCTTCGATTGATATGGAGGTGGGCTTGGTAGATGGGGAGAGCCAGTTGATATTCAAGTCACCTAGGAGCAGGCACTCGCCTTTGGATGTGAGGGTGGAGATAATGGAGATGGTCTTAATGACAGAATCCGGCAAGGCCTTGGGTGGGGCATACAGAGCACCAACATAGAGGGGGACAGAGCAGGGTAGGGATACGTGGGCAATAATGAGTTAGTGGGAGGAGCGTCAGGATGCCTTGAGGATGATGGTGCTCGAGATGGATTGCTTGATATACAAGGCTACCCCTCCACCTCTCTTTCCTCTGTCCTGGTGGAATAAGTTAAAGTCAGGAATGACAAGGGAGGAGTTAGGGATTTTGGCTGACACCCAGGTTTTCATTATGCAGAGTATGTCGGGGTGATATTGAGTAATCCAAATAGTTAGGGCATCCAGTTTGGGGAGGGGACTCCTGGAATTAAGGTGATAGATATGGAGGTGTGGGCGACCCAAGAAAGGTTGTGGATGAGGTGAAAAGAGGTAGGCGTGGGGGGGCCAGGGTTGGGTTGGATGTCACCAGCGAGGAGGAGGAGGAAGGATAGGGGAAAGAACGGGGGGAGTTTTGATTTGGCGGAGCTGTCCACGGTGGGCGGATATAAAAACATTTCTGGTACAAGGACAGCAATAGAGTGGAGCATACACCATTGTATCTGCATGTTGTGGTCACCTCTTCTGAAAAAGGCTATACCACCATTAAAACTGGCCATGTCAGTTTCTACTTTGCAACAAGACATGAAAGGATAAACTGATAAAGGTGTACACCAAGGCTGTCTTCTTGTCAAGACTCTGTGGCAGTGACCTGTTAGCAAGGCCTAATCAAAACGCAGGGCAACAATCCTCAATTCTTAGAAATTATCTGTCACTTAAAAATGATGTAAATTGTACTACGTTGAGACAAGAGGGTTTCAAGTCTCTTAAGGTGTATATATAGCCCAAAGGATTCTCTCTTTAACGTGTGTACTTCCAAATTCCCACCACGTGGCCCCAACATTTTATATATTTATTTATTGAAGTCTCAGATTAACAACCTTTGAGCTAGAAGCTCATTTACAGAGGTTCCACGTGAGAAAAACAAAACATTACAGAAGTGTAACATACATATAAGGCAGTGAAAACAAGCAATAAACAATTAATAAGGTTACATTCAGTTACAATATTCTATTTCAGTATCAACAATGCCCATAGGGTGAATAATGGGGGGAGGTAGGAGGGGTAGGGGGTTGGAAGCAGCCGCTTGAGGCCTTGTCATGGTTTAGAGGAGAATTATAAGAGTATAAAATGTTGTGTGTGAGGGTCAAAAGACGTGAGGAGGCTTGGGGGTGGAGAAGGAGTGAGTGGAGTTAGGTTTTAGGTGTTAGTAGGGATAAGGATTAAGGACAGGTGCAATGCACTATGTGCAGTTTGGTGTGACAGAAGTGGTGAAAATAGAGGATGACAGGATGGTGAAACAAGAAAGTAGTAGGTAGGATAGGTGGGGAGGTAAGGGTTGGAAAACCCAGAGGTGAGGGTCTAGAAGTGCCGGGGGAGTGTCATAGACTCCTAGTGGTAAGTTGGTGGAGTAATTAAAGGTTACAGTCACAGGCACTGCATGCAGTCAGGTGATTGTGAAGTGAAGAAGTGGTTTAAAGTGCCCAGTTTTAGTAGTTACTGCCAAGTCACTTGGGAGTGAGTTAAGCCAGTTTGGGGCTTGGTATTCAAAAGACCTTTGCCCTTGGGTGGTCCTACGAAATGGTACCTTGAAGGTTTTGCTTTTTGCCCCTCTCATTGACCTAGGTATTGTGGCTTGGCATAAGATTTGGACCCCCCACCCCCCCCCCCTTGTTGCTAGGCCTAGAGTAACATTTTTCCAAATAGGCACACCTGGTACTTAATCCTGCTATGTAGGTTAAGGTAGCCCAAGTGAGCATTGAGTTCACAAGTGTGTGCTTGGCTATCTGTCCCTAAAATGAGCCTGCATGCTTTTCTTAATACTATTGAAATCTGTTTTAGTGCTGTGGTTGTACCTGCCTCATAGACCACCATAGTATGCGTTGGTGCCATCATTGTTTCGAATCGCCTTTAAATGTTCCCCAGTTTAAAGCTTTCAAGCCTTACATGGCTTCCATATGTCAAAGGATGAACAACTACAGGTTGCCGAGTAGACTATATTAGCCTACATTTTCAGTTATACAGTTAATTAAACTTTGAATTTTATAAATCTTGGTCGCATTAACTGTAGTGAAAAATTCAGTCCTCTGCATTTATCGGCAAGCCTTGCAATGGTCACACCTGTGATTTCCCAAATGGGGAGCTGGTTGCCATGTTGGTCTATTAGTGTTTAGATTTGGCTGTAAGCTATGTACAAGTCTGCCGGAGATATTGGTACCTCTCCTGAAGACTGGTCAAAGTGGATTACGAACAATGTCCTCCATTTCTGGCTGTATACTTAGTATGTGCCAGTTCATAAGTAATGTGGCCGTAATTTCCTGTGCCCTATATGAGTATGTGGTAATAAAACTAAGCATCATTAACTATTTCATCTCTTTGTCTAGAACTCAAACGTTAAGTGCAGTTCATTTCACTCACTTGTTGTTTACTTTCTGCCACAGTATTCTGGCTGTACTCCCTTTGCATAAACCTTAGTTCCTTCTCCCTGGCTGTCTTGCTAAAATCAGACTCAGAATTTCCCAGATGTCTTGGCCAAATCTCCCCATTCACTAAAATACCACACACAGCTTAATCTGGTTCGGCTTCAGTTGAATTGCATCTACATGCCCCACTGGGACAAGGCTGGAAATAAGTAGCATTATCTAGCCTTTCTTTCACAGTCAACTAAAACTAAAAATAAAAAAATAAAACAATTTTAACATTTTGATATCAGTGATGTTATTAATTACCAAGGGCACCAGAGGGCGCCAAATACCAAAATATTCAAACAAAGTGCAAAGTGTTGCCAATGCAGTACAGAGACAAAAAAGTGAAACAATAAAAAGATTTCAAAACAGTTTTTGATTGAGCCGGCCCGGTGGCACTGAGGGTTGAGGCGCTGGACGCCACACCTCATGCCATGCCGGCGACCCGGGTTTGGGAACTATCTTGGGTTCCCAGGGGTTGGTGGGGGGAGGGCTAGGAGCAGGATTTAGCTGCCATGAGACGGCTCTCCTCTCCAGGGGAGGGATGAGGGGTTTTCCTAGCCCTTGGCTGCCACCTGGTGGAGTACGGGTGGCAGGTCGGGTATTGGGGAGCCTGGCGACAGCCATGGGATGGGGCAGAAGAGTCTGAGCTGGTACCCAGCATGTGTGTGCGCCTCCACGCGCATGCATGGCTGTGTCTGCCAGGGTCCCGGGATCAAGGAGAAAACACAAAAAAGTAAGCTAAAACAAAAAAACTGTTTTTGAGCAGTGACATCACGGCCTTCCCATTTGCTTAAGATGGTCCTTATCATCCTCCACATTCAAGTACTTTGGTATCTGGAAGAAAAAACATAAATAGAATTAAGTAACTGGGAAATCTGAACAATTGTTGCACCCCTATTTAGGGACAGTTTTACAGTAATTAGACTAAGAGGAGTAATACAAGGAAAATTAGAACTGATTAGGTTATTACCTCATATGACTGTAAATGCCCCACTTAGCTAATTCTATATGTTTTTTTCTTCCACATGCCAAAGTATTTGAATGTAGAGGATGATAATTGATAAGGACCACCATTAACTAATGAGATGGCCATGCTATCACATCTCAAAAATTGTTTTTGAAGGTTTTTATTGTTTTCACTTTTTTCTCTATTGCATTGGAAACATTTTGCACTTTGGGTATTTTGGCCTTTGGAACCCTCTAGTGTTCTTGGTAATTGATAACATCATTGATACCAAAATGCTTACATTTGTTTTGTCCTAGTCTGTAAAAAAGTCCTATCATATAAAAAATCTATTAAAAAACACTTAAGAAAAAAGCTTCTGATTATTATTTTTCTAAAACATTTTCTTCCTACCAGTTTTACAATTGCAATTATCTACTCCATGATGTGGATTATGCTGGGATTTACACACCTCTGGAGTAGTTTAGTCACTCGGCCTGCAGCCTCATCACCGTACCACACCATGTGTGGGTAAGTCTCTGCGCAACCCACACTCTGTCATGGATTATTGCTTAGTTACATCATACAGTTCTAAAATGTGCCGTAGCACCAGTGTGTAAATAGCCACCTACTCCCTCTGCAGCTCTTCCTATAGGACCCCCGCCCTCCCTGCCTGAACGTCCACTTCAGGATGAGCTGCCTTCTCCTGTCACTTTCCAAATATACTTGGAACTCTCTCCTCTTAGCGGCATGGAGTCATAATGTCGATCACAAAAACAGCACGGCAATAATGCCACAAGCAAAATATCGGCCCTCGAAATAAGGTGGGGTAAAACACAGACTGTACAAAAACAGCAATATACCATAGTGAACAATGCCACTCTTTATCTTTTCGGAGGCTCCCTCCTGCACCCTCATGTGTCTTGACTTTGCCCCCACCCCCGGACTTAAAATAATCAACTTCGGGGGGTTGTGGATTTCGGGGATGGGGAGAAGATCAGAAGAGGGGAAAATTCCTTTTTTTTTTTTTTTTTAAAGTCGCAACACCAGGAGACTTGGGGGGAACCGAACTGTAGTCCCAGGTCTCTAACCCTGCTGTGTGCTGGTGCTTTAGCCACTCCACCGCGGGAGCAGCTCAACCAGGCACCACACACATGGCAACTTCATCCTTTCCAAGTAACAGAGCGGAACGGGTAGTAATACTCAACACTATTATACTCGCTACAGCTTAAATCCTTTCGCGACTAGACACAGCGTGGTTCAAACAACATGAAGTCTTGCTATATTATGACATATGCAGTGAGTCCCAACTTCGAACTGCTCGGAGGTGAAAGTTAACTTTCCATGCCAGGCATGGAACGCTGAGCTCGAGCTCGGTTGAAAACTCTGTCTGTTGTTCCTCAAACTCAAACTGTCAGATTCTTTACTCCGCCTCACTGAACAGTCGCTCCGGAGATTTCTCCTTCTGCTCGGTTCATTTTGTCGGTTAAAGTATTATTTTCTCGTTTTTTTGACCGAATTTAAACCGCAACCAGTCAGTTCAAGCTCTGTCTGTGGTATTTGTAAGTACTAGATAGGTTTTACATTTACTTTCTGTGTGGAACTTGTAAACGGTTTATTGGTTCGGTTTGAACCAATCAGGTTGTTTAAAATATATTAATCTGTCCTTTAGAGTGTGGTTACCGGTTCTTATCGGTTCTAAAATAAACGGATTTTATTACGGTTTTCCACGACCCGTGACACGGTTGGGAACCGATAAGAGAGTCTTGCTTGGCGGATTGCCATAAACGGGCAAGTTTGGTTAGGACTGGCACTATGTCTGAGAAACCCAAAAGAAAAACCGGGCCCACTGGGTTTCAACACTGCAGTGTCTGTGGGGAAGTCTTTGCTAAGGCTGACCCCCACACCACCTGTGTTTATTGTCTGGGGTTTGACCACCTCAATGCAGACTGCCAGATTTGCAAAATTTTCCTGCAGCTATCCTGGAAAAGAGAGTTGGTAGGCTCAGGGAAAGGGAGGCCAAAAAGTCCACTGACCCAGATGGCCAGCCCGGTTCGGTTTCAACCGAACCAGAGGGAGTGCCCTCTGACCAGGGCGAGACTTCCTCGGGCAAAAGGAGAGCCGACTCGGAGGAGTCGGTTCCAGCAAATAGGACTAGAAAATCAGCTGGTGTGGAGCCAAAACTTTCCTCTCCAACCGCTGAAGAAATAGCCAAAGCGATTAAAATTGTCCAGTTGCTTTCCCCGGATCCGTCCGAACCGGCACCATCAGGTAAGCGTACGGTTCGGTCGGTTCCACCGGTTCAAGAGTATGATTTAGAGGAATATTATGAACCGGAGGAGGGGGAAGAGGAGTATGAGGAGAGTGAATGTGGATTTGAAAGTCTGGATGTGCCCATTGAACCGGACATCTCCCCAGACAGACCTTCAGGAGTGTCTCCTCCTAGGCTTTCTGAGTCCCCTTCTCATTTTATGTTTTATAAAAAAGTGGCTGAAACCCTCCAGCTCCCTATGGAGGAAGCTGTGGATGATCAAGAGGAGCCTGACTATGTAGAAATGATGGATATCTCAGAGTCTAGGAGACTGTCTATTCCTTTGCATAAATCTTTTAGGAAACGGACAGTAACAATTCTAAAAACTCCTCACACTATACCTCCTGTGGATAAGAGAATGGACAAGAGGTACACATAGTCAGGCTCTGATACGGAGTTCCTTACACAACAATGCAGCCATGTTGGGGTAGTGCAGGCTGCAGCCTGTGACAAGGCAAATATTCCCTTGGCTTCACACCCCCCTGACAAGGACTCCAGGATGATTGATGCCATGGCAAAGAAACAGTACATGGCAGCATCCTTGGGACTCAGACAGGCAAATTATATGGCTTATGTTGCTAGATACCAGAAATCCAGATGGGATACTGTTATGGCTCTAGCTAAACAGGTCCCTGGCCAGCTTGCCAAGGAGCTGGAGCAGGTGGCTGCTGATGGTATTGAGGCATCTAAGGTGCAATTCCATGCTGCAGTGGACTCTAATGATGTGTCATCAAGAGTCATGGCTACATCTGTGGCACTTCGCAGAATGGCTTGGCTCAGATGTACTAGCCTGTCACAGGATACCCAGACTAAGGCCATGGATTTTCCTGTTGTGGGTAATTCTCTGTTTGGGGAGCAGACAAAGAATTACATGAAGAAAATGGATGCGTATAGGACCACCTATAGGAGTGCACAGGCCAAGGAAAGGCAGGCCACTCCTCAAAGGCAGCCTTCCAGGGGCAGGGGCAGGCCTTTTCATAGGCCTTTTTACCAAGCCCAGGCCTCCTCTTCAGCTTATACCCAGAGGGGGTTCTTTAGAGGGAAAGGCAGACGGGGTACAAGCAGACCTGCTTCCACCCCTCAGCCTAAAGCCCCTGCCAAGCAGGCACCCTGATGGGGTGGCCAGGGCCGATTCTTCACTACCTGTAGGGGGCAGGCTGGCTTACTTTGTCCAGGTCTGGAAGTCTCTAACATCAGACAAGTGGGTCCTGGAAGTAGTAAGCCAGGGACTGGTTCTCAGCTTCAAAAAATTTCCAAAGATGAGAAACAGATCCTTTCCACCTGCAAATCCATCAGAGGCACTTGCCCTAGAGGCAGAAGTCTCTACCCTCCTGGCTCTCAGAGCCGTGGAAAGGGTTCCACCCCTACACCAGGGCAAAGGATTGTACTCCAGGTACTTCCTTACCCCAAAAAAGACAGGAAAATGGCGGCCCATCCTGGATCTCAGATACCTAAACAAGCACCTTTTAAAACCAAAATTCAAAATGGTGACTCTGGGAATTATTTTACCCTCTCTAAGGCCAGGGGACTGGCTAGCATCCCTGGACCTCAAGGATGCCTACTTCCATATTCTCAACAGAAGCTCCCATCGAAAGTACCTCAGGTTCAAGCTGCCCTCAGGCCATTACCAGTTCAGAGCAATGCCCTTTGGCCTCACCTCTGCTCCAAGGGTATTCACAAAATGCCTGGCAGTAGCAGTTGCCTACCTAAGAAGGCAAAAAATTGCCATCTTTTCTTACCTGGATGACTGGCTCATAGTAGGCCAGTCTCCAGACCAAGTCAAGTTACATCTTCAGATAACTCAGCAACTGCTTACCTCTCTATGTTTCCTTCTGAATCTTCCAAAGTCAGTTCTAGAGCCTGTCCAGCTTCTCACCTTCATAGGTGCAGAACTGAACACAGAGGAAGCCAGAGCCTTCCTTCCTTTGGACAGGGCAAGGACCCTGGTCTCTCTGGCCTCCTCATTCACCCTGCAGGTCTCTCGACCAGCAAGGCATTTTCTGCAGCTCCTGGGACACATGGCTGCTTCTACAGCAGTAGTGCAAGGGCAGATTTCAGATGAGGGACATTCAGTTCCATTTGAGAGCCTTTTGGTCTCAAAGAAAGGACCCTCTAACCAAGTTGATCCCAGTAACTCAAACCCTGATCCAAGCCCTACAGTGGTGGCAGGATCAGAACAACCTGAGACAAGGGGTCCCCTTTGTCACTCAGTCTCACTCTATAATCCTTACTACAGATGCATCCCTCTTGGGGTGGGGAGCTCACATGGGCGACCTCATTACCCAGGGACTGTGGTCCCCTCAGGAATCTCTGCTCCACATTAACCTGTTGGAGCTCAGAGCAGTTTTTCTAGCACTTCAAGCTTTTTCCAAATCTGTTCAGAACAAAGTTGTACAGGTCAGAACAGACAACACCACTACAATGTGGTACATCAACAAGCAAGGAGGCACTCGGTCTCGACCTTGTGCCAAACAATGAAGTTGTGGTCTCTGGCTTACTCCTGAGCACCTCCCTTACGGCAGTTCACCTCCCAGGCAAGGACAATGTCCTGGCAGATGCTCTCAGCAGGATTTCCCAGGGCCATCACGATTGGTCACTGGATCCCCTGGTCCTGGGGGTAATATTTGCCAGATGGGGCACCCCGCATATAGATCTTTTGGCAGCCCCAGACAATCACCAACTTCCCCTTTTGTGCTGCAGGCCCCCAGTGTTGGGCTCAGTCCCTCTGGATGTCTTAGTTCTCAATTGGGAAGGGAAGTTTCTCTATGCTTTCTCCCCTTCCCTCTCCTGTTCAAAGTGTTAGTCAAAATCAGATCTCAATCCTGCAAAGTGATTCTGATTGCTCCAGATTGGGCCAGACAACCCTGGTATCCACTCCTACTGTCCTTAGCAGTCCATCTTCCCCTGTGTCTTCCCAGGAATCACAATCTGTTAACCTGTGCTCAGGGATGGGTTTGGTACCCGAACCTCAAATCTCTCAATCTCAAGGCCTGGCTCTTGAAGAGTTAGAGTTTGCTGATCTACACCTCTCCCAAGGTGTAATGAATATATTGAAGGCTTCTATGAAGCCTTCCCCCAGGGCTACTTACAATTCCAAATGGAAGAGGTTTTCCATATGGTGCTCTGGGAAGCATATTTCCCCAGATTCTGCTGATTTACCCACAGTCCTGGATTATATGGTCCATTTAAACACTTTGGGGATGAGACCAGCTACCCTAAAGGTGCATTTGTCAGCTGTGTCTGCTTTTATTTCAGCAGGTAAACCCTCTTCTCTTTCAGCTCATCCTGTATTTTCTAAGTTTTTCAAGGGATTGCTTCACACCAACCCTCCATTCAGGGCCCCTGCCCCTGCCTGGGATCTTAATGTTTGCATTACTCAGCTTATGCAACCTCCCTTTGAGCCCTTGTCTTCAGCAGAGCTTAAGTATGTGACTTGGAAGACTGTGTTTCTGGTAGCCATCACTTCTGCCAGACGATAAGTGAATTACAAGCTTTGTCAGTGGAGCCTGTTTTATCTCCTTTCATAGAGATAAGGTGGTCCTCAGGACTAACAGGAAGT
Organism: Neoceratodus forsteri; assembly: GCA_016271365.2. NCBI lineage: Eukaryota > Metazoa > Chordata > Ceratodontiformes > Ceratodontidae > Neoceratodus > Neoceratodus forsteri. Next base: position 558,711,340 of record CM057459.1, on the reverse strand, counting down.
TCTTGCCTAAGTTGGTTTCAGATTTCCACCTTAATCTATTTCTCTTCCAGTGTACTTCACTGACCATTCCTCCTCTGGTGAGAGGAGGTTGCACAGCTTAGATGTGAAGAGAGCCCTTAGTTACTACATCGAGCGTACCAAGGGTCACAGATTTGACTCCCTTCAACTGTTCCTCACTTATGGTGAGGTTGGTAAAGGGAAACCTGCCACTAAAAGATCCATTGCCAGGTGGATTGTCTCTTGTATCCAGTTCTATTATGAAAAGCTGGGTAAGGTTCCTGCCTGAGGGCTCACTCTACCAGAGGTACAGCTGCTTCCCTTGCTGCTGCCAGGGACATCCCCATTCTAGAGATTTGTCAAGCAGCTACCTGGAAAACAGTTCACACTTTTACCAAGCATTACTCTCTGGACATCCAGGCTAGGAGTGATGCTCGGTTTGGCACAGCTGTGCTTCAGAGCCTATTTCCTAAGTAGGTTCTGTCCCTCCTCCATGGAGGTACTGCTGTGTAGTCTGCATATGTCATAATATAGCAAGACTTCATGCCAACATTCTCCAGGCATGCTGAAAGCCTATAGAACTGACTGGGTATGCATCGAGCTGTGTTCATACCCTTGTGGGGTTCACTCCAAGGGTAAAGGTTTGCCTCTGCCCCTACCCCTACACTCTTCTTGAGTTCACCCTTTTCCTAATTTCATTCCCTGCTCCTCTCCTCCCCCCCACCTCATGTTAGCCACTTTCCCCATGACACTATTTATCTATCTATGTATCTATGTTGTTTGAAGAAAAAATTACTCACCTTAGTAATGTTGTTTCTTCTAATGGAGTCTTGCTATATTATGACCTCCCCCTGCCTGCCCCTCTCAGAACTTCTATTTTTGGGATGTGGGTGGGCAGTGCAGTGTTGGCACTTGGTAGATGCCCACCTTGTTTTTCACCCCCCCCCCTTTTTTTTGGGGTGTCTGGGTGTTGTGTTTTTCATTTTTTGGGTCTCCTGACCTGAGTCTTTGTTTTGGGACCAAAAAATGTGTTCTTGTATTTGGTAGCCAGTTGGCTAGTTTAGGTTTACAGCTTCCACACAGGACCTTAGTGAGTTTAGGTCGTAAAGATCTGACAGTTTGAGTTTGAAGAACAACAGACGGAGTTTTCAACCGAGCTCGAGCTCAGCGTTCCATACCTGGCATGGAAAGTTAACTCTTTCACCTCCAGAGCAGTTCGGAGGTTGGGACTCACTGCATATGTCATAATATAGCAAGACTCCATTAGAAGAAACAACATTACTAAGGTGAGTAATTTTTTCTTCTTGAAGTGCTATATTGACCTGGTACCCCCGTAGATATCCACTCTGCCCTGTCCACTCGTTCATTGTCCTGTCTTCTACAAAACTACATTTCACCATCCTGCACTTGCTCCTGACCCACATCTCCTTACTAATATTCACTTCTCTTACAAATATCCTACTTCTCATACCTATTCTCGTCTAGCAAACCCCTCTCCAGGCATGCTGAAAGCCTATAGAACTGACTGGGTATGCATCGAGCCGTGTTCATACCCTTGTGAGGTTCACTCCAAGGGTAAAGGTTTGCCTCTGCCCCTACCCCTACACTCTTCTTGAGTTCACCCTTTTCCTAATTTCATTCTCTGCTCCTCTTCTCCCCCCCCACCTCACGTTAGCCACTTTCCTCATGACACTAGTTAGGTGGGCATTGTGCAGTTTCAAACCATTGTGAGATTCTGCTCCTGAGTGTTATGGTCTTCCACTCTTCTATTATACCCTCTTACGTGTTAATAATATTGTTCCTCCCAATTTCCTCAACTCACCTCACCTCCCTATTTCCCTGTCTAATCCCCTTGCAGGGTGTTCAGGTACGCCTTCCTTCCACCATCTCCCTCTCCCCTATTTCCTCAGTCTGGCTGAGCCATCACTTACTACCTCAGGTGTTAAATCTTCAATATTGTTTCTGTAGTTATATGTTTTATGGGTGTGTGTGTGTGTGTGTGTGTATACATATAAAATAGATAAACCACTCTGAGGTGTGCGGTCATGCTCTGATATATGCATGCCTTGGTGTGCGTCAGTCGTCAACCCATACAAGGTGTGCGTATGTCAAGCGCGACCCTTTTACCTCAAGTGGTTTATCTATCTTATAAAATGTCAAATTGTTTTTTGGAGGGTTAAAAGTTGAGTGTCTTGGTCGCACTCTGATATACGCACGGTCATGTGGTGTGTTTTATACAATCAGAAGTTTGGATTTGGAGGATATTATTATTTCTCTTTTATAAATATATTATACAAAATCACACATGCCCACACAATGCAAAGCATCATGGGCTGCATATGCAAATCACCACAGAATGTTATGCTGGTTCAACTTTAAGCTGAATTGCATGGTGCCAAAAGGCCTCTCACACAGTTTGCAAAGGGTGCTAACAGATGACATAGACACGTGTTTCATCCTACCAGGACTCTTCAGTATGCCTCGTCTGTTTGACACTCCAGTGGAATGAACCAGCTACCCTAAGACGGTCTGTCTGGGTTATGTTGTAGTGAACCCATTAAAATAAAACTATTTAAAAGACAAAGAACCTCTGTGCGTTAAACACTGAGGCAAGGGTTACCCAAAGGGCATTTGGCTGGGAAGCCAAGTTTCAAGAAAATACAAAATCACACATGCCCACACATGCAAAGCATCATGGGCTGCATATGCAAATCACCACAGAATGTTATGCTGGTTCAACTTTAAGCAGAATTTCATGGTGCCGAAAGGCCCTCACACAGTTTGCAAGGGTGCTAACAGATGACATGAACACGTGTTTCCTACCAGGACTCATCAGTATGCCTCGTCTGTTTGACACCCCAGTGGAATGGACCAGCTACCCTTAAGGCAGTGTGCCTTGGATATATTGTGGTGAACCTGTCTATGTCATCTGTTAGCACCCTTTGCAAACTGTGTGAGAGGCCTTTCGACACCATGCAATTCTGCTTAAAGTTGAACCAGCATAACATTCTGTGGTGATTTGCATATGCAGCCCATGATGCTTTGCATTGTGTGGGCATGTGTGATTTTGTATTTTCTTGAAACTTGGCTTCCCAGCCAAATGCCCTTTGGGGTAACCCTTGCCTCAGTGTTTGCGCACAGAGGTTCTTTGTCTTTTAAATAGTTTTATATTTTAATGGGTTCACCAAAACATAACCCAGACAGACTGTCTTAGGGTAGCTGGTTCACTCCACTGGGGTGTCAAACAGACGAGGCATACTGATGAGTCCTGGTAGGATGAAACACGTGTCTATGTCATCTGTTAGCACCCTTTGCAAACTGTGTGAGAGGCCTTTGGCACCATGCAATTCTGCTTAAAGTTGAACCAGCATAACATTCTGTGGTGATTTGCATATGCAGCCCATGATGCTTTGCATTTTGTGGGCATGTGTGATTTTGTATTTTCTTGAAACTTGGCTTCCCAGCCAAATGCCCTTTGGGGTAACCCTTGCCTCAGTGTTTGGGCACAGAGGTTCTTTGTCTTTTAAATAGTTTTTTATTTTAATGGGCTCACCACAGCATAACCCAGACAGACTGTCTTAGGGTAGCTGGTTCATTCCACTGGGGTGTCAAACAGACGAGGCATATTGATGAGTCCTGGTAGGACGAAACACGTGTCTTTGTCTTCTGTTAGCACCCTTTGCAAACTGTGTGAGAGGTCTTTCGGCACCATGCAATTCTGCTTAAAGTTGAACCAGCATAACATTCTGTGGTGATTTGCATATGCAGCCCATGATGCTTTGCATTGCGTGGGCATGTGTGATTTTGTATTTTCTTGAAACTTGGCTTCCCAGCCAAATGCCCTTGCCTCAGTGTTTGCACACAGAGGTTCTTTGTCTTTTATATATTATAGTGGCACGATAGTGCCACTATGGTTTGGGTTGAGGAGCTATTTACGTGTTAAACCCAAAATTTTTCACCTTAATAACTCTGCAGCTGTTTGACGGATTTGCCTGAAATTTGGAATACATGATCAAGATTCATACACCTTGGGATCTGCCAAGTTTCGTACTGGTCGCATATATGGTTGCGGAGTTATTAAGCATCATCTATGCGCGCGTTTACACTTTTCTGGAATTTTACTGTCATCTCTACTGGTCGCACGGTGTGTGCGACTGGTCTGAAATCCTCAGGGACCGTGCGGCCGGGGTCCCCAATGTGCCTTTTGAAGATTTCGTGAGAAAATATTAAACGGTTCAAAAGTTATTCAAAAAACAAGTTCCCATTATAAGTCAATGGGAAAAGTTAACAAAAAGTTCAGCACTTTCGCAAATGTAGTTTTTACTTTCGCAAATGGCTCTTTTACTGTCGCAAATCTGCCATTTTGTTTTCATTTAGCGATCAGAAAAATGCTTGCCATTTAAAATTGGAACCCTCTAGCAACCTAATTCTTTTTGTATTCACATAGTCGGACCCTGAGGATGCTAGCCATGTCTTTATTTTGGGGTAAAACACCTCAGAAATGTGTTTTTCAAATTTCTGGAAAAAGTACTTTCGAAAAGTACTGTTGCACTTGTGACACTGTTGAATGAATTTGCGAAAACTTTCGCAAACTTTGAAAGTACTTTTCTAGGCTGTGGGAAAATGACAGCAATTCTTTGGCACCCTGATGCAAAAGAACGGTTTGGTGTTTTGGCCTAAAATTTGGAGGGAATACAGCCGACATTTCACATATGTGTCTTTCAGTGTTTTGTTGAAAAAATATTACATGGCAGCAAAGTTATGACACTCCAAAGTTGACGCTTTTTCCCATAGGATAACATTACAGCGTCCAACGCATTACAGGAATCCTTTGGCGCCCTGCTGCAAAATAACGGTTTGGTATTTTGGGCTGAAATTTGGAGGGAACACAGCCAACATCCCACAGATGTGCTTTTTGTGGTTTGGTGAAAAAATACTACAGGGAGCCAAAGTTATGGCACTCCGAACTTCTCTTTTTTCCCATAGGATAACATTACGGCGTTCGCCTCGCCTTTCAGGGCCCGTTTCTCGGAAATGGTGCAAGATACGGACTTTTCGTCAGAAAAATACTTGGGGGGCTAAGGTGTAAAACTAGCCAGGAAAGTCATAAATCATATGACTTTTAAATTTTTTTTCTGTGTCGTACAGTTCCTGAGATATAAGCAATTTAGTATTCCAACTCCTCATTTTCTGCTCCGAGAACCATTATTATGTATACATTCTTTGTACTCACTGTCTTTCTTTATGCAGCTTTTGGGGAAAACCAGCCTGTGCGCTTACATTACTGTTACCGTTACTGTTTTCGCTTGAGGTTCCGTTCCTGTTTCACTTACCGTTCACGTCTACGCCGCCATGTGCGTTACCCTTTGCGTTTTCATTTGCGCTTGCTTTTGTGTTGTTTTTAACAGTTCTGTCTACACTACTGTTTCTCTTTCTGTTTCGCTTTGCATCACCATGCGCGTTAGTATTTGCGTTTGCGAGCACAATGTTACTATGTGACACGACATCGTGTGGCGGGCCCCGCGCTCCCGCCGCCGCAGTACATTCACTATTTCTCGTTATCATTCTCAAAAAGAAGGGAAATTAGAGGCAAAAAAATCCGTTTAATGCATTAGTTAGGGTTGTTCCACACCGACAAAAGCGAGGAAATTCGGTGTTAGGGTTGAAAGCCCCTTAGCCCACGCCCACACCACGGCATTGGGGTGCACATAGGAGTTCTTGGTTCTAACTCTCATCCCATTCTCCTACACCTCTGCTTCTTTACATATGTGATGGGGTGAGAGTTGTGGCCAACAACCGTATCCGCGCGATGCGGGTGAAAATGTGCTGAAAACGAAAGCTTTCAACCGTACCTAAATTTCCTCACTTTTGATGATGAATTAACCCAACTCGATAAACAAATTTTGCCTCTATCTATATACATATATTCACTGCAAAAAACTCTGTTAATGCATCAGTTAGGGTGAATGCTATAGCAACAAAAGCAGGGAAATGAGGCGTTAGGGTTTCCAATCCTAATGCCCCACCCCAAGGGTTCCCAACCCTACCACTCCACCCACCAACAGGCATCTGGGTATGCATCGGGGTTGATGGCCTAACTCTCACCCCATTCCCTGTGTAAACAAGCTGAGGTGGTGCAGTACAGGAGAATGGGGTGAAAGTTAGGCTGACGACCGCAGCGCACACCCAGATGCCTGTTGGTGTGTGGAGGGGTAGGGGTGGAGTGGTAGGGTTGGAAACCCTAACGCCTCATTTCCCTGCTTTTGTTGCTATAGTATTCACCCTAACTGATGCATTAACAGAGTTTTTTGCAATAAATTTCCCTTCTTTTTCTGATACTATAATTGTATCCTCAGTTTACTGTGGGAGCGCAGGGTCCTTTGGACCCTGCACTCCCATCCCTCCATCCAGATAGTCCTTATGTCACAGTGGGAGCAGGGTCCTTTGTACCCTGTACTCCCATCCCACCACAGATACACATATGTATCTAGCTGTGGAAACATAGGAGTCTCTGGCCCCTGTGCTTCCACACATAAAGTTATGAGCAGGCATAGCGAAATCACAACAAATAGTCATAACTGTGCCATCTTAAATAATTTTCACCCCAGCTGTTCAACATAACCTTCTTATCACCTCACCGCATGTATGAACCCAGTACAGAAAACTTTCAAATCCTTGTGGAAATATAATTCTGCACAACTGTAACGCCATTTTGTGCCACAGGTGCAAAAAAAAAAAAATTTGAAAAAATTACAGCTGTATTATTCATAAGGTGGTGTGAAAAACGGTAATGTTGAAAATCTGGAGTAAAAATATGAAGTTACGAGCGCGTGTAGAAACTGCGCAAATGCATGCTCGTAACTTGGTCATTCTTTGGGATTTTTTTTGCCAAATTGTAAACATGGGTTATTTGGGACCTCCCCTCATGAAAGAGTTGCACTTTGACTTTGTTAATCCATCCCGGAAGTTGATTTTGCACAGTGACCGCGCAATTCTGCACCACAGGTGCAAAAACACGTTTCAGGCAGGATGTGAAAAATGACAGCTGTACCGTTCATGAGGAGATGTGAAACAATTGTAATGTGGAAAATCTGGGGTGAAAATATTACAAACTGGTGAATTTATGAGTATGCATAGAAACTGCGCAACACATGCTTGTAACTCAGTCATTTTTGGGAATTGTTTCATCAAATTTGCAACCTGGGCTTTTTGGGACCCCAGCTCATGAACAGTGGCACTGTCGATATGTTAATCAGTCCCAAAAGGCGATTCTGCGCAGTGACCACAAAATCATCTTTTGGGCCTGAGACATGAAATGACAGTGACTGTGTTCATGAGGTGGGGTCCCAAGAACCCCATGTTGAAAATTTGGTGCAAAAATTCCTAAAATTGGCCGAGATATCAACATAAGATGAAACCACCCCATTGACTCTCATTATACGGTGCTTACCATTGATTCCATTCCCCCTTCCAGCCCTTTCTTCAGTTTTCAGTTTGGCTTTAACGAGTGCAGACGTGTCCCGGTCCAGAGGAGATGACAGCGCCGACCTCCGGAGGTAAGTATGGGGTGCGGTGAGGTGGGTTCTCAGTGGGAAGGTGGGGATGGTGAAGGGGGGACTGGGGAGATGACAAGGGACCATTTTCTTTTTTACAGGTTAAAAAAAAAGATGTTGGGGGACAGTTTTCTTTATTTCACAGGTTAAGAAAAAAAATACATTTGGGCACACTGGGGTGGGCAAACAGTGTGCCACAATAGTTTGGGGGGAATACATGCCAACACTGGGAGTGGGCATCCCGGTGTCAGAAAAGAAATCAATTTGGGGCTTCCAGTGTGCCACAGTAGTTTGGGGGGGATACATGCTGACACAGGAGTGGGCATCCCGGTGTTGGAAAATAAATCAATTGTTTTGGACACACTGGGGTGGGCTCCCAGTGTGCCACAGCAGTGGAGGGAGGGATACATGCCGACACGGGGATTGGGCACCCTGATGTCAGTTTGAAAAAAAAGAATTTGCCGGGGAAGGGGCAGACTAGTTTAAAAAAAAAAATTGGGGCAGATGGGGTGGGCTCCCAGTGTGCCAGATATGTGTGTGTGTTGGGGGATATATACCGACATGGGATTGGGCACCCCGTGTCAGTGTGAAAAATAGGAATTTGCTGAGAGAGCAGAGTACTTTGGTGCAGGATTCTGCATCAAAAATTTTGATGCAGGGTTCTGCATCGAAGAAAACAGACATTGGGGGATGGTTTTCTTTATTTTACAGGTACAATAGATGTTGGGGGACAGTTTTCTCCATTTTATAGGTTTTGGAGCATTTGGGCACACTGGGGTTGACTCCGTGTTCCAAATAAATATGTGTGTGTGGGGGATACATACCAACATGGGAATTGGGCACCCCGTGTCAGTGCGAAAAATAGGAATTTGCCAGGAGGGCAGACTACTTCGACACAGGATCCTGCATCAAAATTATCGCAAATTTTAATGCAGGATTCTGCATCAAAGAAAAGACATCGGGGGACAGTTTTCTTTATTTTACAGGGTTAAAAATAATGTAGGGCACACTGGAGTGGGCCAAATAAGAGTGTGTGTGAGTGGGGTGATACATACCAACACGGGGATTGGGCACCCAGTGTTGGTGCAAACAAAGTGGGTCTTCCTTGACTCTGCAGCTGGTAGCACGAGTTCCAGCTGCGGCTGCAGAAGTCAAACAAATACTGCTCTTCTCATACAGGGAACGGGCTACAAGCTGTTCTCTGTAAGCTGGCACCCGACAAAAAAACTTGTTTGGGGCAAGCTTAAAAAAAAACCCCATCAGAAGACACCTGAAGGGGTCCTCTTTAGCTGTGTTCTGATGTTTTTTTTCCTTTTTAAATGTTCTATACTTCAAAATCTTTGCTAAGCGGCAAACAAGACGATGGACACAACACAGCTCAGTCGATTGAACAACTTTGGACTTTGCGCAAAATACCAGCCTTCTTTGCAAAAAAGAAGCTGGTATTTTGCGCAAAGTACTCCAGTTGTACAAAAAATATATTTTTCGTGCCTGACATATAAATTTTCCCATAGGAAATAATGGGAACATTTAAAATGTCATAACTTTTGAATGGATTCATATTTTTTTCACCACATCTTCAAAAGACACATCTGTGACACAAAGGCTGTCTTCCCTGAACATTTCAGACCTAAAGCCATTTCTGAGATCCAGGAAGACAAAGAAATGTTAAAAAACCCAGATTTTTCTCTTTTTTCAACACTTTATATCTCAGAAACCTGTCAACGGATTCCCACAATTTGGCAGGTCAAGAGACCCATGCCTAAAGATTGTACATACCAAATGTCATATAAAACCAGTGAATGGTTCCAAAGTTATTAAGGTTCAAAGTTTGAACTTTAACATAAAAGTACAGTTTCACCCTGTCGTGCCAGTGTAATATATTATGGTAGCACTGTAGTGCTACCATAGTTAGGGTTGAGGAGCTATTTACATGTTAAACTTAAAATTACGCACCTTAATAACTTTCTAACCGTTCAATGGATTTGCCTGAAATTTGGAATACACGATCAAGAAACATACATCTTTGGATCTGCCAAGTTTAGTACTGTTCGGATATATGGATGCGGAGTTATTAAGCGTGATCTGCGCACGCGTTTATGCTTTTTTGCAATTCTTTGGTCGTCTCTATGGGTCGCACGGTTTGCGCGACAGGTCCAAAATCAGGGAACGTAGGTCAGGGTCCCCTGAAGCGCCTTTTGAAGATTTCGTGAAAAATATTAAACGGTTCAAAAGTTATTCAAAAACAGTTTCCCATTATAAGTCAATGGAAAAGTTAACAAAAGTTCAACACTTCTCAGAAATGCAGTTTTTACTTTCTCGCAAATGGCCTTTACTTTCTCGCAAATCCACCATTTTGTTTTCAGTTGGTGATCAGAAAATGCTTGGCATTTAAATTTGGGACCCTCTAGCAACACAATTCTTTTTGTGTTTACCTAGTCGGACCCTGAGGATGCTAGGCATGTCTTTATTTTGAGGTTAAACACCCTAGAAATATGTTTTCAAGTTTCTGGAAAAGTACTTTCATAAAGTAGTGTCGACTCATGAAAGTAAGTCGCAAATTTTTGAAAGCTTTCGCAAATTGCGACACTACTTTTCCAGGCTATGGCAAAATGACAGCAGTTCTTTGCCACCCTGCTACAAAAGAATGGTTTGGTCTTTTGGGCTGACATTTGGAGGGAACGCAGCCAACATCTCACAGATGTGCCTTTCAGTGTTTCGGTGAAAAAAATATTACAGGGCGGCAAAGTTACGGCACTCCAAAGTTGATGCTTTTTCCAATAGGATAACATTACGGCGTCTGCCACATTACAGGAATCTTTTGCCACCCTGCTGCAAAATAACGGTTTGGTCTTTTGGACTGAAAGTTGGAGGGAAGAAAGCCAACATCCCACAGACGTGCCTTTCAGTGTTTTGGTGAAAAAATATTACAGGGAGCCAAAGTTATCGCACTCCGAACTTCTCTTTTTTTCCCCATAGGATAACATTACGGCGTTCGCCACTCATTTCAGGGCCCGTATCTCGGAAACGGTGTGAGATATGGACTTTTCGTCGGAAAAATGGGGCTAAATACAAAACTAGTCAGGAAAGTCAAACATCATATGACTTTTACATTTTTTTTCTACTACGTCATATGGTTCCTGAGATATAAGTAATTTAGTATTCCAGCTCCTCATTTTCTGCTCCAAGACCCATTATTATGCATACATTCTTTGTACTCACTGTCTTTCTCTATGCAGCTTTTGGGGAAAACCAGCCTGTGCGCTTACATTAGTGTTACCCTTACCGCTTCCGCTTGCGGTTCCGTACCTGTTTCACTTACCGTTCCCGTCTATGGCACCATGTGTGTTACCCTTTGCGTTTTCATTTGCGCTTGCGTTATTTTAACCATTTGTGTCTACAGTACTGTTTATCTTTCTGTTTCGCTTTGCGTCACCATACGCATTACCATTTGCGTTTGCGGGCACCTTGGGCCCTGCGCTCCTGCCACCGCATTACATTCACTATTTCTCATTATCATTCTCAAAAAGAAGGGAAATTAGAGGCAAAAAACTCAGTTTAATGCATTAGTTAGGGTTGTTCCACAGCGACAAAAGCGAGGAAATTCGGTGTTAGGGTTGAAAGCCCCCCTTTGACCCCCGCCCGTCCACAACCCCAACCGGCATCGGGGTGCCGTTGGGGTTGTCGGTCCCTACTCTCACCCCATCTCTACCTCTGCTTCTTCACACATCTGATGGGGTGAAGAGTTGGGGCCGATAACCCCAGCGCACCTGATGCCGGTTGAAATGACGAAGGGGCTTTCAACACCAGTCACTGTCGCTGTGGTGCTCATTAAATGAGTTTTGCCTCTATATATATATATGTGTGTGTGTGTGTGTGTGTGTGTGTGTGTATGTATATATATATGTGTGTGTATATATATATGTGTGTATATATATATATATATATATATATATATATATATATATATATATATATACACACACACACAACTACCACATAATAGTTAACTACAATCACACCACTATAGTTAGGGTTCAGTGGTCTTGCATACTAAAGTCAAAAGTTTGGGCGTTAATAACTTTGGACCCGTTAAACAGATTTGCCTGAAATTTGGTACACGCGGTGGGGCATGGTAGATCTCTTGATTTGCCAAATTGTGTTTCGGTCGGACTTATGGTCTTTACGTACAAAGGTGCTGAAAATGCAAAATTATCCGTTTTCGGAGACAGCTTGTGGGATTTTGGACGTGGCCCTGTACGGCCATTGTGGGGTGTGCCACTCTGTGAGATGGCTCTCTTGAAAGAGCTTTGGTGACCAAACACGCCACTTTTTGTTTGGTGAAGAAATATTAAGGAATTCAAAAGTTATGCCAGTTTTAAGTTCCCATTATAAGTCAATGAGAAAATGTATGTGTATGTTTTGCAAACAAAGAATGGGGTTCTGGCCATCTGGTCCTGCCTGGTGAGCAAAGAATTTGCAGCCTCATAGTTCAAGAATCTTTGTCCCCAAGGATTTTTAAAATTCTTTGATAGCGAGGTTCGCCATCTTGTTTTCAATTTTCTGATCGGAAAAACACAAATATCTCGGCTCAGGGGTCACTTCTGAAGTAAAACTTGGATGGGTTTTACTCAGGGGACCCCGATCTATCAAGCCATGCCTTTGGTCAAAAAATAGAGTTCTGAGCTTTAAAAATCTTTATTCATGGCTCTCTAACGATCTTTGATCGTGAGCCTGCAAAATCTTTGATCGGCGAGATTCTTTGATGTGATGAGTTCGTACATCATGGCGAGGGCAGAGATGCCAGATTTTAAAATTGATTTTTGCTTAGAATTGCCTGAAAGTTAATGAGGGTGGTTTTGCTCAGGGGCTTCGTTCTGCCCCATCTGAATAAAAACATAAGTTTTCAATATCACAGGTAGTCCGTGACCCCCCATCATAATAATATACATAATGATCTCTGTATCCCTGATAGTCTAGTGGCCCCCTCAATGTGTATTTTATTAATATCTCTTTTTTTATCCCTGGTATTCTAGTGCCCCGCCATGTGTATTTATTTATATTTCTTGTTTATATCCCTGGTAGTCTAGTGGTCCCCCTTCGATCTGTATTTAATTATTATTATTCATATTCCTGGTAGTCTAGTAGCCCCAATCATAATGGAAATAGATAAGCATTTGCCATTTCCTGGTAGTCTAGTGGCCCCCCACCCAGCCGTGCTAGCCCACACGCACCCTCAATCATAATGAAGAGCATTTGCTGCTTTCTGTTCAGTAGCCCCCCACTCCAGTTACCTACTCCAGCATTTCATTTCTTTGGCGAGCCGAGTTTTCCTTCACCTCCACGGTCATCCGCCGACTGTGTGTATTACTTAACGCTAATTCAAACAGGTGTTCTGAAATTATTTCTGAGCGCCTGTTTGAATTAGCACTCGTAATACACACAGTCGGCGGCTGGCCGTGGAGGTGAGAGGTGGGCTGTGCCAGTCGCCGGCTGTGGAAGGTGGGATGTTGCTGGGTGGGCTGGTATGGCTGGGTGGGGGGCCACTAGACTACCAGAAAATGGCAAATGCTTATGTATTTCATTATGATGGGGGGGCCACTAAACTACCAGGGATATGAATAATAATAATAATTAAGTGCAGATCGGGGGGGCACTAGACTACCAGGGATATAAACAAGAAATATAAATAAATACTCATGGGGGGCCACTAGACTACCAGGGATAAAAAAAGAGATATTAATAAAATACACATTAGGGGGCCAGTAGACTACCAGGGATGCAGAGATTGTTACGTATATTATCATGATGGGTTGGGGGGGGCGCTAGACTATCAGGGATATTGAAAACTTATGTTTTTTTATTCAGATGGGGCAGAATGAAGCCCCCTGAGCAAAACCCTCCCTCATATAACTTTCTAGGGCATCCCTTGGCTACAAAAATCTATTTTAAAATCTGGCTGCCTCGTCCTCGCTTCTTTGTTCATGAAATAGTACCCTTTGATCACGAGCCTGCAAATTCTTTGATCGTGAGATTCTTTGATCGCCATGTTTGATCGCAAGATAGGGACAAGAGGGCCAGATTTTTTATAATGCAATAGATAGGGAAATTTTACCAATCTTTAAGATTGCATATCTCGGAAACGGTTTGGTCTTTTTACTTGAAATTCAGAGGGCGTTTACAGCATGTCCTGTAGATGTGAATTATGGTGATTATGTGTCGAACAGTTTTTTGTGGAGATATTGCGTGACGCACTTTCCATGTTGCGGACAGTGTTTTGGGTTCTGATGGTGGCTTGAAATTGATAGGGTGCCTAGCCTTAGTGTCATGGATGTAATTTTCAGTTGCTGTGTGTGTTAAATGTCAACAGGTGTGGAACTGTACCAGTCTGATGAATGAAAATTTCAAATTTTGACATGTTATATCTCGGACACGGCTTGGTCTTTTTACTTGAAATTTGGAGGGTGTTAACGGCATGTCCTGTAGATGTCAATAGCGGTGTTTATGTGTTGGACAATATATTTTTTGTGGCGATATTGTGTGGCGCACTTTGCGTTTTGTGGACAGCGTTTTCTATTGCTCTACTAGAATAACATTTGTTCAAACAACATGAAGTCTTGCTATATTATGACAGATGCAGTTTGTCCCACCATTAGAACTGCTCTGGAGGTGAAAGAGTTAACTTCCATGCAGTGCATGGAGCTTAGAGCGCGAACTCGGTTAGAGAAGCTCTGTTAGGGTGGTTTCAAACCGAAACCGTCAGATTCTTTACTCCGCCTCACTGAACAGTCGCTCCAGAGATTCCTCCTGCTGCTCGGTTCATTTTCCCGGTTTAAAGTGTCTTTTCTCGGTTAAATTCAACCGCGATATTCTTTATTTCAACCGCAAACCGATCGGTTCAGGCTCTGTCTATGGTATTGTAAGTAATAGATAGGTTTTCTGTGTGGAACTTGTAAATGTTAATCGGTTCGGTTTGAACCGATCAAATTGTATTTAAACTTTATTCTGAAGCCTTTTAAGGCTTGTTAGAGTGCGGTTCCCGGTTCTTATCGGTTCTAAAAAAAACGGATTTCATTACGGTTTTTTCCACGACCCGTGACACGGCTGGGAACCGATAAGGGTGTCTTGCCTGGCACTGCCATCAAAAGGGCAAGTTTTTGGTTAGGCTGGCATTATGTCTGAGAAACCCAAAAAAAACCGGGCCCACTGGGTTTCAACACTGTAGTGTCTGTGGGAAGCCTTTGCCAGGCTGACCCACACACCACATGTGTTTATTGTCTGGGGTTTGACCACCTCAATGCAGACTGCCAGATTTTCAAGAATTTCCCTGCAGCTACCCTAGATAAGAGAGTTGGTAGGCTCAGGGAACGAGAGGCCAAAAAGTCCACTGACCCGGATGGCCAGCCCGGTTCGGTGCCAACTGAACCTGAGGGAGTGCCCTCTGACCAGGGCCAGACTTCCTCAGGCAAACGTAAAGCTGACTCTGAGGAGCCAGTTCCAGCAAAGAGAACTAGAAAGTCAGCAGGTGTGGAGTCCAAAATCCCTTCTCCAACTGCTGCAGAGATAGCCAGGGCAATACAGATTGTCCAGTCACTGTCCCCGGTTCCCTCCGAACCACCACTATCTGGCAAAAGGTCGGTTCGGTCGGTTCCACCGTTCAAGAATATGATATAGAAGAGTTTTATGAACCAGAGGAGGGAGGATGATTATGATCAGTGTGAATGTGACTTTGAAAGTCTGGATGTGCCCATTGAACTGGACATCTCCCAGACAGACCTTTAGGTGAATCTCCCCTAGGCTTGCTGGAGTCCCTTCTCATTTTTTGTTTTATAAAAAAGTTGCTGAAACCCTCCAGCTTCCTTTAGAGGAGGCTTTGGATGAGCAAGAGGAGCCTGACTTTGTAGAGATGATGGATATCCCAGAGTCCAGGAGATTGTCCATCCCTTTACATAAATCTTTTAGGAAACAAACAATAAAAATTTTAAAAGCTCCTAATTCTGTGCCTCCTGTAGATAAAAAGATGGACAGGAGGTACACTTTGTCAGGTCCTGATACAGAATTTCTTTCACAGCAATGCAGTCATGTTGGGGTAGTTCAGGCTGCAGCCTGTGATAAAGCTAATATTCCCCTGGCTTCACATCCTTCTGACAAGGACTCCAGGAAGATTGATGCCATGGCCAAAAAAACAATACATGGCAGCGTCCTTGGGACTCAAACAAGCAAACTATATGGCTTATGTTGCAAGATACCAAAAATCTAGATGGGATACTGTCATGGCCTTAGCCAAACAGGCCCCTGGCCAGCTTGCAAAGGAACTGGAACAGGTGGCTTTTGATGGTATTGAGGCCACTTATAGGAGTGCACAAGCCAAGGAACGGCAAGCCACTCCTCAGAGGCAGCCCCCAGGGGTAGGGGCAGGCCTTTTCACAGGCCTTTTTACCAGACCCAGGCCTCCTCTTCAGCCTATGTTCAGAGGGGGTTCTTCAGAGGGAGAGGCAGACGGGGTACGAGCAGGCCTGCTCCCACCCCTCAGCCTAAGGCCCCTGCCAAACAGGCACCCTGATGGGATGCCCAGGGTCGGCTCTCCATTACATGTAGGGGGCAGGCTGGCTTACTTCGTCCAGGACTGGGAGTCTTTAACATCAGACAGGTGGATCCTGGAAGTAGTGAGCCAGGGTCTGGTTCTCAGCTTCAAAAAATTTCCAAAGCTGAGAGCCAGATCTTTTTCACCTGCAAACCCTTTAGAGACTCTTGCTTTGGAAACAGAAGTCTCAACCCTCCTGGCTCTCAGAGCTGTAGAAAGGGTTTCTCCCCTACACCAGGGCAAGGGTCTGTACTCCAGGTACTTCCTTACCCCAAAAAAGACAGGAGAGTGGCGGCCTATCCTGGACCTAAGATATCTAAACAAGCACCTTTTAAAACCAAAATTCAAAATGGTGACTCTGGGAATGATTTTACCCTCCCTAAGGCCAGGGGACTGGCTAGCTTCCCTGGACCTCAAGGATGCCTACTTCCATGTTCTTATCAGAAGCTCCCATCGAAAGTACCTCAGATTCGAACTGCCCTCAGGCCATTATCAGTTCAGAGCAATGCCCTTCGGCTTACCTCTGCCCCAAGGGTGTTCACAAAATGTCTGGCAGTAGCAGTTGCTCATCTAAGAAGGCAAAGATTGCCATCTTTCCTACCTGGACGACTGGCTCATTGTGGGTCAGTCTCCAGACCAGAATCAAATCACACCTGCTAGTTACCCAGCAGCTGCTTACCTCTCTGGGCTTTCTTCTCAATCTTCCAAAGTCGGTTCTGGAACCTGTCCAGGTACTCACCTTATAGGCGCAGAACTGGACACAAAGCAGGCAGAGCCTTCCTTCCCCTAGAAAGGGTAAGGACCTTGGTGGCCCTGGCCTCGTCCTTCACTCTGCAGGTCTCGACCAGCAAGGCATTTCCTGCAGCTCCTAGGACACATGGCTGCTTCCACAGCTGTAGTGCAAGGAGCAAGATTTCAGATGAGGAACATTCAGTTCCATTTGAGAGCCTTCTGGTCTCAAAGAAGAGATCCCATCCAAGTTAATCCCAGTGACTGAACCCTGATCCAGGCCCTTCAGTGGTGGCAGGATCAGAGCAATCTGAGACAAGGGTGCCTTTCATCCCTCTGTCCCACTCCTTGACCCTTACTACAGATGTCCCTCTTGGGATGGGGAGCTCACATGGCGACCTCTCCACCCAGGGGTTATGGTCCCCTCAGGATCTCTCCTCCACATCAATCTGTTGGAACTCAGAGCTGTTTTTCTAGCACTTCAGGTTTTTTCTGCATCTGTTCAGAACAAGGTGGTACAGGTCAGAACAGACAACACCACTACAATGTGGTACATCAACAAACAAGGGGGCACTTGGTCTTCGGCCTTGTGCACCGAGGCGATGAAGTTGTGATCTCTGGCTTTTTCTCTGAACACTTCCCTCATAGCAGTTCACCTCCCAGGCAAGGACAATGTCCTGGCAGATGCTCTCAGCAGGATTTCCCAGGGCCATCACGAATGGTCACTGGATCCCCTAGTACTGGGGATAGTTTTTGCCAGATGGGGCACTCCTCAGATAGATCTTTTTGCAGCCCCAGACAATCATCAACTTCCACTTTTTTGTTGCAGGCCCCCAGTGTTGGGCTCAGTCCCCCTGGATGCCTTTCTCCTCGATTGGGAAGGGAAGTTTCTCTATGCCTCCCCCCCCCCTTCCTCTCCTGTTCAAGGTGCTAGTCAAAATCAGGTCTCAGCCCTGCAAGATGATCCTGATTGCTCCAGATTGGGCCAGGCAGCCCTGGTACCCACTCCTTCTGTCCTTAGCAGTCCATCTTCCCCTGTGCCTCCCCAGGAACCACAATCTGTTAACCTGTGCTCAGGGGAGAGTCTGGTATCCGAATCTCAAATCCCTCAACCTCAAGGCCTGGCTCTTGAGGAGTTAGAGTTTGCTGATCTACAGCTTTCTCAAAGTATTCTCGAAATCTTGAAAGCTTCTAGGAAGCCTTCCACCAGGGCTACCTATAACTCCAAGTGGAAAAGATTTTCCATATGGTGTTCTGGGAAGCATATTTCCTGGAATCTGCTGATTTACCCACTGTATTGGATTATATGGTCCATCTTAATTCTTTGGGACTGAGACCAGCTGCCCTGAAAGTGCATTTGGCAGCTGTCTCTGCTTTCATTTCAGCTGGGAAGCCCTCTTCTTTCTGCTCACCCTGTATTTTCCAAGTTTTTAAGGGATTGCTTCATACCAATCCTCCATTCAGGGACCCTGCCCCTGCTTGGGATCTTAATGTTTGCATTGCTCAGCTGATGCAATCCCCCTTTGAGCCTCTGTCTTCGGCAGAGCTTAAGTATTTGACTTGGAAAACTGTATTTCTAGTAGCCATCACTTCTGCCTGGCGCATAAGTGAGTTACAGGCCTTATCAGTGGAGACTGACTTTATTTCCTTTCACAGCGATAAGGTAGTCCTCAGGACTAACAGGAAGTTTTTGCCTAAGCTGGTTTTGGATTTCCACCTTAACCAATCTATTTCACTTCCAGTGTTCTTCACTGACCATTCCTCCTCTGGTGAGAGGAGGCTGCACAGCTTAGATATTAAGAGGGCCCTAAGTTACTACATAGAGCGTACCAAGGGTCACAGGTTTGACTCCCTCCAACTATTTCTCACTTATGGTGAGGTTGGGAAAGGGAGACCTGCCACTAAGAGATCCATTGACAGGTGGATTGTCTCTTGTATCCAATTTTGCTATCAAAACTGGGTAAGGTTCCCCTCAGGCCTGAGGGCTCACTCTACCAGAGGTACAGCTGCATCTCTAGCTGCTGCTAGAGACATCCCTATCTTGGAGATATGTCAAGCAGCTACTTGGAAAACAGTACACACTTTCACCAAGCATTACTCCCTGGATATCCAGGCCAGGAGGGATGCTCGGTTTGGCACAGCCGTGCTTCAGAGCCTATTCCCTAAGTAGGTTCTGTCCCTCCTCCTTGGAGGTACTGCTGTGTAGTCTGCATCTGTCATAATATAGCAAGACTTCATGTTGTTTGAAGAAAAAATTACTCACCTTAGTAATGTTGTTTCTTCTAATGGAGTCTTGCTATATTATGACCTCCCCCCCAGCCTGCCCCTCTCAGAACTTCTACTTCGGGTATGGGGTGGGCAGTCCACTGTTGGCACTTATTGATGCCCCTTTTATGTTTGGGTGTTGTGTTTTATTTATTTATTTTATCTTGTTGTTTCTGGTCCCCTGACTTGAGTCTTGGTGTTGGGACCAGGAAAATGTGTGAATATTTTAGTAGCCAGTTGGCTAGTGTAGGTTACAGCTTCCACACAGAGCCTTAGTGAGTTTTGCTCATAAAGATCTGACAGTTTCGGTTTGAAACCACCCTAACAGAGCTTCTCTAACCGAGCTCGCGCTCTAAGCTCCATGCACTGCATGGAAGTTAACTCTTTCACCTCCGGAGCAGTTCTAATGGTGGGACAAACTGCATCTGTCATAATATAGCAAGACTCCATTAGAAGAAACAACATTACTAAGGTGAGTAATTTTTTCTTTGGTGGGTGGCCTTGCTGTTGTCAATGTACTTTTTAGTCATTGGGTGTGTAATGTGGCCTGACACTTACAAGTTGGTGGGAGTCGCACTTCCACCAACATGCAAAGGATTCTGCTTTTCTATTCTTTCTTAAAAGTAAAAAATTCTGTGAAATAACTTCATTAATGCATCAGTTAGAGTTCTTCTACAGCAAAAAAAGGAAATTTGATTTTAGGTGCCCACCTTGCACCCCACCCCACCAACAGGCATCGGGTGTGCTAGTCACAGCTCTAACTCTCACCCCATTCTCCTACACAGCACCACCTCAGCTTGTTTACATATGGATGGGTGTGAGTTAGGTCACGGCCCAATGCACACCTCGATGCCTGTTGGTGGGGGCGGGCTGGGGGTGGGTGTAGTGTGTGAACTCTAAAATCGAATTTCTTGCTTTTTCACTGTAGAAGAACCCTAACTGATGCATTAATGAAGTACTTTGCATAGAATATATATATATATATATATATATATATAATACATGTGCCACTACAGTTGGGGTTGAGTAGCCACTTTAATGCAAAACTTCACATTTTACACCTTAATAACTTTGGCACCATTAAACGGATTTGCCTGAAATTTTGCATGCATGGAGTGATACAATAGATCTCTGGATCTGGCAAGCTTTGTTGTGGTTGGGTGTACGGTTGCGGAGTTACAGAACGCCAGAAGACACAAAAAACAAAAACTGACTTTTTGCGCATTTCTTTGCTCGTGCCCACAGCCTGCACGCTTTGTCTGTTTGGTCCAAAATCTTCAGGGAAAATGCAATCTTGGTCACTGATGTGCCTTTCAAAGATTTGGTGAAAAAATATTAAACTGTTCAAAAGTTATACAAAAAAACACATTTCCCATTATAATCAATGGGAAAAGTTAGCAAAAATCACGAAACTTTTGTGAGAGGCTGTTTTTACTGTCTCAAATGGTCCTTTTACTTTCATAAGGTAGCCATCTTGTTTTCAATTAGTGACACAGAAAAATGCCTGGCGTTTAAAATTGGGACCCTCTAGGTAAACACTGATTGTTGTGTTTACCTAGTCTGGTCCTGAGGATGCTAGCCATATCTTTTTTGGGGAGTTAAACCCCCCAGAAATGCATTTTTAAAATTTTTTGAAAAATACTTTCACAAAATAATTTTGCAAATGCGAAAGTTTCGTGAGGTTTTCTCACGAAACTTTCGTGATTTTTTGAAAGTAATTTGCGAAAGTACTCCCAAAATAACTGCAAATCTTTGACACCCTCCTGCAACAAAACGCTTTGGTCTTTTGGGCTGAAATTTGCAGGGTGGCAAGCCTGCATCCCACAGATGGGCCTTTTGGTGGTTTGTTGCCAAAACAGTACAGGGGCCCAAAGTTACAGCATTCTGAAGTTCAGAAATTTTCCCATAGGATATCATTGCGGCATCCGTGATGCCTTTCGGGGCCCATATCTCGAAAATGGTTCGCGATATGGACCTCTTGTTGCAAAATTTGTTAGTCCCCACTAATGGGGGACTAAGTTCAGAAGTAGGTTGGAAAGCTATGAAACCGCTATGAAACCCATGAAATTTTAATTTTTTTTCTAGCTTGTATGGTTCCTGAAATATTTGCAAATTAGTGTTCCAACAGCTCATTTTCATGTCTGTAGGTCAGTATTATGCCCTCAGAGTTAGAACGCATAGTGCCTTTCGGTGCCCATATCTCAGAAACGATGCGAGATATGGATTTGATTGACTTTATGTTGTGAGAAATACTCTCTGTCATGATTACAACAACACTTGAATTTTTTTTCCTACGTACTACGGTTCACGAGATATTGGCAAATTAGTGTTACATGGGTTCCTTGGCCCATAGGGCTGATATATGGCTCCATGCTTATGTGTAAGTAAGAGCGCAGGGCATGGAGTGCCTGCGCTCCCACCATCACATACCATTTACTAGTCATATTACACTTTCTCAAAAAGAAGGGAAATTCATTGCAAAAAACTCTGTTAATGCATCAGTTAGGGTTGTTTCCACAGCGACAGAAGTTTGGAAATTCTGTGTTAGGGTTAGCATCCCACCAGCCCACCCCCATGACCCCATCCTCAAACCCCTAACTACACATCACCCCACCCCTACCCCCACACATGCAAGATACATGCACGATTGTAAGACACTACACCAGTCACATCTGTAAGCACAATAATCACGACACTGTGCTCCTTTCACATACCACTATGTAATGAAAAACACATGCAGTATGATCGACTCTATACTGCCAGCACAGTATGGTGACACATTATTGCTGGCATATCTTTTTCATAAAGTGAAACTTAGTCTGCACAAATGCTCTAAATACTGCTTTTTATTTGTCGTACTTCAACGAATGGCTCGCTGCAGGTATTGCTGCCACCACATAGGCATGTGGTAGCAGTACAGAAATACCTGACACATGCATAGTACTTTTTACATACTGCTCAGGTATGAAACTAGCACCATCACATGTTGTAATACTGCTACGTTAACTGCAAATACTCATTAGTAGCATGTTATGGTTAGCTTTGAATGTTACAACTGTTGCTCTCACATGCCGTTACTTCTAAAATATACTACAAAACATTACTTTTATTATTATTATTACCATTTTTTATTAGGATTGACTCACTCTATCACAAAAAATATGCAAACATCCACTAACTACTGCTAGGGTTATCCAAACTCTTATTTCCAAATACAGCTATCTATGGGTAACATACTGTGTGTTTCATCATTTCTTAACCATTGAAATATAGGCATCTGCTTAAATCTTGTTATTGATGTTTGTAATAGAAAAATGCTCCCTGTGGGCCATCTCCCATGGTTGCCCAGCATGCATGTGTACCCACAATCCACTCTGATGGCAGCAGAACTCATTGCTGCACCATGATGATGGATGTCTCTTGTACTGCTTGCATATATATGTGTGTGTGTGTGTGTGGGGGTGGGGAAATGCGAAGTTAGTGGTCTGAGGATGTGGTGGTGGGTGTTAACCCTAAGACCAAATTTCAAACTTTTATCGCTTGGAAACAACTCAACTGATGCATTAACGGAGTTTTTGCCATGTGTGTGTGTGTGTGTGTGTGTGTGTGTATATATATATATATATATATATATATATATATATATATATATATATGTTTATTCATGGCAAAGCACTTCGTTAATGCATCAGTTATGGTTCATAGAACAGTGACAAAAGCATGGAAATGTGGTGTTAAGGTTACCGCCCCTACCACCCCCCCACCCTCCACATGCCAACAGGCATTGGGGTGTGGGTTGGGGCCATCGGCCTAACTCTCACCCCATTCCATGTGTAAACAAGCTGAGGCGGTGCAGTGTAGGAAAATGGGTGAGAGTTAGGCACAACTACCCCAATGCACACCCGGCTGCCTGTTGGTATGTGGAGGGTGAGGGGGCGAGGGTGGGATGATAGGGTTAGTAACCCTAACACCACATTTCCATGCTTTTGTCGCTGTGCTATGAACCCTAACTGATGCAATAACAGAGTTTTTTGCCATGAATATATATAGATATATTTTTTTTTAATCACTGGACCTCTAAACTCACCTCTCCACCCCACCCTGGTAATTAACTCCTCCCTAGTGACCCTCTTGTACTGGTGCAATCCTTTAAATATCTGGGTATCACCTTAGATTCCCACTTCACTTTTGACACCCGTCACAACTGTGGTCAAGACCCTTCATCAGAAACTAGGACTGCTGTACTGCTTTCAGCCCTACCTGACGTTCTCCTCCTGCCTTGCCATAGCCTACTCTCTCCTCCCTTCTCCCTCTTATCGCCTATGGAGCTCCTATTCTCTTCTAACTTTTGTTAATATACCTCCTTACATACCCTCAAATGGCCCGTACCACCTGGCCATACCATCTCCCTCTCTTTCACCAATGTCATGCACTTACCCTCTACTACAATCTCCCCTTGTCTTGCCAACAACAAACTCTTGCCTTGCATTTACATCTCCCCCGATGCTCTAGTCCCCTAACCCTCCTCCCCCCCTACTTTGGTAGCTCCTTCAACCTATCCAGTAGTTTTCCCATCTATCCTCTACACCAAGCTTTAATACTGACCCACCCCACCCTGCTCCCCCAATTTTATCTCTCCTTAACTCTCCCCAGGTGAAAACAGCTGACAGTGCCTTTTCTGGGCAGCTCCTGTTTCTAACATGTCTTTTAATCTACTCCATTGCTCTCTCATTTTATCCTAAACCTTAGCAATTGTCATGTAAGGAATGACTGTGTTTTCTCTAATAATGCTGTACTAATGATATAAAAGAAAACGCGGACTTCTACAGTGATCCACGAAGAACAGTCCACAGAATTAGGACACACTGAAACTTCTTTTTTATTAAATTAAAAAATCGCAGTGAAATCAACTGCGGTGAAGGTACCTAAAAAGTGGTAGCAACACCCAAAACCATCAACATTTCACGTCGGTAACAGACGCTTTGTGGACTGTTCTTTCTGGATCACTGTAGAAGCCCGCGTTTTCTTCTATGTTTCTTCTGGATCTGATGTAGCGGAGCTCCAGTTTTCTTTGCTGATTTGAGCCACGGTGTTTTTGTTATGTACTAGTGATATGTACCAATGTAATCTGTTTTTTGTTAACTTAATGTGTGAACCGTATAATGTGATTTGTATCAATGTAACTGTCTTTTGTAAATTGATGTGGAACATTTGTAAAGGAGCGTCTTGTTCAAAGGTTATTTCCCAATGAACTAAATAAATAAATATTCTCCTCCCTTCCCTGGTCTCCCCTCTCACTAGGCTCAAACAAACCTACCATAGGATAGCTCACTACGTCCTTGGCGCTAACGCCAGGGCACACCACTGCTCGGTCCTTGACTCATTTGGATGGCCTTCCCTTGAAGCCAGATTGCAAAACTCCACCCTTTGCCTGACCTTCAAATTAGTTCACACTTTCACCCCTCCCTGCCTCAAGCCTATTGTCCAATGGAAAAACTGTGACAATGTCCTTAAGGTTAGCTGACCTGCCACTGCCCACCATCCCTAAACTCCACCTTGTGGTGGGTCAGCGTGCCTTCACCGTCTCTGGACCCTCTCTCTGGAACTCATTTCCACCTGCTGTCTTGTCCTGCCCTTCTATAAATATGTTCAAGCGCTCTCTTAAATCCCACTTTGCCTCCTCCCAGCTCTGCACCTGTTCCTGAGTCCTCCCACCCCTAGCTCTGGGACTAGCCTGTAGTTCACACCCCTTTTTTCCTACCCTCTCTCATGGGCTACTCTTGCTCCCCTCTCATGTTCTACACACTCTCCACTCCCTCCTTTCCAACCCTCTCTCATGGGCTACTCATGTTCCCCTCTCATGTTCTACACAATCTCCACTCCCCCACTTTCCCACCCTCTCTCATGGGCTACTCTTGTTCCCCTCTCAGGTTCTGGATAATATTTGCTGTGCTTATAAGCTACACAGGCCTTGTTGTTATTTGTTGGTGCTACATTCAGTTGTATCTACTACGGCTGTGCCTGTACGCTCTGCATCATTTGTGTCTGCTGCATATGTATTATATATATCTTGTTCATTGCTATTATGCTTTTTGTGCTAAGTGATTTGTAACAATCTATTTATGCCCTATTTTATTTTCATTGGCATTAATTATTGTAAAAGTGTTTTGTACACCTATATTATGCTGTCATTTTTGTATTTCTGTATCTCCCTTTGTTCCCTCCCCCGGGTCGCCTCTGAAAAAGAGGCATTCTGTCTCAGTGGGCTCACCTGGTTACCAAAATTCAAATAAATAAAATGATATGTGTTTGTATGTATATGTGTATGTGTGTGTATGTATACGTGTATTGTGTGTGTGTGTGTGTGTGTTTGTATGTATATGTGTATTGTGTGTGTGTGTTTGTATGTATATGTGTATTGTGTGTGTGTATGTATATGTGTATATTGTGTGTGTATGTATATGTGTAATGTGTGTGTGTGTATTGTGTTTGTGTATGTGTTTGTATGTATATGTGTATTTTGTGTGTGTATGTGTGTTGTGTGTGTGTGTGTGTGTGTGTGTGTGTGTGTGTGTGTGTGTGTGTGTATGTGTGTGTGTGTGTGTTTGTGTATTGTGTTTGTGTGTGTATATGTGTAGTGTGTGTGTATATGTTTGTATGTGTGTGTATTGTGTGTGTGTGTGTGTGTATTGTGTGTGTGTGCGTGTATATGTGTATTGTGTGTGCGTGTATATGTGTAGTGTGTGTGTGCGTGTATATGTATAGGTGTGTGTGTGTGTGTGTGTGTGTGTGTATATGTATATGTTTTATATGTATTGTATATGGATGGCATGTGCTGCTTGTTTATCCCACAAAAAGGTCTGGCATAACTTCATTGTTTTCGGTTGTATGTCATTATACTTGTTGATTATTTTGGAAGTGAATTGTTATGCCTTTTTTGTCTGAAATTTGTATTTGTGATTCTTTCATATTTTTAGCTCTATGTGTATTTTGGATCTGATATGCAGATTGTATCCCCTTACCTTCTCCCCCAGGATGCATCTGAAAACAAGCTATTGTAGCTCAGTATGCCTTTCCTGGTGAAACATTTTCGAATAAAATAAATAAATAGTAAATCAGAAACATCCACTGAGTTTACTAAGAGGATGGAACAATAACAAACAACTTTGAAAGCAAATGCAGGCTTACAGGTTAAATACAGTTCACTTTTAAGGGTTTTCAATGGATTTCTGAAAGGAAGTC
The DNA here is from genome assembly GCA_016271365.2 of Neoceratodus forsteri. Lineage (NCBI taxonomy): Eukaryota > Metazoa > Chordata > Ceratodontiformes > Ceratodontidae > Neoceratodus > Neoceratodus forsteri. Next base: position 558,684,970 of record CM057459.1, on the reverse strand, counting down.
TGTGGTAGATACCAATAAATTTAGACTGCAAACATGCAGTCTGGGTCATAGTACAATCCTGAACATTCCATTTTTTTATGGAAAGCTTATGTTGGTTATGCTACCTGCTCAGCTCTAGAAGTAAAATGCTGCAATTCATAATACAGCTTAAAGCATAAAGCATCTTAAAGCCTGAGGTCTGCAGAATCTCCTGTTCTCCTTGAATGCAGATGTGCTGCCAACTTTGGTTAACTTACCTTTTCCTGCTGTACTTCTAAGACTTGAAACTTTGCCTTCTTCTGCGAAGAACTCTAGCAGCCACCTGCTATTTCAAAGACCTCTAAAGGAATGCTTGCATTTCTCGAGCTCTTGCTCCTGCACATGATGTGTGCACCCAGAGTCACCAGTAGATCCAGCCATGGAGCAAAGTAACACCTGCTACCCCCTTCATGCAGCAAGCAGTAGCTGTTGTAGCCTGATCTGAACGTTTTGTATTTTTCTGGAAAAGTGCTACCCTCTTACGAAAATTCCAGATCTGCCTCTGCGCATCCTATGCTTATTTTCTACTACCACCCACCAACCTGTCGATATCTGATGGCTGTCTTACTCCTACTACTGCTGATGCTATAGTTCTTATGCACTACTTGAATTATTGCAGATGCTATGCTTCTAACCCCAGTAATGCTCAGGATATTATGCAGTAAGCCTGGAGGGTTGGACTACCCGGAGAGATGGAACACTTGCAAATGAGTACAATTCTTTGCATGTGAGCATCTTTCAAATACTGTCTCTACCAACTGTAGTGTTCTAACCTCTTCAGATTTTTCTCTCCGCCCGAAAGTCTGGTCACTCGGAGTGGTCGTCTTACTCTTTCGCATGAAAGAAGATTCAAAACCTTAAAAAAATTAAGTATTTTCTATTTATTTTATTGCCTCTACTGATTGTTAGTGTAAATCTTGTTTATTGCTTAAATTACATTTATTCTCCGGTTCCTCGTGGTTCGGTATAACTGTGGGGGAACCGGGTTTGTTGTTTTAGTTATTGGGGTTCTCTGATTAAAGAGCCTTGTTTTTTGTCTATTATTAGTTTAGTTTGCTAGTGTATTTTATTGTTTCTGTATCCGCTTTTCATCAACTGCTGATCCGGATCTCCTGTCATCTCTTGGGTTTGGCTCCTTCAGTTCCTATCAGTTACGGAACCGACTGCAGAAAAAAAAAAAAGTACAACTTTTAAATAACAGCATTTTATTCTTTATTTAGTGGTTAGTGTTTCTTCTCGTTTTTAGGCATTACCATGTCAGAGAAACCCAAAAAGAGAACCGGAGAACCCGGTTTCAAGAATTGTTTAAAATGTGGAGATGTATTTGCTAACGCAGACAAGCACACCTTATGTGTGGCTTGTATAGGATTTGAACACCTGGATCAGGATTGTGAAGTCTGTAAAACTTTCCGGGAAAAAAAACATGGAAAAACGCCTTGAAAGGCTAAACAAAAAAATTCCTAGGGGTCCCTCTGGCTCTGACCAGCTGACACCCCAATCTGCTGTTGCTGAACCCACAAGTTTGATTACCCCTGTCCCTGATATGGGCGAAAAGGGGGCAAAACGAGGGAAAGAACCGTCTGACTCCCCAGATTCCTCAAAGAAACTCAAAAAAAAAAACAAGCATGCAGAATCCTCCCCTGCTAAACCAGGGACTTCTGCACAGATGCCTGCTATGCCCTCGGCTCAAGAGATAGCCCAAGCTTTTAAAATTATCCAGGCACTGCAAAACATTGTTCCCCAGCAGCCTGCTCCTACCCAGGGTCCCCAGGCCAGCAGTGGTGTGTTGCCTGTTTTACAGGAGGAGCAATATCATGAAGAGGAAGATGATTCTTTTCAGGATGATGAACCAATTCCTCTAGAGGTATCTCCTCAGCAAGATTTTGGTTCTCCTCCCAGGGTGTCAGAGGATTACTCCTCACATTTTACATTTGTAAGGAGAATAGCAGATGCTCTGGATATTGCTACCACAGAGCAGATTGAGGATAAGGAGCAAATTGAATACTTAAATATGATGGGTTTGACACCCACAAAAGCCCTCCTCTTGCCAGTATACAAATTTTTCAAAAAAAGACACCCTGAAGCTTCTACAAACCCCTAATTCTGTTCCTCCTATTGATAGGAGAATAGATAAAAAGTATCAGTTGGACAGGACGGGAGCTGATTTCCTTTTCTCCCATCCTGACCATCAAGGGGTTATACAGCAGGCAGCCTGCGACAAAGCCAGAGTCCCCCTGTCCTCCCACCGTCCAGACAAGGACTCCAGAAAAATGGATAGCATGGTCAAAAAGGCTACTTATCAGCCTCTTTAGCCATGAGACAGGCTACCTTTCAAGCTTATGCTGCCCAGTATCAAAAATCCCTGTGGCAGTCGGTACTGGACATGTCTATGAAAAGCCCCCTCACCTTTGTCTGAAGACCTGGCTGAAACTGCCAGGTTTGGGTTGGAGGCGGCTAAGTACCAGTTCCAGATGGCTGCTGATTCTAATGACACTGCAGCCAGATGGAGGGCTAACACTGTGGCACAGAGAAGGTTTGCTTAGCTCAGGGCCACTAACCTTACTCAGGATATTCAGTCCAAGGCCCTGGATTTTCCTTTAGAGGGAACCTCTCTTTTTGGGGAATCCAGAGTTGCATGCATGAAAAAAGTGGATGAGTATAAGGCAACCTATAGAAGCAACTCTGCTAAAGAGTGTGCTTCACCATCCACTAGGCCCTATGGAAGGGGGGCAGGGGAAGGTCTTTTATGACCAGACCCTTTTTCCAGCCAGTAGCCATGCCCCAGTACCAGCAGTATCCACAACAGGGATACTCTAGGGGTAAGGGTAGAAGGGGCTCTAGGAGGGCTCTCAAACCCAACCTCAGCCCCAACCAAAACAAAACTCCTGAGGTTCAGGCCACCTCCTCCTCACTCCCTGTCGGAAGCAGACTCTCCCACTTCCTCCAGGCTTGACTAAGCATCACCACAGACAAGTGGGTGCTGGAGGTAGTGGGTCAGGGTCTGTCTCTGGACTTCAAATCTTTTCCTCCACAGAAGACCAGGGTGTACTGCTCACCTCCTCTGGCAGAGAGGATAGTGCTAGAAGCAGAGGTTCAGAAATTGTTACATCTCAGAGCAGTGGAATTAGTCTCTACCACCATGAGAGGAAAGGGTTTTTACTCCAGATACTTCCTAACAACAAAGAAAAGTGGGGAGTGGCGGCCAATATTAGATCTCAGAGGTTTGAACAAGCATCTGAAAAAGTCAAAGTTCAAAATGGTAACTTTGGCCTGAATATTGCCAACAATCCAGAAAGGGGACTGGCTGGCATCACTGGACTTGAAAGACACCAATTTCTACATCCCCACAAAGGAATCTTACAGAAAATATCTCAGATTCAGACTCCCTTCAGGCCACTATCAGTTTTCAACTCTTCCTTTTGGTCTCGCCTCAGCACCAAAGGTATTCACAAAGTGCCTAGTTGCTGTAGTGGCATATTTAAGAAGACAGGGAGTGACTATCTTCCCTTACCTAGACGATTGGCTGGTGGTGGGAAACTCACCAGACCAAGTAAGGAAACTCCCTAGGAGTCACCCAAGTCCTCTTAGAGTCTCTGGGTTTCATAATAAGCCAAAAGAAATCAGTCCTAACCCCTGTTCAAACTTTGCAGTTTATAGGGGCAGAAATCAACACACTTCAGGGCAGAGCCTTTTAACCCTTAGACAGGGTGCAAGGTCTTGAGTCAATAGCCAGCTCCTTCGTCCTGAACAGCTCAACAACTGCAAGACAGTTTCTGCAGCTACTAGGCCATATGGCTGCATCCACAGGCACAGTTCAAGGATCCAGATTCCACATGCGCGAGACATCCAGTTTCACCTCAGGGCTCACTGGAGTCAGAAAAAATACCCTTTTTCAAAGCTTATATCGGTGACAAGGCCACTATTAATGGCCCTGTTGTGGTGGAAACAAATCCAGTTTAAGGCAGGGAGTGCCTTTCCAGAGAGAAACCCCCTCCCTGGTACTCACAACAGATGCATCCCTATTGGGCTGGGGTGCCCAGTTAGGAAAGTACAAGACTCAGGGAATCTGGTCAGCAGCAGAGTCCCTTCAGCACTTAAACTTGCTGGAGCTAAGAGCAGTGTTACTAGTCCTAAAGGCTTTTTTTTTTCACTGATAATGGGCAGGGTGGTTCACATCAGAACAGACAATACCACCACAATGTATTACATAAACAAACAGGGAGGCACCAGGTCAGGCCTCCTCTGCACAGAGTTCATGAAGATTTGAACACTGGCGTACTCTCTGAAGGTCTCTTTACAGGCAATTCACTTGCCAGGAAAGAACAATACTTTGGCAGATGCACTGAGCTGCATCAACCAGGCCCATCACGAATGGACTCTGAACAAGCAGGTGGTGCAAGTTATTTTCAGAAGGTGGGGCACTCCAGAGATAGACTTGTTCGCATCCCACCAGAACCACCAGCTACCTCAATATTGCTGCAGACCACCAGCACAGGGCACAGTCCCTCTGGATGCCCTGGTTCTGGATTGGACAGGCAGGCACCTGTATGTTTACCCCTTTCCCTCTGGTCTTCAGGGTGCTACTGAAGCTAAAATCCCTCTCAGCATCTCTGATCTTGATAGCTCCGGATTGGCCCAGGCAGCCATGGTACTCTCTTCTGCTCTCCGTGTCTGTCAGAAAACCAATACAATTGCCCCTCGGGCACAATCTCCTGACTTCCAATCAGGGAACAGTGTTGTACCTGAATCTCAAGTCCCTTCATCTCAAAGCATGGCTCTTGAGGAATTAGAGTATGCAGATTTAAATCTTTTAGAAGCTGTCCTAAATATTTTAAAGGATTATAGAAAACCCTCCACACAGAAAACTTATTCTTCCAAATGGAAGAGATTTTCTCTCTGGTGTTCCAGCATGAACCTTATACCACAAAAGGCTAGAGTTTTGGTTGTCCTGGACTATCTCACTCATTTGCATTCACAAGGTTTGCAACCCATTTCCCTTAAGGTTCATTTAGCAGCAGTGTCTGCCTACCTTTCTGTGGGGACCAAGGTATCAGTAGCATCTGATAAACTTTTCAAAAGATTTTTTAAAGGACTTATGCATTTACACCCACCTCACAGGGCACCAGTGCCTGCTTGGGATTTGTGTGTATAGCCAAGCTCATGGGTCCTCCTTTTGAGCCCATGGCTACTGCCCACTTGAAATACCTTACTTGGAAAACAATCTTTCTAGTGGCTATTGCTTCTGCAAGGAGAATTAGCGAGCTCCAGGCTCTTTGCATTGACCAAGACTATATCTCATTTCACAGAGATAAGGTAGTCCTCAGAAGTAACAGTTTCTTCCTAAAGTGGTTTCAGATTTTCATCTGAACCAATCAATCACTCTACCTGTCTTTTTCACAGACCATACCAGTTCTGGTGAAAGAAGATTACACAGTCTGGACGTGAAAAGGGCTATCGGCTATTACATGACAGCCACTAAAGACCATAGGGAAAATGGAAAACAACTTTTCCTTACATATGGGGATGTAGGAAAGGGTAAGACAGCCTCAAAAAGATCCATTTCTCGGTAGATCGTCCAGTGTATTCAGTTCTGCTACACTAAGGCAGGTAAAGAGCCCCCAACTGGATTGAGGGCACATTCTTACAAGAGGAACTGCTGCTACCCTTGCAGCTGCCAGGGAGGTTCTCTTGGTAGACATTTGCAAAGCAGCTACCTGGAAAACAGTACACACCTTTACAAAACACTACAACCTGCATATCTTATCCAGAGGTGATGCCAGGTTTGGCACAGCAGTCCTGCAGAGCCTGTTTCCAAAATAAGTTCTGTGCCCACCTCCAGTGGTACTGCTTGGTAGTCTGCATAAAGTTATGAATATCCTGAGCATTACTGGGGTTAGAAGAAAAAATTACTTACCATAGTAATCTTATTTCTTCCCAGTGATTTATTTATGTATTTAGATTTTGGTAACTGGGTAAGCCCACTGAGACCAGAGGTCCCTTTTTCAGGGGTGACCCGGAATTAGTTACAGAAAGGACAATTACATTTTTCCAGGGGTGTAGTCAGGCATTTGAGATTTGAACACCAACCTGCCAGTGCCACACTGCCACCCCCTCCCCCACTGTACCTCTATGACTCGAGTCCAAGGTTCCTGGCTTCAATCAGATGATTCCCACGCTAGACCTGCTGTCTTCGCTGCTTGTGTGGTGCTCAGCTCCTGCTGCCCACTGGTAAATGCCACTGACTGCACCAGGAGTCCAAGACCATGGCAGAAATTTCTTCTCTCTTCCCTCACACGTAGGCAGAGTCACTCCACTTGCCACTCCACATGAAGTCTTCGTTCTTTTAGCTGGCTCTGAGTCTGTCCTTCTGTCTGCTGCTCCTCAGTTCTTCTACTTCTTCTGGCACTTCCAGTACAGTTGAACTAATAGTATGTCTTCTAACTTTGCTGGGGCATTTAAGCTCACCGCCCCAGACTTGCCACACCCCCTATCAGATGCTACAGCCAATCACTATGCAGGCAGACCTAATTGAGACCTTCAGCTTCAGCATCTGTGGTCCACTCTGTCACTACCCTCCCAAAACAAAACTGAAAGAAAATAAAAAGCCTGCAAAGCCAAACAAAGGAATTTAAATGTGATGGACTAGAGAGGGCAGAGGAATGCTGCCCAACGTGTTTGCTACCCCCTGCTACTAAGCTTGGTATGCCATGGCTTACTTGGATTATCAGTAGCTACACCCTTGCATTTTTCTTTACAGTAGTTACATATGTTGCACAAATAGACATTAGTGACAGTATACAGGAGTAGAGTAAGGAATTCACAGTACAGTCTCAAACATTAATTACAATAGTTACATTAGATATACAAGTGTGGTATAGAAACAGAATATATTATGACATCAAGTTTCATCACCAATTTGTAGGGGAGGGAGACAACAGTAAATCGACAATCAAAGATTAGGAGATACATTCAGGAATGAAGTGAGGTTCAAGGCAGTGCAGCAGAAAAGAGGCTCAGATATTCATAACTTCCCTCCCTTCCTCCCCTTCCAGAACGTCAGCCTCTGCATTCCCCATGCTGGTGCCACCAAGCCATATTATTTTGTTGCATTTCTCTGTTTTAATCATTTTTAAACTGGAGTTTTTCAAGGTTCTCCTTTTGGAGTTTTACTTGGTGTGGTTTTGTTAAAGTTATCCTCCCTTTGGAGTTTTTTTTCTAAATTCTATGCTTTAATTTGGGGAAACCCCTCTTTTATAAAACATTAGTTACATTAGTTTCCTATTGCCTGACTTCCAGGCTTCTCACAAATCTGAAGAGGTTAGAACACTACAGTTGGTAGAGGCAGTATTTGAAAGATGCTCACGTGCAAAGAATTCTACTCATTTGCATGTGTTCCATCTCTCCGGGCAGTCCAACCCTCCAGGCTTACTGCATAAAGTTATGAATATCTGAGCATCACTGGGAAGAAATAAGATTACTATGGTAAGTAATTTTTTCTTATTGCACCTTGCTTGACATGTTATATTTAACATCTTCTTTGAGGATATCTCCTTCATTAGGCCACACCTTTGGAACTATAGCCGTCAGTGCTAGGACCACATGGAAACTTTTACTAGCCATGGGCCACCCATGGTGACATACCACATCTGTGTCTATATAAGTGTGGGTGGTCTCATCACTCTCCAATTCTTTTCCGGCTGATGATCATCCTCTTTGGACCTACCGAAGGATTTGCTGTCAACCTAGCCATTGTCTGTTATTCTTTTATTTTACTTAAGTGTTTATTTAAGCAATAAGGTACAACAGGGTGTGGGTTATTGGGGATTTACCCACGCCTTGTGTGGTGTGTCACGAGGTGCAGCCGAGTGACTTAACCACACAAGAAGTGGGTAACTCACCCTATAACTCACACCCTGGAGTGCCTTATTGCGATTATACAATGGAGCTATGAGTAAAATAAATGTAAAATATTTAATTGTTTTTTATAAATGCCATTCCTCAGCCATGGGTTATGCAGGATTTACCCACGGTCATGTGACATGTTTTGACCAATGAGGTTACAGGATTTTCACACACCATTGTATAATTTGTCATCTTTGCATGCTGCCAAAGTTAATAGAACCTTTATTTCAGTATTGTTAAGTATGGAGATAAAATTTACAAAGAACACAGACAAGCAGTCTGTGTGCGCTGCTTGGGCCTGTCTCACTACATGAGAATTGTGAGACTTGCCTGATCTTCAACCAAGTTACAAGGCAATGTTGCAAAAAATCACTAGAAAATGTCCTGCTTCTCAAAATTATGAAAGTCATGAAGAAGGAACAGGGCCCAAAGTCTGTGTTTCCCTCACCACTGGCTGAGAAGCGATCATCGGAGTCAAAGGATCAGGACAGGGAACGATCTTTGTCGTGGCCTTCCTTGTTGACCAAGCACAGCATAAACGGAGAAAAAGAAAAATCTGCTTTACTGGCAAAGTCCTGGTCACCGTTGAGACAAGGAAAATCTAATGCTCCATCCTCCGCTCTGGCGGCATTGGCAACAGCCCTCCAGTTGTCAATGAGACACCAAGATCAGCTCTTGGATTAAGTGCTGACATGCATTTTATAGACAGTAGGGTTACAATGTTGTTGTGCCAAGGACCGTTGACACAAGTAGTCACAGCCCCTTTACAGGACTTTGCCAACTCTCAGGTTGTCCTGGCATCATTTTCAGAAATGACCAGATGCATTCTGCCTGGACTACCAATACAGGCCGTTTTTACACCAATGGGGCCTCCTGGTACTCAGCCCTCATTGATGGTTTCTACTACCATGCCACAGATTCCTCCTTCCCAGTGTTGTTGGTGCATTCTGTGGCTCCCATCATTGGTAGAGACATCAACAACAAAAAATATAATCCTGACCTCAAGGATTTACAGGAGGATTGAAAGGAGGAATCTGAGGGAGAACAATATGTTGCACCTCACTCTAGTTCTACCCTCTCATCCTGCAGTGAGGACTCAGTGGTTTATTCCCCCAGATCTCCTCCTGAGGATCCCACTTTTCAAGCCATGATGCAGAAGATGCAGACTGCCATGGGCTTTGCTGTGGAAGAGGAAGTATTGTGTTGCAGAGTAACAGATGGGCAAAACAATCTTTTGTTCAAAGGCAGTAAGGGAATACAGGCAGTAAAACAGGCTATTTTCCAATTTTCCAATTGTTCTAAATAATACCACAGCTGGGATATAACTAAAGACTGGGCACTGGATTGCTGTAAAGTGTTTATCAAAGGTTGGTCCAGGCTGCTCCAATTATTACCGTATTCTCCACATTCCAGTGATGGTGATGCTCTGCCTCTCTCCATAAAAGAAATTTAATGAAATTTTTGGAGGTGCCTTGCACACCCTCCATTATAATTCCACCTATATAGCTTACATTAGAAGATGCTATCTTTACTACATGATACAGACCAAACCCACTGCCTGCAGTTCATAGAAAGACTGATAAGCAGTATCCTGCACCATGTGCTAAATCTTTTTATGCTAACCAGCTAGAAACTGACTCTGTAGTCATCATGGCTGCTCATGGTAGGTCTGCCACACTTAAACACATTCATACTTTGCCTCCTGATAAAGTATCTAGGAGGGTGGATGTGATGGCAAGCATACTTATGTCTCTGCCTCACTGGGCCTTAGGATTGCAAACTACCAGCCCCACATGATAAAATATCAGAACAGCCTATGCAAAGCGTCTTGTACTGCTGCCCAGGCGTTGCTCAATGGTTCTGCCAAGAATGAGTTACTTAAAACATTACCCTCTGGTGCTGAGGTTGGCATACATTTGCTACGCTCAGCTTATGATGTCTGTGATGCTTCTGCCAGAGCTGCTGCTTCAGGCATTTGCATGAGAAGATATTATTTATGCACTTATTTAAACATTGTTAAACAGGAGTAGCACACTGAGCCGAGGCTTGTTTCCAGGTGCAACCCGGGGGAGGGGAAAAGGGGTACAGAAAAAGTAAAATTCACAAAATATCAGTGTGTGGTTATTTAGACAGTCATTACAGGTGTAGCAGCTGTTTAGTGGCTAGACAGGTAAACACCAGTTTGGTTCTAAGCAGTTGACATGTGGGTGAGCATGCAAGGAGACCAAAAGTGTATACAAGTGCCAGAGTTGGGGAGGGTGGCAGTCCAAAATAGGGTACAGGAATAGACTGTCAACCTGTTTTTCATCATATCATTTCTAGTTAAAAACCCACATTTTATGATTGCTTACCTTCTCTAAAATTCATTGATGTTGCTGTTTGTTTTGTCTGTCTCCTTGTTTAGAACTGAAATGCATGACAATGTGTATTTATAAACAACTTTGTTTTTGTTTACAGTTCTGGGTCTGTTCTTACTGCATACTTCCTGAGCATTAGAAACACACCTAAACAGTGTAGTCACTCATGAGGCAGTAGCCTTCTAAACTCCCATTGCATCATGAGGGGCTAGACTGTGTTGCGGGTGTTCCCAAGTCCAGGAAACCTGTGTTTGTTTGGTAACACCAGTTTGGTGGGCAGTCTGTTTTTCACTTTTTCTAAGAAAAAAGAATCAAACTACCAGGTACATCAGCAATCTTTACAGAATGATGGCAATTATAAAATGTGTTTTTAAAACTAGGGACACTTTAAGACCTAAAGGGGGTTGACAGTCAGTGTCCTTTTAAATGGCCTAAGAAAAATATGGGTTGGTCCAAGCAGGAGGAGGGTCTGGAGAGATGGGAAGAAAGGTTAAGAGGGGGGTTGACATAGACAGGGGGAAACAGGAATGTGCCTTTGCATGAATCTAAAGGCTGTAAGTGAAGGGAAGTGGTGGAAAGGAGAGGGGAGCAGGTTCCAGAGAGAGGGAAGGCGGTAAGAGAAGGCAGCTTGCCCAGCAGAGGAGAGAGGGTGGAGGATAGAGAAAATGCGGGAATCCCTGGAGCAGAGAGAATAGGAAGAGGAGGAGAATGAAGACAGGAGTTAGGAGAGGTAAGAAGGAAAGGAACCAAACCAATATTTATTTAATTTAGTTTTTTATTTTTAACCAGGAGGTAAACTAGGCACAGCCCTTTTTCAGTCACGCTTGACATAAAATATTTAACAGTGAGATACAGTAATAAATAAGTACAACATTTAAAACAAATAAGTCAGTTATAAATGGCTATTTAGCAATGAAGGAGGTGCAGTGGGACTGGCAACATGAAGGTAGAGGGAAGAGTAGAGGGAACAGTGGTAAGTGCAGAGGGTGAGTTGGTAGGGAAGCAACAGATGGCACTGCAGAGGCTATCCAGTCTGGGAAGGGAAGAGGAAGGGGTGGTGCCATAGAAACATAGAATTTGATGGCAGATAAGGACTGCTTGGCCCACCTAGTCTGCCCATTTTCCCTACCTGTTTCATATATCGCAGATCCTAAATGATCTGCAGCTTTCCCTCTCTTTACTATTGTTAGAGTTCCTTTATGTCTGTCCCATGCATTTTTTAATTTCACCTACCATTTTTGCTCCTACAGCCTCTGCCGGGAGGTTGTTCCATGGATCCACCACCATTTCCGTGAAAAAATACTTCATCACATTACCCTTAAGCCTATCCCCCTCTATTTTCATATCATGGCCCCTTGTTCTTGAATATCTTTTTTTTTTAAAGATGCGACCCTCTTGTACCTTATTTATACCCTTGAGGTATTTGAGAGTCTCTATCATAACCCCCCCTACTCTCTCCTTTCCTCCAGGGAATACATATTGAGATCCTTCAGTCTACCCTCATATGACTTTTGGTGTAGCCCCTGCAACATTTTTGTCGCCCTTCTCTGAACCACTTCTACTCTCTCTCTCTATGTCCTTCCAGAGATGCAGACTCCAGAACAGGACACAGTACTCTAGATTAGATCTCACCAATGTTCTTTTCAGTGGCATTACCACCTCCTCCTTCCTTCTGCTCGAGATACCTCTCCTTGTGCACCCTAGCATTCCACTGGTGTGCCTCACAGCCTTCTCACATTGCTTGGTAACCTTTAGATCATCAGATATGATTACTCACAGGTCCCTTTCCTGTTTGGTGGCAGTCAGTACCTCCCCCCACCATCATGTGCTCCTCCCCCGCATGTGCCCCAAGTGCATGATCTTGCACTTCTTTGCATTGAATCTTAGCTGCCACACCCTTGACCACTCCTCAAGCTTGCTTAGGTCCCTTCTCATTTTCTCTACCCCTCCTGGAGTGTCGACCCTGTTGCAAATCTTCGTGTCATATGCAAAGAGACACATCTTCCCTTCCAGCCCTCTGCAGTGTCACTTATGTAGATATTACAAAGGACTGGACCAAGCACTGATCCCTGCGGAACCTCGCTGGTTATCCCCCTCTCTTTGGATTAAACTCCATTCACCACCGCCCTCTGTGTCCTATTGCTCAGCCAATTTCTGACCCAGTTTACCTCCCTGGGACTCACTTCCAGGCTGCCCAGCTTGTTTACTAGCCTCCTATGTGGGACGCACCTAAAGACCTTGCTGAATCCAGGTAGGCCACATCCACCGCCCCTCCCTAATCCAGCTCCCTAGTCACCCAGTAAAATAAATCTATCAGATTTGTTTGACAAGATATTCCAACTGTGAATCCATGCTGCTTCAGATCCTGTGCTCCGCTTGAATTCGAGATATATCACAAACCTTTCTTTTAGTAGTGATTCCATTAGTTTCCCCACCGCTGAGATCAGGCTGACTGGCATGGAGAGGGACTACATTCACCATCCTCCAGTCCTTGGTACCACACCTGTTTCTAGCGAACTGTTGAGCAGGGTTGTCAGTGGTGCTGCCAGCACCTCCTTGAGTACTCTGGGATGTATCCCATCTGGCTCCATTGCCTTGTCCACTTTCAGATTAGCGAGTTCCTTTAAGACCCTCTCCTCCTTAAATGGACTGGTGTCTACCCCCCTCCCAGTGGTGCTTCCGTCACCTAACTTTGGCCCTTCCCCTTCCCTTTCTTCTGTGAATACTGAACAAAAATACTTATTCAGGATTTCTGCTTTTTCTTGGTCCCCCTCTGCACACTTTCCTCCTTCCCTTTTTAGTCTCACAATACCATCCTTAGTCTTTTTTCATTCACTAATGTACCTGAAAAAGTTCTTGTCCTTTTTTCGTTATTGCCTGGGCTGTTTTTATGTTGTCTTGCACGTGCACGGCCTTTCGGCACCATGCATTTCTGCTTAAAGTTGAACCAGCATAATATTCTGTGGTGATTTGCTTATGCAGACCATGATGCTTTGCATTGTGGGGGCATGTGTGATTTTGTATTTCTTTGAAACTTTGCTTCCCGGCCAAATGACCTTTGGGGTAACCATTGCCTCAGTGCTTGCACACAGAGGTTATTTATCTTGCAGCAGTAGCACATTCAGAGGTGTGTCAGTGTTGGCGAATGCAGGGAATGCTTTAGTGGATGCATCCCTCAGCCACCAATTGGCGAGCATGCTAGCGATGATGCGAAACTTCAAAGGGAGCTAAAAGCTTGAAATAAATCTGCCACTCCAATGAGGTGCAGTTTCCTCATTGGAGCGTCAGATGACAAGGCTCCATTACGTGCCTTTCCTGGTAAACATTCCAATAAATACGGTGGCTCCTGCCGCCCGCCACACAATCCCCACAAAGCTGGCATCAGGGATGCCCAATCCCCCTATCGGCTGTTCCCCCTGTTCAGTTTGTTTGCGGTAGAGGTGCCTAATCCCCATCAGCATTATGTCCCCCCAAACTTGTGGCACACGGGAGCCAACTCCAGTGTGCCCCAAATCTTTTTACACCTGTAAATCAAGAAAACCGTCCCATGAAGTCCGGTTTCTTTTTTTTACCTGTGTAAAAAAAAAAAAAAAAAAAAAAGATCCTCATCATCCTGCCTCACCCCTCCCAACCCGCACTCACCCTCTGTGCACCCACCTCCTCACCCCTTACCCATACTTACCTTCAGAGGGCTGACGCTGCTATCTTCTGTGGAGCGGTAACACATCTGAACTCTTGAAAAGCGGACTGGGAACTGAACAAAATTCAGTAAGCTTTATAATGGCAGGCAATGGGGGTTTCAACTTAGGTGGATATCTCAGCCATTTTTGGGAAGTTTGTTACCAGATTTTCAGCATGGGGTTCTTGGGACCCCACCTCATGAACACATGCACTATCATCTTGTTACTCAATCCTGAAAGGTGATTTTGCAGTCACTGCATGGAATCACCTTTTGGAACTGAGTAACGAAACGACAGTGCCACTGTTCATGAGGTGGGGTCCCAAAAAGCCCATGTTGCAAATTTGGTGAAAAAATTCTAGAAAATGACTGCGTTATGAGCATGCATTGCGCAGTTTCCACGCACCCTCGTAACTTTGACAGTTTTTAATATTTTCATTCCAGATTTTCAGGATTGCCATTTTTTTCACACCTCCTTATGAAGAGTACAGCTGTCATTTTCCACAGCCTGCCCAAAATGTGTTTTTGCACCTGTGGCATGCAATGGCACGCTCGCTGTGGGAAATCAACTTTCGGGACAGATTAACAAAATCACAGTGCCACTGTTCATGAGGGGAGGTCCCAAAATGCCTATGCTTAAAATGTGGTTAAAAAATTCCCCCAAATAATTGCATTACGGGCGTGCACAGTTTCTACGCACGCTTGTGACTTCACCAATTTTTCATATTTTCACTCCAGATTTTCAACATTACCATTTTATTACACCTCCTCATGAGCAGTAAAGCTGTCATTTTTTACATCCTGCCCAAAATGTGTTTTTGCACCTGTGGCACCAAATGGTGCAGTCGCTGTGCAAAATCACCTTTTGGCTAATGAACTAATAATGCCACTGTTCATTAGGTGGAGTCACAAAAAGCCCATGTTGAAAATTTGGAGTGAAAATACCAACAAACACCTGGGACGTTAGGGTTTCCAACTGTAATGCTCCACCCTGTAGAGACTGATAGGCATCAGGGGTGTGACTTGGGATCGTCGGCTGTAATGTTCACGCCATCCCACCCCACCCCACCCCCCACCTGCAACCAGTGACAGGCATCAAGGTGTGCCTTGGAGTCTTTGGCCCAAAGTTCACCCCATTCTTCTATACTGCACCCATCTCAATGTATTTCCTTATGGAATGGTGTGAGCGTAAGGCCTGAAGACCCCAAGGCGCACCGCGACACTTGTCAGTGTCTGCAGGGTAGGATGAGGTGAAATGGCTTGAGCGTTATGGCTGATGACCCAAAGGCACACCCCAACGCCTGTCAGTCTCTGCAGGGTGTGGTTGGGGTTGGCATCAGTTCAGCACTTCACTGTCATTCCTATTATGCATCTCTCTAACTCCTGCACCACCAGTGCCAATGCCAGCAAGACAACATTCGGCATTGACAAATGCTTGTGTCTTCTGTTTCCGCCTTTGCACTCCTGACTGCTTTCTCCACCTCCCTCTGCTTTTCCAGATATAGCTCCCTGTCGTCTTACCTCTGTGTTTCCTTGTACCTCCTGAATGCCACCCTTTTCACCCTTACCTGCTTGGCCACTTCCTTTAAGAACCATAGTGTTTTTTTCTTTCTCTGTGTTTTGCTTACTTGCCTAATGCAATGGCTTGTTGCCTCTGCTATGGCTTCCTTAAGATTCTCCCATTATTATTCCACTCCTCTCTTTTTTCCTTCCCTGCCAGTGGTTTCCTAAGATATTCCCCCATGTTTGCAAAGTCTGCCCACCTGAAATCTAGGACCCTTGCTTTTATATGGTTTTACTCTTCTGCTGTTCTTACATTGAACCACACCATACTGTGATCGCTTGATCCCAGATGGCTCCCCACTTTTATGTCTGTAATTCTGTCCCCGTTGGTGAGTACCAGGTCAAAAGTTGCTCCCTCTTGGGTGGGCTATGTCACTAGCTGTCTTAGGCATGCCCCCTGCAGGGCTTCCAGGATGTCTCTGCTCCTGGCTGAGGCTGCAGCCTTGTTGCTCCAATACACATCCAACAGATTGAAGTCTCCTACCAGCAGTCCCTCCTTTTTAGCTGTCATTCTGCAGATTGCTTTCCTACAGTACCCTGTCTATCTCTTCTCCTTGTGCGGGAGGTCTATAGATCACACCAGTGTGAATGGCAGTGCCATTTCCTATCTCCTGGGTGATGCACAGTGCCTCCACCTCTCCCTGCATTTCCTGTACCTCAGTTGCCTTAATTCCTTCCCTGACGTAGATAGACACTCCTCCTCTCTTTTTACCCACCCTGACCCTCTGAATATAGTGTAACCTGGTATTGTCATATCCCAGTCATGGTTCCCCATGAACCATGTCTTGGTAACAGCGACAAGGTCCAGGTCTGTCTCAGCCATTAGGGCCACTAGATCCGGGATTTTGTGTCCCAGACTGTGGGCATTTGTGCATGTGGTCTTACAATTTTTACTGCCTCCTCCCCTAATAACTCCCCTCTTATCCCCATGCCTTTCTGCCATACCCATCTTGTCCTTACTCCTATTTTGCCTTTTCTCTGCATTTTAACCTATTTTGGTTATAGTTATCTTTGGCGATTTCTCAACCTTAGGGTCCCCTCTGCTGTACATAGAAACATAGAAGTTGATGGCAGATAAGGACCACAAGGCCCATGCAGTCTGCCCATTTTTTTTACCTTATGAATGTGCCATAGGCCTTTACTCTGTCAATGGCCTATTTATCCATACTCATCTATATTGCTCCTTTATGCCTATCCCATGCCTGTTTGAAGCCCTGCACTGTATTCATATCCACTACTTCCTGAGGTAGGCTGTTTCATGCATCCACCACCCTTTCTGTGAAAAAGAACTTCCTCGCATTACCCCTTAATCGGCCTCCCTCTAATCTCATGCTGTCCTCTTGTCCTGCTATTTTTCTTATATTGAAACATGTTAGATTCTTTCACCTTGTTAATGCCCTTAAGATGTTTGAATGTTTCGATCATATCACCTCTCTCCCTCCTTTGCTTTAGGGTATACATATTGAGCTCTGTTAATCTGTCCTCCCATGTTTTCTGATGCAGTCCCTGCACCATTTTGGTTAATGACTGTATCATTTTGTGTGGGGGGGGGTGCTGTTTGCTTCACGCAGCTTATTTCCACCACTCCCCTTGGCTAGTTTAAATGCTTGTTGATGAAACATTTAAACCTCTCACTGAAGCTCCTGGTTACCTCCGTAGATACTGTAGATGCAGGCCATCACCTCTGTACAGGCCTTCATCCCTTCAGGTGGAATCCCAGTCCCCAGTGAAGCCAAATCCCTCCGCTCTGCACCAGTCCTCCAGTCATGCGCTACTAGGTTACTAGGTGTCTAAGACACAAGAAGGACGAGGCCCATCAAGAGCATCTCCCACAACTTTATGGGTAAATCAGTTGTGTCCCATAGCCCAGTTTAGGTGTCTATCTAGTCTGCCTTTGAACATATTGAAGTTTTCAGAGTCAACTACATGGTGTGGCAGTAGGGTACATACCTTTGCTGCCCTAATTGTGAAATAACTATCCATTTTATGTGTATTAGTTTTTGGGATTGCTAGATGTTGTTTATGGCTTCTTAAATTCACACAGCACTCCATAAACTGGAATCCACATTGGGCTGTAAGAACTGGGTTCTGTAGGATCCTGTAAAGCTGTAACAGGCCCCCTGTTTCGTCTTTCCTCGAGGGTGGCTAATCTGGTTTTAGCTAATCTCTCATTGTATATTAAATACCTTAGATTGGGGATACGTTTTGTGGCCCTATGTTGTACTTGTTTGACAAGATTAATGTCCCTTTTTAAATGGGGATTCCACAATGGAGAGCAGAAGTCTAAGTGAGGTCTGATATATGTTCTGTATGAAGGGACAATGCAATGCTCACGTCTGTTGACAAAGGAACGCTTAATGCAGTTCAGTAACATATTTGCCGTCTGTGTGAATTTTTTTTTTTTTTTTTTTTTTACAGTGGCCAGCTAGGGAAAATGAGTCATTTATAATTATCCCTAAATCTCTCGGTTTTGATACTGCTTTTAGTATTTGGTTTTGTTTCTTATATTTTAATTGGGGGTTGTTTTTTCCCTTGTGCAGTACCACACATTTGTTAAGGTTCAGGGACATTTTGTTTTCCTTTGTCCAAACTTCTATCATCTCCAGATCTTTTATAAGTGATATCTGTTTTGTAGTTGTGTCAACTTCTTCCTCAGTTTTTGTGTTGTCCATGAATTTTGCTATTTTTTATATTTTTGTTAATATCGCCTATAAAAGCATTAAACCGATCCCTGGGAAACCTCACTACTCACTGCCCCCAGGGTAGAGAGATGGCCACCTATCCTCACTCACTCAGTTCTCCCTGACAGACAGTTATTAATCCATCTGATAGTTGGTGTACTTAGCCCTATGTTGCTGAGTTTTTCTATTAGTTCTGTGTGAGGGACTTTATCGAAGGTTTTTTCAAAATGCAACAAGATCACATCAATGGGTATGTTTTTATCCAAACTAACACCAATGCTGTTATAGAATGTTATCAGGTTGGTTATACACGAGTGTCCACGGGTGAATCCATGTTGCTTATTGTCAGTGTGTTCAAGCAGGGCTAATTCTTGCTTTATTCTGTTTTTAACCAATTGCTCCATTGTTTTATCTGTTGAATCTCTTGGTGCAGAGTACCCTGTTCTCCCCCTTGCCCTTGATGGGTAACACCTCTGAAAAGGTTACAGAGCATGTCACCTGTCTAAGACCCCTCTCCAACTCCCTGAACTGCACCTGCACTACCCTGGCCTCACCATTTGCCAGGCCATTTGGCCCCAGGTGGACAATGATGTCTAGCTCATTCTCCAGCCTTGCTGCCCCAGCGATCCTTAGGAGGTGCTGTCCATCCCTCCAAGCCATGGTGCCGGGTAGGCACTTGACCTCCCTCACTCCCTTCCCTCTTGACCCAAGTCTACCCCCCGATGATAGAGTCTCTCACCAGGAGTTGCTTCTTCCTCCAGCAGGGTCCTCTGCCTGAGGTCTCTGCTATGGGGAACCCCCACATCCTCCTTTGTTACCACTGTGGTGCCTCTCTAGGAAGGTCCTGCCCTGCCGGAGCAGCATAGGAGTTATGGAGTGGAACCGTAGGAGGGATGCGTCTCTTCCCCACCACCCTCACCCTTTTCGAGCCCACCATCATCCAGCCACTCCTCTTCCTTGGCAACCGTTGAGGCAGCAAGGGCAGACTTGGTGGTCCCTGGGTGGGGGAGGAAGTCCCCTGAATCCCAGCTAACTCGGCCTGGAGAAACGCAACCTCCAAATCCTTCTATCCATAATCCAGTCCCACCTTGGGACTTGAATTTTGTGCTTTAGAAACTGACATTGGCCCCTTTTGAGCCAGCCGTGAGTTGTGGCTTATGTTTCCTATTATGGAAAACATTATTTTTAATTGCAGTCACTTCTGCTCGAAGGATTTCTAAGCTTTAGGCTCTAATGTATGAGCCTTCTTCTTTGATTTTTCACAAAGACAGAGTCTCTTTGCTTAAGAATCCTATGTTTCTACCAATTGTGGTATCTGAATTTACACTGAATCAAACAATACACCTTCCTGTTTATTACCCTGACATGCCAATCAGAATGAGGCATTGCTTCGTACTTTGGATGTACATAGAATACTCAGATACTAAGTTACAGTACTTGCACCAAGGACTGCAGAAAATTCTCTCAGCTTTTGTTTAGTTCACCCCTGGGAAAGAGGCGCCCTGTGTCTAAACAGTGCCTGTCCAAATGGCTGGCACATTATATTACGTTTTGTAATAGGAAGTATGGTAATAAACTTCCTGGTCCTGTTCATGGTCACGCCCCAAGGGGTATGGTCACTTTTGGTGCCTGTTTCAAAAGTGTTTCTGCTGCTGACATTTGTGCTGCAGCTGCAAGGAGCACTGTCCACACCTTAACTAAACATTACAATCTGGACATAGTCTCTCAAGAATGTGCTGGCATCAGGCTTGCTGTACTGCAAGGCCTTTCATGCTGAATATATTTCAGACTGTACCATCCTCCCAGTTATATTTGGGACTGCTTAGGAATCATTCCAAAGGTGTGACTTAATGGAGGAGATATCCTTGAAGAAGATCCCATCTATTAAAAATAGTTAACTGAAATGCCTCACTAGAAATGGTCCAAAGTTTTAAATATCTTGGGTCACTCTAGACTGTTCCCTTACATTTTCACAGCCCAATGACTTTATAGCTAAGGCTGCAAATGTCAAAACTGGCCAACTATTTAGGCATAAACATTGCCTAATCGATGAGGCATTAAAACTTGCTGTGTGCAGCTTGGTCTTATCTGTGATCGACTACGGGCTAGTAGTCTGTAGTGTGGCAACTGACACAGCTCTAAAGAGAATAAAGCTTGCCCTAAACAAAGCCTGTAGGCTTGTCTTAGTTGCACCACGCCTTAAACACACCTGCAATCTCTATTCCCGGTCTGGGTGGTTAAATCTGCACTGTAGAACTCAATACCAGGTCTGCCTGTTGGCTAAAAAGTCCACCCTAGGTCTAACACCACTTGGCATTCAGAGTCTCCTCTGCCCCACCAACAAGACTAAACTTACCACAGGGACTAATGGCCAGACACTAAAAGTCCCTTTGCTGCACCTCCCTGGGTCAGTGGTCTTTTGATTACCAGACACCCACTTGGCTCAACTCGCTACATGATGACCTGCTGGCAGAATCTAAACTTGATTCCTTCAAAACTAAACTTCATACCCACCTAGCAACACTTAGTGGGTGTGACTGTAACTTCTAAATTGCACAAGCCAACTCCGGTCTTCTTTCTGTTCATTATAGCACTTACAATCCCCCCATCCAACCGCCTTATTTTCCCCTCTCCTCTACTGTCCCACTCTGCCTTCCTCCTCCATTCCATTCCTCATCCGTTTCCCACCTCCCCCCACCTAATCTGCTTCCCCCCCCTCCCCGCACCATATCCTTCCACTCCAAAATCCCACAGAATTTTCCCCTTCCAGCAAACCAATGACAAGGCCCTATGGCTACTCCCCTTTTCTCCACCTATTCTCCCTTATACCTTCCTCACCTACACAGCACTATCTCAGCACCCAGCCTCTGTTGCTACCACTTTCTCTCTCCATAAGTAGCTACCGTTCCACTTTGTTCACCCCTCTCAACATACTTATTGCTTAATGTGATTGAATTTTGTAATTTTAGTTACAAAAGAGTTGAACATCATTCCTGTATCCAGTGTAATTTTGTAACCACTGTCTGTATTGTTTTGCTGTATTTGCATTGTTTGCTGTTGACATGGAACCTCTGTAAACAGGCTTATAGCTCAAAGGTATTAATCCAAGAACTGAAAAAATAAATGAACAAATAAATGAAAGATAGAACAGTTAATGTAAGAATTTACTGTAACAGTAGATCTTTGAGAGAATCTCCTCCATTAGGTCATGCCGTCCCTCCCTCCTTCACCCTTCTGCTTCGGTGAGGGTTGCATTAGACGATGTGCATAAAACCTACTCCATGCATTCTGTATCTAGCCCAATGCCTTCCCTTGTATGCCTGGTGCTGGTTTTATCTCCTGGTTCCCCATGGGTGGAGGTCCTCTGAGGCTGCTTTTCTGCGAGTAACTGAGGACTGTTAGGGCTGCTCATGCTTATATAGATGCAGACGTGTTACATCTTCATGGGTAGCCCCTGGCTAGTTTCCATGTGGTCCTAATACTGACGGCTATAGTCCTAAAGATGTGGCCTAATGGAGGAGATTCTCTCGAAGATCTACGGTTACATAACTGTTCTTTTGCCATGTGATGATATATGAGATTTTGTTTTCCTGTTGTTGTATTTAACTTTACCTTTACCTGTAGTTCTCTGGTATCTACTGACCACCACAGGCTTTGGTTGTTCTACTGCTGCTATTATGCACTGTATTGAATTGTAATATATAATGTCATGTGTGATCTTGTCTTCCATGCTTGTCACATCTGGTTACCGATAACCTGTATTGTCATTCCAGTGCGTATTGCATTGTAACTCTTCCAGGTTGTACCTGAAAGTAGGCGTCTGTTTACCTGGTGCACTTTCCTGGTTAACAGAAACAACAAACAAAACACATCAGAACATAGTGATGCTCCAGTCTCTTGTTCTATATGTCAGCAGTGAGGATTAAAGATTTGGTGTTTCTGAGTTCACCTAAGGTGTTCAGTGGTTAGCCTGCAGGAATTAAATAGTCAGAAGAAACACAAAGCTTTGTTAGTAGTTTAGCACCCCACCAAAAAAATATATATATATTTTAGTTGTAGCTCTCTGGGAACACATTATTCAGCAGTGAGGTCTCGCTGTCCATGTTACAGCCAGGAGATGAGCTTAATTCAGGGTTTTGGTGGTCAACCATGCATCTCTGAGGTCTCATGACATATTACCATTTTTGAAAGCCTAATGAGAAAAGGAACTAACTGTTGCATATAGTTACCCAGAGACAACGGGATCAACTGGAGCAGATGTAGAAGATAGAAGACTTTGTTACAGAACACCTTAAATTCATGGGGGTTTTGACAAATACTCCCCATAAAGCTACCTGATTACAGTGGGAGTTTGAGATAATTACAGTACATTGGACTTTCCTATATTAGTGCCATTAATTAGTCTCTGTCCTTGACTTTTTCCAATTAAGGAGTATATTTATACTACTAAGCACCTGGGCTGATTTCCTAATTAAAGGGAAGAACCATGTGCACTGTTTACTGCTAATTATTTCAACATTTTATTTGCTGTTTGTGCTGTAGAGTTTAAATGAGACTTTAAATGAAATTGAAAAGGATACATGTACCTATTTAAATAAAAGCTTGTTTAATGTGTTCATTTCACAGGAAGGTTTACTGAGTGTAATGTTTCTCTGATTAAGCTTTATTCTAATACCTAGGCAACCCTGCTCTTTTCTAAGCAACAGGCAACCCTCTGCTGTAACACTGATGTACTGTGAGCTGCCACAGTCCATGCTTGGCCAAAGCCTCACCGGTGATGTCCATTATTTAGTTCAACTCTTTGGACACAGAGGCACACTAAGCTGCAGTCAGCTCATTACAGGTGTGCCAAGGGGGTGGTAACAGCAGGGAAAACATCAGCAGTATAATATTACAGTGCCTATGCATAGGAAACAAAAAGGTACAACAGTATGCAGTGCAGCATACCGAATATGGAACAAGGCAGGTGAATTAAGTAACAGCAAAGCTGTGAAAAGTTACTGTGTAGTTCGCAGCAAAGGAGGTATCGAGTTTTACAGGGAGACTCATTAATTTATATAAATTCATATAAAAGACCAGGCCTAAATGGTTGAAGACCAATGTAGTGTACAGGGAATATCAGGGATCAGTGGAGATGAAAAATTAGTCAATGTTTCTCTGGCCCACCTCAATACCTAGAAATTTACTGGTGAGTGGGCCTCATTGGACTCCTCACCATCTTCTAAACTCTGCACATCCTTGCATGTACAGTATAGTTTATTAGGGATATGTGATGGGGACCTGTTGTATAAATGATTTATCTTCACAAGAACAGTTTGACCTCAGGTAACCATACACGTGGTGTAAGCAATGAGTGATGTGCCTGCAGTCAAACTGGTCTAATGAAGATAAAATCATTTATACAACAAAGTCCTCACCGCATATTTCATTTATTCAACATGTAAGGACCTTGTTGTTTAATGTTTTCCTTTTTTTTTATTCTTTAATGTGCTTTTCAATATAACTTCATTGGTGGGTTTATTTTTTGTGAAACAGCACTATTGCGCTTGGTTGCTGGGGCCTTCACTATGGACATGCTATCACAGATGACTACTAGTGCTGCAGTGTTGCAGCTGAACTCTGGAAATTTCAGCCCAAGATGGTGAACCAGTTAGCAAGAGCAGACTCGCAGTAGAAGTCAGCTAGGAAGAGCCGACAGCACTTAAATAGTTTACCTTTCATAAGTTAAAAAGGTTTTTACTGCGGCTCAGGATATAGTAAAGTCAGGTCTGTGATTCTGGCTGAAGTTCTGTTTTTTTTTTTTTTTTATTTCTGGTTTTTCTTCCTCCTATGTTGACCAGCCCTCGTCCATCAGTCCCTCCAGCCCCGTCACCCCGGTGTCCACCAGGACTTACCTTGATGACATGGAGGATGTGCCTAGCTGGCCAGGTGCGGGGTCTGCAGAGGACCGGTGTCTTCCTGCCGGTCTACACCATTTTCTGTTTTCTGCCCTGTCCCACTCTCCGTTACAGCATGAGTGTGTGTGTATGGAGGCACACGCATGCCACGTACCCATGCTCATGTGCCTCCCTGACTCCGGCGCTGTCCTCTGGCCCATTAGGGGCAGCCAAGGAGCGGATGAACCTCCAGAAGATGAGAGCAGTCCTTCAGATGCTTAGTCCACCCTGGGTCACCAGCATGGTGTGAGGTGTGGTGTCCAGTGCTTCAACCCTCAACATCACTGGGCTGGCCCAGAGGATCTGTTTTTTTTTTTTTTTTCCCCTTCCCCAGGCACCCCTGACTAGCCACTCCTTCGGGCCTCCAAGGTGTATCCGCCACCACTCCATCCCCTGCCACCATCCACTGCCCCTGTTAGCAGCCCCTCAGGTAATCCGATGTATCCTTTCATCATGTGGGTCCCTCCCTTCCAGGGGGGGAAGCACCTCTTGGGTGCAATTACATATCCCGGGTGCTGCGAGGTTGGTCCAGACGCTTTCTGGGGCTTCGTGGTGATGGGAACCAGAGGCCGTCATCTGGTCGATCAGGGGGGTGCCGTTTTCTGCCCTCCTCACTCTCTCCGCCCTGATTAGGCCTGAGCATGACAGCAACCTGAGGCTTCACGCTGCCTAGCACATCACCCAGTCCACCTCTAGGTGTCTAAGGCCTGCTCACCCCCCTGGAAGGAAAGCGTCCAGTGGATGCTCTGGTCTCCCTCCCTGCCGGTCTCCGCTCCTGACACTCAGGCTTGGGGTGTGAACCCAGGTCGTCAGCATGCTAAGTGAACCCCTTCGCTCGGTGCCATGGAGCCGGCGAGATTCTGTTTTTCAAAGTTGTAGTGAGTGCAGGAGTGCAGTTCTGCATTTCTGTCCACGACTTGGGAGTAAAAAGAAAGAGAGAGTACTTTCCCTTTTTTTTTTTTTTTTGCTGCAAGGCAAGTTGTAGTTGGCTGTAATATGTATAAGGGTAATGACTGAATGATTCTGTTCGGGGTGCTGGCGGGAGTGTGGATGGCAGCATGGGAGAACAAAGTGGAGTATCGTGAGCAAGCAAGCAGGCTGGGAGACATGAGCTCTGACTGAAGAGACAGATTCATGTGACTGCAGAAAGAACAAGCACTTGTCAATGCCGAATGCTTGCTTGCTGGCAATGGCATTGGTAGTTAGAAGTTACAGAGCTGCATAATAGGAATGGCAGCGAAGTATTGAATTGAAGCCAACCCCACCACCACCCTGCAGAGAGTGACAGGCATTGGGGTGTGCCTTTGGGTCGTCCGGCATAACGACCACGCCATTTCACCACACCCTACCCTGCAGACACTGACAAGTGTCACGGGTGTGCCTTGGGGTCTTTGGCCCTTATGTGCACCCCATTCCATCAGGAAATACGGTGAGATGGGTGTGGTATAGGAGAATGGGGTGAAGTTTGGGCCCGAAGAGTCCAAGGCACACCTTGATGCCTCTCACTGGCTGCAGGGTGTGGGTGGGGATGGAATGGTATGAGCATGACAGGCAAGAATCCCAAGCCACACCCCTGATGCCTGTCATTCTCTACAGGGTGGGGCGTTATGGTCGGAAACCCTAACGCCTCAGGCATTCGTTGGTATTTTCACCCAAATTTTCAACATTGTTTTTGTGACCCCACCTCATGAACAGTGGCAATATCAGTTTGTTAGCCGAAACTGCTTTTGCACAGTGACTATGGCATTTGGCACCACAGTGCAAAAACACATTCGAACAGGATGTGAAAATGACAGCTTACTGTTCATGGGGAGGTGTAAAATGACAATGTTGAAAATCTGCTGAGAAATCTTAAAAACTGGTGAAGTCATGAGCGTGAGTAGAAACTGTGCAACGACACCCTAATGTAACTAGTTTGGGGATTTTTACAGCAGATTAACACAGGCATTTTGGGACCTCCGATCATGAACAGTGTCAGTGTGATTTTCTTTATCTGTCCCGAACAATGATTTCCCACAGCGACCACGCATTTCTGTGCTGAAAGTGTGAAAACACATTTCAGGCATGTTGTGTAAAATGACAGCTGTACTGTTCATAAGGAGGTGTGGAAAAATGCCACTGGTGAAAATGTGGACTGAAAATATTACAAAGGCTTGAACTTACGAGGGTGCGTGGAAGCTGCGCAA
Organism: Neoceratodus forsteri; assembly: GCA_016271365.2. NCBI lineage: Eukaryota > Metazoa > Chordata > Ceratodontiformes > Ceratodontidae > Neoceratodus > Neoceratodus forsteri. Next base: position 558,658,648 of record CM057459.1, on the reverse strand, counting down.
TGCTCACTCGTAACACAGTCATTTTATGGAGTTTTGTCACCAAATTTTCAACATAGCCATTTTAAGACCTCTGCTCATGACCAGTGTCACTGTGATTTTTTTTAATCTGTCCCAAACATTGTTCAAACAACATGAAGTCTTGCTATATTATAGAGTTATAGGAAAGGTTATAGGAAGCCTGCCACTAAGGCCCTGTCCAGACTAGTGCTTTGGTAACGTTACTGGTGTCCTGTAACGTTACCGCTTGCTCTAAAAACAGTTGCGTCCAGACCTGTAACGTTTTAAAAAGCGTTCTGTAAATTGTTTTTAAAACCACCAAAGAGCAGGTCTTTAGCATGGTTGCTGAAACGTTACCTGATTTTTCTTCATTCGGCTGAGTAATGCGGATGGGTGAACGAAGTGTTTTTCTGAAATGTGTCCTCCAGCGATCCACAATGCACTGCTTTCCTTCCCAGAGCATGGTGCGGTATTGTGGCATGTGCCAGCTTTCTGTAGTCTGTGCTATTGCTGTATTTAGTTTTATGTATTCATTGGTTTTACCTAGAACAGCAGTGTTTAAATCAGGCGCCTCCATGTCAGTGGTCTGTTTACATGGAGGCGCCCCGCAGTACTATAGGACCATGCGTCGCAGCATGTAGTGCAGCGCCTGATTGCTGGATATAGGTGGGTAGGGGTACCTCCAGAGGATTGTAACGCTTTTCAAAACATTACCAGAAAATGGAGAAAGAACACCAATGTGGATGCAGAGTAACGGTTTAAAACCTGACTCAGATGTTCAATGTGGACGCACAGAAATGGGTTGAACGGTAATGTTTTAAAAAACGTTTTTATAGCTCATTGCTAGTCTGGACAGGGCCAAAGAAAACTCATTCTGCTAAGTGGAAAAGATTCTCCTTCTGGTGCTCTGGTAGAAACTTTGCCCCAAATGATTCAGGGGTCTCAGTGGTGTTGGATTATCTGACTCACTTACATTCACAGGGTCTACAACCCAGTTCTTTAAGAGTTCACATTGTAGCATTATCTGCATATCTTTCTGCTAGGACAAAGGTGTCAGTAGCATCACATCCCATTTTCGAAAGATTTTTTAAAGGCCTGATGCATTTGCACCCTCCTCACAGGGCACCAGTGCCCGCTTGGGATCTTAATATATGTATAGCCAGATTGATGCGGGCTCCTTTTGAGCCCATGGCTACAGCCCATTTAAAGTATGTTACCTAGAAAACAGTTTTCCTGGTACCAGTTACCTCAGCAAGAAGAATCAGTGAGCTTCAGGCTGTCTGTGTTGAGCAGGACTACATTTCCTTCCACAGGGATATGGCAGTCCTCAGAACAAGCAGACAGTTCAATCCCAAGGTTGTTTCAGATTTCCGTCTGAACCAGTCAATCACTCTGCCTGTCTTCTTCACAGACCATACAAGCTCTGGTGAAAGAAGGCTCCACAGTCTGGATGTAAAAAGAGCTCTCAGCTACTACATGACAGCTACTAAAGGCCATAGGCAAGACAAGAAACAACTTTTCCTTACATATGGGGATGTCGGAATGGGCAAACCAGCCTCAAAAAGATCCATTTCTCAGTGGATTGTCCAGTGTATTCAATTCTGCTACATTAAAGCAGGTGGAGAGTTCCCAGCTGGGCTGAGGGCTCACTCAACAAGAGGAACAGCTGCCACTCTTGCAGCTGCTAGGGAAGTGCCATTATTGGACATTTGTAAAGCAGCTACTTGGAAATCAGTGCACACCTTAACAAAGCATTGTAACTTGGATGTTTTGTCCAGAAGTGATGCCAGGTTTGGCACAGCAGTCCTGCAAAGTCTGTTTCCAAAATAGAGTTCTGTGCCCACCTCCAGGGGTACTGCTTGGTAGTCTGCACAAAGTTATGAATATTCTGAGCATTGGTAGAAGAAAAATACCATAGTAATCTTCTTCAAACAACATGAAGTCTTGCTATATTATAGACATTAGCAGTTTGATCCAGCTCTAGAACTGCCCCGGAGTGCAATGGTTAAAACCATTCCAAAATAGAATTTTGGCACGAGAGCAGCTCTATCTGTGTCATTTCAGACTTGAACTGTCAGATTCTTTACTCCGCCTCAGTGAACAGTCGCTCCGGAGATTTCTCCTTCTGCTCGGTTCATTTCTCGGTTTAAAAAGTGTTTTCTCGGTTGGATTTAACAGAGAATAGTTTTATTTTAACCGCAAAACCGTTTGGTTCAAGCTCATCTGTGGTAAACTCATAAGTAAATGAAGGTTTTGTCTGTGTGGAACTTGTAGTTATCAGTTCGGTTTTGAACCGATCAGTGGGTTTAAAACTCATTTAAAACTAAAAGTTACTATTTTAGAGTGCGGTTCCCGGTTCTTATCGGTTCTAAAAAAAACGGATTTATTACGTTTTCCAATACCCGTGACACGGTTAGGAACCGATAAGGGTGTCTTGCCTGGCACTGCCGTTAAAAAGGGCAAGTTTTTGGTTAGGCTGGCATTATGTCTGAGAAACCCAAAAGAAAAACCGGGCCCACTGGGTTTCAACACTGTGATGTTTGTGGGGAAGTCTTTGCCAAGGCTGACCCACACACCACATGTGTTTATTGTCTGGGGTTTGACCACCTCCAGTCAGACTGCCAGGTATGTAAGAATTTCCCTGCAGCCACCCTGGAAAAAAGATTGGGTAGGCTCAGGGAACGAGAGGCCAAAAAGTCCGCTGACCTGGATGGCCAGCCCGGTTCGGTGCCAACCGAACCAGAGGGAGTGCCCTCTGGCCAGGGCCAGACTTCCTCGGCCAAAAGAAAAGCTGGTTCTGAGGAACCAATTCCAGTAAAGAAAACAAGAAAATCAGCAGGTCTGGGCTCAAAATTCCTTCTCCAACTGCTGCAGAGATAGCAAAAGCCATACAGATTGTCCAGTCACTGTCTCAGGGTCCGTCCGAACCACCACTATCTGGTAAAAGGTCGGTTTGTCCGGTCCCAGTGGTTCAGGATTATGATATTGAGGAATTTTATGAACCAGAGGAGGGAGGAGGATTATGAACAGTATGAATGTGCTGGGAAGGTCTGGGTGTGCCCATTGAACTGACATCTACCCAGACAGACCTTTAATTTCCTATGCTGTCTGAGTCCCCATCTCATTTTATGTTTTATAAAAAGTTGTTGAAACCCTCCAGCTTCCTTTAGAAGAGGCTGTGGATGAGCAAGAGGAGCCTGATTTTGTAGAAATGATGGATATTCCAGAGTCTAGGAGATTGTCTATTCCTTTACATAAGTCTTTTAGGAAACAAACAATTAAAATTTTAAAAGCTGCTAATTCTGTGCCTCCTGTAGATAAAAAGATGGACAGAAGGTATACATTGTCAGGCCCTGATACAGAATTCCTTTCTCAGCAATGCAGTCATGTTGGGGTAGTTCAGACTGCTGCCTGTGATAAAGCTAATATTCCCTTGGCTTCACATCCTCCTGACAAGGATTCCAGGAAGATTGATGCCATGGCAAAAAAACAGTATATGGCAGCCTCTCTGGGACTCAGGCAAGCAAATTATATGGCTTATGTAGCTAGGTATCAGAAATCTAGATGGGATACTGTTATGCAATTGGCCAAGCAGGCCCATGGCCAGCTAGCTAGTGAACTAGAACAGGTGGCTGCTGATGGCATTGAAGCCTCTAAGGTTCAGTTTCATGCTGCTGCTGTGGATGTTAATGATGTTGCCTGCCTGAGTCCCAAAGAAGCTGCCATATACTGTTTCTTCGCCATGGCATCAATCTTCCTGGAATCCTTATCAGGAGGATGTGAGGCCAGAGGAATATTAGCCTTGTAACAGGCTGCAGCTTGTACCACACCTACATGACTACACTGTTCAGTAAGGAAGTCTGTATCTGAGCCTGACAAAGTATACCTTCTGTCCATTTTTTAACTAAGGAGGGACAGAATGAGGATTTTAAAATCTTTGTTGTTTGCTTCCTAAATGACTTATGCAAAGGAATAGACAACCTCCTAGACTCTGGAATATCCATCATTTCAACATAATCAGGCTCCTCTTGCTCATCCACAACCTCCTCTAAAGGAAGCTGGAGGGTTTCTGCAACCTTTTTGTAAAAAATAAAGAAAGAAGGGGACTCGGACAGAATAGGAGGAGATTCTAAAGGTCTGTCTGGAGAAATGTCCGTTCAATGGGCACGCCCAGACCCCAGCCACACATATATTGATCAAATTCTCCTCCCTCCTGTGGTTCATAAAATCCTCAACTTCAAAATCCTGAACCACTGGGACTGAACGAACCAACCTTTACCAACTGTTGGTGGTTCTACAGATCCCTGAGACAGTGACTGGACAATCTGAATGGCTTTAGCTATCTCTGCAGCAGTTGGAGACACAATTTTGGACCCCAAACCTACTGATTTCCTTGTCTTTTTACTCGGGACTGGTTCCTCTGAACCAGCCTTCCTTTTGCCGAGTCTCGCCCTGGTCAGAGGGCACTCCTCTGGTCCAGTGGGTACTGGACCGGGCTGGCCATCCGGGTCATCGGACTTTTTGGCCTCTCGCTCCCTGAGCCGGCCCAATCTCTTTTCCAGGGTAGCTGCAGGGAAATTTTTACACACCTGGCATTTCTTGTTTTCTTTACTGGAATTGGTTCCTCAGAACCAGCTTTTCTTTTGCCCGAGGAAGTCTGGCCCTGGTCAGAGGGCACTCCCTCTGGTTCGGTTGGCACCGAACCGGGCTGGCCATCCAGGTCAGCGGACTTTTTGGCCTCTCGTTCCCTGAGCCTGCCCAATCTTTTTTCCAGGGTGGCTGCAGGGAAATTCTTACATACCTGGCAGTCTGACAGGAGGTGGTCAGCCCCCAGACAATAAACACAAGTGGTGTGTGGGTCAGCCTTGGCAAAGGCCGCCCCACAGACATCACAGTGTTGAAACCCAGTGGGCCCGGTTTTTCTTTTGGGTTTCTAGACATAATGCCAGCCTAACAAAACTTGCCCTTTTGATGGCAGTGCCAGGCAAGACACCCTTATCGGTTCCTAACCGTGTCACGTGGTATTTGAAAAACTGTTATAATTCTGTTTTTTTAGAACCGATAAGAACTGGAACCGCACTCTAAAACCCACTGTACACTTTTAAAATGTAGAAATATCAAACCGATCGGTTCAAAACCGAACCGATAATTAATTTTCCACACAGACTTAAAATTTAGTACTTACGGTTACCAGATAGAGCTTTAAAACCGAAATGCGGTAAACAATGACTTTTGCCGTTCAAATGAACCGAAAATACCGCTTGAACCGAGAATGAACCGAGCTGAAGGAGCTGACTCCGGAGCGACTGTTCAGTGAAGCAGAGAAGAATCTGACAGTTTCATTTGAAACTGCCAGATAGAGCTTTGGGCACAGCGCCCTCGCACTGTAGAACTCCAGATCCTCTGGAGTTAACTCCTTCCTCTCCGGGGCAGTTCAGCTGCAGTGGCTGACTGCTAATGTTATAATATAGCAAGACTCCATGAGAAGAAAAGCAATTACTAAGGTGAGTAATTTTTTCTTCCTTCACTCTGCAGGTCTCTCGACCAGCAAGACACTTTCTGCAGCTCCTGGGGCACATGGCTGCATCCACAGCTGTTGTGCAGGGAGCCAGATTTCAGATGAGAGACATTCAGTTTCACTTGAGAACCTTTTGGTCTCAGAGAAGAGACCCCCTTTCCAAGTTGGTCCCAGTGACTCGAACCTTGATCCTAGCTCTCCAGTGGTGGCAGGATCAGAGCAATTTAAGAGCGGGGGTCCCCTTCATTTCCCCTTCTCACGACTTGACTCTCACTACAGATGCTTCCCTTCTGGGTTGGGGAGCCCACATGGGCGGCCTTTCCACTCAGGGAGTTTGGTCCCCCCAGGAATCTCTGCTCCACATCAATTTGCTGGAACTCAGAGCTGTCTTTTTAGCTCTTCAAGCTTTTTCTGCATCTGTCCACGACAAGGTGATACAAGTCAGAACAGACAACACCACAACAATGTGGTACATCAACAAGCGGGGCACTGGTCTTCGGCCTTGTGCACCCAGGCAATGAAGTTGTGGTCTCTGGCCTATTCCCTGAACATTTCATAGCAATTCATCTTCCAGGGAAGGACAATGTCCTAGCGGATGCCCTCAGCAGGATTTCCCAGGGCCATCACGAATGGTCCCTGGATCCTCAAGTGCTGGGGATAGTTTTTGCCAGGTGGGGCATCCCTCAGATAGATCTTTTTGCAGCCCCAGACAATCACAGACTTCCTCTGTTCTGTTGCAGGCCTCCAGTGCTGGGCTCATTTCCTCTGGATGCCGTTCTTCTGGATTGGGAGGGGAAGTTCCTCTATGCTTTCCCCCCCTTTCCTCTCCTATTGAAAGTACTAGTCAAAATCCGATCTCAGCCTTGCAGGGTGATTCTGATTGCCCCGGATTGGGCCAGGCAGCCCTGGTACCCACTCCTTCTGTCTCTGACAGTCCGTCTTCCCCTGTGCCTCCCCAGGAAGCACAATCTGTTGACTTGTGCCCAGGGAAGGGTTTGGTATCCGGACCTCAAATCCCTCAACCTCAAGGCCTGGCTCTTGAGGAGTTAGAGTTTGCTGATTTACACCTCTCTCAGGGTGTTCTTGAGATCCTAAAGGCTTCCAGAAAGCCTTCCACTAGGCTACTTATAGTTCTAAATGGAAAAGGTTTTCCATTTGGTGTGCTGGGAAAAATATTTCCCCAGAATCTGCTGAATTGCCCATTTTGTTAGATTACATGGTACATCTTAATTCCTTGGGTCTCAGACCAGCTACCCTGAGAGTTCATCTGACAGCTGTGTCTGCTTTTGTGTCAGCAGGAAAGTCATCCCCTTTTTCCTCTCATCCTGTGTTTTCCAAGTTTTTTAAGGGACTACTCCATACTAATCCTCCCTTTCGGGAACCGGCCCCTGCTTGGGACCTTAATGTTTGCATTGCCCAGTTAATGCAACCCCCTTTTGAACCTCTGTCTTCTGCAGAGCTTAAGTACCTAACTTGGAAAACTGTTTTTCTAGTGGCTATCACTTCTGCCAGACGCATAAGTGAATTGCAAGCTCTTGTCAGTGGAGACTGACTTTATTTCTTTCCAGGGATAAGGTAGTCCTTAGGACTAATAGGGAAGTTTTTGCCTAAGGTGGTTTCAGATTTCCATCTTAATCAATCTATCTCCTTCCAGTATTTTTCACTGATCACTCCTCTTCGGGTGAGAGGAGGTTGCACAGCCTGGATGTTAAGAGAGCTTTAGTTATTAGATAGAGCGTACCAAAGGTCACAGGTTCAATCCTCCAATTTTTTACCTATGGTGAAGTTGGGAAAGGCAAACCTGCCACTAAGAGATCAATAGCCAGGTGGATTGTCTCTTGTATCCACTTTGTTATCAGAAAGTGGGCAGAGCCTCCGGTTTGAGGGCTCATTCTACCAGGGTACAGCTCGCCTCTAGCTGCTGCCAGAGATATCCCTTTATAAGAGATTTGCCAGGCTGCTGCTTGGAAAACGGTACGCACTTTTACCAAGCATTACTCCCTGGATGTCCAGGCCAGGAGAGATGCTCGGTTTGGCACAGCTGTTCTTCAGAGCCTATTACCCAAGTAGGTTCTGCCCCTCCTCCATGGAGGTACTGCTGTGTATTCTGCTAATGTCTATAATATAGCAAGACTTCATGTTGTTTGAAGAAAAAATTACTCACCTTAGTAATGTTGTTTCTTCTAATGGAGTCTTGCTATATTATAGACCTCCCCCCCCCCAACCTGCCCCTCTCAGAACCTCTACTTGGTGGGGTGCGGGCAACTTAGTGTGGGCACTACTTATGTCCTGTTAGCATTTTGTCCCCTTTGGGACTTTGGGGGTGTGTATGTGTACGCGCGTGTGTGTGTTTTATTATACTTATGTTCCATTTTCATATTATTAGAATGGTGTTAGTATTTCTGGTCCCCTGACTTGAGTCTTGGGTGTTGGGACCATCAATGGTTGTTATTATTTAGGTAGCCATTTGGCTAGTGTAGGTTACAGCTTCCACACAGACCTTAGTGAGTTTGGCTCGTAAAGATCTGACAGTTCAAGTTTGAAATGACACAGATAGAGCTGCTCTCCTGCCAAAATTCTATTTTGGAATGGTTTTAACCATTTCACTCCGGGGAGTTCTAGAGCTGGATCAAACTGCTAATGTCTATAATATAGCAAGACTCCATTAGAAGAAACAACATTACTAAGGTGAGTAATTTTTTCTTTTCACACACCGACTGTACCATTGTGCGCTAGATGTGCGGAAACACATTTTGGGCGAAATGTGAAAAATGGTAGCTGTACTGCTCATAAGGAAGTGCGGTAAAATGGCACTGTTGAAAATCTGGTGTGCAAATATTACAAATTTGCAAACTTGCCAGCGTGCGTAGGAACTGCGCAACGTGCGCTCCTAAAACAGTCATTTTGGGGAATTTTTTCACCAGATTTTCAACATAGCCATTTTAACACCTCTGCTCATGACCAGTGTCACTGTGATTTTCTTAACGTGTCCCATACATTGATTTCGCACACCGACTGCGCCATTCTGCATTACATGGGCAGAAGCACATTTTGGGTGAGATGTGAAAAATGACAGCTGTACTGCTCATAAGGAGGTGTGGTAAAATGGCAATGTTGAAAATCTGGAGTGAAAATATTGAAATTTCGCAAACTCATGAGCGTAAGTAGGAACTGCGCAACGCACGCTCGTAAAACAGTCATATTTAGGAATTTTTTCACCAAATTTTCAACATTGCCATTTTAAGACCTCTGCTCATGAGCCGTGTCACTGTGATTTTCTTAATGTGTCCCGTACATTGATTTCGCACACCGACTGCGCCATTGTGCGCTACATGGGCGGAAACACATTTTGGGTGAAATGTGAAAAATGACAGCTGTACTGTTCATAAGAAGGTGTGGTAAAATGGCAATGTTGAAAATCTGGAGTGAAAATATTGAAAATTCGCGAACTTACGAGCATGCGTAGGAACTGCGCAATGCACGCTCATAAAACAGTCATTTTTAGGAATTCTTCCACCAAATTTTCAAAATAGGCTTTTGGAGAGCCCACCTTATTAACACTAGCAGTGTTGTTTCGTTAATCGTTCTGGAATGGTGACTTCACGCAGTGGCTGCGAATTCACCCTTCCGGCCCGAGTAACGCCATGACAGTGACAGCATTCATGAAAAGGGGTCCCAAAAACCCCATATTGAAAATTTGGTGCAAAAATTCAGAAGAATGCCTGAGATATGCAATAAAGTTGAAAAAACCCTATCTATCCCATTACACAGCTTACCGGCATTTCCTCAGTTCACGGTCGGCTTGGAAGAGTGCAGACGTGTTCCCGGTCTGTCAAGATCGCAGCGCTGAGCTCCAGAGGTAAGTATGGGGTGGGGGGGTGGGAGGCAGGCGCAGTGGGTGGGCGGTGGGGACAGACACAATGAGGGACCGTTTTTGATTTTCAGGTTTTTTTTTTTTTGAATGACGACAACGCTGGGACGCTTGCCACGCTGGGGTGGGGCTCTCAGCGTGCAGAAGGACGGCTGGGTTATGGAGCCGACGGGGATTGGGCACCCCGCCGGCTATATGACGTGGCAGCCACGCTTGGTGGGCACCCAGCGTGGCATATGGATCTGTGTTTTGGGGTGGGGCGCAGCACAGCCAACGGGGATTGGGCACCCCCTCACGGGCTATACAGTGTGTGCGTTGGGGGCAGCACGCAGCTTGTGTGTGTAGCGTGATGAGCAGGCGATATCTGATCGCTGCTCACTGAAGCGTAGCTGTCCCTTTCAGCTGTAAGCCACTGCATTTTGGAGCTGTCATAGACAGCTCCAGCAGGCATTGGAGAACTGTGACCGCGCCTGCAAACACTGACTGAATTGGAAGAGGGCTGACAGACCTCCGAAAACTCCGATGATGGCACTATGTTTCTTGCACATGATGCAAACAAACATAAAAATGGTAGGAGTCTGAAAAGTCAATAAGGGGAAATGACTGCATTAATGTCTGAGTGTATTATAACTAAAGTAACTTTAACTGCATAGTTTGTGAATAGCATGAGTTTGGGACACAGTGAAGGAAAATGAAAGTGAGTGCTGTGAACAAATATTACCGGTGGGGGTGGGGGAGGATATGTCATAATGACAAGTCTGCTATGCACATAAACGGCAATTACATGTCTACTATATATAAATGAAATTCATACAATGGCAGTGTAGATAAAGGGCTTTATACAACAGCTTTTCAGTCCACATGTTGCATAAATTGTCTTAACAGAGTTTCTGATCACTGTAAGTAAATGTACAGTAAGATGCAAACATAAAACCATTATATGCATTGAAGTGGAATGCTGATATGAGTTTATCCCCATGTAGGCCCCAACACCGTCTTTCCAAGTGGGCCACCTGCACCTCTGCCCACCCTTGAAAGGATCGCAGCATGAGGGCATCATGGAGGTTGGCAAGTACACCTGTGCAATGTGGGGGTACAGTAGGCTTTTAATGGAAAACATTGAGCTGAATTCTCTGAGCTTGGTGGAAGAGAGTTTCAAGCGGCTGGGAGCATATACGGAAAGGTTGTTTGGCCTGAGGCTGTGGTACACCTTAGGAGTTGGAAACACCTAGACTTTGGTGCCCTGAGCAAGTATTTTAGCATTCCTGTCGAGGATAAGAGAGCTGACAGGTAGCTAGGGAGTTTGCCAGCCACAGACTTTAGTGCCTCAGTTATGATAGTCCCCCCTTCCTCCACCCTGGTAGCACTACCGTTCTAAAAGAAGCAGGACCCTTGTAGCACCTTCTGCCTCACCTGCAGCCACATGGAAGAAGAAGGTGACTGACACAGCCCACCGTCCTCAGACCCCCTGAGGAAGACTTGTGAGAGAGTCAAAGCGCTGGGGTCTGTTGCTGGAGGAGCAGCCTTTTTGCTGTGGACCTTGTTCTTGGCGTTTTAATTTTATTAAAAGCAGCAATAAATTGTTTATTAGCCTGACCACTCAAAGTGTATTTATTGGTCCTGAGTGTTACTACGCTTCTTCTGAATGAAGCTACTCCTGCACTTGGTTTTACAGTAAAACCAGCTGATCGTGTTTCAGTTGTTTCTTGCCTAATTTTTTTTGGACAGTATTTCCTGAATAGGGACAAATAGTACTACTATTTGTTATCCAGGATCCAAGTAACGAATAGTGCATTATTAGTGGCATTCAAAAAGTAATATGCATTGAGTGCACACCCTTAATAAACAGGTGGGGGGGACTACTTTTTACTAGTTACATTTAACAAATTATCTTCCTTCTGCCTGCCCATTTGCAGCCATCCACGTGTACGTTGATGACACAGTCCTGAATGCCTCTGGGTCTGCTCTGGCAGAGTTAATATCCAAGCTTCAACCTGATTTTTTTGATACTGTCCAGAAATGGTTCAGGTCAAATCAGCTCTATCTTAACACTAAAAATCAGTCTCTGTGTGCTTTGGCACTAAGCCGAGACTTTCCAAGATCCTATCCTTCCCCTCCTGCCACACACTAGATGGAGGCACTATCGATAACATGCCCTCATTCAAGTACCTTGGCCTCTGGCTGGACCAACACCTTGACTTCTCACAGCACATAGATACCATTCACAAAACACTCCACCCCAAGCTTGGCACCCTCTATAGGAACAAAAGCTACATCTTTCTACCAGCCGCCAAGACATCATTACTAAGATGATTCTATCCATTTTTGATTATGGTGACATAGTCTATGGTGCTCCCCCAACATCCACCCTGGCCAGATTGGACCCTCTCTTCCATTCCTTCTGCCGTGTAACCCCCTAGGTGGCACTATTCTAAGGGCTTCTTCCCCTGCTTGTCCTCTTAAAACAAGGTTGAGGGGCCTGGGTTCCAAATTAACAATTACTGGGATTCCCCTACCCTCAGTAAATATAATGATTTTGTGGCTCCACCCAGAGTAAGGTACATGGGGGTGTCTATCCAATTTGGTATAGCCCTCTGGGAAGCTATAACCACCCACCAGCCCACCTAGTGACCAAGTACCTTCACAATGGACACAGTCCTTTTCAACAGAGAACACACAATTAGCAATGAACATTAATAATATGCTCACACCCCTTGCACCTACCACAAGGGTCTGGTTTCTGGTAAACTCCATGGAGCCCCCTGTAAAGCAATATCACATCCAAGCATACACTTTCAAATGCTTTTACCCAAGTCACAGTGAAGTTTAGCCAGACAATAACTTGCTCCTGAGTCTGCTTAACAGTGAAACAACAAATTTGATTTATTGAGGGGATGTGATCTTAGGAGGGGTGCAAATCTGGATAAATGATTGATAAGCTGGTATTAGCCAGGATATTTTGGATGCAATTTCTTTAGTCCCTTAAGCACAGTCTTGCAACTGCTGGGTTCCCAGAGTGTGATGCTGGCTAGCCAGAATGGTGCTTGGGGTTGCAGCTGTTATTGGGACCCTTGATGGGAAGAAAAGATGATTAAACATGCACAAAGACCTGGACTATTTGTATCCTTGGCTAGTTGGGCTAGTCCACTGAAACCAGCATCAGTAGGTAGAAGATGGCCTGGTGAAATGAAGACCTGTTGCAGAGCACTGAAGAGCATGGGGAAGCTGGGCCAACATGACTCACCTCAGCTTCACGGCCTTTCCCTCCAGGAGGCCACAAACTATGGTACCTTGCTTTGCAGGGGCTGGATCCCTAAGCTGGTTTATCACTGAGAAAACTGTAACTGGTGCAGGAATAGACAGCTTGGGTCGGGTTTGACATAAGCCCAAGGTTGGATAAAATACTTCTGGCCAAGTTCAGTTCTTTTGGCTGGTGAAAGCCTCCAGCTGGCTGACAACTTGGCTAAGCAAGGCAGCTGCCTCCGGTTGGCAAACAGGCATCCCTGGTTAGTATACCTTGGCCACCTCGAGCATTCAGCACATTAAATGGAAACAGCGTCCACTCATCCACTTCTCAGTTCAGCGTCAGGCTGGTTTGCAATTACAGCCGCTCTGCTGAGCAAAGGGCACCTAGAGTGTCAAAATAGGTCTAAAACAAATGGGCAGACTAGATGGACCTTGCGGTCTCCTTCTGCCATCAACTTCTATGTTTCTATGAGAAAACCTTTCAACCTACAGAAGGCAAGCTCTGGCGACCGATTCCCAAACTTGGGACTGCAGACACACGCCGGAGGAAACTAGGCCTTTCCTAGGCCAGAACCCTGCAAGCTTGAATAGGGTCCTTACTCCACGGAGTCTCAGGACAAACTACTCACAGTTTGAAATCAGTTCTCGGATTAGTCCGTTTTTCTTGCATTCCAGTTGGTCAGGGGGAGCTGTCAATCACAATCTTGCACTCCCATTGATTTTTTAGGCACCAAACCTTAAGAGTTCACAGTTTCTCCCACAAGGCACCATAACTAAGGACGCCTCGAGATTCCCTGTGTCCCAATTTGTCCAAATCCTGGAAGTCCTGGACCAAACATGGTGGCTCCCATTTGGATGCATAAGCTACAAGAAGGCAAGTTAAAACAAACACTCTTAATTTAAATACAATAACAAATTAGAAGTAAATATTTACAATACCAGTTAGGGCTCCCTCTGCTCTAACAGCGACAGCAGAGTGGAGCAAATTGGGGTGATGCCCAGCCAGTCACAAGCTCTGAAGCACTTGGACTCCTAGCCCAGGCCATTCACAACATACTGGCAGTGTCACTTAAAGGGACAGGCACGGAGGCACATCATGGCACTCAGGCAGATCATTAGGGTCACCAACTAACCATGGATTCATTGCTTCCAATGGACATCTGCCTGGCTGTGGGCATTGCTGGAGCCCTGGTAGACACTTAAGGTAAGTCCCAAATTGGTGGGGGAGGGGGGCTACACTCTCCTCTGCCTAGGAAACATGGTGCCTGCATCAAGTCTATACAAAAAGAATAGTTTTACTTAGTGCAACACTGTTTTTCACTATATACAGGTTGCAACCATAAATCACTATATACATTACTATGCAGTTTCATCATCAATATTTATAATAAAACATGCTTTACTTGTAAATGGCATTTTTATAAGCAATGGTATTACCCAAACGGTTGCATTTTTGTTTCAACATTTTGTTTTTTACATTTTCGTACTATCTCAGTTAGTTATTCATTACATTCTCCCTGGAATTTTTTTTATATTTAGACCCAAGTGGCTGGTAATCTGAACCTGTCAGCTAACTTTGGGAACTCTGTAAAAATGACCCCAGGCATATTGGTTGGAGGGTTTTATCACTAACTTAGAAGCTGCAGTGAATCTTATCTTCGGAAGGGAGTTACAATAGCTGTAATGTACACCCCTTTATGGACCACATTCATAGGAAGGTCTACATGCTTTCCTGGGGAATCATATGTAAGACGTACTACAGGTTTGACAATGCTCTCTGATTTTCTAGGCGTAGGGGGCACAGGCACAGTCCTTTCAACATCGGCATTCGGGTTCATGACTCCCGGCTTGTTGTCCACCAACAAAGCAGTTTCTACAGGAGGGGGCACCTCCGCACTCTCTGTTTGTCCAGAGTTGGAAGTATTACTTCTATTTGTAGTAGCACTTGCATTTTCTTGTTCTGAAGACTTTAGATTATCTGTAAGGGGTATTTCAACGAAATTTGAGTCATCTAGCACACTGCTGACACTCTCAGGATTAACAATACTGGTAGACATGAGGCCAGGTTCACTAGGCCCAGATATTTCAGCTTCAAATAACGATTCACCAGTGGGGTCCTCACTTCCTTGGTCAGGACTAGCTATTTCAATTTCAGACAGTTCCACAAGACACAGAGTCAGCTACTTCTGAAGTCACACTTTGTACCTCATTTTCAGGTGGCACAGGGGTAGTTGAGAGGGCTAGACTGTCTGACATTTCTGAATCTTCAGCATTATTTCCAACATTACAAGCAGGAATCCCCTGAAACAGCTGTGCCAACTCAAAGGCAGGGTAATACACAGGCCCATAGTCACTCTCATTAGACTCAAACTTGACATCATCATTAACAACAACATTACTTGTTGAAGGCTAGGGCTGCTGCAAAGCAGGAGGCTGGTCTGACTGTTTTTTCTGAGTGGCAGATCTGGTAACAGGCCCAGCTGGTGCATTACTTTGCGGTACTGTATCTGTAGGACAATTTGCCCAATTGGAAGAAGGTGTTTCCAATGGGTGGTCTTTACAGATCTGGGATCTCCTTCTGGCCGTACTTTATAGACTGGAAGATTGTCCAGCTTGCTTATGACTATGTAAGGAGTGTGACTCCAACGGTCAGCTATCTTGTGTTTTCTGTACTAGCCCAAATTTCTCATCAAGACATGATCTCCAGGTTGCAGCTCTTGGGCTTCAATTCTTTTATCCTGCCTTACTTTATTTGCTAGGTTTTTCTAACCCCAGTAATGCTCAGAATATTCATAACTTTGTGCAGTCAACGTGGTGGGTTGGACTGCCTCGGAGAGATGGAACACATGCAAATGATGGAATTCTTTGAACGTGAGCATCTTTCAAATACTGCCTCTACCAACTGTAGTGTTCTGAGCCCTTCAGATTTTTCTCTCCGCCTGAAAGTCTGGTCGCCCGGAGTCTCTGTCGCCCTCTTTCGCGTGAAGAAGATAGAAAAAATCATCAAAACCATAAGTATATTTAGTTTCTTTTACTGCCTCTACTAATTGTTAGTTTACATCTAGTTTCTTATTTAAATAGTCGTTTTTCTTGGTTCCTCGCGGTTCGGCATAACCGTGAGGAATCCGAGTTACTTTAATTTTATTTCGGTTCTCTGACTAAAGAACCTATTCATTAACACTAATTTTTGGTACTTAAAAATGTTAGTTGTAACTGCTTTTTATTGGTTACAGAACCGCTGAACCGATTCACATTTCATCTCCTCTCTCGGTTCCATCGGTTCCCTGTCGATTCCCGGAACCGACCGCAAAAAAAAAAAAGAAGGAAAAACCCTTTTTAAGCTGTTTAAATAACCGCAGCAGCATTTAACATTTAGCGGTTAGGGTTTTTCATCTTGTTTTTCACCATGACTGAGAAACCTAAGAAGAGAACCGGGGAGCCCGGTTTTAAAGACTGTCTAAAGTGTGGAGATGTGTGTCTAAAGTGTGGAGATGTGTTTGCCAAGGCAGACAAGCACACTTTATGTGTAGCTTGTCTGGGTTTTGAACATTTGGACCAGGAATGTGAAATATGTAAAACTTTCCCAGAAAAAACTGTTGAAAAGCGCCTTGAAAGGCTTAATAAAAAAAGTTTCCTAGGGGTCCCTCAGGCTCTGCCCAGCTGACACCCCAGTCTGTTGTGGTTGAAGCAACAAGTGCTACTACCCCTGCCCCTGATACGGGTGAAAAAGGAGCGAAAAGAGGGAAAGAACTGGCTGACTCTCTGGTTCCCTCAAAGAAATTAAGGAAACTCAAGCATGCAGAATCCTCCACTGCTAAACCAGGGACTTCTGTGCAGCTGCCTGTAATGCCTTCAGCTCAGGAGATAGCTCAGGCATTTAAAATTATTCAAGCTTTGCAGGGCATCATCTGTCAGCCTCCTGCCCCTTCCCAGGGTCCCTAAGTTGCTGCTACTGTGTTGCCCCCTGCTCCGGAGCAACACTATTTTGAAGAGGATGAGGAGCCTTATGAGGAGGACGAACCTATCCTCCCAGAGGTGTCCCCTGAGCAGGAATTTGGCTCACCTCCCAGAGTGTCTGAGGATTTTTCCTCCCATTTTTCCTTCGTAAGGAAAATGGCAAATGCTCTAGATATTGCCGCAACAGAACAAGTGGAAGATGAGGAGGAGATTGAGTACCTTAATATGATGGGTCTAACACCCACAAAGGCCGTCCTCCTCCCAGTATATAAATTTTTCAAGAAGGATGCTGTGAAGCTCCTGCAGACCCCAAATTCGATTCCTCCAATTGACAAGCGAATAGATAAAAAATACCAGCTGGACAGGGAGGGAGGGAGCTGACTTCCTCTTCTCCCATCCTGATCATCAAGGGGTAATACAGCAAGCTGCCTGTGATAAATCTAAAGTCCCTCTGTCCTCACACGCACCGGACAAGGAATCCAGAAAATTGGACAGTATGACCAAAAAGGGCTATTTGTCAGCCTCATTGGCCATGAGACAGACTACTTTTTAAGCTTATGCTGCCCAGTATCAGAAATCCCTGTGGCATTCGGTACTGGCAATGTCCATGAAGGCCACCTCACCTTTGTCAGATGACCTGGCTGAAACTGCCAGGTTTGGGCTAGAGGCGGCCAAGTACCAATTCCAAACGGCTGCTGATCTAAATGACACTGCAGCCAGATGGTTGGCTAATACAGTGGCTCAGAGGAGGTTTGCTTGGCTTAGGGCTACAAACCTCACTCAGGATACCCAGTAAAAGGCCCTGGATTTCACATTAGAGGAAAATGCGCTCTTTGGGGAGTCCACAGTGGCCTGTGTGAAAAAGGTGGATGAATATAAGGCTACTTATAGAAGTAACTCTGCTAGAGACAGAGCTTCTTCATCGACCAGGCCCTATGGAAGGGGGACTAGGGGTCGTTCTTTCTTGTCAAGACCCTTTTTCCAGCCAGTAGCCATGCCCCAATACCAGCAGTACCCCACACAGGGCTACTCAAGGGGTAGGGGTAGAAGGAGCTCTAGGCGAGGGGCTCAGGCACAACCTCAACCCCAGCCTAAACAGAACCCCTGAGATGCAGGCTGCCTTCTCCCTACCTGTTGGAGGTAGACTGTCCCATTTCTTCCCCCTCTGGTCAACCATCACCACAGACAAGTGGGTGTTGGAGGTAGTGGGCAAAGGTCTGTCTCTGGACTTCAAATTTCTTCCTCGAAAAAAACCCAGGGTTTCCACCTCCCCACCCCTAGCACAAATTTCGTTGCTAGAGGTAGAGGTTCAGAAGTTGCTTCAGCTCAAAGCAGTGGAACTAGTCCCTGCAACCCTGAGAGGAAGAAGTTTTTACTCCAGATACTTCCTAACAACAAAGAAAAA
Organism: Neoceratodus forsteri; assembly: GCA_016271365.2. Taxonomy (NCBI): domain Eukaryota; kingdom Metazoa; phylum Chordata; order Ceratodontiformes; family Ceratodontidae; genus Neoceratodus; species Neoceratodus forsteri. Next base: position 558,640,654 of record CM057459.1, on the reverse strand, counting down.
TGGGGAGTGGCGGCCAGTTTTGGATCTCAGAACTTTAAACAAGCACCTGAAAAAGCCAAAGTTCAAGATGGTAACTTTGGCTCGGATTCTGCCAACAATCCAAAAAGGGGACTGGCTGGCATCTCTGGACTTGCAGGACGCTTATTTCCACATCCCCATAAAAGAATCTTTCAGGAAATTTCTCAGATTCAGACTCCCATCAGGTCATTATCAGTTTGCAACCCTGCCCTTCAGCCTTTCCTCGGCACCAAGGGTGTTTACAAAATGCCTAGCAGCTGTGGTGGCATTTCTTCGAAGACAGGGAGTGACTGTTTCCCATACCTGGATGACTGGCTGGTGGTGGGCAAATCACCGGAACAAGTCACAACCTCTCTAAAGCTCATACAGGATCTTTTGGAGTCCTTGGGTTTCATAGTAAACCAGAAAAAATCTGTATTCACCCCTACACAGACTTTACAGTTCATAGGGGCAGAGATCAGTACTCTACAGGCCAGGGCCTTTTTACCACTAGCCAGGGTGCAAAGCCTTCAGGCCATAGCAAATTCCTTCAAGTTGCACGGTCAAAAAACAGCCAGGCAATTCCTGCAGCTCTTGGGTCATATGGCTGCATCCACAGGCACAGTGCAGGGTTCCAGGTTTCACATGAGAGACATCCAGTTTCAACTCAGGAATCATTGGAGTCAGAAAAAAGATCCCTTTTCAAAACTCATTCCAGTGACAAGGCCTATGTTACAAGCCCTGTTGTGTCGGAAAAAGGAATCCAACCTAAGGCAGAGAGTCCCCTTCCAGAAGGAGGATCCTTCACTAGTCCTCACAACAGATGCATCACTTCTGGGCTGGGGTGCCCATCTAGAGGAATACAAAACTCGGGGTACCTTGTCAGAGGCAGAGTCCCTCCAGCATAAAAATTTAGTGGAACTCAGAGCAGTGCGGCTAGCACTAGAAGTTTTCTCTACACTGGTAATGGGCAAGGTGGTATAGGTCAAACAGACAATACCACCACTATGTATTACATAGACAAGCAGGGTGGCACCGGATCAGGTCCCCTATGCACAGAAGCCATGAAAATTTGGACTCTGGCGTATTCTCTAAAGGTGTCCCTGCAAGCCATCCATCTGCCAGGAAAGGACAATATCTTGGCAGACACACTGAGTCGGATCAATCAGTCCCATCACGAATGGACACTGAACAAGCGGGTGGTGCGGGTAATTTTCAGCAGGTGGGGCGTTCCAGAGATAGACTTGTTCGCATCCCACCAGAACCACCAGTTGCCTCAGTATTGTTGCAGGCCACCAGCCCAGGGCACAATCCCTCTGGACGCCCTGGTACTGGATTGGTCAGGCAAGTTTCTCTATGCCTTTCCCCCTTTTCCTCTGGTCTTCAGGGTACTGCTGAAGCTCAGATCCCTCTCAGCTTCTCTGATCTTGATGGCTCCAGATTGGCCCAGGCAGCCATGGCACTCTGTTCTGCTCTCCATGTCAGTAAGCAAGCCAATAAGCTTGCCTCTCAGGCACAATCTTCTGACCTCCAATCAGGGAACATTGCTGTTCCCAAATCTCAAGTCCCTCCACCTCAAGGCATGGCTCTTGAGGAATTAGAGTATGTAGACTTGAACCTTTCTGAAGCTGTATTAAACATCTTGAAAGGTTATAGGAAGCCTGCCACTAAGTTCCTGTCCTGACTAGTGCTTTGGTAACGTTACTGGTGTCCTGTAACGTTACTGCTTGCTCTAAAAACAGTTGCGTCCAGACCTGTAACGTTTTAAAAAGCGTTCTGTAAATTGTTTTTAAAACCACCAAAGAGCAGGTCTTTAGCATGGTTGCTGAAACGTTACCTAATTTTTCTTCATTCGGCTGAGTAGTGTGGATGGGTGAACGAAGTGTTTTTCTGAAATGTGTCCTCCAGCGATCCACAATGCACTGCTTTCCTTCCCAGAGCATGGTGCGGTATTGTGGCATGTGCCAGCTTTCTGTAGTCTGTGCTATTGCTGTATTTAGTTTTATGTATTCATTGGTTTTACCTAGAACAGCAGTGTTTAAATCAGGCGCCTCCATGTCAGTGGTCTGTTTACATGGAGACGCCGCAATGCCTTATAGGACCATGCGTCGCAGCATGTAGTGCAGCGCTGATTGCTGGGATATAGGTGGGTAGGGGTAGCCTCCAGAGGATTGTAACGCTTTTCAAAACATTACCAGAAAATGGAGAAAGAACACCAATGTGGATGCAGAGTAACGGTTTAAAACCTGACTCAGATGTTCAATGTGGACGCACAGAAATGGGTTGAATGGTAATGTTTTAAAAAACGTTTGTATAGCTCATTGCTAGTCTGGACAGGGCCAAAGAAAACTTATTCTGCTAAGTGGAAAAGATTCTCCTTCTGGTGCTTTGGTAGAAACTTAGCCCCAAATGATTCAGGGGTCTCAGTGGTGTTGGATTATCTGACTCACTTACATTCACAGGGTCTACAACCCAGTTCTTTAAGAGTTCACATTGTAGCATTATCTGCATATCTTTCTGCTAGGACAAAGGTGTCAGTAGCATCACATCCCATTTTCGAAAGATTTTTTAAAGGCCTGATGCATTTGCACCCTCCTCACAGGGCACCAGTGCCCGCTTGGGATCTTAATATATGTATAGCCAGATTGATGCGGGCTCCTTTTGAGCCCATGGCTACAGCCCATTTAAAGTATGTTACCTAGAAAACAGTTTTCCTGGTACCAGTTACCTCAGCAAGAAGAATCAGTGAGCTTCAGGCTGTCTGTGTTGAGCAGGACTACATTTCCTTCCACAGGGATATGGCAGTCCTCAGAACAAACAGACAGTTCAATCCCAAGGTTGTTTCAGATTTCCGTCTGAACCAATCAATCACTCTGCCTGTCTTCCTCACAGACCATACAAGCTCTGGTGAAAGAAGGCTCCACAGTCTGGATGTAAAAAGAGCTCTCAGCTACTACATGACAGCTACTAAAGGCCATAGGCAAGACAAGAAACAACTTTTCCTTACATATGGGGATGTCGGAATGGGCAAACCAGCCTCAAAAAGATCCATTTCTCGGTGGATTGTCCAGTGTATTCAATTCTGCTACATTAAAGCAGGTGGAGAGTTCCCAGCTGGGCTGAGGGCTCACTCAACAAGAGGAACAGCTGCCACTCTTGCAGCTGCTAGGGAAGTGCCATTATTGGACATTTGTAAAGCAGCTACTTGGAAATCAGTGCACACCTTAACAAAGCATTGTAACTTGGATGTTTTGTCCAGAAGTGATGCCAGGTTTGGCACAGCAGTCCTGCAAAGTCTGTTTCCAAAATAGAGTTCTGTGCCCACCTCCAGGGGGTACTGCTTGGTAGTCTGCACAAAGTTATGAATATTCTGAGCATTACTGGGGTTAGAAGAAAAAATACCATAGTAATCTTCTTCAAACAACATGAAGTCTTGCTATATTATAGACATTAGCAGTTTGATCCAGCTCTAGAACTGCCCCGGAGTGCAATGGTTAAAACCATTCCAAAATAGAATTTTGGCACGAGAGCAGCTCTATCTGTGTCATTTCAGACTTGAACTGTCAGCTTCTTTACTCCGCCTCAGTGAACAGTCGCTCCGGAGATTTCTCCTTCTGCTCGGTTCATTTCTCGGTTTAAAAAGTGTTTTCTTGGTTGGATTTAACCGAGAATAGTTTTATTTTAACCGCAAAACCGTTCGGTTCAAGCTCTATCTGTGGTAACCGCAAGTAAATGAAGGTTTTGTCTGTGTGGAACTTGTAAGTTATCAGTTCGGTTTTGAACCGATCAGTGGGTTTAAAACTCATTTAAAACTAAAAGTTACTATTTTAGAGTGCGGTTCCCGGTTCTTATCGGTTCTAAAAAAAACGGATTTATTACGTTTTTTTCCAATACCCATGACACGGTTAGGAACCGATAAGGGTGTCTTGCCTGGCACTGCCGTTAAAAGGGCAAGTTTTTGGTTAGGCTGGCATTATGTCTGAGAAACCCAAAAGAAAAACCGGGCCCACTGGGTTTCAACACTGTGATGTTTGTGGGGAAGTCTTTGCCAAGGCTGACCCACACACCACATGTGTTTATTGTCTGGGGTTTGACCACCTCCAGTCAGACTGCCAGGTATGTAAGAATTTCCCTGCAGCCACCCTGGAAAAAAGATTGGGCAGGCTCAGGGAACGAGAGGCCAAAAAGTCCGCTGACCTGGATGGCCAGCCCGTTCGGTGCCAACCGAACCGAGGGAGTGCCCTCTGGCCAGGCCAGACTTCCTCGGCAAAGAAAAGCTGGTTCTGAGGAACCAATTCCAGTAAAGAAAACAAGAAAATCAGCAGGTCTGGAGTCCAAAATTCCTTCTCCAACTGCTGCAGAGATAGCAAAAGCCATACAAATTGTCCAGTCACTGTCTCAGGGTCCGTCCGAACCACCACTATCTGGTAAAAGGTCGGTTCGTCCGGTCCCAGTGGTTCAGGATTATGATATTGAGGAATTTTATGAACCAGAGGAGGGGGAGGAGGATTATGAACAGTATGAATGTGGCTGGGAAGGTCTGGGTGTGCCCATTGAACCGGACATCTCCCCAGACAGACCTTTAGAATCTCCCCCTATGCTGTCTGAGTCCCCATCTCATTTTATGTTTTATAAAAAAGTTGCTGAAACCCTCCAGCTTCCTTTAGAAGAGGCTGTGGATGAGCAAGAGGAGCCTGATTTTGTAGAAATGATGGATATTCCAGAGTCTAGGAAATTGTCTATTCCTTTACATAAGTCTTTTAGGAAACAAACAATTAAAATTTTAAAAGCTGCTAATTCTGTGCCTCCTGTAGATAAAAAGATGGACAGAAGGTATACATTGTCAGGCCCTGATACAGAATTCCTTTCTCAGCAATGCAGTCATGTTAGTAGTTCAGGCTGCTGCCTGTGATAAAGCTAATATTCCTTACTACATCTTCCTGACAAGGATTCCAGGAAGATTGATGCCATGGCAAAAAAAAACAGTATATGGCAGCCTCTCTGGGACTCAGGCAAGCAAATTATATGGCTTATGTAGCTAGGTATCAGAAATCTAGATGGGATACTGTTATGCAATTGGCCAAGCAGGCCCATGGCCAGCTGGCTAGTGAACTAGAACAGGTGGCTGCTGATGGCATTGAAGCATCTAAGGTTCAGTTTCATGCTGCTGTGGATGTTAATGATGTTTCCTCTAGGGTCATGGCCACATCTGTAGCTTTTCGTAGGTTGGCCTGGCTCAGGTGTACTAGTTTGTCACAGGATACCCAGACTAAGGCTATGGATTTTCCTGTGGTGGGAAATTCTCTGTTTGGAGAGCAGACAGAGAATTACATGAAGAAGATAGATGAATATAGGACTAAGGAGCGGCAAGCCACTCCTCAAAGGCATGCTCCCAGGGGTAGGGGTAGGCCTTTTCACAGGCCTTTCTACCAGACTCAGGCCTCCTCTGCCTATGCTCAGAGGGGCTTCTTCAGAGGCAGGGGCAGACGAGGGGTGGGCAGACCTGCTTCCACCCCCCAGCCTAAAGCTCCTGCGAAACAGGCACCCTGATGGGGTGCCCAGGGACGATTCTCCTGTACCAGTGGGGGGCAGGCTGGCTTACTTCAGTCAGAATTGGGCTTCTTTAACCTCAGACAAGTGGGTTCTGGAAGTAGTAAGCCAGGGTCTGGTTCTCAGCTTCAAAAAAGTTTCCCAAGTTGAGAAGCAGACTTTTTCTACCTGCAAGTGCTTCAGAGACCCTCGCTCTGGAAACAGAGGTCTCATCCCTGTTAGCTCTCAGAGCAGTAGAAAGGGTTCCTCCCCTGCATCAGGGCAGGGGTCTGTATTCCAGATAAAGTTCAAAATGGTAACTCTGGCAATGATTTTACCTTCCCTAAGGCCAGGGGGACTGGCTAGCCTCCCTGGACCTCAAGGATGCCTATTTCCATGTCCTAATCAGAAGATCCCATCGAAAGTACCTCAGATTCTAACTGCCCTCAGGTCATTACCAGTTCAGAGCAATGCCCTTCGGCCTTACCTCCACTCCAAGGGTATTCACAAAGTGTCTAGCAGTGGCAGTGGCCCACTTAAGGAGGCAGAGGATTGCTGTTTTTCCCTATCTAGACGACTGGCTCATTGTAGGCCAGTCCCCAGAACAGGTAAAATCTCACCTGCAGGTCACCCAGCAGCTTCTCACCTCCCTGGGTTTTCTGCTAAACCTACCAAAGTCGGTTCTGGAACCAGTCCAGGTACTCACCTTTATAGGGGCAGAATTGGACACAAAGCTAGCCAGAGCCTTTCTTCCCCAGAAAGGGTAAGGAATTAGTGGCTCTGGCCTTCCTTCACTCTGCAGGTCTCTAACAGCAAGACACTTTCTGCAGCTCCTGGGGCACATGGCTGCATCCACAGCTGTTGTGCAGGAGCCAGATTTCAGATGAGAGACATTCAGTTTCACTTGAGAACCTTTTGGTCTCAGAGAAGAGACCCTTTCCAAGTTGGTCCCAGTGACTGAACCTTGATCCTAGCTCTCCAGTGGTGGAAGGATCAGAGCAATTTAAGAGCCGGGGTCCCTTCATTTCCTTCTCACGACTTGACTCTCACTACAGATGCTTCCCTTCTGGGTCGGGGAGCCCACATGGGCGACCTTTCCACTCAGGGAGTTTGGTCCCCCCAGGAATCTCTGCTCCACATCAATTTGCTGGAACTCAGAGCTGCCTTTTTAGCTCTTCAAGCTTTTTCTGCATCTGTCCACGACAAGGTGATACAAGTCAGAACAGACAACACCACAACAATGTGGTACATCAACAAACAGGGGGGCACTCGGTCTTCGGCCTTGTGCACCGAGGCAATGAAGTTGTGGTCTCTGGTCTATTCCCTGAACACTTCCCTCATAGCAGTTCATCTTCCAGGGAAGGACAATGTCCTAGCGGATGCCCTCAGCAGGATTTCCCAGGGCCATCACGAATGGTCCCTGGATCCTCAAGTGCTGGGGATAGTTTTTGCCAGGTGGGGCATCCTCAGATAGATCTTTTGCAGCCCCAGACAATCATAAACTTCCTCTGTTCTGTTGCAGGCCTCCAGTGCTGGGCTCAGTTCCCTGGATGCCTTCTTCTGGATTGGGAGAGAAGTTCCTCATGCTTCCCCTTTCCTCTCATATTCAAAGTACTAGTCAAAATCAGATCTCAGCCTTGCAGGGTGATTCTGATTGCCCCGGATTGGGCCAGGCAACCCTGGTACCCACTCCTTCTGTCTCTGACAGTACATCTTCCCCTGTGCCTCCCAGGAATCACAATCTGTTGACTTGTGCCCAGGGAAGGGTTTGGTATCCGACCTCAATCCTCAACCTCAAGGCCTGGCTCTTGAGGAGTTAGAGTTTGCTGATTTACACCTCTCTCAGGGTGTTCTTGAGATCCTAAAGGCTTCCAGAAAGCCTTCCACTAGGGCTACTTATAGTTCTAAATGGAAAAGGTTTTCCATTTGGTGTGCTGGAAAATATTTCCCCAGAATCTGCTGAATTGCCCATTTTGTTAGATTACATGGCACATCTTAATTCCTTGGGTCTCAGACCAGCTACCCTGAGAGTTCATTTGGCAGCTATGTCTGCTTTTGTGTCAGCAGGAAAGTCATCCCCTCTTTCCTCTCATCCTGTGTTTTCCAAGTTTTTTAAGGGATTACTCCATACTAATCCTCCCTTTCGGGAACCGGCCCCTGCTTGGGACCTTAATGTTTGCATTGCCCAGTTAATGCAACCCCCTTTTGAACCTCTGTCTTCTGCAGAGCTTAAGTACCTAACTTGAAAACTGTTTTTCTAGTGGCTATCACTTCTGCCAGACGACAAGTGAATTGCAAGCCTTGTCAGTGGAGACTGACTTTATTTCTTTCCACAGGGATAAGGTAGTCCTTAGGACTAATAGGAAGTTTTGCCTAAGGTGGTTTCAGATTTCCATCTTAATCAATCTATCTCCCTTCCAGTATTTTTCACTGATCACTCCTCTTCGGTGAGAGGAGGTTGCACAACTTGGATGTTAAGAGGCTCTTAGTTATTATATAGAGCGTACCAAGGTCACAGGTTCGAATCCTCAATTTTCCTTACCTATGGTGAAGTTGGGAAAGGCAAACCTGCTACTAAGAGATCAATAGCCAGGTGGATTGTCTCTTGTATCCAGTTTGTTATCAGAAAGTGGGCAGAGGCCCCCGGGTTTGAGGGCTCATTCTACCAGGGGTACAGCTGCGTCTCTAGCTGCTGCCAGAGATATCCCTTTATTAGAGATTTGCCAGGCTGCTACTTGGAAAACGGTACACACTTTTACCAAGCATTACTCCCTGGATGTCCAGGCCAGGAGAGATGCTCAGTTTGGCACAGCTGTTCTTCAGAGCCTATTCCCTAAGTAGGTTCTGCCCCTCCTCCATGGAGGTACTGCTGTGTATTCTGCTAATGTCTATAATATAGCAAGACTTCATGTTGTTTGAAGAAAAAATTACTCACCTTAGTAATGTTGTTTCTTCTAATGGAGTCTTGCTATATTATAGACCTCCCCCCCAACCTGCCCCTCTCAGAACCTCTACTTGGTGGGGTGCGGGCAACTTAGTGTGGGCACTACTTATGTCCTGTTAGCATTTTGTCCCCTTTGGGACTTTGGGGTGTGTATGTGCAGCGTGTGTGTGTTTTATTATACTTATGTTCCATTTCATATTATTAGAATGGTGTTAGTATTTCTGGTCCCCTGACTTGAGTCTTGGGTGTTGGGACCATCAATGGTTCTTATTATTTAGGTAGCCATTTGGCTAGTGTAGGTTACAGCTTCCACACAGACCTTAGTGAGTTTGGCTCGTAAAGATCTGACAGTTCAAGTTTGAAATGACACAGATAGAGCTGCTCTCGTGCCAAAATTCTATTTTGGAATGGTTTTAACCATTGCACTCCGGGGCAGTTCTAGAGCTGGATCAAACTGCTAATGTCTATAATATAGCAAGACTCCATTAGAAGAAACAACATTACTAAGGTGAGTAATTTTTTCTTTCTTCCCAGTGATGCTCAGATATTCATAACTCCCTCCCATCCTCCCCTTCCAGAATTTCAGCCTCTGCATTCCGCATGCTAGTGCCACATAGCCATACCCTTCTGGGTACACTTCTGTATGCTAAATAGATTTTAACAGAGTTTTCTGTCTCTCTTAATAGTTTTCTCACTGTCTGGTGAACACCATTATTATAGATATAGTCCCTCCCTTGGAGGTTTTTGGAAGTAAATTGTTTTATTAGGCTAATCCTAAAAAATGTTTTAAATAATTAGTTGTCGGATTTTTTCACATTGCCTGACTTCCAGGCTTCTTACAAATCTGAAGGGCTTAGAACACTATGCTTGGTAGAGGCAGTATTTGAAAGATGCTCACGTGCAAAGAATTCCATCATTTGCATGTGTTCCATCTCTCCGAGCAGTCCAACCCACCAGGCTGACTGCACAAAGTTATGAATATCTGAGCATCACTGGGAAGAAAGAAGATTACTATGGTAAGTAATTTTTTCTTCTTGGCAGCCATAGTGTGAGCTAATTGGTAGGCGTGATTGAGTTGTGCTTTGAATTTGTGAGCATGTTGCAAATAGTTGTCAGCCTGAATTCCATCTGGGGACACACCAAACCAAATATCTATGGGTAAGCATGCTTCCTGACCAAGCATCAGTTTATACAGTGAAAAATCTATTGCATCATTGCGGGTGCAGTTATAAGCGTGTACCAAGGTACTTATTTGTTGGCTACACCTTGACTTGTCCTTTGGGTGAAGGGTACCTAGCATGTCCAGTAACATCCGATTAAAATTTTCAGGTTGTAGATCACCTTGTGGGTGATAGAAAGTTGTCCTTGACTTTCTCACACCCCAGAGTGATAGTATTTCCTTGATTAAATGGCTTTCAAACCCCTTTCCCTGGTCGGAATGGATCCGCTGTGGGGCACCACAGCGGATGAAGAATTTTTCAACAAGCACCTTGGCTACTGTCGCTGCTTTCTGGTCCTTTGTTGGATAGGCCTGTGCATAACGAGTGAAGTGGTCTGTTACAAGTATATTTCCAATGTTTTTGGCATCGGGCTCTAGGCTTAAAAAGTCAATATATACAAGCTCCATGGGTGTACTAGTGGCGATGTTAACCAAAGGTGCTGCTGCTCTTGTTGTTGGGCCTTCCTTTGGAGGCATCTGCTGCAAGTTTTGATATACTGGTCCATATCCCCATTCATTTTGGGCCAGTAGAAACGGGCTGTAGCTAAGTCGGCTTTCCTCTCACTGCCCAAATGTCCCATCTGGTCATGGAGTGCTCTGAGGACCACACGTTTAAATTTGGAAGGCAACACCAGTTACTGTTTAGTAACTTTGCCTTGTTCATCTGTGACTTCTCTCTAGAGTAGTTTATCTTGCAGTTTAAGTCTAGGCCCCTCTCTGAACAGTAAAGCAGTTCTCTGATCACTGGACTGTAGTTTAGAAACATCTTTTCCTTTGTTCATGGCATTCAGCACAAGTTTGATCATAGGATCATGACACTGTTCCCTTTGAATGTCTGCTGGAGTGAGTTGAGGTAGGGAGTGCAGATCAAGGCTGCAAAGTTGCAGTAAGCTACAGGAACTCAAGTATCTGGAGGCCCCAAACAATAAACTAGGCAGTTCACAGTGGCAGCTGGGGTGTTCATCCCAGTCAAACATTTGGCACAGGACACTTACAGATTGTTCTGACATTCTCACACACTCAGGATTTGAAGCAGGCCTTCTAGACAGAGCATCGGCGTCAGTGTGATTGAGGCCCAGATGGTATTCCACCAAATAATCGTACATTGAGAGAGCTGACAACCACCCGTGCCCAGTGGCATCTAACTTGGCTGAGGATTGGACATACGTGAGGGGGTTTTTGTCTGTTTTTAACCAGGATTTCGGCACCATATAAATATTCATGAAACTGGTCTACTATTGCCCATTTCAAAGCGAGGAATTCAAGTTTGTGCACAGAATAATTTTTCTCAGATGTAACAAGCTCCTACTGCAAATGCCACTGGGCATAATCCTTCCTCATACCCTTGATAAAGCACAGCTCCAAGTCCCCTCAGGCTGGCATCTGTGTGTAGTACATACGGTTTAGTTGGATCTGCATAGGCGAGTATTGGAGCATGTGTAAGCTGGTGAATGATGTCATAGAATGCTGTGTCGCAATCAGGGGTCCACCTGGCTCAGAATGGTTCATTAAGCTTGAAGTAGACTTTGTCACCTTCCTTCATAGTACCCCTTTTGTGCTTTTGATTGATAGGGGGATACCCTTTGGTCAGATTCAACAGTGAGCAAATTACCTTTGTATAATCTTTAACAAAGCACCAATAATACCCACAGAAACCTAGGAATCTTTGAAGTTCTTTAAGGTTGTTAGGCCTTGGCCAGGTAGTTAAGGCTTCTGATTTGCTCGGATCTGACTGGATGCCTTCAGAAGATACGATGTGGCCCACGTACTTTACAAATTGTTTAAAAAATTGGCACTTTTCAATGGATAGTTTTAATCCAAATTCTTCTAATCAGTCCAAGACCTTGAACAGACAAGCCTCACACTCCTCGAGCGTTTTGCCAAATACGATGACATTGTCCAAATAAACTAGGCATTCGGAGGTTCATGTCTCCTATAGCTCGTTCCATTAATCTCTAGAAGGTTGCTGGCACTTCAGATATGCCTTGGGGCATACGCGGGAACTCATAAAAACCCAAGGGACAAATAAAGGAATTTTTTTTCTCGATCTTCTGGCGCTATCGAGATTTGGTAGTACCCGCTTCTGCGATCTAAGACGGAGAACCACTGGCTTCCATTAAGACAATCAAGGGCATCCTGGATGCGAGGCATCATATACTGATCCGGTATGGTCCTCCAGTTAAGTGTTCTGTAATCCATGCACATTCTTACTGAGCCATTTTTCTTTCGAACCACCACAGTGGGGTATGCATAAGGGCTGCGGGAATCGTGGAGGTTTCCAGCTGCTAACATCTCTTGCAGGTGGCATCGAACATCATCAGTGTCCACAGGTGCCAATCTGCATGACCTTTCTCAAAATGGCCTCTCATCATGGAGCCTGATATGGTGCTCAGCGCCTGTGATACATTTGACATTCCATTCCTTTAATGAGAATACTGTACTTCACTGTGCTAGCTTATAACTGACTTTATCATTCCACTCCTTGGGAATGGGGGATTCTCCAAAATTGAACTTGTCTGGCACTTGCTTAGTAACACAGTGGTATCTGTGCAATATAGCTTAGCCAGGGTACAGTCCCGAGTGACATCAATGTCTGTGTCAGTTGCATTGCAAAGTTGCACTACTACTCTCTTAGCATGGGCATGGACTCTGACAGGTAGCACACTGGGTTTAACTAGGAGTCCATTAGGCAGCTTTCCCTCCTCTGGGGTGTCCAGCATAAGAATCTTGTTTGTTGCATTCTTCTGCATATGCACTTCGCTGCTGACACTGCACTGCACAAGTGGGATTCTATTCTTTCAAACTTAAACCAAGAACAAAGTTGGTCCACTTTTAAATCTATTATTTCTCACTTAAGAGACTCTTTCGTCCCATTGAAATTTAAAATCCTAAATCACAAGCGGTCATCCAAATGGATGAACCATTCCATAAAAAAACTTATCAGGCTAAAAAGCAAAAAATATAATACCTATCTTAAAAACAAGACTGTACCTAACTGGTGCTCCTACAAAAAATTCAAATGAAGTTGCAAATCCACCATTAAAAAAGCGAAATCGAGATGGGAGTATTATCTCACCAGTAATGCTAAAAAAAACAATAGTAAACATTTTTATTCATATATTAATTCCCTGAAAAAAATGAAAAGTGTGTCAAGTAGGCCCCTAGTGTAGAATAATCATCTAATCCACGACCCCAGGGCTATGGCTGACTTATTTAGCAAAGAATTTTGCAATATGTTTACACATAGTAATCATAATATACCCCATCCTACCAAACAAAATAATAATCCTTACATTTGTTTTTCAGAAGAGAGACTCTTATAAAAAAGTTGCTTGCATTTAAGGGTAAATATTGCCCTGGTCCTGTCAATCTAATGGGACATCTCTTATTCCTATTGGCAAATAATGTTGCCCTCCACTTAAAAATAATTTTTGAATGCTTCATGGTGGAAAACTATGTCCCAGACGACTGGAAAGAGGCAAATGTTATTCTGATTCATAACAAGCATTTGTCAATGTCGAATATTTGCTTGCTGGTATTAGCATTGGAAATGCAGGAGTTAGACATATGCAGAATAGGAATGGCAGTGAAGTATTGAACTTCACGCCAACCCCACCTCCACCCTGCAGAGACGGACAGGCATTGGGGTATGCCTTTGGGTCATTGCCCATAACGCTCATGCCATTTCACCTCATCCTGTCCTGCAGACACTGACAAGTGATGAGGTGCACCTTGAGGTGTTCGCCTTTACAGTCACCCCATTGCATAAGGACATACGCCGAAATGGGTGCAGTACAGGAGAATGGGGTGAGCTCTGTGGCCGAAGAGTCCAAGGCACACCTCGATACCTGTCATTAGCTGCAGGGTGGGGGGTGGAATGACGTCAGCATTACAGCTGGCAATCCAAAGGCGCACCTCTGATTCCTGTCAATCTGTACAGGGTGGGACATTTTGGTTAGAAACCCCTAATGCCCCGGGCGTTTGTTGGTATTTGCACTACAAATTTTCAACATGGCCTTTTTGCGACCCCCACCTGATGAAAGCATTTGGGACCTCTGCTCATGAACAGTGGCACTGTGGTTTTGTTAATCTGTCCCAAACGTTGATTTCCCAGAGTGACCACACCATTCTGAGCCAGATGTGCGAAACCACAATTCAGGCAGGATATGAAAAATGACAGCTGCACCATTCATAAGGAGGTGTGAAGAGATGGCAATGTTGGAAATCTGGAGTGAAAATATTAAAAATTCTCAAAGTTACGAGCGTGTGTGAAAACTGCTAATGCACTGTGAACACAGTCATTTTTTTTGAATTTTTCACCAAATTTTCAACACAGGCATTTTGGGACCTTTGCTCATGAACAGTGTCACTATGACTTTCTTAATCTGTCCCGAACGTTGATTTCTCACAGCGACCACGCCATTGTGCGCCGGATATGCGAAAACACATTTCAGGCAGGATGTAAACAGTGACAGCTGTACTGTTCATAAGGAGGTATGTAAAAATGGCAATGTTGAAAATCTGGAGTGAAAATATTAAAAATTCTCGAAGTTATGAGCGTGCGTAGAAACTGCGCAATGCACACTTATAACACAGTCATTTTTTGGAATTTTTTCACCACATTTGCAACATACACTTTTTGGGAGCCTACCTCATGAACAGTGGCACTGTTGTTTCATTAATCTGTCCTGAAAGTTGATTCCATGCAGTGACCGCAAAATCACCTTTCGGGACCAAATAATGCCATGACAGTGACTGAATTCATGAGGAGGGGTCCCAAGAACCCCATGCTGAAAATTTGGTGCCAAAAGTAAAAAAAAAATGGCCGAGATATCCACATAAGTTGAAAACCTCCATTTATGCCATTATACAGCTTACCGGCATTTCTTCAGTTCGCGTCAGCTTTGAAGAGTGCAGACGTGTTCCAGGTACACTCAAGATCGTCGCTCCCAGCTCTCGGAGGTAAGTATAGGGTGAGGGGTTTGGGGAAGTGAAGGTGCAGAGGGTGGTGCGGGTTGGGGAGGGGACCCAACGGCGACGGACTGCTTTCTTTGTTTCAGGGGGGAAAAAGACATCGCAGGAAGTTTTTTTTTTTTTTTTTTGTAGGTTTGTTTGGGCACACTGAGTGGGCTCCCAGTGTGCCACCTGTGTTTTTGGGGAGGGGGGACTAGCCGATGGGGATTGGGCCCCACGTCAGCAAAGACAGCCTGTTTGGGGGGCATGATGCGAGGGGATTGGGCACCCTCCTCAGCACACAACAAATTAGGGGTGGTATAATGCCAATGAGGATTGGGCCCCTGTCGGCAAATTAACTGGGTAGGCATGCTGACAGGGGATTGGGCACCCTGTCAGCTTTTATGGGGATCAGAGCGGATGGTGAGCCGCCACCATGTTCTTTTGAAATGTTACACCAGGAGCAGACCGCTTCTGCAATGACGGGTCACTCCCTCATTGCAACGACTAATTTGTTTCAAGTTGGTGGTACGCCGGCTGAACTAGTGTCAGCAGCAGCGTGCCGCCGCATTGGGAAGCGAGAGCCAAGCCCAAGAATGCAGTGGTGGCATTGCCCGCCACAGTGCTGCACCTCCAAAACCTGCTTCTCCCCTAAGCTGCCACGTAATGTTTCTTGTGCATGCATGCAAGCAAACATAAAAATGGCCCAAACAATAATTCTGGAGAACTATAGGCCTGTAAGTTTGACCTCTTCTGTATGCAAGCTTCTAGAGAGTTTCATCAAAGATATTATTACCCCTACACTTAATAATTATGACCCTGAGCAACATGGCTTCAAAAGCAGAAGTTGCTTCATGAATCTGCTATGTTTTTATGAACATGTCAGCTCCTTTCTTGACAGTAGAATATCTTGCGACATACTCATTGACTTCAGTAAAGCATTTGATGTCATGCCTCATTGGGCTCTAATCAGAAAACTTAAAAAACTTAATATTAATAGTTTCATAATTAACTAGATTAGTAATTGGCTTCAAGACAGGACCCAAAAGGTAGTCATCAATGGCTCCTTGTCCAACGAGGGAAAAGTGTCTAGCAGGGTGCCCCAGGGCTCAGTCTTGGGTCCTTGCCTTTTTCAGACATTTATTGCCGATTTGACCAAAGACGGCTTTTCCATAACCACTAAATATGCGGACGATGTGAAAATCGGGGGGCCCTGTATAAATCTATTACAAACCACAACTATTCAACATGACCTTGACATTATTTCATCATGGGTAAATACATAGGGGATGAAACTGAATACATCTAAATGTAAGGTAATGCATTTAGGACCCAGACATTTAAACTATACATATACACTGGCAGGTTCTATACTTCTCACCACTTCTGATGAGAAGGATCTGGGTATTACAATTTCACATGATATGACCCACAATAAACACTTACAGGGAATCATCAATAAATCTAATAGAGTTGTCTGGTCTATTTTGTGTAATATCAGATCGAGGGATCCTGCGGTGTTGATGCCTTTATTCCGGTCGTACGCTAGGCCACACCTAGAATGCTCCCAGCTATGGTGCCCCTACAAAAAATCAAATGGTAACTCACTTGAAAAAGTTCAAAGAAGGTTTACTAAACATATCTCAGGGCTCAAAACTGAGACATATGAAAACAGATTGAAAACTTTAAATCTGATGTCACTCTCCACCCGTTGTCTTAGAGGTGACCTCATGTTTCTTTGTGACATTATTCAGGACCCTTACCTTATGTCTAAATTATGGCTTGACTTTAAAAATTATTCCCATGATATTAGAGGTCATCCATTACAATTAATAAGGAAACTATTTAATCTCTCCAGTTGTAAATACTTTTTTACCCTTAGAACTGTAGGTCCTTGGAATAGATCACCCTTGAAAGTAGTTATTAGTAAGACTGAGAGTATCTTCAAATATCAACTTGATAAATTAATCAGTGCAGGTTACAATCTTTCTTACTACTCACTAGCTTAGTATAAGAGCATTATGGGCTGCGGCCTCCTTGCTCTTTAACTCACCTTAGTATGAAGCTTAGTATGGGTGGCAAGACAAGAGGTGCTGGATCCTTTTTCCAAATGATTCCTACTGGCTTATCCTTGTCAGTCTCTTTGGCCTGCATTTGCATCTCATATGCTTTTTGCACCATTGCATGAATGTGTAAAGCTCGTCCAGTCTTCTGGGCTTGTCTCTCCTGACGCATCTGGGCTAACCAGCCAAACGTGTGCATTAGTGCCGATCAATAATGGGATCCCATCATATAAGCCAGTTGGTGGGCAGACCAAGGCCAGGGTCTCCACGGGCTCATCCATGCTAGCCATGGTGGAAGGAAAAGATAGCCATACTTGTAAAAAAACAAGGTAAGGGTAGGATGTATCGCTCAAACCCTATACGTGCAGTCCATCTGGGTATTGTAGAAGGTGGTCAGACAAGTGCTGGTCATACCAATCTTTAAATATTATAGTGACCTGAGATCCGCTGTCTAGTATAGCTCGGCTCAAGATACCATCAATATGCACCATAGTCTCCATAGAAGGGCCTACCGTCTCCGACCAGTCTGGAGGAGCAGTCTTGGCAGATCTCTGTATGTTGGCCTTAGATGAAAAAGACTTGTGTGGTGGTCCATATTGTGGCTTTATTTTACTTTGCCAGACCTGGTTAAGCAGTTTGGCAGTCACTCTGCACAGATCCTTGGGAGCACAGCAGTATTTTTTAATGTGCCCGTCTTCTCCCCACCGGTAACTGAATACTTGAGTTCTGGGCTCAGAAGGCTGAGCAGGGTCTTCTCTGGGTTTACGGTTGTCAGAGGGTGCAGGCTGGTACTCTTCTTTAGACCTACACTCAAATTCAGTCCCACCATACTTTCTCCAAGGCACTGATTGACAGAATGAATGAATGAGATCTCTCACCATAGCTCGCAAATCTCTAATTTCTTCTGTTACATCACTGCCTGATCTGCTTTCAGTAACTTGGGCACTGACCCCTTTTACAGCAGGTTGAGCCTTGTGGATGGCCTCAGCACTGGAAGCACAGGTGACGTGACTTTTCACCATTTCTGCAGTGTTTTGGGCACTAGCTCGCAGCTCTTTCAGTTATTTTAACAAGTCACTAATTTGTTGAGAATCAAGGATGGTATCTCATTCATTAGGTTTCTCAGCTGCAGGAGCAGTTCTGGCATTGACAGCATATGGGTCCCAACAATCTTGGGTCTTTGGTCTCTGCTTCTTGGATTTCTTTCATTAACCAGCAATATGCAGGGGGATTGTATTAACAATCCTGGAATTTCAACTTTAGCATGAGCATGCTAGAGTAGTGAGCAGACTTGAGAATATGTTCTAGCCTTACCCGGTTCAGTTCACTATCTGGTATTGCACCCTTGCGGTGTGCTCTTTGAAGGGCTCTCTCTAGTTGAGTCACATATACGGACAAGCGTTCATTTTTCCATTGCTTGGTGAATTTGAACTTCCACATCAAATCCTCCCCTGACTCAATACTACCAAATACTCCCTCTAATGCAGATAGGTATTCATTGGCAAAGCATCTGGGTTTGTGAACCTCAGAAATCGGATTACCTCAAAGTGCAGGGCCCCTTAAACTCTCCATAAGCCTTTTTCACTTTCACCCTCTGAGCACTGCCACTCTTGCACTAACAGGGACACATAGTCCATCCAGGTCTCTAAATCGTCTTCCCCCACGGGGTGGGAACAGTGCCTGAAAATAGCCTGAGCCTGCGGTAAGAGTCCAAGTTCGCGGAGGGCATTACCATAGGAAACACTGCCTGTTGGGATGGTATAGGTATAGGCAAAGGCGTGGTAGCCGGGGAAGAATTCACGGGAGTGGCTCCTCCAGGACTTTCTGATGCCCATTTTAAATCTTCAAAGGTCTGCCCCTCAGTTGTTACCAACTTCCCTAGCTTCTCTTTCAACCCTTCCACTTTGGGTGACCTCCCAGGGCAGGATGCTCTACTATGCATGGTAATCACTCTCCAACCCACCTGGGATCCCTCAGGGATAATGATCAGGGGCACTCGTTCCACGTCAAATTGGGCATTGCACTCTACTAACGACACTATAGTTTGTACAAATAAATCAGCATTCCGCCCAGGTACAGTAACAGGACCCAAACTCTCAACTTTTTTTACTGTCTTCACTATATCAGCTTTAGAAGAAGAAGAATATGCATTTTTATAGCGCTTTTCATTCACGGTGTATCCCAAAGCACTTTACAAGCAATGCTAGACTGGTAGTGAAGTGACTGAATGTGTAGTGGTGGCCATATCACACATCAACACCTGCACACAGCCTGGACAATTGCATGAACTAGTTTTATGGGAAGGGGAATGTTGGCCAGGACTCCGGGAATGTCCCCTACTCTTTGCAAAGAATGCCCTGGGTTCTTTTACTTCCATCTGGACACCCACCAGGATGGGTAGAAGGGACCTCGGTTTAACATCTCATCCGAAGGAGTGCCTAAGGGGATATCCAGTAACATTATAGCATGGTGGGGCTCAACTTCTTCTGCCTCACACTACCTCATTAAGTGGTGTACAGCCATTTTGTGAGGCAGAATCTCAAGCTTGATCCTAGGAAATGGCTCCATTCTCAATTTTGTACCAGTTTAGACAAGACTTGCAATTTGCAATTTTGACCACTAGGGGGCGTTAATCCCAGCAGTGCCTCCATGATGCAGCCCCTAGGTGGTGCTATTCCAATGGCTACTACCCCTGCCTGTTCTTCTAAAACAAGGATGAGGGACCTGGGTTCCAAATTAACAATTACCGGGATTCCCTTTCCTCAGTAAACACAATGATTTGGTGCCCCACCCAGAGTAAGGTATGTGAGGGTGCCTATCCAACCTGGTATAGCCCTCTGGGAAGCTATAACCACCAAACAGCCCACCTAGTGACCAAGTACCTTCGCAACGGACACAATCCTTTTCAGCAAGGAACACACAACTAGCAATGAACATTAATAATATGCTCACACCCCTTGCACTTACCACCACGGTCTGGTCTTCTGGCAAATGCTCTGGAGCCCCTGTAAAGCAATATCACATGCAAGCATACACTTTCAAATGCTTTTACCCAAGTCGCAGTGAAGCTTAGCCAGACAATAACTTGCCCCTGAGTCTGCTTAACAGTGAAACAAGAAATCTGATTTATTGAGGGGATGTGAACAAGGGAGGGGTGAAAATCTGGATAAATGATTGCTATGCTGGTATTAGCCAGGATATTTTGCATGCAACTTCTTTGGTCCCTTACGTACAGTCTTGCAACTGCTGGGTACCCAGAGTATGATGCTGGCTAGCCAGAACGGTGCCCGGGTTTGCAGCTGTTGTTGGGGCCCTTGATGGGAAGAAAAGATGATTAAACATGCACAAAGACCTGGACTAATTGTATCCTCGTCTGGTTGGCCTAGTCCGCTGAAACCAGCACCAGTAGGTAGAGGATGTCCTGGCGAAATGAAGACCTGTCGCAGAACACTGAAGAACATGGGGAAGCTGGGCCGACAAGACCAACCTCCGCTTCATGGCTTTTCCCTCCAGGTGGCCGCAACCTGCGATACCTTGCTGTGCAGGGGCTGGATCCCCAAGCTGGTCTTTCACTGAGAAAACTGTAAGTGGTGCAAAAATAGATGGCTTGGGCGAGGTTTGGCATGAGCTAAAGGTTGAATAAAACACTTCTGGCAAAGTTCAGTTCTTTTGGTTGGTGAAAGCCTCCCGCTGGCTGACAGCTTGGCCAAACAACGCAACTGCCTCCCGGTGGCAAACAGGCATCCCTGGTTAGTATGCCTCAGCCCACCTCGAGCATTCAGCACACTAATTGGAAACAGCATCCACTCATCCATGTCTCAGTTTGGCTTCAGGCCGGTTCGTAATTACAGCCTTTCTGCTGAGCAAACCTTTCAACCTGCAGAAGGTAGTCTCTGATGACCGATTCCTGAATTTAGGACTGCAGACACATGCCAGAGGAAACTAGTAGCTTCTTAGGCCAGAATCCTGCAAGCTTGAATAGGGCTCCTCATGCCACTGAGTCTTGGGACGAACTGCTCACAGTTTGAAATCAGTTCTCGGATTAGTCCATTTTTTCTTGCATTCCAATTGGTCAGGGGGAACTGTCAATCACAATCTTGTGCTCCCATTGATTTCTTTAGGCGCCAAACCTTAGAGTTCACAGTTTCTTCCACAAGGCACCATAACTAAGGACACCTCGAGGTCCCCTGTGTCCCAATTGGTCAAAATCCTGGAAGCCCCGGACCAAACATGATGACTCCATTTGGGTGCATTAGCTGCAATAAGGCAGGTTAAAATGAACACTTAATTTAAATGTAACAACAAATTAGAAGTGAATATTTACAATACCAGTTAGGGTTCCCTCTGCTCTAACAGTGACAGCAGAGTGAAGCAAAGTGGGGTGATGCCTGGCTGGTCGCAAGCGCTGAAGCACTTGGACCCCTAGCCCATGCCTGAAGGGACAGGCTCGGAAGCACATCATGGCACTCAGGCAGATCAATAGGGCCACAAGATAACCATGGATTTATTGTTTCCAATGGACATCTGCCTGGCAATGGGCATTGCTGGAGCCCTGGGAGACACTTAAGATAAGCCCCAAATTGGTGGTTGGGGGAGCTACAGCCATTTTACCTTGAACTGTCCTCCTCGTACTCACCCCTGCTGTCTATACTCTACACTCTCCCTTCCTTCCCTGGAATATCGCCGCCTAACACACTTTGCCTCTTTTATCTCAGAGTTGTGGCTCACTTCCTTCCCCCATCTGAGCTCCTTTATCTCGCCTCCCCTCCACCTCCACTTACTCTTCCCGCACTCCAGGTTACCACTCCCTCATGCTCCCCTCTTGCAAAAGCCTTGCTGGCCAGGCTGCTTCTCCTTCCACTTTCCTAAACTCTGGAACTCTTTCCCTCTAACTATTCACTCTGCTTCCTCCAAACACTCTTTATCCTCTCTGCTGCAAATCCACAGTTCCCTCTTCTGCACCTGCCCTAGTTAATTCCCCCTCTCCATTCCCACACTGTTCCCTTCTTCTCTGCCCTTCCTACTCTGCCTCTTCCAATCCCTTCCCTCTTCTACCCCCTCTTCCATTTCCCCCAGTCCCTCACCTTATGCCCTAGCCCTATCTTGTCTATAATTAATTTCCCCATGTGAGCCTGGAACTTGTGCACCCCTATGCACTCATCACTGCTAATTGTTTTGTTCCCTTATTGCTTTTGCATCTTATACTGTCAATGTGTATTAATCTACTGTACTATTGCGATGCCATGTAAGTATTGTATTGTATTGTGTATTGAATGAATTTGTTGTTTCTTCCTCTGTGTTATCCATATCACCCACCCCCCAGGACACATCTGGAAACAAGCTGTTCAAGCTCAGTATGTCTTTCCTGGTGAAACTCTTTTAAAAAGGAAAGTACCTGTTTGTAATAAAAAAGAAAAATGTTGTCAGTTTTTATTTTTAAGATGTCTTAGTTCACCCATTTTATAAACACAAGACATGTCAGGGTGGGGGTAGTTACATACGAACATACAAAAAACACCAGCAGATACAGGCCTCACAGTCTATCGAGTCTGCTCGATTGTGCAGCTAGCCCCTCACCTTGCAGCTGCCCCACCCACTCCTCCCCTGTTCATAATTGCCCCCACCCTGTCCCATCCCCTCTTAAAGCTGTCTACCATGTTTATTTTTAATTTTTTTTTTATTTTAGCTTTTGTTAACCGGGTAAGTACACTAGACAAGTATTATGCCTATTTTCAGGAACGACCCGGGAGAGTACAACATAAGGATACAGACAATTGTATACAGTAGCGAGTGAGTACAGCTTAACAACAAGATTGAGATAGAAACATAGTCCAGGGGATAAATACGAACATAATACAACTTATATCCGCTGAGGTAACGAGCCCCCAGGATAAGTGGGTCACACACAAATTTACAACAGAAAGCATTTGCACATTTCACGTAAGAGACAAATTGAGATAGGCAATGACCAGGGAACCGTGACGTGGACAATATATCCGGGGTCAGGTGCCCTGGTGTATAGGCAGAGACAGGGAGTGCAGCGTGAGATATCGGGTAGTGTCAGAGGGAGGCAAGCTGTGAAGCCGGAAGAGCATCCGTATAGAGAAATACTCTAGGGAGGCTTGGGACAGTCGCACGCAGATGCAAGTTTCAGGATACCCCAGAGGGAGTTACGGAAGCACAGGTGGGAGGGCGACAACCTGGTTTGCTCTGGAAGGGAGTTCCAGAGCACAAGTATATACACAGTAACATCCGGCTACCATGAGGGTGCGGGAGGGAGGACAGGCAACCCAAGCGCATTGGACCCTAAGGTGGTGGTGGAGGTGTCTGATGGCGGTAGGGCAGGGCCAGCTCTGGGGGGGTGCGGTTCTGACCACTTTGTCAATGGGCAGCCCACCTGAGATCCAGGTACCTCGCAGAGAGCCATCCCTAGTTGTCATTATAGCTCACAGCGATGGGTGAGGCGGGGGACAGCAAGTGCAAAGCGACAGATGTTGTTGTATGTCGTGTGCCACGTGCAAAGGTGAGTCTGGGGGAGCAGGCGCAATAGGTGCAGTCCACTAGCTCAGGAGAGGGAGAAGCACGCCTTTCAAGAAGGGCTAGTCTGCTGGTGTGAGGTTGAACTTGGCCCCAGGCCAGGCCCAGCTTACAGTTAACTGCCCTACAGATATTAAGGAGGTGACTACCCATGTCGAGTTGGAGTCAAGGGTGACCCCGAGGTATTTGGCAGAGTTCACTACAGGGAGGAGGGATCCGTCAGGACAGGAAATCTTTAAACAGGCCGATGAGGTTTTGAGCCTGGCTGTGGAGCCAAAGAGCATGGCCTGAGTTTTTTTCAGATTCAGGACCAGTTTGTTCTTGGTAATCCAGGTTTGAACATTGCAGAAGCCTTCGGTCAGAGCTCTGTTTAGAGTAGCAACGTCTCGGTCGTGCGCCAGGATCACCAGGTCATCAGCATAAAGGGTGGCACTGCAGGAGGAGGTCACCGTGGGGAGCTGGTTGATAAAGAGGGAAAAGAGGAGAGGGCCCAATACCGAGCCCTGAGGGACACCAGAGGTCACTGGACGGGACTCAGAGAGGACTTTGTTGAAGCTGGTCCGCTGGGTTCTGCCATGCAGGTAGCATGTTACAGGCTACTGCCTCCTCAGGCAGTGTATTCCACTTGTCCACCACCCCCTCAGTGAAATACTGTCTCCTGACTTCCCTCCTGAATCTCCCCCCCTCTAATCTCATCTGGTGCTGCCTCGTGACCCTCCTCCTTCTGATCCGGAAAATCCCTTCTGTACTAGTCTTGTTTATCCCCTGTAAGTATTTAAAGGTTTCAAGTCATGTCCCTCCTTTCCACCAAAGAATACATGTTCAGTTCGCTCAGCCTGTCCTCATAGGTGTATCTCTCTAATCTCTGGATCATATTTGTCGCCCTACGCTGTACACCCTCCAACAATCTGATGTCCTTCTTCAGGCATGGGCGCCAGAACTGTACACATTATTCCAGGTGCAGCCTGACCAGTGACATGTAGAAGGGCAGGATCAACTCCTTATTTCTAGAAGAGACACCTCTCGCTATACACCCCAGTATTCTGTTGGCTTTTGCTGCCGCCTTCCTGCACAGAGCTGAGTTGTTCATACTCCCTGTTATGAGCACCCCTAGATCCTTCTCCTCCTTGGTGCATTCCAGCTATATCCCTCATAGCTGATAACTCCTCCCCTGGTTCTTAGCCCCGAAGTGCAATACCTTGCACTTTTTGGCGTTAAACCCCAACTGCCATGTCTCTGACCACTCATGTAGTTTGGTCAGGTCCTCCTGCAACCCCCTCCACCCTTCGATGTCATCTACCACAGCTCCCATCTTTGTGTCGTCTGTGAAGAGACTGATCTTACTCTGTATCCCGTGGGAGATATCAGCAATGAAAATCCCAAACAACACAGGTCCCAACACTGATCCCTGTGGCACCTCGCTTGTCACATCCCTCAGCGATGAGAGATCCCCCCCCCAACTACCACCACCCTTTGCTTCCTATCCTTTATCCAATTGGTTATCCAATTTACCATCTTTGTTCCTGCCCCTATATATTCCATCTTCTCCTTAAGTCTCCCATGTGGCATGGAATCAAAGGTCTTACTGAAATCGAAATACAGGACATCCACCGCATAGCCTTTGTCTAATTCCCTTGTCACCCAGTCATAGTACTTTATCAGGTTTGTCTGGCAGGATCTTCCCGAGACAAACCCGTGCTGCTGACCATCCTGGAGACCATTGTTCTCCAAAAAGGTCACCAGCCTCTCTTTTAGGTTCATCTTCATCAGTTTTCCCACAATCGATGTGTGGCTCACTGGTTGGTAGTTGCCTGTTTTTTCCATTGATCCACTTTTATGAATGGGTACCACATGGGCCATCCTCCAGTCCAGTGGTACGCATCCTGTGTCCAAGGAGGTATTGAACAGGTCAGCCAAAGGTCCTGCCAGGATCTCAGCTAGTTCCTTAAGTACCCAAGGGTGAATGTTGTCCAGACCCGGTGCCTTATCCCCCTTCAGTGCCCTTAATCCTTTCAGCACCCTGTCCTCTGTAATCCCTATATCCGTCACACCCCCCACCCACACCTCCTCTCCTAGGTGGTGCCTGCCCCCTATCTCCTTCGTGAACATGGAGCAGAAGTAATCATTTAGTGCCTCTGCCTGGTCTTTCCCCTTCTCCATCCAGCCCCATCCATCTTTATTCTCAATACCTGATCTTTGTTTTCATACAACATGAAGTCTTGCTGTATTCTGACATTATGCAGTTAGCCCCAGCACTTGAACTTCTCCGGAGAGGAACGAGTTAACTCTATGCCAGAGCATAGAATGTTGAGCTCAAGCTCAAGTTCAAACCTCTGTCTGCTGCACTTTCAAGTGTAACCATCAGATTCTTTACTCCGCCTAACTGAACAGTTGCTCCGGAGAAATCTTCTTCGCTTGTCGGTTCGGTCTCAGTAAAACGTTGGTTTTAAACCGTGAATTTTATTGTTTTTTTCGGTTCAGATCCCTGTCTGTAGTACAGTAAGTGTTGTAGGAAGTGGACATTAGTTTTATTTTATCTGTGTGGAAATTGTTAAAGTTTTTCAATTGGTCTGGCTGTAACCTTTCTTTATTCTGTAAAGTCTTTGGTTATTTGTATTAGTGTGAGGTACCGGCCCTTATTGGTTTCAAAAAAACTTATTTTTTGACGTTTGTTTCCACAGCTTGTAACACAGTTGGTAAGGGGGTCTTGCCTGGCTTTAAGCTGCTAAAGGGTAAGTGGATAGGATGGCTACATCTGAGAAACCCAGAAGAAAAACCGGACCCACTGGGTTTCAGCACTGTAGTGAGTATGGGGATGCCTTTGCTAAGGCAGACCCTCACACCACCTGTGTGTATTGTCTGGGGTTTGACCACCTCAATTCAGACTGCCAAATATGCAAGAATTCCCTGAAGGCCACCCTGGACATGAGATTAGGTAGGCTTAGGGAAAAGGAGGCCAAGAAGTCCACTGATCCAGATGGCCAGCCCGGTTCACTCCTGACTGAACCTGAGGGAGTGCCCAATGACCTGGGCGATACTTCCTCAGGCAAAAGGAGAGCCGATCCTGAGGGGTCAGTTCCGTCTAAAAGAAAAAAAGAAATTGGCCGGTTCAGATCCAGAACCATCACGTCCAACCACTGAAGAAATTGCCAGGGCAATTAGCATAGTAGAATCACTCCGTTCAGTTCCAGCTGATCCGGCGTCTCCTGGTAGGCGCTCGGTTCGTCTGGTTCCAGAATATTTTCTGGATAATTACTATGAACCGGATTTGGAGGGGGGGAAGAAGGGTTCGATGATGATGATGGTGTGGAGGGCCTGGATGAGCACACGGAACCGGACATCTCCCCAGACAGGCCTTCCAATGTTTCCCCTGCCAGGCTTTCTGAGTCCCCTTCCCACTATTTGTTTTACAAAAAAGTGGCAGAGACCCTCCAGCTCCCTCTGATCAAAGCTGTTGAGGAACAAGAAGAGCCTGACTATGTAGAGATGATGGACGTCCCAGAGTCCAAAAGGCTGTCTATTCCCCTCAATAAATCTTTTGGGAAACAGACACAAAAAATCCTTCAGACACCAAATTCATTACCTCCTGTGGACAAGAGAATGGACAGGAGGTATATGCTGTCAGGCTCAGGTACAGAGTACTTGTTCCAACAATGCAGCCATGTTGGGGTCATGCAGGCTGCAGCCTGTGACAAGGCTAATATACATTTGGCTTCACATGCCCCAGGTAAAAACTCTTGGAAGATGGATGCTATGGCCAAGAAACAGTACTTGGCATCCTCCGTGGGACTCAGGCAGGCACATTATTTGGCTTAAACAGCCAGGTACCAGAAGTGTAGGTGGGATACTGTTCTGCAGCTGGCTAAACAGGCTTCCCCCCACCTAGCTAAAGAGCTGGAGGAGGTGGCTGCTGATGGGATTGATGCATCCAAAGTCCAGTTTCATGCTGCTTTGGACTCTTAATGATGTTTCATCATGAGT
The DNA here is from genome assembly GCA_016271365.2 of Neoceratodus forsteri. Taxonomy (NCBI): domain Eukaryota; kingdom Metazoa; phylum Chordata; order Ceratodontiformes; family Ceratodontidae; genus Neoceratodus; species Neoceratodus forsteri. Next base: position 558,613,431 of record CM057459.1, on the reverse strand, counting down.
CATGGCTACATCTGTATCTCTTAGGAGATTTGCTTGGCTCAGATGTACTAGCCTCACACAGGACACCCAGGCTAAGGCTATGGATTTCCCTGTGGTGGGTAATTCTTTGTTTGGGGAGCAGACAGAGAATTACATGAAAAAGATGGACGAATATAGGACCATCTGCAGGAGTGCACAGGCCAAGGAAAGCCAGGCAACTCCTCAAAAGCAGCAATCTAGGGGCAGGGGCAGGCTCTTTCACAGATCTTTCTACCAGGCACAGGACTCCTCTCCATTTTCTCAGAGGGGGTCCTTCAGAGGGAGAGGCAGAAGGGGGATGAGCAGGGCTGCATCCTCCTCTCAGTCCCAAGGCTCCTGCCAAGCAGACACCCTGATGTTTCAGCCCTGGTCGACTCCCCCTTTCCAGTAGGAGGCAGGCTGGCTTACTACTTCCAGGCCTGAAAGTCTGTTACCTCAGACAAGTGGGTCCTGGAGGTAGTAAGCCAGGGACTGACTCTCAGCTTCAAAGAATTTCCAAAGCTGAGGGCCAGATCTTTTCCACCTGCAAACATCTCCGAAACCATTGCCCTATAGGCAGAGGTTTCCTCTCTGCTGGCTCTGAGTCATAGAGAGAGTTCCTACTACACACAGGGGCAAGGGTCTGTACTCCAGATACTTCCTTACCCCGAAAAAGACAGGGGAGTTGCGGCCCATCCTAGATCTAAGATACTTAAACAAGCACTTAGTCAAGCCAAAATTAAAAATGGTGACTCTAGGAATAATTCTTCCCTCTCTGAGGCCAGGGAATTGGTTAGCCTCCCTGGACTTCCTATTTTCACATTCCCATCATGTGCTCCCACAGAAAATACCTCAGGTTTGAACTGCCTTCAAGTCATTATCAGTTCAGATCAATGCCCTTCGGACTAACATCAGCACCAAGGGTGTTCACAAAATGCCTAGCAGTAGTAGTGGCCTTTCTAAGGAGACAAAACATTTCCATATTTCCATACCTGGATGACTGGCTCATTGTGGGGCAGTCTCCAGACCAAGTCAAGTCAAACCTGCAAGTGACCCAACAATTGCTCACTTCTCTGGGATTCCTCCTCAGTCTTCCAAAGTCAGTTCTTGAACCAGTGCAACTCCTGACCTTCATGGGGCAGAGTTGGACACTGTCCAAGCAAAGGCTTTTCTTCCTCTGGCAAAGGTATAGGCCCTTACAGATCTGGCTTCTTCTTTCTGCCTGCTGGTGTCTCGACCAGCAAGGCATTTTCTTCAACTCCTGGGTCACATGGCAGCATCCACTGCAGTGGTACAAGGGGCCAGATTACAAATGAGGGACATCCAGTTTCACTTGAGGGCTTTTTGGTCTCAGAAAAAAGATCCTCTAGCCAAACTGATTCCAGCGACTCAGACTCTGATCCAGGCTCTCCAATGGTGGTTGGATCAGGACAACCTCCAACAAGGAGTCCCATTCATCACACAGACTCATTCTGTGGTACTAACCACAGATGCTTCTCTCCTGGGGTGGGGAGCTCACTTGGGAGTTCTCACAGCACAGGGAGCATGGTCACCTCAGGAGTCTCTACTTCATATCATTCTTCTGGAGCTTAGGGCATTGTACCTGGCTCTACAAGCTTTCTCAGACTCGGTATAGAACAAGGTGGTTCAGGTCAGGACAGACACCACCACCACCACCATGTGGTACATCAACAAGCAGGGAGGCACTCGGTCTATGGCCTTGTGCATGGAAGCCATGAAATTATGGTCCCTGGCGTATTCTCTACAGACATTTCTGGTAGCAGTCCATCTTCCAGGGAAGGACAATGTGCTAGCAAATGCTCTGAGCAGGATATCTCAGGGCCATCACAAATGGTCCCTGGATCCCCTAGTGTTAAAAGTGATTTTTTCAAGATGGGGCACTCCAGAGGTAGATCTCTTTGCAGCCCCAGACAATCACCAACTTCCTCTCTTCTGTTGGAGACCCCCAGTCTTGGGCTCAGTCCCCCTGGATGCTCTACTTCTGGATTGGGAGGGGAAATTTCTGTATGCCTTTCCTCCCTTTCCTCTGTTGTTCAAAGTTCTGGTCAAGATAAGGTCAACATCTTGCAAAGTGATCCTGATTGCTCCTGACTGGGCCAGGCAGCCTTGGTATCATCTGTTACTGTCCCTAGCAGTCCATCTTCCTGTATATCTTCCCAAGAATCACGGTCTGTTAACCTCCTCTCAGGGGAGGATTTGGTACCCCAGCCTTCGGTCTCTCAACCTCAAGGTGTGACTCTTGAAGAGTTAGAATATGCAAGCCTGCATCTGTCTCAAGGGGGTTCTGGATGTTCTCAAAGCCTCTCAAAAACCTGCCACCAGAAAAACTTGTAATTCCAAATGGAAAAGATTCAGCATTTGGTGTTCCAATAAGCAGATATCTCCAGATACTGCTGATTTGGCTACGGTTCTGGATTATATGATTCATCTTAATGGCTTAGGCCTCAGACCAGCAACCCTGAAAGTACACTTGGCAGCTGTTTCTCCATTTCAGTCAGTGGGGAAGGCTTCCTCACTGGCATCTCATCCTGTTTTCTGTAAATTCTTTAAAGGATTGCTGTATACCAATCCTCCTTTTAAGGAACCTACTCCTGCTTGGGATCTTAATGTTTGCATTGTTCAGCTTATGCAACCCCCTTTTGAGCCTTTGGCCTCAGAAGAACATAAATACTTGACTTGGAAAGCTGTGTTCCTGGTGGCTATTACCTCTGCCAGGCGTATCAGTGAATTACACTCTGTCAGTGAAGCCTGATTTTATCTCATTCCATAGAGATAAGGTGGTCCTTAGAACTAACAGGAGGTTCTTTTATTTATTTATTTATTACATTTTGATAATCAGGTGAGCCCGCTGGGCCCTGAAGGTCCCTTTTTCAGGGGCGACCCGTGGGTTACATTCATCATGACATGGGATTGGTTCGACAAGATACATAACAAGTGACATACATTATTACATGGGATAGTATACAACAAGGTATATAACATACGTCACATAGATACATAGCAGGGCAGGCATAGTGGCAGTATAACAAGTGCGAGCGAATAAAGGAGTAAAACACTTTGGAGTACCTTATCCTAACAATTACACTTTGTGGAGGTAGCCAGGTTCGCCTTAAGCCTGGTACGGAAGGTATAGATGGAGGTGGTTTCCTGAATGCCTTGGGGCAGGGAGTTCCATAAGAAAAAATTACTCACCTTAGTACTGTTGTTTCTTCTAATGGAGTCTTGCTATATTATGACATATGCAGTATAACCCCAGGTTAGAACTGCTCCGGAGGTGAAAGAGTTAACTTCCATGCAGAGCATGGAATCTTAGAGTCGAGCTCGGATGAACACTATGTCTGTTGAAGCTCAAACTTAAACTGTCAGATCTTTACGAGCAAAAACTCACTAAGGTTCTGTGTGGAAGCCGTAAACCTACACTAGCCGTTGGCTACTAACTACAAAAATACCGTTTTGATCTTGATCCCAAAACAAAGACTCAAGTCGGGGGATTCAAGAAGAAACTCAAGCATAACACCTAAGCACCCAAGGAGGGTGAAATAAAGTGGGAATCAAGAAGTGTCAACATTGCATTGCCCACCCACCTCCCAAAAACAGAGGTTCTGAGAGGGGCAGGCTTGGGGGGAGGTCATAATATAGCAAGACTTCATTAGAAGAAACAACATTACAAAGGTGAGTAATTGTTTCTTCAAACAACATGAAGTCTTGCTATATTATGACATATGCAGACTACACAGCAGTACCTCCATGGAGGAGGGACAGAACCTACTTGGGAAATAGGCTCTGAAGTACAGCTGTGTCAAATCGAGCATCACTCCTAGCCTGGATATCCAAGGAGTAATGCTTAGTAAAAGTGTGAACTGTTTTCCAGGTAGCTGCTTGACATATCTCTAGGATAGGAATGTCCCTGGCAGCAGCCAGAGACAGCTGTACCTCTGGTAGAGTGAGCCCTCAGGCCTGAGGAGGGACCTTACCCAGTTTTTCAGAACAGAATGGATACAAGAGACAATCCACCTGGCAATGGATCTTTTGGTGGCAGGTTCCTTTACCAACCTCACCATAGTGAGGAACAATTGGAGGGATTCGAACCTGTGACCCTTGGTACGTTCTATATAGTAACTAAAGGCTCTTTTGACATCTAAACTGTGCAGTCTCCTCTCACCAGAGGAGGAATGTTCAGTGAAGTACACAGAAAGAGACATGGATTGATTAAGGTGAAAGTCTGAAACCACCTTAGGCAAAAACTTCCTGTTAGTCCTGAGGACAACCTTATCTCTATGAAAGGAGATAAAATCAGGCTCCACTGACAAGGCTTGTAGCTCACTTATGCGCCTGGCAGAGGTGATGGCTACCAGAAACACAGTTTTCCAAGTCAAGTACTTCAGCTCTGCTGAAGACAATGGCTCAAAAGGGGGTTGCATAAGCTGAGCGATGCAAATATTAAGATCCCAAGCAGAGGCAGGATCCTGAGCGGATTGGTGTGAGCAACCCTTTAAAAACTTGGAGAACACAGGGTGAGCTGATAAAGAAGAGGGCTTACCTGCTGACAAGAAGACAGACACAGCTGCCAAGTGCACCTTTAGGGTAGCTGGCCTCAGCCCAAGGAATTCAAATGCACCAAATAATACAGGATCGTGGGCACACCAGCAGATTCTGGGGAAATATGTTTACCAGCACACCATATGGAAAATCTCTTCCATTTTGAATTATAGGTAGCCCTGGTGGAAGATTTCCTAGAGACCTTCAAGATATCCAATACACCTTGAGAAAGGTATAGGTCAGCAAATTCTAACTCTTCAAGAGCCAAGCCTTGAGATTGAGAGATTTGAGGTTCGGATACCAAACTCTCCCTGGGCACAGGTTAACAAGTTGTGATTCCTGGGAAGGCATAGGGAGGGTGGACTGCTAAGGACATGAGGAGTGGGTACCAGGGCTGCCTGGCCCAATCTGGGCGATCAGGATCATCTTGCAGGATTGAGATCTGATTCTGACTAGCACTTTGAAAGAAGGAAGGGGAAAAGCAAGAAAACTTCCCTTCCCAACTGAGAAGGAAGGCATCCAGAGGACTGAGCCCAACACTGGGGGCCTGCAACAAAAAGGGGAAGTTGGTGATTGTCTGGGGCTGCAAGAGATCTATCTGCGGTGCCCATCTGGCAAATTTACCTCTAGTACAAGGGATCCAGTCCCCATTCGTGATAGCCCTAGGAAATCCTGCTGAGAGCATCCCGCTAGGATTGTCCTTGCCTGGGAGGTGAACTGCCGTAGGGAGGCGTTCAGAGAAAATGCCAGAGACCACAACTTCATTGCTTCGGTGCACAAGGCCGTAGACCGAGTGCCCCCTTGCTTGTTGATGTACCACATTGTAGTGGTATTGTCTGTTCTGACCTGAACTACCTTGTTCTGGACAGCTGTGGAGAAAACCTGTAGTGCTAGAAAAATTGCTCTGAGCTCCAGCAAATTGATGTGGAGCAGAGATTCCTGAGGGGACCACAGCCCTTGGGTGGAAAGGTCGCCCATGTGAGCTCCCCACCCCAAGAGGGATGCATCTGTAGTAAGGGTCAAGGAATGAGACTGGGGAGTGAAGGGAACCCCTGTCTCAGATTGTTCTGATCCTGCCACCACTGGAGGGCCTGGATCAGGGTTCGAGTCACTGGAATCAATTTGGTTAGGATCCGTCCTTTGAGACAAAAGGCTCTCAAATGGAACTGAATGTCCCTCATCTGAAATCTCGCTCCTTGCACTACTGCTGTAGAAGCAGCCATGTGCCCCAGGAGCTGTAGAAAATGCCTTGCTGGTTGAGAGACCTGCAGGGTGAAAGGAGGTCAGAGACACCAGGGTCCTTGCTCTCCAGAGGAAGGAAGGCTCTGCTTCTTTTGTGTTCAGTTCTGCGCCTATAAAGGTGAAGCTGGACAGGCTCCAGAACTGACTTTGGAAGATTGAGAAGGAACCTAGAGATGTAAGCAGGTGCTGGGTTACTTGTAAATGAAGTTTGACCTGTTCTGGAGACTGGCCTACAATGAGCCAGTCGTCCAGATAAGGAAAGATGGTAATCTTTTGCCTTCTTAAATGAGCAACTGCTACTGCCAGGCATTTTGTGAACACCCTTGTAGCCGAGGAGAGGCCGAAGGGCATTGCTCTGAACTGGTAATGGCCTGAGGGCAGTTCGAATCTGAGGTACTTTCGATGGAGCTTCTGATGAGAACATGGAAGTAGGCATCCTTGAGGTCCAGGGTGGCTAGCCAGTCCCCTGGCCTTAGAGAGGGTAAAATAATCCCCAGGGTCACCATTTTGAACTTTGATTTTAAAAGGTGCTTGTTTAGATACCTGAGATCCAGAATGGGCCGCCATTCTCCTGTCTTTTGGGAGTGAGGAAGTACCTGGAGTACAACCCTTTGCCCTGGTGTATGGGTAGAACCCTTTCCACGGCTCTGAGGCCAGGAGGGCAAGAAAGTCTGCTTCCAGGGCAAGTGCCTCTGATGGGTTTGCAGGTGGAAAAGATCTGGCTCTCATCTTGAAACTTTTGAAGCTGAGAACCAGTCCCTGGCTACTACTTCCAGGACCCACTTGTCTGATGTTAAAGACTTCCAGTCCTGGACAAAGTAAGCCAGCCTCCCCCTACTAGTAGTGGAGAATCGGCCTAGCTACCCCATCAGGAGCCTGTTTTGCAGGGGCTTTGGGTTGGGGGTAGACAGCTAGAGCCTTCTGCCTGTCCTCTAAAGAACCCCCTCTGGGCATAAGCAGAAGAGGAGGCCTGGGCTTGGTAAAACGGCCTATGAAAAGGCCTGCCTCTGCCCCTGACATGCTGCCTTTGAGGAGTGACTTGCCTTTCTTTGGCCTGTGCACTCCTATAGGTGGTCCTATACTCATCCATTTTCTTCATATAATTCTCTGTCTGCTCCCCAAACAGAGAATTTCCCACAACAGGAAAATCCATAGCCTTAGACTGGGTGTCCTGTGACAGGGCAGTACATCTGAGCCAGGCCATTCTGCGAAGAGACACAGATGTAGCCATAACTCTAGATGAAACATCATTAGAGTCTACAGCAGCATGAAACTGCACCTTGGATGCCTCAATACCCGTCCGCAGCCACCTGCTCCAGCTCCTGGCAAGCTATTCAGGGGCCTGTTTTGCTAGGGCCAGGACAGTATCCCACCTGGATTTCTGGTACCTAGCTGTAAGCCATATAATTTGCCTGTCTGAGTCCCAAAGGTGCTGCCATGTACTGCTTTTTGCCATGGCATCCATCCTGGAATCCTTTTCAGGAGGGTGAGGCTAGAGGAACATTAGCCTTGTCACAGGCTGCAGGCTGCACTCACCTCACATGGCTGCACTGCTGAGATAGGGAACTCTGTATCAGAGCCTGATAAAGCATACCTCTTGTCCATCCTTTTATCCACAGGAGGATAGAATGAGGAGTTTTCAAATTTTTACTGTCTGTTTCCTAAAAGATTTATGCAAGGGAATAGACAGTCTCCTAGACTCTGGAATATCCATCATTTCCACAAAATCAGGCTCTTCTTGATCATCAACAGCTTCCTCAACAGGGAGTTGCAGAGTGTCAACAACTTTCTTGTAACACAAAAATGAGAAGGGGACTCAGATAGCCTGGGAGGGGATACTCCTGAGGGTCTGTCTGGAGAGATGTCCGGTTCAATGGGCACATCCAGACTGTCAGAATCACACTCACTCTCCTCGTACCCCTCCTCCCTTTCCCCTGGTTCATAAAAATCTTCAAAATCATAATCCTGAACTGAGGGAACCGACCGAACCGGGCGCTGGCCCAATGGTGCCAGTTCGGACGGAACTGGGGAAAGAGACTGGACAATTTGGATAGCTTTGGCTATTTCCTCAGCGGTTGGAGAAAGAACTTTTGGCCCCAAACTAGCTGACCTTCTAGCCCTTTTAGTTGGAACGGGCTCCTCAGAGCTGGCTCTTCGTTTGCCTGAGGAAGCATCGCCCTGGTCAGAGGGCACTCCCTCAGATTCGGTTGGAACCGAACTGGGCTGGCCATCCGGGTCAGCGGACTTTTTGGCCTCCCTTTCCCTGAGCCTACCAACTCTTTTTTCCACGGTGGCAGCAGGAAAATTCTTACAAATCTGGCAGTCTGCATTGAGCTGGTCAAACCCCAGACTATATAGTCAAATGGTGTGTGGGTCAGCCTTGACAAAGGCTTCCCCACAGAGGCCACAGTGCTGAAACCCAGTGGGTCGGTTTTTTCTTTTGGGTTTCTCAGACATAGTGCCAGCCTAACCAAACTTGCCCGTTAATGGCAATCCACCAAGCAAGACTCTCTTATCGGTTCCCAACCGTGTCACAGGTCGTGGAAAAAAACGTAATAAAATCCGTTTTTTTTAGAACCGATAAGAACCGGAAACCGCACTCTAAAGGGCTAGAAAGTAATTTTTAAACCCCTCTGATCGGTTCAAACCGAACCGATAAAGACGTTTACAAGTTCCACACAGAAGAAAAATAATAAATAAGCCTATCTATTACTTACAGTACCACAGACAGAGCTTAAACCGACTATTGCGGTTAAATTTCGGTAAAATAAACCGAGAATTACACTTTAAAACTGACAAACAAACCGAGCAGCAGGAGGAATCTCCGGAGCGACTGTTCAGTGAGGCAGAGTAAAGAATCTGACAGTTTAAATTTGAGCTTCAACAGACAGAGTGTTCGTCCGAGCTCGCGCTCAAGATTCCATGCTCTGCATGGAAGTTAACTGTTTCACCTCTGGAGCAGTTCTAACCTGGAGTTATACTGCATATGTCATAATATAGCAAGACTTCATGTTGTTAGAAAGTGGGGGCAGTAAAGGCAAATGACTCCCCGCCTTTGTTCTGACCCTTGGCACTGAGAGGAGAGTCCTGTCAGTCATACGGAGTTGCCTAGGGTTCCTCTTAGTGGAGATGAGCCAAGCGAGGCTGTGTGGGGGTGGGGAGTGGAGAAGTTTGTAGGTGAGGAAGAGCGAGGGGTACTGAAGCCTGTCCTCCCAGGGGGGCCAGTTAAGGTGGGACAGCGTGTCGCAGTGGTGGGTCCTCGGGCCTGCTAAAGAGGCAAAGCGGGCCACTTTGTGGTAGAGAACCTGCAATTTATTTAACTCTTGTCTAGCTGCTCCCTGGATAACAGGGGCCGCTTAGGTGAGGGTGGGGAACAGAACACTTGTAACAATGGAGACCCGGGCCGCTGGTATCAACTGGTTTTTCAGCCTGTACAGGGTCCCAAGTTTAGAGTAGATGTTTTTGGTTACCTGTTCAACGTGCCCCTTGAGGGTGAAGCCCTGATCCAGGATGAGACCCAGGTATTTTATGGAGGGGACCACCTCGATCTTCTTACCTGAGGTGGTCATCAGTTTGAGGAGTTGACTTCTGTCCCGATAGCCGGATCTGGGGCCAGACTGCATGGCCTTGGTCTTGTTCGGATTGATGACCATTCTATTAATGACAAGCCATTCCTCTAGGGACTCCAAGTCGTCTTCGAGACAAGAGCAGAGTTCTCCCATGTTGGTGGAGGGCCGATAGAGGACAGCGACATCGGCATATTGTACCACTGAACTCCCACCACAGTGGTTGCTCAGGTCATTGGTAAATAGCAAGAAGAGAAGTGGACCGAGTATTGACCCTTGGGGCACCCCTTCAGTTAGGGGAAGGGGCTCAGACAGGGACTCTTTTCATTTTACCCTCTGTGACCTGCCAGAGAGGTAGCTGGAAAACCACAATAGGGAGTGACTGTCTAGTCCAACCTGCCTCAGTTAGGAGAGCAGTAGGTTGTGGTTAACGAGGTCAAATGCTTTGAATAAGTCTACGAAGACTGCCCCTGTGGGGGTCCCTTTGTCCAGCTCTCTGAGTACGTCTGTAGAAAACTTGATGAGAGCAGTGTCAGTCCTGTGATTGGTTCTGAAGCCATGCTGTGAGGGGGGCTAGAAGTTGGTGGGTTTCTAGGTAGTCCCGGAGTTGACCATAAATCAACCTCTGTTGTATCTTACCAAGGCTACAGAGTAGGGAGATTGGCCTGTAGTTGTTGGTAAATTCCCTCGTACCTACCTTATGGACAGGGACTATGTGAGCCGTTTTCCAAGTACTGGGGATGGCCCCTTTCGCAATGGAACGGTTGAGGAGCCAGGATAGGGGCCTAGCGAGTGCTGAGGCCCCTTCCTTGAGAATTCGGGAAGGAATACCATCAGGTCCCATGGATCCCGTTGCTTTAAGGACTTTTAGTAGAGGGAGGACTTCCTTAGGCCTGACTAGCTAAGGTGGAAGGAGGGATGGTCATGTGAGATGGGGGGTCAAAAGGGCCGGGGGGTGGGAGGGCAGACCAGCTTTGATCAGTTCCAGGTTGGTGAACTGGCGGTTGAGTGCCATGGCGATGATGGTATCATCGCTAGTTAGCAGGCCATTTACCTCCATGGGGCCGTGTAGCCTATTTATGTGAGCCCAGAAGAGTCTAGGGTTCCCTAGATTCTTTTTCTGTAGGTCAGTGACATACTCTCGTTTTGCCACTTTTATGGCCAATTTGCACCTATTCTGGAGGACCTTATAGGTTGTGAGGTCAGCTGGTAGTGAGGACAGTTTGTATTTCTTCCAGGCTGAGTCCCTATGTTTCATAAGGGTTTTCACATTGGGGGTGATCCACTTACAGCAGGTCCCCTTGGTCCAGAATTTCTTCATGGCGGCCAGCCGGTCAGCCACCATGGTGAGTGCTCCCTAGAAGAAGGCAGTGGCTTCATCCAGTGTAGGGAGGAGTTTGATAGGGCTCCAGTCTATACTGTTAAGACATCCTAACAGTTGCTCTGTCCGTAGGGGAGAGAAGTCACATGCCACCAGGATTCGCGGACGGACTCTGGGGGCCATGTTTTTCCAAATGCAGAAAATGGGGTAGTGGTCGCTCAGTGCATCAGCTAGTATGCCTCCCCGCCTGTACATTGGAGGTTCTTACCCAAAGTGGTTTCAGATTTTCATCTGAACCAGTCCATGTCTCTTCCTGTCTTCTTCACTGATCATTCTTCTTCAGGGGAGAGAAGGTTACATAATTTGGATGTTAAGAGGGCACTTAGGTTTGACTGTCCTCAGTTGTTCCTAACTTATGGTGAAGTGGGAAAGGGCAAACCTGCTACTAAGAGTACAATTGCCAGGTGGGTTGTCTCTTGTATACAGTTCTGTTATGAGAAGCTAGGCAAAATACCCCCCTTCAGACCTGAGGGCTCATTCGACTAGAGGTACAGCTGCCTCTCTGGCTGCTGCCAGAGATATACCATTATTAGAAATATGCAAAGCAGCTACCTGGAAAATCGTCCATACATTCACCGAGCATTACTCCCTGGATATCCAGGCTAGGAGTGATGGTGGGTTTGGTACAGCAGTACTGCAGAGCCTATTCCCAAAATAGGTTCGTCCCTCCTCCATGGAGGTACTGCTTGGTAGTCTGCATAATGTCAGAATACAGCAAGACTTCATGTTGCTTGAAGAAAAAAATTACTCACCTTAGTAACTGTGTTTCTTCTAATGGAGTCTTGCTGTATTCTGACCTCCCTCCCTGCCTCCCCTCTCAGAACCTGTTTTTTGGGAAGTGGGCTGGGAGGTACAGTGCTGCACCTCAGGGGTGCACTTAGCACTCCCCCCTGTATAGAGAGGGGGAGTGGGTTATGTTTATATTGATTGTTATAGTTATGTTGTTTACTGCCTAGTTTTTGCTTTGGAGTTCTTGACTTGAATCTTTTGGGGACCCAAAACATTTGGTTGTCTTTTGGCTAGTAGATTTACAATTTTCACCTAACAGGTGTAGTTAGTTAGTATTAGCTGATAAGAATCTGATGGTTACACTTCAAAGTGTAGCAGACAGAGGTTTGAACCGGGCTCGAGCTCAACGTACTATGCTCTGGCATAGAGTTAACTCTTTCCTCTCCGGAGAAGTTCAAGTGCTGGGGCTAACTGCATAATGTTAAAGTACAGCAAGACTATTAGAAGAAACACTATTACTAAGGTGAGACATTTTTTCTTTCTGTCTTTCATTGATGTATCTGAAAAAGTCATTTTCTCCATTCTTAATGTCCTGTGCCAGTCTCAGCTCCCTGGAAGCCTTGGCCACTCTGACCAGCCTGGTAACCTCCCTGGACTTCTTCATATACATCTCACTGTTTTTCTCACCTCCCGATTTCTTGAGTCTCTGAAATGCCTTTGTCTTGGCCCTCACCCCCTCCATGATCTCCTGCATCAGCCAGCAGGGTTTTTTTGCCCTCTCCTTCTGACTCCTTGTTCTTGTACATGTTCCAGTAGCTTCCACCAGCCCTTTCTTGATGATATCCCGTTTTTGGCTAGCACCCATGCATGGTTGAATACCCACCAGATTTTATTTATTTAATTTTTTTATTTATGACTTTGATAACCGGGTGAGTGCACTGATCCCAGGGACCTGTTTTCAGGCACAACCCGGGCCATAACACATGGCGCAGGGTGACAGTGGAGTACAAGGTAACAGTAATACACATGAAACAGATTTGATACCAGCAACAATAGTAGACACAATATACAGGTTTGATGCATAGGTCCATTTGAGAACAGTGAATACAAGGTTTCAATATCAGACATGAGAAGACTTGGTACAAACAAATAAATCATAGGCATAGTGTACAGTGTGAGACTGCATCATCCATTGAGCAAGTAATACACAGAATACTCAGTAAAAAATGTATATACAATACGTACAGGCAAGGAAGTCAAATATTACTGTGAAAAATGCAATATAACAGTTGTAGGCAAGAGAGTTGACTAGTGTGGGTAGGTGGGTAACCCCTGGGCTGGGGAGTTGACTAGGGTGGGTTGGTGTGAGACCCCTGGAAGCATCAGCAGGATGAGTTTTCCAGAAACCAGACTTTAAGGTGGGACTTGAAACTGGAGTGTGTGTCAATGGAATGGAGTTCAGCTGGTAGTTTGTTCCACTGCAAGGCGGCAGCTGCAGACCAAGCTCTGCTACCCATGTTGGTGGATACCCTAGGAACAGCTAGAGGGGGAGTACCATTTGAGTGGAGGTTGTGGAGGAGTGTTCGGGTTTTCAGAAGGGCAGTGTGGGGGGATTCTGGAGCCGTGCAGATAACATTGTCCACCATGCAGCAGAGGGCTAGGTCAAAGCGACCTTGCAGCGGTAGCCATCCAAGGGTGTTATAGAGGGTACAGTGATGGGTGGAGAACGGGGCCAATAAAACAAAGTGGCAGGTGCTGTTGTAGGCAGCGGAGAGTTTAGCCATAGCAGCAGCTGAGATCCTGGCATAAATAGGGGGGCAGTAGTCAAGAATAGGGAGAAGATTACCCTGGACAATGGCAAGTCTAGCTTCAGGGTTAAGGTATTGCCTGAATCTATAGGCGGCACATAACTTTTGATGGAACCTTCTGACAAGGGAATTTGCATGCTCAGTGAAGGTGAGGGAGGGGTCGAGCAGTACTCCTAAGTACTTGTAGGTGTTGACATCCTCTAGGGCTGTACCATCTGGAGTCAGAATGCATAAGGGGACGTGGCTTTTAGTTTTGGCCAGGAAGGGCTTAGATCAAAAGAGCATGGATTTAGTTTTTTTGGCATTTACTAAGAGGAGGTTTCTTGAGAACCAGCTGTGGGCTGCAGCATAGTTGTGTGAGAGAACTGAGGAAATTGCTGCCTTGGATTTGTCACTGTGGAAGAGGACAAGGTCATCGGCATACAGGAGAGAGTTACAGTTGAGGCAGTCGAAGGGAAGTGCATTAACGAATAAGGATAAAAGGAGGGGACCCAGGATTGAGCCTTGAGGGACCCCCCACAGAGACAGGCAGGGTGTGGGAGCAGGTTTGACCAATACACACGAATTGTGAGTGATCAGTAAGGTAGCTAGTGAACCAGCTTGTGACTTTCTGAGAACAACCAAGGAGGCTAAGCTTGGTGGTAAGGAGAGCATGGTTAACCATGTCAAAAGCCTTTGAGAGGTCGATGAAGACAGCCCTGGTGGCTTTACCATTATCCATGTTAGAGAGGATGTGGTCAGTCAGTAGAGCGAGGGCAGTGGTGGTGGAATGATTCTTGTGAAAGCCATTCTGTTGGTTGCTTAAGAGGGTGTATTTGCTTATGTACTCAGTGAGCTGATGTGGACTGCTCTCTCGAGTAGTTTACTGAGATGAGGGAGGATGGACATTGGACGGTAATTGTCGGAGGATTTGGGGTCACCGGATTTAAGAATGGGGATAACCTTAGCTATCTTCCATGGGTCAGGCATGGAGGAGGTGGAAAGGGCAAGGTTAAAGATGAAGGTGAGTGGCCTGGCAATTACTGAAGAGATCAGCTTAAGAAAGACTGGAGATAGGCCATCAGATCCAGAGGAGCTGTTGTTAGGTAGATGTTTGAGTAGCTTCACTGTATCATGTATGGAGAGGGCTTTAAAATAGAATGGGGGTATTTGCAGGTGAGTGGCAGAGCTGGAGGAGGATGACAGTGTGTCAGATATTAGGGCCAGGCGTCGAGGCTGGGCAGTTGGCAGCTTATTTAGGTACATGGATAAGTTGGTGAGCTTACAGTTGAAGACATTGGCCACATCGTGAGGGTCAGTCAGCAGCCCATCCTGGGAGTTGAGATGTGGTGCAGTGTAGCTGGAGTGGGGGTTTAGGAGGGAGCTGATTGAGTCCCAGAATTTTCTAGGGTCTCCAAGGTTGGCCTTTTTGCAGGATGTGGACGTGGGTCTGTTTCAAAAATGTGGCCTGTTGTTTACATTTGTTCCTCACGTGCCTGTAAGCATCCCAGAGGGTAGGAGAGGGGGTTGCTTTGAAAGTGGACCAGGCATGGTCTCTGGTGTTCATAAGGGTTAGGAGGTCTTTAGAGACCCAACGCGAGCACCTGCCTCTGACCAGTCTGGTAGTGACAGGGAAAAAGCGGTCCTGGAGTGTTAGTAGAGTCTGGGTAAATGTGGAAACTGCCACCTGCCTGCCTACAGTATCCCCCATCCTTTTAAAGTCTGTCCCCTTAAATTCAATCACCTTGGTACTCATACCTCCTGAATCCCTGCCCATATTGAGCATGAACCATACCGTGTGGTGCTCATTCCCAGCCAGAGGGTCCTTCACCTCCAGATCCCCTTACAGCCTCCCCATTTGACAGAACTAAGTCAAGAGTCCTATCCAGTCTAATTGGCTCCTGGACTAACTGCACCAAGAAGCTGTCTTGAAATGCCTCTAATATGACCTGCTCCTTTGCACTTGTGGTGGTTTGGGTGCTCTACTCGAGCCCCAATAAGTTGAAGTCTCCCACGGCCACAGTGTTCCCTTTCCTATAGACCCTTCTTATTTGCTCAGCTAACTCCCTATCCAGGTTATCCCCTTGGACTGGCAGCCTGTACACCACCCCCATCCTCAGTGTCCTACTTTTTAAGTCTTGGAACTGCATCCATAGGGCTTCTGGTCTGTCTTCCTCCCCCTCCTCCCTTATGCACCTTATCCCCTCCTGTACATATATTGCCATGCACCCCCTTTTCCCTTAGCCCTGTCCTTTCTAAATATCCTATATCCTGGGACCATGAAATCCCATTCCTGGTACTGGGTGGCCCACATTTTCATGGGTAGTTATGTGATAACCGCACTTTCAGGTGACGAAGGCACTGAGTGTAAATGCCTTGTGCCTGACAACACACATGGGCATGTATTTATCACATAACTACCCACTCCCTGTTGTGTCTTGTTGCTTACATTTCAACTAGCTAAGCCAGGTACTATCCTAATTGCTCCCACAAACCACAACCCCATTCTGGCCACATAAGGTATGTGGCCAGTAGGGATAATGGGGGGGGGTGCTTGAAGGAGTAAACAAGCTTTTAGGGTTTGCAAATGGCAATTGCTCTTGTAGAGCAATCCGTCATATTTGTACATCCATATGCAAATGACCCCATAGTATTAGCAAGCACTGTGTGGTCATTTGCATAACATTAGGGCCTTGTTACAGGCCTGGGGTAAACAGTATTTGTGCCCCTACCTCAGGGTTGCCTGCATACCTTCTCTGGCAGTATGGGGTCCCCCAGTCCCCCAAAGCCACCTAATATTAGTAATGTTCCCTGGTGGTCTAGTGTCCTCTGCCCTACTGATTACCTATTCAAAATATGAGTCTCACTCTACCCAAATGATGTAATTTACTTTATTGTTATTAATCCAGTTTCGTAAGGTTCCACTTATTAATTTAAATAATTCATCCTAGAATGTAAGTACATTTACTGTAGAGACACATGACATCAATAGCTCATCCCTCAATAGTATTTTAATTTGGTCCTGAAAAGCTTTTTATCAAAATAGTAACATTTCAGAACTTGAAAAGTGTTCCTTCATCAGACTTGGAGCTTGTTAGTCACTATAAAATTGGAGGAATAAAATAATGGTTACATATAAGAGATTTATATTTCTAATGCTGAAAAAATTTTTTTATCACAAATAAAAATGAAACTGAAAAACACTGATTACCTCCCAAGAATAATTATACCTTTCCCTGGTGGACTAATGGCCCCCCCACCCCCAATGATCACCTTCCCAATAATAATCATAACTGTCCCTGGTGGTGTAGTGTCTCCCTCTCCTCCCCCGATCACCCACCAGTATGTATGGTAACTTGGCAGGGTTCATTTTTGCCCTTCCAGAGGCAACCACTATTTTATTTATTTCGTTTTTGTTGACTGGGTAAGTACACTAGACAAATCCTGCCTATTTTCACATGGTATGGTTCAATTTGGCCACTACATCTAAATCATCCCATTCCAAGGCAAAAATATGGGACTTCAGAGGAGTTGACTTTGATAAGATGGCCAACAGAATTAAGCTAGCCCTGGCAAAAAGAAACACAGGGAAGGGGGTAGAGGCAAAGTGGGTAAGCATTAAGGATGCAATACTTGAAGCAACATCCCATTGTGTTAGACAGAAAAGGAAGTGCAAAAGAAGAAGGAAACCACTTTGGTTCTCAAACATAGTAGCAGAAAAGGTCAGAGCCAAAGGCTGGCCTTCAGGAAATATAAGGAACACAGGGATGAAGATAGGGAGGCATACCAAACTGCCCTAAGGGAAGCAGGAAGGCAGTAAGGCAGGCAAAGTCCCAAACTGAGGAAACACTAGCACGAACAGTAAAAAGGTGACAAGACTTTCTATAGATACATTAGTGAAAGGAGAAAGTCCAGAGGG